>JAWHQI010000250.1:2542500-3805000 GCA_033032865.1 Dactylorhiza incarnata
TCAGACACAGATTATGCAGGGTGCAAGAAAGATAGAAAGAGTACCTCAGGGACATGCCAATTCCTTGGTGGAAGACTGATTTCCTGGAGCAGTAAGAAGCAGACCAGTGTGGCAATCTCGACAGCAAAATCAGAGTATATCTCTGCTGGGAGCTGCTGTGCCCAACTGCTATGGATTCAACATCCACTTGAAGACTACAATCTAAAGATGACCAAAACACCCCTGTTTTGTGACTCTTCAAGTGCCATCTCAATTGCTAAGAACCCTGTATCTCACAGCAGGACTAAGCATATTGAGATCAGGTATCACCTCATCAGGGAGCATGTGGAAAATGAAGATATCACCCTTGAATTTGTCCCAACAAACAAACAAGTGGCTGATATATTTTCAAAGCCCATAGATGGAGCTAAGTTTAACTTCTTCAAATTCCAATTGGGAATGTTAAACTTAGAGTAACCCTCAACTTTACTATTTACTAATGCCTTTCTAGATGAGTGGTCAGAAAATCTCATAGGACCTTGAAAAATCATGCCTGAGCAAGGGGGAGCTTGCGCTACTCCTTGGTTAGAAAAGCAGAAGGCAAGAAGTAAGAAAGGGGGAGAAATGGTGCTCAAGTGGTGCTCAAGAAGACCTTAAAGGCAGGGGGAGCAAGGAAGAGACATCAAATCAAGGGGGAGCTACTGGCTTGATGCACTCAGGGAGTTCAGCAAAGATAAGTACAATCTTACATGCTCAAAGTTAAGATCATAATATTTATTGTCTAGTGAAAGTCATCTTGAATTGGAATTCTGACTTCTTCAAATAGGGGGAGATTGTTGGGAATCTTGCCCACATGATTCCTGATTTGAAGAAGTCACCAAGTCATGAAAACTTCACCTTGTATCTGATTACTTCTCTAGCTTATAATCTCAGGAAGTTAATGAAATGTCGTCGAGAAGAAAAGGCGATATCATCGACAATGCGTGCTTGTCGTCGTAATGACGGGCAGAGCAGCAGCCGCTGAGAAGCAAAGTATTCGTCGACCGCTGAGACATGGAGAGATCGTCGAACGAAGAATGCCGATCGTCGAACGCTGAGACGTGGCGAGATCGTCAAACGAAGAATGGCGATCGTCGAACGAAGGATGGCAAGTTCGTCGATCGCAGAACAGGGAAGACACATGACATCGTCATGTGGAACTCATGTCAACGAGAGAGCATATGATTACGACTACATGATGCAAGAAGAAAGCTCACGACGACACTGCCAGAGAAAGAAGATCGTCGTATATACAGAATCTCCAGGATATCTTGTATCGTCGAGATACCACCATCAGAGGCAGAAGGAAGATCGCGACGACAAAGTTAGAGACAGCTTGTCATCATAATGATGCAAATATCTTCAAGACAGAATTCAAATCTTGCGGACGTAATGTCAGCAATTAATGTCGCCGCCTGATTGTCCAATCAGCGCGTGCTCTTATGGAATGGGCGTCTGGCATTAAAGGACATCAGATGTTACCGTTATGCGGCTCATCTGTCCTATAAAAGGGAACCGTGTTGCCCTAGAAGAAGAAGGGCAGTGCAAGAAAAATAACATGAAAAAGAATCCCGCCGCTCTTCAATAGAACATTATTTTTCAGCGGAGAAGAAAGAGAACAAGATTCAAGAGTTCTCATAAGAATCAGTCATCTCCATTGACTGAGAAGTCGCCGTTCAACATCAGGCAAAAGAAGAAGAGGTTGAAGAAGATCCAGAGCTGAAACTCAAAATCAAGAAGCATCTTCTTCATCCTTAAGAAGCCAATCTTCATCAAGGCTAAGTTGCCAGATTTCTTCTGGCTGAAGAAACAATTTATTTTATTACTGTATTTTCTTGTAAGGCTTGAGGGCCAATTTGTCTAGCTTGAGGGCTGGAGAGATGTGAGGCTTGAGGGCTAGGGCAGTGGACTTGCGGGTCTGACTTTGTCTAGCTTGAGGGCTGGAGAGCTGTGAGGCTTGAGGGCCAGGGCAGTGCGCTTGCAGGTGCGATCTGTCAAGCTTGCGGGCTCGGGGGCAGTAGGGGCTTGCAGGCCTAGGCTGTTGGGACTTGCGGGTCCAAGTTGTAGGCTTGAGGGCCTGAGTGTCGAGCTTGCGGGCTCGGGGGCAGTAGGGGCTTGCGGGCCTAGGCTGTTGGGACTTGCGGGTCTGTTTTGTAACGCTTGAGGGCCTGAAGTTTTTGGAGGCGTTTGCCGAGCCTAGCACACTACTGGGTAGGCGCAGAGGGAGAGAGGACTACTGAAGACACCCGGTCTTGAGGAACTTCTATAGATCGTTGTCTGCTTTCTGTGGTTTGCTCTTTATTTTATAGATTCATTAATCAGAAACCAACAACATCATAAAGGGGAAGAATTAAATCTGAAAAACCTATTCACCCCCCCTCTAGGTAATAAAGTAGACACCCCATAAACAACAACTGTTTAGTTGCTAAGCAAATGCTGAACATTGCCAAAGACAGAAAACTGCTGGAGACAGTAAATTTTCTGGAGGTGGATTTCAGACTCAGACAACAAATAAGATTTCTGCAATGTAATCAGGTTGCAAAGAGGATAGGAAGAGTACAAGTGACACTTGTCAATTCCTAGGCAGAAAATTGATTTCATGGAGTAGCAAGAAACAAACTAGTGTGATCATTTCCATAGCTGAGTCTGAGTACATTGCTGTAGGGAGCTGTTGTGCACAAATTCTGTGGATACAACATCATTCAGAGGACAACAACCTCAAGGTAGGTCACTCTCCACTGTTTTATGACTCATCCAGTGCAATTTCTATTGCTAAAAATCATGTCTCTCATAGCAGGACTAAACATATAGAAATTAAGTATCATTTTATTAGAGAACATGTAGAAAGTGAAGATATCTGCCTTGAATATGTCCCCACTGACAATCAAGTTGCTGATATCTTTACAAAGCCATTGGATTAGGCTAAAATTAATTCATTTAAAATTGAGCTAGGAATGTTGAACAATGAATAGACATCAATATTTCATATTGTCTATCATGCATGTCATTTTGTATCTTTAGCCTTGCTAGGTTAGGTAGCCTCTTAAAAATACTTAGTGGCATGATTAGGTTTACAAACAAGTCAAATCAACTCCCTCCCTAAGAGAAAAACTTAAACCTTTTCAGCCCCAAGGAGACATTTCATGTAGGGGAGAATTTCCAACTCCCTATTGGTCCTTCTCTCAAATCTCATCATCACATTAAAAAGAGACTTTATTGAAGAAGTCAGAAAGGGGGAGAGATGATGTAACATCCCAACTCTAAAATATGGTCTAGCCGGTTCAGTTGAACCCTTGAAGGAACTTAGGCCGGGTCATAGGACAACCACTACCCGACCTTCGCCACCTAATGGTGGTCATTTGGAGAAATAGCTACTTTGGGTAGCATTGTGCTTTGCCACAATGCTTAAGTAGTATAATAAGCATGTGTGCTCTGAATGGACTTCTGTCAGCTGTGTTAGACTCGTATTGTCAATAAGAGTGCAACAGAACTCATCCCAAGAAAATGAGCTGAAATCAAAATCAACGGGGCCTCCCGTCGATCGACGAGACCGTCCCGTCGATCGACGGGGCCATCCCGTCGGTCATCGACATCAGCTGGGAAAGACCTTCCCCTGCGCTTTAAGTAAAAAATCGACGGGTCTTCCCGTCGATCGACGGGACCGCCCGTCGATCGACGGGAGATCCCGTCGATATTTCTCCTTTTCCTTAATTGTAGACCTTTTCTTATCCTTTGTTCATGTAGTCGATTTGGGGCTGTTGGTGTTGGTGGATTCAACAACACCGTAGTGAAATATTGACCATACGTGCTCCAAATTGATTCCCATCATTTCCGTTAGACTCGTATAACTAATAAAAGTGCAACGAGGTCTTTTGGTGAAAGTGGCTGTTTTGAGTATCGTAGTGCGTCACAATAAAGTCATTATGGCACAGTGACCATACACACTCCAAATTGACTTCTGTCAGTTCCGTTAGACTTGTATGGTCAATACGAGTGCAACAGAACTCGTTTAGTTGCAATCCGAGGTCGTTTCGAGAAAATGACTATTTGGAGTAATTTTGAGCGTCGCAACAACGCCATTTTCAAATGTTGAGCTAGCGTGCTCCGATTTGACTTCCGTAAGTTCTGTTAGACTCGTATGGTCGATACGAGTGCAACATAATTCATTTCATTCTAATCCGAGGTCATTTGGTGAAAGTGACTGATTTGAGTACTGTAGCGCGTCACGACGACGCTATTTTAGTATATTAAGCATACGTGCTCCGAATCGACTTCTGTCAGTTGCGTTAGACTCGTATGGTCGATACAAGTGCAACAGAACTCGTTTTGTTCCAATTCGAGGATGTTTGGAGAAAATGACTATTTTGAGTAATATCGAGCGTCACAACAATGCCATTTTCAAATGCTAAGCTAGCGTGCTCCGAATTGCATTCTGTCAGTTGTGTTAGACTCGTATGGACGATACGAGTGCAACAAAATTTGTTTCACTTAGTTTCGACGTCATTTAGTCAAGTAAATAAAATTATTGCTCATAAAATTATGCGAAACCTCGAGGTACGTGAACGCTGGGATTCAACTCCATCACATTAATGTTGACTCGACACGCGATGACTCAGACCCATATTGACCTTGAGCACATGGGGGACCCACTCGTAGTTGACTTTGGTCAACCCTCCTCAAAAAGAGTGGTTTTAATAATTCTTAAACCCTCTCCACACCAAGCCCACCCCTTCATCTTATATGGCACTAATGGGATGAGATATTTGTTGGCATGGGTCATAAGCTCTCTCCATCCCTTCCTAATCTAATACCAAAACAAATCCAATCCTAAACCCAAACCTAGGCTAACTCAAAACCCATTAGTGGGTTTAGATATTTTTTAAACCCCCCCTTGATCCTTACATGTGGCAATACTTGCCACCCTAGATATATGCCATCTGTCTAAGCAGCTGGAGAAGGCCAAGGCTCCCCTTATGCATCCTTTTTTTAATCCAACACCGAAGAGATGCAGGGGGAGGGGCTCCTCCCAACCGATATAAAGGCCACCACCCCCTCTAGGAGAGGCACACCCCTAAGTATAGCTCAAATGAGCCCAAGCCACCCTATGTCGGAGCTCCACCTCGCCGGAATACTCCAACCTGAGCTCCACCACCCTCCACCACCACTAATGAAGAATTTCGCCGAGATCCTCCGGCGACCTCGAAGCAAGGTGGGATCCTCTCCTCTCCTCCCTTCCTAACATTCTTGAAAATAAAAAGGCGGAATTTGGAAGAGACTCCTATGAATGTTTTTGAGGCACAATTAATAAAGAGGCAGAATAAGTCGTCGAGTTGCTCATAATAATGTCCCTTGAACCGGTTTAAGCCATGTTTAAAAGGCGCAATTAATATCCATGATCGGACTGTAAATAAAGAGGCAGAATTTGGAAGAGACTCCTATGAACGAAGATAGAATATATCTTTCCTCCTATGAACGGAGATGGAACCGAAGCCTCCTATATATGGAGTGAAGGACTACTAACCCTTTTATTCTATTGCACTTTCTTTTACTCCAGTCTTGTACTGGTCCCGCTCCTTTCAATTTCAGTACCTCCGTTTAGTTTCTTTTCGGTACCACTCCAGTCTCGTACTGGTCCAGTTCATTTTTGTACTTATTTCAGTATTTCAGTTATTGTATTTTATTTCAATATTGCCTATAATTTAGAATTGACATGAAGATGTGGTGTTTCTTCAAAGTCAATCCTAAATTGTGCCGAACTGGCCGCCGCTTGTAGAGCAGAGCGGACATATCGATGTTTTAGCTTTTCCTCCTTAATTGCCTATAATTTAGAGCTAACGTGAAGGTGGGGCATTCCTTTAGAGTCAACCCTAAATAAGTGCCGAACTGGCCGCCGCTTGTAGAGCAGAGCGAACAGATCAATGTTTTGGCTTTTCTTTCTTTATTACCTTTAATTTAGAGTTGACGTGAAGATGAGACGTTCCTTCAGAGTCAACCCTAAATAGTGCCGAACTGGCCGCCGCTTGTAGAGCAGAGCGGACAGATCGATGTTTTGGTTTTTCTTCCTTTATTGCCTATAATTTAGAGCTGACGTGAAAGTGAGGCATTCCTTCAGAGTCAACCCTAAATAAGTGCCAAACTGGCCGCCGCTTGTAGAGCAGAGCGGATATATTGATGTTTTGGCTTTTCTTTCTTTACTACCTATAATTTAGAGCTGACGTGAAGGTGAGGCATTCCTTCAGAGTCAACCCTAAATAAGTGCCGAACTGGTCGCCGCTTGTAGAGCAGAGCGGACTGATCAATGTTTTGGCTTTTCTTTCTTTATTACCTATAATTTAGAGTTGACGTGAAGATGGGACGTTCCTTCAGGGTCAACCCTAAATAGTGCTGAACTGGCTGCCGCTTATAGAGCAAAGCGGACAGATCAATGTTTTGGCTTTTCCTCCTTTATTGCCTATAATTTAGAGTTGACGTGAAGATGTGGCATTTCTTCAGAGTCAACCCTAAATAAGTGCCGAACTGGCCGCCGCTTGTAGAGCAGAGCGGACAGATCAATGTTTTGGCTTTTCTTTCTTTATTACATGTAATTTAGAGTTGACGTGAAGATGAGAGGTTCCTTCAGAGTCAACCCTAAATAGTGCCGAACTGGCCGCCGCTTGTAGAGCAGAGCGGACAGATCGATGTTTTGGCTTTTCCTCCTTTATTGCCTATAATTTAGAGCTGATGTGAAGGTGGGGCATTCCTTCAGAGTCATCCCTAAATAGTGCCGAACTGGCCGCCGCTTGTAGAGCAGCGTGGCAAGTCAATGTTTTGAGGTTTTATTCTTGTATTGACTATAATTTAGATTTGACGGGAATATATTGTGTCTTTGAGAAATATTCCTACGGGAATATATTGTGCCTCCGAGAAATATTCCTACGGGAATATATTGTGCGTTCGAGAAATATTCCTACGGGAATATATTGTGCCTTCGAGAAATATTCCTACGGGAATATATTATGCCTTCGAGAATATTCCTACGGAAATATATCGTGCCGACGAGAAATATTCCTATGGGAATATATTGTTCCTTCGAGAAATATTCCTACGAGAATATACTGTGCCTTCGAGAAATATTCCTACGGTAATGTATTGTGCCTTCGATAAATATTCCTAGCAGAATATATTGTGCCTTAGATATATGTTCCTTCGGGAAATATATTGTGCCTTCCAGAAATATCCCCACGGGAATATATATTGTGCCTTCAAGAAATACTCATACGGGAATATATTATGCCATCGAGAAATATTCCTATAGGAATATATTGTGCCTTTGAGAAATATCCATGCGGGAATATATTGTGCCTTCGAGGAATATTCTGATGGGAATTAAATGTGCCTTCGGAAAATGTGCCTTGGGAGAATGTCGGATGACCGATGAGTTTTACTCTAAGGAAACCCACACGACGGACGGTCTGGGAGGGCAGCCCATGCGAAACTAATAGAACTACATGGGTCCGAGACCGTATGCATGATGATACGAAGTACGTAGGCGGTGGTCGTGGGAAGACTATCTCAGACCAATAAGAGTCTAGATATCCCATCCCTTATAAATGTTATATTATGTCTGATGTTAGTAGGGGTTGGATTCTGTTCGTGGTTCTAATAACTTGTCTTTAGCACAGGTGACAGGTGCGGATGAGAGACAACACCCATGTGTGGATGAAGCCACAGAGCAGGCTATGTCAGGTACAAGTTGTTAAGATGCATCCCCTTTTGTTGCGCCCTACCTCGTGGTATCTATATATTGGCAATGAATCCTTGGTAGATAGGATATAATGCGGCGGAGATACGGAAATTATTCATACATGTCTTGAGTTTGAGGTTTCTATGATAGTTAATCTTCCGCTACAATACTACGTCTTCCGCTAAGTGCTATAAATTACACTCTTTGATGATGTCTTCTGCTAGAATACTGCTTCCCTACTCTGTTGATGTCTCATGAAATTCGCTTAACATCACCCCTATGCACGACAACAGAGTGTTCAAGGAAGGGGGTTGGAGAAGCTAGTATCTTCACCCTTCGTGATCGCTTCGGCTGTAAGGACCCCTCCTTTTAAACCAGGGGATCCTTATGCCCAGGGCGAGCGCTCCCCCAAAAGGTTCGCGTGTTTGAAGAGGTTCACCCTCTTACCTGACCCACGACCCAATTGGCGGAACACTCGCCCTGTAAGGCTATTGCATCATTACAGAAAACATTCACAGAGTATAAATGTTTTTGCGCGGAAGCAAAACATCACAAAAATACCCAGCATGATAAAAAATAAAACATAGATGAAAACCCACAAAGGGGTATATAGAGTCTCGCAGTGATAAACGTCATAGTCAAAAGACGTCAAAATATCCAATCAAAAAGAGAAAACTCTCATCCTCTCCTCAGAGTAGTACCCTCACATCATCATAAATCGTCTGAACTGGCTCAGGGAACTCCTCGTCATCATGGGCACGTCTACGCTCGTCCATCCGCTCCTGCTCTGTTGGTGGGCGCATCGATTCCTAAAATGATAACGTACGAAAGTACATTAGCCACGATGGACCAACTAAATCCCACGCTCCCCCCCAGCCCCCTAATGGGCACCAGGGAGAACACCTGCTTGGAAAGTTAGCACAATAGCCGAAGCAAATATACATTTATATCAGGGTTATAATAAGGAAGCAGTAATCCAATATAATTCGCAAGGAGGGAAAACAACTAAAGTAGTAAATTTACCCGCCATCGTATAACCCTTCCTAAAGGTGGTTATACGATGTCGCACCAAGGTAAGAGCATAAGTAATGTATATATACATATGATATGATGGCATGTATGGTTGTTCTCCCTATCACTCGAATGATGTGTCTCAATCACTTTCCCCTATGTCGACATAGTGACCTGTTAAGAGAAGGAGCTCACTTCCCAGGCTTCACCGCCGTGGCCAGACGGTGACAGTGGGTCGGTCGCTCCCACTTCTAGGTTATGGATACACCCCAACTTCCCAGGCCTTCGTACCTCTATGAAGAATAGGTACTCTCGGTGGGAACACATCCTCACCTTGTGCGGAGATCCTCTCGGCACATAACCAAAAAGGTGTGAGACGGACCTGTGTGGAAGGGGTAGGTAGCCCCCGGTCCTCTTCACTACCAGAAACAAAAGAGTTCGTCGTCACAACTTCTCCCATAGTGTATATTAGGGGGAAGCCAACGAACCCGCCACATCGGTAACCATGCACCCTCCCATAATTCCGTGCGTGGGTAATGAATGAAACGACTACATGAAAATACTCATAACATTTACAAGTGTTTACAGACCGATTCATAATTTGATATTCATCGGGTGATCAAGCTAGCAATAACAACTTACAAATATGAGAATCATGTTATCATGTATACAACACTTTTGAATCAATTAGACCAATTTGTGACAAGTTTAAAATTACTTAAAATGCTCTAAATCAGAAATGTTATAATATGAAAGTTGTAGAGAAAACGTTAATCTAAAATAGTGTATCTTACATGCATGTTCTGATTTGGCTCCAAAGACATCCAAAACAGGGGCTGAAGTTTATTTGTAATAACAAAACAAAAATATAAATTTAAGTTGCCTTGTCGCAAGCTAAATTTAAATTATCTAGGTGCTTCAAGTCTGAAGCATCTTAACATAAATGTTTCAGAGAAAATATCTACCAATAAATATGTGTCTCACAAGCCTGCCCTAAATCATAACCTAAGATCTCCGAAACAGAGGTTGAATTTCACAAAAAATAACTGTTTGCAGGTCAAAACAGAAAACTAGAACTATTTTGATATATTTTAGGCTAGATTTAATTTATCTCGAGACTCCAAATCAGAGAAATCAAAACATGAAAGTTGTTTATAAAACATCCATGAATAATATAGTGTCTCAAATGCATTCGCTAAATCATAGCCTAAGGTCTCCAAAACAGAGGTTGAAGTTCATTAAAAATAACTGTTTACAAGTCAAAACAGAAAACTAAATATCTAGGATGGTTAACATATCTTTCAGGTGTAAAAATAAATTTGTTAAGTACTCTAAAACAGAAGATATATAACATGAAAGTTGCAGCATAATTAAGTATCTACAATATTGTGTCTCACAACTATTTTCCAAATCAACTTCCAGGATAATTAAAAATTCGTTTTAAGAACGCTAAAATTTCCCCCAAAAAAATGACAGGAATACTTGTCTAAGGGGAATAAAAGACCCGCGCACGATTCTTGGCGCAGATCGATGGCTGCATGCGAGACTTTTCCAAGGTGGTCGGGGATTCCTTTACTCCGGCCACCACCCCAAGTGGGGGTGCTCCGGGGGGGGGGGGGGGGGGGGGGGGGGGAAGCTCCGTTGGGGCATCTTCCGGCGGCCGGTAAAATAATAAAACCTCGCAATAATTATATATATATATATATATATTTGCTGATTGGAAGGAGGAGGCCGCCAGAGTGGATTCCGGCAGTTCCCTCCGCCTCAAGGGCCTTGAGGAAGGGTCGTGGGGACCCTCCCTCCCCTTCACACGCCCCATGCGAGGCCGAAACCCGCAACGACGACGGAGATTGGTGGGGGTGGTCCAAGGCTTCCAAGGCTGGGATCACCGTCTCCGGTGGTCGAAGACGGCAGAGGTTAACGAGAAAAGATCTAAGGGCAGGGAGGAGTCGGAGGAACTTACATTCGTGCCGTTTAGGCGAGGGGATCGTCGCGCGGCCATTGATAGCGGTGAAGCTCGCCGTAGTCCGTGGAGGAGACTCGTCGGAAGGTCACCGGAGCTCGTCTTCTGGCTGGTTAGGAGGGAAGAAGGTAGGAAAAATGCAATACTAACTAGGATGGGGTTTATATAGGAGGGGGTGGTCTTTTGGGGTGTCGGGAGGGGTTTTAATGAGGAGTAACACTCCCCCTTGATGAATCCGCCCCTTTCCAGCTTCTATCTGTCGTCTAGCCTTCCCAAGTCATTGGGAGTGGAAGGAATTTAACTCCTCAAACCGGCTATGACATTGGGGAGTGGTGCTACCATTAATGAGGTTTATGCTTATTATTTTAATGCTTATAAAGAGATGTTTATTTTATTAATTATAAAATATTTCTATCTGAAATATTTGTCATAGCCTCCTGGGAGCCTAATTAAATTTCAAAATTTAACTTATAATCTTTGGGTATTGTTTCCTAATTTATTTTATTTATCTATAGTTAAATCAAAATAAATGGGTTTTATATTAAATATTAGATAACTCTTTTGTATATTTATAGGCCCTATGAAATTTTTTTTGGAGAAAAACAATATCATTAACTATTTTTCTCAAAGCTCCTCATTATTTAAATGATTAATTACTCAACAAAACATATTTCATAAAATATTTAAATGTACCTGGTTGCATTTTAAATTGTCCATTCTATTTAAAATATTATTTGAAGGTTATGATAAAAATTTTAAAAAAAATTTATCAATTATTTATTAACTAAACAAAATTCTGAAGTAAAAATTTAAAGTTTCTGTGATCGGCGAACTTTGATTTGCGTTCGACGAATTATTTCAGTTCGACGAACTTAACATTCAGTTCGTCGAACCCAGCCTTCAGTTCGATTCCGTTTGACGATTTAATTCAGTTCGACGAACTTAACTTTCCGTTCGTCGAACCCAGTTTTCAGTTCGACGAACTCGGGCTTGAGTTCGTCGAACTCAGTTTTAGTTCAATTCCGTTCGACGAATTATTTCAGTTTGATGAACTTAGCATTTAGTTCGTCGAACCCAACCTTCAGTTCGATTCCGTCGACGAACTAATTCAGTTCGATGAACTTAACCTTCAGTTCGTCGAACCCAGTTTTCAGTTCGACGAACTCGGGCTTGAGTTCGTTGAACTCAGTTTTCACTTCAATTCCGTTCGACGAATTATTTCAGTTCGACGAACTTAGCATTTAGTTCGTCGAATCCAGCCTTCAGTTCGATTCCGTTCGACGAATTAATTCAGTTCGACGTACTTAACCTTCAGTTCATCGAACCCTATTTTCAGTTCGACGAACTCGGCCTTGAGTTCGTCGAACCCAGTTTTCAGTTCGACGAACTCGTCCTTGAGTTCGCCGAACTCAGTTTTCAGTTCAATTCCGTTCGACGAACTTATCTTTCAGTTCGTCGAACCCAGTTTTCTGTTTGACGAACTCGGCCTTGAGTTCGTCGAACTCAGTTTTCAGTTCAATTCTGTTCGACGAACTTATCCTTTAGTCCGTCGAACTCAGTTTCTTGTTCAATTTAGTTAATTCAGTTCGACGAACTTTAGTCTGCGTTCGACGAACCCGTTCTGCTCATGTTTCTTTTGGGGTGCCCGGAGGGGTTTTAATGAGGAGTAAACACTCACCCTTGATGAATCCGCCCCTTTCCAACTTCTATCTGCCATCCAGCCTTCCCAAGGCATTGGGAGTGGAAGGAATTTAACTACTCAAACCGGTTATGACATTGGGGAGTGGTGCTACCATTAATGGGGTTTATGCTTATTATTTTAATGCTTAAAAAGAGACATTTTTTTATTAATTATAAAATATTTCTATCTGAAATATTTGTCATAGACTCCTGGGAGCCTAATTAAATTTAAAAATTTAACTTATAATCTTTCGGTATTGTTTCCTAATTTATTTTATTTATTTATAGTTAAATCAAAATAAATGGGTTTTATATTAAATATTAGATAACTCTTTTATATATTTATAGGCCCTATGATAAATATTTTTGGAGAAAAACAATATCATTAACTATTTTTCTCAAACCTCCTCATTATTTAAATGATTAATTACTCAACAAAACATATTTCATAAATTATTTAAATGTATCTGGTAACATTTTAAATTGTCCATTCTATTTAAAATATTATTGGAAGGTTATGATAAAAATTCTAAAAAATTTTATCAATTATTTATTAACTAAACAAAATTCTGAAGTAAAAATTTAAAGTTTCTGTGATCGGCGAACTTCGATCTGCGTTCGACGAATTATTTAAGTTCGACGAACTTAACATTCAGTTCGTCGAACCCAGCCTTCAGTTCGATTCCGTTCGACGAATTAATTTAGTTCGACGAACTTAACTTTCCGTTCGCCAAACCCAGTTTTCAGTTCGACGAAGTCGGGCTTGAGTTCGTCGAACTCAGTTTTCAGTTCAATTCCGTTTGAGGAATTATTTCAGTTCGACGAACTTAGCATTTAGTTCGTCGAACCCAGCCTTCAGTTGATTTCGTTCGACGAACTAATTCAGTTCGATGAACATAACCTTCAGTTCGTCGAACCTAGTTTTCAGTTCGACGAACTCGGGCTTGAGATCGTTGAACTCAGTTTTCAGTTCAATTCCGTTCGACGAATTATTTCAGTTCGACGAACTTAGCATTTAGTTCGTCGAACCCAGCCTTCAGTTCGATTCCGTTCGACGAATTATTTCAGTTCAACGAACTTAACCTTCAGTTCGTCGAACCCAGTTTTCAGTTCGACGAACTCGGCCTTGAGTTCGTCGAACCCAGTTTTCAGTTCGACGAACTCGTCCTTGAGTTCGTCGAACTCAGTTTTCAGTTCAATTCCGTTCGACGAACTTATCTTTCAGTTCGTCGAACCCAGTTTTCTGTTTGACGAACTCGGCCTTGAGTTCGTCGAACTCAGTTTTCAGTTCAATTCCGTTCGACGAACTTATCCTTTAGTCCGTCGAACTCAGTTTCTTGTTCAATTTAGTTAATTCAGTTTGACGAACTTTAGTCTGCGTTCGACGAACCCGTTCTGCTCATGTTTCTCGCCGTCTCAGCGGTTCGATCGCTCGTCTCAACGGTTTGGGTTGTCGTCTCAGCAGTTTGGACTGTCGTCTCAGCGTTTTGGACTGTCGTCTCAGCGGTTTGGACGTCTATAATAGTTAGGGTAATTTGAAATTTTTTGTGTGATTCATGCTGATCAAATTGACAAGTTTGTCATAACGGGTCAATTTGATTCGTTTAGAGTATTTGTGCACTTTTAGGTATTATTTGGCCTTACTAAGACCTAACAGGTCAATTCATACACCTATGAGGGTCTATTTTGTGCATAAGTCAGAAATTTTCCCATGTAGCCCGATGGGTGGGTTGAGTGACTTATTGGGTCAACAACACCAAATAAGGTGTCAACCCACCATTTGGGTGTCAATGAAGTCCACAAGACCCTAGCGGTTCAATTAATTACGAAGGGGCCTAAAAATTTAAAATTGAGATGTTACAAATCCATAAAGTCAAACAAAAATTTCGCCTCGAAAATTCGATTGGGTCGCAAAAAAAACGCCCCTATAGGTCTACTTTGTTGTAGTCAGTATTTTCAAAATTGAGCAAAATTACTATGCTTAAAATAAGAAGTCCAAAAGATTTGGGTGTTACCTGTCGTAAAGAGGCCGGGGTAAAGTTCTCGCATCAGGTCCCCGGGTTCCCAAGTAGATTCCTCGGTCCCGTAGTTGTCCCATAGAACTCGGATAAGGGGAACTCTCTTCCGCCGCAGGACCTTAGTCTCGGTATCCATGATCCGCACCGGCTTGAGGGATAAAGATCGGTCGGGTTTTACAGGTTCGGGGGTCTCCTGGATGACATGCTCCGGGCGTAGTAGTGCGCGTCTTAATTAAGAGATGAGGAATACATCATGCAACCCCTGAAGCTCCTGGGGTAGCTCCAGCCTGTACGCCACTTCACCGATACGCTCTGTATATGGCCCCATGTATCTTGGGCTCAACTTTCGCTGTCGGCGGAGTCGAGATACACCGTGGCGAGGGCGGATCTTCAAGTAAACCTTGTCGCCCATGGCGAATTCAACGTGTCGATGACGGGCGTCGTAGTACTTAGCTTGGCGGCTCTGAGCTTCACGCATCCGTTCTTGTATTAGCTGAACGATTTCCGTCATATTCTCCATGAAAACGGGCCCCAGGGCCCTCAGATCCGCATCTTGGGCCCAAGAAAGTGGAGTACGACATTTTCGGCCATATAAAACTTTGTATGGGGCCATGCCAATGCTTGCCTGATACGAGTTGTTGTAGGAGAATTTGACTAAAGGTAGGAGCCGCTCCCATGGCTCCTTCTTATCCACCAAGCATAACCGGAGAAGATCCTCCAAAGTCCGGTTTGTGCGTTCTGTTTGCCCGTCTGTTTAGGGGTGAAGTGATGTGCTGAATGCTAATTTGGTCCCCAAATATGCTTGAACGCTCCTCCATTCATTTGAGGTGAATCGACCATCTCGATCAGAGACTATGGCTTTTGGCACACCGTGGTACCGAACCACATTCTCAATGAAAAGACGCACCAATTTTCCAACACCATCGTCTTGGCGGTTGGGAATGAATCTCGCAACCTTCATCAAACGGTCGACCACCACCCAGATAGAATCATTCCCGGTCCGAGAGAGGGGAAGGCCATGGACGAAATCCATGGATATGTCTTCAAATTTCCACTCGGGGACGGGAAGTGGCTGTAGTAACCCGGCAGGGTTCCTGCACTCTGCCTTGACAAGCTGGCACGTCGGGCAATGTGTCACAAAAGAGATGACGTCTCGTTTCATCCCGGGCCACCAGAATGTTTTCTTCAGATCCACATGCATCTTTGTGATGCCCGGATGGATCAAGTAGCGAGTGTGATGGCTCTCATACAAAATCTCATGCCGAAACTGTCCACTTGAAGGAACGAACATCCTATCACGGAAGTAAAGGATTCTGTCCCTTATCTTAAAATCTGGGTGCTCTTTTCCGGTGTTCAAACGGGCAATCCCATCCTCGAACAATGGGTCATCTTGTTGGGCATCTCTAATCCTCTCCCGAAGATTGCACTTAATCTCCGTCCAATACAATTGATGTGCTACTGCGATCGAATCTCCCTGAGCGATCACTGTGATCACCATCTCCTTGAGTCCTCGTACTATATCTCTCGGAGTGCCGATCATCCAGTTAGCTGAGGCTATAGGGTTTCTACTCAGGGCATCCACAACAGTGTTTGCCTTGCCCGGGTGATACTGGAGGTCGAAGTCGTAATCGCACAAGAACTCCAACCATCGCCTTTGTCGTAGGTTCAGCTCCCTCTACGTGAAGACGTACTTGAGGCTCCTGTGGTTCGAAAATACTTCACTTCGGACGTCTTACAAATAGTGCCTCCATATCTTTAGAGCAAAGACTATCGCACCCAGCTCCAAGTCATGTGTGGTGTAGTTTTTCTCGTGCACTTTCAGCTGCCTCGAGGCGTAGGCAACCACCTTCCCATGTTGCATCAAGACCGCTCCTAAGCCCTGCTGACAAGCATCTGTGTACACTTGGAAACATTCCTGGCCTGATGGTATGGTCAGTATAGGAGCTGAGGTATGCCTCCCCTTCAACTCCTGGAAGGCTTCTTCACACTGTGATGTCCATATGAATTTCGCATCCTTCTTTATTAATGATGTCAGTGGTAGCGCGATCTTAGAGAATCCCTCTACAAACTTGCGGTAATATCCCGCAAGCCCGAGAAAACTCCTTACATCTGCTGCGGAGTGAAGCTGCGGCCAATCCCTGATGGCCCTAATCTTAGCTGGGTCCACTGCTATGCCGTTGGCGCTGACGATGTGACACAAGAAGCCAACCTCCTTAAGCCAAAATTCACATTTTGAAAACTTTGCGTATAGCTGGTGTTCTCGCAACTTTTGAAGCACTTTCTCCAAGTGTGTGACATGCAGCTCTTCCGAAGCCGAATACACCAGAATGTCGTCGATGAATACAATGAAAATATGGTCGAGGAAGGGTTCGAACACCTGATTCATTAAAGACATGAATGCTGCCGGGGCATTAGTGAGGCCAAACGACATCACTGTGAATTCGTATTGCCCATAACGAGAGCAAAATGCAGTCTTCTCAATGTCCTTATCATCAATCCTGAGTTGGTAGTATCCCGATCGAAGATCGAGTTTTGAGAAGCACCGAGCCCCCTGTAATTGATCAAGCAATTTTTTTATCCTTGGGAGAGGATATGAATTCTTTACAGTCAACCGGTTCAACTCTCGGTAGTCGATGCAGAGTCGGAGGGATCCGTCCTTCTTCTTCACGAAGAGTACAGGTGCTGCCCAGGGAGAAGAGCTGGGTCGAACGAATCACGAGTCTACCAATTCTTGAAGATGCACTCTGAATTCTGGTAGCTCTTTTGGCGCCATCCTGTAAGGAGATCTCGAGACTGGATGAGCCCCGGGAAGGAGGTGGATTTTGAAGTCCTCTTCCCGGTGTGGAGGCAGGCCTGGAAGCTTCTCCGGGATGACATCCGGAAATTCCTTTACCACCTTTACTTCGGCCAACTCTACAGTCTGCCCCATCATTTTGAAGTAGACCACGAACACCTCATCACCTCTCATGGTGGCCTTCGTCGCCTGTATGGAATTAAGCACGAGACGAGAAATAAACGGTATACCTTGATAAGTGATTGTTCCTCCCATTGGTACTTGGAGGGTCACCTTCCTTCTCTGACAGTCTATCTATGCTGCATGATCCGCGAGCCAGTCCATTCCTAGTATCAGGTCGAATCCTGACAGCTGGAGTACTGCTGCTTCAACCTCCATTTCCCGATCGTCTATTTTTACTTTAAATCTGCATAAGTCGGAGGAGATCATCTCCGATCCATCAGGGAGTCGTACCCGTAGTGGGTTCCCTGTGAGGTAAGCCACTCCTGGCTCTTGACGTATGAAATAATGAGACACAAAAGAGCGAGTGGCTCCCGTGTCGAAGAGCGCTCGAGTAGCCCGATCATTAATCCAGAGGATCCCTGAGGTTCAATTTAATCGATTGATAGTAGTATATATATAAGCACGTAATAAAAGGTATCACAGGTAATGTGCAAAATATGCATATATATATAAAATTTTTCGTACCGTTCACCACGTCCGCGGTGGCTCGATCCCTCTCTAGGTCCAAAGCATAGGCCTGCTGGGGAGGTCGCTGCTGTCCTCTACCAGGTTGGCCTCGTCCACGACCTCCGCCCCGATGAAAGTCCTGATGTCCTTCCCTGGGTGACAGTAGGGGGCATTGGGGTCGTAGATGCCCTAACTCGTTGCAGTGGAAACAAAGCCTCTCAAAATGCCGTTGCTCTATCGCATATGCTGGTGTGGGAATGGCTCGCTACTGTGCTGGGGGAGGTGGAGGTGTCCTCCTCCGATGATAGTCACGAGGTGGCTAGTGGTGGTCTCCTTGATTATAGCCCCTATGATCTCCCAGATCGTTTCCGCGTCCGCGCTGATGCTTGGTCTCCTGACCTCTCTGATCCTGTCCTTGGGGTGTCTCTGCTATTCTCTTCAACCTGTTCTTTTCCCGGGTGGTTTTTAAGTCGGCCTACATCGTCAATGCAAGGTGGACGATAACCTCAAAGGGAGCGTGAGCTGCTGTCATCAGTGGTTGACGAATGGAGTCATTGAGGCCCTGAAAGAACCTCTTGGCCCGGTTCTCATCCTCTATGGCCATGATACCCGCATACCGGGCAAGGTGGGAGAACTCCCGCTGGTACTCTATAACTGTCATAGTACCTTGCCAAAGATGAAGAAAGCGTTCCTGGAGCTCTGTCCGGTCGGAGCTAGAAATGAAGTGCTCCATCATCAAGGTAGAAAAATTTCTCCAGGAAATCTCAGTCAGTCGGCGGTCCCTATAGGTGGTCTGTAGGACGGACCTCTGATAATTAGTTTTTAGTCATCATTTTTAGGTTAGTTTATTATGTTATTTGCGTTTTTATTTTCATCTTTTGTTATATTTTTATGCATGTTTTTGTTATTTTGTTATTTTCCTATTTTCAAAAACTAATGTTTTATTTTATGTTATATTTTAATTTCATGTTTGTTTTATATTTTCTTAACTAATTTTTTGTTATTTCATATTTTGTAGGTTTGAGCCCAAGAATAATATCAAGTCCACGCCATCGTCGCGCCATCAACGCCATCGCCGCACCATGCAATTTGAGCCCACTTGGTGCAGCCCGAGCTCAAGCAAGCAGCCCCTTCAAATGGAGCAAGCCCAAACCGCAATTCATGATGCAAAACCGAGCAGCCCACCACCACCTTTGCATGGCTCATGCATTTGGCCGAAATTCCTTCTCTCCCCCCTCTTTCATTTCACATATCTCTCTCTCTCTTTTTAATTTTCATTTCCATTTAATATCATCCATGCACTTGGCCGAAATTTCCCCTCATCTCTCCTCTTTTTCTTTATTAAAACCTTTCCTCTCTCATCCATTGCATGCATCTCTCTCACCTTAATCATTTATATATTCATGCATTTCTCTCCCCACACTTGCATGGCCGAACCATCCTTCTCTCTCCCTCATCAAATCATTCATGCATCTCTCCATTCATACACCTTCTCCTCCTTCTAGAATCTTCCCCCTCATCTATAAAAGGATCCCATATCTCAAGCAAGAGAGAGTTAGAAAAGGTTGGAAGTGAAGTGCAAGAGCGTGTTTCTTCTTTGTTTCTTTGGTTAGTTTTTATTGTACTTCTTGTCTGAGTTTAATATTGTCTCTCTTCTCATTTCTTGTACTCCCTTTTTTATCATCAATGAAAATATTTTCTTTCTATCTTATTGTTGTTTCTCTTTTAATAATGCGTAACTAATCTTTTTGTGTTCGATCGCGATAAGCTTTGCAATGAAATAACGTTTCTTTTGTTTTATATTTCACGTTTGTCTTTTTATTTTTGATCCGACCTTGATTTTCATCGTATCGACTCCGTATTGCTAGTATACGGTAGTAGATTCCGATCTCCAATTCGAGTAGCCGGGAGGCTCGTGAATGTGAAAGATCACTCAAGGAAGGAAGGAGTTGCACGCAACCCTAGAGATAGGATGACGTAAATCCTCCGGATTGGAGTCAAATCCAATAGCGCGGTTCACTTCGATAAAGCGACTTTAGGCCTTTTGATTTGCAAAGAGATTCCGGTCAAAACGTCTAGAAGTTAGGAGATTTAATACTCTAGCGAGATTATTTATTATTTTCGGATCCGCCACGGTCTTAATAGAATTACGAATGTTAAACTAATTTATTCCGTTATTTTATTTCAAAATGAATCGTCGGTCGAGCACTCTTTTGCAATAGTTTTATTTCTCTTTTAATTAAGTTAGTTTATTTTTATTTTCAAAATCCATCAATCGTTCGGTAGAATAATAGAGTCGCTGTGAGTAATAGTACTTGCCTGCCCCGAGTTTAAATACGACCTTGATATATTTTATATCCTATACTATATTTCGATAGGTACATTTGCCTTAATCGAGTATAGATTGGAGAACACAAATTTCTCTATCAACCTCCACCACTGCCTAACATACCCCTCCAGAAGGGTGGTGGCTAGGGAGACCGCATAGTAAGAAGAGCAGTGCATTCCCCTGAGTAGCTCCTCAATCCTCTCTAGCAAATCCTCTGTCTGGATGGCCGATTCTGTCCCTTTGAAGACTGGGGGACGAAAGATCCTGAACATCACCAATCTCTCTGCATCTGTCGGGCCTTGTGCCTGTGGTGGCAACTGCTGCTGTAGTGAGGCCCGGAAAGTATCTAGTAGTGCAGTGAGAGTCTGCCCTAACTCCGTTTGATGAAATGGGGTCTGCTGGGCCGGCACTGCCTGACCAGTGGGTGTATCAGGAGGTGGAGGGGCCCACTCGTCAACTGGGGTGCTAAGGCGATATATGTCCTCGTCGGTGTTGTCGGCGTTCTCATTCCTTATCCCGAGGCTATGTTCCCGAAATTCCTGTTTCAATTTATTGAAATATGTGTGTCAGAATTGTCTAATCAAGCTAAGAGGTAGGTATTTGGTCGGAGAATTTGTTCGGTTGGATTTTATTAGCAAAACTTTGTTTGATGTCTTATCATGAATCTTTTGCGGTCCACCACACTTCCGTTGCATAGTTCGTCCTCGAACTAAGTATCGTGTCATGGTGGACCATCTGTGATAATTTTATAAATCTGGATCGTTCGCTCTGATACCCTTGTAAGGACCCCCCTTTTAAACTAGGGGATCCTTATGCCCAGGGCGAGCGCTCCCCCAAAAGGTTCGTGTGTCTGAATAGGTTCACCCTCTTACCTGATCCACGAACAAATTGGCGGAACACTCGCCCTGTAAGGCTATTGCATCATTACAGAAAACATTCACAGAGTATAAAATTTTTTGCGCGGGAGCAAAACATCACAGAAATACCCAGCATGATAAATAATAAAACATAGATGAAAACCCATAAAGGGGTATATAGAGTCTCGCAGCGATGACCATCATAGTCATAAGACGTCAAAATATCCAATCAAAAAGAGAAAACTCTCATCCTCTCCTCAGAGTAGTACCCTCACATCCTCATAAATCGTCCGAACTGGCTCAGGGAACTCCTCGTCATCATGGGCACGTCTACGCTCGTCCTTCCGCTCCTGCTCCATTAGTGGGCGCATCGGTTCCTAAAATGATAACGTACGAAAGTACGTTAGCCACGACGGACCAAGTAAATCCCACGCTCCCCCCAGCCCCCTAATGGGCACCAAGGAAAACACCTGCATGGAAAGTTAGCATAATAGCCGAAGCTAATATACATTTATATCAGGGTTATAATAAGGAAGCAGTAATCCGAAATAATTCGCAAGGAGGGAAAATAACAAAAGTAGTAAATTTACCCGCCATCGTATAACCCTTCCTAAAGGTGGTTATACGATGTCACACCAAGGTAAGAGCATAAGTAATATATATATACATATGATATGATGGCATGTATGGTTGTCCTCCCTATCACACGAATGATGTGTCTCAATCACTTTCCCCTATGTCGACATAGTGACCTGTTAAGAGAAGGATCTCACTTCCCAGGCCTCACCGCCGTGGCCAGACGGTGACAGTGGGTCAGTATCTCCCACTTCTAGGTTATGGATACACCCCAACTTCCTAGGCCTTCGTACCTCTATGAAGAATAGGTACTCTCGGTGGGAACACATCCTCACCTTGTGCGGAGATCCTCTCGGCACGTAACCAAAAAGGTGTGAGACGGACCTGTGTGGAAGGGGTAGCTAGCCCCCGGTCCTCTTCACTACCAGAAACAAAAGAGTTCGTCGTCACAACTTCTCCCATAGTGTATATTATGGGGAAGCCGACGAACCCGCCACATCGGTAACCATGCACCCTCCCATAATTCCGTGCGTGGGTAATGAATGAAACGACTACATGAAAATACTCATAACATTTACAAGTGTTTACAGACCGATTCATAATTTGATATTCATCGGGTGATCAAGCTAGCAATAACAACTTACAAATATGAGAATCATGTTATCATGTATACAATACTTTTGAATCAATTAGACCAATTCGTGACAAGTTTAAAATTACTTAAAATGCTCTAAATCAGAAATGTTACAATATGAAAGTTGTAGAGAAAACGTTAATCTAAAATAGTGTATCTAACATGCATGTTCTGATTTGGCTCCAAAGACCTCCAAAACAGGGGCTGAAGTTTATTTGTAATAACAAAATAGAAATATAAATTTAAGTTTCCTTGTCGCGAGCTAAATTTAAATTATCTAGGTGCTTCAAGTCTGAAGCATCAGAACATAAATGTTTCAGAGAAAACATCTACCAATAAATATGTGTCTCACAAGCCTGCCCTAAATCATTACCTAAGATCTCCGAAACAAAGGTTGAAGTTCACTAAAAATAAATGTTTGCAGGTCAAAACAGAAAACTAGAACTATTTTGATATGTTTTAGGCTAGATTTAATTTATCTGGAGACTCCAAATCATAGAAATCAAAACATGAAAGTTGTTTATAAAACATCCATGAATAATATAGTGTCTAACATGCATTCGCTAAATCATAACATAAGGTATCCAAAACAGAGGTTGAAGTTCACTAAAAATAACTGTTTACAAGTCAAAACAGAAAACTAAATATCTAGGATGGTTAACATATCTTTCAGGTGTAAAAATAAATTTGTTAAGTACTCTAACACAGAAGATATATAACATGAAAGTTGCAGCATAATTAAGTATCTACAATATTGTGTCTCACAACTATTTTCCAAATCAACTTCCAGGATAATTAAAAATTCATTTTAAGAACGCTAAAATTTCTCAAAAAAAAATGACAGGATTACTTGTCTAAGGGGAATAAAAGACCCACACACGATTCTTGGCGCAGATCGGTGGCTGCATGCGAGACTTTTCCAATGTGGTCGGGGATTCCTTTACTCCGACCACCACCCCAAGTGGGGGCGCTCCAGGGGGGAAGCTCCGTTGGGGCATCTTCCGTCGGCCGGTAAAATAATAAAACATCGCAATAATTATATATATATATATATATATATATATATATTTGCTGATTGGAAGGAGGAGTCCGCTAGAGCAGATTTTGGCAGTTCCCTTCGCCTCAAGGGCCTTGAGGAATGGTCGTGGGGACCCTCCCTCCCCTTCACACGCCCCATGCGAGGCCGAAACCCGCACCGACGACGGAGATTGGTGGGGGTGGTCCGAGGCTTCAAAGACCGGGATTACTGTCTCCGGTGGTCGGAGACGGCAGAGGTCGTCGAGAAAAGATCTAAGGGAAGGGAGGAGTCAGAGGAACTTACATTCGTACCGTTTAGGCGAGGGGATCGTCGCGCGGGTCCTTGATAGCGGTGAAGCTTGCCGGAGTCCGTGGAGGAGGCTCGTCGGAAGGTCACCGAAGCTCGTCTTTTGGATGGTTAGGAGGGAAGAAAGTAGGAAAAATGCAATACTAACTAGGATGGGGTTTATATAGGAGGGGGGTCTTTTGGGGTGTCGGGAGGGGTTTTAATGAGGAGTAAACATTCCCCCTTGATGAATCCGCCCCTTTCCAGCTTCTATCTGTCGTCTAGCCTTCCCAAGTCATTGGGAGTGGAAGGAATTTAACTCCTCAAACCGGCTATGACATTGGGGAGTGGTGCTACCATTAATGGGGTTTATGCTTATTATTTTAATGCTTATAAAGAGATGTTTATTTTATTAATTATAAAATATTTCTATCTGAAATATTTGTCATAGCCTCCTGGGAGCCTAATTAAATTTCAAAATTTAACTTATAATCTTTGGGTATTGTTTCCTAATTTATTTTATTTATCTATAGTTAAATCAAAATAAATGGGTTTTAAATTAAATATTAGATAACTCTTTTGTATATTTATAGGCCCTATGAAATTTTTTTTGGAGAAAAACAATATCATTAACTATTTTTCTCAAAGCTCCTCATTATTTAAACGATTAATTACTCAACAAAACATATTTCATAAAATATTTAAATGTACCTGGTAGCATTTTAAATTGTCCATTCTATTTAAAATATTATTGGAAGGTTATGATAAAAATTTTAAAAAAAATTTATCAATTATTTATTAACTAAACAAAATTCTGAAGTAAAAATTTAAAGTTTCTGTGATCGGCGAACTTTGATTTGCGTTCGACGAATTATTTCAGTTCGACGAACTTAACATTCAGTTCGTCGAACCTAGCCTTCAGTTCGATTCCGTTTGACGATTTAATTCAGTTCGACGAACTTAACTTTCCGTTCGTCGAACCCAATTTTCAGTTTGACGAACTCGGGCTTGAGTTCGTCGAACTCAGTTTCAGTTCAATTCCGTTCGATGAATTATTTCAGTTAGACGAACTTAGCATTTAGTTCGTCAAACCCAGCCTTCAGTTCGATTCCGTCGACGAACTAATTCAGTTCGATGAACTTAACCTTCAGTTCGTCGAACCCAGTTTTCAGTTCGACGAACTCAGGCTTGATTTCGTTGAACTCAGTTTTCACTTCAATTCCGTTCGACGAATTATTTTAGTTCGACGAACTTAGCATTTAGTTCGTCGAATCCAGCCTTCAGTTCGATTCCGTTCGACGAATTAATTCAGTTCGACGTACTTAACCTTCAGTTCGTCGAACCCAATTTTCAGTTCGACGAACTCGGCCTTGAGTTCGTCGAACCCAGTTTTCAGTTCGACGAACTCAGCCTTGAGTTCGTCGAACTCAGTTTTCAGTTCAATTCCGTTCGACGAACTTATCTTTAAGTTCGTCGAACCTAGTTTTACGTTCGACGAACTCGGCCTTGAGTTCGTCGAACTCAGTTTTCAGTTCAATTCCGTTCGACGAACTTATCCTTTAGTTCGTCAAACTCAGTTTCTTGTTCAATTTAGTTAATTCAGTTCGACGAACTTTAGTATGCGTTCGACGAACCCGTTCTGCTCAAGTTTCTCGCCGTCTTAGCGGTTTGATCGCTCGTCTCAGCGGTTTGGGTCGTCGTCTCAGCGGTTTTGACTGTCGTCTCAGCGGTTTGGACTGTCGTCTCAGCGGTTTGGACGTCTATACTAGTTAGGGTAATTTGAATTTTTTTTGTGTGATTCATGCTGATCAAATTGACAAGTTTGTCATAACGGGTCAATTTGATTCGTTTAGAGTATTTGTGCACTTTTAGGTATTATTTGGCCTTACTAAGACCTAACAGGTCAATTCATACACCTAGGAGGGTCTATTGTGTGCATAAGTCAGAAATTTTCCCATGTAGCCCGATGGGTGGTTTGAGTGACTTATTGAGTCAACAACACCCAATAGGGCGTCAACCCACCATTTGGGTGTCAATGAAGTCCACAAGACCCTATCGGTTCAATTAATCACGAAGGGGCCTAGAAATTTAAAATTGGGATGTTACATCAGCGTCATGCAAAAATGGTGCTGTGCGATAAGATCCCCTGGTCAGACCGCCGATTTGGGAGGGGGGGGGGGGGGGGGGGGGGGTCTTACAGATGATGATGATGGGGGAGAGATGATGATGATGGGGGAGAGACGATGATGATGGGGGAAAGGAGGATGACATGTAATCAGAATAAGAAAGACTGATTAGAGCAATTTGGGAGAAATGTTATGAACTCATCAAGGGGAGAGGACATCAGAATAAAGAAGAAAGATCATGGTTTGATAAAATTTAGGGGGAGAGTTCAAACAAAGAATAAGAGCTTGAGGAAGAACTTAGTTTGAAAAATCTCTAGACTTTTAATGAAAGAGATATTAGGTTATGAGGGAGCATGAAAGCTTTAGAAGAATACAAAGCTAATCTCACAAGAGAAATAAGAGCTTGTATATAACAAGCAAATCTAGTTGATTTCATTAAGTCTATTGTATATGCATAATCTAGAAAATTCTTATTGATGCTTTCATTTACATTTATTGGTAGGTGAAAGTGATTTTTAATTGGGGTCCTGACTTCTTCAAATTGGGGGAGATTGTTAGGAATCTTGCCCTCATGATTCCAGATTTGAAGAAGTCACCAATTAAAGAGAACATCACTTTGTATTTGATTACACTTCTAGTTTATCATTTCAGTGAAAGCTAAGTACAAGAATGACTTGTGTATATGGTTATTGTCACCAAGCATAGTTATGTTAATGTAATCCTTCATTAACATAACACCATGCTGACATAAGTCCTAGACCATGTTAGTCTTGGCATTTACTCAAGTGAAGCTTCAAAAGAATTGGAGAAAAGCTCAAGGAAGTCAAGAAGCTCAATTGAGAAGAAGTCAGCTAAGTGACTAAGTTACATATAGTCAAGAAGGCTCGACAATATCATCGAAAAAGTTCAAGTCGACGCAATATCATCGAGAAGAATTCAGAAAGCTCAAGAAATTCAAGTAGTTCTATATCGTCGAGAAGATCAAGACGATATCGTCTTGAAGAAATATTATCGACTTGAAGAATAAGTCTAAGTCCTGAAGAAAGAAGCATGTCGACGATATCGCTGTAAAAATTACACATTGTTGAGAAGATCAAGACGATATCGACGAGAAGTCAGTATTATAACGTCCCAAGGCCCCGAACTTATAATCGGGACAACGTCCACCGAGTGCCTCTCCTGGCGACTGTTACCGGGATGCAGCCCAAGCACCCCAACCCCTCTCCAGGCCACAGGCGGGTTGTTGGTGCCACAAACTCCCTTTGGTGAGAAGTGATCCAGTTAAGCGCCTCTACGGGGCCTTCCCAGAAGGTCACCCATCCCAGTACTATTCCAGCCTGAGCACGCTGCTTAATTGGTGATGAGAAGTGAAAGAACTATATAGTTAAGCGTGCTTGGGTTAGAGTAGTACTGGGTGTTGGAACCTTAGTTTTGATTTGAGTCAGGATCCATCCTTATGATTTAAGTTTCTAACATAACACATCTTATAACTTAGATCAAATTCCCTTAAGTCAGAAGACTAAGAAAATAATATAAGAAAATTATATATGCTCTCTGCGTTCGACGAACGACTATCGGCATTCGACGAACGGCGCTCTGCGGTCGACGAAATATGTTCATTCTGCGCTCGACGAAATCCAGCTATCTCAGCGCTGGACGATCCCGTCTCAGCGGTTCAGCGATCGACGAACAGATCCCGTCTCAGCGGTCGACGAACTCAAGTCTGCGTTCGACGAATCTTCAACAGAAGCTCAGAATGACGAATCAAATGATCAGATCGACGAACTTGAAGCTGAGCTCAACGAAATATTATCAGATATATAAATTCTCCTTTCTCAGCTCGACTAAAATTATATATATGCTGCAGATTTAATAAAGCAATATCTTATCATTTCTATTTATATATTGCTATATATATTGCTTCCTTAACATTTATATAGCCGTTGGCAGAAGCACTAAATGTTATAGCCGTTGCAGAAAAGATTAATAACAGCAGTTTATCTTCTCGAGGAGTCAAGATAATTAAAGAGACTTAATCTCTTTTCTTTTCCCAAAGAGGAATTCAAAATAAAGAGAGAAGCTCTTCAGATTATATAAAGACAGAAAAAAGAAAAGAAAAAATACACACAGACACGAGAGAGAGACACAACACAGAGCAGAGAACAACATATATTATCAATCATGTTTTGCTAACTCTTCTCTGTAGATCATCTACATCCTGAGACAGCAATCAAGATCATTTGCTTAGAATCTTAACTGCAGAAGAAGAAGAAAAGAAGAGTATTTACAATCAAGTGAAGAAGTCTCCACAAGCTGTCATCTAATCTAAATCAGACAGGGGGAGCTCTTCAACATCATCATCAAGATCCAAACTTAACAACCCATGAAGATCATCAAGAGTCTTCTCAGAAAAGAGAAGAACACTTTAACCTTTTTGTTTTCTTTATTCCTTCCTGTACAAAGGGTTATAACTCCCTTCAAAAGTTAACTCATGGTGACGGGCACCTTAGCAAAAACCTATTGTTTGGTTAGAGTTACCTGATCAAATGCTCACTTGGTGGCAGGGCACCTGATCAAAAACCTATAGTGGATTCCTACCAGTGGGTAGAAGGGTAGATGTACCCAGGTTGATTGGGGAACTACTATATTTCTTTGTGTCATCTGGTTGTTTGTTTGCTTTTGTTCTATTTCTTTTTGCTGTGCTGTGATTACTGTGCCTTCTTAGTGTTTGTTGTTATTACACACTCAGCACTACACATATATATATATATCATTATTTTGAAATACCCTTAAACAAAGAGCTTTAATATTTAAGAACTAAACTCCCTTTCAATTGGTATCAAAGCAAGGCTGATTATATTAATCACCTTCAACTGATATTCTATTGACCTTTCAATTGGTATCATAGGGTAGTTGATTTTATATACATGCTAACACCTGAATCACAAAGATCATTTAGTTCTTAAAGTTTTTCTAAAATCTAATGGCACAAGAAGATTTTTTGATCACTTCTTCCACTAACTGTATTTATGATGCAGAACCATTTTCAAGTCTAAGTGAAGAAGAAGAGGAAGAACAAAAGGCCAGAAGATTCTGCATGTTGGCCATATATGGCTCAAACCACTACTCAGATGCAGAATCTGAATCTGAACCAGATAAGGTAAAAGAGCTAACTTCAAATCTCAACTCTACCTCTGAAAATCATAAATCAGATTTTAAGTTAATATATACAGATATAATAAAATCTGAGAAGAAAATTATAAAAGAATTAATAGAAATTAATATTTTAATTCCTGAAAATAATAAACTTAAAGAAAAATTGGAAAACTCAAAAGAACAAATTATTTCTTTAACAAATAAGTCAATTAAGGCTAAAGAAAAAGAAGTTATTTATGTTCAACAAAATCAAAATAGTTTTTCAAATTAATATTTTAATGAGATAAAAAGGCTTAACCAGTTTTTCACCATTAAACTCCATTCCTAATCAAACAGATTTAAATTCTAAGATTTACTTAATTAAAAGCAAAGTCAGATAACTTCATGTTCTTACAGGCTTTTCTCCAAAAATCATGTTTGAGCATTCTACTCAAGCTGCATTGATTAGAAATAATCATAGCACTGAGTGCGAGTCTCTTCTGATAAGGTGATTCTGCAAGAAGGAAGATATCAGGCAATGTTCCTAAATTTTTTTCCTTAGAATTCATTAACAACCGTAGCAATTCAAAATTTTAATGGAATCAAAATCTAAGAAATCAAAATCCATCAAAAGCTGTAGGAATTAAAGGAAATGGAATTAAAAGAAGATGAGTTAAAAGAAGAGAAATTAAAAGAAGATGAAATTTAGCATCCTAAAACCAAATAGGGGAAGATTACCAGACCACTAGTTTTGATTCCTGTTTATTTAGGGGGAGACTTTAAATCTATATCCTAACCCAAATAAGGGGAGATTATTAGAACACCCAGTCTTAATTTGGCTTAGGAGCCTAACTCAAATAGGGGGAGATTGTTGGAACCTTAGTTTTGATTTGAGTCAGGATCCATCCTTATGATTTAAGTTTCTATCATAACACATCTTATAACTTAGATCAAATTCCCTTAAGTCAGAAGACTAAGAAAATAATAAATTAAAATTATATATGCTCTCTGCGTTCGACGTACGACTATCGACATTCGACGAACGACGCTCTGCGGTCGACGAAAGATGTTTATTCTGCGCTCAACGAAATCGAGCTATCTCAGCGCTCGACGATCCCGTCTCAGCGGTTCAACGATCGACGAACAGATCCTGTCTCAGCGCTCAACGAACTCAAGTCTGCGTTTGACGAATCTTCAATAGAAGCTCAGAACGACGAATCAAATGATCAGATCGACAAACTTGAAGCTGAGCTCGACGAAATATTATCAGATATATAAATTCTCCTTTCTCAGCTCGACTAAAATTATATATATGCTGTCAGATTTAATAAAGCAATATCTTATAATTTCTATTTATATATTGCTATATATATTGCTACCCTAACATTTATATAGCCGTTGACAGAAGCACTAAATGCTATAGCCGTTGCAGAAAAGATTAATGACAGCTGTTTATCTTCTCGAGGAGTCAAGATAATTAAAGAAACTTTATCTCTTTTTTTCCCCAAAGAGGAATTCAAAATAAAGAGAGAAGCTCTTCAGATTATATAAAGACAGAGAAAAGAAAATAAGATATGCACACAGACACGAGAGAGAGACACAACACAAAACAGAGAACAACCTATATTATCAATCCTGTTTTGCTAACTCTTCTCTGCAGATCATCTACATCCCGAGACAACAATCAAGATCATTTGCTCAGGATCTTAACTGCAGAAGAAGAAGAAAAGAAAAGCATTTACAATCAAGTGAAGAAGTCTCCACAAGCTGTCATCTAATCTAAATCAGACAGGGGGAGCTCTTCAACATCATCATCAAGATCCAAACTCAACAACCCATCAGGATCATCAAGGGTCTTCTCAGAAAAGAGAAGAACACTTTAACCTTTTTGTTTTCTTTATTCCTTCCTGTACAAAGGGTTATAACTCCCTTCAAAAGTTAATTCCTGGTGACAGGGCACCTTAGCAAAAATCTGTGGTTTGGTTAGAGTTACCTGATCAAAAGCTTACTTGGTGGCAGGGCACCTGAACAAAAACCTATAGTGGATTCCTACCAGTGGGTAGAAGAGTAGATGTACCCAGGTTGATTGGGGAACTACTATATTTCCTTGTATCATCTGGTTGTTTGTTTGCTTTTGTTCTATTTCTTTTTGCTGTGCTGTGATTACTGTGCCTTCTTAGTGTTTGTTGTTATTACACACTCAGCACTACATATATATATATATATCATTATTTTGAAATAACCTTAAACAAAGAGCTTTAATATTTAAGAACTAAACTCCCTTTCAATTGGTATCAAAGCAAGGCTGATTATATTAATCACCTTCATCTGATATTCAATTGAACTTTCAATTGGTATCAGAGGGTAGTTGATTTTATATACAGGCTAACACCTGAATCACACAGATCATTTAGTTCTTAAAGTTTTTCTAAAATCTAATGGCACAAGAAGATTTTTTGATCACTTCTTCCACTAACTGTATTTATGATGCAGAACCATTTTCAAGTCTAAGTGAAGAAGAAGAAGAGGAAGAACAAAAGGCCAGAAGATTCTGCATGTTAGCCATATATGGCTCAAACCACTACTCAGATGCAGAATCTGAATCTGAACCAGATAAGGTAAAAGAGCTAACTTCAAATCTCAACTCTACCTCTGAAAATCATAAATCAGATTTTAAGTTAATATATACAGATATAATAAAATCTGAGAAGAAAATTATAAAAGAATTAATAGAAATAAATATTTTAATTCCTGAAAATAATAAACTTAAAGAAAAATTGAAAAACTCAAAAGAACAAATTATTTCTTTAAAAAGTAAGTCAATTAAGGCTAAAGAAAAAGAAATTATTTATGTTCAACAAAATCAAAATAGTTTTTCAAATTAATATTTTAATGAGATAAAAAGGCTTAACCAGTTTTTCACCATTAAACTCCATTCCTAATCAAACAGATTTAAATTCTAAGATTTACTTAATTAAAAGCAAAGTCAGATAACTTCATATTCTTACAGACTTTTCTCCAAAAATCATGTTTGAGCATTCTACTCAAGCTGCATTGATTAGAAATAATCATAGCACTGAGTGCGAATCTCTTCTCATAAAATGATTCTGTAAGAAGGAAGATATCAGGCAATGTTCCTAAATTTTTTCCTTAAAATCCATTAACAGTTATAGTAATTCAAGATTTTAATGGAATCAAAATCTAAGAAATCAAAATCCATCAAAAGCTGTAGGAATTAAAGGAAATGGAATTAAAAGAAGATGAGTTAAAAGAAGAGAAATTAAAAGAAGAGAAATTAAAAGAAGATGAAATTTAGCATCCTAAAACCAAATAGGGGAAGATTACCAGACCACTAGTTTTGATCCCTGTTTATTTAGGGGGAGACTTTAAATCTATATCCTAACCCAAATAGGGGGAGATTGTTAGAACACCCAGTCTTAATTTGGCATAGGATCCCAACTCAAATAGGGGGAGATTGTTGGAACCTTAGTTTTGATTTGAGTCAGGATCCATCCTTATGATTTACGTTTCTATCATAACACATCTTATAACTTAGATCAAATTCCCTTAAGCCAGAAGACTAAGAAAATAATATAAGAAAATTATATATGCTCTCTGCGTTCGACGAACGACTATCGGCGTTCGACGAACGGCGCTCTGCGGTCGACGAAAGATGTTCATTTTGCGCTCGATGAAATCCAGCTATCTCAACGCTCGACGATCCCGTCTCAGCGGTTCAGCGATCGACGAACAGATCCCGTCTCAGCGGTCGACGAACTCAAATCTGCGTTCGACGAATCTTCAACAGAAGCTTAGAACGACGAATCAAATGATCAGATCGACAAACTTGAAGCTGAGCTCGATGAAATATTATTAGATATATAAATTCTCCTTTCTCAGCTCGACTAAAATTATATATATGCTGTCAGATTTAATAAAGCAATATCTTATCATTTCTATTTATATATTGCTATATATATTGCTACCTTAACATTTATATAGCCGTTGGCAGAAGCACTAAATGTTATAGCTGTTACAGAAAAGATTAATGACAACAGTTTATCTTCTCGAGGAGTCAAGATAATTAAAGAGACTTTATCTCTTTTTTTCCCAAAGAGGAATTCAAAATAAAGAGAGAAGCTCTTCAGATTATATAAAGACAGAGAAAAGAAAAGAAGATATACACACAGACACGAGAGAGAGACACAACACAGAACAGAGAACAACATATATTATCAATCCTGTTTTGCTAACTCTTCTCTGCAGTTCATCTACATCCTGAGACACCAATCAAGATCATTTGCTCAAGATCTTAACTGCAGAAGAAGAAGAAAAGGAAAGTATTTACAATCAAGTGAAGAAGTCTCCACAAGCTGTCATCTAATCTAAATCAGACAGGGGGAGCTCTTCAACATCATCATCAAGATCCAAACTTAACAACCCATGAAGATCATCAAGAATCTTCTCAGAAAAGAGAAGAACACTTTAACCTTTTTGTTTTCTTTATTCCTTCCTATACAAAGGGTTATAACTCCCTTCAAAAGTAAACCTTTTGGTGACAGGGCACCTGAGCAAAAACCTGTGATTTGGTTAGAGCACCTGATCAAAAGCTCCTTGGTGTGTGGACACCTGATCAAAAATCCCTTGGTGTGTGGACACCTGATCAAAAATCCCTTGGTGCTAGGGCACCTGATCAAAAACCTAGTGGATCCTACCAAGTGTGGTAGAAGAGTAGACGTACCCAGATTTATTGGGGAACTACTATAAAATTCCTTGTGTCTTTGTGCTTGTGAATTTCTGTGTTTTGTTTCTGTGCTGATTTCTTTATTCAGTTTTTATAAATCACTTACTCTATACATATATATATAACACTAATTTAATTCCGCTATAAAATTAAGGGAAAAGGTTTTAATACTCTATTCACCCCCCCCCCCCTCTAGAGTAATATTAAGATCTAAACTCTCCTTCAATTGGGTGACCTCCTGGGAAGGCCCCGTAGAGGTGCTAAACTAGATCACTTCTCACCAAAGGGAGGCTGTGGCCACCAACAACCCGCCTGTGGGTTGCTGAGGGGTTGGGGTGCTTGGGCTGCAGCCCGGTAACGGTCGCCAGGCGATGCAGTCGGTGGATGTTGTCCCGATTGTAATTTCGGGGCCTTGGGACGTTACAATAAAAAGTGCACTTTTTATTGTAACGCCCAGGGCCGACCTACCCCGGTTCAACTAGAGGAAATCCTGAACCGGCCACCAACAACCCGCCTCTGGGCTGGAGAGGGGTTGGGGTGCTTAGGCTGCAGCCCGGTAACGGTCGTCAGGCGAGGCTGTTGGTGGATGTTGTCCGATAGTAAGTCCAGGGCCTTGGGACGTTACAAGAATGATCAAGTCGATATCGACGAGAAGTCAAAATGATCAAGACGATATCAAAGCGATATCGACGCAGAAGGAAGGGACAGTCAAAACCACTAAGACGCATCTGCTTAGCCTGTGAGAAGGAGTCTGCCTCAGCTGAGCTGCAAATAGAGGAAAACTGCTGAGAAGACTGTCTGTCTCAGCGGATCCGCTGAGACGAAGTCTATTCTGCCGCTGAGACTGGAGCCTGTCTCAGCTCATCCACTGAGACTGGAGCCTGTCTCAGCCCATCCGCAGAGACAATTTCAAATATGATTGTCTGTCTCGGAGAATCTATTTTTGCCGCAAGTGGCCAGAAAGCAAGATAATGTTTTCTATTATTGTCCATGTTGTGACTAAGCATGCCCAAAGCCGTTGCAACTTACAGGAAGTATAAAAGAAGGTGTTAAGTCCAAAGAAGAAAAAAGTTGTTGATCGGGAAGAACTTTGCTAAGAGCAAAAGAACAGCCGTCATCTTCTTCCTGATAAGTGATCTCTCTCAAGCTGAAGGAAAACAAATCAAAGAGAGACATTTAGTTCTAGATGATCTGATTGAGCAGAACAAGAAGATCTTCTTCCATCTACTGAAGAAGAAGATCAGCAGGAGGGACAGAAGCTGCTGCTTTCCAGTCCTACTTCAAGACAACATCTGCTGTGATCTACTATAGAAGAACAAATTGAAAGATTTATCTATAGTCTTATGTTGTAAACAACACAATCTTATATCTCTGTAAGAACTTTATAGTTCTGAGTTTGTAGGGCCTGTGTGCCTGAGCAGTTGGGCTTTTGTGCCTGAATTTGTAGGGTTGTACTCCTAGCATGAGTTGTAGGATCTCTGAGGAGATCTGAGGTAGGGCTTCTTGATAGGCCTGAGGTAGGAAACCAGGAGGGTTTCTGAGCTGTAGGAGTTGGAGAACTCTGAATTGTAGGGCTGCTGGTCTGAGGTAGGGTTTTGGAGAAAACCTGAGAGATCCTGAGGGATCTGTGTTGTATGCTCTTGGAGCTGAGATTTGAGGAGTTTGCCTTATATAATACACTGTTAGAAAGGTGTAGAGGGAAAATGGACTACCAATAGACACACTGTCTTGGGGAACCACTATAAACAACTGTGTGTTTTCTGTGTGCTTTCTTCTACTTTGCTACAACATCTAAAATATTCTAATACAAGTAGAAAAAGCAAAGGAACCTATTCACCCCCCTCTAGGTGAGTTAGACTACTACCAAGTGAACTATCATAATTCTTTTTAAAAACTGATAACGCTTGTTGCGGGTCGCTCGACGCTCTTGTTAGATCTGCCGAATTGAATCATCTCAGCTCTAGAGTGAGCCGAGTGTGCAATTAGTCAAATTAAAGTGAGATAGCTGACAAGAAGACTTTTTACGTAGAAAACTTGGAAATGGTGAAAAACCACTGGTCCATATCGGTGCCGACCAAATTCCACTATATCTTTCAATATTGTAAGTTGTAGAATGCAAGAGGTGATATTCCACCGCTTGTTACAGGGGGTGCAGAGAAGGCTGAGAAAGAGGAAAATCTCTAAGGAGGAAGGAGATCTCCTAGAGCCTAAGGAAGATCTTCAAGTCACTTTCGAATGAGATCTTCGAAGGAGAATGAGATCTTCAAAGGCAGAAGGAGATCTTCGAAGGATTCTTCGAACGCCGAAGGAGAACTCTGAAGGATCTTCGAAGGAGCTCTCCCGGGTGCTAAAGGCAAGGTGTCTTGGAATGAAGGGTCTGGGCTCCTTTTATAGCCTTGGGCAGGGGTAACCTGGTAATTTTGCCGATATAACCACCTGACAGGCGAATCATGTTCGTTGATTTGGGGCACACAGATCGTCATTTTCTGGATAATACAGACTTGCACCCCGGTTTGTTCGGGCAGCTTCGTTGATGACAATGATAGCAACAAATGAAACATGCAATCTGGGAAATTATGAATGTTAACTGTTGTGCGCGCTACAAACTTGGAAACATCCAACGCACTATGTAGGTAGAGGCATTCTGAGCGTGCTACGAATTCTGGTATGTTCGACCCACGTCGCAAATGGTGACCAAGGAAGGTGTAGCTGAGTGATGTTGGAGAGGTGCGACCACGAGAGGGAGTGCGCAGTTTCAGCTGCTCCTAAGTTGGGTGCGGCTGAAGCCGCAACCCAAGGAGGGTGCGGCGAAGGCTGCTCCCAAAAATGGGTTGGCGCCCCCTGGCTGCTCCACTAGAGGGGGAGGGGGTTGCTCTAGCCGCACCCCACTAAGGGGGGGTGGGGGGTGCGCCCTGGACCGCACCCCTCAAGGGTGGGGCTGGCCTTGGCCGCACCCCTCGGTGGGGGGGGGGGCATCTTTAGCTGCACCCAAACTGCGGCTATAGTCTCACCCCTCAAGTGGTGCAGCTCTAGCCGCAAACCATAAAGGGGGGTGCGACCATGGCCCCACCCCACAAAAGGGGGTGCCACCATGGCCGCACCCCTAAAGAGGTGTGAATTTGGTCGCACTTGAAGGAGGGGGGGGGATGCACTGGCCGCACCCCAAAGAGGGGGGAGCCCAGGACCGTATCATGCGGAGGGGGGGGGGGGGGGGGGGGGGGGGAGGGGGCGCCAGGCCGTACTACTTACACTTCTCATTAGTTGATTTATTTACTAGGCGCACCCCTAAATTCCTATAAAATCATATGTGCATATCAACACTTAATCTAGCTAAACATGAAATTTATTTGAAATAATTGTATGTCATCAAAGCACCAAATACTATTTCGATGTAGTATAGTTATTTTAGATAAAATTTTATTTGTAGCTATATAAAGTTACCAAATTTGTAAAAATTGAAAGATGTGATTAGTTGAAAAAATATGAGTATATTGAAATAAATTGTGTTAATAAGTCTAATAACACCTAAGTTTCAGTTATTAGTGAGTGAATAAGAATTTAAAAATGATTTAAATTAATTTAAGAAGTTGAGAGATTGATTTGATACATAAAAACTTATTGAGTGATTTTAATAAGTTCATACAAATTATGGCTAATTTCAAACAAACTAAATTTAAGGACTGTTTTTAAAAAATCAATAAAAGCTTAGGTGTTAGAATTAGGAAACTTGTTCAACATAATTCACATCAAAAGTTTAGCCCGATGTTAGGTGTTAGAATTAGGGACCTCCTCGCAGAGGATGGATCACAAGAAGAAATCCTTCAGGAGGAAGGACAAGAAGAGAGGAAAAAGTTTCATTACTGAAACCTGGAGTGATTCAGACTCTGAATCAAGCTCTTCCTCATCTGATGATGATGAAGAAGGTGGACCAGAAGAAGCCTGCTTAATGGCTTCAGAAAACCCCACTGAGAAGAATGACCATCTTTGATGACTTTGACTTTTCCTCAAAAGATTTTAAAGAATGCTTTAAAGAATTTTGTCAAGATTATATTAACAACCAAAAGGAACTTAAAATAATTAGAACAGAACTAGAAAATCTTAGGAAGGATAACATATACTCAATTAATTATGATCTAAGAGATAAATTATGTAGGAAAGAAAAAGAATTATATATATTAGATAATGAAAATTCTGACCTAAAGAAAGAACTCACCAGAGCAAAAGTCTTTGAGGACTCCCTCAATGGAAGGAGTCAAAAGCTTAAAGATATCTCACAAAATCTCTCCAAGAGATTTGATCATCTTGATCTAGAATCACTACCATCCATTAACACACCAATCCGTAGCAAACTTGCTTGGGAAAGTCCTGTAGCATTATTCAGATCTAGACCTAATGATACTTTAGATTCATGTAAAGATCATAATAATAATGACCCTAATAAACTCACCATATTTAATAGGGTAAACATTGGGAATCATCCATGAATTTTAGGCAAATACCCCTTAGATGAATCAAATAAAAATAAAAATAAAATTTTTAATAAAAGAGTCATACATCGAATAGAACTCGACGCAATTTTAAAGATGCGTCGAATGTAACTCGACGGAGTTCAGCATATGCGTCGACATCATTTCGAAGAAAGTATGACAGTGCGTCAAATTATACTTGACGCAACCAATACCATGCATCAAATGACTATCGACGAAACTATGCATGCACGTTGAATTACATTTGACGCAACTCTAAAGATGCGTCAATTTCTTCTCGACGCATGTTTCCTGCCCAAATTTAACAAACATCTAAACCTCTCTTTACTTTTTATTCCTAGATGTTTCTGCTGTTCTAAACTAGGACATATAGCCAAACATTGCTGGCATAATGATGCAGTACTTCTTCACCTAAATGGGTATACTGAAAGACCATCTCATTCTTTCATAACTCCATATGATGATAGAATAAAGAGACCCCATCATGTGAGGGTCTGTACTAATGTTTGATTTAATGTGCAGAGAGAAGACTGTTCAACCACAAACCATCAGTGGTATCTGGATAGTGGCTGCTCCATGCATATGATTGGAGCAAAAGAATTGCTGGAAAATTTCAAGGCAAAGGAAGGGCCTAAGGTAATTTTTGGGAATTCCCACTCAGGTCATACCAAAGGATATGGTTTGCTCAGGATTGGAGAAGTCTCCTTTTCTAAGGAAGCTTATGTTGAAGGAATTCAACATAATCTGATTAGTATTAGCCAGTTGTGTGATGGGGAATACAAAGTTGTATTCACTAAGTCTTTGTGTCATATAGTTAGCTCTAAGATAGATCAAATAGTATTGTCTGGTCTCAGAAAAGGTAAGGTCTATGTTGTAGACTTTGAGTACACAAAGTCTAAGATCTGCTTATTGATGAGTCCTGATCATATACACATTTATGGACTCATCCGGGCCATTATTCAGTAAATTCACCGCACTTTAGCCTTATTATAGTCTATAGTTGATAACCCATGCTAGGTGCACATTTAGGCCCACTTTGGTGTGTTTTCGTGTGTATTATCTTTAGTAGTATTCATATGTTGTTAAGTGCCACTTTCAGTGGCTAGATCTGTGTTTGTGCTGGAATAGGAGGCGTGCAAGTGTTTCCGGTGCAATTCTGCACAGGAACACTGCGCACGATCACTTGTTCTAGTGCGCACGACCACCGGTCGTGCGCCACTAATCGTGCGCACTTAACCCTTTTTCACGAGTTCTGTCTGGTGCAGTGCGCACGACCATCGACTCCAGTGCGCACGACCATCGGTCGTGCGCCACTGCTCGTGCGCATTGACCATTAAATTTCTGAGTTCTGTTTGCTGTAGTGCGCACGACCATCAACTCCAGTGCGCACGACCACCGGTCGTGCGCCACTGGTCGTGCGAACATTGTATTTTATAATTTCGTCTCTTGCAGGTTCTGTCCAGGCAGTGCGCACGATCGCAGAATTCCAGTGCGCACGACCACTGGTCGTGCGCCAATGATCGTGCGCAGTATTCAATCCAGCGCCTATTTAAACGCCTGTTGCGATTTTAGGGCGGATCGATCTTCCGGGAGCGAGGTTCCTGTTCCGTACGCCGCCGACCACCGCCCTGGAACGCCCCTACTTCATCTTCCACGCAAGGGGAAGCCTCCTCCATCCATTCCAAGCCTTCCTCCATCGTCCGTGAGTGTTCTCCATCGTCTGCAAGCCTCCAAGCACCCATTTTCGCTTTTCGCCCGGTGAGAAGAAGAAGAGACCTTGAGTCGAAGACGACGGAGCACGTAGGGAGATTGTGACAGCTCTCTACGCCGGAAGCATTGCCCGTCCGAGTCCGGAGGTAGCCCGACAACCTACCATTCCGGCCGTGAACGGCCGCTAGTCTTCACCGCCGGTTATTTCTTCCTTCTTTCCCTTCATTGCACTCTTTGAACCATGTACTAGATGAATATTGTAATATTTACTTTGATGAAAATGAATATTTCTTTGTTTTTCTCCATGGTTTGCTCATGATTCATTCCGTTCTCACTCACTCACTCGCACACGCACGCAAGGTGTTTGCTCCGTGTTAGCAAGAGCTAACGACGGTTGTGAAGAGGTGTTTGCGACCCTCACCCTTTCGCACTTGAGTTCACTTCATCCGCCTCACGAAGCACGGCATCGCAGCCGTTGCATCCACCTCACTTTGCGAAGCGGTGTTCTCGACCCGCATCTCTGTTGTTGTTGTTAAAATTAGGAAAACCAACCAAAAACCCCTCTTTGTGTTTGTGAAACGCTTGTGTAACAATAATCACTGCGCGATTCGTTCACCCATCCTGCATTCCTCAAGAGACCGACATCCGGGGAATTTATTCTCCACAATTATTACTTGACAGCGACCGGTGCACTTGCCGACGCGCATCAAGTTTTTGGCGCCGTTGCCGGGGAATGCAGACGTGATGAATTCGTCTGCGTGAGGATTTGTTGCACGAGAATTTTCTTTTCTCTCACTCCTCTTGTTCACCCCTGGTATCTCCGTTTCTTTTCGATCCGCACTTCTGATTACTTTCGCCTTTCCCATCGTTTGCTAATCGTTTTGTTTGCAAGTATTTGCGACATGAGCTCAATTCAGGAATGCATCTACCAGGAAAGCTTAAAAGATTTAAGAGATCAAGCAGAAAGAAACAATCATGACCTCGGGATCTCCTCCGACGTCATTGAGTACATGTCTGGGAATTGCAAGTTCAGCGGGGATGAGCACGAAGACGCAGTGCAACACATGCAGGACTTCTTAGCAATCTATTATACATGTATATTTAGTGGAGTTGAAAGTGACCTGCAAAAGACTCTGGCATTCTCATTCTCCTTGCATGAAAAAGCCAAAAGATGGTATTGGGATATCCGGAAAAGAGAGGTGCTCACTTGGAAACAACTCGAAGGGAGATTTTTGCAAGAGTTTCAACATCGCACCCAAGCTTTGAATAAGTACAGGGAACTCGTAACCTTTGGACAGGGGAAGGAGGAGACGTTAGTCGATGCTTGGGAGCGTTTCCAGTCCCTGTATAGGGGATGCTACCGGATAGATCTTTCGGAAGCTTTCTTGATTCAGATTTTCTACTTTGGAGTGCTGGATAATTTCCGTCTTCTATTTGATATGACAGCTGGAGGGGCCCTGTTTAATAAATCAGGAAAGGACGCGTGGGACGTAGTCGTGAATATTGTTCACACCAGTCAGCACTGGAGTCATGTTATTCGCCCCCCATTTACTGCTGCAGTTAATGCCGTGATATTCAAAGGAGTAGCGAACTTTTTGCCGCCAGAGCAACCAGAACAGTTAGCGACTTTGGTGGTCGGGGTATTGAACAAAATGAATGACCAATCAGTCGCAATCCAACAGCTTCGCTCTACCATTGGGACGCTGTCCGATGCTGTTTCTGAGCTTGCAAGTCAGCCTCCTGAGTCAGTGAACACCATGCGATTGAGTAGTGGGAGAAGTGTAGACAATTCTCCTCGACAGGAACCTCCTACGTGTTCGACTGACAGGCATAATGAAGAAACCCCCGAGAAGCTGGCTCAAAGTCATATTGAGCCGCATCCTGTGAGCGAGGCACAACCCTCGAAAAGTGCTGTTCACCCCCCATTCCCTCACAGACTGCGAAACGAGAAAACTGAGCAGCAATTCCGCAGATTTTTGGAAATAATGAAAGGAGTGCAGGTGAGCATACCGCTGATCGAAGCTATTTCTCAAATGCCGGGCTACTCCAAGTTTTTGAAAGATTTGATCTCAAAGCGGAAGCAGTTGGAGGATCTCAAAACCATCGACCTCACTGAGGAGTGCTCTGCCATCATTTCCAATTTACCCACTAAGTGCAAGGACCCGGGCAGCTTTACGATTCCCTGCAGGATCGGTCATCACCGTTTCAGCCAGGCACTCTGTGATTTGGGAGCATCAATCAACTTGATGCCGCTCTCTATCTTTCGTGAACTCGGTGCTGGGATCTTGAAGCCAACACAAGTAATGCTGCAGCTTGCTGATCGGTCGATCAAGAAGCCGTCGGGAATCGTCGAGGACCTCACAATAGTTGTAAACGGTCTCGCTTTTCCAGCTGATTTTATCATTCTCGACATGAAGGTCGATACAAATGTTCCCATTATTTTGGGGCGGCCCTTTCTCGCTACTGCTCGTGCTATTATTAATGTGGAGCAGGGGGAGCTCACACTAAGACTGGGGGAGGATGCTATATCTTTCAACGTCCACAACCCGTCGCAACTTTTTGAAATTACAGAGTATGAACCAGCAGAAGCGCTTGAAGAATTCGATGGTCAGAACGGTGTGGAGTTGGATGACCGCGTGATGTACCGGCATCACGAAGACGAGGAAGAAGAGGGTGCACACTCAAATCACCCTGATTTGTCACATTCAAGTGGAGAGCTCTCCAACGATTCGGTTAGCCCAAACCCATGTCCGGCTCTCAAACAACTTCCGGACTCTCTAAAGTACGTGTTTCTTGGAGAAAAAAACACACATCCGGCGATTATTTCTGCAGCCCTGTCCGCCGCTAATGAAACTGCATTATTGGGCGTGCTGAGAAGGTACCACAAGGTCTTCGGACGTTCTCTTGCTGACATTAAGGGAATCAGCCCCACGGTCTGTATGCATAAGATCCTCCTTGAAGATCAGTACAAACCGACAGCACAGCCCCAAAGGCGGCTGAACCCGAAAATGCAAGAGGTAGTAAAGGCTGAAGTGATAAAGCTGTTGGACGCTGGCATCATTTACCCAATCAGCGATAGCAAATGGGTCAGTCCAGTTCAGGTGGTACCGAAGAAGGGAGGGATTACTGTCGTTGCCAATGAAAAGAACGAGCTGCTACCGACCCGAATGATCACCGGGTGGAGAGTCTGCATCGACTATCGCAAGCTGAACGACGCGACGCGCAAGGACCACTTTCCGCTCCCCTTTATTGATCAGATGCTAGAAAGGTTAGCGGGGCAGGATTACTACTGCTTTTTGGATGGATACTCAGGGTACAATCAGATTCTAATTGACCCATCTGATCAAGACAAGACGACATTCACATGTCCCTCTGGTACATTTGCGTTCAAAAGAATGCCATTCGGACTGTGTAATGCCCCCGCAACCTTCCAACGTTGTATGCTCGCCATCTTTGCTGACATGGTGGGGGACTTCCTCGAAGTTTTCATGGATGATTTTACTCTATTTGGCAGTAGCTTCGACATTTGCCTGGCAAATTTGGCCAAGACCTTGAAGCGGTGTGAAGACACCAATCTTGTCTTGAACTGGGAGAAATGCCACTTTATGGTGCGCGAAGGAATTGTGTTGGGACATAAAGTTTCCCGCAAAGGGCTCGAAGTGGATCAAGCAAAGGTAAGTGTCATCAGAAACCTCCCTCCACCCATGTCAGTGAAAGGTATTCGAAGTTTTCTTGGTCATGTGGGCTTCTATCGAAGGTTCATCAAGGAATTTTCCTCCATTTCAAAGCCGTTATCTCGCCTGCTGGTTAAGGATGTTCCCTTCCACTTCAACGAAGCATGCATGCAAGCCTTCGAAACTTTACGGGGACAACTCATCTCTGCCCCAATTTTGGTGGCACCCGACTGGACTTTACCTTTTATCATCATGTGCGACGCAAGTGATGTGGCCGTAGGTGCTGTGCTCGGTCAAAAGAAAGATAAGACTTTTCACACTATTGCGTATGCCAGTCGAACTCTCAACAGTGCACAAGCAAATTATACCACTACAGAGAAAGAAATGCTAGCCGTGGTCTTCGCCTGTGAAAAGTTTCACTCATATTTGGTACTTTCCGAAGTGATCGTGTACACGGACCATGCCGCTCTCAGGTATCTTTTCAGTAAGAAAGAATCCAAATCGCGTCTGATTCGTTGGATTTTACTTTTGCAGGAATACAATCTGGAAATCAAAGACAAGAAGGGGGTGGAGAATGTGATTGCTGATCATCTCTCGCGTTTGGAGTACGACACTCCCAACAGCGTTGCGGAGGAAATGGACGACTATTTCCCGGATGAGAAGTTATTCGCAATTACTACGTCTTCTCCAACCGCACCTTGGTACGCAGATATTGCTAATTACTTGGCTTGCAAAACGTTCTCCCCGAATCTGTCCCCCCAGCAAAGATGGAAGCTTGCCTCTGACTCAAAATACTATTTTTGGGAAGACCCGCTCTTATTTCACACGTGCAGCGATGGGATTATTAGGCGTTGCATTCCGGAAGCTGAGTTTCATTCTATATTACAGCACTGTCATGACAGAGAAGCTGGCGGGCACTTCGGGGCCGTTCGAACAGCACGAAAAATCCTGCAATGTGGATTGTTTTGGCCGACCCTCTTCCGGGACGCCCATACCTATGTTACCAAGTGCGATGAATGCCAAAGGACCGGAAATATTTCCCGGCGTGACGAGATGCCCCTTAATAACATGCTGGTCTGCGAACCCTTTGATGTCTGGGGAATAGACTTCATGGGTCCCTTCCCAATGTCTCATGGTAAGCATTACATTATTGTGGCAGTTGATTATGTCTCAAAGTGGGTGGAAGCTGAAGCGGTGGCCACGAATGATGCCAACACAGTGCTACATTTCATCCACAAGAATATCTTTTCCAGGTTTGGGACGCCGAGAACGATCATCAGCGACGGCGGTAGTCACTTTTGCAATAAGCAGTTTGTGCAACTAATGAAAAAGTTCGGGGTCCATCATAAGATTTCTTTGGCATACCACCCCCAAACATGTGGGCAAGTCGAAGTTTCCAACCGCGAGCTCAAGCGAATAATTGAGAAAGCAATACATTCAAATAGGAAGGAGTGGGCTAAAAAGGTCGACGATGCATTATGGGCTTACCGGACTGCGTTCAAAACACCCATAGGCATGACTCCGTTTCAATTGGTATATGGCAAGGCATGCCACCTTCCGGTGGAGCTGGAGCATAAAGCATTATGGGCAACCAAATTGTTGAACATGGACATTGGAGCCGCGGCCGAGGTGCGTCGTTCTCAACTCAACGAGTTAGAGGAGCTCCGTCATTTCGCTTATGAAAACGCTCGTATTTACAAGGAGAAAACGAAGAAATGGCACGTTCGGCATATCATTCCTAAGGAGTTCAAAATTGGAGACCAAGTGCTGCTCTACAACTCTCGTCTCCGCCTCTTCCCTGGGAAGTTAAAATCGAGGTGGAGTGGTCCTTTCTCCGTGACCGCCGTCTCCCCCTTTGGTGCCATAGAAATATCTGGAGATAAGGGGGACAAGTTTAAGGTCAATGGACATCGGCTGAAGTTATACGATGGTGCCACTATAAACAAGGAATGTCAGTTGTTGACATTGGGAGATAGACATCATTCAAGCACCGGCAGCTGATTTTCCCTTCTTGTTTCTTATTGTTGCAAAACTTTTTTTTTGAGTATTTCTTTTTAATTCCTGCACTCTTTATAAACACTGTTAATACAGGTATTTGGTCCAGCTTAAGGACGTTAAATGAAAGCGCTACTGGGAGACAACCCAGATTTCCGTTTTCGTATTTCTTTTTTTTTTAGTTCAGCTTCTGTATTTGCTTTTGTTGCCTTGAGTTTGTGCTTGCAGGTTTCGTGTTCGATGGCGGATGCTGCAGACTATTCTTGATCGTAAACGCCAATCGTCTGGTATGCTCATTTCTGAGCATTGGGTAACACTTCCTCCCCTCTTTCAGCTTCAAATTTCTAGATATCGTGTTTAGCTTAAGTCTGGGGGAGCGGTTGTTATTATCCACTGTGCACGAGCTGCATTGCATACTAGAAGGTTGCTTTTTATTTTTCATTATCATTATCATTGTTGCATTCCTTACACACCACTTCACCCACTTGAGTGCGTGCTTGTCTTTTTGTGTTGTTCCGTTTAAATTAGTTTGGTTGGAATGTGAAATAGTTTGTTAACATAGGAATTATTATTTGGAGCACGATGTCGACTCATGTAGTGTACTAGTCACGTCGCATGTTATGGTAGAATTTGAGTAGAACTAGATTTTCTTTATGCATCTAATTTATATTTAGTATTTCTGTGTAAATTTAGATTTAGTATACTCAAATGCTGAATTTGTATGAAATTGACGATAACCCGGTATTGTGTGTGCACGATTGCTAGTCGTGTGTTGCTCGAGTCGGGAGGAAGGTTTATCTTTCTCGTGGGATAAGAACTTGCCCCAAGCGACTCTCGAAGCATTGGTGAGAGCGACTCGTCGAGTTAAAAATGACGTAGGCCACCATTTGGCTAGTTTGAGCTTTGTTGTTCCATGTCCATTTCATTCACCTTTGCGAGCCAAATTTGTGCCTACCAATCCTTTGTTCAGCTCCTCTTCATCCACCAAAGCCTGAAGCCTATCCTACACCCGCAACCAAATTGTTTTTAACTGCGCTCATAAGTCTCAATATGCGTGTCGTGTGGAATCATTTTGTTATGAAGGGAAAATATTGTCTATCCGCTGACTTTGAACCAACCGGAGGATACATAAAAGAAGAAAAAATATGTAAAAGAAAAAAAAAAAACAGTAGTTTGAAAAAAAAAAGTCCTCCCGAGCTAAAAACAGAAAATCTGTTGGTGTTTGTGAAGTAGGCCGTGTGCACACCTAGTTTTCATGATAAGTCTGGGGGTGTGTCACACGAGCGTAGTTTGTGGTTTTGTGGGGTGCAGTGTTCCGATAGCTCACTTGGGTTGCGCAGCCATCATGTTTAACTTTGAATATCATACCGTAACCTAAGCCTCGTTTTAATCCTATAAGTCCTACTGATTTGATTTGCGAGTTTGCTAGCGCCGTGGAGAGAGTGTGACCGGGCGAGCGTATGGTTCACGACGTTGATGGATTTCAGCGGAGTTATTCCTAAGCCCCGATCTTTTGCAACACCCGCCTCAGTGTTTCGTCACTTTCATACTGGGCATGATCGTCAAATTCTTCATAATTCACCAACTGAGTAGGACTAAATCTTTACTTACGCTTTAATACTTATGTAAATTAGTTAGCATAATTAGAATCTTCTTCTACTAGAATTTCTACTCGCATGCGTACGTTACTTCGCACCGTACTCCCTTGTGTAATTCTCTATGTTAGTTATCGTTTTCACATTCCACCGGATTCGTTTGCTCGGGACGCGCAAACAGTTAAGTCTGGGGGTGTGATGAGTCCTGATCATATACACATTTATGGACTCATCCGGGCCATTATTCAGTAAATTCACCGCACTTTAGCCTTATTATAGTCTATAGTTGATAACCCATGCTAGGTGCACATTTAGGCCCACTTTGGTGTGTTTTCGTGTGTATTATCTTTAGTAGTATTCATATGTTGTTAAGTGCCACTTTCAGTGGCTAGATCTGTGTTTGTGCTGGAATAGGAGGCGTGCAAGTGTTTCCGGTGCAATTATGCACAGGAACACTGCGCACGATCACTTGTTCTAGTGCGCACGACCACCGGTCGTGCGCCACTAATCGTGCGCACTTAACCCTTTTTCACGAGTTCTGTCTGGTGCAGTGCGCACGACCATCGACTCCAGTGCGCACGACCATCGGTCGTGCGCCACTGCTCGTGCGCATTGACCATTAAATTTCTGAGTTCTATTTGCTGTAGTGCGCACGACCATCAACTCCAGTGCGCACGACCACCGGTCGTGCGCCACTGGTCGTGCGAACATTGTATTTTATAATTTCGTCTCTTGCAGGTTCTGTCCAGGCAGTGCGCACGATCGCAGAATTCTAGTGCGCACGACCACTGGTCGTGCGCCAATGATCGTGCGCAGTATTCAATCCAGCGCCTATTTAAACGCCTGTTGCGATTTTAGGGCGGATCGATCTTCCGGGAGCGAGGTTCCTGTTCCGTACGCCGCCGACCACCGCCCTGGAACGCCCCTACTTCATCTTCCACGCAAGGGGAAGCCTCCTCCATCCATTCCAAGCCTTCCTCCATCGTCCGTGAGTGTTCTCCATCGTCCGCAAGCCTCCAAGCACCCATTTTCGCTTTCCGCCCGGTGAGAAGAAGAAGAGACCTTGAGTCGAAGACGACGGAGCACGTAGGGAGATTGTGACAGCTCTCTACGCCGGAAGCATTGCCCGTCCGAGTCCGGAGGTAGCCCGACAACCTACCATTCCGGCCGTGAACGGCCGCTAGTCTTCACCGCCGGTTATTTCTTCCTTCTTTCCCTTCATTGCACTCTTTGAACCATGTACTAGATGAATATTGTAATATTTACTTTGATGAAAATGAATATTTCTTTGTTTTTCTCCATGGTTTGCTCATGATTCATTCCGTTCTCACTCACTCACTCGCACACGCACGCAAGGTGTTTGCTCCGTGTTAGCAAGAGCTAACGACGGTTGTGAAGAGGTGTTTGCGACCCTCACCCTTTCGCACTTGAGTTCACTTCATCCGCCTTACGAAGCACGGCATCGCAGCCGTTGCATCCACCTCACTTTGCGAAGCGGTGTTCTCGACCCGCATCTCTGTTGTTGTTGTTAAAATTAGGAAAACCAACCAAAAACCCCTCTTTGTGTTTGTGAAACGCTTGTGTAACAATAATCACTGCGCGATTCGTTCACCCATCCTGCATTCCTCAAGAGACCGACATCCGGGGATTTTATTCTCCACAATTATTACTTGACAGCGACCGGTGCACTTGCCGACGCGCATCACTTATTTAACTCCCAATTAGAAAATAGTGAGCTGTGGCATAGAAGAGTTAGTCACCTTAACTTTAAGACCATTGCCAAACTCTTCTAGCTTAACCTAGTTAGGGGTTTACCAACTGGTAAATTCAATAAAGATCATCCCTGTAGATCCTGCCAACTAGGAAAGCAGATCAAAGCATCATTCAAACCAATTGGTAAGAATGATTCCCCTAGAATTCTATTTCTGTTGCACATGGACCTATTTTTTCACATCTCCGCTCAAAGCTTAGCAGGTAAGTCCTATACTTTAGTCATTGTTGATGACTTTTCTAGGTTTAGCTGGGTGTTCTTTCTAAAAGCTAAATCAGACACCTTCAAGATCCTCTCAAGATTCATTAGACAGATTCAATATGAACTCAATACACAGGTGGCTGTGATCAGAAGTGATCATGATACTGAGTTTGAGAATCAGTTAATTTGTAGATTCTGTGAGGATGAAGGTATAAAACAAAGCTTTTCAGCTCCTAGAACCCCCCAACAAAATGGGGTGGCTGAAAGGAAAAATAGAACCCTAATTAAATCAGGAAGGACATTATTGGCTGAATCCAACTTGCCAAAGTCCTTTTGCTGAGGCAGTGAATACTGCCAATTATGTTCTGAATAGAAGTCTCATCCATATGACTAAGTTGAAGACTCCTTATGAGTTGCTGAAGGGAAAGACACATATAATCACTTACTTAAGAATTTTTGGGTGAACTTGCTTTATCCTCAATAATGGGAAAAGTCATCTTGCCAAATTTGAAAAGAAGGCTGATGAGGAGATATTTTTGGGATATTCCTCATCAAGCAAGGCCTATAGGTGCTACAATAAATGCTCTCTCAAAATTGAGGAGTATGTACATGTAATTTTTGATGAAACTAACATGTTTTACAAGGGGAAGAAAACTTCCACCAGCACTATTTTGCAGGAAGAAGATCAGCTAGCAGAATAAGTTAAAAGGCTGAGCATAATGGGCCATCCATCAGTATGTCAAGACAAAGGAAAACAGAAGATTGACACTGATTCAGATGAAGATTCTACAGCAGATGAAGAGGAAATAACAACAACTGAGTTGTCAGCCACAAAGATCATTTCAGTGAATGAGGATGGAGCTTCCACCATCACTGAGCAAGTGGTTCCTCAGGAAGAAGAAAATCTCCTAGATAACTCAACAAAATCCAGGATGACCCTAAAAGATAATCCTTCAACACATGTTATAAGAGACTTGACAATGGGTGTCAAGACAAGGAGACAGCTCACTAGTGAAACAATGCTGCAGTGCTTCCTCTCTCAGTATGAACCCAAGAAGTTTGAAGAAGTAGATAGTGATCCTCACTGGATATCTGCTATGCAATAAGAGCTAACCTAGTTTGAGAGGAACAAGGTTTGGACATTGGTTGAAAGACCAAAGAATTACCCAGTCATTGGCACCAAATGGGTATTCAAAAACAAAATGGACTCAACTGGAGTCATAATCAGAAATAAGGCCAGAATTGTGGCCCAAGGATACATGCAAGAGGAGGGGATTGACTTTAACGAGACATTTTCTCCAGTAGCAAGACTGGAGGCCATCAGAATGTTTCTGGCATATGTAGCTCACATGAAGATCAAAGTTTATCAAATGGATGTGAAGAGTGCTTTCCTAAATGGAACTCTTCAAGAAGAAGTGTATGTGGAGCAGCCCCCAGGTTTTGTCAATCCAAATTTCCCCTCTTTTGTGTATAGGTTAGATAAAGCATTGTATGGTCTTAAGCAAGCTCCAAGAGCTTGGTATGAGACCCTATCCACTTTCCTTTTGGAACACTCCTTTGAAAGAGGGAAAAATGGATAAAACTCTCTTCACAAGAGCACATAAGAATCAGCTATTGCTAGTACAAATATATGTAGATGATATTATATTTGGTTCAACTGATCAATCTCTCTAGAAAAGGTAATGCAATCAAGATTTGAAATGAGTAGCACGGGGGAGTTATCTTATTTCCTTGGTCTTCAAGTAAGACAAAATATAGATGACATTTTCACATCCTAATCCAAATATACCAGAGAACTTATCAAGAGGTTTGGGATGGAAAATGCCTATGTTATGAAAACCCATATGACTACCAATGTTGTTTTGGATAGAGATGAAAAGGGTAAGTCCTTTGACCAGAAGACTTACAGAGCAACCATTGACTTTCTTCTCTACCTAATAGCTAGCAGGCCTGATATAATGTTTGCTACCTGTATATGTGCTAGGTTTCAGGTTGACCCAAAGGAATCTCTCATGAGTTCTGTAAAAAGAATACTCAGATACCTAAAGGGTACACCTGAACTGGGCTTGTGGTATCCAGCTGAATCTAGATTTGAATTAATTGTTTATTCAGATGCAGACTATACTGAATGCAGGCTGGATAGAAAAAGTACTTCAGGAACATGTCAGTTCCTAGGTGCTAGACTGATTTCATGGTTTAGCAAGAAGCAAACCACAGTCTCCACTTCTACAGCTGAAGTTGAGTATATAGCTGCAGGAAGCTGCTGCTCACAAATATTGTGGATGCAAAATTAGTTGTTGGATTACAAATTTTCTCTTGACAATTCCATAATATATTATGATAGCTCTAATGCTATTTCAATTGCTTCCAATCCTATTCTGCACAGCAGAACTAAGTGTTGGATCTTGAGGCGCCCTTAGAGGGGGGGGGGGGGGTGAATAACGGTTTTAAAAACTTTAAACTTTAATAGAAAACTTTTGATATTTTGGTAGAAGTAAGTTAAATAAAAAGTAAAGGGATAATGAAATTAGAAATGAAATCAATTTTATTAAACAAGAAAAGACATGATTATCATTTTTAAAATTGATTATAAAATCTGATTTCTATGATGCTGGAAATCGAAGGCGAAATATGAAATATTCTTTTCATTTTCTATACTAACTCGTATCCCCACGAACCGATTGGCTTTAGCCGATCTCTCCCTAGATACGACCTCAAGCTACTCTAGCCTTCCCATCCCCAGAAAGGCCTCGAGCACCCCCTAGATCTACTACCTACACCTAGTCTCCAACATGAAGCAAATTACTCCCTAAGTCCTACCCAGACCTAGTCGCCAACACGAGGCAAATTCACGAACTGATTACAAAGATAAAAATAAAAGATAAATACAAAATAATAATATAAAACACCTATGAGGTAATCCGAAAGAGACGCCGAAGAATCGCTGAAAATTGTTGAAGTCCAAGCGTGCGTTCTTCGCATTGAGTTAGCATGTTGATCCAAGCCTCCTTCGATTCCTCCGTTTGAAATTGAGTAGGAGATGATGATCTGGAATAATACGGCCCTCAAGGAGTTTCTGAAGTGCTGGAATAGGGCTCTTAGCAATTAGTAGTTGGAGAAGACAAAATCCACCTTTTTATAGGACTGGAAGCTAACGCCAGCGTTAAGAGTTAACACCGGGCGTTGACTAAGTATAGAAATAACTTGATGGACCAGATCTTCAAAACAGGAAGGAGATTCTGCATCTTTGAAAACTTTCATTTTAGGCAACCTTAACGCTGACGTTGACTCGAACGCTGGGCATTGAGTCAAATCATTCCAAAAATGCTCCAGCAATCATGACAACATTCCTCCTTGCCATAATCATCGATCGTTAATGCCAGCGTTAAGTCCTAACGCCTGGCGTTAAACATCTTTCACTTTTTTCAGTCGGCAAGCCATCCCGTCGATCGACAAACCATCCCGTCGATCGGCAGATCATCCCGTCGATCGCTAATGCCCAATGTTAATTCCTAATGCCTGGCGTTAAACATATTTCTATCTTTATGCTTGTGGATAGTGCCAGACCAATATTGCAACAACCTGGTGTCATATCTGTTCAAACCCTCATGCTAAAAACATAATGGCAAACAAGATCAAATAAAAGTAGGATTTGCTATTCTCAAATCAAAGGGATGTTGAAAACCATGTTCCAACAATCTCCCCTTTTGATAATAACAAATCCAATCGAGATAAATCATATTCATATATAAGATATGTGTTTTTAGAAGGATATATGACACAAAGTAATCATAGAGATAATAATAAGAGTTATAGTTCTTTTAACATTGTGCTCCCCCTACTTAAGTGCTCCCCCTTAGTGTATGCACCCATAAACTACATTCATGCTCCCCCTTAATCTAGTGAATCCTACTCCTTGTAATTTATCATTTTATTCTCCCCCTTTTGTTATTAGCAAAAGAGGGTGGAGTGAAACAAAACTAGAATAAAGAAGACAAAAGTTGGGACATAATTAATAGAGGATTAAGAGTTTTGTGTAAACATAAAGTAAGCCATGATCGATCTAAGGGAGAGAGTAGCACATCAGAAAAAAAAATATGATAAGCGTGAAAGAACAACATTCCATGATTTTACCAAAGGAATTTTACCATATGCTTTTCAAATTAAATTTTAAGAAGAATGTTACTTGTTGAAAGAAATGCAATATTGTTTGACAAGTACAAGTGAAAGACAAATCCTTAGAAATAAGCATGAGAACACATGGTAAAAAAATATACATGATCAAATAGGAATGCAGAAAGATAAAACAAAGTTATTAAGATTAATATTTTTGTAATAGTTTGACTATTTCAACAAAATATATATCTACACTTTTCACATTTGAGCATTTTAACTTTGAAAATTTTCATATCTAATAGGCAAGCATGATTTAACATATTCAAAAAGATAATAGCTACAATGTAATAAATTCATATTTCAAGTAAAGAAAACATTGTAGAAATCATGCATTGCAATCTAGTGCTTTTACTTAAGGTTTTTAGAGAATTATGTAATTTTGCATTAGGATCCCATTCTCATGAGTAGAAGCTTTATGAAAACAATGATGTGTGCATAAGGTGTTTTGATAAAAGTATACAAGTGAAATAATCAAAACACATGACATACGTGTTGGAACATGGTCTTCCTCATCTCCTAGGTTTGAGAATAACAAATCCTATGTGTATTTGATCTTGTGTGTTTAAGTGTGCAGGATAACAAAGTCCACATGACTCAAGGATTACATAAGAAGGTTGCCCCCAAAGTTGAGCCATCAAATCCAAAACACCTACTAGCGCTGGCGGTAGTACTAGCGCATGCGCTAGCTCTCGTTCGACAAATTGTTAGCGGCGCTCGACAAAATGCTCATAACGGCGTTCGACGAAAATTCGTTCGACAAACTCTTAGCGGTGTTCGACGAAATCTCGTTCGACGAAATATTGGCTTAAGCGAAATTGCCGGGAGAACTTATAGAAGGAGATAGCGCCAGGCGATATCCGATAGCGCAGGCGATAGCGAGGAGCACAGTAGGCAAGAGAGAATTGTTTCCTCGGATTGAAGATTCTGCCGCGCAGAATGTGTCCTAATATAGGATAGCGTCGGCGGTACCACTAGCGCAGGCGCTAGCGCTGAGGCTATAAAAAGGACCCCTCTTCTCTCGTTTCAAACAGACATTATAGAGATCAGAGAGAGAGAGAGAGAGAGAGAGAGAGAGATAAAGTGCCAGAATTCCAGAGGCTATCTTGGCCAAAAGTTGATGTCCTACCAAAGTTCTGCAAACTTCTGAAGGAGAATCTCATCACGCCGGATCCAAACGAAGTCCGCCTCTACAACGCTTATTCTACAGCGGATCTTCGTCTCCAACTTCAGAAGTTCATCAAGAGGGAGTTTTTATTTATTTTCATTTCATATTCTTCATGTAAAAGGTTAGTGAAATTGCTTCGTGTTGGCGACTAGGTCTGGGTAGGACTTAGGGGGAAACTTGCCTCGTGTTGGCGACTAGATCTAGGCTAGGTCTAGGGGGTGCTCGAGGACACATCCGGGGAGGGGTTGGCTAGAGCGGCTTGAGGCCGAATCCAGGGAGGATAGGCTAGGGCCACCGGTTCGTGGGGATGCGAGTCGGGATAGAAAACAAAAAGGGTTTACTATTCATCGCCACCGATTTCTAGCGTTATAGAAGTCAACTTTTGTCAAACCGTATTTGATATTAATAAAGCATGTCTCTACTTTATTTCAATTGTTTTACTTGACTTCTTATTGTCTTTGTCTTGCATTATTACAAAGCTTTTCAAAATATCACTAAAGTTTTTAAAACCCTTATTCACCCCCCTCTAAGGGCGCCTACCGATCCAACAATATATAATGAAATAGTAACAACAATATTAAGCTTGTAATCTTATAATTACTTTCACACATCACATCTATAATACAATTTAAAAGCACAAAACATAAGTACAACTACCAAGGTGCTTCGCCCACACAATGCTCATTAAGACTTATCAGGGAGCAAAGTATTGCTTGGGGGATCACATAAGCATTTGTATACAAATTTTATTTTAGTGATTCAGTGTACAAGTAGAAGTGATAAAAAAGAGATATTTTTGCATAAGACACTTTACAATTCTTTCCAAGGTGCTCAACCTCACAATGATCATTAAGACTTATCAGGAGGGTGAGTAGTGCTTGGTGGAGTTATCTTTGGCTTTTTATTTCAGATTTTTATTTTGGGCCCAAGGTCTCCGAATTCACTTGTTGTTGCAAATATTTATATTATTGAAATAACACTTCTATGTGTGTAAGAAATTTATTTTTGAAAGATGGTGTAGGTAATTTAGACATACAACTTAATGTGTTAAAAGGATTACACTACACATTCATGCAAGACTAAGATTATGATCACATGTAGATTACTAAAGTAGTGAGTGTATGAATCATTGATTAGCATAAAACATTACTCATACTTAGAGGCATGCTAGGCAATCATACACAATTTTCTATAGACTATTTCATTACACATAATCAGATTAAGTTCAAGGCATGACAAAATAAAACAATGTTTAGGAAATTTGAAATAAAAATTAGACATTGAAGGCAATCTTTAAGTGTATGCCTAAAATCAATTTTGACCATTTGAAACAAAAATGTCTAAGATGTTTGCTCTTGTGAAGTCTTATAGTCAAACCATAATTTTGTAAAATTTTAAAGCAAAATAAATAACAAAAGCATATTTTTGAGCATTTTGAATTTTTTTTGTATTTTGGAATAAAATAACCAAATTAATAACAAAATAATTTCAAATCTGAGAAAATAAACAGAGCAAAAATCATTAGAAAATATCAGAAATAGTGTAGAGAAAGAAGAATTTCAATCTAGGAAAAAAGGCTAACGCCTGGTGTTAACTAGTTAACGCCGAGACAACACACTATTTTTGAGATTTTTTGAAAAACTTTTCTTTGGCATAGATAGTATGTATATAGACCTTCTTAGTGTAGAAATTTCAGATAAGTTGGAAATGATTAGAAGGCTATTTAAGCATATTTTATTTGTTCAAAAATGGTTTTTATATTTTTATTTGGTTTTCATATATTTGTGTTTTACAAGATCATTAGAGCTCAAAAATGATAAGATATGCAAAACACAACATAAGCATGTTCGATCAAACCAAGAATGCATGAATAGTATTAAAGAGTGTATGCATAATATATGATAAAGGTATGTCCTAGATTATAATATCTTAACTATTTGTCTACACACTAGCTCCATACTAAGTGACGGATGGGCATGATGAGCTGCACACATGCCGTAGGATGAGGTGTTAATCCCTTATGCACACACTAGAGAATTCTCAACCTAGCACTCTTTCCCCCCAGTGCCTCGCAAGGCCCCACTAGAACCTTTCCCGGTTAAGGACAAGACATGACTTAGAGGTTAGGTTTTCTAATGCATACAATCCTACACCCTCGCTACTGTGAGACACATAATGTGGGTGAATCATCATGGACATCCTAAGCATTTTGTCATATGGAAACAATTTAAAGTCACATAGTTATTTTATCTTTCAATTTTTCTACTTTAAGATGGATTCATTATGGAATTATCTGATAACTAGCATGAATGATAATATTTATTAGTTGATAATGACAGTATGATGAGTTCATATTATGCCATAAGAATAATGCATGTCTTTTAAATTGATAGAAATTCAATTTGTAGACCTAGAATTAAGTGATGATTTGATTTGACGTTATTGATATCAAGGTGATTCTAAGGTCTAGATATAATAAGATACATGCAACCACAATACATAATTTATTCATATAATTATCATGATCACCAATCATATGATAGAACCAAACGAATCTTTTGATATTACGTAATATAATTATGATCATTGATTTTATCACATAGAAATTTTTATACTCATAATTAATTATTATAAGTGAAATATATAAAACAATTCATATTCAACCTTTTCAAAATATTAAAGAGAAAGATTGTAAGGTGAATAAAATGAGAAACATTTTTTTTTTGTTATTTTTGAAAGGTTTTATAAATTTTCTCTTTGGTTTTTGAATATTAAACAAAAACATATATATATAATTTTCTTGACATTTAATTTTCATTATTCTATTTTTCTTTAGCATAACATGATATATCTAGCATAGGCATTGATTTCTTTTTATAGTAATTGATGATGCTACAATAAAAAATTTATGGTAATAGGGTGCAAGGTTATGTAAGGATTACAAGCATATGATTTGTTGGAAGGGGACACAAGGGTCTTTGACAAAAAAAAATCCGCAGACACAAAAAAATTGCTGAAAAAGAAAAACGTATATAACTTCTAAACAGAGTTGAATTTTGGCAATTCTGAGGGTCCAAATGAACTCAAACCAGCAAAGCTTGTTTTCCATTCCATAGATCTTCTCGTCCTCATTCTGAAAAGTTATAATGGGCGAAAATTGGACAAACGGATCAAAAGTTATGATCGTTTGAAGTTTTCGTCAAAATCTCGCCTATTTTTGTAAATTTAATTTTGGTTTTTGTTTAAAAACATATGATTTTTGCAATTATTCAATTCCAATTTTTCGTGATTTTGATTAAACATATTAGAGGCTATCAAATGACATAAGGAAATTAAATAAGTAATCAATCACTTATGCATTTTATACATTTAACCAAAGACCCCATAATCTTCCTTTAAATCCCTTTTTTACAATTATTTTATTAGTCTTGATAATATCATATAAGCTGTACAACCTCGGGTTCGCCCAGAGCCAAAAAATAGAATCAAGCCAAGGTTAAGATCCAATAGAAAGAAGTTTAGCGCGGGGGAAAGCCATGTGCGACACCTCGGGCGAGAGCAAACAGCGAGTGGGCCTCTCACAGACCACTCGCGTGTAGTGCCCTCACATGAGGGCGAGCAAGAAGTAACTAGCGCGGCAGCAGTCCTTCACAGACTACACGCGGCGAGAGCCGCGCGAGCGCGAATAGGCCAAAGTAGTGAGTGCTACTCTCCTGGGCCATTCGCGGCAAGGATTAAGCGAGTGGGCCGTGTAGCGAGTGGTGCTCTTGCAGGCCACTCGCGAGTTGGTACTCGCCTGAGGGTCGGCGAGTGGTGCCTGGAAGGATCACTCGCTCGGCAAAAGGGGCTAGAGGTGAATTTACCCCTCTGCCCCTGGTGGTCTGCCGTTAGTTCCTCCAAACAGCGGAGTTTGGCTGTTAGCAGGCCAAATTGAGGTGCGTTTAGTAAAACCAAAAGACAGAATTTCGCTATTAACAGACCATGAGCAAGAAAATATAAATAAACCTCAAAGGGCACCTTGGGAGAGATTCCAATCTCAGTTCTCTGAGCTTCTTCTTCCCTCGGCTCTCCAAGGTGCCCAAGTCTCAGCTTTGGCTTGGGAGGGGAAGCGCTCAACGATCTTCCGGGTTTGATGTGGGACCTCCTCGCTGTGACTAAGGTCTTAGTTTGTTTCCGAGTCCCCAGTCTGCTCCTTCTGAGGGACTAGTAAGGGCCAGCTGCCCCTCAACTTGTTGAGGGCCCGAGCTTCATAAGAGACCGAGAAATCGGTTTCAACATTTTGGTGCGGTGAGCGTGGAGTGTGGCTGGTCCAAGAAGATTCCAAGAAAGGGACATGGCAGGAGATGAAGAGCGGGGCGAGGAGTTCTGCGGGTCGCAAAAACTTGATGCGTGTACGACAAGTGCACCAGTCGTACAAGTAATAAAGTTGGGAGTACGTCCCTGAATATCATCTCTAAAGGAATGCGCGTGGTTAGTTTGACTCTTCAGATTGAGAAAATAATTACGAGAGTAAATTAAAGGAAAAATTGGGGCTTTGATTTTGGTTTCCTAAATTACTACACAGAAATGAAATGCAAGTCAAAACTCCGCTTCGCAAGGCGGGATGGATGCAACGGCCGTGATGCCGTGCTTCGGTGAGCGGGTGGACGAGAAGGCTAGTGGATGAGGGTCGTAGGCACCTCGTCGAGGAACACGCAACTAGCAATTGCTAGTGCGGAGCACTACAAAGCGGTGGAGTGGATGGCGGACTACGACGCTCCTCAAATCTCATAAACCACAAAAGATCTCAAAAACATTAAATCATATTAAAACACAATGTTTATGAACATCATCCACAATAACAAACACATACAAGGAAAACTCTGAAGCAAAGCGCATGGGAAAAGAGGAAATTGAAGCTCGAAGACTATGCTGAAGATTCTCGGCCGGAATCGTAGGGTTGTCAAGCCTCGTCCGTGCTCGTTCTTCAGTTGCGTCCGGGGTCTGGAGGAGCTGTCACCTTCCTCTACTTTTACCCGCCTTCTTCGTGGTCTAGCTCGAGGAAACTCTTGTTCGACACCTTGAATGCAGCAGAAGCTCTCCGTCTATGGCGTTCTTGAGCTCAAGGATGATGGAGGAGGCCAAGGAGGGAGCTTTGGCGGATGATTTGCAATCCAAAGGTCACCGGAGCTCCTCCTAGGTCAAACGGTGGTGGAGAGGCGGACTGGGCAAAAGTGGCGGGCTTCTAAAGATTTTCCCGCGGGGGCCCTCGATTGCAACAAATTTCCTGCCTTAAATACTAAACGGTCAGTAATTTTTTTACGCACGGGAGAACGCACGACCATGCGTTGCCCGTGCGTTATTTAATGAATAAACTGACTTGAGAAAGAAGTAGCAGCGCCCGTGCGTTATACTCGCGCATAGGCGAAATCGCCCGTACGTAAAAATGCACGAACAAAGTCAGATCACCGTTTTTTTCCCCAGATGAAAGCACACGACCGCAGCTGTCCGTGTGTCAAGAAAACGCATGACCGTGCGATACACACAATCACGATTTCAGGGCAAAAGGAGATGATCCAACCACCTGCAAGCACATCAATCTAGCTGGGAATACACCTACAGCACCAATCAACATAGAAAAAGGATTGGGGAGCACCATGTGCTTACCCCCAATAACATGGAGCGCAAACGCACACCAAAATGGGCCTAAAAAGAGCACGAAGCACGAAAGTGCGTGTAAATGAGCATAAGAGAATTAGATGCACTAATAGCCCAAAAACGACGTGCACGAGAGTGAAAACTAGCCCGGATGAGTCCATAAAAGTGTGTATAAATGGGACTCATCACACCCCCAGACTTAACCATTTGCAGGTCTCGGGCTAACTACTCAGCTCTCCCGTCGAAACACTTGGGTGTTAGAGTGAGTTTGAGCGGTAGAGACCCATGCGAAGTCGCATGCTCACGTGCGTAGAAATACGTTAGAATAGAATTTAACTCAAGATTATATTTAACTATTTCTAGAACAGTAATTTGAAATCTAGTTTACTCGGATGGTGAATCCCGATGAATCTTTCGGTCGCGCACAAGGGACAATAGTGTGACTAATGAGTAGAGTATTACTCGAATAAAAACACGGGACAATCTCCTAAGAAATCCATCAAAGTCATTGTCCATAGGCTTGCACGTTCGCACTCTCTCCACTGCATGAGATGACTCATATCTAAAATCAATAGGACTTATAGGTTAAGATTTGGCTTAGGTTGAGTTTAGGTTAGATAAGTAGAAGAACGATGGGCATCACACTCAACATAACCTGAGTACTCAAGAGTATAAAATCACCAATTCCACAATTTCAAGAACCACACCACACCCCCAAACTTCAACTGGACACTTGGTGTGTGCTAAGCCGACCATACATTGTTGTATCGAGAGATTGTATTTGAAAATTCTTTTTGCACAATTATTTTTATTTTCTTTTCTCGACAAATATATCTTTTGTAAGCACATTATAAACTTCTCCTTTAGCTTTCTCAAAACTACCATACACATCAGAGATAACACGAACGTGATAGATATATAAATTTCTTTCAAACTCATTTGTTGGTGCGAATATAGGTTTGGCCGTATGGCTTTGGTGAAATTTAAGTGGAGCTAAACAAGAAGGATAGGTAGGCTCAAGTGGGCTTGCAAGGGTGATTATATTGGTTAGGATTTCAAAAGCACAAACGGATCAAGAAACGGCCTACATCACACTTTATAGCGAGTTATTCAACACAATCGTTTCAAGAGTCGCCTAGTGCAAGTTCTAGCCACCGAGAAAGGTTATCCTTCCTTCCGACCCTAGTAATAAGCTACTACTAATCCTGCTACACTCGACCCTATGCTACCGTTGGATTCACCGGATTCACCACTAGAGTAAAATAAATTGCAACTACTATTATAGAAATAATTAAATTATAACATTGAATTTTATTCTACTTTAATTGAATTTCTAGGCGTGACGGGAGCACTCGACTAGAGCACTACTCGAGTCAACATTTTTCTCCACCCCTCACTCCTACACTAACAATCCAATTCTTACGAGCGGGGAACCTTGCAGCAATACCCAATAAGCGCGTGCGATCAAGTACGCCTGAACTAGGTGCAAATGTATGCAATGTGTGCAACAAAATTGAAAATCCTAACTCAGCACATTCTAACATGCTATGTAAAGTGCGTGTACGTGCATAACTCGATCTCTCCCCCAGAATTGATCAAAGCCATATAAAATAAAGGATTCATGAACAAGGAAAATAGGGGTAGAGTGGACCTATGCTCACGAATGAGCATGCCAGAAGTGCGACAATTCCTTATTTAAATTTCTCCTTCCTCATCCCCCAAGCAAGAGCTTAAACCTACGATGTTAGCATAAAGCAAATAACAAAACATAATAAACAAAAATCTGAACGAAAGTTCGGAACTGAATGGTTCCTTCATGGGTTGTCTCCCAAGAAGCCCTTTTGTTTAACGTCCTTAAGGTGGACCAAATACCTGTATTAACAGATTATAGAATTGTTCACGCAAAAGTAAAAAGAGGGGATCATCCAATTCTTCGTAGTATTATTACACAACCATATGGAGAAATCAACTATACGTTGATTTAAAATAGTAACTGCAGATAGAAGAAAAAGGTCCGGAGACCCACAACTGATGGCAACGAAGTAAGAGGTTTAGCCTCCATCCCCAAGTCTCCTCTTTTTTGCTCTCTTTTTCTCTTCAAAGAGTATTTCTTCAAAGAAAAATCGCTTTCCCCCCTCCAGCCAGTCCTTTAGGGGAAGCACATGCGGTGACACTGGAGTGGACGGAGCAATATCGTCTGCCACTGCAACATGCTTATCCTGCCAGGAATGCATCATCCGACTGCCCAAAAATAGGTCAGCATATTCCTGGCAGGATAAGCATGTTGAATTGTAACCAAAGAAAGAGTGGACTCAACATCCGTAGGAGCAATGCAGGAGGAAGAAAGGTCACAAGTAACATCCTCCCGTGAGAGATAATCAGATTCCACCTGGATGACCAACACTAACTCTTCCTGTTGAATTGTAACCAAAGAAAGAGTGTCAAGAAACAAAGTAGATGAAGAACATAAAGAATCATTAGTCGAGGGAGTGATCCCGGTTTCACTCCCTGCAGGTTCTGATTGTACAACTATCACATCATGAGGAGGTTCTTGCAACACGGCCGAGGCAAGAGACAACAAAGTCTCAACCTGCATAGTCAATCTATCAATATACTTTTGCCGCGTTTCAAGGCATTGAATTATAATTTGAGCAAATTTGAAGAATTTCTCCTCCAAATAGGTTGTATCCTCATCATGTTGTGACAGAGGCAGTAAAGAACATGACATCGCTCCTGCATACACACAACCCGAAATCAATAGAAATAATAAAAAAAAACAACTCATGTAACTATTAACTCAAACACCAAAATCAAACTACGCCTGCATTCTCCGGCAACGGCGCCAAAAACTTGATGCTTGTATGGCAAGTGCACCGGTCGCACAAGTAATAAAGTTGGGAGTACGTCCCCGAATATCGTCTCTCAAGGAATGCGCATGGTTAGTTTGACTCTTCGGATTGAGAAAATAATTACGAGAGTAAATTAAAGGAAAAATCGGGGCTTTGATTTTGGTTTCCTAAATTACTACACAGAAATGAAATGCGGGTCAAAACTCCGCTTCGCAAGGCGGGATGGATGCAACGGCCACGATGCCGTGCTTCGGTGAGTGGGTGGACGAGAAGGCTAGCAGATGAGGGTCGTAGGCACCTCATCGCGGAACACGCAACTAGCAATTGCTAGTGCGGAGCACTACAAAGCGGTGGAGTGGATGGCGGACTACGACGCTCCTCAAATCTCATAAACCACAAAAGATCTCAAAAACATGAAATCATATTAACTAAAACACAATGTTTATGAACATCATCCACAATAACAAACACATACAAGGAAAACTCTGAAGCAAAGCGCAGGGGAAAAGAGGAAACCGAAGCTCGAAGACTATGCTGAAGATTCTCGGCCGGAATCGTAGGGTTGTCAAGCCTCGTCTGTGCTCGGTGTTCAGTTGCATCCGGGGTCTGGAGGAGCTGTCACCTTCCTCTACTTTTACCCATCTTCTTCGTGGTCTAACTCGAGGTAACTCTTGTTCGACACCTTGAATGCAGCGAAAGCTCTCCGTCCATGGCGTTCTTGAGCTCAAGGATGATGGAGGAGGCCAAGGAGGGAGCTTTGGCGGAAGATTTGCAAGCCAAAGGTCATCGGAGCTCCTCCTAGGTCAAACGGTGGTGGAGAGGCGAACTGGGCGAAAGTGGCGGGCTTTTGAAGATTTTCCCGCGGGGGCCCTCGATTGCAGCAGATTTCCTGCCTTAAATACTATACGGTCAGTAATTTAGTCACGCACGGGCGAACGCACGACCGTGCGTTGCCCGTGCGTTATTTAATGAATAAACTGACTTGAGGAAGAAGCAGCAGTGCCCGTGCATTATACTCGCGCACGGGCGAATCCGCCCGTGCGTAAAAATGCACGAACAGATTCAGATTGGCTAAAAAAATAGTCGAAACAGGCGATCGTGCATTTCCTTCGCACACGGGCAGCTGCCCGTGCGTAAAAACGCACGAACAAAGTCAGATCACCGGTTTTCTCCCCAGATGAAGGAGCACGACCGCAGTCGTCCGTGCGTCAAGAAAATGCACGACCGTGCGATATACACAATCAATTTCAGGGCAAAAGAAGATGATCCAACCACCTGCAAGCACATCAATCTAGCTGGGAATACACCTCCAGCACCAATCAACATAGAAAAAGGATTGGGGAGCACCATGTGCATACCCCCAATAACATGGAGCGCAAACTCACACCAAAACGGGCCTAAAAAGAGCACGAAGCACGTAAGTGCGCGTAAATGAGCATAAGAGAATTAGATGCACTAATAGCCCAAAAACGACGTGCACGAGAGTGAAAACTAGCCTGGATGAGTCCATAAAAGTGTGTATAAATGAGACTCATCACACCCCCAGACTTAACCATTTGCACGTCTCGGGAAAACTACTCAGCTCTCCCGTCAGAACACTTGGGTGTTAGAGTGAGTTTGAGCGGTAGAGACCCATGCAAAATCGCATGCTCACGTGCGTAGAAATACGTTAGAATAGAATTTAACTCAAGATTATATTTAACTATTTCTAGAACAGTAATTTGATATCTAGTTTACTCGGATGGTGAATCCCGGTGAATCTTTCGGTCGCGCACAAGGGACAATAGCGTGACTAATGAGTAGAGTATTACTCGATTCAAAACACGGGACAATCTCCTAAGAAATCTGATGAGTCCCAATTATATATATATATATATATATATATATATATATATTCGGACTCATTTGGGCCGATTTACTAGTCTTTGCACCACACTTTAGGCTTGTTTTCATTTATATGTACTATTCCATGCTAGGTGCACTATTAAGCCCATTTCGGTGTGCAATTGCATTCCTTGTTGTTGGGGGTAAGCACATGGTGCTCCCCTTCCCTTCTTCTATGTTTTTCTGATGCTGGACGTGTATTCCCAGCCATTGTATCTTGTATGCAGGTGACCGGTTCGGCCCGTTTTCCCCAGACGTAATGACTGTGCATATCTCACGGTCGTGCTTTTCCTTGACGCACGGTCGGTTGCGGTCGCGCGTTTGTGTCTGGGAAGAAAACGGAGCGTCGGAGTCTACTCGTGCATTTTCACGCACGGGCGGTTTGCCCGTGCGTGAGTAAAACACACGGTCGACCTGTGTATTCTTGATTTCAGAGCGTCGGATTTTGCCCGTGCGTTTGTATGCACGGGCAGTGTTGATTGTGCGTAAGCAAAACGCATGGGCGGCGCAGCGTCTTGCGCAAGTCAAGTTTTATCATTTAATAATGCACGGTCTGCGCACGGTCGTGCGTTCGACCGTGCGTGACCATTTTTTGACAGAATTTCTATTTAAGCCGTAGGTCTTTCCCTATTCGATTGACCTTTTTTCCCGCTCCCAGTGCTCCAGTTCCGCCCCCTGCATCATCTCCCACCACCAGGAGGTGCTCCGGGCTTGTTCTTCACGCCAATCTTGAGCCGGAGCTTCCTTTCGGCCTCCTCCTTCATCCTAGCGCTTCAAAGGAAGATCTAGCCGCCATCGCCATCAAGCAAGAGGAAGTTTGCAACCTCTACCGGATCGTGAGACGAAGAAGACGGGCTCATTGGAGAGTAGTGATAGCTCTCTCTACCCTGGACGTAGTTGCGGACCGAGCTTGGACGCGGATTGACAACCAGGCGATTCCAACCGTGAATCTACATCGAGCCTTCGAATTCGGTCGATTTCTTGCCTTGTTCTTCTCTTATTGATGTATATATAGCTAGATCTAACATTATGATGAAGTAGTACTTAACTTTATTTGCATTTCTATACATTTCATGTCTATGTGAAATACTTTACTGTTTGAGTTGCTTGAGGTGCGCCCCATTCCATCCTCCATCCCACCGTCACGCTCGTGTGCCGCACTAGCAATTGCTAGTGGCGTGCTTGTCGACGAGGTGCTTGCGACCCTCATCCGTATGCCTACTCGTCCATCCGCCTAGCGAAGCGTGGCATAGCGGCCTGTGTAATCCACTCGCCCTACGAAGCAGCACGCTCAAGGCCTGCATAGTTCGATTCCGCTTGTCTACTCGTCCATCCGCCCTTACGAAGTAGCGCGCTCAAGGCCTACGTAGATTCCATCCCGCCAATCGAAGCATTGCATAGCGGCATTGCATAGGAATAGTTTAAGTTGTTTTCTTTTATTTTCCACAAATCAACCTCCCTCTGCATTCCATCCGACCAAAGGACTTCGATCTCAAGTCCTTCCTCGAACGTTAACTCCACCTTACTGTGTTCCTTGAGAGATTCGATACTTGGGGATTTACTTCCTCATTTTATTACTTGACAACGACCGGTTCACTGCCGTTTCGTGCCGTAGTCTTACTACCGCCTATAGCGGTGTGCTAAGATTTGCACATCAAAATCCATCAAAGTCGGTGTCCATAGGCTTGCACGTTCGCACTCTCTCCACTGCATGAGATGACTCATATCTAAAATCAATAGGACTTATAGGTTAAGATTTGGCTTAGGTTGAGTTTAGGTTAGATAAGTAGACGAATGATGGGCATCACACTCAACATAACCTGAGTACTCAAGAGTATAAAATCACCAATACAACAATTTCAAGAACCACACCACACCCCAAACTTCAACTGGACACTCGGTGTAACATCCCCCAAATAACTAGACCCTTAGAGTGGTTTTGTCATGACTAGGTCATGACAAAATCCTAGGAAGCTTGAAGAGATCACTTGGCCTTAGGCTTGAAGGAGAAGACCACCTTGGTCTGCAAATAGCAATTTCCAGTTACCAAGCTTAGGGTTGGACTTTAGGGCCTCACCTTGACCCTTTGACACCACCATGGCACACCTAACCCTTTGGAGGGCCCCTTAGAGCATCAAGGACCCATTGGGGTCAACCAAAGAGGCCAAATTGACCAAGTCAACCCTAACCTTAAATTGGTCAAACTAGCCTAATTTGGGTCAATTGGCCTCCACCATGCCAAATTGACCTTTCCCCTACCCTTATATGGTTATTAGGGACTCAATGGACTAAAAATATCCATCATAGGGCCACCAATTTGGCCAATTTGACCTAAGTCAACTCTAGCCCTGTTTTGGTCAAATTGCCCTAATGTGGGTCAATTGACCTCCACTTTGCCAAATTGACCCTACCTAGACATTCCTAACCATTAGTGGAGGCCAATGGATCACTAACCACCCATTGGGGCCAACCCAAATGGTCAAATTGACCAAAGTCAACTCAACCCTAATTTTAGGTCAAAATTCAATATTTTCCCCAAATCAAGCCCAATCCACTTGGGCTAGGCCTAATTGGAGTTGCCCATTAGCTTAGGAGGCTGATAATTACCAGGAGTTGCCACTCAATTTCTGTAAATGATGAGTAGGAGAGAGAAAGTGCAATTTCACCCTTAATGAAGAGAGATAAAGAGGAAAAAAGAAGGAAAGTTAATGGTGGGAAGCCATGGGTCACTCCATTCATCTCCCCAAGCCCCTCCATTCATCTTCCATGATGCTTGGGAGGAGTTTCCACAAATTCCAGCCAACCATCATCAATGGAGGAGCCCAACCATCATGGCCGAAATCTATTCTCCTCAAATTCCCCCTATACAGCCCCCATTCTCAAATCTAACTCCACCATTAGCTTCAAAAGGTGGATGGCAGTCGAAATCATATATTGGATCGAAGGTTTTGGTGGAGAATGGAGAGATTGGGCAAGCTTGCCAGAGAAAGGAAAAGCCATGGCCGAACACCGCCGCCATCGTCGTCGGGCTCCAAGAAGGTCTAGTTCTTCTCCTCTCTCTCTCTCTCTGTGGATATATCTTAGATCAAAATAGGTGAGAAATTGGGGTCAATTGAGCCCGATCCAAGTGAGAAAAATCTGAAATTTCCATGGATTTTCTTCCCGTTGGATTCGCCGGAATCGGCCCCTCCGGCGGCCGTGCCGCCGCCCGGCGTTAGCCACCACCTCAATGGAGGTGGTGGTGGTGGTGGCCGGCCAGGGAGGTGGTTGGATGGCCAACAAAATGAGGCAGAAGTGGCTAAAGGTCGGGGCTATCCTGACCGTCGACTGGAGCTTGAAGATTCAATCATGGTCCTCCATCTCCTTATACAGGAGATATTAATAGCATATATTTTTATTATTCCGTTTTCAGTTTTATTACTGACAGTAGATAGATTTAATTATTAAAATACTTAGGTCTCTCTACAGAAAAAGTGATTAACATCAAAGCTATAGCCCTTGGAGTCTAATTTATTTTAAAATTTGTTTCAGCCCAAAAGGAGTTCTGTAGCTCCATGTAGGTCTATTTTGGTGGGACTGGTCGCTAGTGTAGGACAACCACCATTTCTTGAATAACTTTTGATTGGGTTATGGGATTGACCTGAAAATTGGAACCTAGGATATTTGTACCTACATATCCAAAGATGGAAATTTTAGGAGAACTATTTTCTAAGGTTTTTGTAATAATTTCATAAATTAAATATTAATTAATTATTGGGTTAAATGACCTCCAATGCCCTCCAAATTTTGGTGGGTACTTCTTAGGGTTATCACATGACCCTGGTAAAAATTTCAGCCCAGTTGGGACTGAGTTTGTTAGGAAAATTGCTAACCCAAGTTTGGTCAAACTAGGTCAAAACAAGGTATGGTGTTTATCTTGGGATATTGTGGTCAAATCTCCTCACCATGAGTTTACACCTTGGCCACTGATTTAGGATCACCTAAAACACCTTCATGAGTAAGATGGGGTGGTGTGGAGGTGGATATGCCTTAGAACCCTAGTCTTACCCCTTGGTGGTGCATATGGAGCTTTGTGAAGGACATGTGGTCAAAACCCCTAGAATTGCCATGGAACCTAGGAGATATGTTCATGGGATGTATTTATGCTCTAGGAAATTTTGAGAGAATTTTAGGAGAATTTATTCCCCCTAAATTAGGCCATAACCCCTTTAGGGAAATTTCTTTTAAGAGATATTTACATGCACAAATGATCTTGGAGGAAGATGAAATATTGGGGGTGCCATTATGATCATATGATAGATCTCTGGTATTTTTTGTGAAATTTATTAGATGATTTAACCAGTACTTCATTTACAAGGCACTTATTTTACCTTAATCTTAAGAAATATAATTAAGGGTCCAAAACTCTCTGAAAAAATGTTCAACTTGATGATAGGACATTTCAGAGCAATAGGAAGCTCTGTGAATTTTTATAGAATTTTTGGAAATTTTTATCAGTAGGCTACTTCACAACATGTGCAAATTAGGAATTATTTGGATTAATTATTTCAGTGAAGAAATGATTCCCATAAATTGTGAAACTCTGTAATTAAGCTTTTCTGGAGACAATAGAGGTCTGGTAATTTTCCCTAATTTTGGCATAATTATTCTTAGTAGTTCCTTCATAAATCTTCAAGTTTGGATAGATGATAAATATTAAAAATAAAGGACATTTCCTTACTGTAAAATTGTGATATTCATTACTTAATGTTATTTTGGCATGATAGATTTATCTTAATTTTACCTTACACTTCATGCTCATATTCATACTTGGCAAATATTAGAGAAATGATAATAAATGTAAATAACTAAGGAAAAATATGAATCTCTGGATTTAGTTCTAAAACATCATGATAGAGCTCCAGTAAATATTTTGAGTCAGTTGGATGAATATTTGGAGTACCTCTACTTATAAGCTTCATATAGTTAGTTTGGTCTGTGTATAGTAAAAATGTGAAACTTGGGTATTTAAGGGCCTACCAAGTGGAAGTGGCATGTAGTTGGTGTACATGGTCAGTTTGAAGAGATTGAAGGTCACCAAAAGGAGTTTAGGTGATGAGGGTGTGCTGGCGAGCTAAGAGTTAGGGTCGTGCTTGGGGTTGACGAAAGATCGTCTTTCCCCTAGCGTGTCATAAACCACCTAGGGTTAATCCAAGTGTAATAACAAGGAGGGTGTTCTTATGGGTAGATACCAACAACACTAAGTGTCTTGAGAAAGGGAGCTTTGGGGTTTCATCCCATTGTGGTTCCTAGTACCGTAGCGAGCCCCTCACAGGGTAATCCTCGGGAATTTCAAGATTAACCATAAATTGTAGGGATAAGTTGATGTATAAGATTAACTTAATAATACGCACACCCACACCCCGTAGTTACTGGAGGTTAGTTGGTTTGGTTGTACGAGCGGTAGGCTCGGTGGTTGAAGCAGCGGACTAGTTAGTCCGGTGAGCTTGTGACTCAGTAATGCTTGTTGGTACGGACGGGTTGGTCCGGTGAGCCATTGGCTCGGAAGGTTATAGTGACGGGCGGGTTAGCCCAGGGAATTTATGGCTCAGGATACAGTAGAACATGTTTGCATGTGCATGAAGGTGTGGGTCTTCGGTATTGGACGGTCATTCACACCGACGTCAATACGTTGAATCGGCAAGTGTCGAATTTGCACTTAGCCATAAAAGTCTGGTGGTCCAGCCAGTAAGAGTACGCAGATGCTCCGCGGTTTTGCGTTGAGACGTATGATAGGTATAGGTTAGGTAGTGTGAATACCAACCTAGAGGTGGGCGAGGCCCAACCCACCGCTTCCGTTCGCCACTACAGGAGTATCCTGGGAGTCTTGCTAGCTCCAAAAAGGGGGAACTAAAGGTATGTGCGCATAAAGTCGAGGTGTGTGAGTTGCACTTGTATGAACATAGCATAAACTGCATAACTCTGCATGTCATGGCATAAACATTGCATTTCAACCCCTACCCCTATCGTATAAGTCGGTTATGGGACTTCTTATACGATAGGCCTTTCTAAACGACCCCTTGATCTATAGGTTTGTATGGGCATTCCTATAAATCAATGGTTACTTTTCTATTATATACATGTCTTTACTTACTGCACTTTACTTATTCCTTTCCTGCTTTTACTATGCTCCTTTACTGCTTCAATTATATATATACACTTGTGTAGTGTAAAAACATTACCTGTATGCCCTGTCACCTGCTATTGTTTATACCCCTTGATGTCCTCATCTTCATCCTCCCACACGGTGCCTAGGAGCCATTGGGGGTGGGGTGGGGAACATAAGGCTTAGTATTTTTGACTAACGGTCAGTGGACCATATCATTTTAGGGGATCGAGGAGACGCAGCAGCACCAGAGGCCGGTGTAGACAGAGGCGGGCCAGTCTAGTACAGGAGTACCAGTTTCAGGATTAGTGAGTGATTAGTAGTTAGCTTCCGCGAGTGATCTTGTAGTGAGGACATGATGTACAGGGCATGAGCCCTTTATTATTATTGTAACTTTGTTATTTCAGTTATACCATGTGGACATTTATATATATAGCATGTGATTTGTGGACTTGAACTTCTTTTTGTTCGATTATACTTTTCTTCTTCTGTGATCGATATGGCCGGCAGGATCGGCGCTTTGTAGTGGTGACCTTCCCGAGCGAGGGTGTCACCGCAAAGCGGCGGTTCTGGGCATAAGACCCGGGTTTGAAAAAGAAAAAAATGGGGTCTTACACTTGGTGTATGCTAAGCCGACCATACATTATTTTATCGAGAGATTGTATTTGAAAGTTCTTTTGCACAATTATTTTTATTTTCTTTTCTCGACAAATATATCTTTTGTAAGCACTTTATAAACTTCTCCTTTAACTTTCTTAAAACTACCATACACATCAGAGATAACACCAAACGTGATAGATATATAAATTTATTTCAATCTCATTTGTTGGTGCGAATATAGGTTTGGTCGTATGGCTTTGGTGAAATTTAAGTGGAGCTAAACAAGAAGGATAGGTAGGCTCAAGTGGGCTTGCAAGGGTGATTACATTGGTTAGGATTTCAAAAGCACAAACGGATCAAGAAACGGCCTACATCACGCTTTATAACGAGTTATTCAACGCAATCATTTCAAGAGTCGCCTAGTGCAAGTTCTATCCACCGAGAAAGGTTATCCTTCCTTCCGACCCTAGTAATAAGCTACTACTAATCCTGCTACACTCGACCCTATGCTACCGTTGGATTCACCGGATTCACCACTAGAGTAAAATAAATTGCAACTACTATAATAGAAATAATTAAATTATAACATTGAATTTTAGTCTACTTTAATTGAATTTCTAGGCATGACGGGAGCACTCGACTAGAGCACTACTCGAGTCAACATTTTTCTCCACCCCTCACTCCTACACTAACAATCCAATTCTTACGAGCGGGGAACCTCGCAGCAATACCCAATAAGCGCGTGCGATCAAGTACGCATGAACTAGGTGCAAATGTATGCAATGTGTGCAACAAAATTGAAAATTGTAACTCGGCACATTCTAACATGCTATGCAAAGTGCGTGCACGTGCATAACTCGATCTCTCCCCCAGACTTGATCAAAGCCATATAAAATAAAGGATTCATGAATAAGGAAAATAAAGGACTCACGAATGAGCATGCCAGAAGTGCGGCAATTCCTTCTTTAAATTTCTCCTTCCTCATCCCCCAAGCGAGAGCTTAAACCTGCGATGTTAGCATAAAGCAAATAACAAAACATAATAAACAAAAATCTGAACGAAAGTTTGGAACCGAATGGTTCCCCCATGGGTTGTCTCCCAAGAAGCCCTTTTGTTTAACGTCCTTAAGGTGGACCAAATACCTGTATTAGCAGATTATAGAATTGTTCACGCAAAATTAAAGAGAGGAGATCATCCAAGTCTTCATAGTATTATTACACAACCATATGGAGAAATCAACTATACGTTGAATTAAAATAGTAACTGCAGATAGAAGAAAAAGGTCCGGAGACCCACAATTGATGGCAACGAAGTAAGAGGTTTAGCCTCCATCCCCAAGTCTCCTCTTTTTTTGCTCTCTTTCTCTCTTCCAAGAGTATTTCTTCAAAGAAAAATCGCTTTCCCCCTACAGCCAGTCTTTTAGGGAAGCACATGCGGTGACACTGGAGTGGACAGAGCAATATCGTTTGCCACTGCAACATGCTTATCCTGCCAGGAATGCATCATCCGACTGCCCAAAAATGGGTCAGCATATTCCAAATTCTGCGGGGGAATAAATGAAACGATGTTAGAAATAACAGGAAGAGATGGAGCGAGAGTAGACTCAACATCCGTAGGAGCAATGCAGGAGGAAGAAATGTCACAAGTAACATCCTCCCGTCAGAGATAATCAGATTCCACCTGGATGAACAACACTAACTCTTCCTGTTAAATTGTAACCAACGAAAGAGGGTCAAGAAACAAAGTAGATGAAGAACATAAAGAATCGTTAGTCGAGGGAGTGATCCCAATTTCACTCCCTGCAGGTTTTGATTGTACAACTATCACATCATGAGGAGGTTCTTGCAACACGGCCGAGGCAAGGGACAACAAAGTCTCAACCTGCATAGTCAATCTATCAATATACTCTTGCCGCGTTTCAAGGCATTGAATTATAATTTGAGCAAATTTGATGAATTTCTCCTCCAAATAGGTTGTATCCTCATCATCTTGTGACAGAGGCAGTAAAGAACATGACATCGCTCCTGCATACACACAACCCGAAATCAATAGAAATAATAAAAAAAAACAACTCATGTAACTATTAACTCAAACACCAAAATCAAACTACGCCTGCATTCTCCGGCAACGGCGCCAAAAACTTGATGCTTGTATGGCAAGTGCACCGGTCGCACAAGTAATAAAGTTGGGAGTACGTCCCCGAATATCGTCTCTCAAGGAATGCGCATGGTTAGTTTGACTCTTCGGATTGAGAAAATAATTACGAGAGTAAATTAAAGGAAAAATCGGGGCTTTGATTTTGGTTTCCTAAATTACTACACAGAAATGAAATGCGGGTCAAAACTCCGCTTCGCAAGGCGGGATGGATGCAACGGCCGCGATGTCGTGCTTCGGTGAGCGGGTGGACGAGAAGGCTAGCGGATGAGGGTCGTAGGCACCTCGTCGCGGAACACGCAACTAGCAATTGCTAGTGCGGAGCACTACAAAGCGGTGGAGTGGATGGCGGACTACGACGCTCCTCAAATCTCATAAACCACAAAAGATCTTAAAAACATGAAATCATATTAACTAAAACACAATGTTTATGAACATCATCCACAATAACAAACACATACAAGGAAAACTCTGAAGCAAAGCGCAGGGGAAAAGAGGAAACCGAAGCTCGAAGACTATGCTGAAGATTCTCGGCCGGAATCGTAGGGTTGTCAAGCCTCATCTGTGCTCAGTCTTCAGTTCCGTCCGGGGTCCGAAGGAGCTGTCACCTTCCTCTAATTTTACCCGTCTTCTTCGTGGTCTAGTTCGAGGTAACTCTTGTTTGACACCTTGAATGCAGCGGAAGCTCTCCGTCTATGGCATTCTTGAGCTCAAGGCCAGATGCTGATCGAGAAGCTCAAGCTAAGAATGATGGAGGAGGCCAAGGAGGGAGCTTTGGCGGAAGATTTGCAAGGCAAAGGTCACCGGAGCTCCTCCTAGGTCAAACGGTGGTGGAGAGGCGAACTGGGCAAAAGTGGCGGGCTTCTGAAGCTTTTCCCGCGGGTCCTCGATTGCAGCAGATTTCCTGCCTTAAATACTAAACGGTCAGTAATTTAGTCACACACGGGTGAACGCACGACCGTGCGTTGCCCGTACGTTATTTAATGAATAAACTGACTTGAGGAAGAAGCAGCAGCGCCCGTGCGTTATACTCGCGCACGGGCGAATCCGCCCGTGCGTAAAAACGCATGAACAGATTCAGATTGGCTAAAAAAATAGTCAAAACATGCGATCGTGCGTTTCCTTCACGCACGGGCAACTTCTCGTGCGTAAAAACGCACGAACAAAGTCAGATCACCGGTTTTCTCCCCAGATGAAGGCGCACGAACGCAGTCGTCCGTGTGTCTAGAAAATGCACGACCGTGCAATATACACAATCATGATTTCAGGGCAAAAGGATATGATCCAACCACCTGCAAGCACAGCAATCTAGCTGGGAATACACCTCCATCACCAATCCCTAAAAACCTAAACCCTAAACCCTAAACCCTAAAAAAAATCAACATAGAAAAAGGATTGGGGAGCACCATGTGCTTACCCCCAATAACATGGAACGCAAACGCACACCAAAATGGGCCTAGAAAGAGCACGAAGCATGTAAGTGCGCGTAAATGAGCATAGAGAATTAGATGCACTAATAGCCCGAAAACTACGTGCACGAGAGTGAAAACTAGCCCGGATGAGTCCATAAAAGTGTGTATAAATGGGACTCATCAGGTCTCCCTCGGCGGCGATGCAAAGGATGTTGTCGGACTTCAGGCGAGAAGTCCTCGACACCCTCGGGTTCGCGGTCGCAGTTCTACGTAGCTAGTTCGCGACCCCAGCGGTTCATACGTCCCATACTCCAGCAGCGGTTGGCGAGGATGCCCCGGGAGGAAGGGATGGAAAGGAGGTGGTCGGAGGGTCAGTGCAGGACCTGGAGGGGCGAGTGTTGTTAGCCAGTACGACGAGCTCGGTGCCAGCGAGCACAGCGCAAGCGAATGCGGCACAGGTGAGTGCGGCGCAAACTAGTGCGGCGTAGGCGAGTACGGTGCAGGCGAGCGCGATCCTGGTGGGCGTAGCGCCCATAGGAGCGGCTCCGGCAAAGGTGTCTCTCGCGAGCAGTGCCCCAGCGAGCTCAAGCCAGGTGAGGGAGCTCGGGGGGCGAGTGGAGCAGGAAAGGACAGCAGGTAGAGGAAGCCCCTTCTGTGAGTTGGTGCTTTCCGCACCCATTCTGGATGGGTTCAGGGAGTGGGTTAGGGTCTACTACCTTGGCTGGGACGATCCAGTCCAGCACATGCAGTCGTTCGAGGACTCGGTCTCTATCAGGCCGATGTCAGACGCCTTCAAGTGTCGGCTCTTCGCCGTCACCCTAAAGGAGAAGGCCGGGAGTGGTTCTACCAACTTCCTGTCGGATCAATCTACGTATTTGAGGATTTGCATAGAAGTTTCTTGTTGCGGTTTTCAACTTCGAAGAAGAGGAAGAAAGACGTCGAGTCCCTCTTCAAGGTGAAGAAGGAGCCCAAGGAGTCATTGGCTCATTACGCAGATCAGTTTCAGGAAGAAGTTTTGCTCACCCAGGAGATGCCCAGGTTTGCCCTTCAGCTCGCATTCACGTTGCGGCTGAAGGAGAGTTTCTTCAAGATGGATCTGAAGAGATAGGCCCCCATATCCTATGAGGAGTTGATGGAAAGGGTGGCAGAGGAGGTCGAGAGTGAGGAGGCCAATCCGGAGCTCACCAAGAGGCTAGCAAAGCTCAGTGAGCCGGAGATCAAGCAGCAGGAGGTACGGAGAAGGGAAGAGCCCCGGGCCCCGGAGGGGGGATGGAAGCAGCATTGCGGGGGGATGCAAGGTCAAGGAAGAGGCTATGCCCTGGGAGGGGGTAACTTCTATGGGGGGAAAGGAAGACCCCAACAGTTGGGATGGAGGCACTGTCCGAGGCAGATGCCTCTCCCAGCTCAGCAGGCTATGGAGATCAGGCGAGGAAGAGGAGGAAGAGGAAGGAGAGAAGGAGTGGAAGCAAGAGCGGGAAGGAGAAGAGGAAATAGGGCGGCATAGGCCGAGAGGGGAGAGGTGGAGTTTCCATACTGTGACTTCCATGACGAGGAAGGTCACGCAATGACCACCTACCCCGAATTCTTAGAGACAAAGAGGGAAAGAATGCCGGCGCCATGGCAGCAGCAGCAGGTAAGGATCGAGGAGGTCCTGCCTCGGGAGGATGAGGAGGAGAGGTGCGAGGACCGGGCCGATGTGGGGACTCGAGGAGGGATCGGGGTGATCCACGGGGGAGTAGGGGTAGAGGCAACCCGCAATACCATCTACCGTCGGAGCGTGGCTTCGACATCCATGGCTCCACCCCCAGAAGAAAAAATCACTTTCTCTCAAAAGGACATGCTGGGTCATGAGGACCCTTTCTGCGACGCACTGGGCATCCAAACCGCCATCGAGAACTTCACGGTGTCCTGGATTCTCGTGGACAACAGAAGCTCCGTCAATGTCTTCTTCAAAAAGGCGTTCAATGAGATGAAGGTGGAAGCCAAGAGGGTGCTGGCCTCAGATGGCCTGTTGTTTGGGTTCTCCGGAGAGAGGAAGGAGGTCGAGGGGGGAGTGGGGCTCCATGTGGTCCTTGGCGGGCAATCTCGGAATTGCCGCCTCGTCATAGTGGATTCCCCCATCAGCTATAGCGCTATCTTCGGGTGACCGCTGATCAGTGCTTTCCGCTGCGTCCCCTCCACCTTCCACCAATGCCTCAAGTTCAGCTCAAGGGGAGTCCAGATTCGAGTAAGGGGGGATCCGAAGGTGGCAAAGCAGTGCTACGTGACGTCGGTCAACACCATCTCCTGGATGAATAAGGCAAAAAAATGGGATCAGGAAGTGGGAGAGCCAGCGGGTCTCGGAGAGGCAGAGGAGGAGGAAGGCAAGGAAGGGTCGGCAGAGCCGATGGAGGAGGAGAAGGAAGAGGTAGAGAGTCGAGCCCAAGAGGAAGGGGCGCAAGAAGTGATGAAGGTCCAGGATGGAGAAGAAGAGGAGAAGGAAGAAGGCTGGGGAGAGCAGTCCCGACTGGAGGCCGTGGAGGAAGTCGTGGAGCTCGAGGTCACCACCCAATCTGGGGTGGTGGAAATGGTCCGCATCATCGGGGAGCTCGACCTCGAGGAGCAGAAGCAGATCCTGGCTTGCATCCAGGAAAATGTGGATGTCTTCGCTTCGAACGCCTCGGAGATGCCCGGGATCGATGCAGATGTGGCTTGCCGCCGCCTCAACCTCTACCCAGGCACCCGTCCCATCCGTCAAAATAAAAGAGCCACTGCAGACAAGCTGGAAGGACCCATCCGAGAGGAGGCAGGTAAGTTCTTACAGGCGGGTTTTGTATCAGAGATCTAGTATCCAGGCTGGGTCTCCAACGTGGTGATGGTAAAAAAGGGAGGAGGTAAGTGGAGGATGTGTATCAATTTTTCCTTGCTTAATAAATCGTGCCCCAAGGATTGCTATCCCCTGCCTAGTATCGATGCGCTGGTTGATTCAGCGTTCGGTTTTCCTGTAATGTCTTTTCTAGATGCTTTTTCAAGTTACCATCAGATCAGAATGCACCCCCCTCGACATCAAAGATGTCTCATTCATCACAGAATATGGGTGCTATTGTTATAAGATGCCTTTGGGCTCAAGAATGCAGGGTCTACGTATCAACGAATGATGGACAGGGTCTTTCGAGAGCAGAAGGGGAGAAACCTGCAGGTTTATGTTGATTACCTCATGATAAAGAGCCGGTACCTCAAGTCTCACCTCCGAGATCTAGAAGAGACCTTCAGGACCTTGCGAAAGTACAAGATGAAGCTCAATCCCCTGAAGTGTGTCTTCAGGGCTAGCAGGGGAAAGTTCCTGGGTCACTTGCTTACCCCGACAGGGGTGGAGCCTAACCCAGATAAGGTTAAGGCCATCTTGGAGTTGGAGGCACCAAGGAACGCGAAGGAGGTTCAGCGCCTCACGGGAAAGTTGGCCGGACTCAGCAGGTTCCTCTCCAAGGCAGGTGAGAAGTGCGCGCCTTTCTTCAAGGTGTTACGAGGAAACCAGAAGTATAAGTGGACATCAGAATGCGTGGAAGCCTTTCAAGCTTTGAAGGGGCAGCTCACCCGGGCTCCCCTACTCCAGGGACCAAGGCAAGGGGAGGATTTATCCCTATACATGGGGGCAGGCTCTGAAGCAGTAAGTTCGGTGTTGGTCCGGGAAGAAGGGAGGAGATAGTTCCCCATCTACTACGTCAGCCGAGTGCTGAGGAAGGCGGAGCTCCGATACCCCATTTTGGAGAAGTTGGCTTTTGCTTTGGTGGTATCGGCTCGGAAGCTCAGGCCATACTTTCAAGCACACTCCATCAAAGTGGTGACCGACCACCCACTTCGCAAAGTCATGGAAGGGGTGGAGCACTCGGGAAGGCTAGCCAAATGGTCTGTAGAGCTGAGTGAGTTTGACATCACATTTGTTCCTAGGATGTCAATGAAGGCACAAGCGGTGGCGAACCGCATGGCGGACTACGCGACTGAAGTAGAGGAACATGAATCACCCCCCCCCCCCCCCCGGTGGCCTGGAGGATGTTGATGGATGGCGCGTCAGGAAAGCATTCCTATGGAGGAGGAATTATCCTAATAAGCCCCCAAGGGACAAAGATCGAGCAGGCCTTAAGCATCCATTTCCCAATTACCAACAACCAGGCCGAGTATGAGGCGGTGATAGCAGGCCTACGGCTGGCCAGGGAGTTAGGAGTACAACACGTGGAGGTCTCAATGGACTCCATGGTGGTGGCATGCCAAATTAGGGGAGAATTTGAAGCAAGGGAGCCGACCCTCCAATGCTACCTGGAGAAGGTCAAGGGGGTCATCGGTCAATTCCGCACCTTTTCATTCACACATGTGCCGAGGGAGGTGAGCACCCCGGCGGACCTACTAGCCAAGTTTGGCCCTCGAGCCGGAGGAATAGTATCAGAACTCTTCCGACCCTCCATCGAAGAAGGGGAGCTGATGGAGGTGGATCAGCGAGCATCGTGGATGGATCTCTTCGTCACTTTCCTAGCATCGGGAATGTTCCCGGAAGGGGACGTGGATAAACGGCGCTTCAGGTACAAATCAGCCTATTACTCCTTACATGCAGGGGGACTACATAGAAAAACACTCTCGGGGCTCTTGGCTCGTTGCGTGTCTGAGGAGGAGGTCTCGAGAGTCCTCGAAGAAATCCACTTGGGGGAGTGTGGCAGTCACTCCGGGAGTCGAACTTTGGAGGGGAGAGTGCTGAGGCAAGGCTACTTCTGGCCTACCCTCAGCAAGGATGCAACAGAGTTCGCGAGGAAGTGTTCAAAGTGCCAACTCTATGCTCCACTCCAACTCCTCCCATCCCAAAGGCTCCGGACCATCACAGCTCCGTGGCCCTTTGCTATATGGGGGTTGGACCTGGTAGGTCCTTTCCCACAAGCTAGTGGCCAAAGGAGGTTTCTATTGGCGATGATCGACTATTTCACCAAGTGGGTAGAAGTAAAAGCGCTGGCCAAGGTAACCTCCCAGGTGGTGAGAAATTTTCTATGGGGCGAAATAATTTGCAGGCACGGGTTGCCATTGGCCATCGTGACGGACAACGGACCCCAATTTGCCAGCGAAGAGTTTGTTAGTTTTTGCACCAAACTCGGTATAAACCCCAGGTTTGCGTCGGTCCACCACCCAAGGAGCAACGGTCAGGTGGAGGCGGCAAATAAGATAATTGTCAACATGCTGAAGAAGAAAGTGGAGAATCTCAGAGGCAATTGGGTGGAACAGCTACCCTCGGTCCTATGGGCCTTGAGGACTACTCCAAACACGACCACATGAGAGACCCCCTTCAAGCTATCTCATGGGTCCGAGGCCGTCCTCCCGATAGATTTCAAAGTCAAAACCCCCAGGGCGATCACCGCAGGCGAGGGAGATGAAGAATGGCTAGAGGGGAATGATGCAGAGCAAAGGTTGTCTCTAGACCTGGTAGAAGAGCTACAAGACCTCGCTACTATTCGACAGGAAGAAGTCAAGAGGAGGATGGCCCGGTACTTCGATCAGCATATCAGGATAAAGCAATTCGAGAAGGGAGATCTAGTCCTGAAGAAGGTAGATGCGGCAGGGAGAGGAGCCGCTGTCGGTAAGCTGGAGCCCAATTGGACTGATGAGTCCTGATCATATACACTTTTATGGACTCATCTGGGCCGTTTATTTAGTCATTTCACCGCACTTTAGCCCTGTTATAGTTCATATTGATCATTCTATGCTAGGTGCACTTTTGGCCCGTTTTGGTGTTATCTCTTGTTTACCTTCGTTACTAGTTTTCATGCTTTGTTAAGTGCCATCTTCAGTGGCTAGATTGGTGTTGTACGCTGGAACAGGAGTCGTGCAGGTGTTCCCGGTACAATTCTGCACAGGAACACTGCGCACGATCACTGGTTCTATTGCGCACGACCACTGGTCGTGCGCCATTGATCGTGCGCACTTAACACCCCTTTTTATGAGTTCTGTCTGGCTTATCGCACGACCACTTACGATAGTGCGCACGACCATTGGTCGTGCGTCACTGATCGTGCGAACATTGTATTTTATAAATTTCTTCCCTTGCAGGCTCCGTCCAGTCAGGCGCACGATCACAGAATTCTAGTGCGCACGACCACTAGTCGTGCGCCAATGACCGTGCGCATTGTTTAATTCAGCGCCTATATAATGCCCTGCTCGCGAATTAGGTTGGGATCACGCATTGGAACGCCGTTCAGTCTGCGGTTTTTCGCCCTTTTCACAGTTTTTCACCCCCTAGGCCTCCTCCATCATCCAAGGGCTTAAAGGAAAGGATTCTACACTTATTTTGATCGCCAAGGAAGAAGTTCTTCGCATCCGACGTGGCCGGATTGTAAATCGCTAGAGAAGACGGGTCCATTGGGAGGTGTGGCAGCCCTCCTCTACCCCGGGCGACAGTTGGGACCGAGTTAGGACGCGGATTGACAACCCGGTGCTTCCTACCGTGAATCTACAACAAGACTCCGGATTCGGTCGTATCTCTTGCCTTTTTCTTCTACTTGTGTGGTTATATTTGTTGTAATCTCTTTATTTAGATGATGAATGCTATGAACCATGTGTATTATTGTTTATTTCATGTTAATGGAATTATTTAGTTCATTTGTGTTATTGAGGTGCGCCCCCATCCATTTTCCACTCCTCCACCGTGCCCGGTGTCGCACTAGCAATTGCTAGTGGCGTGCTTGTCGAAGAGGTGCCGACGACCCTCATTCCGTTAGCCTACTCGCCCATCCGCCCACCGAAGCGTGGCATAGCGGCCCGTGTATTCCATCCCGCCTAACGAAGCAGCGCGCTCAAGGCCTGCATAGTTCGATCCGTTTGCCTACTCATCCATCCGCCCTTGCGACGCAGCGCGCTCAAGGCCTGCCTAGTCTCCATCCCGCCAAGCGAAGCATTGCATAGCGGCATTGCATAGGAGTAGTCATAGCATTTTCTTTTTGTTTTCCACAATCCAAAATTCCCGTTTCCGCATCCATCCGCTCGAAAGGACTTCGATCTCAAGTCCCTCCTCAATAGTCAACTCCACCCTACTGTGTTCCTTGAGAGATTCGATACTCGGGGATTACTCCTCGTTTTATATTACTTGAACGATCGGTACACTGCCCTTTCGTGCCGCAGTCGAGCTACCGCCTATATCGGTGTGCGAGATTTGCGCCATCAAGTTTTTGGCGCCGTTGCCGGGGAACACAGACGTGTGAGTTGCTGTAGGGGGAGACAAGAGTTAGAAGTTCTTCCATTGTGTATAGTCCTCTTGTCATTTTGTTTGTTTTCTATTTAATTTTTGCGTTTATTAATTTTACTATTTCCCTTTTCCTGTTTTAATTTTTTTTTTAGGCAAGTTTAATCCAAGGAGTTTTATTAGTTTGTGTAAATTTCCTTGCAAAGAATTTCAGCTTCATTTTATCTGCTTTAATTATTGAAAATGTCGTCATGGGATATTTCACCTAGATTTAATGACATGGTTTATTATATGGACCAAATGAATGAGTTGAATGCTAGGCAGTGTAGGAACATTGTTTGCTTGTTTTGTCGAGGAGAGGGTCATGAATTGAAGGACTGTCCTAGTCTTTTCAATCCTGACCGTTGCTCCTCCACTCATGACAACAGTGTCCCTATCGCTCATTCTGTGCCCATGGAGGCAATTTTGCCCTCTACCCCTGAGCTTGTCTCGTGCATGGACTCCTCACTCCCTGTGTATGGCTTCACTCCTAGTGATGATGATCACTCATCTGTTAGACAACAAGGAGAGGAATGGGAGCTCCTAGATGCACCTGAGTATGATGAGGAAAGTATTCTTTCCATCGGGGAGGCGTCAACAAATCTTTTTGCGGAGGAGACAAATCTTTGTGTTCCTCCAGTTTTTTTGCAAGATTTTTCTACACACATTCTTTATGATCCTATCAAAGTAAAGGAGTGGGGTGATGCTTCGGACTCGGAGGATGCTCCAAAGTCGGTTGAGGAGGATACTCTCTCTGATGAGGAGGTTTGCACTTCTTCATGGGATGAGGAGGTCCAAACCACCACTGAGGCCCTTGAGTTCTTGGGTTCCCCTCGCCATGATACTTACGATGATGATAGCTATCTATCCTTGGATCCTGTTGGGAGTGAGACCGGGACCACTCCCCCAATTTTTGATTATTTAAGTCATTCTTCTCTTTTATTTCCTAACCCCCCTTCTTCATCTGAGCCTGTGCAGGTTGAATCTTCGCAGGTACATCAGGAGGACTTGGAGCATGATGCTCAAGTCAATGATGAATGTATCTTCATATGTGAGGAGGTTGACCCCTCCTCCATAGAGGAAGCCTCATTCATTTCCTTCTCCTCCTGCTGCACCCCTGGAGATGATACCTTGCTGGGCAAGGATTGTTTTGGTGAGATGAATGAGGACCAGGTATCCTCCTCTTCTTACTTTCTGTTTCCTCTACCTGCGTTATGTAGGTATTATTATTTGGGTAGAGGAGTAACTGTTCTGTCGCCGTATCGGTACCCGCTACCGACACGTGTATTAGAACAGTTACCTGTCCATTTCCTTTTTCATAGGCCCATTAGCTAGAACCTTCATGTTTTTGAATAAGTCATGCTGGGATGACAATAACCCCAGTAGTTATCTTACTTTTCATGCATTTTATTTTAGTCCATCCTGTTTAGTTAGCTGTAGTTTATTGTAGTTTATCTTTTTCTGTTTCTTTTGTTTTGCGGAGCTGACCCCTGTAGGTACTTCTTCTGGATGGCGGATGCTGCAGCTTAGTCTTGGTTTAAACGCCAATCTTCTGGTGTGCTCGTTTCTGAGCACTGGGTACTCTCTTTCCCTAGCTTTACTCTGAAATTTATTGCAATATACTTGTGGTATTGTTTAGTTTAAGTCTGGGGGAGAGTCATTCTGAGTGTTCACTCATGTTCACTATCGCATAGCATGCTAGAAGTATTTATATTTTAGTTTATGGAAAGATGTTTAGTTTATTTTCATTGCACACCACTGCACCCGCTTGAGTGCGCGCTTACCTATTTGTTTTGTTTCCGAATGAATTGTTTTGGTTGGAGTATGAAATAGGATGTTAACTTAGGAATTACTATTAGGAGCGCGATATTGACTCGAGCAGTGTTCTAGTCGCATCCGCATGCTACGATAGAATTTGAGTAAAATTAGATTATTTCTATGCATTTAATGTATGATTAGTATTTTTGCGTAGTTTTAGATTTATTATACTCAAATGGTGAATGTGAATGAAATTGACGATAACCCGGTGTTGTGTGTGTACGAGCACTGGTCGTGTGTTGCTCGAGTCGGGAGGAAGGTTTATCTTTCTCGTGGGCTAAGAACTTGCCCCAAGCGACTCTCGAAGCATGGGCGAGAGCGACTCGTCGAGTTAAACGTGATGTAGGCCACCTTTTGGCTAGTTTGAGCCTTGTCGTTCCATGTCCTTTTCGTTCACCTTTGCAAGCCAAATTTGTGCCTACCACTCCTTTGTCCAGCTCCTCTTCATCCACCAAAGCCCAAAGCTTATCCTACACCCGCAACCAAATTGCTGTTTAACTGCGCTCATAATTCTCAATTTGTTGTGATGTATGGACTCGTCGTGTTGAGAAGGGGAAATAAACGCCATTTTGCTGAATTTGTACCAACTGGAGGATAAGTAAAAGAAGAAAAGTATGTTGTAAAAAGAAGAAAAAAAAATCTAGAAAAAGTTTATTGAAAAGAAATCCTCCCGAGCTAAATAGAAAATTCGTTGGTGATTGTGAAGTAGGCCGTGTGCACACCTAGTTTTCATGATAAGTCTGGGGGTGTGTCACACGAGCATTGTTTTTGGTTTTGTGTGGTGCAGCGTTCCGTTAGCTCACTTGGGTTGCATAGCCATCGTGTTTAAATTTGAATATCATACCGTAACCTAAGCCCCAACTTAATCCTAAAGTCCTATTGATTTATCTCATGAGTTTGCTAGCGCCGTGGAGAGAGTGTGACCGGGCGAGCGTATGGTTCACGACGTTGATGGATTTCAGCGGAGTTATTCCTAAACCCCGATCTTGTGCAACACCCGCCTTAGTGTCTTGTTACTTTCACACCGGGCATGATCGTGCGAATTCTTCATAAATTCACCAACTGAGTATAACTAAATCTTTACTTACGCTCTAATACTTATGTAAACTAGCTGGCATAGTTAGAATCTCTTTTTACTAGAATTTCTACTCGCATGCGTATGTTACTTCGCACTGTACTCCTTTGTGTAATTCTCTATGTTAACTACTGTTTTCACACTCCGCCGGATTCGTTTGCTCGGGACGCGCAAACAGGTAAGTCTGGGGGTATGATGAGTCCTGATCATATACACTTTTATGGACTCATCTGGGCCGTTTATTTAGTCATTTCACCGCACTTTAGCCCTGTTATAGTTCATATTGATCATTCTATGCTAGGTGCACTTTTGGCCCGTTTTGGTGTTATCTCTTGTTTACCTTCGTTACTAGTTTTCATGCTTTGTTAAGTGCCATCTTCAGTGGCTAGATTGGTGTTGTACGCTGGAACAGGAGTCGTGCAGGTGTTCCCGGTACAATTCTGCACAGGAACACTGCGCACGATCACTAGTTCTATTGCGCACGACCACTGGTCGTGCACCATTGATTGTGCGCACTTAACACCCCTTTTTATGAGTTCTGTCTGGCTTATCGCACGACCACTTACGATAGTGCGCACGACCATTGGTCGTGCGTCACTGATCGTGCGAACATTGTATTTTATAAATTTCTTCCCTTGCAGGCTCCGTCCAGTCAGGCGCACGATCACAGAATTCTAGTGCGCACGACCATTGGTCGTGCGCCAATGACTGTGCGCACTGTATAATTCAGCGCCTATATAATGCCCTGCTCGTGAATTAGGTCGGGATTACGCATTGGAACGCAGTTCAGTCTGCCGTTTTTCGCCCTTTTCACAGTTTTTCACCCCCTAGGCCTCCTCCATCATCCAAGGGCTTAAAGGAAAGGATTCTACACTTATTTTGATCGCCAAGGAAGAAGTTCTTCGCATCCGACGTGGCCGGATTGTAAATCGCTGGAGAAGACGGGTCCATTGGGAGGTGTTACAGCCCTCCTCTACCCCGGACGACAGTTGGGACCGAGTTAGGACGCGGATTGACAACCCGGTGCTTCCTACCGTGAATCTACAACAAGACTCCGGATTCGGTCGTATCTCTTGCCTTTTTCTTCTACTTGTGTGGTTATATTTGTTGTAATCTCTTTATTTAGATGATGAATGCTATGAACCATGTGTATTATTGTTTATTTCATGTTTTTGGAATTATTTAGTTCATTTGTGTTATTGAGGTGCGCCCCCATCCATTTTCCACTCCTCCACCGTGCCCGGTGCCGCACTAGCAATTGCTAGTGGCGTGCTTGTCGAAGAGGTGCCGACGACCCTCATTCCGTTAGCCTACTCGCCCATCCGCCCACCGAAGCGTGGCATAGCGGCCCGTGTATTCCATCCCGCCTAACGAAGCAGCGCGCTCAAGGCCTGCATAGTTCGATCCGTTTGCCTACTCGTCCATCCGCCCTTGCGACGCAGCGCGCTCAAGGCCTGCCTAGTCTCCATCCCGCCAAGCGAAGCATTGCATAGCGGCATTGCATAGGAGTAGTCATAGCATTTTCTCTTTGTTTTCCACAATCCAAAATCCCCGTTTCCGCATCCATCCGCTCGAAAGGACTTCGATCTCAAGTCCCTCCTCAATAGTCAACTTCACCCTACTGTGTTCCTTGAGAGATTCGATACTCGGGGATTACTCCTCGTTTTATATTACTTGAACGATAGGTACACTGCCGTTTCGTGCCGTAGTCGAGCTACCGCCTTTATCGGTGTGCGAGATTTACGCCATCAGAGATCTAGTCCTGAAGAAGGTAGATGCGGCAGGGAGAGGAGCCGCTGTCGGTAAGCTGGAGCCTAATTGGGAAGGGCCTTACATTGTAAGCGGAGTGCTCAAGTCCGGGGGGTACCACCTCCAGGATGTGGAAGGGGTATCTCTCAACCGAGCCAGGAGTGGAGATGATTTAAAGAGGTTTTATCCTTAGAAATTTTTGTAACTGACTTTCGTATGTTTCCTCCTCAATACATGTACTTTGCAGTTGTTCTTGAACAAGTAACAAGTCCTTTGGTGATGGAATGCCCCAGATCGATTCCGCTACCGGGCTCTCATAGATGGTGGGTCAGGTTGATCTTTGGAGAGGCTGGCAAGTAACAAGTCCTTTGGTGCCGGAATGCCCCAGATCGATTCCACTGCCGGGCTCTCATAGACGGTGGGTCAGGTTGATCTCTGGAGAGGCTGGCAAGTAACAAGTCCTTGGGTGCTGGAATGCCCCAAATCGATTCTGCTGTCGGGCTCTCATAGACGGTGGGTTAGGTTGATATCTGGAGAGGCTGGAAAGTAACAAGTCCTTTGGTGCTGGAATGCCCCAGATCGATTCCGCTGTCGGACTCTCATAGACGGTGGTCAGGTTGATCTCTGGAGAGGCTGGCAAATAATAAGTCCTTTTGTGCTGGAATGCCCCAGATCGATTCTGCTGCCGGGCTCTCATAGATGGTTGGTCAAGTTGATCTCTGGAGAGGCTGGCAAGTAACAAGTCCTTTGGTGCAGGAATGCCCCAGATCGATTCCGCTGCCGGGCTCTCATAGACGGTGGGTCAGGTTGATCTCTGGAGAGGCTTGCAAGTAATAAGTCCTTTGGTGCTGTAATGCCCAAGATCGATTCCGCTGTCGGTCTCTCATAGACGGTGGGTCAGGTTGATCTCTGGAGAGGCTGTCAAGTAACAAGTCCTTTGGTGCTGAAATGCCCCAGATCGATTCCGCGGTCTGGCTCTCATAGACGGTGGGTCTGGTTGATCTCTGGAGAGGCTGGCAAGTAACAAGTCCTTTGGTGCCGGAATGCCCCAAATCGATTCCGCTGTCGGGCTCTCTTAGACGGTGGGTCAGGTTGATCTCTGGAGAGGCTGGCAAGTAACAAGTCCTTTGGTGCTGGAATGCCCCAGATCGATTCCGCTTCCGGGCTCTCATAGACGGTGGGTCAGGTTGATCTTTGGAGAGGCTGACAAGTAACAAGTCCTTTGGTGCCGGAATGCCCCAGATCGATTCCGCTGCCGGGCTCTCATGGACGGTGGGTCAGGTTGATCTCTGGAGAGGCTGGCAAGTAACAAGTCCTTTGGTGCTGGAATGCCCCAGATCGATTCTGCTGCCGGGCTCTCATAGACGGTGGGTCAGGTGGATCTCTGGAGAGGCTGGCAAGTTATTTATGCTAAGGGTCTCGGCTTACAAAATCTCTCATAAGCCCGACTATCTCGGCTGGCAAAATCTCCCATAAGTGAGACGAGCCCAGAGGCTCTCTCGCATAAAAACAAAGACCCGCGACAGACGAAATGCACCTAAGTACAAAGGTAAAAACGGGACTGTGGAATACAGTGGTTGCTAACCTCATAACCATCGCCGAAAAGAAATGCGCGAGCACGAGCTTGATCGAACGCAGAAATAGGGAAACAAAGGAGGGCATGACAAAATACATCTGCGCGAGCACGAGCATAAGTGTGAGTGCGAGTAATAAAATAAGAAGGGAAAGACATTCGACAGATATACAGAATAGTTCTTTCGTTGGACAAAAGCATTATCGTCAACGGCGAACTCGCCGACCAAAATAGAAATTTTACACTCGGAAAACCGCCCGCTGCAGAATCCTTCGCTCGCTCTCGCGATCTTCTGACCATGACTCGCCCCATACACAAAATAGGCGAGAGCGAACATCACGAGCGCAGCGCCAATAAGGAAAGAAGCCAGAGAAACGAATAAGATAAAATATATATGAAAAAACAGCAAGCGAGTAACAAGTGGAAAATATACATCATTTCTATTTTTGTCCAAAAGTTTTACAAATTTCCGTAGCGTTCTCGCCAACCAAAAACAAGAGTCAAAAGAAAACTAGAACATCAAAAAATACGACTCATCCCCGGATTGCTCGCCCTCGCTCCTCTCAGAAGGTGTGGTGGGAAGGAACATCTCCGGGACCAAGTCTTCCAAGGTGAGCTCTGCCGCCTCCGCAGTAAGCAAGCCAGACCGCTTAAGAGTTCAGAAGGCGAACGCGCCGCATGAAGCGCTCCCTCTCGCATCTCTGCCTTATGCTCCAGCCGCTTGGCCTTCAGCGACCTGGGGCTGGGCGGGAGAGCGGCCCAAACCAGGTCGTGGTTCAGGGACTTCAACCCCTCCACTTGCTGTGCCAAGTCGGTGTTGCGAGCAAGGAGCTCGCTGACAGTCTCGGCATCCTGCAAGAAGAAGGTTCAAGTGCGAGTATGAAAGAATAAGAAAGGGTAGACGAATGAACGAAACTCACCATCCCCCCTGAAGGCTAGCGACGAGGCCGTCCAAGATGTTCAATTTTTCCTTGAGGTCGGCCACCTCCTCGGTCGCAGCTTTCAACTCTTCTCGAAGAGTCTCGGAGCTCTTCTCCTCCCTCAGACGCGCGATCTCTTTCGCAGCGATCCTCAGCTCGTGCATGAGCTCTTCCAAATTTCTCTCCAGCTGGAAGTTGCGCCGACCTAGCATGTGAGCGAGCTCCAGAGAGCGGAGTTGGGACCGCGTGCTCTCATGAGCGAGTATCCGAGAGGACATCTTATTGAACTCTTTTGCGTCCTCCCGCCCGTAAAGGCCGAAGGACAGGGCGAACGCGTCGCTACCAACCGTATTCTCCTCCACCCAGGAGGGGAGGAGAGTTGATATTGAGGCCCGGTTGGTCTTCTTGTCCCAGACCAACAGAGGCGCGCCGGCCTCGTCCAGATGCTTGGCCCCCAAGCCATAGTTCCGGTGGCGTGCCGGGTCAGGCACCTTCGAGGTGCCGGCCACCACCGTAGAGGGCTCCCTAGACACCTTCTCCTGGGGTCGGGTCGCTGATGCGATGTTCGGCAAATGCACCGGTCGCGCAAGTAATAAATGTTGGGAATAGGATCCCCGAGTGTCGGTCTCTTGAGGAATGCAGGTTGGGTGAACGAATTGCGTTGTGTGACAATTGTTACACAAGCGGGAACAATCACAGAAAGTGGGGTTTTGATTTGGTTTCCTACCGTTAACAACAATAAAAGAAATGCGGGTCGAAATCACCGCTTCACAAGGTGAGATGGATGCAACGGCCGCGATGCCGAGCTTCGTGAGGCGGATGGACGGTGCGCATGCGAATGAAGTGATCACTAGTGCGGGGAGTGAGGGTCGCAAACACCTCTTTGCAAATCGCCGTTAGCTCTTGCTAACGCGAATCGAACACGATGAGTGCGTGCGTGAGTGAGTGAAGGTGAGATGTATCATAAGCAAATACTGAAGAACGGATAAGAAACAACCATTGCATTTAAACTAAACGTCATGATATTCAAGTTTAAATGATTCAAAGAAGTACAACAAAAGGGGGAGGAAGAAATCAACCAATGGACGAAGACTAGCGGCCGTTCACGGTCGGAATGGTAGTTTGTCAAGCTACCTCCGGACTCGGGCGGACTGTGCTTCCGGCGTTGAGAGACTATCACGACCTCTCCACGTGCTTCCGTCGTCTTCTACCTCAGGATGACTATTCTTTTCACCGGACCGAACTGGAGATGGCTTTCTTGAGTGCTCGCGGAGGGCGGAGAATGCTCCCGGACGATGGAGGATTGCTTAGAATGGCTGGAGATGACTTCCCCTTGCGGAGAAGATGAGGTGGAGGTGGCTGGAAGTGGAAAACGGCGGCGTACGGACGGTAAATCGCGCTCCCGGAACCCCCCGTATCCCTAATCTGCAGATCAGGACTTTATATAGGCGCTGGAATAAATACTGCGCACGGTCATTGGCGCACGACCAGTGGTTGTGCGCGATGGAATTCTGTGATCGTGCGCCAGCCTGGGTGGAGCCTGCAAAGTAAGAAATTTATAAAATACCATGTTCGCACGACCAGAGGCGCACGACCGGTGGTCGTGCGCACTATCGTAGGTGGTCGTGCGCACTGGTCGAAACAGAACTCATGAAATTGATGTTAAGTGCGCACGAACAGTGGCGCACGACCGGTGGTCGTGCGCACTATCGCAGGTGGTCGTGCGCACTATCGCAGGTGGTCGTGCGCACTATCGCAGGTGGTCGTGCGCACTATCGCAGGTGGTCGTGCACACTGTCCGAGACAGAACTCAGAAAAAAGGGTTAAGTGAACACGATCAGCGGCGCACGACCAGTGGTCGTGCGCAATCGAACCAGTGATCGTGCGCAGTGTTCCTGTACAGAATTTTACCAGGAACACCTGCACGACTCCTGTTTCTACAGAAATGCTAATCAGGCCACTAAAAGTGGCACTCAACAAAATGATAAGGCTATCAAAAGGGAATAAGCATAAAACACACCAAATTAGGCCAAGAAGTGCACCTAGCATAGAAAGACAAATATGAGCTGAAACAGGGCTAAAGTGCAGTGAAACGACTAGAAAACCGGCCTAGATGAGTCCAAATATGTGTATATGATCAGGACTCATCACACCCCCAGACTTACCTGTTTGCACGTCCCGAGCAAACAAGATCTAAGCAGACGGGGAAAAACAACTAGCTGACAGAGAAATTGCGACACCGAGTACCATGCGAAGTCGCGTGCTCGCACGCATAAAAATATAACAGAGGAAATTTCTAAGTATGCATAACAGTTTGTACTTTTCTCAAATGCGTATCAAAAATTTATTTCTACTCAAAAATAGAATCACGGCGAATCATCCGGTCACGCGTAGGGAGAAAATAAACTAATCGCAAAGGTGAGCATTGCCAAAGATCGGGGCTCAGGACAACCTCCAAAGTAATCCACCAATGTCGGTGACCATAGGCTTGCCTGTTCGCACTCTCTCCACGACACTGGTTTGGCTCACTCACGAATCAGTAGGACTTTAGGTGAAGATGGGGCTTGGGTTTCAGTGAGGTAAACAAGGATAAACATGGAGGCTACGCACCAAACCCAAATGAGCTAGCATAAACAAAAAAATAATCTATCCGCTAACCCAAATATATGCGAGTACACCACACCCCCAGACTTAACTCTTTAACAATGGGTGTGTGCACTGCCCACTCCCAAATACAAATCAACAATTATTTTCAATTAATCTTTTTCTTTCTTTATCCATTTTTTTTTTCAATTTTTTTTCTCTTTTCTATTTTTTTTTCTTTTCTTTTCACAACAAAATCAGCAGATTAAACATTTAAGCACATCCACATTTTCACAAAAATATTCACCACATCAACACCCTGAATGAATATATAAAATACTAAAGCTCGACTTGGGTGCGCGACTAGGATCGACTATGAGGCTTTGGTGAAATAATGGTGGAGCTGAATCAAAAGAAGGGGTAGGCACAACGGGGCTAACGAGGATAAGACATTAGGATTGGTACAAAGCTCAACCGGGCCAAAATGAAGGCCTACATCACGTTCGTGCACTGAACTAACATATACCCATGCTTCGAGAATAGCTTGGGGCAAGTTCTTAGCCAACGAAAAAGACTATCCGTCCTCCCGACTCGAGCAATGCAAACCTAATGCCCGGCTACACACATCCCTAAGCTACCGTTTGATTCCCACCGAATTCACCATTTTTGAGTAGAATAAACAGTATTGACGCAAATAGAAAAATATAAAACTATAAGCATACAGAAAAATTAAATCTACTCAAATTTCTACATGAAACGAGAGCACTCAACTAGGACACTGCAGGAGTCAACATTTTACTCCATTTCACAATCCTAAGTCAGCACGATGATTTGCCTGAATCTTGCTCAAGAATTGAGTTTAACTCGCGGCACACACACAGCTAAGCACGCGCTCAAGTGGTTGCAAGTGGTGTGTGATGCAATGATCTAAACGAAATAAGTCAATCAAAGCTTCTAGTATGCATATGCAGTGTGCACGTGCATTGGGTAACACATACTAGCTCTCCCCCAGACTTAACCTAAGAAGTACATCACTTGATATTAAAATGAAAATCAGAAAGAGAAAGGGAGAGAGGTTACCCCATGCTCAGCTAGTGAGCATACCAGAAGACGCGTGACTGACCGAGGCCGCCCCACCACCATACGAAGAATCACAACCACCACCTTATAAGATGTGCAATGAATACCAGCAAGGTGGGTGAGCTCCGCAAAACAAAAGCAAAAATGTATAAAAACTGAATTAAAACATGTTAGAAAAACAGAAATCAGCAAATCTGGGTTTTCTCCCAGCAGCGCTTTTATTTTATGTCCTTAAGCTGGACCAAATACCTGTATTATAATTGTTTACAGAGCACAGAAATTAAATAAAAAGTGCATGAAACAGAGAGTTTCACAAAATAGGAGATAAAAAGAAAATCAGCTGTAGGCGCTTTTATGGTGCCCGTCTCCCAATGTCACCAGCTGACACTCCTTGTTTATAATGGCTCCATCGTACAACTTCAGTCGATGCCCGTTGACCTTAAATTTGTCTCCCTTACCCCCTGATATTTCGATGGCACCAAAGGGAGAGACATCGGTCACTGAGAAAGGACCGCTCCACCTCGATTTTAACTTTCCTGGAAAGAGGCGGAGACGGGAGTTGTAAAGCAGCACTTGGTCCCCAATTTTGAACTCCTTCGGGATGATGTGTCGATCATGCCATTTTTTTGTTTTCTCTTTGAAGATGCGAGCGTTTTCATAAGCGAAATGCCGGAGCTCTTCTAATTCGTTGAGTTGGGAATGACGCACCTCGGCCGCGGCTCCAATGTCCATGTTCAACAGTTTGGTTGCCCATAATGCTTTATGCTCCAGTTCCACAGGGAGGTGGCATGCCTTGCCATAAACTAGTTGAAACGGAGTCATGCCGATAGGTGTTTTGAAAGCGGTCCGGTAAGCCCATAATGCGTCGTCGACCTTTTTAGACCACTCCTTCCTATTTGAATGTATCAATTTCTCGATTATTCGCTTGAGCTCGCGGTTGGATACTTCTACTTGTCCACATGTTTGGGGGTGGTATGCTAATGAAATCTTATGATGGACCCCAAATTTTTTCATGAGCTGCCCAAACTGATTATTACAAAAATGACTTCCGCCGTCGCTGATAATAGTTCTCGGCGTCCCAAACCTGGAGAAGATATTCTTGTGGATAAAGTGTAGCACTGTGCTGGCGTCATTCGTGGCAACCGCCTCGGCTTCCACCCATTTTGAGACATAGTCAACTGCGACAATGATATAATGCTTACCATGAGACATGGGGAAGGGACCCATAAAGTCTATCCCCCGGACATCAAATGGTTCGCAAACCAGCATGTTATTGAGGGGCATCTCGTCACGCCGAGAGATATTTCCGGTCCTTTGGCATTCGTCACACTTGGTGACATAGGCAAGGGCGTCCTTGAAGAGGGTCGGCCAAAATAATCCGCATTGCAAAATTTTTCGTGCTGTTCGAACGGCCCCGAAATGCCCGCCAGCTTCTCTGTCATGGCAGTGCTGCAGTACAGACTGAAACTCGGCTTCAAGAACGCAGCGCCTAATAATTCCATCGCTGCATGTGTGGAATAAGAGCGGGTCTTCCCAAAAATAATATTTTGAGTCAGAGGCAAGCTTCCATCTTTGCTGAGGGGACAGATTCGGAGAGAAGGTTTTACAAGCCAAGTAGTTAGCGATGTCAGCGTACCATGGGGAAATTGGAGGGGGCGTAGTGATTGCGAATAATTTTTCATCCGGAAAATAATCGTTCGTTTCCTCCATACAGCTGTTGGGAGTGTCGTACTCCAAACGCGAAAGATGATCAGCTATCACGTTCTCCACCCCTTTCTTGTCTTTGATTTCCAAATTGTATTCCTGCAAAAGTAAAATCCAACGAATTAGACGCGATTTGGATTCTTTTTTGCTGAAAAGATACCTGAGTGCAGCATGGTCCGTGTACACGATTACTTCGGAAAGCACCAAGTATGAGTGAAATTTTTCAAAGGGGAAGACCACGGCTAGCATTTCTTTCTCCGTGGTGGTATAGTTTGCTTGCGCGCTGTTAAGAGTTCGACTGGCATATGCAATGGTGTGAAAAGTCTTGTCTTTCTTTTGACCGAGTACAGCACCCACAGCCACATCACTTGCGTCACACATGATAATAAAGGGTAAATTCTAGTCGGGTGCCACCAAAATTGGAGCCGAGATGAGTTGTCCCCGTAAAGTTTCAAAGGCCTGCATGCATGCATCGTCGAAGTGGAAGGGGACGTCCTTAACAAGCAAGCGAGATAAAGGCTTTGAAATGGATGAAAAGTCCTTAATAAACCTTCGATAGAATCCCACATGACCAAGAAAACTTCGGATACCTTTCACTGACGTAGGTGGAGGGAGGTTTCTGATAACACTTACCTTCGCTTGATCCACCTCGAGCCCTTGGCAGGAAATCTTATGCCCCAACACAATTCCTTCGCGCACCATAAAATGACATTTCTCCCAGTTCAAGACAAGATTGGTGTCCTCACACCGCTTCAAAGTCTTGGCCAAATTCACGAGGCAAGTATCGAAGCTGCTGCCAAACAAAGTAAAGTCATCCATGAAAACTTCGAGGAAGTCTCCCACCATGTCAGCGAAAATAGCGAGCATACAGCGCTGGAAAGTTGCAGGGGCATTACACAGTCTGAATGGCATTCTCTTGAACGCGAAGGTACCGGAAGGACATGTAAATGTTGTTTTGTCTTGATCAGACGGGTCTATTAAGATTTGATTGTAACCTGAGTACGCATCCAAGAAACAGTAGTAGTCCTGCCCCGCTAACTTTTCTAACATCTGGTCAATGAAGGGGAGTGGGAAATGGTCCTTGCGTGTAGCATCATTCAGCTTGCGGTAATCGATGCAGACTCTCCACCCGGTGATCATTCGGGTAGGTAGCAACTCGTTCTTTTCATTGGCAACAACGGTGATCCCTCCCTTTTTCGGTACCACCTAAACTGGGCTGACCCATTTGCTGTCGCTGATTAGGTAAATGATGCCAGCGTCTAAGAGCTTTATCACTTCTGCCTTCACTACCTCTTGCATTTTCGGGTTCAAACGCATTTGGGGCTGTGCTGTGGGTTTGTACTGATCTTCAAGGAGGAACTTATGCATGCAGACCGTGGGGCTGATTCCCTTAATGTCTGCAAGAGAGCGTCCGAAGACTTTATGTTACCTTCTCAGCACACCCACCAATACGGTTTCGTTGGCGGCAGAAAGAGCTGCGGAAATAATCACTGGATGCGTGACATTTTCTCTAAGAAAAACGTACTTTAGAGAATCCGGTAGTTGTTTGAGAGCCGGATAAATGTTTGGATCAGCAGAATCACTGGATAGCTCTCCAATTGAATGTGAAACATCGGGCTGGTCCAAATGTGCACTGTCATTGCCCACGTCCTCGCGCCGCCAACACATCTCGCTGTCATCCAAACCCGCATCGATCTGGCCGTCGAATTCTTCAAGCGGCTCTGCTGGTTCGCATTCCGTGATTTCGAAGAGTTGCGACGGGTTGTGGACGTTGAAGGATATAGCGTCCTCCCCCAATCTGCGCGTGAGCTCCCCCTGCTCCACATTAATGATAGCACGAGCTGTAGCGAGAAATGGCCGCCCCAAAATAATGGGTACATTAGTATCAACCTTCATGTCGAGGATGACAAAATCGGCTGGAAAAGCGAGACCGTTTACTACTATTGTGAGGTCCTCGACAATTCCTGACGGTTTTTTGATCGACCGATCAGCTAGCTGTAGCATTACCTGCGTCGGCTTCAAGGTCCCTGCACCTAGTTCACGAAAGATAGAGAGCGGCATCAAGTTGATTGATGCTCCCAAATCACAGAGCGCCTGGCTGAAACGGTGATGACCGATCCTGCAAGGAATAGTAAAGATGCCCGGATCTTTGCACTTCGTGGGCATATTGGAGACGATGGCGGAGCACTCCTCAGTGAGATTGATAGTCTTGAGATGCTCCAACAGTTTCCGCTTCGAAATCAAGTCTTTCAAGAACTTGGAGTAGCCCGGCATTTGAGAAATGGCTTCAATCAGTGGGATGCTCACTTGCACTCCTTTCATTATTTCCAAGAATTTGCGGAATTGCTTCTCGGATTTCTCGTTTCGTAACCTGTGGGGGAATGGGGGGTGAACAACACTTCTCGAGGGTTGTGCCTCGCTCACGGGGTCCGACTCAATATGAATCTGAGTCTGCTTCTCGGCTATGTCTGCATTGCACTTGTCAGTGGAGCTCACAAGTGGTTCCTGTCGAGGAAGATTGTCAACACCTCTACCGCTTCTCAATCACATGGTATTCACAGACTCCGGATGCTGACTTCCAAGCCCAGAAACGACATTGGTAAGAGTCCCTATAGTAGAGTGAAGCTGTTGAATTGCTGCTGATTGGTCATTCATTTTATTCAGCATCCCGACCACCAAGGTTGCTAACTGTTCCGTTTGCCCTGACGGCACATGATCCACTGCCCCATTGAATGTCACTGCATTAACTTCAGCAGTACTGGGGGGAAGAATGACATGACTCCAGTGCTGGCTGGTGTGAACTATATTCACGACCACTTCCCACGCGTTCTTCCCCGATTTATTAAACAGGGCCCCTCCGGCTGCCATATCGAATAACAGACGGAATTTGTCCAGCACGCCGAAATAAAAAATCTGAATCAAAAAGACTTCTGATAGTTCTTCACGGTAGCATCCCCTATGCAGGGATTGAAAACGCTCCCAGGAATCCACTAACGTCTCCTCCTTTCCCTGACCGAAGGTTATGAGTTCCCTGTACTTGTCCAAAACTCGAGTACGGTGTTGAAACTCATGCAAAAATCTCCCTTCGAGCTGCTTCCATGTGGTCGCCTCTCTTTTCCGGATATCCCAGTACCAACTTTTGGCTTTATTATGTAGGGAAAATGAGAATGCCAGGATCTTTTGCAGGTCGTTTTCAACTCCACTGAATATACATGTATAATAAATTTCTAAGAAGTCCTGCACGTGTTGTACCACATCTTCATGCTTATTCCCACTGAACTTGCAATTCCCAGTCATATACTCAATGATGTCGGAGGAAATCCTGAAGTCGTGATCATTCCTTTGTGCTTGAACCTTTAAATCACTTAAACTTCCTTGATAGATGTATTCCTGAATGGAGGTCATGCTAGGAATACTTGAAACCCAAAAGATCAGCGCACGATGAGACGAACGAAGGTCATTAGTGTGCGTATAAAAAAAAGAAACAAAGACAACAGAGGTAAACAAAGAGAAATAATAAAAGAGAATAGTTCCTCGTGCAACGATTCTTCACGCAGACGAATTCATCACGTCTGCAGTCCCCGGCAACGGCGCCAAAAACTTGATGCGATGTTCGGCAAGTGCACCAGTCACACAAGTAATAAATGTTGGGAATAGGATCCCCGAGTGTCGGTCTCTTGAGGAATGCAGGTTGGGTGAACGAATTGCGTTGTGTGACAATTGTTACACAAGCGGGAACAATCACAGAAAGTGGGGTTTTGATTTGGTTTCCTACCGTTAACAACAATAAAAGAAATGTGGGTCGAAATCACCGCTTCACAAGGTGAGATGGATGCAACGGCCGCGATGCCGAGCTTCATGAGGCGGATGGACGGTGCGCGTGTGAATGAAGTGATCACTAGTGCGGGGAGTGAGGGTCGCAAACACCTCTTTGCAAATCGCCGTTAGCTCTTGCTAACGCGAATCGAACACGATGAGTGCGTGAGTGAGTGAGTGAAGGTGAGACGTATCACAAGCAAATACTGAAGAACGGATAAGAAACAACCATTGCATTTAAACTAAATGTCATGATATTCAAGTTTAAATGATTCAAAGAAGTACAAAAAAAGGGGGAGGAAGAAATCAACCAATGGACAAAGACTAGCGGTCGTTCACGGCCGGAATGGTAGTTTGTCAAGCTACCTCCAGACTCGGGCGGACTGTGCTTCCGGCGTTGAGAGACTGTCACGACCTCTCCACATGCTTCCGTCGTCTTCTACCTCAGGATGACTATTCTTTTCACCGGACCGAACTGGAGATGGCTTGCTTGAGTGCTCGCGGAGGGCGGAGAATGCTCCCGGACGATGGAGGATTGCTTAGAATGTCTGGAGATGACTTCCCCTTGCGGAGAAGATGAGGTGGAGGTGGCTGGAAGTGGAAAACGGTGGCGTACGAACGGTAAATCGCGCTCCCGGAACCCCCCGTATCCCTAATCTGCGGATCAGGACTTTATATAGGCGCTGGAATAAATACTGCGCACGGTCATTGGCGCATGACCAGTGGTCGTGCGCGCTGGAATTCTGTGATCGTGCGCCAGCCTGGGTGGAGCCTGCAAAGTAAGAAATTTATAAAATACCATGTTCGCACGACCAGAGGCGCGCGACCGGTGGTCGTGCGCACTATCGTAGGTGGTCGTCACTGGTCGAAACAGAACTCATGAAATTGATGTTAAGTGTGCACGAACAGTGGCGCACGACCGGTGGTCGTGCGCACTATCGCAGGTGGTCGTGCGCACTGTCCGAGACAGAACTCAGAAAAAAGGGTTAAGTGCGCACGATCAGCGGCGCACGACCAGTGGTCGTGCGCAATCGAACCAGTGATCGTGCGCAGTGTTCCTGTACAGAATTTTACCAGGAACACCTGCACGACTCCTGTTTCTACAGAAATGCTAATCAGGCCACTGAAAGTGGCACTCAACAAAACGATAAGGCTATCAAAAGGGAATAAGCATAAAACACACCAAATTAGGCCAAGAAGTGCACCTAGCATAGAAAGACAAATATGAGCTGAAACAGGGCTAAAGTACAGTGAAACGACTAGAAAACCGGCCTAGATGAGTCCAAATATGTGTATATGATCAGGACTCATCAGTCGCCGCGCGACCTCCCTCGGACGGGACCTTGAGGACCTCCTTCCCTTTAGTCGGAAGGATCATCTTCGGTTTCTTTGGGGGGGGGGGGGAGGTAGAGACTTCGACCCACTGCTCGCAGGAGCCGTCCGCTTAAGAGAGGCCAGGGTCGAAGCAGGAATAGGCTCTCGACAGAGCTCGACGGCGGAGGTGGCAAGCTGAAGAGCAGAAGGGGTATGCCCTACCTTCGCGTGAGGGGGGTTGAGCGAGTAAGAGGTAGCACACGTCAGGAAGGGAAGAAATAATACAAGAGTTAGCAGAGCGAGCGCGAGCCAAACCTGCTCCAGGGGGCATGGGAAGAAGCGAGTCAACGTTTCTCCTGAGGTAGACCACCTCGAAGTTGGTTGACATGCGCTTAAAGAGATCGTCCTTGGGGCCGCCGAGCGTCGGGGGGCATTAGGTTGCTTTGGATCGCTGAATGGGCGAGAATGCCACGTTGCCGAAGGGGCCCTTCACAATGACGAACTTTTGGGGCCAATAGTGGCTCTTGTTGACCGTCTCCTGGACTTTGGCGTGGCTGCTCGCGAAGAAAGCAGTCCCGTCCTTGTTCTCCCTAAATGAGAACAGCTTGTGGAAGACAGGTAGACTGAACTCTATCCGCTCCTCTCGCAAGTAGCACGCGAAGGCTACCATCATGGCCACGGTGTTGGGGGTCAGCTGACCCGGGATCACGCCAAAATATTTGAGTATCTGAAAAGTTCGCAACGAATGATCAAATGAAAACTCCACACGAGTGTGCAATGAAAAGGCGAAAGGGAGGAACGAGTACCTGGCTAATCTCCGGCCAGAAGAGTAACCACAAGCTCGCCTCGAAATGAGCTACCGGAATGGAAAGCTCATCCACGAGGGTGAAGTTTATCGCGTCCTTGTCCGTAGGCCGCCGGGCTACGAATCCAGGTGAAATATAATTCGCCACGACCTGGTGATGCTCGCTCTCCGTGAGCGAGCAGTTCAAAAAAATATGATCGCGAAAAGTCCCCACACACTTAGCCCGTCCTTCGGCGTCTGCGTTATCACCACCCATGGTTTTCCTGCAAAAAAGGAGAAGCGAGCACAGAGAGAGAAGGTGGCGAGAGCGAGGAGGCAAAGAACAAAAAGGGAGAAGACGACTGGTGCAGTGGTTAGCCATAAATGCCCGCCCTATTTATAGAAGAACCAAGGCGGTGGGGAGTTACGGAAGCGCCGGAGGGTGCAGATAGCAAAAGCGCGTCATGATGTACCTCAAAACGAGAGCCCCCCTCTCTCACACTCGCTCGCAACAACCCAAAAATATTGACACAGACGATAGAAGCAACGCTGCGAGTAAAAGGGCGCGAGCCCTTGCAGGGTAGGCGACCCCTCACAGATCACATGCTCGAACGATAAGAGGCAGAGGACTGAGTTAGGAGCGCGTTTTGTTCGCTAGGCATACATGAGCGCGGCTAAAGCAACATAAAATATGAAGAAAAGGAAAATGCAAAAACAATATATAGCACAAACCCAAATAAGAATAGCTCGCTAGTGCGGGCGAGGAATATTTGGATCGCCACTACGACATAAATCGTCCAGTTACCATGAAATAAGAGAAATTATTTAGAAAAAGAACGCGAGTGCGGAGGAAAGGGGGGAGGGAGGGGGTCAATATTGGATCCATTTCCATCGACCCCTTCCTCGCACCCCCGAACTAGGCGGCCTCCTGGGGTAATGATACGCTTCGGCGGCACGAAGATCTTGCTGAATCAAGCGAGCATGATCTCACGCTCGCGTGAGGTGTACCCCTGGGGAAGTAACCTCCTCGCAAGAATCTTGTAGCAGTTCGGCTTGGAGCCGAGCGCATTCATCCCCCAGCAAGGCAATCTGATCCTCAGCTGCCTCCCTGTCTCTCTTCACCTGGCTGAACAGGTTTTGCAACCTCCGCCCCTATTTATGAAAGAGCTCTGAGGTCTTCCTCTTCATCATCACCGGATCCAGCGGGTCGCCGAGGAAGGCATCGATCTCTTCCGGCAAAGGGAGGGGCGATAGCTCCTCTTCTCCCAAGTCGAAGTCGCTGGAACTCTCGGGAGGACCAGCGAGAGGGGGAAAGTCATCAGAAAGGAGAAAAGGATCGATAGCTGACTGGTTTGGGCTGATCGAGCGGGCTGGAAGTCGCCTTACTCTGATGAGCGCGAGAAGAGCCGGGCCGCCCCCGGAAGGGAGTCCCGAGGGGCAGGGTCACCGATTTACCTAAGCCCGAGAGGCGAAGTTTGGGGCCCTCACCCTGGACGGCGTCTAGAAGCGAATTCTCAGAATTCGCTTGGTCCAGAAGGGTATACCCCGGGACAGAGATATTTATCTTTGGAGGAGGTTGCGAGAGCGGTGGAATGGCTCGTCCACCGGGAGTCGCGAGAGGAGACTCTGCGAGTGACAAGGTCATCAAGTCAATATGGGGAGTTCATCGAAGAAGTTTGCGAGAAGGCTTACGGTGCTGAGGCGAAGACGAGTGAAGGATGGGGACACCCAGGTCCAGGATCTCTACGCTGCCTCCCCTAGGGGTAACATGGCGAGCGTCCACTCGAATTTCATCCATCAGGTTCCCCGATAGAAGCGAGGCCTGAAAGAAAAAAGGTATATATCAGCAGGAAAAGGAGGTGGGTCAGCTTGTCGACCCGAGCACCTGGTTTGTGAGCAGAAGGTCAGGTGACGGGTCTAAGGCCAGGGATCCTTCCTTCCCACTATGGCGCCGGATCGATTTTGCTTTTAGCATTCTTGGAGAAGATGGCTTCGGGGCCCAAGGAGCAGGTTGAGCGAGGGCCACATGCTCAAAAGCTCGCGCCGCATTGATGCGAGCCCTATTCTCTTCGGAAATAGGCATCCTCAGACAGCTACAGTATGGAGCGGCGAGAATTGGTGAAGGAGGAAAAGGGGAACCCATCAACTACGATCGACGATATTTATAGCAGGGAGGCTGGGCCCCACCAGAATATTCCTGCCAGGTCAGCATCCATTCAGCGAACGTCGAGGGTTGGATGATTCTTCGCGAGTTTAGCTTAAGACTCGTGAAGAGCGAGGATTGTGTACAACCTCGGGTTCGCCCAGAGCCAGAAAACAGAATCAAGCCAAGGTTAAGCTCTAATAGGAAGAAGTTTAGCGCGGAGACAAGCCGTGTGCGACACCCCGGGCGAGAGCGAACAACGAGTGGTCCTCTCACAAACCACTCGCGTGTAGTGCCCTCGCACGAGGGCGAGCAAGAAGTAACTAGCGCGGTAGCAGTCCTTCACGGACTACTCGCGGCGAGAGCCGCGCGAGCGCGAATAGGCCAAAGTAGCGAGTGGTACTCTCCCGGGCCACTCACGACAAGGATTAAGCGAGCGGGCCGGGTAGCGATTGGTGCTCTTGCAGGCCACTCACGAGTTGGTACTCGCCCGAGGGTCGGCGAGTGGTGCCTGGAAGGATCACTCGCTCGGCAAAAGTGGCTAGAGGTGAATTTACCCCTCTTCCCCTTATGGTCTGCCTTTAGTTCCTCCAAACAGCGGAGTTTGGCTGTTAGCAGGCCAAATTGAGGTGCGTTTAGTAAAACCAAAAGGCGGAATTCCACTATTAACAGACCATGAGTAAAAAACTATAAATATACCTCAAAGGGCACCTTGGGAGAGATTCCAATCTCAGTTCTCTGAGCTTCTTCTTCCCTCGGTCACTTTGGTTTAGCTCACTAGCTCTCCAAGGTGCCCAAGTCTCAACTTTGGCTTGGGATGGGAAGCGCTCAATGATCTTCCGGGTTTGTGGTGGAACCTCCTTGCTGTGACTAAGGTCTTTGTTTGTTTCCGATTCCCCAGTCTTCTCCTTCCGAGGGACTAGTAAGGGCCAGCTGCCCCTCAACTTGTTGAGGGCCCGAGCTTCAAAAGAGACCAAGAAATTGGTTTCAACATAAGCATTTAGCATTTAATATATAATGATGATATAAGACATTTAAAGGTAATGGATTTAGAAGGTTAAAAATAAAAAGGATAAATAGGTCACTTGAGAGATGATATGACTTTTATTCAATTTCATTCAATTTGATTCATTAATGAATTTGTGGCTTAATGTGTGAAAGTCATATCACATGTTATACAAAATGACCATAGCATGATGGTATAAAAAAACAAAAAAAGTTTAAGCATATCATGAGGTAGAGTTGATGATATTTCATATTTAATTATTTCTACTTCATGCATTTGTATGATATTTAATGAATAAGAGTTTTAGGTATCCAAAGGGGACCAAGTGTGGTGGTTCCTTTGGGTACCCAAATACATCGTGTTTGCTTTTGGGGAGATATTGATGAATCGACCCTTTTGAGTGGAATTAGTATTTCATGTTTAGCTTTGGGCCTCCATTCAAATCTTGGTTTAATATTATTTTTATGTATCAAATTTCTATTGTGATTATCTTTATCTTTAAGATTATAATTGTAATGATTATTGAAAGTATTTTTCATAGGAAATTTATGAACATTTAATTCTATGTTGGGAGAAGGTTGATGTTGTAAATGATAATGATGATTGTATTTTGGAATTTCATTTTCAATCTTTTGAAGTTTTTTATTTCCATTGTTTGAGTTATTCAACTTTTGAGAAATCATATTCAACTTGCTTTTGGATTTTGCATTATATTGAGAATGTATGTTTTGAGAATTTTTCTTTATGATTTCCTTAAGCAAGTTGATTTTAGTTTTTAATTCATAATTTTTAACTTTGAGATTATGTCTAGCTTTATTATAAGAAATTGTGCTATTCTTAATTGTGGAAACAATAAAGTCAATATGATTTTGATAGTTATTTCTAAATTCTTCAAATGTTTCATCCATCTCTTTAATTTCAATTTTATAACTTTTACACATAGCACAATCACTTTTTAAAGTTGAAATTTCTAAAGACAATTTTTCATTATGTTCTTTTACAAAAAGAAGTTTCTTTTCAAGTTCCTTGTATTTTTCTTTTAAATCATTAAATTCTATACACGGTGTAAAATTTTCAATTAAAGAGACATGGGTAGAACTAGATAAATTATAATTTGATTCTTCATTAATTTTTGCCTTTAAATCTTTATTTTCTAAGCGCAATTTGTAATTGGCATTTTTTAATTTCATAATTTTGCGTTTTGTAATTTGTAGCAATTGTAATGTAGAAATAGAATTACACACAATAAGAGATTTTGATTTCCTTACATCGCTTGTGAATGATGCGATATTTGAACATATAGTTCCTTTCTTTTCTTCATCTTCCACATCCAAACAGGAGTTTCCATCATCCCTTCCACTTGATGTGCATTCCATGGATCCATCATGTGAGGAGTTTTCTTAAACATCCGTGCAAACTTGTACGTTCTCCAAGTTTTGTGTTTGTTCCATACCTATAGAAGGAGAATCATAAGTTCTTTCAAGAAAATTCCAAATTTCATATGCGGTAGGCAAATTATAAATAAGTTTGAAAATATTTTGATCTAACGCACAAAATAGACTATTTATAGATTTTGCATTTAAAACAATTTTGTTTCTAGTTAGTACGCTATGTGGCTTTTCAATAGTAATATTCCAAACTTCTTCATCTAAAGCTTTAAGAAAATTTTTCATTAATATTTTCCACCCTTTATAATTTTTGCCCATAAATAATGGTGGTGATAATACTTTTTCATTTATATTAAAATTTTCCCCACTAGTAGAAGCGAGATCATGATCAAGAGATGCCACTATTCCCAGTTGTTAAGCCGATTTGGAATAACCTACCTCTGATACCACTTGTTGGATCTTGAGACGTCCTTAGGGGGGGGGGGTGAATAAGGGTTTTACAAACTTTAAACTTTAATAGAAAACTTTTGATATATTGGTAGAAGTAAGTTAAATCAAAAGTAAATAGATAATGAAATTAGAAATGAAATCAATTTTATTAAACAAGAAAAGACATGATTATCATTTTTAAAATTGATTACAAAATCTGATTTCTATGACGCTAGAAATCGAAGGCGAAATATGAAATATTCTTTTCGTTTTCTATACCGACTCGTATCCCCACGAACCGGTTGGCTTTAGCCGATCTCTCCCCAGATACGGCCTCAAGCCGCTCTAGCCTTCCTATCCCCAGAAAGGCCTCGAGCACCCCCTAGATCTACTCCCTAGACCTAGTCACCAACACGAGGCAAATTACTCCCTAAGTCCTACCCAGACCTAGTCGCCAACACGAGACGAATTCACGAACCGATTACAAAGATAAAAATAAAAGACCAATACAAAAGACAAATATTAAACTCCCTATGAGGTAATCCGAAGGAGACGCCGAAGAATCGCTGAAGATTGTTGAAGTCCAAGCGTGCGTTCTTCGCGTTAAGTTAGCGTGTTGATCCAAGCCTCCTTCGATTCCTCCTTTTGAAACTGTGTGGGAGATGATGATCTGGAATAATACGGCCCTCAAGGAGTTTCTGAATTGCTGGAATAGGGCTCTTAGCAATCAGTAGTTGGAGAAGATGAAATCCACCTTTTTATAGGACTGGAAGCTAACGCCGACATTAAGAGTTAACGTCGGGCGTTGACTAAGTATAGAAATAACTTGATGGCTCAGATCTTCAAAACAGGAAGGAGATTCTGCATCTTTGGAAACTTTCATTTTAGGCAACCTTAACGCTGGTGTTGACTCTAATGCCGGGCGTTGAGTCAAAGCATTCAAAAAATGCTCCAGCAATCACGGCAGCATTCCTCCTTGTCATAATAATCGATCGTTAATGCCAGTGTTAAGTCCTAACACCTGGCATTAAACATCTTTCACTTTTTTCAGTCAGGAAGCCATCCCGTCGATCGACAGACCATCCGGTCGATTGGCATACCTTCCCGTCGATCGCTAACGCCCAGCGTTAAGTCTTAACGCCTGGCGTTAGACATCTTTCTATCTTTCTGCTTGTGGATAGTGCCAGACCAATATTACAGCAACCTGGTGTCATATCTGTTCAAACCTGCATGCTAAAAACACAATGGCAAACAAGATCAAATATAAGTAGGATTTGTTATTCTCAAATCAAAGGGATGCGGAAAACCATGTTCCAACACTAAGCACATAGAGATAAGCCACCACTTTCCCAGGGATAATGTGGAGAAGGGTAAGATCAACCTTCAATACATATCCACTGACATTAAAAGGGCTGACATCTTCACTAAGCCACTTGATGAAAGTAAGCACAAGTTCTTCATCAATGCACTGGGTATGCTTGATGGAGCATTATAGGTCACTATTATTATGTATCAAGATCTATTTTTTTATAGAAAGTTATTGATGGGAAACACAGTAAGAATTTTGAAAAAGGTCATACCTATTTATGTAGAGCTACGTCGAATGCAAATCAATGTACCGTCGACTTCCACTCGACGTCAGCTTCGAGAGCATTTTAGGCCTGATCATTCGAATAGCAATCGACGTAACGTCGAATACCTATCGACGCTTACGTCGACATCATCATTGATGATTTCATTTCAGAGCCACGTCAACTTCCACTCGACGTTAAGTCAACTTCAACTCGACGTTCCGTCAATATGTCAAACCGCGCACATGATTGACATGTTTTGGCGCGCTAAATTCAGCTCTTTTCGACATTGCTTCAAATATAACCCTAAGTTGCGATGATTCATCTACTCAAAGCAACTTAAGCCTTCAACTTTTCTGTGCTTTTCAAATTTTCTTCCTCTAGCTCTCCTCCTCTTTCCCTTCTTCGTCTCTCTTTCTGTTTCAGTGTAGGTACTCGCAGAACATCAATGGCGTCTCCTCAAGACATTGCTAATGCAATTGATCAAGCCCTAGAGACCCTTCTCTCTCACTTTATCTCTCTCTATCTTGATTTCTCCAAAGATTGTTACAGAAAGATCAGTGCTCAACATCGAAAGCTACAATATATTAATGCTTAAATGAAAGACTTCGATGAAAGAATAAGGTCTGTCAGCAGGTCTCCTCAAGGGTGTGTGTACAAACCTCTTCAAGACTCAGTGTACACCACAACAATTCCACTCTTCTTTATCTCTGAAGGGGAGCCATCCATTACATCTAGGCTGCAACTTGAAGATTCAACAACTTAGGGGGAGCCAACCCCTTTAAGGATCCTGCCTTCAACACAGGGGGAGTCCTCAATTCAGGGGGATATTCCCCTAATCTCAGATGATCAGGTCTACTTAAAGACTCTGCAAGAGTTCCATGTGGGCACTGAAACATCCATTCCTAATGCACTTACATTCAGGGTTTCTTCTGAAGACTCTACAATAGCACCATCTCCAGTCAAGGTGGCTGAGCAGGATCTACCTTCATCTGATCGAGCTCCAACTCAGCTTTTACCTCCAGCCCAGTTCTGACCTCCAGTCCAGCCTCCATCTGCTCCAATTCCAACATCTAAGCCAATACTTTCAACTCCTCCATACATAGGAAGACCTCCATACATAGGGAGAGTGGGCAGAGCAAAGCTGCCAATTTAGGAAAAGTATATAAAAGATCAAAGGAAGCAATACAGGAAAGATAAATCCTATCACAAGAAATATGAGAGGATTGAATTACCAGAGAATACAATGGAAACTTATACTGATCCAAAGCTCTACAAAGCCTTAGAGGAAATTGGAGAAAGAGAGAGAGATATGAATATGAAACAACCCAAAAAGAGACTGAAGAAAAGAGGAAAAGGTTCATTGATATTTTGCAGAGGGGAAAAGAGGCAGTTGAACAAGAAGAATTGGCAAAAGCAATCCCAATCAAGGGCAAAACAAAAGTCCAGGATAGAAAGGCCCGAGTTCAATAGCTTTGCGGCCGCTATTCCGATCATTATTTTTCTACCCCCAGAGGGAAAGGCCCTTCCCTCTAAAGAAGAGAAAAAGACCCCCAAGAAAGATTTCTCAGATGGTAGATTTGGTGGTAGAACTTGTATTCTTTTCCATCTTTAGTGATAGGTAGTTGCTGTTCGCTTTCTATTCTTTTGAGAAGTCACTCGTGTTTCAGTCGAGCCTATCTCCTCTCCTTTCAGTCGAGCCTGTCTCCTCTCCTTTCAGTCGAGCCTGTCTCCTCTCCTTTTAGTCGAGAAGCTATAATATCTCATTTAAGTTGGGCCAACCTTTTTCTGGGGTTCCCTATTCTGCTTACTATACCAGCTGATGTAGCATTATAAACTAGGGTGGATATATCGTATCCAAAAACTAGTAGTTTGCCCCTTCAAGCGTCGTGCTGCTAGGCGAAGCCTCTTGCTTGTTTTTAGTCTAAAGATGAAATTCTTCACGATAGTTAAGGATGGAGGTTGAGGATAAAACATGTTCGGTGCCTCACCCTTGACTTCTTCGCTTCAAATGATGGTGCCGGTCCCGAATAGCAGGCCTGGCTATCGATCTATTTGATCCCATAAAGTATACTGCAAGAAACCCTAAAGCCAAAATGTTAGAGGGAGTAGGGAAACTTCACAGAGGTGGTATTGGATGTAATCTAAAGGATGCAGTGCGCCCACCCCAGAAGAGAAAGAAAGGAGAACAGCTACCTCTGGAGAAGAAGAAAATTATGTTCACAATAGCTTCAACCTCTGGCAAACCACAATCAACTTTTGTGATACCAAATCCCGATGAAGAGCCTGAGTCAGATGATTTAAATTTGGAATTCATAAACATGATGACAGCTAAAGTTCTTGATCTAGGATTCAATTTAAAGGATGTTCATCCTGAAACTGATCTGGAAAAGCTGTTCAAGGGACATGAAAGGATTCAAAAGAACCCAGAGAAAGCCACTCCAGCAAATTTCAAATATGTGGAGAGGAAGTTCAGAAAGATCTATGAGGCTTTAGCTATTTTTCTTAAGGGAAGTGAAAGTGGAGGTTTAGTTCTTATTTATCTTATTAAAAGATCTTGCTTAATTTTTTAATTTCAAAGTAAGTGATATATCTATTTATATATAAGTGAGTTTGCTGAGTAATAAACACACACACTAGAGGTGCATAGAAAAAACACAGCATGGGAAATAAAACAAAAACAAACAAGAATCAAGCAATCCAGATGACACAAGATGTATAGTAGTTCCCCTCAACTGGGTACATCTAATATTCTACCCACTGGTAGGAATCCACTAGTAGGTTGTTGATAAGGTGCCCTCACACCAAGGTGATTTTGATAAGGTGTCCACACACCAGGTGAGCTGTTGATAAGGTGCTCTAACCAAGATGCAGGTTTTTGCTAAGGTGCCCTGTCACCGGGAATTAACTTTTGAAGGGAGTTATAACCCTGTACAAGAGGTGGAAAGGAATAAAAGGAAAAACAGAAAGGTTTGTTGTTCTTCTCTGTATGAGAATACCCTTGAAGATCCTGTTTTGAAGTTGAATGGATCTTGATGAAGATGTTGAAGAGCTCCCCCTGTCTGATGTAAATTGATGACAGTTCTGGAGTCCTCTTCTCTTGATTACAAAACCTCTGTTCTTCTTCTTCTTGCAGTTTTAGATCCCTGAGAAAATGATAGTGTTTGATGTCTCAGGTTGTATATGATCTTCAAGAGAAGAGTTTAGCAAAAACAGAACAAGATAAAGTAATAAATTTGTTCTCTGTTTTGCCCATGTTCTTCTTTCTCTTCTTCTTCTTCTTCTTCTCTTTTTCCTGTACAGAAGATGCAAAATGTATTCTGTCTCTCTATATTTCATCTGTATAGTAATATATTATATATATAATTTGTTATAAGAGGGAACAGAATATATTCTGCTATATATAATAATCTGCTGCATATCTTCTGCTGTATAAAGTCTGCTGTTGTATAAAAGCTATTGTCCTTTTTCCATCTTTTGCTTGCTGCAATGGCTATAGCAATTAATGCTTCTGCCAACGGCTATATTATTAAATGCTTGCAAGTTGTAATGTCAGAACAACAATATATATAGCAATATATAAAATATAATAAAGAAATATTGCTTTAAATAAAATCTGACAGCATATTAAATAAGAAGGATAATTCTGCCTAAATTTCGTTGACCTGAGCTCTCCTTTCGTCGAGCTCATCATTCCATTCGTCGACCAGATAATTAAAATTACTGTTTCTGAAAGTCTGCTGGAATTCGACGAGCGGCGTTCGCCATTCATCGAGCGGAGCTGTAATGCTGTAATTTGTCGAGCGCTGCTTATATAAACCTGTTCGCCAATCGCCGTTCGACGTTTGCCGAGCGCCGTTCGTCGAAATGTCGAACTATATGAAATATTTTATTTCACTTATATTTTCTTTATTAATTTCTCTTATATTATTTCTCCTTATATTATTTTCTTTTATATTATTTTCTCTTATATTAATTAGCCTATTCTTATATATATATATTTCTTAGTATATTATTTATATATATATTATTCTTTTCTGCCTATTAATATATTTCTTTTTCAGCCTTCTTTCTTAATTAGATATTTAATCTAAGTTATATAATCTGAGTTATGATATATAAACTTAGATACTAAAAGTGGATCCTAACTCAAATCAAACCTAAGGTTCCAACAATCTCCCCCTATTTGAGTTGGGATCCTAATCCAAATTAACTAGGTTCTAACAATCTCCCCCTATTTGGTTTAGGATTCCTAAGCATAAAAGGTTTTGATCTGCTTAAGGGTTAGAGATTGTTTATTTTTCTTTTATAGCCAATCAATTTTGATTTCCTAAATTTTGATTTAAAAAGGATTTTTAAATCAAATGAATTGCTAGCTGTTAACAGATTCTAAGAATTTTTATAATTAGAAAGACAATATCTGATAGCTTCTTTCTATAGAATCCCCTTAATCAGAAGAGACTCACACTCAGAGCTCTGATCATTTCTGATCCATGCTACTTGAGTAGAATGCTTAAACTATTTTTGGAGAAAATCTGTAAGATAGTGAAGTTATCTGATATTGCTTTTAAAATAGAAAAATTCAACAGAATCATTAAAACTGCTGCTTAATTTAATTTAAGTAAAAATATTAAAAGTTTTAAAATTTGCCTTATAGATAAATATTTTGACCTTTTTTTCTCATTAAAGTATAACTTTGAAAGTTTATTTTTATTTTGTTGAACATAAGAAATTTCTTTTTTTTAAAGTTTGTTTAAACTTATCAGCTATAATGAACTTATTTTTTAAGTAAATAAATTGTTCTGCTGTTATTTTAAAATCTTCTTTAATTTCAACAGAAATTGATTTGTTCATTATTAGCTTTTTACTTATTCTGTTTTCAGAAATTTTTAAACCTGCACAAGGTGAGTTGAAAACAGCTATAAAATCAGAGGTAGAAATAAAATGTGAAGTTACCTCTACTACCTTTTCTGTTTTATATTCAGATTCTGATGTGTAATCTGAACCATATATAGCCAACATACAAAAAGCTTTGGCTTTTTGTTCTTCCTTGTTTTCTTCTTCACTTAGAGTTGAAGATGGTTCTGCATCAAAAATAGTGTTAGTGGAAGAGGAAGAGGAATCTGCTAGTGCCATTTGGAAAAATTCTTTTTAAAGACAAAATAAGAACTAAGGTGATCTTTGTGATTTCAGGTGTTAGCCAGTGTGAAAAATCAACCTACCTCTGATACCAATTGAAAGTGAAGGTTTAGTTCTTATTTATCTTATTAAAAGATCTTGCTTAATTTTTTAATTTCAAAGTAAGTGATATATCTATTTATATAAGTGATTTTGCTGAGTAATAAACACACACACTAGAGGTGCATAGAAATAAACACAGCACAGGACATAAAACAAAAACAAATAATAATCAAGCAATCCAGATGACACAAGATGTATAGTAGTTCCCCTCAACTGGGTACATCTACTCTTCTACCCACTAGTAGGAATCCACTAGGAGGTTGTTGATAAGGTGCCCTCACACCAAGGTGATTTTGATAAGGTGTCCACACACCAGGTGAGCTATTGATAAGGTGCTCTAACCAAGATGCAAGTTTTTGCTAAGGTGCCCTGTCACCGGGAATTAACTTTTGAAGGGAGTTATAACCCTGTACAAGAGGTGGAAAGGAATAAAAGGAAAAACATAAAGGTTTGTTGTTCTTCTCTGTATGAGAAGACCCTTGAAGATCCTGTTTTGAAGTTGAATGGATCTTGATGAAGATGTTGAAGAGCTCCCCCTGTCTGATGTAAATTGATGACAGTTCTGGAGTCATCTTCTCTTGATTACAAAACCTCTGTTCTTCTTCTTCTTGCAGTTTTAGATCCCTGAGCAAATGATAGTGTTTGATGTCTCAGGTTGTATATGATCTGCAAGAGAAGAGTTTAGCCAAAACATAACAAGATAAAGTAATAAATTTGTTCTCTGTTTTTGCCCCTGTTCTTCTTTCTCTTCTTCTTCTTCTCTTTTTCCTGTACAGAAGATGCAAAATGTATTCTGTCTCTCAATATTTCATCTATACAACAATATATTATATATATATAATCTGTTATAAGAGGGAGCAGAATATGTTCTGCTATATATAATAATCTGCTGCATATCTTCTGTTGTATAAAGTCTGTTGTTGTATAAAAGCTGTTGTCCTCTTTCCTTCTTTTGCTTGCTACAACGGCTATAGCAATTAATGCTTCTGCCAACGGCTATATTATTAAATGCTTGCAAGCTGTAATGTCAGAACAACAATACATATAGCAATATATAAAATATAATAAAGAAATATTGCTTTAAATAAAATCTGACAGCATATTAAATAAGAAGGATAATTGCCTAAATTTCGTCGACCTGAGCTCTCCTTTCGTCGAGCTCATCATTCCATTCGTCGACCAGATAATTAAAATTACTGTTTCTGAAAGTCTGCTGGAATTCGTCGAGCGGCGTTCGCCATTCGTCGAGCGGAGCTGTAATGCTCTAATTTGTCGAGCGCTGCTTATATAAACCTGTTCGTCGATCGCCGTTCGACGTTTGCCGAGCGCCGTTTGTCGAAATGTCGAACTATATGAAATATTTTATTTCACTTATATTTTCTTTATTAATTTCTCTTATCTCTTATATTAATTAGCCTATTCTTATATATATATATTTCTTAGTATATTATTTATATATATATTATTCTTTTCTGCCTATTAATATATTTCTTTTTCAGCCTTCTTTCTTAATTAGATATTTAATCTAGGTTATACAATCTGAGTTATGATATATAAACTTAGATACTAATGGTGGATCCTAACTCAAATCAAACCTAAGGTTCCAACAGGAAGAAAGTAGACTATTCTTTGGGTAAACTCTGATAAACACTTGTTTATAATAATCAGATGCTTTTGTGTTTACCAGCCCATTTAGTTATTTATTTGCTATGTCTATGTTGTCTTGTGAATATCTCTATTTATGCAAAAGAATATTTAAAATCACTTTAACAAAATCTGTAAAATTTGTTAAGATAAATAGGGGGAGATTGTTGGGAAAAAACTCCTTGGATTGAACTTAACAAATTAACTAAAGTGATTTTATCTCTTAGGTTTTATTACCCATTGTATAGTGAGGGAAATTTGGTCATTAGATATCTTAGTATGTCACACTCAACTTAGAGTGTCAATACCAGGTTAGGACAAGCATAAGTTGAGTTGAATTAATATTTGCATCGAATACAAGTCGACGTAACTTCGAATTGATGTCGACGCAACTAAGACTTGAAATCCAAGCAATTCAAACTCACAGTCAAAGTAGATCAGGTTGACGCTACGTCGAAAGGAAATCGATGTAGATGAAAGGGGCATGTCGAAGTAATCTTAGAAGTCGACGCAGCTTCGACTTCAACTCAACGTAGAAGAAAGATTCTGTCGTAGCCATCTGAAGTCGACGCAACTTCGACTACAATTCGACGCAGACGATGAAGTTCAAAATCAAGTCTTCAACTCGACGGTTACGTTGATATGTAATTGACTTAACGCCGACATCATAGTTCAAACAGAGCAAGATGGAATTTAAAGTTGCTCTTACAAGAACTCGAAGGTGCGTCGATAAGAGAGAATGTGAAATCGACGCAACGTCGAATATAGTCTGAAAAGGAAACCTTTTCAGCTGACCTTTTTAGAACTCTCTTTCAAGGCCCACAATACTGAAGACCATTCTACAACGGCTCGATTATTGCCTTAAATGGAAAGGAGCATTCAAGAAGACAGGAAAAACTTTCTTGGAATGAAATCAAATAGCTGGTAGACGGGTCGTGAACAAAAGAGGAAAGGAAGAGAAATTGTCCATGTCCATGGCTTTTTAGGACAACCCAGAAGAGGAAAGAAATTCAAAAATCAATCATGGAAAATAAATAGAAAGATAAAAGAGAGAACAAGACAAGGGAGCATTCATTACAAAAATCTGGGCTGTCGATTAGGGTTTGTTCTTCTTATTCCTCCTTCAACCCTAAGAGACGCTACTTCTTCTTCTACATCTCACAACAGCCAGATTACAAGAAGATTTCAGAGAAAGGATCTGAGAAACATAAACCTTGTAAATCATCACAATCATAAGCAAGGGTTCATCATCGACAGATCCAGTGAAAGAAAACAGAACCTGAACTTGAGAAAAGCTTCTAAGTAATTCTGAGAATAGAATTCTTTATCTTCTATTTCCTTCCTTCTTCTTACTCTATTCTACAACCGTAACAGAGTTTTAAGAATCTCTCTTCCAAAGGATTCAGTGGTTCAAGATCTCCTTATTAAAAAATCTGAGTGGTTCAAGATCTCCTTATCAAAAGATCTGAGTGGTTTAAGATCTCCTTATCAAAAGATCTTTGGTTCTAAGAGTCTCCTTATCAAAAGACTCAGGCACAGGTTGTGGAATCCTACTAGGGAGGTAGAAGAGAGGACTACCCACATTTTGGGAAACCTCTATAAAATATTGTGTCTTCTGGTTATTCATTTTCTGTGATGTCCCTCTTATAACTTACTGTTTTTCTATTTTTATATTTACTGCACTTAATTTATTTTGCACCTTAGTGTTGCTGAAGCATAATCCCTTAGTATTTTTTATTGTTTGCTTAGTTAGGATAGAAAAGATTTTAAATCTATATTCACCCCCTCTAGAGAATACTCAGAGGAACACTCTGTACTTTCAAATTTTATCAATAATAATCATGCTTGTACGTGTTCAATAAAATTGATTTGTTTTCAATTATAAAATTTTACTTCTGATCCAATCTATTTCTTATAAAATATAAAAAAATTCTATTAAACTAAAAAAAATCCAAAATTCTTATTCACCCCCCTTCTAAGGGCGCCTTAAGATCCAAGAATTATTCTTCTTGGTCAACGGTCAACATCCTGATGACATTAGTCTATAATTAGACTTGGCCTTCCCTCGACGACTACAGATTATACACAATCCCCACACTTTTCAAGCTTACTTTGAGCTCGAAAAGAATCATCCAACTCTTATTCAGCGAGCTGCATTTGCCGAGTCGATTATCATGTGAGATGTCAGTCACTAATCTCCCTCGTCAATATATAAATGGTGGGGTCTCAGCAGTTTTCAACTGGACCAAGAGCTGGCTGTGCAACATCCCATTTCCTACTAGAACCCTTAACTTCAATTAGGGTAGGTCATGTGGTGAGTGAAGTGAGTTTGGGCTAGGTAGTGGCCACATGATACATTGAGTTGGGTGAACTCACATGTAGTCCACTTAGGAAACATGCCAACTTAGGTCAAATTAGCTCAAATTTAACTCACATTTGTAAATTGACCTCACCACTATGTTCCTAACCCTAAAGGAGACTCAATTGACCAAAAGCCCCATCAATTGGTCAACCAATTTGGCCAAATTGACCAAAGTCAAATTTAGGTCAATGTAGTCCAATTCAACTCAATAGGGACCACTTTATACTCATATGACCAAATTGACCCTACCACTAGGTGGAAAACCCTTAAAAGGGTGCTATGGACCCAAAAGCCCCATCATGAGGTCATCAATTGGTCCAATTTGACCAAAGTCAAATTTAGGTCAACATAAGCCAATCCTTCCCCAATAGGTTCAATTGACCCCCAAAACATGAAATTGACCTCACCCCCAGTCTTAGAACATCATAAGGGATCCAATTGTGCCAAAAGCCCCATCATGAGGTCATTAATTGGTCCAAATTGACCAAAGTCAAACTTTCCCCAATTTGGTCAAAATCACACATATTGCCTAAATTAGCCTAATTAGGGCACCACCATGACTCAACCAACATTGGGTAGTGTTAAGGGACTCAAGGCGAACACTTTGGACTAGTAAACTCACCAAATTGACAAAGTCAACCCCAAAGTCATCCATGGTCAAAATAAACCTTAAATATGAAATTAAAAGCCTTAAAGCAAATTCCAATGGGCCAAACCCAATTCCAAGGCCCATCCAGCAGCCCAGGAGGCAAAAGACAGCCCTTAACCCTCTGAATTTTAATGGAGGATTTTCTTGGAGGGCAAAATGGGGAAGTCATCCTTTTGGAGGAGAAAGAGGAGGATTTCATGGTGTGCTTGCCACATGACACCTCCTCATTCCCAAAGGCAGCTAATGCATTCCCCATGCATTGGGACTGGCCTCCCTTCAATGCCAGATAGCTTCCATTAAGGAGAAGCCTCCAAATCACCTTGGCCGAGCCCCCCATATGGTGAAACCTTATATACACCACCTCTCAGCCCAAGCCAACACTTTCGTCACCTTCCCCACCTCACAAGGAGTCGAGCTAGCCACCTAGAGCCAAGCTTTAACTGCCGGATTGTGATTTGGAGTGAGCTCACCGGAGACAGCCACACCATGTCGCATCGATACAACACACTCTGCCAAACCCCCCACACAACTCTGTTTCTCCTCCCCTCCCTCTTTGCTAGCATCTAGATCAGTCTAGGAGAGAAATCGGGCTCAATTGAGCCCGATCCCATGTGATATAGAGGGAGAAATCATGAGCTTTTCTCCTAGATCGGGATTGCCGGAAACATCCTCTCCGGCGGCCGTGCCGCCGCCTGGCGATAGCCACCACCTCAACGGAGGTGGTGGTGGTGGCTGACCAAGGAAGTGGCTGGGTGGCCAGGATTTTGACCTGGAAGGTGTTCCAGGTCCGGCTGATCTAAGGCGTTGCTCATCGGGGACGATAAGCCCTGGCTGTCCTATCTTGATCAATGACCAAGATTAATTTTATGTGTATTATTGTCACATATATTGCAGCAGATTGACTAATTATTTAAAGGCCCTTAGAGGCCTTTTCATGAAAAATGCCCTGAGATAACTTTTGTAGATCTGAGTGTCTACTTTAATTAGCACTTGAATAAGCTCATTTGGAGCAATCTGTGCCCCTGAAGAGCAATTGTGGTGGGATTGGTCCTAGTGTAGGGCAGAAATTACATCATGAATATCTCTTAGATGTTAAGTCCAATGGAGCTGAAATCTGGCACATGCATGCATCTGCAATAATATTATCTTGTGCCAAAAATTTAGATTTTTAGGAGAACATTTCTCCGTAGTTTGTTCATTATTTGATTTATCAAATTATTGACATTTAAGGAGTTGGATAACTCCAAAAAGCCTCAAATTTGGGTGACAGGCTGATTAGGTCATTATCTGACCCTGGTTAAAATTTGAGTGCAATTGGACCAATGCATGTTGGGTTATTCCACTTGCATATCTTTGTCTGGTATGTGACATGAGGTGCAAATAGCCAAAAAAGGGGATTTGGTATTTTTGGCAGACTTGGCATGATCTTAGCCTCTGATATTTTGGTAGCACCTTTTATATGACATAATAGATCACCTTAGTAAAAATTAGGATTTTTGAGAATTAAAATCCTAATTAATTGTCTAACTTAAAATAAGTCTCCTTTATGTATTAATAAAATGAAATGTTTGTGATTAAAATCATTTAGAAAATTGTTAAACTCTGGGAAAGCACCTGGATTAACAATTTGGACCTCTGAAAATTTTTATAGAAATTTTCAGTGAACATTTCTTGATTATCACCAAAATTACGATTTGTCACATTTCTGAATTTTTAAAATTTTAATAAGGAAAAAGAGTTTGGAATTGTACGAACTCTGGGAGAACATTTAAAACCTAGTTCTAACCCTCTGAAAATTTTAGTAGAATTGTTGGAAGTCTTTCACATGGAAAAATTCCATATATTCAATTTGTTACACATTTGAATTTATGAAATATTTATGGTTTAAGCTCTCTGGAAAATTCTAAAATTCCGGATAGGATGTTTTTTAGGTTATTACAATTCTATGATAAGTTTCTCAAAATTTTTGGATGATTAAATTAGTGCTTTTTGTGTAAAGTTACATATTCACCCCTTTTGTGTTATGAGGAAATTATAATTGTAAACTCTCTGGAAAATTCTGAAATTCTAGCTAGGATGGTTTTAGGTCATTACCATACTATGATAATTTGCTCAGAATTTTTGGATGAGTTATAGTAGTACTTGCTGTATAAACTTGCATATTTACCCCTTTTATTTTATGTGAAAATTATGATTGTAAATCCTCTAGAAAATGGTGAAACTTTGGAAATCATGTCATTTAATACTCTGGAAATTTTATTAACAAGTTTTAAATTACTGATATGGTACTTCCTTTGGAAATTGAAATATACCTAATGATTAATAAATTTTTAAAGGAGGTCAAATCAATTTGGAATGTAACAAAACTCTGGACACTTCGTGATTTATCCATTATGAGCTCATGGTATGAATTGTAGCTCAATTAGAAATGATATAGTTAAGGTTGCATCATAGGGAACAAAACTAGTTCAACCCCATTTTGGTCTGTGAATAGTAAAAATTTGATATGGTGATTAGATCAGCAAGATCACTTAGAAAAACAATACAACTTGGAACATAGCAGTACTATATCATTTCTATTAGCCCTTAGAAGTTATGGATTTATCGGAGAACTTTCATACTATGGTTCAGGAAGTAATTTAGAATCATGTCACGCTATAAGAAAATGTATGAAAGGGGCATTTATTACCTTAGAGAAATCATGATACTCATTCAGTATAATATAACGTTCTTGGTATATCATTAGTGTGAGCAGAAGAATATTTTGACTATCATATAAGACTCACACCATATAGAGTATCAGTACCCTTATGAGTTGAGCATCGTTCAAGAGAACGTTGCCTAAAGGCAGAATTTGGAACAGGAATAAGGGCTAATACTAATTAAGTGGTGGCAATTGATAAGACATAAAACATCTAAGTAATAAGAGTAATAAAGAAGTGGGTCTGTAGAAAGGGGTAGCCACCAATAAAAGTAATTGTCCTGGAATGGGGGATTTGGGCTTCATCCCATCGTATTCCCTAGTACCGTTGCGAGCAGCCCTTCACCGGATATACCTTGGGAATTCCAGGATTCAACCAAATATTCTAAGTATAATAATAATTAGACAAGAGTAGCCTAATTAAGCGAACAAGAAATATGGTAAACCTCATCCTGAGTTAAGGGATAGGAAGATACATGACGGGTTATTCCTGCGAGCTGGAGGTTCAGGAAGTTGTATATCAGGATGGGTTGGTCCTGCGAGCTGGAGGCTCAGGTTGTGATAACTTGCATGTGCATAGAAACAAATTAGTGGCGGGTTTTTTGTACTGGGCCAGTCGTCACACCGACGACAATACGCTGATTTAGGTGGATGCGAGGGTTTGAGGGGCCAGTAGGTTGTTTATACTGCGGTCTGGAGGACAATCCCCGAAAATGCACACCTGAACTTAAAGACTGGTGGATTCCAGCAAAGATTATGCAAGACTCTAGAGTGCACCTAGGACGTGTATAGAGGCATACGAAGGGTCTTGGCCTGGTAGTGTGTATACTAGCCTAGGAAGTGAAGGCACCCGCTTCACTACTGTCGTAGCCACAACGGTGTTACCAGAGAGTGTAGCTAACTACAAAAATTGGGAACAAAAGGTCTGTGATCACAGAGTCGTGTGGGTGACTTGCACTTGTATGAATCATATCATAACATGCATATCATAACATACATAAACCTTAGGACATCAACTGCAGATCCTTATCATATAAATTAGTATGGGCTCTTTTATATGATAAGTTATACTTCTAGAAACCTTAACTTATAAGTTTGTATGTGCATTCATATAAGTTAAGGTACTCATGTGATGGTAGTATAATTATACTTGTTTATTTTACCCGCGCCGCACTACTTTACATTATTTCTTTTACTGTTTTACTATTGCTTCACTACTGCTTACCTACTTATATTGCTAGCGTAGATTTCCATGTCACCTGCTTATTGTCATTCTGCCTTGTTGTCCTCCGCTTCCTTCCTCTCGCACGGTACCTAGGAGTCGCGGGGGGAGGTGAGGACAAAATGTCTTAGTCTTTATGACTAACGGTCGGTTGTGACCGTAGGAGCCCGAGGAGCTTGGGCACCAGCATGACCAACCAGATGAGGTGGCAGGACTTGAGGAGCAGATGCCGCGCACTACTACTACTAGGAGACAGGTGCTTGATGATGAGAGTTGTTTAGCTTTTGCAGAGAGATGTTGAGAGAAAGAGTGATTGTATCATTACCTTTATTTTTGGATATGTATTAGGCATACGCTCTCACTCTATTTTTGAGCTCTTGCTTGGACAATCATTTCATTTATGAGATTTTGTGATTGTGGAATTATTCAATTTTCAATATTCTTCTATTCTCTAAATTGGCCTAAAAGGTTGAATGATCGTACTAGCCGGCAGGATCGGCGTCTTGCGGAGGCGACTAACCTGTGAGTTGGTGTCATCCGTAAGGTGGCGGTTCTGGGCATAAGATTCGGGTAACCCTCCTAGTAAGGGGGGAGGAGGGTCTTACAAATTGGTATCACTTGAAATACGATCATAGGAGAAAGAAGTCCACAACACTAGGCCACCCCGCTCAAGCTTTAGTTTACGGACAAACTAAGTAGCGGAAGCTATATTGTGCCCTTGTGTAAAAATCGCAAAAAATATTCCATTTAAGCAATGAGTTAGGCCAATCCTAATACGACCTTACCTTTGTGTATCCCTCGAAGATTGCTGGCCCACGGGATGATGTCCCTCACCCTCCAACTACTACCTTTCAGCATACGGAGTTGGGGCAGACTCTGACGTCTATTCTGGATGCCTTCAGCGCTCAGCAGGTTCTGGCCTCACAGCCAAACCCCAGATCAAATTGGCTAAGTGCCTTCAAGAATCTGTCTCCTCTAATGTACCATGGAACAGAGAATGCAGTGAAGAAGGAGGAGTGGCATGAATCCATTCAGGAGATGCTGGCATACATCAGCTGCCCAGTCAGCATGGCAGTTTCCTTGGTGACGTCTGCTTTGGATGCACATGCTAAGAGATGGTGGAAGTCATTGTTGGACTCCACATATGCAGATCAGGAGATTTCAGACATTTCATGGGATGAGTTCATCGATTTTTTCTTGGAGCATTTTGTATCTACCACAGAACGAGACGAGTTGGAAGAGAGGTTCTTAAGCCTTCGACGCGCAGGGGCCCCAGTCAGTGATTGAGTTTAACACCCTCCCTATCATATAGAATATAACAGTAGGTCCGATCGGGACCCCACGCCATATTAAATGAACAGATAAGTGCGTTACGTAATTAGTTTAAACAGTTTCAAAGAAAACCATCTCAGCATATACATAGTCATACACAACAGAAGCATTTTTATTTAAAGTTAAAACCAGAATACACTTGTCTACTTGTTCACGAGGAACGAATATACACAACGTTTATTAGATGAAATGTTTACATCAATAGTGGCTTCCAGACATCGGCACGCAGGCTGTCCACACATGAAAAGTAGTAAACAAAACACTTTGGCCTTCGAGGTCCAGCACAGCGCAGCAGCTGGGGCTTCAACCCGCTAATTCCTGCTTGTCTCTCCAGGAACTGTACAAACAATTCCACAAATGCATGGGAAAACAGGCAATCGGTCAGCTTTAGCTGACCAAGATATATAACGACCTCACTCTATTCCCGGGGCGGTGGTACTCCTTCCCTGCAGGCAAATGTTAGCAGCATATACATCTATATCCGCAATCATCACCAACGTATGCACTCACTGCATTACGTTTCATGCTCACAAGGCACACTTCGGCGTACTCCCCGAGTTACACCAACACTCCAAGTTCTTTTTCAACTTAGACAACACTAAGTACTTTTTCAACTTAGCATACATACTCTGAGTCTTCTCCCAAATGAAATAAAATGATATCATCATCACCAATCCAGACCAACCTGTCCAAATGGGCTTCCCACAGTATGCCTATGTCCGTACAACAATCCAGACTCAATATGCAATTTCTACGGGGATATTCCATATCAACCCGTAAGAAGAAAATTATCCACTAATTAGTGGAAATATTCCTGCTACTTATGCAAATCAAAGGACAAGCGTGTCAAAAGATTCAGGAGGACAATCATTACCCTCGATGCTCATTTCAGTGCCATAAGATTGAGATTGAACCGGATGGAATTTGTCGAAACACCTTCCTCTCTACGGCTTCAAAGATGGCACAAGCACTCAAGAGATCTCCTACATGGATTTCCCTCGGCACGACGAACGACTAGCCCAAAGAGGACCTTCTTCTTCCTGCCCTCTACTTCCTTCACCGTTGGAAAGAGAGACAAATCAGAAAACTGAAAAGAAATTCTTAAAATTGGCTGCCTATTATAATTTCCTCGCTAATGCCAGCGTTAACTTTAACACCGGGCGTTAGCCCCAAATGCGGTTCAACCATTCTTATCCAGAACCGCTTGCTCCTATTTGATGAAGGCCTAATGCCGTGTATTTACTCTTAACGTCGGGCGTTAGCCACTCGATGATCGACGAGACCCCTCATCGACAAAGGAGCGTCACGACGACAAGGCAAAGTCATTGTGACGAACAACTACCACCGGCGTTAGGACTTAATGCAGGGCATTAGAATCAATTCGACGAGACTTGTCGTTGACACTAGGAGCTTCACGATGATAAGTTAAATTGTCTAGTCGATATCACTAGCGCCAGCGTTAACCTTAATGCCTGGCATTAGCCCTTATGATGAATTGTCGAGACCTCTCGACAACAGGAACTCCACGATGATAAGGAAAAGCCGGCGAGTCGATATCGACCTAATGCCTGGCGTTAGTACTAATGCCAGCGTTAGATCCTGCTACCAGAATACTTTTCTTTTACCAAAAGGGGACACTGGGTGTTTCATTGAGTACCAGAGGGAGTTCTCCCATCTGGCTAGATTCGTGGGGATACATGATTTGGATGACAGGAAGTATGCCAAGAGGTTCTATCGGGGTCTCAGGGACCCACTGAGACAGGCTTTACTTTTTATATCACATGGCACGTCTACCCAGATCATCGAGATGGACAAGAAGTTGGAGGCAGACCACCTAATGGTGCAAAGTAGGGGGAAGAGACTGGCCGACGAATCACACTTTGGGGAGAGCGGCAGGGGCGGCAGTGGGGCAGAGATGATGAGCCATAGGAGGGGAGGGGGACGACCTCGTCCCAACTTCAGACCAGAGAAGCAGCCTCATGCAGTGATGGATCCTCCACTACTACGGATCTGGGAGCCGGGGAGAAAGGATGATCGGGGTCGCCATCCGATGATATGTTATGGGTGCTACCAGCCAGGGCACATCAGAGCTGACTGACTTCAGCAGTTTCGTCCTCCTCCTCCACCTCCAGTAGCCCCTCCAGCACAGCAGGGCCAAGGACAAGGACGAGGCCACAATCGGAGACATCATGGCAGAGGTCAGAGTCCGGAGAAGGTGTACGCTCTGGACCTTGCTCAAGAGAGGAACCCTGAGGAGGTCATCACAGGTACTTCGGTGTTTTCTTTATGATTACTTAGTACCTTGCAAAAACCTCAGTTTTACTTTAACTTATGACCCCAAACAACAAAAAACACCCAGGTATAGTACTTGTTTGCGGCAAACCCGCATATACTCTGTTCGATACGGGTGCCTTGCACTCGTTCATCTCGGAGGAATTCGTAGACGATCTGGACCAGGTGCAAAACTTTGAAGGCGTCCATAGGAAGATGCGACTTCCGTACAGGTCAGAGATAATATCGTGCGCCAAGTGTAACATGAATGTAGAGATTAGAGGAAAGCTATTCGAAGCACCGACAACGCTTTTGTAGATGACGGAATTTGATCTGATCCTAGGCATCAACTGCCTACATTGGAACCATGCTAAGATCGACTGCCCGACAAAGAAAATTGTACTGAGACATGAAGATTTTGAAGTTGTGATTGAAGGTATTAGACCCATCTCCCATCTTTTATTATCATCTATTTAGGCTATCAAGGCCCATGAGTAGGGAGACGAGGTGTATATGATCTGTTTCGAGATGGCGGAGACGGAGGCCTCCATAGAATATATTCCAGCAGTTAGAGATTTCTTTGACATATTTACAGAGAAATTACCTGGATTACCCCCGTCTAGAGATATGTATTTCCGGATCCAGTAGGTGCCAGGAGCAAGGCTGGTGTCTCGGGCACCGTACATGATGGCACTGAAGGAGCTAGCAGAGTTCAGGACCCAGCTTCAGGAGCTTGTGGATTCAGGATTTGTTAGACTAAGCTCATCGATGTGGGGAGCACCAGTACTATTTCTTAAGAAGAAGGATGGGTCACTGCGACTCTGCATCGATTCTCGAGAGCTGAACCGACTGACGGTGCGGAACACTTATCTGTTACCAAGGATCAATGAGTTGTTTGACCACCTGCATGGATCATTCTGGTTCTCCAAACTTGATTTGAGATTCGGATACTGTTGAAAAACTTGAGGTCCGGAGATGAAGTAAAATGCGGAACACTTCACAAAACTTTCCACAAGTGTAACAACACAATGACAAAGACCGAATAGTGCTATGGTATTAACTATCTCTTTACAATTCGAGGTATACATGGCGAGACATGATTCTTAAGAATCATGGAGGAGAGAAGCACAAACACTAGGACTACAAGCTGCTGGCGACTTGACACCTTCAGACCGCCAGACCGCGCGAACAGACAAGTCTAGACGGATAACCTCTGAGACCGCGCGAATAGAGAACAAGCCGCACCTGTCAGACCACAACCACAGACCACCCGACTTGCTGCTTTATTCAACTGCTGAAAGACAACCAGTTCGCACTCCTTGATCGCCCAGACCACCCGGTCTTAAGATCACAGAAGAACCCACGAACACTTGCCAACAAAAACTGCTTCCTGATACAGACCGCAACTCAAGATCGCCTGGCCACTTAAGACCGTCTGATCAACTGAGTCCGCTGCACAGTCCAAGAACACCTAAGCACAGTTCGCCCAGACTGGTTTATTCAAAGCTGGAAGAAGAGAGAATGTTGACCGCGAACTGAAGCTGCTAACCTGCAAACACACAAACTGGTCAGACAAAACTCAAACCGCGCGACCTCAAGGTGAGACCGGCACAATCAAGCCAACTTTGGTTCTTACAGTTCTCGTTATGAATGACGGGCCCTGCACCCCTATTTATAGGCGAGCAAACGGATGTCATCACCGCACAAACCGAGATACAACAACCGCCCATCAGATCGCCAGCGGTCTCACAAGACCGACCGCCCGAGCTCAGCAAGGCTAACAGCTCCCTTATTGAACCATACGGTTATCACAAACTGCTCGGTTACCGCGTTCATCAAAACTGACCGCCCGGTCTTATTGCATTAGCAAAGAACTTCTTTAGTAACCAGAACGACTAGAACAACATGTCAGACCGCCTGTTCACTGCAAGAAGGCAGACCTACTTGAACATCTGGACGACTTGAACAAGTCGCCAGAACAACCAGCGCAAACCCCCCAGACAATTAGCGATCTCCTAGATCAGACTGCCCAGAACAGATCGCCTGAGACAAAACGGGCCAGAGCACCAACGCAGACCTCGCGGTCTCTGCGGTCTCCAATCTGCAGACCGCCCAGCACCATTCCACTTCCACTTCAAAAATTTATCAGATACTACCAGTTGCGGATTCAAGAGGAGGACATTTCGAAGATGACCTTCAGTTCCCTCTATAGATTATATGAGTCCACGGTGATGCCCTACGGGCTTACGAATGCTCCCTCCGCATTCTTGAGCTTGATGAACCGTGTATTTGAGCCCTACCTGGATAGATTTGTCATAATGTTCATTGATGATATCTTGATCTACTCCACATTTGGCTCAAGTCTTGGGCAAGTTATGGTAGTACCAGATGTATGCAAAATTCTCAAAGTGTCAATTCTGGCTATATAAGGTAGCATTATTAGGACACATCATCAGCGGGGCCGGGTTGGTGTACAACCCCGTATTCGCCGAGTGGGCCCCCAGGTCCAAAAAGGGGTCAAGAGGCAAGATCCATGTCAGGCAAAGCACTCGCCTAGGCCAGAAGAGGCAGGGGAGCCTCCGGGCGAGTGTGACTCCCTTCCGCAAGGCACTCGCCTGTTTAGGGGGGCGAGTGTGTGGGAGGCCAGAAGAGTATGGACGGAGTCCCACTCACCAAGCAGGTTAGATGTTAGGCGGGCGGTGCCTCCACGGACCACTCACCCGGTGGAATCCAGTGTGCGAGAAGCCTGGCGAGTGGTGCCTTCACGGACCACTCGCCTGGAAGTCTTTGAGGGGGAAATTACTTTAATAACCTTCGTGGGCTGCCAATAGCCCTTCAGAACAGCGGAGTTAGGCTGTTGGCAGACCAATTTGGGGTGCGATTAGTAAAACCAAAAGGCAGATTCATGCTATTTGCAGACCAGCCTAGAGAATCTATAAATAGACCCTTAAGGGCACCTTGGAGGAGACCTGATCTTTTAGGCTATCTCCTACAAGGCAAGTTTGGTTGGCTGCTAGTGCCCTCCAAGGTGCCTGACTGAGCATTGGTTTGGGAGGGGAAGCTCTCTAAGATCTTCCGGGTGTGTGGCGGGACATCCTCGCTACATCCTTAGGTCTGTTCCATTTTCTCCATCCACAGTCAAGAGCATAAGTGAGGGATAAGTAGGTGTGGGCTATACCCCCCAGTGGGTCCGAACTCAAAGAGACTGGTTGCCTGTATCAACATTTTTGGTGCGGTGAGCGTGGAGCGTAATCTGTGCATGAAAATCTCAAGCTGAGCTCCATGGCTGGAGATGGGTCTGACCCAGGTCACTCGCAGCCGCTCGTGAAAGAGGGGACGATGGAAATGTTCGAAGGCCTCAGGCGGGAGATCATGCAGACCTTACAGCTAGCTTTCACCACGAGGAGCGAGTGTGAGACACCCGCCTTTCCGGTGGTTCCGCCCCAGCAAATTGGCGAGAATGCTCCCGGCCACCGGCCCGGGAAGAAAGTGGCAGCGGAGGCGAATGTGCGAGATCTCCCAGGGCGGCAGCTGTTCAGCAGCCCGGCGAGTGCAGAATTCTGCGAGCTGACTCCGCGCGAGAGGACCACTCGCCAAGCAGAGGAAGGTAGCCCCTTTTGCGAGTTGATCCTCTCGGCCCCGGTTCCAGAGGGGTTCAGAGGGCTGGAGATGTCCTACTATACCGGCAAGTATGATCCAGTCCTGCACCTGCAGTGGTTCGAGGACATGGTGTCGATCCTTCCAATGTCAGATGCCTTCCAATGCAGGATTTTTGCCACCACTCTGAAGGATAAGGAGAGGGACTGGTTCCACCAGCTCCCCGTGGGTTCCATCTACACATTCAAGGATCTGTGTCAGAGCTTTCGGTTGCGCTTCTCAATGTCAAAGAAGAGGAAGAAGGATGCGGAGGCACTCTTCAAAATCAAGCAAGGGCCAGGGGAGTCGCTGTCCCATTACGTGGACAGTTTCCACGAAGAGGTCCTGCAAGTCCAGGAGGTGCCAGGGTTCACCCTCCAGCTGGCTTTTGTAGTGCGGATGCGGGAGGGGTTCTTCAAAATGGACCTAAAGTGGAAGGCCCCTCTATCCTTCGAGTAATTGATGGAGTGGGCGGCGGAAGTGATTGAGGGAGAGGCCGCCAACCCAGTGTTTTCAAAGAGGTTGGCGAGGTCGAGTGAGCCAAATATGAGGCAGCAGGAGGGGAGAAGAAGAGATGATCCCAGAGGTCAGGGGTTTTAGGGGCATCAATGGGATTGGGTGCATCAGGAGCCTAATAACCGGCAGGCTTGGCTACCACAGGAAGGACTGGCACGAGGTCAGGAAAGAGGTTACCAGGGAAGGGAGGAATGGAGGGTCAATCATCCGGGATGGAGGCAAGGTCCCAGACCCCCTCACCCCCTTAGGAGCAAGCCATGTCAGTAGGCCGAGGAAGAAGAGGAGGAAGAGGAGGAAGAGGGGGTAGGGTGGCGTTGCCCTATTGCGACTTCCACCAGGAGGAAGGCCACGCAACGTCCACCTTCCCGGAGTTTCTGGAGATGAGGGGAAGAGGTCAGCATCAGCAATGACCTGTAAGGATCAAAGAAGTGCTTCCCGGAGATGGGGAAGATATATGTGAAGACAGGGCAGACGTGGGAGCCAGGGGAGATCAGAGTGATCCATGGCGGGGTTGGGATAGAGGCAACTTGCAAGAGAAGCTTCCAAGCGATGTTTAGGAGGAGCGTCGCGTCGACCTCCCAATCCCCACCCCCTCGGAGATCTCACCTTCTCGTCAGAGGATATGCCAGAATATAAAGACCCGTTCTGTGACGCCTTGGTGATCAAGACGACGATCGAGAACTTCATGGTCTCCCAAATCTTGGTCGACAACGGGAGTTACGTGAATGTGATCTTCAAGAAGGACTTTGATGCGAAGGAGGTAGAGGCGAAGAGGGTGCAGGCCTCAGATCGACCGTTGTTTGGGTTTTTAGGGGAGAGGAAGGAGGTCGAGGGAGGATTCGGCCTCCATGTAATGTTGGGAGAGGTCCCCAAGAACTACCGGTTCGTCATTGTCGACGCTCCGAGCAGTTACCTTCTGGTGCGTTCCCTCGTCCTTCCACCAGTGCTTGAAGTTCCACAGCGGAGGAGTCCAGGTCTGGATTCGGGGGGATGCCAAGGTGGCGAGACAGTGTTATATGACTGCCGTCAACACCATCTCCTGGATAGCAGAGGCTGAGAAGGTGGATAGAGAGATGAAGGGGCCGGAGGGGCCAGGAGGAGAGAAGAAGACGTGAGAAGGTGAAGGATAAAGCAGCATCCGGGAAGAGGAGATGGAGGTGGCTCAGGAGTAGCATGCCGAGCTAAGGGAGGAAGAGGCTACGGTAGAAGAGGAGACCCTGGCCGAAGGAAGGGAGGCAAGGGGAAAATGGGAAGAGCCAGCCCGGCTTGAGTCGGCGGAAGAAGTGGTCGAGATGGAGGTCACCACCCAGGAGGGGAAAGTGGAGAAGGTGTAGGTCAGCGGGGGCCTTGGCCCAGAGGACATGAGGAGGATGCTAGAGTGCATCCAAAGGAGCATGGATATCTTCGCATGGAGCGCGACAGACATGCCAGGCATCGATGTAGATGTGGCCTGCCACCGACTCAACCTCGATCTAGGGGCCCACCCCATCCAACAGAAGAGGAGGGCCATTGCCGACAAGCTGGAGGAGCTGATCCGCGAGGATGTGGAGAAGCTCCTCAAAGCAGCTTTTGTATTAGAGATCCAGTAACCAGGCCGGGTCTCCAATGTCGTCATGGTAAAGAGGGGCGATGGCCGCTGGAGGATGTGTATTGATTTTTCTCTTTTAAACAAAACCTGCCCTAAGGATTATTATCCTTTGCCCCAGATCGACGCGCTGGTTAACTCAGCCGTCGGTTTTTCTGTAATGAGTTCTTTAGATGCTTTTTAGGTTATCATCAGATCAGGATGCACCCACCAGATGTTAAGGATGTCTCCTTCATCACAAGGGAAGGGTGCTACTGCTATAAGATGATGTCGTTTGGGCTAAAAACACAGGGGAAATGTACCAGAGGATGATGGACCAAGTCTTCCGGGAACAAAGGGGGAGGAACTGGGAGGTATACGTAGACGACCACATGATAAAGAGCAAGGATGTGAGCTCCCACCTCAAAGACCTGGAAGAGACCTTTGCCACCCTGCGCAGGTTCAAGATGAGGTTGAACCCTTCAAAGTGTATCTTCGGCGCCAGCAAGGGGAAGTTTTTGGGTCACCTCCTTACCCCGGTAGGGGTGGAGCCTAACCCAGACAAAGTAAAAGCCATAATGGAATTGGGATCGCCGCGAAATGCCAAGGAAGACCAGCGCCTGACCGGAAAGCTCATAGGGTTGAGTAGGTTCCTCTCCCGGGCGGGAGAGAAATGCTCCCCCTTTTTCAAAGTATTGAGAGGCAACCAAAAGTTCGAGTGGACGACGGAATGTGAGGAGGCCTTCCAAACCCTGAAGAATCAACTCACTAAGGCTCCGCTGCTCCAGGGCTCTAAGGAGGGGGGGAGTCTAGCCTTGTATCTCCAAGTGGGGGCTGAGGCCGTGAGCTCCGTCCTGGTCTGGGAAGAGGGTAAGAAGCAGCTGCCCATCTATTACGTGAGTAGGGTTCTGAAAAAGGCGGAGCTCTGATACCCTATTCTAGAAAAGCTGGCCTTTGCTTTGGTCATCTCGGCCAGGAAGCTCAGGCCGTACTTCTAGGCCCATTCAATCCAAGTAGTGACCGACCACCCCCTTCACAAAATCTTCGAGGGAGTAGAGCATTCAGGGAGGCTCACATAGTGGTCAGTGGAACTGGTGAATTTGACATCATCTTCATCCCGCGGCTATCAATGAAGGCACAGGTTGAGGCAGATTTCATGGCAGACTAAGTGATTTAGATGGAAGAGGAGCAAGTACTTCATCTCGTCCCCTGGAAGCTACTGGTGGACGGGGCCTCGGGAAGGAACTCCCTAGGAGGGGGAGTGGTTTTGGAAAGCCCACACGAAGTGAAAATAGAGCAGGCAGTAGTGATGCATTATCCTGTCACCAACAACCAGGCGGAGTACGAAGCAGTGATCGCCGGATTACGTCTGGCCCATGAATTGGGGGTTCACAACGCGGAGTTCCTCACAGATTTGATGGTAATAGCCTCACAGATCAAGGGTGAGTTCAAGGCAAGGGAACCCACCCTCGTGAGGTATCTAACCAAATTAAGGGGTCTCATCGGAACATTCAAAACTGTTTCCATCAAGAACATACCAAGAGAAGAGAGTACCTCTGCGGATCGGTTGGCCAAAGTCGGTCCTCGGGCGGGAGGGACCTTGATAGATCTACTCTGCCCATCGATTGAAGAGGGAGAACTCATGGACATTGAGCAGCAACCCTCGTGGAAGGACCTTTTCATGACCTTCCTGGCAACGGGCAAGTTTCCAGAGGGGGTTCCAAACCAAAGGCGCTTCAGGTACAAATCCGCCTACTACGTGTTCATGAGGGGTACTTGTATCGGAAGACTCTCTCGGGACTCTTAGCATGATGCATATCCGAGGAGGAGGTCCCGAGGGTCCTGGAGGAGGTTCACTTCTGCGAATGTGGTATTCATTCAGGGAGTAGGAAGCTGGAGGCAAGGACAGTGAGGCAGGGGTACTTCTGGCCGACCCTGAGCAGTGACACAACAGAGTTCGCTAAGAAGTGTCAGAAGTGTCAGTTGTTCGCCCCGCTTCAACTTTTGTCGGCTCAGAGGCTAAGGAGCATCACGACACCTTGGCCCTTCGCCATAAGGGGGATGGATCTGGTAGGACCTTTTCCTCAGGCTAGTGGGCAAAGAATGTTCCTCTTGGTAATGATTAACTACTTTTATAAGTGGTTGGAGGTTAAGGCCTTGTCCAAGGTCACCTCCCAAGTAATCCGCAACTTCGTGTGGGGGGAGATTATCTGCCGACATGGGATCCCACAAGCCATAGTCACAGATAATGGTCCGCAATTCGTCAGCGAAGAGTTCATCAACTTATGCAGTCAGCTGGGAATAGACCTCAGGTTCACATCCGTCCATCACCCCAGGAGCAATGGGTAGGTAGAGGCGGCGAACAAGATCATAGTGAACCTGCTCAAGAAGAAAGTAGAAAACTCAAAGGGGAGTTGGGTGGAGCAACTTCCTTCGGTCTCGTGGGCTCTAAGGACTACGCCTAACACCGCCACATGAGAGACCTCGTTCAAGCTCTCTCACGGTTGTGAGGCTATTATTCCTGTGGAATTCGAAGTCAAGACACCGCGGGTAAGGGTCGCCGAGGTGGGTGATGAAGAATGGAGAGCAGGGAAAGAGGAGGAGCTGCGACTCTCCCTGGATCTGATCGAGGAAGTACGGGATCTCTCCGTCATTCGACAAAAGGAAGTCAAGTGACGAATGGATAAGTATTTTGATAAGAACGTTAGGGTCAAGCAATTCGAGAAGGGGGAACTCGTGTTAAAAAAGGTCAACACGGCTGGGAGGTCCGCCGCGGTGGGGAAGCTCAATCCCAATTGGGAGGGCCCCTATGTCGTGGAAGAAGCCTCAAAGTTAGTGTATACCGCCTCCAGAATGTGGAAGGTGAGTCGATCGGCCACACGTGGAGTGGCGATGATTGAAGCGTTTTTATCCTTAGGTTCACATGATGAAAGTACTTATCCTTTAAATTTTATTTTTCTTATGTTTGTGTATAACAACTTGCTAGGTGATGGGGAGATTCAAATGTTAGCCCCGAGCAGACCCGCTGACCAGACTCTCATCTAGCTGGCTGGGCCATAGAATGACTCAGTGGTAGGTTCTAAAGGTTCAAAGGTTAGCCCCGAGTAGACCCGCTGACCAGGCTCTCATCTAGCTGGCAGGGCCGAAGGCTCACTCGATGATATGTTCGAAAGGTTCAAAGGTTGGACCCGAGCAGACCCGCTGACCAGGCTCTCATCTAGCTGTCCAGGCTGTAGGCTCACTAGGTGACAGGTTCAAAAGGTTCAAAGGTTGGCCCCGAGAAGACCCGCTGACCAAGCTCTCATCTAGCTGGCAGGGTCATAGGCTCACTCGGTGGCAAGTTCAAAAGGTTCAATGGCTGGCCCCGAGCAGACCCGCTGATCAGGCTCTCATCTAGCTGGCAGGGCCGTAGGCTCACTCGGTGGCAGGTTCGAAAGGTTCAAAGGTTGGCCCCGAGTAGACCTGCTGACCAGGCTCTCATCTAGCTGGCAGGGCCAAAGGCTCACTCAGTGGCAGGTTCTAAAGGTTCAAAGGATAGACCCGAGAAGACCCGCTGACCAGACTCTCATCTAGCTGGCAGGGCCGTATGCTCACTCAGTGGCAGGTTCTAAAGGTTCAAAGGTTAGCCCCGAGCAAACCCACTGACCAAGCTCTCATCTAGCTCGTAGGGTCGCAGGCTCACTCGGTGGCAGGTTCTAAAGGTTCAAAGGTTGGCCCCGAGCTTACCCGCTGACCAGGCTCTCATCTAGCTGGCAGGACCATAGGCTCACTTGGTGGGGACCCATGAGGAAGGAAAAGTAAGGGAGAAACCCAAGGCGAAGAATTAACATAGGGTAAGTCCCAACATAAGGTCGGTGAGTGGTGCCTATGAGGGACACTCGTTGGTGAATGATATCGCTCGAGAAAGACACCCGCCCGTTGAGTGCACAGTGGAACATTTGCCAGACCCACAGGCTGCGAAAATTTAGCAGGTTGAGTTGGGTTCTCAGCGCAGTTTCGTTCCCCGCCAGAAATCAACAAAATTGCCTAAGTCCTAAAAAGGTTGGGGAGAATGCGAGAGGGTTGCGACTGCGTGACACGCCTGGGCGTCGAGAGTGTCTAGTGATAACCTAGATTAGGGTTCATCAGTGCTAAGGGCGAACAAACGATATGCGGGCACACACGCGAAAGTTCGAGAGCATCCGAAATAACGAACGAACGCGCGAGCTATCGGCTGATAAAAGCGAGAAATGCAGAGAAAGATACACAATAAGAACAACAATCGCAAACGGAAGCAAATGTATTTCATTTCATTTCATTTCATTGTGGAAAAATAACAAAGGAATGACTCTCGCATTACACCAAAATGAAAAAGAAAGAGAGGAGACTTTAGGGGTCGTCGGCTTCCTCTCCAGAATACCCGCTTCTCTCGCTCGGAGAGGGGAGGTTGCCGAGCTGCCGTCCGTCGCCGGCTTCGTTCGCCGGATCCACCTGGGCAAAGAGCTCGGGAAGCACGTTGTGGGCGAGAATCCTCTCGCCCTCTTCCTTCAAAAGGATGGCCCTTTGCAGCACCTCCAGCGTATGCTTCGCATCTCCTTGGGTGGACCTCAGCATCAACCCCTCCTCTTGATGGTCCTCTGGAGGGATCTGACGATAGCCTGCGAGAGTAAAAGTTAAACTTCTTTTTGACGGATCCTTTAGTGTGAGGGAAAAGGGGGAACTCATCAGGTACATATTCTTCAATGGGGGACCGACGAGAGGTGTCGTCCTGCCCTGCGAATGGTTGGTGGGGGGGGGGGGGGGGGGGGGGTGGAGCGACTTCCCCTTCCCAGGGCGATGAATCTGGCCGGCGGTGTTGGAGGTAGTGGCCAGATCCGCCGCAAGAGAATTGTCCTCGAGGCCTCTGTCCGCCTGACGCCCCCGCTCAGGTGCGGGGGATGCGATGATGGTCTCAGGAGCAGGAGAGTTGCGTGTGGTGGACGACAACCCTGTGGTCCCAAAGGTGAGAGCTGTGGAAACTAGTCCGAAAAATGGCGAAAGACAAAAGGAGGGCGAGAAGTCAATGAAGCGCTCACCAGGTGCGGGCCGGCTTCCGCCAGGAGTAGTTGCGAGGGCGGGCTACAGAGCCGGTGGAGCGCCTCCGAGAGCAGGGGGAATGACATTCGTCTGGTTGATCCCAAGGCCAGCCTCCATCTCCTGCAGATTCTGCGAGTGGTTAAAATCGCCAAGGCTCAGCGCCTGCTGTCGTAAGATCAACATGCGAGATAATTCATATTACCTCAGCAGCATTATCGGGATGAATGTTGGAAAGGGGGGAGTCTCTGGCGCAGATTCGCTCACCGACAGGTCCCGCCAGATGACCCTGGCCTTCTTCACCTGATAGGGCTTGGAAGTATCTCACGTTGACGAGAGCCAGGGGTCTTACCGGGTGGCCTTGGGAGGGATCTCCCCCTGAGCAGCAACAATATGATCCATCAGTCCTTGCGAGAGGGGCCTTGGAGTCAGATTCATGAACGTCATCTGAGCAGCGAGAGCTTGTAACTAGAAGAAAGCAAACAGTGATTGGAGAAAAAGCGTTTGGGAAGCAACACCTTGGGATGTATTTATAACAAAATGGAGGGCCCCACCAGAAAGATTCCCTCCAGGTCAGCAAAACACTCGCCGAATATTGGGGGTTGGACTTTTCTTTCCGAGCGAAGGACTCGCTCGCAAAGAGAGGGGATTGTGTACAACCCCGCATTCGCTGAGTGGGCCCCCAGGTCCAAAAAGGGGTCAAGAGGCAAGATCCATGTCAGGCAGATCACTCGCCCAGGCCAGATGAGACAGGGGAGCCTCCGGGTGAGTGCGAGTCCCATCCGCAAGGCACTCGCCTGTTTAGGGGGGCAAGCGCGCGGGTGGTCAGAAGAGTATGAGCGGAGTCCCACTCATGAAGCAGGCCAGGTATTAGGCGAGTGGTGCCTCCACGGACCACTCGCCCAGTGGAATCTAGTGTGCGAGAAGCCTGGCGAGTGGTGCCTTCACGGACCACTCGCCTAGAAGGCTTTGAGGGGGGAAATTACCTTAATACCCTTCGTGGGCTGCCAATAGCCCTTCAGAACAGCGGAGTTAGGTTGTTGGCAGACCAATTTGGGGTGCGATTAGTAAAACCAAAAGGCGGATTCATGATATTTGCAGACCAGCCTAGAGAATCTATAAAAAGACCCTTAAGGGCACCTTGGAGAAGACCTGATCTTTTAGGCTCTCTCCACCTAGGCAAGTTTGGTTGGCAGCTAGTGCCCTCCAAGGTGCCCGACTAAGCATTGGTTTGGGAGGGGAAGCTCTCTAAGATCTTTCGGGTGTGTGGCGGGACCTCCTAGCTGCAACCTTGGGTCTGTTCCATTTTCTCCGTCCATAGTCAAGAGCATAAGTGAGGGATAAGTAGGCGTGCACTACACCCCCTAGTGGGTCCGAACTGAAAGAGACCGATTGCCAGTTTCAACAGTTGGCAGTGGACCCGACCAAGGTGCAAGCGGTGAGAGATTGGCCACAACCAAAGTTGGCCTCGAATATCGGAAACTTTTTGGGATTAGCGTGGTATTATCGCAAGTTTGTGTAGGGGTTCTCAAGGATTGCACTTCCACTTACATCCTTGACGAAGAAGGATGCTGCTTTCACTTAGACAGAGAAGTGCGAGACAACTTTCCATGAATTGAAGGACCAACTCACCTCATCCCCTATCCTTGCTCTTCCATCCAGGAAGGAAGGATTTTAGATTTACACTGATGCGTCTTATCAGGGGATGGGTGCAGTTCTTATGCAGTATGGCCATGTGATTGCATATGCTTTGAGGCAGCTGAAGAAGCATGAGTAGAACTATCCGGTACACGACTTAGAGCTCGGGGTGGTGGTATTCGCTTTGAAGATCTGGAGGCACTATCTGTATGGGGTTCATTGTGAGATCTTCTCTGATCACAAGAAACTCAAATACATCGACACCCAGAAGGATCTGAGCCTACGCCAGCGAAGGTGTCTAGAATTCTTGTGCGACAATGATTATAGCATGCACTATCACCTAGGAAAGGCAAACACCATAGCAGATGCTTTGAGCAGGAGGGCCAACACTTCTGGACCGGAGCCCCAGATGATGGCCATGGAGCTGGTAAAGATGTTAGAGGGTATGCATATTACCTTGGTTTCCAAGGAAGAGCCCGAGGCCCACAAGGAGTACCTGGCTTCTCTAGGCATCACCTGTGATAGAAGAGACCACATCAGGTCATAGTAGAGGCAGGATTCAGCCCTGGAGCCTGTATTCAGAGCCCCAGAAGGGGGCAAGTCAGAGGACTATTCACTGCGCGATGATATGATTCATTTCCGGGGCCGTATCTATATACCCATAGGAGGTGGGATCCGGGAAGAAATACTTAGGGAGTCACACTGCACTTTGTACTCAGTGCACCCCGGGATCTCCAAGATGACGGCAGACCTGCGGAGGGACATGTATTGGCTCGGAATGAAGAGGGAGATTGTATCTTTTGTCTCACACTGCGAGACTTGCCAGCAGGTGAAGGCGGAATGCAAGAGCCCAGGAGGGCTTCTACAACCATTGCTAGTACCAGAGTGGAAGTTCGAGGACATAGTCATGGATTTTATACACGGATTTCCTCGCTCCCAATCCAGGCACGATTCTATGTGGGTGTTAGTGGATAGATTGACCAAGGTGGCACGACTCATACCTGTTAGATCGGTAGGCGCCCTTAGAGGGGGGGGGGGTGAATAAGGGTTTTTAAAACTTATGTTATATGTTGATTATCTTTGAAATAATGCGTGATTAAGAAGATGAGAAATCAAGTAAAACAATTGAAATAAAGTAGAGACATGTTTTATTAATATGAAATAAGGTTTTACAAAAGTTGATTTCTATAACGCCAGACATCTGTGGCGAATAATAGTAGACTCTTTTTGTTTTCTATCCCGACTCGCATCCCCATGAACCGGTGGCCCTAGCTTATCCTTCCTGGATTCGGCCTCAAGCCGCTCTAGCCAATCCAACCCCAGATATGGCCTTGAGCACCCCCGAACCCTAACCTAGATCTTGTCGCCAACACGAGGCAAATTTTTGCCCTAAGTCCTACCTAGACCTAGTCGCCAACACGAGGCAAATTCTCTAACCGTTTACAAGAAATATGAAATGATAATAATAAAAACTCCCTCTTGAAGAACATCTGAAGTTGGAGACGAAGATCCATTGTAGAATAAGCATTGTAGAAGCGGACGTCATTTGGATCCGGCGTGAAGAGATTCTCCTTCAGAAATTCGCGGAACTTTGGTAGGACATCAACTTTCGGCCAAGGTAGCCTCTGGAATTCTAGCACTCCATCTCTCTCTGATGTGTGTATGAAATGAGAGAAAAGGGGTCCTATTTATATCCTCAGCGCTAACGCCTGCGCTAGTGCTACCGCTGGCGCTATCCCATATTAGGACATATTCTATGCGGCAGAATCTTCAATCCGAGGAAACATTTCTCTCTTGCCTTCTGTGCTCCGTGCTACCACCTGCGCTATCGGCTACCGCCAGGCGTTAGCTCCTTCTATATGTGCTCCAAGAATTGCGCTAATCATCGCTAGCGCCGGGCGCTAGGTGCTACCGCCGGCGCTAGTGGGAATGTTGGATTTGATGGCTCAAATTTGGGGGCAATCTTCTTATGTAATCCTTGAGTCATATGGACTTTGCTTTTTTGCACACTTAAACACACAAGATCAAATACACATAGGATTTGTTATTCTCAAACCTAGGAGATGCGGAAGACCATGTTCCAACAAACTCCCCCCTTTTGATAATAACAAATCCATTAATGATAAATCAGAGCATTAATATAAGCATGATGTAACCTACTTGTGTGTGTGTGAGAGTGATGACTTAGGATAAATAGTGATTGTAAAATTTTAGATTGCTCCCCCTAAATACATGCTCCCCCTAAGTGAATGCTCCCCTAATATGTAAGCTATCATCTTTAATTAATCAAGTTATTTTTTCATTTTGATAGCGGATTTTATTTATCATGGAAGATCTCCCCCTTTTGTTATTAGCAAAAGTAGGTAAGGAAACAAAACACAGAAAAGTTTTGATTAGAAGATAAAGGCATGATTGAGCTTTTAGAGAGAAGGAAATGATAAGGAGTTTTGGAATACTTTTCATTGAAATAGATCAGAGTGTTGAGCATAAAGATGAATAATATAACATTTGCCAAGTAATCAATATTATCTTGTTAGTTCTCTCCGATATATAAGAGTTTTAAGTATAAGAAGAATACAAGGTAAATGTAAAGTTGCGGAAGACTTATATAAAAAATACAATCAAACATCTTTTGTATGACATGATGATTCATAAAATGAAACAAGATGTTTTTGTAAATCATTGTTCAATTAAAATCTTTAAGTTTAACAATAAAGTAACCAAGCATGAAATAATGTTATCAAAAAGAGATTACTACAATGTTATTTTAATTCACAATTTCAAAACATACTAAACATTGTAGAAAGCATGCTAGGTAATCTAGTGCATTTATATAGAAAGACTATTATAGAATTTTAGCATTAGGATCCAATACTCATGGAAGAAGTGTTATGGAAGATAATGATGTGCACAAAAGTGTATTTTGAAGAGAGTAAACAAATGATTTAATCAAAAATACAAGACATGTGTAAAGTAAAGTGCACAATAAAACACAAATAATTTTACTTCCACACACTTTTAAGCACAAAGAAAAAATGTACAACTACCAGGGTGCTTTGCACACACAATGCTCATTAAGACTTATCAGGGTGCAAAGTAGTGCTTGAGGGATCACACAATTTTATTCTTCAATATTGATTTTTTTTTGTGATCCGGTGTACTTAAGAATAAGTGGTTTTATTTTAAAAATGAAAGGTTTGCACAAGTCACTTTACTAATCTTTCCAAGGTGCTCAACCTCACAACACTTATTAAGACTTATCAGGAGGTTCAAGTAGTGCTTGGTGGAGATAACTTTGTCAATTTATTTCATGAGTGTTGTTTTGTACAAAGTTCTCCGATTACACTTGTTTTGCAAACTATTTAAATTATGAAATTACAACCACTTTTCTTAATGTTTAATAGTGCAAATAAGTGTAGTGTAGGTAAGATACTTGTGTAACTTTAATTTATTGTACAATTACAATACACTAGCAAGCATCTGTAGATTAAGAACATAAGTAGACTTAGCCAAAGAGTGAGTGAAGAAATATAATTATTAGCCATAAAACATTTACTCATACTTAGAGGTATGCTAAGCATAGGTTCTACACTACTTTTACAATATAATTGATGCACATATTAATAGATATATCAAAGCATGATGAAAACAATGTTCAAAGTAGTTTTACAAGATAAATTGGAACATTGTTGAAGTTCTAAAGATAGTTTAAAAACATGCTTGATTATCACAATAAATTCCATACAGTTTTTTTTTGTTAGTTTTTGTATTTTATATTTTTGTATTTGATTTTTGCATTTAGAAATAGAATTTAAACAAATGACAAAAACAAAAAGGCAAAACATATTTTTTTGTAATTTGGCTTTTGTATTTTTGTATTTGATTTTTCAAAAATGAAATAAAATCAGAAGTGCAAAAATAAATAGTACATATAGATTAATATATTTTTAAGACTTTTTCAAAATTTTAAAAATACAGAAAAACAAATAGGTGCGCTAGCGCCGGCGTTAGCGCTAGCGCGGGAAATAGTGCACGATTTTTGATGATTTTGAAATTTTTAATTGTTGATCTTGATTAAGTGTCCAAATAGTAGTTTCATGCATAAATTTCAGATTTTTAGGAGTTGTTTTAGATGGTTAAAAATTGCAAAATTGCGTTTTTGAATGTGTTTTAACTCGAAAGATCTAGGACACCTAACTCAAGTCGTAATAATCGAAATCTTGCATCGAGAAGAGGTTTAGTAAATATGTCAGCGAGTTGAGAGTCCGTGCCAATGAAACTTACTTTTACATGCTCTTTCATAATGTGATCCCTAATGAAATGATGACGAACATCGATGTGTTTGGATCTAGAGTGGTGTACGGGATTATATGTGAGGTCTATTGCACTTTTGTTGTCACATTTAAGATCAATGTTTTTGAGATGAAATACAAAATCCTCTAGAGTTTGCATCATCCATAACGCTTGTGCACAACAACTACCAAGTGCGATGTATTCGGCCTCCGTGGTGGAGAGTGCAACCAAAGATTGTTTCCTACTAGACCAAGCAACTAATGAGGGTCCTAAAAAGTGACAAGTACCGCTAGTGCTTTTTTGATCTAGTGAACAACCGGCGTAATCTGAATCGGAATAGCCGTGGAGTGTGAATGAATCATTGTGTGGGTACCATAATCCTAATTTAGATGACCCTAATAGATAACGAAAAAAACATTTTTACCGCTTTTAAATGAGATTCTTTTGGATTGGATTGAAAGCGAGCACATAAACATACGACAAACATTATATCTGGTCTAGATGCACTTAAGTAAAGAAGAGATCCTATCATTCCTCTATATAACGTTTGATCAATGGAAATTCCAGATTCATCTTTTCCTAGTTTTAAAGAAGCACTCTGAAAGTGCACAGTTAACCTTACTAGAATTCTCTAGATGGGGGGGGGGATAGAGATTTAAAAATACTTTGTGCAAAGTTAACAAATATATATATATATATATATATATATGTGTGTAATAATCATAGATTTAAGCTTCCCACACACACCAACAAGAATTAAGCAAATAAAGAAAATAACAGCAAAAAGAAAATCACAGCACAACACAAAGAAATATAGTGGTTCCCCAAACTTTGGGTAGTCCACTCTTTTACCCCCTTGGTAAGAATTCACTATCTTGTACTGAGTCTTTTGATAAGGAGACTCTTAGAACCAGCCTGAGTCTTTTGATAAGGAGACTCTTAGAACCAGTACAACTGAATTTTTTGAAGAGAGATTCTAAAAACTCTTTTACATAGTTTAAAAATGAAGTGAAAATAAGAAGAAGAAGTAGAAGAGAAACAATTGAAGCAAGAAAGAATCTTCTTCCTAGCAAGAAGATTAGAAGCACAAGTATAGTAAATGGAATCTCTCTTCTATAGTGAGAAGGAGATTGTAAGCCTTTTTCTCTTTCAGTGAGAGGTTTCAAAAATTGCAGCAGTATGATCTCAGAAGAAGGAGAAGAAGAAGGCTTGTTGATTGCTGCAGCACATTTCACTTTTCTCAGTTTTTCTCACTTTTCTCTTGGGAGCTTTTCCTCTATTTCAAATGTATGGAGTGGATCACTTCATCTACTTCTCTGCCGACTTCCCTCTTATTTATATCTCTATTTATTCAAAGAATAATATAGGAGAATAATAAATTAGCAGTCAGAGAAATAACAAGAGAGAAAAGATTCCATGATCAATATTTCTGTAGAAGGAAAGAGATCATTCTGATTTCAAATAATATCCATAATAAACTTAATCAATTTAGCCAAGAATCAAATAGAAGGAAAGACTGATTCAGAACGGCTATAAAAGAATAATATAATTCCATAAGAATCAGATCTACAAGAAGAAGGAAAGAGATCTGGCTTGTTTTGAATTTGTCATAGGAATCGACGTGCGTCGATTACTATTTGATGGAAGCGTCGATTTCAGATTGGCTGGACGTCGAGAGGAGAATATGGAAAGTGCGTCGACTAAGGTGCGTCGACTTCACTAGATACGTCGACTAGAAGTCAGAGTTACGTCGACATAGGTTACGTCGAATTCTGTTTAGAGCTACTTCGACTCATTCTGAGAGGAACGTCGACTACACTTCGACGTTGCGTTGAATACTATTCGACGCATATTTACTTAGACTAATTTTTCATTCTTAGAATTTATATTCTACTCATTTTTAGGGGTTAAGATAAATCATTTCTCCAACACACTCATAGGAGTAGAAGCTTGTTTAAGATTTTCAAATCCAAATCGTGTAAGCATATCGTGAACATATTTTGTTTGGCAAATAAAGATACCATCAGTTCGTTGTGAGATTTGAAAACCAAGAAAATATGATAGTTCTCCTACAAGACTCATTTCAAATTCATTTTTCATTACTAAGACGACTTCATTACACAACTCTTCATTAGTGGCTCCAAAAATGATATCATCAACATATATTTGTAAAATAATTAGATCGTTATTATTATGCTTAATGAAGAGTGTGTTTTCGGCACTTCCCATAACATAACTGTGCTTTAACAAAAATGATGTAAGTCTATCATACCATGCACGGGGCGCTTGTTTTAAACCATAAAGCGCTTTTTCTAATTTGTAAACATGATTAGGAAATTTTTCATTTATAAAACCGGGGGTTGTTCTACATAAACTTCTTCTTTTATAAACCCTTTTAAAAAGGCACTTTTAACATCCATTTGAAATAATTTTATTATTTTAAAACTCATAAATGCCAAAAATATTCGTATAGATTCTAAGGGAGCAACGGGTGCAAAGCTTTCTTCAAAATCTACCCCCTCGATTTGAGAATAACCTTGAGCAACTAAGCGTGCTTTATTTCTTATAATCCTAGATTCACCGTCTAATTTATTTTTAAAGATCCATTTTATGCCGATAACTGGATGATTAGATGGTCTATCTACTAGATTCCATACTTTATTTCTTTCAAATTGATCTAACTCTTCATTCATAGCCAAAAACCAAAATTCGTCATTTAAAGCGGCGAAAACATTTTTATGTTTGATTTCGGAAACAAAGCAAATATTTGAAAACCTTTCATGAAGAGAAGATCGAGTTCTTACCCCAGTAGAAGGTTCCCCAATGACTAGCTCTTTTGGATGATTTTTTGAGAAGTTCAAAACGCTTGGAGGTACACATTCATCTTCCTTGGACTTCTCCTCCTCTTCTTTGGAAGGTTCCTCTTCGTCGTGCTCCAAAGATAGCAAAGGTTCATCATTTGTACCTGTAGGAAGCCTTTCTGCACACAGAATAATTTCATCAAATTTAACATTAATAGACTCTTCAACCTTGCTCGATCTTTTGTTAAATATTCTATTGGCTTTACTGGTTGAAGAATATCCAAGAAATATTCCTTCATCACATTTTTCATCAAATTTTCCTAAAGAATCTTTTGTATTAAGAAAAAAACATTTACAACCAAATACTTTAAAATATGATACGTTAGGTTTCTTTTGATAATATAGTTCATACGGTGTGAGATTTAGTGATGGGCGAAGCATAACTCTATTCATTACATAGCATGATGTGCTTACGGCTTCGCCCCAAGAAGACTTGGGTAATTTATATTCAGATAACATGGTGCATGCTAGTTCTTGGATTGTCCTATTTTTCCTTTCTACAACACCGTTTTGTTGAGGTGTGCGTGGAGCGGAGAACTCATGCTTAATACCTAACATTTCACAAAAAGATTTAAAATTTTCATTTTCAAATTCACCTCCCTGATCTGAGCGAATGCATTTTATTTTTAAATCTAGTTCATTTTGAATACGAGTACATAATTTTGAGAATTCGCAAAACGCATCAGATTTGGAAGTGAGAAATAAAGTCCAACAATATCTTGAGAAATCATCTATTAGAATAAAAGTATATATTCTACCACCAAGACTTGCGGGTTAACGGGACCAAAGAGATCCATATGAATTAATTGCAATGGTTTTGAAGGAGAAATTTTGTTTTTGCTTTTAAAAGGTGATTTTGTAAATTTTCCTTTTTGGCATGGAGAACATAGTGAAGATAAATTTCCATTCAATTTAGGCAATCCTCTAATCAATTCCTTTTTTGCTAGTTTTAAAATGTGATTTGTACTAGCGTGACCTAAACGTCTATGCCATAGTTCTAATTCATCATTTTTTGTTATAAAACATTTTATAGATGATTTGGAAAGATCATGAAACGAAACTATGTAAACATTGTGAATTCTAGGTGCAGTTAGTAACACATCTTTTGTTTTAGGATTAAATATTTTGCAAAGATTAGTAGATGATTCAAATAATACATCTAATCCTTTATTACACAGTTGACTTATAGATATTAAGTTATGTTTTAATCCTTTTACATAAAGAACATTTGAGATAAGAAAGGATTCGTTACCCACTGTACCTACTCCCATGATCCTTCCTTTACCATTATCACCAAATGTTACGATCCCTCCTTTCTTCTTTTCTAGGCTAAGGAATTTTGCTTTGTTGCCCATCATGTGCTTGGAGCATCCTGAGTCCAAGTACCACACGTCCTCCGTTTCCTTAGCCATCCTGCAAATCTAGTGAGAAGATGAGAGTAAAGATCCAGATACCCAAGAGGTACCACCCATAGAGTAAGTGGATTTCTTAGGTACCCAGATTTGTTTTAACGATCGTTGTTTTATATTCCTGCAAGAGCTAGACGTGTGTCCAAACTTAAGACAATTTGCACACGAAATAAAGGGGGTTGAGACCCTTTTCTGAATTTCTACATTGCTCTTGCTGGATGATGTTTGAACTTTAGAAAAAAATAGGAGATTTTTTAACTGTTGAGCTACCGCCGGTGTTAGTGGCTAGCGTCGGGCGGTAGGGCTCACTTTGATATCATATCCCAAATTTTCCAGAACCATAACATTGGTTTCCCAAAATCATATCCAAGGATTTTTGACCAATCCCGAATTTTTTATGGCTATATTGAGGTCATGATTTTGTTTTTTAAGAAAAGTATTTTCTTGTACAATCATAACACATTTATTTTCAAAGCCCTTTTTGTTATTTTCAATTTGTAAAAGAGAGGTTTTTAGTTTTCTCTCTAAGTCCCCCTTTTCTTTTGCAATAGTTTTGTTTTGTGAGAGGGCCTTAGAAAGAGAAACTTCAAGTTCTTTTGTCTTACATAAAGAGTGCTCACACTCTTGGCATGAAACCTTTCTCTTTTCAAGGGAAATCAATTTTTTTGTGAGCTTATGATTTTCTTTGATAATAGATTCATTTTCACGATTTAATATAATATTATCTTTTATACTTTGATCATAGGATTTGCAAGTTTGAACAAATTCATCATAGAGTTCTTCGAAGGTAGGAGGAGTTACCTCAGTGTCGCTAAGAACACTGGTGTCATCATCGTTGCTTTTTGCCATTAAGCATAAGTTTGCTTCCACCTCGCTACTTGACTCAGACTCGTTTGAATCTTTAGAGGAAGAATCATCCCAAGTTGCGGCTTTCAATACTTTCTTTTCTCTTTTGCTTTGTATTGTTCTTTTTGCTCCTTTTGATACTTCGGGCACTGGCTCCGAATGTGCCCGGTCTTTCTGCAGTGGTAGCACTCCGGTGGTGGTCTTTCTTCTTCATCTTCGCTTCCTTTTCCTTTCCTTGATGAAGAGGAAGATCCCTTTCATCGAGTATCCTTTTGGAAGTATTTCTGGAATGTGTTCCTTCTTTCCGGATTCCTAATTAACTTCCTGAAATTCCTCACCAGGAGACCTTCTTCATCTTCATAATCATCTTCGATGCTCTCCTTCTTTGATTTTAGTGCTAGTGCCTTTTTCTTTGGCTCTTTCTTGTATTCATCGTGTTGAATCTGGTGTTCTACCTCATGGGTTTTGAGATTCCCAATAAGGTTCTCGATCTGGAGCGTTCTTAAGTTGTGCGACTCCGAGATGGCTGTCACCTTTGGATTGAACCTTGGAGGTAAAGAGCGAAGAATTTTCCTCACCAAGTCCCCGTCTGTGTAGATCTTTCCAAGTGCCTTTGAAGCGTTGACGATCTTGGTGAAGTGAGTTTACATCGAGTTGATGTCCGCTTCGGTATCCATCCTGAATTTTTCAAATTCAGATTCCAGTTGGAATAGCTTTGCATCTTTCACCTGCGATGTACCTTCATGAGTAACTTCCAATTGATTCCAAATATCATAAGCAGTTATGCATGCAGAAATTCTATTAAACTCTGTCCTATTTTAGGCGCAATATAAAGCGTTCATTGCTTTAGCATTATTTTTACACCTTAGTTTATCGTTATCATCCCATTTATCTTTAGGTTTTAGTAATGTTGCCTCTCCCACTACAGTTGTAGGAGGAGAGTACCGAACTTCTACCATGTTACATACATCTACATCCATGGTCATAAGAAAACACATCATTCGATTTTTCCAGTAGTTGAAATCTGACCCAGAAAAGAGAGGTGGTCGACTAACTCCTTAACCCTCCAGAAAAAGCGAGATCATGAGACGCCATTATTCCCGGTTGTTAAGCCGATTGGAATAAAACCGCTCTGATACCACTTGTTGGATCGATAGGCGCCCTTAGAGGGGGGGGGGTGAATAAGGGTTTTTAAAACTTATGTTATATGTTGATTATCTTTGAAATAATGCGTGATTAAGAAGATGAGAAATCAAGTAAAACAATTGAAATAAATTAGAGACATATTTTATTAATATGAAATAAGGTATTACAAAAGTTGATTTCTATAACGATAGAAATCTGTGGCGAATAATAGTAGACTCGTTTTGTTTTCTATACCGACACACATCCCCACGAACCGGTGGCCCTAGCCTATCCTTCCCGGATTCGGCCTCAAGCCGCTCTAGCCAATCCAACCCCAGATATGTCCTTGAGCACCCCATAGACCTAACCTAGATCTAGTCGCCAATACGAGGCGAATTTCTGCCCTAAGTCCTACCCAGATCTATTCTCCAACACGAGGCGAATTCTCTAACCGTTTACAAGAAATATGAAATGATAATAATAAAAACTCCCTCTTGAAGAACTTCTGAAGTTGGAGACAAAGATCCGCTGTAGAATAAGCGTTGTAGAAGTGGACGTCGTTTGGATCCGGCGTGAAGATATTCTCCTTCAGAAATTCGCAGAACTTTGGTAGGACATCAACTATTGGCCAAGGCAGCCTCTGGAATTCTAGCACTCCATCTCTCTCTCTAATGTGTGTCTGAAATGAGAGAAGAGGGGTCCTATTTATATTCTCAACGCTAACGCCTGCGCTAGTGCTACCGCCGGTGCTATCCTATATTAGGACATATTCTGCGCGGCAGAATCTTCAATCCGAGGAAACTTTTCTCTCTTGCCTTCTGTGCTCCGCGCTACCGCCTGCGCTATCGGCTACCGCCAGGCGCTAGCTCCTTCTATATGTGCTCCTAGAATTGCGCTAATCATAGCTAGCACCAGGCGCTAGGTGCTACCGCCGACGTTAATGGGAATGTTGGATTTGATGGCTCAAATTTGGGAGCAACCTTCTTATGTAATTCTTGAGTCATATGGACTTTGTTTTCCTGCACACTTAAACACGCAAGATCAAATACACATAGGATTTGTTATTCTCAAACCTAGGAGATGCGGAAGACTTGGTTCCAATAATACCGGTTAAGAAGTACGCTCCTGTTGCAGTTCTAGTGAGTTTATTTGTGGAGCAGTTCGTTAGGTACCACGACGTACCTAGGACAATTATCTCATATTGTGATGGTCAGTTCACTTCTAGGGAATGGAGGGCGGTGCAAGCATACTTGGGATCTCAGCTTACGTTCAGCGCCGCATTCCATCCACAGACCGATGGAAAGAAGGAGCGGATGATCTGAACTATGGAGGATATGCTACGATTATCGATCCTGGATACGGGAAAGCCTTGAGAGAGGTTGTTGCCCCTGGTCGAGTTTTCATATAACAACAGCCACCAGTTGAGCATTAGGATGACACCGTATAAGGATTTATACGGTAGGAAGTGACAGACATCGCTTTCTTGGGTCCAGGACGAGGACCAGAAGGCACTTGGATCAGAGTACATTAAATACACAAACACTCTAGTTCGGATGATCAGGGACAAGATGGAGGAGGCTAAGAGCTGGCAGGTCAAGTACTACGATGTGAGGCGTCAAAAAGTGGAGTTCCAAGTGGGAGACATGGTTTATTTAAATATACGTCTGGTGCATGGTGTCTCGCGGGTGCGGGGGCACAAGAAGCTCAACCCTCGATTTATGGGGCCCTATAGGATCCTGGAGCAGATCAGCCCCTTGGCTTACAGACTGGAGATTCCATTGGAGTTGGCAAACTTGCACGACGTCTTTCATGTATCTTCACTACCAAGAGCTCTACTTAGGCTGGAGCAGCACATCACTTCCACCTCGGGCCTGGTAAAGTCCGATAGATCATGTATCTTTTGTCTCACACTGCGAGACTTGCTAGCAGGTGAAGGCGGAATGCAAGAGCCCAGGAGGACTTCTACAACCATTGCCAGTACCGGAGTGGAAGTTCGAGGATATAGCAATGGATTTTATACACGAATTGCCTCGCTCCCACTCCGGGCACGATTCTATTTGGGTGATAGTGGATAGATTGACCAAGGTGGCACGACTCATACCGGTCAAGAAGGATGCTCCTGTTGCAGTTCTAGTGAGGTTATTTGTGGAGCAGTTCGTCGGGTACCACGGCGTACCAAGGACAATTGTCTCAGATCGTGACGGTCGGTTCACTTCCAGGGAATGGAAGGCGGTGCAAGCATACTTGGGATCTCAGCTTATGTTCACCACCGCTTTCCATCCACAAACTGACGGACAGATGGAGCAGACGATTCAGACTATGGAGGATCTGCTATGATTATACATCCTAGATACGGGAAAGCCTTAAAAGACGTTGTTGCCCCTGGTCCAGTTTTCATATAACAACAGCCACCAGTCAAGCATTAGGATGACACCGTATGAGGCTATATATGGTAGGAAGTGTCAGACATCGTTTTCTTGGGTCCAGGACGAGGACTAGAAGGCACTTGGATCAAAGTACATTGATGACACAGATGCTCTAGTTCGGATGATCAAAGACAGGATGCAGGAGTCTAAGAGCAGGCAGGTCAAGTACTACGATGCAATGCATCTGAAAGTGAAGTTCCAAGTGGGAGACAAGGTTTATTTGAAGATACATCTGTTGCATGGTGTCTCGTGGGTGAGGGGGCACAAGAAGCTCAACCCTCGATTTATGGGGCCCTATAGGATCCTAGAGCGGATCGGCCCCTTGGCTTATAGGCTAGAGCTGCCATTGGAGTTGGCAAACTTGCATGACGTATTTCAGGTATCTTCACTACGGAGAGCTCTACTTAGGCCGGAGCAGCACATGATCACTTCCACCTCAAGCCTGGTAGAGTTTGATAGATCAGTCCGTCTGGAACCAGTCCGGGTCGATGATACAACAATCCGAGTCCTGCAGAAGAAGAAAGTTCCTTTAGTTAAGGTATTGTGGTACAAACATGGATGGGAGGAGCACACATGGGAGCCTATGGATCTCATGTAGCAGCAGTACCAGAGACTTTTCACTTCAGGTACAACCTAAACCAACTCAAAGATTTACTTATTTACCTTGTGTTAAGAACCCCGTAGACCCGAACTTAAATTTCGGTGACGAAATTATTATTTTTGTTTTTTGGGATTTGTAACATCCCATTTCCTACTGGACTCCTAAACTTCAATTAGGGTAGGTCATGTTGTGAGTGAAGTGAGTTTGGGCTAGGTAGTGACCATATGATACATTGAGTTGGGTGAACTCACATGTGGTCCACTATAGGAAACATGCCAACTTAGGTCAAATTAGCTCAAATTGAACTCACATTTGTAAATTGACCTCACTGCTATGTTCCTAACCCTAAAGGAGACTCAATTGACCAAAAGCCCCGTCAATTGGTCAACCAATTTGGCCAATTTGACAAAGTCAAATTTAGGTCTATCTAGTCCAATTCAACTCAATAGGGTCCAATTTATACTCATATGACCAAATTGACCCTACCACTAGGTGGGAAACCCTTAAAAGGGTGTTATGGACCCAAAAGCCCATCACGAGGTCATCAATTGGTCCAATTTGACTAAAGTCAAATTTAGTTCAACATAAGCCAATCCTTCCCCAATAGGTTCAATTGACCCACAAAACATGAAATTGACCTCACCCCTAGTCTTAGAACATCATAAGGGACCCAATTGACCCAAAAGCTGCATCATGAGGTCATCAATTGACCAAAGTCAAAATTTACCCAATTTTGTCAAAATCACACCTATCGGCTAAATTAGCCTTATTAGGGCACCACATGACTCAACCAACATTGGGTGGTGTCAAGGGACTCAAGACACACACTTTGGACCAGTCAACTCACCCAATTGACAAAGTCAACCCCAAAGTCAACCGTGGTCAAAATAAACATTAAATATGAAATTAAAAGCCTTTAAGCAAATTCCAATGGGCCAAGCCCAATTCCAAGGCCCATCCAACAACCCACGAGGCAAAAGACAACCCATAACCCTCTGAATTTGAGTGGAGGATTTTCTTGGAGGGCAAAATGGGAAAGTCATCCTTTTGGAGGAGAAAGAGGAGGATTTCATGGTGTGCTTGCCACTTGTCACCTCCTCCTCATTCCCAAAGGAAACCAATGCATTCCCCATGCATTGGGACTGGCCTCCCTTCAATGTCAGCCGGCTGCCATCAAGGAGAAGCCTCCAAATCACCTTGGATGAGACCCCCTATGGTGGAACCTTATATACACCCCATCTCAACCCAAGCCAACCCTTTCATCACCTTCCCCGCCTCACAAGGAGTCGAGCCAGCCACGTAGAGCCAAGATTTAACTGCAGGATTGGGATTTGGAGCGAGCTCGCCGGAGACAGCCACCACCATGTCACATCGATACAACACATGCCGCCAAACCCCCACACATGTCCGTTTCCCATCCCCTCACTATGTGCTCGCATCTAGATCAGTCTAGGAGAGAAGTTGGGCTTAATTGAGCCCGATCCCATATGATATAGAGGGAGAAATCTTGAGCTTTTCTCCTAGCTCAGGATCATCGGAAATAGCCTCTCTGACGGCCGTGCCGCCGCCTAGCGATAGCCACCACCTCAACGGAGGTGGTGGTGGTGGTGGTGGTGGCTGTCCAGGGAAGTGGTCGGGTGGCCGAGATTTTGACTTGGAAGGTTGGGCTTATCTGAGTCGTTGCTCATCGGGGATGATAAGCCCTAGCCGTCTGATCTTGATCAATGATCAAGATTAATTTTGTGTATTATTGTCACATATATTGCAACAGATTGATTAATTATTTAGAGGCCCATAGAGGCCTTTTCATGAAAAATGCCCCGAGACAACGTTTGTAGATCTTAGTGTCTACTTTAATTAGGAACATAAATCAGCTCATTTGGAGCACTGTGGGCCCCTGTAGAGCAATTGTGGTGGGACTGGTCCTATTGTAGGGCAAAAATTAGATCATGAATTTCTCTTAGATGTTAAGTCCAATGGAGCTGAAATTTGGCCCATGCATGCATCTGCAATAGTACTATCTTGTGTCAAAAATTTAGATATTTAGGAGAACAGTTCACCATTGTTTTGTTCATTATTTGATTGATCAAATTAATGACATTTAAGGAGTTGGATAACTCCAAATAACCTCAAATTTGGGTGACATGCTGATTAGGTCATTATCTGACCCTGGTTAAAATTTGAGTACAATTGGACCACTGCATATTGGGTTATTCCACTTGCATGTCTTTGCATGGTATGTGACGTCGGGTGCAAATAGCCAAAAAGGGGGATTTGGTATTTTTGGCACACTTGGCTTGATCTTAGCCTCTGATATTTTGGCCACACCTTTTATATGACATAATAGATCACCTCAGTAAAAATTAGGATTTTTGAGAATTTAAATCCTAATTAGTTGTCTAACTTAACATACGTCTCCTTTATGTATTAATGAAATGTTTGTGATTAAAAACATTTAGAAAATTGTGAAACTCCAGGAAAGCACTTGGATGAGCAATTTGAACCTCTGAAAATTTTTATAGAAATTTTGAGTGATTATTTCTTGATTATCACCAAAATTACGATTTGTCACATTACTGAATTTTAGATATTTTAATAAGGGAAAAGAGTTTGGAATTGTTGGAACTCTAGGAGAAAATTTAAAACCTAGTTCTAAATCTCTGGAAATTTTAGTAGAATTGCTGGAAGTCTTTCACATGGAAAAATTCCATATATTCAATTTGTCACATAATTGAATTTATGAAATATTTATGGTTTAAACTCTCTTGAAAATTCTGAAATTCTGGATAGGATGTTTTTTAGGTCATTACAATACTATGGTAATTTTCTCAGAATTTTTGGATGAATAAATTAGTGCTTTCTGTGTAAAGTTACATATTCACTCCTTGTGTTATGAGGAAATTATAAATGTAAACTCTCTGGAAAATTCTGAAATTTTGGCTAGGATGCTTTTAGATCATTACCATACTATGATAAGTTTCTCAGAATTTGGGATGAGTTATAGTAGTACTTGCTGTATAAACTTGCATATTTACCCTGTTTATTTTATGTGAAAATTATGATTGTAAATCCTCTGGAAAATGATGAAACTTTGGAAATCATGTCATTTTGTTATTTAATACCTCTAGAAATTTTATTAACAAGTTTGAAATTACTGATATGATACTTTCTTTGGAAATTCATATATACTCAATGATTAATAAATTTTTAAAGGAGGCCAAATCAATTTGGAATGTAACAAAACTCTGGACACTTCTTGATTTATCCATTATGAACTCATGGTATGAATTGTAGCACAATTGGACATGATATAGTTAAGACTGCATCATAGGGATCAAAACTAATTCAACCGCATTTTAGTCTGCGAATTGTAAAAATTTGATATGGTGATTAGATCAGCAAGATCACTTAGAAAATCAAAAAAACATGGAACATAGTAGTAATATATCATTTATATCAGCGTTTAGAAGTTATGGATTTATCAGAGCATTTTCGTACTATAGTTCAGGAAGTAATTCAAAATCATGTTACAATATAAATAAAGGTATGAAAGGGACATTTATTACCTCAGAGAAATCATGATACTCATTCAGTATAATATAATGTTCTTGGTATATCATTAGTGTGAGTGGAAGAACATTTTGACTATCATATAAGACTCACACCACATAGACTATCGGAAACCTTATGAGTTGAGCATCGTTCAAGAGAACGGTACCTAAAGACAGAATTTGGAACAGGAATAAGGGCTAATACTAATTAAGTGGTGGTAATTGATAAGACATAAAACATCTAAGTAATAAGAGTAATAAAGGACTGGGTCTTTAGAAAGGGGTAGCCACCAATAAAAGTAATTATCATGGAAAGGGGGATTTGGGCTTCAGCCCATCGAATTCTCTAGTACCGCTACAAGCCCTTCACTAGGTAGACCTCGGGAAGTCCAGGATTCACCCTAATCTTCTTAGTATAATAATAATTAGACAAGAGTAGCTTATTCATTGAATAAGAAATATGGTAAACCTCATCCCGAGTTAAGGGATAGGAAGATACAAGATGGGTTAGTCCTGCCAGCTGGAGGCTCGGGAAGTTATATATCAGGGCGGCTTGGTCCTACGAGTTGGAGGCTCGGGTTGTGATAACTTGCATTTGCATAGAAAAAATTAGTGGCGGGTATTCATTACTGGGCCAGTCGTTACACCGACGGCAGTACCTTGACTTAGGTGAATGTGAGGGTTTGAGGGGCTAGTAGGTTGTTTATAGTGCGGTCTGGAGGACAATCCCCGAAAATGCACACCCGACCTTAAAGACTGGTGGATTCCAGCAAATAGTATGCAAGACTCTAGAGTGCACCTAGGACGTATATAGAGGCGTACGAAGGGTCTAGGCCTGGTAGTGTGTATACTAACCTAGGAAGTGAAGACACCCGCTTCACTGCTGTCGTAGCCACAACGGTGGTACTAGAGAGTGTAGCTAACTCCAAAAATTAGGAATGAAAGGTCTGTGATCACAGAGTCGTGTGAGTGAGTTGCACTTATATGAATCATATCATAACATGCATATCATAACATACATAAACCTTAGGTCATCAACTGTAGATCCTTGTCATGTAAATTAGTTTGAGCTCTTTTATATGATAAGTTATACTTCTAGAAACCTTAACTTATAAGTTTGCATGTGCATTCATATAAGTTAAGGTACTCATGTGATGGTAGTATAGTTATACGTGTTTACTTTACCCGCGCCACACTCCTTTACATTACTTACTTCCTTTACTGCTTCATTACTGCTTTACTATTGCTTCACTACTGTTTTCGTGCTTATACTGCTAGCGTAGATTTCCATGTCACCTGTTTATTGTCATTCTACCTTGTTGTCCTCCTCTTCCTTCCTCCCGCACGGTACCTAGGAGTCGCAAGGGAAGGCGAGGACAAAATGGCTTAGTCTTTATGACTAACGGTCAGTTGTGATCGTAGGAGCCCAAGGAGCTGGAGCACCAGCACGACAAGCCAGATGAGGTGGCAGGACTTGACGAGCAGATTCCGCGCACTACTACTACTAGGAGACAGGTGCTTGAGGATGAGAGTTATTTAGCTTCCGCATAGAGATGTTGAGAGAAAAAGTGATTGTATCATTACCTTTATTTTTGGATATGTATCGGGCATAAGCCCTCACTCTAATTTTGTGCTCTTGCTTGAACTATCATTTCATTTGTGAGATTTTGTGATTATGGACTTATTCAATTTTCAATATTCTTCTATTCTCTAAATTGGCCTAAAAGGTTGAATGATCTTACTAGCCGGCAGGATCGACGTCTTGCGGAGGCGACTAACCCGTGAGTTGGTGTCATCCGTAAGACGGTGGTTCTGGGCATATGACCCAGGTAACCCTCCTAGTAAGGGGAAGGGGGGTCTTACAGGATAGATGGAATCCAAGTTGGCAAAGATATCTGTAAAAGCCACTACATTCTTCTCCTTCCTCCATTAGCAACATTCTCGCGAAGAGAAAAAAGCATGAGAGGAAGAGGGAGAAAAGTGAAGAGAGCAAGGGAAAGAGGACATCTACCTCGCCTATAACTCAACCATATCGCGGTGATACCGATTCACCTAACGAGGGAGGCGAGCCCCTACAGAGAGAGCTCCCCTCCATGCGACCTCCATCATACCTCCAGAATAACCTCAACCGACCCCCCGGAGCACGTTCGATGGTAAACGACTAGTCATTCATACATCTTGCGCGATTTGAAATTATGTATTCCCTGATCTCGTCATTGCTTTTTGGCCTTGGATCAATTCGGCTTCAAAGAATTTGAGGACCTTTCCACCTGGGATTACAACATTCAATCCCTTTGGTTAGGGAATCCGTGGCGACTCCGCACAGTGATCCCAGAGCTAAGACTTCCATTGCGCTTTTCTCGTCAGGTAGAAGCTTTTTCTCGACCTACGAATCCCAATTATCATTCTTTCTAACTGATTATTCCTCACAATACTTGTTCCTGTTGAGATGACAAAAATTGCTCCATCTGGCGAACCTTCGTCGAAGGTTATCGTGCTAGAGATGTTACCTCCCATGAGACAAACTCTACCGCCTACTGATGTAGTGGGTAGAACACTGTGCTTGAAAGATAATGAGTGCCCCCCCCCCCCCCGAGAGACCTTGCTATTGGATCCTCCTCGCTTGTGATGCGCTAGTTTCATATAGTGATTTTACCCCATATTTTTCATGCTTTTCATTGATACTTTATCTATTTTGTATTTGATTTTACATTATTATCATCACTATTAGTGTTGCAAGAAATATATGTATTTGTGTTGAGATTGATTTAGGTTTTGGGAATTTTCTTTTTTTAGTGAAACTTTGTGCAAATTTCTCCACGCACGCCCGTGTGATTTATGCGCACATGCATGCGTAAGTATTTTTCTGATAGTATATATGTGTGTGTTAGGTCTCATCTAGAGGATCGAAAGTTTGGGGACTCGCCCAGACGTGCGCATTCACTCCTCTTTCCTTCTGGTTTCGCATATCTGCCATTTTCAAGCCTTCTCAACTCAATTTTAAGAATACTCCATCATTTGCAAGGATTTATCGAGGCGATTTAAAGTGCTTTGCTGCAGTTCTTGAGTAGTTTGAGTAAGGTGATCATGACTTTGAATATTGGAAGCAATCCCAAGAGAAGACGGGCCAAAGGAGGTTAGTGACAACTCCCGTACCCCGGATGACAGCGGCGGAAGAGCATTTGGAGGGCGGAGGACCAATCCGAGTTTCCTCCTCCTCTCCTCGGAATATACTCCTGTTATTTTCTTTTAGTGGACGACATTTACTCTCACGTCAACTACTTGTGGCTATTTTTTCTGATGCTTGTTATGATGAACTAAAGTTAGTGAGATAAAGACTAATTCTAAACTATTATCATGCTCAGTTGTCATGAACCCTAATGTTGAAGTTGGATCTTTCATGGTTGTTTAAGTATTTTTAGATTTATTCAGCTCTTGTTTTCAACTAGAAATCACCAAACTAATCAATTTGGCTTAACTTGCTAATGACATCAAAGTCGCCGAATACTACCATTCTGAGCTCCCTGTGGAGACGATAAATTCCCGAGTGAAACACTCGCAACTTTATTACTTGCGACCGGTACTATTGTCGTGCATCAAATATTTGGTGTCGTTGTCGGGGATCGCAGAATTTCTTAGGAGGTACTTCGATTGAGATGTTATGACATGATTAAGCTATTTTTCTTATTTCTATTTTATTATTATTACTTGATTTTCTTATTTTTATTCACTTGTCTGGAGAAAGGTTTTCGATTTCTGTTTGTTACAGTGGTTGCTACTTCAATTAATGCGAAGAGGGGATACAAAAATTTTACCCTACGACCCCAGAATAGAAAGGACTCTAAGAAGGACGTGGAGAGGGGTTGGAGAGATGGATGATAATGAGGATATGATCCACATTGAAGAGAATGCTCAACAACCTCCCCCTCGGAGGACGATGCGAGAATATTCACTCATAACTGTGGGGAGTGTGTCACCAATTATTCAGTCTGAGACTGCCAACCACACATTTGAGATAAAACCATCTATCATCCAGATAATACATAACATCGTCCAGCTCACTAAGCTTCCCCTTGAAGACTCGAAATTGCATATTGATATTTTTTTTGGAAATCTGTGATACCTTTAGGTATAATGGTGCTTTGTCTATTTTCATTCTCTTTACAAGACCGTGCTAAGTGTTCGCCCAGAATATCGCTGCTTCTTTTATACAAGGGAGTTCTTGCGATCTCAAGCATCAGACCGTTCCAGTCGGTTAACCGCACGGTCTCATTTCGAGATCGCCTAGCTTAGTTAGCTCATTTCCAGCCGCGGGCTCATCAGTTCGGGCTGCCATCCATCTCCGAGTCCGCACGGTCTGTGTCTCCCTTTTATTTCTGATATTAGCACACCAGGTAACCTCTTACCTAGGCCCAACTTCTCCTAACCCCCGGGAAGCCCGTAATCTTGGAAGCTTCCCATTTGGGCAGCCTCTGTGTCTATAAATAGGGGGTAGGGCTCCCCAGAACAGGATTTTGGGGAAGGGGGAGGGAATCAAGCCTTGAGCAAATTGTGGAGCCAAGCGGCCTCGATTTAATCTCGTTTCTATCTCCTCAGCTCTATCTTCTTTGACCCTCTTACAACCTCTTTTCTGCTTTCGTAAGATCACCCGCATTTAAGAGTTGTTAGTCGCAGGAAGTCTTGACTCATTGCTTAGCGACACCCAGTTTGGTGCTCTTAGCCACCTAGTAACCGACAGTCCTAAGTTCCTCTTTCGATTCTCAAGTGCGAGTTGTGGAGGTGCAATTTTTGCATCAATAGAATGAACACGCGACCTTCAGATAGGATTTGCTGGTGAAGTGCGACGGTCTGAGATGTCAGATCGAGAGTTGCGGAGTCAGTTCGCTAGAGGTCATCCAGATGCAGGTCGCCCGACCTCTGAGGATCTAGAAGCGCGCTTCAAGCGAGCACTCGAGCAGACTCGACAGGAGTTCGCTTGAGCTCAGCGCTAGACCGCCCAACAGATGGAGGAAATGGGAAAAGCTCTAGAAATAATTTCTCAATGGCTAGCTCCTCAAGCCGCCGAGGTCGCTACGCCAGTTGTCATCCAGCCTGCCTGCAGTCAGGTTTTTGACCGCGCAGACCCTAAGCCCGCTGCTCAGAAATGAGCATACCAGAAGATTGGCATTAATATTGCGATGGAAATCCAAGTCTGCCACCAAAAGATCACCACCCTCCAAAAAGGATGCACCAAGCAATAGCAGAAATAATATATTAAGGCATTAGCAGATTAGAAAAATAAAAACAACTAAAACTGGGTTGTCTCTTAGTAGTGCTTTTGTTTACCATCCTTAAGCTGGACCCAATACCTGTATTATGCAGTTTTATAAGATTGTCTAAGCATAAAGCGAAAATAATAAAGTCTACTTATTATTATTACATAACCAGCAGAGAAATCAACTATACGTTGTTTTAAAGTAGTAACTAGAAATGAATGAAATGGGTCTGAAGACCCACCAGTATAGGGGTAGAAATTTGGATTTATCCTCCATCCCCAAATCTCTTTCTTTTTCACCTTCTTCTTCTCTTCCGACATTAGATCAGGATAAGAATATCTTTTGCCTCTCTGCAGCCAATCCTTCAAGGGAGACACGGTCACCGCACTGTATTTCCCCTGCCAGAATTGATTTTCAACATTACCCAAAAATGGTTCAACATACTCAAAATCATGCAGGGATGGAAAAGAATAAGCATTAAGAGCATCAGGAAGAAAAGGTAGAGGTGGATCAGCAGTGGAGAGCATTTTAGATTCAACTTCACAAAGATTTGCCACTACTGAATCACCCTGCACATGTTCAAGCAAAGAAGGGTGGTCGGGAAACAAAATAGAAGAAAGACATAAATAATCTGTAATTATGGGAGTGATCCCGGTTTCACTCACGACAGGATCCAATGATAGATCACTATCAGTGTCGTAAGAATCATAACGGGGCGCATCTGAAAACTCGAAGGCAGCAGTGGTGTGACAGATCTCCTTCACCAATGAAGAGGTGCACAACTCCTCATCAAAAAGGTCATCTTCCTCATCCCACTTCGGTGCAGCTTGGAGGTCCATAACATCACCCTGCAAATAATCTTCGATACGATCATTAAAAATATGTGTAGAAAAAGTTTGCAAAGAAGCAGGAGGAACACAATCAATTTCAAAATCTGAAAATACAAGATTTGGTTCCTCCGCAAAAGGATCCGCAGACACCTATCCACTGGAGAGAGCACTCTCCTCACCCCACTATGGTGCATCAAGGAGCTCCCAATCCTCTCCATGTTGGTGTTGGGTTTTCTACTTACCATTCAGAATGATAAATGCATATCAAATATGCGCAGCGGAATAAAAAAAACAAGAACAACCCTAAACAGTTCAAGGATCTTGAAATTTCATGATTCAAGAAATCAATAAAGCAACATATTGCAATGTACCTGAAAAGAGATTGAGTCAATACTCAATCGAGATGCTCCAAGAAGAAATCCAGAGAACAATCGTTGAGTTCCACACGAGCATTGAAGAACCCTAGCCTCTTGTCGCACAAGATCTAGGTCGGAGAGAAGAAAGCCCTCAGTGTCTTCCACAGACTGCTAGGTCCGACTACAAGAAGAGGCGGCGGCGGCGGCGGTCGGACGTAACTCTTCTGTCAGAAGCTTTTGGCGGAACTCTTCCATCGCTCTCAGTGTATCGCAAAACAGATCGCATTCTTAGGTCAAAAGAATCGCATTTTTTTATACCTAGGCGAAAAAGAGAAGCTATCTGCACAACCACGCATTAATTGAAGCAAACAGAATTCATCGGGTGATGAATAATTCGTTGAATAACACGTTCGACGAACTGGCTAGCATTCGTTGAACGCGTCGGCCGTTCGTCAAACGCGCTAGCCGTTCGTCGAACGGGCTGGCCGTTCATCGAACGCGCTGGCCGTTCGTCGAACGTGTTGTCCATTCGTCGAACGTGCTGGCCGTTCGTCGAATGCGCCGGCCGTTCATCGAACGCGCTAGCCGTTCGTCGAACGCGCTGGCCGTTCGTCGAACGCGCTGGCCGTTCGTCGAACGCGCTGGCCGTTCATCGAATGCGTTGGCCGTTCGTCGAACGCACTTTGAGTTTGTCGAACGCGCTTTGATTCGAACACTTGTCAATACGCTCCATACAATATTCACAATACCTGTGGAGCATTTAGTTGACTCGACCCGATTCCAATAAGTGGTAGGATTGGTCCTTCACTTATATCCAATATAAGTAAGGCCAATATAATTCTTCCTCCAACTTCTCCAAACACTCTTGTGTGTGACCCCATAGGCTCATATCGCGTTGGCAGTGAGACTAGATACTTGACCACTTCCAGATCACCATGGAAACACCAACAGTCTCCCACTTGATCTTGAACGTATCAAATAAAAGTCTCACAAATAATGAGCGGCATCTAGCAATGCATCATTGCTACCCAAGCAATAAGAGTTCATAACTCAACAAGCCTGTCTTGACCAATGTATCAGTGTTGTCATGTCCCTTTGTCCCTTACATCCGGATAGAACTAGAGGCATGGACCGTGTCACCCTCGTAATTGTTCAATCCTAATTCCTTGATCTAGAATAGACTGTTTGAAATTGGTGAGCTCAATATCACATATTGACTCAACCAAGCATGGCCATGCATTTCTCAGTCTCATTCCATCAAGGGGCCCATGGATGTAACTCCTGTCATATAGGAGGACAAATCCCATATCTGCCCACACACAAACACCCAAATGAATCTTAACATACCCAATAACCACCCTTATCATGAACCTTTCTCAAGGAAGACTTTAGATGGCATCAAAGTACGCTCTTCCTCACTTAATGAATGTTGTGACTTCAGGTCGAAGAACCAGAAACACCATAGTCATATGAGACCTACTTGTGACACGTTCATATAATAATCCACACAGTAGTCTCATGATGCGTCTGTCCAGTACAACTTGTTCACTAACAAGTACCCATGTGATGACTTGATATCATAATAGCATGATCTGTGAGAACCGGTCATCAGTCAACGCACATGCTAGTCTTTATGTATCATCATCGCCCTGAACTTCTAAGATGATACTACGACCAGGGACCATTTAAGAATGAAGCTTCTTATAAACATAGGCCCTCACATTCAAGTCACATACTTGAATTCCTATGGAAGCAAATATTTTATGTGAATTTATTATACTAATTAATCTATCAGTAGAAACATTTGACATAATAAAAAAACTTGCCATAAATGTAAAATAAAATATAAAGTACTCTATTCATCACATGAATAATCAACAACCGATAAATACAATCAATAAGACTCCCACTAGAGATGATCATTTAGGTATCTAATACCCATTGATCTAGTATGACCATCATGCTTTCTTTGTGCAAGAGGCTTCGTCAGTGGATCCGTAATATTTTCTTCAGTCGGTACTCTGCATATGCTCACATCTCCTCGATCGACAATCTCTCGAATAAGATGGAACCGCCGAAGTATGTGCTTGGAGCGCTGATGAGATCTAGGTTCTTTAGCTTGTGCAATAGCACAGTTGTTGTCACAGTAGAGAACTACGGGATCAACAATGCTAGGAACTACACCAAGCTCGCTGATGAATTTCCTAATCCACACAGCCTCCTTCGCCGCATTTGCAGCAGCGATATACTCGGCCTCAGTCATAGAATCAACAACTGTCTCTTGCTTGGAACTCTTCCAACTTACAGCTCCTCCATTAAGGCAAAATAAAAAAACCTGGTTGGGACTTTGAATCATCCCTATCAGTTTGGAAGCTAGCATCCGTGTAACCATTTACACTGAGCTCTTCCTCTCCACCATACACTGGTCCTTAGAGAGACTCACACCATGTGACATGGGTAAGAATCCCTTCTTGAACTCAAGCATGTTGAACCATTTCAACACCAGCTCAATGTATGTACTCTGGGTCAAACCCAACAACTTATTCGATCTATCTCTATAGATCTTAATACCAAGTATATAAGTCACTTCACCCAAGTCCATCATAGAAAAGTAGTCCCCTAGCATGTTCTTAACAGCTTGCAGGGTTGGAATGTCATTTCCGATCAACAGTATGTCATCCACATACAATATCAGGAAAATGACAATGCTCCCACTAATTCTCTTATAAACACAAGGTTCATCCTCGTTCTTGATGAAACAAAACTCTTTGATTTTCTCATCAAAACAAAGATTCCAACTTCGAGAAACTTTGTCAATCCATAAATGGATCGATTCAACTTGCATATTTTAGTGGCTTCACTTGGAGATACAAAACCCTAGGGTTGTGTCATATACACTTCCTCAAGGAGGTTTCCATTAAGGAAAGCCGTTTTGACATCCATTTGCCAGATCTCGTAGTCATAATACGCAGCAATAACAAGTAGAATTCTGATGGACTTGACCATGGCTACAGGGGAAAAGGTCTCATCATAGTCAACACCATGAATTTGCCTGAAACCTTTAGCCACCACCCGGACTTTGAATGTCTGTATATTCCCATCCATGTCGGTCTTCTTCTTGAAGACCCACTTGCACCCTATGGGTCGTACCCCTTCAGGTGGTTCCACCAAGGTCCAAATTTGGTTTGCATACATGGAGTCCATTTCAGATTTCATGGCCTCAAGCCACTTCTCGGAGTCAGGTCCACACATAGCCTCTTGATAGGTTGTAGGCTCATCATCATGATCCATAAGCAATATATTACCTATTTGAGACACGAGAAATCCATATCTCTCAGGCTCAAATCTTGTTCTATCAGATCTACGTAGGACTTGTGTTTCTTGAGCAGGCTCTCTAGCTACAACAACTTGTAGTCCTTGCTCAGGTTCTAAAATCGGTTCAATTATTGTTTGTGGTTCTTGAACCTCCTCAAGTTCCGCCTTTGTAGTCTTTCTGGATAAGAACTCTTTCTCCAAAAAGACGCCAGTCCTTGCGACAAACACTTTGCCCTCAGACGGCAGGTAGAAGTAATACCCTTTGGTTTCCCTAGGATATCCCACATGATAACACTTATCCAACTTGGGTTCCAGCTTGTCAGGCATTTGACGTCGCACGTGTGCCTCACAGCCCCAAATCTTAATAAAAGACATACTAGGACGCTTCCCAGTCCATATCTCATATGGTGTCTTTAGAACCATTTTCGTTGGAGCACGATTTAATGTGAAAGCAGCAGTCTCTAAAGGAAATCCCCAAAAGGAAACGGGCAAATCTGCATGACTCATCATCTACCATACCATGTCTAACAAAGTACGATTCCTCCTCTCAGACACACCATAATATTGTGGTGTTTCGGGCGGAGTAAGTTGTGATACAATACCACACTCTCTCAGATGATCACGTAACTCATGACTCAGATATTCGCCACCTCGATCAGATCGGAGTGCTTTTATCCTCTTTCCCAGTTGGTTCTCTACTTCATTTTTAAACTCTTTGAACTTTTCAAAGGTTTTGGATTTGTTCTTCATAAGAAACACGTATCCGTATCTACTGAAATCATTAGTAAATGTAATGAAGTAGTAGTACCCACCTCTATCCATAGAACTCTTGGGTCCACATACATCACTATGTATTATGTCCAAGAGATCATGGGCCCTTTCACTACAACTAGTGAAGGGGGCTTTTGTCATCTTGCCTAATAAACATGAATTACATCTCTCAAATGATTCATAATCAAATGAGTCCAATAATCCATCTTTATGGAGCTTGGATATGCATTTCTCATTTATATGGCCTAAACGACAATGCCAGAGATATGTAGGATTAAAGTCATTAGTTTTTAGTCGTTTGGTATTTTCTATGTTATAGATCAGATGATTTATGTTCAAAACATATAAACCGTTAAACATTTGAGCAACGCCATAACAAACATCATTCTTATAAATAGAACAACAATTGTTCTTAATAATAAAAGTAAAACCAATCATGTCCAAACATGAAATAGAAGTGATGTTTCTAGTTATAGCAGGAACAAAATAACAATTATCAAGTTCAATAATAAGCCCAGTGGGCAAGGAAAGACGTTACAATCCTACGGTAATGGCAACAACTCTTGCTCCATTTCCAACGTGCAGGTCCACCTCTCCTTTACCCAGCAGTCTTCTCCTTGTTAGTTCCTACACATTTGTAAAAATGTGAGAACCGCATTCGGTATCCAATACCCAAGATGAAGGAGAAGACATGTTAATTTCTATAACATAAATACCTGAAGTGGAAGTCACACTTCCCTTCTTCTTCAGATCCTCGATGTAGAGGGGACAGTTCCTCCTCCAATGCCCTGCCTTACCGCAGTGGTGGAAATTTCCTTCTTTAGCTAATCCCTTCTTTTTTAGTGTAGAAGACTTGGGATCTAGGCAAGACTTTGGTCCCACCTTAGACTTCCTGAATCCCTTGGCCTTGCCCTTTCCTATATGCACCTTCAATATGGGGCTAGTAGGCTTGGTCTTCTTCATGTTGTTCTCGGCAGTTCTTAACATGCCTAGGAGCTCGGGCAGTGTCTTATCTATCTCATCCATGTTATAGTTCAAGACAAACTGCTCGTAACTGTCTGGCAGAGATTGCAGGATTAGATCAGTAGCCAACTGTTGACTTAAAGGAAACCCCAGTCTCTTAAGGTTCTCAATGTACCCAATCATTTTGAGTACATGAGTTCCCACTAGGTCTCTTGCTCACATTTTACACTGTAATAAAGCCTTAGTGATGTCAAACCTCTCTTGCCGAGCCTGCCCTTGAAACATTTTCTTCAGGTGCTCGATAATCTCAAAGCCACACATGGTCTCATGTTGCTTCTGAAGCTCAGAGGTCATGGTAGAGAGCATGAGGCATTTGACATCCAGGGATTCATCTTGATACTTCTTATAAGCATCTTTGTCGGCACAGGACGAGTTTCCGGTCGGCTCTGATGGGGGTCCTCTTCCAAGATATAGAGCTTACGCTCTTTCCTGAGAACAATTCTCAGGTTTCTATACCAGTCAAGGAAGTTAGTCCCATTGAGCTTATTCTTCTCAAGGATAGCTCTCAGGTACAAGGTGGAGTGAGATCCACTTGCCATGGAAGTTCTACAAAATAATGCAAAATATATTTTAGTACTATATTTCAAAATACAATTTTATTTAATAAGATCTTTTATTAAATACTCCCACTATTTTATTCAAATTGATAACCCTTAATATCAATTCGGAGAGTTTATGCAAGCTACTCTCTTAGTGGACAAGATCCGTATTTCACTAGCACAACGAGTCCGCTTTGGCATTCCTCTCATAATGCGGTTATTTAGGTAGGCAACACTTGCCAATTGCATCACTATGCAACTCTTGTATGGTTGGTGAATAACTCTTTATTCGCATCAATCATATGGTGCATGCCAACCCAATGCCTCTAGGCACTCAACTTTTGAGGTCACCTAGTTAAGTTGGACCCGATGTCGACAGTGGGATATCACAATTATCCGCTCGCACCCTTACCAAGATAGATTAATGCACCTTGCTTTGGCAAGCCCACACTTCATCGATCAAGGCAGGAAGAGTGTCATCCATCGGAAGGCATCCGTATACTTAATATTGGATAAGGGATTTTTATAAAAATGATTAACAATTAATCAATGTGCACATTTACAAAATTACAACATTCACAAACCAAATACATCCCAGATGTGCACAAAATAAAATTATCAACGCTTTGATAGAAAGGGCTAAATATGAGGATTTAGAACACTTCTAAATCTCCAGATTTACATGCATTTAACACAGGGAAAAACAACTCCACTTATGCAATAGACAAGCTCGTCTCTCAATGTCAGATTCAAAATCTAAGACATTTGGTTTCACAAAACAATTAGAGGGACGGTTACTGCAAAGGAGAAACAATTTCTGAAACAATGAAATCGCAACGCAATCACATGCGTTCCTCTGATACATCAAAATTGATGTTGCATGAAGAAATCTGGGCATTTACAACACTTCTAAATTTCCTGATTTACACGCACTAGATCGTTAACCTCGCTCTGATACCACTGTTAGGTTTTCTACTTACCATTCAGAATGATAAATGCATATCAAATATGCGCAGCGGAATAAAAAAAAATATGAACAAACCTAAACAGTTCAAGGATCTTGCGATTTCATGATTCAAGAAATCAATAAAGCAACACATTGCAATGTACTTGAAAAGGGATTGAGTCAATACTCAATCGAGATGCTCCAAGAAGAAATCCAGAGAACAATCATTGAGTTCCAAGCGCTGAAATGGATCGGCGCCTCTACGGAAGTCCACATGAGCATTAAAGAACCCTAGCCTCTTATCGCACAAGATCTAGGTCGGAGAGAAGAAAGCTCTCGGCATCTTCCACGGACTGCTAGGTCCGACTACAGGAAGAGGCGGCGGTCGGACGGAACTCTTCTGTCAGAATCTTTTGTCGGAACTCTTTCGTCGCTCTCTGTGTATCGCAAAACAGATCGCATTCTTAGGTCAAAATAATCGCATTCTTTGTATACCCAGGCAAAAAAGAGAAGCTATATGCACAACCACGACATTAATTGAAGCAAACAGAATTCGTTGGGTGATGATTAATTCGTCGAATACTGCGTTCGACGAACTGGCTAGCGTATGAACGCGTTGGCTATTCATCGAACGCGCTAGACGTTCGTCGAACGGGCTGGCTGTTTGTCGAACGAACGGGCTGGCCGTTCGTCGAACGCGCTGGACATTCGTCGAACGCGCTGGCCGTTCATCGAACGCGCTGGCCGTTCGTCAAACACGTTGGTCGTTCATCGAACGCGCTAGCCGTTCGTCGAACGTACTATGTGTTCATCGAACGCGCTTTGATTCGAACACTTGTCAACACGCTCCATACAATATTCACAATACCTGTGGAGCATTCAGTTGACTCGACCCGATTCCAATAAGTCGTAGGATTGGTCCTTCACTCACATCCAATATGAGTAAGGCCAACACAATTCTTTCTCCAACTTCTCCAAACACTCTTGTGTGTGACCCCATAGGCTCATATCGCATTGGCAGTGAGACTAGATACTTGACCACTTCCAGATCACCATGGAAACACCAATAGTTGGCAATCAAATGAGTGATCGTCATCACTAGGAGTAAAGCCATACACAGGGAGTGAAGAACCTATGCAAGAAATAAACTCAGGGGCGAGTGTGCAATTGCCTCCACGGGTAAAGAATGAGCTATATGGACAATGTCTTCATATGGATCAGCACGAACTCTGATGGGCATTTCTGCGGCAGTCCCCCATATATAAGGTGGTGCTGCATACATGTCATCAGAGGGTGAAGGGTTGCAACTAGAAAATGGAGTAGATATGATCTGGATGTCCAGATCATCATCATCCTCCCTTTGCTACGTGAGAAAACTAGGGCAGTTCTTCAAGACATGATCCATACTTTGACAATGTGAACATCGAAGATATCTACATTGCTCAGCATTCAAAATACTCAAGATGTTGATATAATGGCGCAAACTGTCACAAAAACTAGGTTCGGCCACTGTATACATTTTGTGAAAGATGCGGATAAAACAAAATTTGAAATTCTTTGCAAGGAAAGACTACAAAATCAATTATAACTAAACTTGGAAAACTTGCTTTAAAAACTAAAACTGGATAGGATAAAATAATACTAACAATATGTAATTAAAAAGCAAACAAAAATAATAAAGTGGCTATACACACTGGAAGAACAACTATCTCTTGTCTCCCTCTACAGCAACTCACACGACTGTGTTCCCCTACAACGGCGCCAAAAACTTGATGCGCGAATCTAGCGCACCGCTATAGGCGGTAGCAAGACTGCGACACGAAACGACAGTATACCGATCACTCAAGTAATATAAAATGGGAGTGATCCCCAAGTATCGATCTCGAAGGAACCCAGTAAGGTGTAGTTATCTATTGAAGAGGGACTTGAGATTCAAGTCCTTTAAGTCAGATGGATTGCGAAAGGGTTGGATTGGATTATAAAAAACAAATAAAATAAACTAAATTAACACTACTATGCAGGCCGTTATACACTGCTTTGCCAGGCGGATGGAAACTATGCAGGCCGCTATGCACTACTTCACGAGGCGGATGGATGAGTAGGCAAGCGGATGAGTTGAGTGTAACTGCGGAAAGGTTTGAGGGCCGTTAGCACCTCTTGGCTAGGCGGATGGATTACACGGGCCATTAACACCGCTTCGCTGCGCAGATGGAAGAGTAGGCTTGCGAATGGAATGGTTCGCACCGACGGAGTCGAGGTGGATTATACGGGCCGTTAGCACCGCTTAGCTTGGCGGATGGAAGAGTTGGCACACGGAATGGGCGAGTAGTTAGGCGAAATGGATGGTGGAATGGGGCGCTCCTCAAATCACATAAAACACAAATATAACCACAATACCATGAAAAATTACAGTAATAACTTTTAGGGTTTATGGACATCGTTCATATAGAAACATACACATCACACACAATAAATAGAATCAACAAAAATAACAAGGAGGAGGTAAGATTACAACCGAAGCACGAAGACTCGTCGGAGATTCACGGATAGAATCGTAGGGTTGTCAATCCTCGTCTGCGCTCGGTCTTCGACTACCGTCCCGGGTAGAGGAGGGTTGTCACTACCTCCCAATGGACCTGTCTTCTTCGTCAATAGCCTTCAGCCAGGATCTTGCTGGAGAACTCCAAGAATATAGTGTAAAATCCGTTGAAATGGAGCTTCGAAACTTCTGAACGATGGAGGAGGCCGAGAGGATACTCCGGCTCGAGATTGGCTTGAAGAATATGCCTGGAGTACCTCCTGAAGGTGGGCGGCGATGGAACGGAGAAAGAGGCAGACTGGAGCTAGAAAAATCGGCGGTGACAGCACTGGTCTATATGACCTAAAATTACGAAGCAGGCTATATATATGTGTTAGAATAAAACAGCGCGCATGATCAGTGGCGCACGACCAGTGGTCGTGCGCAAAGAAATTCCACTGATCGTGCGCGGATAACCTGTAGCAGAATATGGAATGCCAAAATAGCGCACGGGCAGTGGCGCACGACCAGTGGTCGTGTGAGAAGGAATCCAGTGATTGTGCGAACCGTTCGGGTGAAAAATGGAGGAATGTGCATGACCAGTGGGAGTGCGCCTGATCGTGCGCAAACAAAAATGCACGACCAGTGGCCATTTAGGCTAAAAATGTCCAAACCAACTCTGAGCATCCACACAACTTCTGTACATGTAGGAAAACAGCCCGGACCACTGGAATAGACAAACATCTCAAGCATTCACATGAATAAATAAGTCTATAAACATAGCGAAATGAAAGGGAAGGACAAACTACACCACAATGGGCCAAAAAAGGTGCACTTCGTGTAATCATGTGTATCAATGAAATATAAGCAATAACGTGCAGAAAGTGAAGTGCAAGTGAGTGAAAACTAGCCCAGATGAGTCCGGAAATCACTATGAAAACCAGGCTCATCATGTAGCAGTAGCTCACCAATCTCATATGAGAGGGTTCTATGTGATATCCCAGATCTTGGACGATATGTGAGCACACACCGCTGCATCAAGGGAGGTCTTGGTGAATTCCACCTATGTCATACCTTCAGATAGTGGTATCAGGCCATCACAGCCTATTACACTCAAACACTACTTGGCTAGTTCTTCTTGAGATGAGTTCTATCTGTGATAGGATCAGTCTTACTCTGAGACTGCCACCTGTGTGAGGAGGAGAGGTGCCCATATCCTTGAGATTCTCAGACCGCTGCAGTAGACTCTCCCTTGAACCCTGGCCGAATGGGACGCTTCGTTTTTTCCCATCTCATGACTGTGCCTAGGTCATCTCTTCTGTTCTTCCATATATGACCGTAAGGTCATTTCTTCCTCTCGCCCACCCACACGACTGTCACGACCCATCTCGATAAGAGTCAGAGTGTGCTTTGGGGTGGGCCGTGATGCCACAGGCATGGGCGAAAAGGATTCCATGCCCACTAAGGCGGAAGCAGAAATACTACAAATAGTTTTAAAACAATTAATGTGAAGAAAAACGGTTTGTTTTGTTGCGGAAGCTGTAAAATATGATAACTTGAAACAGGTGCACATGCATTTTAGTAAAAGCTCATGATACAAGTTCTGGAACAGAAATTTATGCAGTGAACATCGCAAATGAATGAGCATGCAAAACATGTCAAATTCTAGTACATATAATATTTAGCCTAGCAGTTGTCCATGAAACAAGAGAAAATGGCTGATCGTAATTACTACATTACAGAAATATCCGACAGTAAAAGAAATGAAACAGAAACACAAAACCTGAAGCTTGACGCAGATCGGCTCAGGAAGCGGGCGGCGCAGGCACACACGCTAAGGAAAATTCCAAAACAAGAACGAAAAGCCTCAGAACATTGAAATACACAAGAGCAAAACAAAGTACGAGCAGAAGAAACATAATATTTGTGTATCGCTTTTCATGAAGCAGAACTAACAAGACAGGCAAGCAAGTGAGACAAACAGAATTATCTAGAATTATTAGACTACTCTGAAGTATAGCATAAACATTCTTGCAACAACATAAGTTGTAATCGTTGAAATGCATAGGTGATTGCAGTTGGTGCACATGGTTCACACTTAAGTTAAAGTGTAAGGCTTACTAGAATAAGAGTATTTCTTTCTTACCGTGACCATGCAATCAAGACGATGCACCATCTAAACCCTAGCTTCCAAGATTTGCTTATGACACGCAGGACTTAAGTGATTCAGAAATTTAAGCTTGTTATGACCGGTCCTTTGTTCCCATTAGGGATTCAAGAGGGAACCCAAGTCAAGTAGTTTCATCAATTAAACCCTAGCTTTCAATGTTAACTTACGCTATTAATGACTTAGCGTAGGATTTCGTGGATTCTAGCATATCAAGACATGTAAGCAAGATACTGATTCCGATATACAAGAGTATATTTTTACAAACGTGAAACGGGAGGAATTAAGTTATAGAATATTATTTACTCAAGTCTTAGAACCAGACAGGCATAAGAAACAAGATTCGATGACTCAGAGAACTCGATAGAGAGTTTAGAAACTTGCAGATCCAAGTATTCACGAGTAATAAGATTATTATACATCATTTTCCAGGATATCAAGTATTCCCTTAGATTACGTCATTCAAGGACATGAATATCTTCTAAGTAAACATGTGTACGAGTCGAAGATTTTATATTGAGCACAATTCACCTAGTTGCTAGCAGGAATCTTAACATTTATTACTATAACAATTAATGTTCCTACTCAAAAAGATCTACTAGCCTTGCATTTATCCATCAAATGAGATGCAATTCATTTAAATGAAAATCCAATTAAAACCACTTTTGTTCACTAACTCGTCTTCCAACAAATGAGACACAATTCATCTAAGTGAAAATTCAAGTAACCATCATTCATGTTCACAACTTGTGTTATTTCAATCGCGTGGTCCTCAAACTAAAAACAAGTCTGTTTAGGGATTCAATGTCTAAATTCATTTGACGAAACAAACATTCAAGGGTGAATTAATATAAACATAAGAACAGACAAGGTAAATAAGTTCATTGCTTGCAAGAGAGAGGGATCTCTACTTGCCTTAAATGAGGTTGAATCTGAAGGCGACGGCTAAGCGGCACAAGCAAAAGCAAACATCACATTTGAACCTGATCAAGCACAATGAAAGCGATGCAACATAAATTATTACGCGAACACATGCTTTCTACGACGTGGAATTTTAAATAACGAGGGTTTAGGAACTTACCTCCCTCGAAAGTGAGGGGAGAAGAGATACCACGAAAGATCGGGAACTTAGCGGCGCTTAGGTGACGGAAACCCTCAGTCGGAGAGGACTTGAAGAGATCCCGCTGAGAGATTCGACGATCAGCGCCGGAAATCACAAAAAAACTGGGGTTAGATGAATATAGGAGGGCAAAAATCTGAAATAGGAGGGGAAGGAGGGATTTCATACCAATATTCGTCAAATCCGAGTCCAAAATCTGAGGAGGAGGAGGGTTCGAGCAAAACCCTAAGCGGAAACGGAGAAGAAGAGGGCCGCCGGCCATTAGAGGAGGGGGAAAGGGGACTGTCGATTGCTGGAGATCAGCCAGAGGAAGAGATGCTGGAGGCGGCTCCTTTGGAGGAGAGGGAAGGTTGCTGACCTCTTGGAGGAGAGGAGGTCTGCCAGCCCCAGAAAGAAAGGCTATTGCTGCCGGCCCGAGGAAGGAGGAAGAAGGGCTACTGTAGTTGCCAGCCTGGGGAACAGGGAGAAAAAACGTCGGCCAGATGAGGTGGAAGCATCGACGATAGGGGGAGAGAGAGGAGGAGCAGCAGCATGCGGCGGCGTGGATAGGAGGAGGAGCACCAGGCGGAGGCGATGGCTGCGCTGCGCATGCGAGACCGGAGCAGAAGACGGGACGGAATCGCGGCTTGCGGGTAAACCTAGCGTCGAAATCAAAATGTCATGGGGGGGAGGACTGCTCGGCTGGGGAAATAAAAAGGGTTGCGGCTAGACAACAAGGGGAGAAAATAATGCTTTATTATTAGTATTATTTTAGGGTTGTTACATTCTCCCCTACTTAGGAAGTTTCGTCCCGAAACTTTCTGAAGATTCCTTGAATGGGACCTCTTATGGCGAAGATTCAGATGACATTCATTTCCACAAGACTTTCAAATCAAGGCAGGAAAGCTAACTATGAAGATACTGGAATAGCGAAGAAAACGGGTTCGGAAGTTTACCAAGATCTCAAATAGCTCAAAATTTAGAGGCAAGACTCGAGAATTTGAGAGCGAAAAATCTTTGCATGAAGGGGATATCTTACTTGCGATGCTGACGCTTAAGAGCTAACTAGAAGGGGATATTAGAGAATCAGATGAGATCGATAGTCGAACAGAACGGAAAGACCGAATACGAATATCAGAGATTTGAAACTAGAGATTCTAACACATTTCCTATTGTCAGGTACATAAATTATGTAATAATTACAGCATTTTCATTGGACAACTCTAGGCAATGATCATGCAAGTGCAACCATGAGATTGTGTGCGATGCCAAGCAAATATTAAAACCATGCGTGTACAACCATTATTGTTGTTCTTGGCTTCGCACTTGTGCAATGATTTATGATATGAATGCAAATGAATGGATACACATGCCATGTTAAGCGCCCATATCACTTAACATGCCATGCATATTAAGACTCTAATGCTAATGCACTTGAAAATAGTAAACTGCTCATAACCATTAAATATTCGCAAGCGGTGTATATCCTAGTGGAATTCATAGGCACAAAAATATTAAGTTTGCTCATACTCCCTTAACATTCGTGTGCATACTACTCATGCTTATGAGTGAGTGTGCGTGTTTCAGCCACGAACAACACATAATGACAAGGTGCGTGAAGAAATGATGCATGCATAAATATTAAAAAAAAATAAGATTTTAAATATTTGATAATTGTAAAATACATTATCTTTAGAAACAAACCTACTTCTGATACCAACTATCACGACCCGTCTCGACAAGAGTCAGAGTGTGCTTCGGGGTGGGCCATGATGCCACAGGAATGGGCGAAAAGGATTTCATGCCCGCTAAGGCGGAAGCAGAAATACTACAAATAGTTTTAAAACAAATAATCTGAAGAAAAACGGTTTGTTTTGTTGCGGAAGCTTTAAAATATGATAACTTGAAACAGGTGCACATGCATTTTAGTAAAAGCTCATGATACAAGTTCTGAAACAGAAATTTATGCAGTGAACATCGCAAATGAATGAGCATGCAAAACATGTCAAATTCTAGTACATATAATATTTAGCCTAGCAGTGTCCATGAAACAAGAGAAAATGGCTGATCGTAATTACTACATTACAGAAATATCCGACAGTAAAAGAAATGAAACATAAACACAAAACCTGAAGCTTGACGCAGATCGGCTCAGGAAGCAGGCGGCAGGCACGAACGCTAAGGCAAATTCTAAAACAAGAAGGAAAAGCCTCAGAACATTGAAATACACAAGAGCAAAACAAAGTACGAGCAGAAGAAACAGAATATTTATGTACCGCTTTTCATTAAGTAGAACTAATAAGACAGGCAAGCAAATGAGACAAGCAGAAATATATAGAATTATTAGACTACTCTGAAGTATAGCATAAACATTCTTGCAACGACATAAGTTGTAATCGTTGGAATGCGTGGGTGTTTGCAGTGGGTGCACATGGTTCACACTCAAGTTCAAGTGTAAGGCTTACTAGAAAAAGAGTATTTCTTGCTTACCGTGACCATGCAATCAAGATGACGAACCATCTAAACCCTAGCTTCCAAGATTTGCTTATGACACGCAGGACCTAAGTGATTCAGAAATTTAAGCTTGTTATGACCGGTCCTTTGTTCCCATTAGGGATTCAAGATGGAACCCAAGTCAAGGAGTTTCATCAATTAAACCCTAGCTTTCAATGTTAACTTACGCTATTAACGACATAGCGCAGGATTTCGTGGATTCTAGCATATCAAGACATCTAACCAAGATACTGATTCAGATATACAAGAGTATATTTTTACAAATGTGAAACGGGAGGAATCAAGTTCTAGAAAATTATTTACTCAAGTCTTAGAACCAGACAGGCATAAGAAACAAGATTCGATGACTAAGAGAACTCGATAGAGAGCTTAGAAACTTGCGGATTCAAGTATTCACGAGTAATAAGATTATTATACAACATTTTCCAGGATATCAAGTACTCCCTTAGATTACGTCATTCAAGGACATGAATATCTTCTAAGTAAACATGTGTACGAGTCGAAGATTTTATATCGAGTACAATTCACCTAGTTGCTAGGAGGAATCTTAACATTTATTACTATAACAATTAATGTTCCTGCTCGAAAAGATCTACTAGTCTTGCATTTATCCATCAAATGAGATGCAATTCATTTAAATGAAAATCCAATTAAAACCACTTTCGTTCACTAACTCGTCTTCCAACAAATGAGACACAATTCATCTAAGTGAAAATTCAAGTAACCATCATTCACGTTCACAACTTGTGTTATTCAATCACATGATCCTCAAACTAAAAACAAGTCTGTTTAGGGATTCAATGTCTAAATTCATTTGACGAAACAAGCATTCAAGGGTAAATTAATATAAACATAAGAACAGACAAGGCAAATAAGTTCAATGCTTGCAAGAGAGAGGGATCTCTACTTGCCTTAAATGAGGCTGATTCTGACGGCGACGGCTAAGCGGCGCAAGCAAAAGCAGACATCACATTTGAACCTGATCAAGCACAACAAAAGCGATGCAACATAAATTATTACGCGAACACATGCTTTCTACGATGCAGAATTTTAAATAACGAGGGTTTAGGAACTTACCTCCCTCGAAAGTGAGGGGAGAAGAGATACCACGAAATATCGGGAACTTGGCGGCGCTTGGGTGATGGAATCCCTAAGTCGGAGAGGATTTGAAGAGATCCCGCTGAGAGATTCGACGATCAGCGCCAAAAATCACAAATAAACCGGGGTTAGATGAATATAGGAGGGCAAAAATCTGAAATAGGAGGGGGAGGAGGGATTTCTTACCAATATTCGTCAAATCTGAGTCCAAAATCCGAGGAGGAGGAGGGTTCGAGCAAAAGCCTAAGCGGAAACGGAGAAGAAGAGGGCTCTCGACTATTAGAGGAGGGGTAAAGGGGACTGTCAACTGCTGTAGATCGGCCAGAGGAAGAGATGCTGGAGGTGGCTCCTTTGGAGGAGAGGGAAGGTTGCTGACCTCTTGGAGGAGAGGAGGTCTGCCGGCCCCAGAAAGAAAGGCTATTGCTGCCGGCCTGAGGAAGGAGGAAGAAGGGATGCTGCAGTTGCCGTCCTGGGGAACAGGGAGAAAAACCGTCGGCCAGATGAGGTGGAGGCGTCAACGATAGGGGGAGAGAGAGGAGGAGCAGCAGCAGGCGGCGGCGCCGACAGGAGGAGGAGCACCAGGCGGAGGTGGCGGCTGCGCTGCGCACGCGAGACGGGAGCGAAAGACAGGACGGAATCACGGCTTGCGGGTAAACCTAGCGTTGAAATCAAAATGTCGGGGGGGGGGGGGGGGGGGGGGGGGAGGACTGCTCGGTTGGGGAAATAAAAAGGGTTGCGGCTAGACAACAAGGGGAGAAAATAATGCTTTATTATTAGTATTATTTTAGGGTTGTTACAACGACCTTCAGGGGTTATTTCTGGGGGGGGGGGGGGGGGGGGGGCACAGCTTAAATGACCTCTCGAAGGAAAGCAACATTGTCGCTTTATTTTACAAATCTGTCAGATTTGGTCATCTCAGGCTGTACCCCTTTTTTCTTTCTTATGAGATCGAGTGATCTCGAGAGCTTCTGTTTTGGGCAGGGGCAACCTTGGAATTCCTAAAACCGTCGCCTGGGTTTTTCCATCCCAGAATCTCAGTATGGAGATCGAGCGGTCTCGGTCCTCAGACCGCTGCTTCTGGAAATATTGGCATTATGAAAAAATTTCCGAGTCCTTTTTTATGAAGCAGTCTCAAGTTCTCTAGGCCTCAATCTAAAAAGGATTCTGAGGATTATTTTTAAAGGTATGAAGCTGGAGTGATCCGAATGTTGAGATCGCCAATACCTGGATTTGATGGTTCTATATGCTTGCTCATGCTAATAGTAGAGCAGGAGCGATCTGAGAACTTCGACGGATGACATCTCAATTTGGATGAATCTTTCGGCTAAGTATTTCATCAGGAGCGGCCTGCGACATAGAGGTCGATATATCATATTCTAGGCATTCAATATGATTTGCTATGCATATGTGTTCAGCAGGCTTTACCATGACTGGATTCATTTGAAAAGCAAGCTGAGTAATTAAATTAATCTTAAAATCGCTCGGTCTCATTTTCAGCTCACTTGGTCATTTTGGGATATTTTACGAGGTTGTATAATCTTAAGTATCACATTAAAAAACATGAAAGAAAATAAACACAAAACCAAATATTTCGAACAGATAAAGGTATGTACAATTTTTTTTCTTTTATTTCTAGTTAGTGTAAGAACAATTACAGGTATAGCGGTTTAAAACCTGACCGCTGCATAAAAAACCAAACCACCAAGAAAAGGAAAACCTATCCTCCTAATTCTTCTTCTTGGAGGGTGACTTTTCATCTTCAGATGAGCCGAAATCGGCGCTAGTTTCGCTCAAACTGGAGGATTTCATATGAGAGCTAGCATCTGACTTTGCCTTCGAGCTCTATTCCTCATCGGGGTCGAACTGGCTCCCACTCGGCTCGCCCCCATCCCTGTCCACCAGCATGTCTATGTCAGCATTGAGGAAATCATCCAAAGCATCAAAATTGGCACGCGTGACCGATCGATCTCCTCCGAGTTCGCCCTACATCCTTTCATCCTCTCCTTCATAATCAGCTCCGGCCTCGTCCTTTTTTATTTCTTTTTCCTCTCCCCACTCCTCTCCTTCTTTATCAGGACTTTCTTCTTCTTCTACTTCTTTTTCCCTTTCCGCCTGGAGAGCAGCGGCTTTAGGAAATAAGGTCGAGAAGCTGACATCCTCTGGAATCTGGATGCCACTATCTCGCAAATTGGAGATGGTCATTTCAACCGCCTCACTTATCTCCTTCAGCATCACCTTCTGGTTAGCTGGGTTATTTTCATCATACATTTCATTTTTTGTTTTCTACAAGAAAATTTTTAGGTCAGACCGCTTGATCTAAACGAAATGGTGTGAGGGAAGAAAATTCAGATCGCTCGATCTAAATACCTCCAGTTCATCCTTGATGGTCCTGTTCTCTTGCATATATCTTTGCAACAGCCTCCCCATATGATGGCAGAAGACCTCATGTCTGAGGCCGGTCTGCGAGCACATGTCTGAGATAAGGTTGTCCTCCCAGCTAAAAACTTCTTTGAAGTCCTGTTCGCCATACAAAGCAGCCGAGACCACGCCAGCATGGCGGGAAAGCTCATCGCCCCAGTTCGGAAGGAATGTAGAAACCCCCACGCGCTTTCCTTTTACATCCCACTTCATGAGCGGTCTCCCTATGGTATCCGTCATGGAATGCCTATAACTGTATAAATCAAAAGACTTATCGGAATAACCTGAAGGTCCAGCGGTCTTGGATTGATACCGCTCCTAGTCTCTCTTCAACCTTTTCTCCCTCTGGGTAAGCTCCCTTTCCAGAGCGTAAGGTAAGGCAAGGGGAGTTCGTAAGACCGCTGCAGGCAAAAATGTTTTATAAGTTAAATATTTTTCATATCAAGCGGTCCGAGCATTGAGGTCGCAGGAACTCACTATCTGTTGGGAAAATGACCCTCAATGTTCCTTTGATTTGAAGAGGCCTCACACACAATGCTAAGTACAAGTTGTATTTAATAAACCCTATTTCTTTCTCATAACTATGCAGGACTAGGGCACACTAAGGTGTGATGTATAATCAGTTGGTTTACTATCAAAACCGCTGAGATGAGATCTCTGTCTCAGCTGAACCGCTGAGACAAGGCCAGGAGCCGCTGAGAAGGTGTCTGGGAAAGCTGAGCTGCTGATAGAAGAAAACCGCTGAGACAACTGTATGTCTCAGCGGATCCGCTAAGACGGGACAGAATCAACCATTGAGATGGCTGACCTTCTCAGCCCAACCGCTGAGACAGATTCAAAAGTGATTTGGCGGGTTCTGCTTTTGGCGCAAGCTGCAGAAAGGCATCTTGGGGTCCACCAATCACTCGCATACCTGTCAGGAGGACAGCTAAGATCCGTTGAAGGTTGGTGGTGTATAAAAGGAATAAGTTAGGGTTGAGCAAACACCTTTGCTATTGATCTTACTCTCCAGCACACAAACAAGAAGAACAATACTGTTCCATTGTCGGCAACCAAGAACTGAGCTTACACAAGGCTGCAAGGAGAAAAGAGATTGCTTATCTTGATTCATCTCAAGATAGAGCAAGTAGATCAATTCCATCATCTTAAGGGCTGATCAAGAAGAATCAAGTTGGAGTTGCACTTCTCCTCCCTGGTTCAAGTCTGCAACAACAGCTGTTAAGAAGAAGAAGAACAAGACTTGACCTTTTCTTCCTTCTATTTGTAATTCTTATTATATCATCAGTAGGAGCCTTTGTGTTCTGAGACTGTATGGCTTTATTGCCTGAGTGTGTAAGGATGATTGACCTGAGTTGTGAAGCTGAGAGGTCAGCTTGAGGTAGGATCAGTGTGTGATCTGAGGTAGGGCTATTGTGCCTGAGGTAGGGCTACTGTGCCTGAGGTAGGGTTTGGGAAAACCTGAGAGATCCTGTGGGATCTGTGCTGTAGGATCTTGGAGCTGAGTTTGGAGAAGTTGGCCTTGTCTAACTCATTGTTAGAAAGGTGAAGGGGGAAAGAGGACTACTCAAGACACCCTGTCTTGAGGAACCTCTATAAATCTCTTTGTGCTTTCTGTGCTTGATAATTTGCTAACCTAAATTCAGAAAACACTAAGCCTAAAATAAAAGAAACATATTCACCCCCCCCCCCCCCCCACCCCCGCCTTAGGTGTCTAAGACTACATCCTATATAAACTATCACTATCTTTTCACTTGAAGGAGGAAACTTGAGCCCACAGTTCCACATAATGCTCCAGATTGGCTTTGTGGTTCTTGAGCATCTCTTTGATCTGATTTTCTACTCCAAAAAGGGTCTTTGGCTTCTGGAAGACCAATTCATCTCGAAGCTTGGGATGAGTCCGGAGGTCGCCCAATCTCCCCTGGAAGATCAAAAACCTCTCTGCCTAGTTTGGAACCTTGTTGGGCAGGTTAACCTTTTTCAAACCACTGCAGATGAAATACAACAGGCCCTTGAAATCGTCTTTCTTCGGGCCTTCCTTCAAAATCTTCAAAGTAAAAAGAGATCTGAACAAGTCCAAAGTGAACCTCACTCCGACCGATCTCAAGTAGCAGATATAAGTGAATATCAGTGCAATGGAGTTAGGTGGAAGCTGTCCAGGTACGTGGCCGAAATATTTGAAAATTTGCTTCATCTCCCACGGTAGGGGAAAGCAAAAATCATGGTTGAAGTGATCGATCGGTATGGCGATCTCATTCTCCCCGCAATGGTTGAGGGTGAGCTCACCTGTGGCGGGCATGCGGATCATTATCTGCGAACTCATCGGATAGTCCTTCAGAAACTCTTGGAATTTGACCTGAGAAAGACGACAGGGTCGTTGCTCAGTCTCAAGGAAAATATTGTAGTCACCAGCTTGTGCGGACACCATTATTCAAAAACTTCAGACCGCTTGAACAAAGAACTTCAGAAGAGCATAGTTAATGAAGCCACCAATCGGGTATTTATAGCCTCAGAAGTAATCATGATATGATCATTACAGATTTTGAACTAGAAATCATTGATCCAGATCGCGCAAGCTCATATAACAATTCAAAATTTTAGAATATCTAGCATCAGAAATTCTAAATTATACAAACAAAAGCGATCTCAAACCAGAGACCACAGTAAGAAATTTGCATAATATATAAAGTCAGATTGAACGGTCTCAGAACAGACTTTCTAGGAGGTAAAAATAGACAAAAGCACAAGATAAAAGCATGAGGTAAAATAAATTGAAACATATATATACCGTAGTCATAGTTCTAAAAAAAATCTCAAACGATTTTTTTAGTTTATTTTACAAACCACAAACAGATAAAAATTATAACTATTTCGGAGGATCTTTCTTCTTTCCTAAGCAAGCCACCCTATTTTGAAGCTTTTTGACCGTCGTGAGTGTCATACAAATGCATGTATTGGTGTCAACAGCATACCGCTGGAGATCGCCTGCATCTCGTTTCAGCTCCTCCCCAATTGATGGATTCCTCATGGTCCGCGCGGTCATCAGGAACAACACTTGACGACCCTGCGACCAAAGGAGCAGAAATACCTGTCCTCAACTGAGAGAATGCGGTGTGCAAGGCGTCGACTTTTCCTCTGAAGAAGATGGTCTCCTCTTTAGAATCACAGAGCCTTTTACAGAGATCGGTCACCTCCTCTTCCAGCTTTTTCCTGCCATCCCTCTCCCGCCGCTCGAGCGACCTTCGCTGATCGTTCAATTTCTGCTCACATTGAGCTGAGACCACGTGAAGTGCCTTGACAGCATCTTCCTCCCTTGACTTGGCCGCCAGCAGCGCCTCATCCTTCTCCAACAGTCTCTTCTCGAGCTCCTTCTCCTGGGTCTGGAAAACATGAACTACCTGCATGAGAGGAGATGCAAGTACAGGAGGTGGAGGTAGATCGACCCGAGGGGGAGCAAACCCGGTCTCTTCCAGCAGCCTTTGTGCCTCCTCATCTTCTCCTACGGTCAGAAAAGTAGTTCGATCGGCGACGGTCAAAAAATAAGATTAACAAGCATATCATTCATACTTGGAGAAATAGAAACACAGCGGTCAAAAAAGTAATCCCGAGCGGCCTTAGTAACCGCAGGTCCAGCGGTCAGGATCAGGCGGTCTGGACACCTTCGACGCTCAAGGTCCATCCTTTCTAATTGTTTTTTCTGTGACCCATCTCCTTATTTTCTTCGTCGTTTCATCTCTTTAGAATTGAGGAGAATGTCAGCGGTCTCAATGAGGACAACCTCACGCCGCTGAGCTGGAGATTGTGGCTTAATGTATATGGGCAGAGAGATATCAGGTGGAGCGGTCAAGTGAAGCTTACCAGACCAGATAACAGAAATAGCAACCGCATGGTCTGCCGCCTGCCTCGCTAATCCGGCGTCTTCCTCAGCGGTTAGAGGTTTTCCACCAGAGATAATCTCATTCTCATTGCACAGCTGAGCCTCCAAATCCAGCTGCTTTTCTTCCTCTTCCTCTTTCTCATCTTTCTTCCCATGGTCTTCTCTTTCTCCGCGATCTTCTTCTTCTCCTCCCCCGCAGTCCCCTTCTTCACTTTACTTCTGGGAGGTATCCAAGACCGTTTCGATCTCCATTGTGACCGTTGTGATCTCCTCAGGATCACCTTTCCTTTTCTTCCTCTTCCCTTCCTTAGATCCTGTCTCCCTGGATCTCCTTTCCTCTCTCCTTCTCTTCCTATCTTTCTTTTTCTATTTCTTCTTCTTCTCCTCCTTCTCTTCTTCTTTATCTTCTTCTTGTTCTTCTTCTTCTCTCTCTTCATCTTCTAGTCCTGCGACTTGATTGTTAATCTGCGCGACCTCATCCTCTGTTATTGCGACCGCCTTTTTATAAGCATCGAGCTCCTCCTCCTTAGGATCATCCTCTGTTTCCTTCCCCAATTCCTTTTTCCTTTCTTTTTCCTCTTTTCTCCTCCTCTCCACTTCCTCATTTTGTCGCTGCATCTCATCATCAAGAGAGGCCCTAGACTGTTTGTCTATCTGCTTCATCCTCCACCTCTCTAGGTCAACCCACTCCAACTGATTTTCAATCTTGACGATGACAGGAGCAGCTTGTTGGAACCTTAGCTTTTGATTTGAGTTAGGATCCACCCCTTTTGTCAATAATTCATCTAATAACTTAGATCAATTTCATTAAGTAAGAAAACTAAGAAAACATAAATTAAATATGATGCGATCGAATCGGAGAATATACATAAAGAAAATAATATAAGCTCTCTGCGTTCGACGAATGTCGAACAGCACTCGACAAATTCAAGCCAGCCAGCCAGCGCTCGACAAATTCAAGCCAGCCAGCGCTCGACAAATTTCTATCAGAACAGCGCTCGACGAATTAAGTCAGAATAACCTCAGCGGCCAGGCATTCTCTGAACGGCGCTCGACAAACTCAAGCCAGCGGTCGACAAATCTCTTTCAGAACAGCGCTCGACAAAAATGTTGTCAGCAACATTATATCACATAGCTCGACTAACATCATTATTATTCAAAGTTTTCTGATATAGCTGTTGCAGACAATAAAGAATTTAGCCGTTGCAGAAGAGTCAAAGACGGCATATTATATTCCCAAGGAATCAGAATTAAAGAGCCTTTATCTCTTTCCTTTTTCCCGGGCAAGAATTCAAAAGGACCTCTCTCCAAAATTGTATATAGAGAGAAGAGCAGGGAAAAAGAATAGATGTAGATATAGAAGACACAACAGAAATACAGAGCACATATATTCTTCATTCTTGCTAATTTCTTCTTGCAGATCACATACATCCTGAGACATCAATCACTACCATTTGCTCAGGATCATCACTGCAGAAGAAAAAGAAGTCTTTGTACAATCTAGAGAAGAAGCTCTATCCACAAGCTGTCATCAACCTAAACCAGACAGGGGGAGCCTTCTTCATCATCACAATCAAGATCCATATTCAACTTCAAATCAGGATCTTCAAGAGTCTTCTTATACAGAGAAGAACAACATATTCTTGTTTTCTTTTATTCCTTTACCCCACCTTGTACAGGATTATAACTCCCTTCAAAAGTTAACTTCCGGTGACAGTGCACCTTAGCAAAAACCTGCATCTTGGTTAGAGCACCTAATCAACAGCTCACCTGGTGTGTGGACACCTTATCAAAATCACCTTGGTGTGAGGGCACCTTATCATCAACCTCCTAGTGCATGTCCTACCAGTGGGTAGAAGAGTAGATGTACCCAGTTGAGGGGAACTACTATACATCTTGTGTCATCTGGATTGCTTGATTCTTGTTTGTTTTTGTTTTATTTCCTGTGCTGTGTTTATTTATATGCACTCTAACTATTTGATTTTATTACTCATATAGAAATTCTCAAACTCATATATATAAATATATATATATATATATATATATATATATATCACTCACTTTGAAATTAAAAAATTAAGCAAGATCTTTTAATAAGATAAATAAGAACTAAACCTCCACTTTCAATTGGTATCAGAGGTGCTGATTTTATTACTTCATTTTCTAGCACCTGATACTCAATTGAACTACTTTCAATTGGTATCAGAGGGTGTTGATTTTTCACACAGGCTAACACCTGAAATCACAAAGATCACCTTAGTTCTTATTTTATTTTGTTGTAAAAAGGTTTTTCCAAATGACATATTCAGATTTTTCTATTTCAGATCCACCATTTTGTAATTTGGATAATTTTGATTTGTGGCAAGTTAGAATTAAACTATTTATGAATGTCATAGATGAAGATATAAATAAATCTATTTTGACAGGAACTACATCTTCAACTTCTTCATCTGATGATCAGGAAAGGCTGAAAAGTGTTGATGTCATAGCCATGGAGATATTGGCTAAATCAATGTCAAAAGACATTTCTCTTAAAGTGGCTGATTGCACTTCAGCAAAGGCCATCTGGAACACCCTCTCTAGGATGGTAAATAAATCCATTCTTACTTCTTCCTTCACTAAATGTATTTATGATGCAGAACCATCAACCAAACTAGGTGAAGAAGAAACAGAAAAAGAACACAGAGCCAGAGCTTTCTGCATGATGGCCATATATAGTTCATACCAAAATCCAGATGTAAAAGCTGAAACAGAAAAGGTAAATGAGGTAATTTCAATTCACAACCCTACCTCTACAAATTATAAATCTGTCTTTAAGATAACATTTACAGATTCAATAAAATCAAACAAAGAAATTAAAAAGAAGTTAACAAACATAAACTATTCAACTTCTGTAAATAATAAATCTACAGAAAAGTCAAAAGAACAAAATAAATCAATTAAGGCTAAACTGCTTAATGATTATCAAGAAAAATTTAAAATATCAAACATATATTTTAATGATTACAAAAGAAAACTTTCAATTAGTATCAAAAATCAGATTTTAAAATTCTTAAAACATATATTTCCAAGAGAACTTTCAAATGGTTTCAAAAAGTTTTTCACCATTAAACTACATTCCTAATTAAATGAGCAAACATAAAATTCATTTGAATGTTAATGCCAGATAACTTCAATGTTCTTACAGATCTTCTCCAAATTATGTTGAGCATTCTACTGTAGTTGCATTGATTAGAAATAATCAGAAGCACTGAGTGTGAGTCTCTTCTGATAAGGGGATTCTTAAAGAAGGAAGGTATCAGACGAAATCCTTATTCCTTAAAATTTATTAAAAGTTGCTGCAATTGAAAATTTTAATTCAGAACTTAAGAAATCAAAATATAGGAAAGCAGAGTTGCTCAAATAATTTATTTCTAAAAACAAAGTGAAAGGGAAAATGAGAAAATCAGAGAAACCAAGAGAGAGAGAAAAGGAGAATATAAAAATTAAAACTGTCGGCATCCTAAACCAAATAGGGGGAGATTACCAGGCCACTAGTTTTGGAGATTACCAGGCCACTAGTTTTGGAGATTACCAGGCCACGAGTTTTAATTTGATTTAGGATCCCAACTCAAATAGGGGGAGATTGTTGGAACCTTAGCTTTTGATTTGATTTAGGATCCACCCCTTTTGTCAATAATTCATCTAATAACTTAGATCAATTTCATTAAGTAAGAAAACTAAGAAAACATAAATTAAATATGATGCGATCGAATCAGAGAATATACATAAAGAAAATAATATAAGCTCTCTGCGTTCGACGAATGTCGAACAACGCTCGACAAATTCAAGCTAGCCAGCGCTCGACAAATTCAAGCCAGCCAGCGCTCGACAAATTTCTATCAAACAGCGCTCGACGAATTAAGTCAGAATAACCTCAGCGGCCAGGCATTCTCTGAACAGCGCTCGACAAACTCAAGCCAGCGGTCGACAAATCTCTTTCAGAACAGCGCTCGACAAAAATGTTGTCAGCAACATTATATCACATAGATCGACTAACATCATTATTATTCAAAGTTTTCTGATATAGCCGTTGCAGGCAATAAAGAATTTAGCCGTTGCTGAAGAGTCAAAGACGGCATATTATATTCCCAAGGAATCAGAATTAAAGAGTCTTTATCTCTTTCCTTTTTCCCGGGCAAGAATTCAAAAGGACCTCTCTCCAAAATTGTATATAGAGAGAAGAGCAGGGAAAAATAACGGATGTAGATATAGAAGACACAACAGAAATACAGAGCACATCTATTCTTCATTCTTGCTAATTTCTTCTTGCAGATCACATACATCCTGAGACACCAATCACTATCATTTGCTCAGGATCATCACTGCAGAAGAAAAAGAAGTCTTTGTACAATCTAGAGAAGAAGCTCTATCCACAAGATGTCATCAACCTAAACCAGACAGGGGGAGCCTTCTTCATCATCACAATCAAGATCCATATTCAACTTCAAATCAGGATCTTCAAGAGTCTTCTTATACAGAGAAGAACAACATATTCTTGTTTTCTTTTATTCCTTTACCCCACCTTGTACAGGGTTATAACTCCCTTCAAAAGTTAACTCCCGGTGATAGGGCACCTTAGCAAAAACCTGCATCTTGGTTAGAGCACCTTATCAACAGCTCACCTGGTGTGTGGACACCTTATCAAAATCACCTTGGTGTCAGGGCACCTTATCAACAACCTCCTAGTGGATGTCCTACCAGTGGGTAGAAGAGTAGATGTACCCAGTTGAGGGGAACTACTATACATCTTATCTCATCTGGATTGCTTGATTCTTGTTTGATTTTGTTTTATTTCCTGTGCTGTGTTTATTTATATGCACTCTAACTATTTGATTTTATTACTCATACAGAAATTAGCAAACTCATATATATATATCACTCACTTTGAAATTAAAAAATTAAGCAAGATCTTTTAATAAGATAAATAAGAACTAAACCTTCAGTTTCAATTGGTATCAGAGGTGCTGATTTTATTACTTCATTTTCTAGCACCTGATACTCAATTGAACTAGTTTCACAGCTGGTGTGTAGCTTCCTGGAACGGGTAGAGCCCGAGACCGCTCTTTCTCAAAAGGATCAAAGGACTGCAAGGGAAGAAAAAAGAACAATAACAAAGAGCATCAAGAGAAAGTCTTGAGATCGCAGCTACCTGCAGAGGAGCAATCTCAAGAGGTCCAGCAGGAAATCGAACACCAACAGGCTTGATCGCATGGGTCTTGGCAAGAAACTTCTTTTCAACCTTTTGCTTCTTCGCCGCAGCCTCCTGATCTTTGATTTGTTGTCTCAGCTTGATAGCTGAAAATACCTTCTCCTGGAGACCGGCCACGATCTCCTTAGAAGTTGCTCCAGCGATCTGACCCAAAGTCTCCAGCTTCTTTCGAGAATCGCGGATCAGAACATCTGCTCGATCAGATTCATTGGTCTCTGAAGACGAACCCACGATGTTCATCAAGTTTGAAGTCGGTGGAGGGGGAACCTGCACCGGCACACCTCCAGTGTCATCTGCAGTGATATCCTCGACCGCTACCCTCGAAGGTTCAACTGGGAATGCATTCTTCAAAGGAGATTTTATTGATTTTTCTTTTTTGGGCAGCGGTTTCTTCGAAGTCACGGGAGGGATAACACCCTTCTCCGCTGCTACACTCTTCAACAAACCCATGATCAAGCAGCTGGAGCGAACTCAGGATTCAGACCGCCTTGATGAAACTTCTATCTCAGGGATCCAACACTAATCCAAATGAAAGGGCCTCCATGACTATTTATAGCCCGGAAAAAAGATTAAAAATATTCGAGATTTCCACGATCTCCGCAGACTGAAGTCAACATTTCCGAAGTACCTCGGAACTTTGAAATGTGCGGGGATTATGTTCGCCCGGAAGATCGATGCATCTGTTATACAAGGGAGTTCGTGCGATATCAAGCATCAGACCGTTCCAGTCGGTTGACCGCACGGTTTCATTTCGAGATCGCCTAGCTCAGTTAGCTCATTTCCAGCGGCGGCTCATCATTTCGGGCTGCCAGCCGTCTCCGAGTCCGCGCAGTCTGTGTCTCCCTTTTATTTCTGATATTAGTGCAGCAGGTAACCTCTCACCTCAACCCAGCTTCTCCTGACCCCCGAGCAGCCCGTAATCTTGGAAGTTATCCGTTTGGGCAGCCTTTGTGTCTATAAATAGGGGGTAGGGCTCCCCCTAAGAGGATTTTGGGGAAGGGGAAGGGAATCAAGCCTTGAGCAAATTGTGGAGCCAAGCGGTCTCAATTTAATCACGTTTCTATCTCCTCAGCCTGATCTGCTTCGACCCTCTTACAACCTCTTTTCTATTTTCGTAAGATCATCCGCATTTAAGAGTTGTCAGTCGCGAGAAGTCTTGACTCGTCGCTCAGCGACACCCAGTTTGGTGCTCTTAGCCACCTAGTAACCGACAGTCCTAAGTTCCTCTTTCGATTCTCAAGTGCGAGTTGTGGAGGTGCAATTTTTGCATCAACACTAAGCAGTGGTTGTTATCCCTTGCCCTTGGATCAATTGATTCATGGGACACGTTGCAAAAGAAATTCCTAGGAAAGTATTTTCCTATTGAGAGGATGATGCGGGCAAGGAATGAATTAAATTACGACATTCAGGCATTTGATCAGGAGACATTGACAAAAGCTTGGGAAAGATTCAAAGGCTTGTTGAGAAAGTGTCCCCAGCCCGTGATTGAGACGTGGTTACAAGTACAAATTCTTTATCATGGTATGTAACACTCCATACGTGCCACTATTGATGCAGCGCGCTGCTGGAGGATCATTAATGGGAAAAACAGGAGAAGAAGCGCTTGACTTAAATTTAGGAAATGGCCGCCAACAATATGCAATGGGGGTGGTGGAAGGAATATTCAAAGAAAGACGGCAAGGGTATTAGAAGTTGACAACATCACTGCTCTTGCTGCTCAACCGAGCCTGATGAGCAAGAAACTTGTTAAGTGCCCCCATTACAAGTTCTACCCCACCATCAATTGCTTTAGTTATTTCTTGCAAGTATTGCGATGCACTGGGCATCATGTCTATGAGTGCAATTCTTTGCTATCATCTTCCTCCTCTTCACCTCAAGACGTGGAAGTAGTCGATTATGTTGGGAACCAACAATATGGTAACTTTTAGTCAAACTGTTATAACCCCGACGGGAGAAACCACCCAAATTTTTCATGGAGGCAAGGTCCCCATCAAGGTGGCCCTAGTGGAAGAAACTCTCACTCGTATCAAAACCTGCCTTAGCCCAAGGAAAAAATAGTTTTGAAGCTATGATGAAAAGGTATATGGAGGGCACTGATTCAACAATGAGGAACCAAAAGATGGCAATTTAGAACCTTGAAGGGAAGATGGGTCAAATTGCAAAATGTCTTGTGGAGCGACAACAAGGGATGCTCCCAAGCAACATCGAGACAAACCTAAAGGAACAAGCACAAATCTCTTCTGAACCCGCACTTAATTTGTCGGATGGGATAATACTCAACTGTAAAATTAATAATGTACCTACTTAAGCGATTTGCGATACAGGGTCATCACGCAACATAATATCTCTCCACAATGTGGACAAATATAAAGTTAAAACTTGTGTTGATGAGCGCTTATTGCTTCACCTTGCGAATGAAATACCAGTTTTCATCGAGCGTGTATCAAAAGACGTTAAAATCATTTTAGATGGTGAAGAAGTCGTCGCTGACTTTCAAGTATTGGGACCTCATGAAAATGACTCACCACCCGTATTTGATGCCCCACTCTTGAAGTCGCTTGGTGGCACATTGCATCTTGCAGAGGGGCGCATTACTTTCCCATCTAAAGATTTAGAAAACTGTCCATTTGAGGTTGCATTTGATGTTATCTCCGCCATGCCTCAACATGGCGCTTCTAATGATCTTCCTAGTTTCAGATCCATGTGGAGATGTGTTGGAGGAAGCTAAACCAGTTACAAGCGATTCCACATCAAACCTGCCACTTGAAGAGGATTGTGCAATAGACGAAGTTGATGTTGACTTTTAAGCTTCGTTTGGCTCGGCTTATTTGCTCCGATGAGTTTGGATAAAAACATCATTGGCATAGAATGTATGTTTGATATGACAAATGTTACTATCGTTATCAAGAGAAGAAACTAGTTTTGAGCATAAAAGGTTTAATATATATAATATTAAAGCATAGTTTCTGTTGGTGTTACTGATGTGTTGGAGGATGCTGCGGACAGTGAGAAGGAGAATATGATCCTACATTTGTTGAGCCAAGTGTAGATGGTGTCAAGTCGACGATGCCACTTGATGAGGAATTTAAAAAACATATTAAAGAAAATAAAAAGTTAAATTCTCATAACATATTAAATTCACGTCATGACCAACTTGGTTGTAATATATATAATATAACATGTATGTTATTATGATATTGTTTTAGCCGACTCTCATAATTATAGGTCGACATTAATTAATGTAAATACATCATCAAGGTTACGATCGATGGAATAATTCAAGAATCGTAATAGTTCATTCATCAACTGTCGAAAGTTTATTAGATTATTAGATTAATTCACGATAATTAAAGGTTCACCCAAAAATTATATCATTAATTTACATGATTATCCACGTATTACTAAATTGAGAGGTCAATGTGGTGAGATCTTAAGGCGAGGTCCTCAAACCAGCCATCAAAAAGCACGAGAGAGATTTGTATTTAACGGTCGTATCGGAAGTCATCCTCATTTGAATTCTCAGGTCATGATTACCAATTAGTTATCTTAATAGATGTTGATTATATTTAATTAAATATAACTTTTATTTTTTTATTCATGAAAATTATTAATGGTATATTTAATTCGTGAGGATCATTAATATTATCCCCATGTGGAGGACATAAGATTGTACGCGGATTCATTTCAAGGTCCAGAATTCCAGAACACAATACTACAAAATAGAGATACGGCGACAATTTTTATGCGGCGCATTCAAAAACGCCGCTGTAGGTTTTATTTTAGGTATGAAATTGGCGATGCTTTTTGTAACGCCTCAAATTTGATTAAAATTAATATGGTGTGCGGATAGTGGACTTTGGTGTGCGAATAGCTGTTATCTCCTAGGTTAATATAAAATCTAAACCTAAAGCCCTCATACCGGACCCCTCTCCTCATTTTCCTTCAGCCGCAAAGCTAGGGCTCGCTCCCCTCTCCCGATCCAATCTCCGCTTCGCGCGTCCAGGAGGCCGACGCCGTCGATCGGTCGTCGATCGTGAGGGAGACCGAGCCTCCCTGCTGCAAGCTTCATCCAACCAAAGCCTTGAAGCTCTGTTCTTACCGTCCAAGCCCCCTCCCGATCTCTCCCTGCTCGCAACCATCGAGGAAGCCGCCGCCCTCTTTTCGTCCAAGACTTCCTGCCGACCTTGTCGCCGTCGAGATCTTGTTAGGGTTCCCTAACTATGTCGTCGATTGAAAGAGGGAGCGCCTCCTGCAACCTGTGCGTCGCTGAGAGAGGAAAGGGGAGGGCTGCCATTGTTGAGATCTTTGAGTAGTTGTCGTTAAGTTGTTGTCGTGAAGGGTTGAAGAGGGAAATCTTGGCGGAGCCCTCTCTTGTCGGAGAAGTCGAAACAGCGGAGGGCGTTTTTTACCGGGAAAGCTTTCACCTAAAGCTTTTCTTTGCCGATCGAGGAAGGGGGAAGAGGAAGAAACGTGTTGCCACCGAAGTTGGAGAGCTTCAGCAAACGAGCCGTCGCCGCCAAAGCAAGGAAACCGCGCCGCGACCACTCTCCACCCAAATCCTTGAGGCTTTAATGGTCGGGAAGGATTGGGCGCAGGTAACGATCTCTTTCTCCCCGGGTTTAGGATTCGATTGTGCATGTATGTTATGAGATGATTGTGTGGCACCCGGTTTCTCTAATTAGAGAACCTGTGGCGACCACGGTTCCTGGTGAACCTCCGGGTTGATTGTATCCGTCCCCGACATATTTTGCATTAGAAATGTCTGATGAATGATTGCGGATTAGGCATGCTGTGTGAAGCCTATCTGTGGCGATAAGCCCGGATCGGTGATGTTGATTGCATATTTTATACCGGATAATTATCCGTGTTTCTTTTGTCGTGTTCGCTTGCGGGTGTTGAATCGACGTTGGTTAAGGCCGTGAGAATCTGTGTATGGCCTAGGTTGATAGTGAGATTCTGTCGATTTGGGAATTGTACCTGCGGAGGAATGTGAGTGACGACGAAGGAATTGAAATATAAATCAATAATGAGGCTTATTGGATTTTAGATGTTTTGCCTTACAAATCATTGCCATAATTATCGTCGTTGGGTGAAAAGCTCTAAGTTTGGGATAAATACCGCATAGAGCGATAATGTTTTATAGAGTACGTGGTGGTAAACTCTTACACATAATATTGATCGTAATATTAATGAAATTATCGCAAGTGACATTGGAGGATTAATTGGTCAAATTCCTGCTAATCAGGTTTTGAGCAGAGTGGGTTATGTGAGCACTCTTTATGGAATCATCTGTATGATATCGAGTCTGAACTCGTAGGTGTTCGATACCATCTAGTGGCTTAATAATGTTGAATGATCTCTTGTATGATCTTATGTGAATTGCTTAGATCTCCACCCTAAATGCGTGGTAGATGTGATATCACTTGTAGCATGTTTTGCTTCTGTTTTGATTATGTGATGTTTGCTTCTGATTGAGTGGACGGGACGAGGTAAAGTCAAACCCGCATCGTGTTGGTGAAACGATGTTCTGAGCAACGGGAACAGACTTAACCGAACCCGCACCATGGATGTGGAAGCATGTGGTGGATCCATTTTATATGCTGTACCATGGGAGAGACCGTGAGTCTGGTGATGTCCGGACAGGTGAGATGCTCAGAGGACATGGAGTTGTGTTCTCCTAGTTTTTTGTTGGAGTGCCATGAGTGCACTACTTATGTTTGGGCCTTTGATGGGCCTTTGGACTGTAGTTCCTGCTTTGAGGACATATGTCAAGTAGGCCCCCTTTCACGTTTGCTACATTGAGAGCGTGGGGGCAAACTAGACTTATGTCACTTTTGATAAAATAGTTGTGTAGCTCGGCATAAAAAGGGCGTGTGGGTATGACGTGTCGTGTACATTACGAGGAAGCGTCATCGTGCGCTATGTTGTGGTTTCGTGTTTCATAATATAGGATCTACTAGTGCGACCCTTGGTGTCTAGTTGTTTACCGCCTTGAATGTGGAGTTGGGATGTTTGCTCGTTATGGTTTCAGTAGCCTAGGACATGCTAGTCCGCTACTAGGAATAGAGTGCATGAGCAAAGCATTTAGCCTTTTCCTTGGTGTGCATATAGACCCCCTTTACTTTCATGCTCAACTTAGAAACATGTTTGATGATTGTGACATATACTTGCATGTTTGCTGCTGTGTTTTATTTGCATGTTGTGGCGCGCTGATCTGTTGGGCTCTTGCTCTCTGGGATCGGCTAGGATGCCCGGGGAGAGGGAGATTGTTACACAGTGATTGGTCAGCTCCGGCTGACCCTCGTTTTCTGCTCGTTTGTACTTGGCTGCAGGAACGTGCGCGCGCTGGAAGTGCTTGTTGCCAAATAAGAAATGAGCGTGGTGGTTTAGCTTGTTGCTTGGTTTTCAAGTATTCGTATGCATAGCTAGCTGTGGGACCTGCGAGTCTCTTTTGGGAGGTTGTTCCCATTTCTTTTAGTTCTGGACTCTTACTTATTACAGTGTAAATTTATTATTGGACTGTATATTGTAGTAGACATTCATTTATAGAGTTTGGTTTAATTTAGCTTCCGTTTATTTTAATGCGCACTATGAGATGGATGGTTGTTGATTATCATTTATTAATACTTCTGTTTGTATAAGTTGTGGCGTGTGGGGCCCGGCCGAACCCATAACATATAGCGAATTACAAAAAGGGTGTTACACTTTTAATAAAAATGCGCTGCAAATTTATTTTAGGTATGAAATTGGCGATGCTTTTAATAAAAATGCGCCGCAAAAACCTTACATTAAATACCCAAACCACGCGGACTATGGTTCATCCTCGTGTTCCACCACTTCCCTTTCTCTCACTGTCTCCCGCAAGAACACCAAAAGCACGACCCCCACCGAATGTCCTTGCCCCCTCAAACAAAGCCACTACAAACCCCTCTCTGGAAGCCCTCGTCGCTAGCGTCGTCCATGGAGAAAGCCCTGGTCCTCTCCCGAAGTGATCATCCTCGCCCAAGAAACTGCCGTTCTTCCTTGTGGTTTCGGCTAAGCCCTCGCCGCCGACGTCGTGCATGCCCGAAGCTCTGGTCCTCTCCCGAAGTGATCATCCTCGCCCAAGAAACTACCGTTCTTCCTTGTGATTTCGGCTCCAGGACAGAAGAGTGCCTCAAGATTCCTCCATCCTTCTTCGATTAGGTGCTTGGAGGAGGTACAATCCCCGATCTCGATTAGAGATCCATTGTCGGAGACAAGGTTTGCATCTCCTTCTTGCCGATCAGGGAAAATGAGGGCTTTCTTCTTCTTTCTGAGAGTCGTCAACGCTCCTCTCCCCTCTGATTTTCATTGAGTATTTCTCATTTCATAGGCTATAAATGTTGTACTTTGCTTTGTTGGCCAGGTCAACGTTTGGTGTTTTATATATTTATGTATTTTTGTATTAATTAAAGGAGGAGAGAGAAGAATGTGCATTTATGGTGGAGAGAGAATGTGAGTTGTTTTACTTTGCCTATAAATAGGCGTATGTACCTTTGTAAAGTTGCGGTTGAAGTTGAATAGAAATCTTGAGGAGTTTTTCTCTTTGGCAGCGCAGAGAGAGAGAGAGAGAGTGGAGAAAGAAAGATGAATAGAAATATAATTCCCGCAGGAATATAATTTCCTCTCGCTCACTCATCCCACCAGGTGCCATCTCGCCTGCCCCTCTCGCCTATACATCTTCCCGCAGGAAGTAAGCCCGCCTCCCTTCTCGCCTACAGCAATCTCGTCGGAGCAAGCACTCGCTTTGAGCGGACGTGGACGAGGAGGAGTAGCCCCGCATCTCGTTGAAGGAGTAGCATCTCACCGAGTAGAGTTCTCGCGTGGAGGCTCTCGCCCGCTGCCATCTCGCCGGAGGTTTGGAGCTCGCCGTGAAGTTGGGTTGGAGGTACTCGCATAGAAAAGTGAAGGTGCCCGCCGGAGTAAGAGGTGGAGCTCGAGTTGGTTAGTGCTCGCGTAAGAAGGTGTTCGGCGAAGTGGTTTGTTCGGCCAAGTGGTGTGTTCGGCGAAGTGGTGCTCGACAACATACAAGAGGAGAGGTAGCAAGATCGCGTGCCCATATACGACGCTTCCAACAAGTGGTATCAGAGGGAGGTTGCAAACCTTTGCGGTGACTCAGAAGGTTTGAGGAGTAGAAGCAATGGAGATGGGTGGAGCCATGCCGGGGCAAGTCCCCAAGTTGACAAAGACCAACTATGGGAACTGAAGCATCCATATGAGAGTACTACTCACATCAAAGGAGTTGTGGGGGATAGTGGAAAATGTCTATGAGGAGCGTACTGCTGCAGCAGAGGCGGCGTTAACCAACGCGCAGAAGATGACGCTAAGAGAGGCAAGGAAGGGAGATAAGAAGGCTCTCTTCTTGTTATATCAAGGGGTTGACGAAGCAACCTTCGAGAAGATCTCAGACGCGAAGACTTCCAAGGAGGCATGGGAGGTGTTGCAACGCTCCATGTAGGGGGTAGACAAGGCTAAGAAGGTGAAGCTGCAGTCCCTCCGGGCGAAATATGAAGTAGCGAAGATGCAGAGCACCGAGAAGGTCGATGACTATGTGACCCGTCTGCGGACGCTCACAAATGAGATGAAGCGCAATGGGGAGACGATCGATGATGTGAGCTTCATGGAGAAGTTGTTGAGATCTATGTCCAAGAAGTTCCGTCATATAGTGGTGCCGATCGAAGAGTCGAAGGACCTCACCGAGATGGCCGTTGACGAGCTTGTAGGCTCTTTGCAAGCTCATGAGTATAGGATGTTGCAGGATGATGAAGAAGTGAGTGGCTTGGGAAAAGCACTCCAGACTCAGCTAAATTTTGGAGAGAGCTCCGGAAGAGGAGGCAGCCAGCGTGGCTGAGGTCACCAAGGCAGAGGCAGAGGTAGAAGAGGAGGTAGAGACCAAGGAAGAAACCAAAATTTACAGAGAGAGGCGGAGCGACCTCAAGGAGGTTGGCAAGAAGGAAGAGGAAGAGGCCTAGGAAGAGGAAGAGGCCGAGGAGATATGTCTCAAATCCAATGTTACAACTGTAACAAGTTCGGGCATATGAGCTATGACTGCTGGGCTCCTAGGAAGAGAGAAGAGGCAAACCACTATGCCGAGGCTAGGAACAATGGGAACAACACTGGCGCTGGAGATCCGATGATGTTCCTAACTTACTGAGGAGCGGAGGAAGGAAGAAATGAAGTGTGGTACTTGGACACAGGTGCGAGCAACCACATGTGTGGAGATAAGGAGATGTTCACTAACCTGGAACCCAGTGGGGGTGAGGTTAGCTTCGGGGATGCGTCGAAGATCTCATTGGAAGGAAAGGGCTTGGTGGTTATGAAGCTGAATGGGGAGAAGGTGCATCTGAATGATGTGTTCTATGTGCCAGGCTTGAAGACTAACATCTTAAGCCTTGGGCAGTTGGTGGAAAGAGGCTACTACGTCCAGTTGAAGGATGGGTCTTTGGCGATGAAGAACCATCAAGGGAAATAAGTGGTGAAGGTGAAGATGACGGTGAACCGTCTCGTTACACTAAAGATGGATACTCAGGAGACGGCATGTCTCACAAGGATAGAGGAAGAAGTGGAAGCATGGCTATGGCACCATCGGATGGGCCACTTAGGCTTGACGGGCTTGAAGCTGCTATCCCACTCCAGGATGGTGGAAGATCTGCCAATGATCTCACCTCCGGAGAAAGTCTGCGAGGCGTGCACGAAGGGGAAGCAGAAGAGGCTGACGTTTGAAGGAGGGAAGTCTCAGAGAGCGAAGAGACAACTTGAACTGGTTCACTCGGACATTGCAGGTCCTTTGAAACCACCTCCGTGGGCGGAATCAAGTACTACATCACCTTCACCGATGACTTCAGTCGGAAGTGTTGGGTGTATTTCTTGAAAGAAATATCTGAGGCCCTTGACAAGTTCAAGGAGTTCAAGGCGATGACTGAGAAGGTGAGTGGTCAGCCACTGAAGGTGCTGAGGACCGATAGAGGTGGGGAGTACACCTCTAGATTGTTTGATGGGTTTTGTAAGGAGAATGAGATCTCTCATCAGTTGACTGCTGCATACTCACCTCAGCAGAACGGAGTGGCGGAGAGGAAGAACTTGACCATCATGAACATGGCGAGAAGTATGGTGAAGGGCAAAGGGTTGCCGAAGATGTTCTGGGCGGAGGCAGTGCAGTGTGCGGTGTATCTACTGAACAGATGCCCCACGAAGAGTGTGAAGTTCATGACCCCGTTCGAGGCTTGGAGTGGCTGGAAGACAAGTGTGAAGCACTTGAGGGTCTTTGGGTGTGTAGCCCATGCTCACATCCCGGACCAGAGAAGGAAGAAAGTCGATGATAGGAGTGAGAAGTGCATCTTTGTGGGCTACGCTCCGGAGAGCAAGGCTTACAAGTTATACAACCCGGTGACGGAGAAGGCCATAGTCTCGAGGGATGTGGTGTTTGAAGAAGACAACTGCTGGAGATGGGATGAGGAGACAAGGAGCAAGAAGGGGATGTTCTTTGATGATGAGGAGGAAGGTGGTCATCAAGCAGGAGCTGAGGATGGTGGAGTTGATCCACCATCACCACCTAGTAGAGATTCAGGGGGAGCTTGCACTCCCAACTCAAGTGGAAGCAGTTCTAGTGGAGCAAGAACTAGTGGAAGCAAGGATGATCGTCCTCAACCTTGGATAAAGAAGAATGATCGTCCTCTATAAAGAAGAATGATACTTGGAGGCTAGTCGATCCACCTATAGGCCACAAACCCCTCGGGGTGAAGTGGGTCTACAAGGTGAAGAAGAACAAGGAAGGAGATGTGGAGAAGCACAAGACGAGACTCGTCGTACAGGGATATAGGCAAGTTCAAGGAGTGGACTATGACGAGGTCTACGCCCCGGTGGCGAGGATCGACACCATCAGATTGATCATCGTGCTTGCAGCTCACCATGGGTAGAAGGTTCTGCAGATGGATGTGGTGTCGACCTACCTCAATGGCTACTTGCAGGAAGATGTGTACATCGAGCAGCCTCCTGGATATGAAGTGAGAGGCCAAGAGAGGAAGGTGTGCAAGTTGAACAAGGTGCTATACGGTTTGAAGCAAGGGGCTCGCGCATGGAATGGAAGGATAGATGCATACCTTCATAAGCACGACTACAGGAAGTGCCCCTAAGAGTATGCTCTTTACACCAAGGTGGAAGAAAACAGTGATATCATGATCGTATGCTTGTATGTAGACGATATGATATTCACCGGGAACAACCCAGCTATGTTCAAGGAGTTCAAGAAGATGATGAAGAGAGAATTTGAGATGACTGACTTGGGAGAGTTGACCTACTTTTTGGGGGTCGAGGTGAGGCAGGATGAAGATGGCATTTTCATCTCGCAGAAGAAGTACGCGGAGGAAATTTTGAAGAAGTTCCGGATGGAGGATAGCAAGGCTATCTCCACCCCCGCTGATGCAGGGTTGAAGCTGAGGAAGGACTCCAAGGAAGGAGCGGTCGACTCTACCCTATTCAAAAGTTTGGTGGGAAGCCTACACTACCTGAACTTTACCCGACCAGACATTATGTACGATGTTGGAGTAGTGAGCAGGTACATGGAGGAGCCAAAGCAGGATCACTTCACGGCTGCGAAGAGGATCCTGAGATATATGAATGGGACGAGAGGTCATGACCTTATGTACTTCACTAGAGAGGAGTTGAAGTTGGTCGGCTACTCAGATAACGACTATGGTGGTGATGTGAATGACCGGAAGAGCATTTCCGGATATGTGTTTCATATGGGAACCACGGCGTTCTCATGGAGTTTGAAGAAGCAGGCTACGATAGCCTTATCATCATGTGAGGCGGAGTACATTGCAGTTGCGCCATGTACTTACCAAGCCATCTGGCTGAGGAACCTCTTGGGGGAGCTACACCATGTGCAGGATGGCCCAACGACAGTGTTAGTGGATAACATGTCCGCCATCCAACTCACGAAGAACCCGGTACTGCATGGAAGGAGCAAGTACATAGAGACAAGGTACCATTTCCTTCGTGAGCAGGTGGAACTGAAGACTATGGAAGTTGTGTATTATCCCACCGGAGAGCAGGTCGCTGATATTTTCACCAAGGCATTGAAGGTGGAGACATTTGCAAAGCTCAAAGGCAAACTCGGCATGTGCTGCCTAGTTTGAGGGGAAGTTTGTTGGACTTTGCTTTGTTGACCAGGTCAACGTTTGGTGTTTTATATATTTATGTATTTTTGTATTAATTAAAGGAGGAGAGAGAAGAATGTGCATTTATGGTGGAGAGAGAATGTGAGTTGTTTTACTTTGCCTATAAATAGGCGTATGTACCTTTGTAAAGTTGCGGTTGAAGTTGAATAGAAATCTCGAGGAGTTTTTCTCTTTGGCAGCGTAGAGAGAGAGAGAGAGAGATAGTGGAGAGAGAAAGAGGAAAAGAAATATAATTCCCGCAGGAATATAATTTCCTCTCGCCCACTCATCCCGCCAGCTGTCATCTCGCCTGCCCCTCTCGCCTATACATCTTCCCACAGGAAGTAAGCCCGCATCCCTTCTCGCCTACAGGAATCTCGTCGGAGCAAGCACTTGCCTCGAGCGGACGTGGGTGAGGAGGAGTAACCCCGCATCTCGTTGAAGGAGTAGCATCTCGCAGAGTAGAGTTCTCGCGCGGAGGCTCTCTCCCGCTGCCATCTCACCGGAGGTTTGGAGCTCGCCGTGAAGTTGGGTTGGAGGTACTCGCATAGAAAAGTGAAGGTGCCCGCCGGAGTAAGAGGTGGAGCTCGAGTTGGTTAGTGCTCGCGTAAGAAGGTGTTCGACGAAGTGGTGTGTTCGGCCAAGTGGTGTGTTCGGCGAAGTGGTGCTCGGCAACATACAAGAGGAGAGGTAGCGAGATCGCGTGCCCATATACGACGCTTCCAACAATAAAGTCATTGGTATTCAGTTCTCTTCATAAGCATATGTATGCATAAAGTGAAAGAGAAGGATAACTTGCTGGACCGGTTAGGCTTGCTTCCACAAGAAAGAGGATTCAAAATGGCACAACCCTTTTCTGAACTTGCATCCTGAATGGCATCCAAGATTCAACAAGCATCAATATTTTGTTAGTAAATTATTTGGTGAATTTGTGCAATTTTTTCAATAAATTGTTTCAGTACATGCCTCTCCTTGCAGTTGTAGAGAGAGAGAGAGAAGAGGAAGAAGCTTTGAGGTTGATAGGTCACCGCTCGTTACAGTTGTAGAGAGAGAAGGGGAAGAAGTTTCAAGGGTGATAGGCCACCGCTCGTGAGGCTAAATATTTTCTAAGTTGTTACATTTGGGAGCAATGCGCTCGTTTCACTTTGGAGTCTTCAATTGATGCTCGGAAGTGGGAGCGGCGCTTTCGTCACGATCTGGAGTGTAAGATCTCTTTTTCCAAAACCCGTTCGGGTACTTGAAAACTCGAACCTCTCCCGTATCGCACGGTTGAGGTGGACCTTCGCCCAGAATCGCTGCCTTGCGGTGTCACCAACACTCGGGTTGGCTAACACCGCTCAGCACCAACCCTGCCGGCTATACGATCACAAGTAAAATATGCCAAAAAGTAAGTACATAAAAGAAGGCATGTCCACAATCACAGCATCATATAAATATATATAATGGAAACAGAAAGTCCAAAAGAGATGTACAACTAAAGGGGCTTAAGCCCGATACATATACAAAATAATGTACTATCTCTCTCTCTCTCTCTCTACATCATGCGGAAGTCTACAACAAAAGCTCTCAAAAGCGGAAGTCTAACTATCTAATCATCAACCTGTGGCATCGTGGTAGTGCGCTGCAACTGCTGCTCAGGTCCTGCCATCTCGTCCTGCTGCGCGCGGGACAACTCCGTCTCCTCGGACTCATGCGGTCACACCGACCGTTAGTCATAAAGACTAAGTCGTTTTGTCATCGCCTCCCTCCACGACTCCTAGGCACCGAGCGGGAGGAAGAATTGGAGGACAAACAAGGGGTAAACAAGAAGGTGGTGACATGACACTACTCTAGCAGGTATAAGTAAAGCAGTAAAATCTAGCTAGCAGTATAGTGCAGGTATAAGGCAGTAAAGTAGAGCAATGAAGTAAGCAGTAAATAGAAAGAAAATGCAGTTCAGTAAGTAAATCTAAACTACCATCACAGATTCGTACCTTAACTTATATTGACGCCCATACGACATATAAGTTAAGATGTCCAGGTAACCCATCATATAAAAGAGCCCATACTAATTTATATGATGGGGGTATGCTAATGTGTATGTTATGTTATGCTATGGTTATGATGTTTTAATGAATTTATGCAATGTGACTCACCCACACGACTCTATGCGCACAGACCTTTATAGTTCCCAATTTGTTTGAAAGGAAGCCAACCTTTCGGGTACCGACCGTCGTGGCTCGCGGTGGTAGTGGATCGGGCACTCCACATCCTAGGCGGGTATAGTCACTACCAAGCCTAGACCTCATGTACGCCTCAACGCTAAGAACACAACAACGGAGCTCCTGCGTACTCTTGCTGGAATCCACCAGACTTTAAGGTCGGGGTTGGTTATTAGGGATTGTCCTCCAGACCGCGGTACTCAAACTTACCGGCCCTCTAAACCTCACCCTCACCTGAGTCAACGTACTACCGTCGGTGACACGACTAGCCTAGTACCGAAGACTCGCCACTATTTGAATAAGTAACGGGTGTTAACAATGTCCACCCGAGCTTCCGGCTCAGGGACTATCACACAAGCTGACCCAACCCATCTCCTTCCCGGAGGAGATCCATACCAGTTTGCATCCCTACTTAGACTACTCTCGCCTACAATTTAGTTAGTGTTATATTTAGGGTGAGTCCTGGACTTCCGTGGTGTACTCCATAAGAGGCCCCTAACGGTACTACGGATCAATGGGCTCATCCCCACCATCCTCCTCAAGACAATTACTTTAGTCGGTGGTTAACATTTGGTTCACCCTCAATATTCCATAAACTTAGAATGACTTAGCTCAACATCCGTCCGACCCCATTGGGTTGGACGTACCTCCATTCCTCCCCCATTAACTCTAGCACAACCCCACAACTATCCCTAGGATTGACCCTCCTTGAATCATGGTGTGCTACATCTCATTTACTGATTGGATATAACTCCCAAACACTACTTAGGGGTCTGAATTGTATAAAACTCAAAATTCTATTTTTACTAAACGCAGACCACCAAGTTGAACTATCCATCAACCCCATAAGGGAACCCTTCTAAAAATTCATCACCAGGGTATCGTATAATTATCCTAGGCTCCCACTGACTTCAATATGGTATGTTCCAATTTCCATAATTTTCCATATTAAATTGGTATTTAATATAATTTAAAGTAGTTAAGGCCTTAAGTCACATTACACATGAACAACCCTCAAAATGATTCTTCATGCTACATGAGAATTATCAGTAAGACAATCTTCCATATCATGGTGGTTCACTGAGTATCATGACCCTAGGATGTCATTTGGCCTACTATATCATCATAATTGTATAATTACCAAAATGCCACTTTAATTAGGAAAAATAGTATTTCACTTCTGAAAATTCTCCAAAAATTACTAAGTGTCCAAATGGGGACCTAGAGTCCTATGCCAAATTATTGTGTCATTACCATTGTTGCGGAACACTTAGGGCTCTTGGTAGACCGGTCCAATTGAACCACCTTAGCTCGTGAGCGATCTAAGCGCGCAAACAGTCAATTCGAGATTTGCTGAGTACACTGGGACTTTTTAACGTGGAAAACCCAGAAAGGGTTAAAAACCACGCGACCGGAGCTGTGCCGACCAAACTTCACTATCTTCTGGGGGTTACAACTTGGTAGGTAGAAACTCGAGCGCGACAGGCCGCTACTCGTTATAACAAGAGGGAGAGAGAGAGATCTGAGGGTGACAGGCCACCTCTCGGAAAAACTAAGTATTTTTCCCTTCTGAGAATTCTGGAGGACCGAAGTAAGAAGCTGAGTCACCTTTTCAGAACGAAAGTGAGAAGCCGAGTCGCCTTTCCAGAATGAAAGTGAGAAGCCGAGTTGCCTTTCGGAGTGACAGTGAGAAGCTGAGTCGCCTTTCCGGAATGACAGTGAGAAGTTGAGTCGCCTATCCGGAACGAAAGTGAGAAGCTGAGTCGCCTTTCCGGAATGACAGTGAGAAGCTGAGTCGCCTTTCCGGAATGACAGTGAGAAGCTGAGTCGCCTTTCCGGAACGAAAGTGAGAAGCCGAGTCGCCTTTCGGGAACGAAAGTGAGAAGCCGAGTCGCCTTTCGTGACGAAGGAAATCTGCAAGTCTACAAAGGAGATCTTCAAGCGCCGAAGGAGAATTCCACAAAAGTCTGCAAGGAGCTCTCCCGGGTCCAGAGGTCAAGGTCCTTTCAAATGAAGCCCTGGGGCTCCTTTTATAGCTTTGGCCGAGGGCAGTCCGGTAATTTCGCCGTTTGCAGTTTCCATAAATGCTCGGTGGACGAATCATATTTTCCGGTTTGGGGCACACATATCGCCATTTTTCATAAATGACCACCTTACCCTTCGGGCAGTTCGGGCAGTTCGGGCAGTTCGGGCAGTTCGGGCAGTTCTGTTGGAGGCGAAAAAGGCGACAGGTTGTCCCTGAAATCTGAGAAGTGAGAAGCTGGAAAGACAAATGAGATAGTCGGAAAGACAAAAAATGAGACAGTCCGAAAGACAAAAAGTGAGACAGTCGGAAAGACAAAAAGTGAGACAGCTTCTGAGCGCGCTTAGAAGCGTTCCGAGCGCATACGAATGCCGAGGTGCTCCGCACGTGCCGCGAACCACGGGGATCCCCCGGGCGGATGGCGGAACGGGGGGGGGGGGGGGGGTCGCCCCCAAGAAGGAATTGAGAACCGACGCACCCGTCGAGAGGGCGTGATTGCGGCGGGGGCCCCCTCGAGCCCCCCTACGGAAAAAGGCGACGGGAGGGGGACGGACCGCATCCCACGGGCGGTGCGGCCGAGCCGCGAGCGGGTCGCTCCCTCGCGATGGGGGGTGCTGCCTGTGCGCTACTGTGCGCTCCCGTGCGCGCGGTGGCGACGTACCTGTGGCTTGCGTGCTCTGATCGGCTTGTGCGCGCTTTGACCTCTCTTTGGCGGGGCTTCTTTTAGACGCAGCCTGAGGCCTTTACGTGTGTATAACATAAGCCCCCCAAACCTTCGGAGTCCGAGTTTCGGGGCGAGGAGTTCGGAGGTTTTGACTTTTCTGTGGAGGCTTTATTCACCGCCCTCTTTGCGGCATTTTGGGTAGGAGTCGCAGTCGAAGGGTGAGCGTGGTTGACTTTGTTTCTTTGTCCTGGACAGGCGTTTCTCACCCTGCACTGGGTCGTGATAGCCCTCTGATGGTCCTGCTTTCCTGGCTGTTGTCAAAGAGTTGATCGTGGGAGGACGCTTTAGGATGGCCGGCGAAGGGCGTTGGTTCTCCGAGCTTGTCGCTGGCTTGCTGCCTAATATTAACATCCGCATCGGTTGAGTGATTTCTGCAAAATAATAGATGAACTTGCGCGGTTCTGAGCCCGCGACTTTTACATACTAGAAATTTAGCTTGCGCAAGTCTGTGCTTGCGGCTTTTTGCACGAGTCTGTGCTCGCGGCTTTTTCGCACGAGTCTGTGCTTGCGGCTTTGGTACAAGAGTCTGTGCTCGCGGCTTTGGTGCACGAGTCTGTGCTCGCGGCTTTGCCGGTGAATAGCGGGTGTATTCAAACCGGGGGTGAACGTAAGGGGGGCAGGCCCCTACGACACCGGGACTCGGCGGCGGAGGAGAAGGGCGAACCTTCAATCGACGGCAGTGCAAAGTCCCCGGGGCAGGGCCCCAAAATGGCCGGTGAATAGCTGGTGTATTCAAACCGGAGGCGAAAGCAAGGGGGGCAGGCCCCTGCGACGCTGGGACTCGACGGCGGAGGAGAAGGGCGAACCTTCAATCGACGGCGGTGCAAAGTCCCCAGGGCAGGGCCCCGTTACAAAGATTTTTCTTAAATGGATGTTGATGTCAAAATATACATACATAGTTTTATAGCAAGAAATTATTTGATGCGTAGCTTTACTGAAGATAAGATAGGTGCACGAGTCTGAGCTCGCGGCTTTTATATAATACGTGATATAAGATAAGTGCACGAGTCTGAGCTCGCGACTTTTACATAATATGTAATATAAGATAAGTGCACGAGTCTGAGCTCGCGGCTTGGTACAGAAATTTTAAGATAAGTTCGTACGAGTCTGAGCTCGCGGCTTAGCATATGGTAGAAGTCCCTGGATCACTGGTAAAAGCGGCGCAGGTTTTGAGCGTTCCAGGTGCGTGGCAAAGTCTTCCCTTCTGCCGTCCTGAGCCTGTATGTTCCGGGCTTCATGACCGTCATGACTACGTACGGGCCTTACCAGGCCGGTGAGAGCTTATCTCCTTGGGGGCCTTTGCCGGCTTCCTCGATGCTGCGCAAGACGAGATCTCCTACGTTGATCGGTTTGGGCTTCACCCTCCTATCGTAGATTCGGGCTACACGCATTTGGTAGGATGCGGCACGTTGGGCAGCGTTGTCCCGAACTTCTGGGATCAGGTCGAGGTTTTCCCGAAGCAGTCTGTCATTCTTGCTGGGGGTCGAAGGTTAGCACCCGAGTACTTGGAACGCCGACGTCGACGGGGATGATAGCTTCGGTCCCGTAACAGAGGTTATAAGGTGTCTCCCCTGTAGGAGTCCTCTCTGTTGTGCGGTACGCCCATAACACATTTGGGAGCGCGTCTGCCCATTGTCCTCCAGCTTCTTCTAGGCGTGTCTTCAGTCCTTTGAGGATGGTGCGATTTGTGACCTCTACCTGTCTGTTGGTTTGCGGATGTGCCACGGACGTATGACGAAGGTTGATCTTCAAATTCTCGCACATTTTGGTGAAGGACTTCCCAGTGAATTGAGTGTCGTTGTCGGCAATGATTGTAGCCGGGATGCCGAAGCGGTAGACGATGTTCTTCCAGACAAATTGTTTGGCATTTTCTTTCGTGATTTTAGCTAGGGGCTCTGCTTCTACTTATTTGGTGAAATAATCGATGGCCAGGATGATGAATTTTCTCTGTCCGGATGCTAGGGGCAGGGGCCCGAGAAGGTCGATCCCCCATTGCGCGAATGTCCACGCACTTTGCAGCATGGAAAGTGAGACCGGGGGTTGATGAGTTATGTTGGCGTGCAGCTGACAGCTCTTACACCTTTGGACAAAGTCGGCCGCGTCCTTCCTCATTGTTGGCCAATAGAAGCCTTGACGCAGTATTTTCCGCGTCAATGCTTTCCCGCCTAGGTGTTCTCCGTAGACTCCCCCGTGCACTTCTCTGAGGGCGTAGTCGGCCTCGTCTGCTGGTAGGCATTTCAGATATGGTCCTGAGAATGCCCGTTTGTAAAGTTCCCTGTCTATAATAGTGAACGATGCCGCCCACATCCGTAGTCTTCGTGCTTCTAAGCGGTCTTCAGGAAGGTGCCCGCATTCGAGGTAAGCTCGTAATGGCGTCATCCAGGATGACTCCTCCTGGTGAATGGCTGCAATCTCCCATGGCCCTTGAATGCTTGGGACCACGACTTCTTCGATTCGGCGCCTCCGAGACTGGTAGCTGGAGGGTGAGGTGGCGAGCTTGGATTGAGCATCCGCCCTGGAGTTCTACTCTCGGGGGATGTGTAGAATTTGATACGATGAGATCTTCTGAAGGAGTAATTTTGCGAACGCGAGGTACTTCACCATCTGGACACTCTTAGCCTCGTAGTCTCCTTCGACCTGTGAGACTACGAGTTGGGAGTCTGTGTAAATCGTCAGGTTCTCAGCTTTGCAGTCGATAGCAAGTCGGAGGCCGACAATCAGCGCTTCGTACTCCGCCATGTTATTCATTGCGGGGAATTTCAGCCGAAGGCCGTAATCTAGGGTGACCTCTTCCGGGCTTACGAGGAGCAATCCTGCTCCGGCTCCTTCAGCTCCGGAGGCACCGTCGACATAGAGGGTCCAACGGGGGCTAGTGGTGTCTTTGATAAGAGTTGTTTCTGGTGGGATGGTGTATTCCACAACAAATTCGGCGAGTACTTGCGACTTGATGTCCGGCCGAGGCAGGAATTGGATGTCAAACTCGCCGAGCTCTACGACCCACCTTACAAGTCTCCCTGAGACTTCCGGCTTCTGGAGGATTGCCCGTAGTGGGAGTTGCGTCAATACTTTTACCGTATGAGCCTAGAAGTAGGGTCGAAGCTTTCTTGCTGAGAAAACAAGAGCCAAGGCTGTCTTGTCTGCTGCCGGATATCTGGTTTCGGTGTCGGTGAGGACTTTGCTGAGGTAGTAAATTGGTCGCTGCACTCCTCCTTCATCTTTTACGAGCACCGAGCTAAGAGCCGTAGGCGACACAGCCAGGTACAGGAACAGAGTTTCTCCGGGGGTGGGCTTTGACAGAAGTGGTGGCGAAGCCAAGTATTGTTTGAGAAGCTCGAAGGCCGCCTGGCATTCATCAGTCCACTGGAAGCCGGAGTGGCGCGCTCCCCGGAGGATTTTGAAGAAGGGGAGATACTTGTCTCCCGTCCGCAACAGAAATTGGGATAACACAGCGATCCTCCCGTTTAGGCGTTGCACCTCCTTAATTGAGCGAGGTGGCGACATATCCTCCAACGCCTTGATCTTCTCGGGGTTGGCCTCAATTCCCCGATGGGTTACCATGAAACCTAAGAACTTTCCCGCCGTCACACCAAACGCACATTTGCTGGGATTAAGCCGTATCTGGAAGCGGCGGAGAAGCTAGAAGCACTTTCCCAAGTCTTCCAAGTGGTCGCAACGGTGGACGCTTTTTACTAGCATGTCGTCCACGTAAACCTCCATCGTCACCCCGATGAGGTTCTTGAAGACTTTGTTCATCAGCCTTTGGTAGGTGGCCCCGACATTTTTGAGGCCAAAAGGCATCACCTTGTAGCAGTATACTCCTCTGTCGGTACGGAAGGCGGTATGCTCTTCGTCCACGGGGTTCATCCTTATCTGGTTGTAACCCGAACAAGCATCCATGAAGCTGAGCAGCTCATGGCCGGCCGTAGCATCAACGAGTTGGTCAATCCTCGGGAGGAGGAAGCTGTCTTTTGGGCATGCTTGGTTTAGATTGTTGTAGTCGACGCACATTCGGCATTTTCCCGAGGCCTTCTTTACCATGACTACGTTGGCGAGCCATGTGGGGTATTCTGCTTCGCGTATGAATCGTGCTTCCAGGAGCTTAGCTACCTCCTCCTCGATTGCCTTTAAACGCTCGGGGGCAAAGTTCCTTTTCTTTTGAATTACAGGCCTGTAGGCGGGGTTGATGTTTAACGAGTGATAGATAACGTCAGGATCTACCCCGGGCATGTCTTCTGGGCTCCAAGTGAAAATGTCCTCGTTCTCCTGCAGGAAGGTTGTGAACTTTTCTCGCTCCTCTTGTGACAAGAGTGACCCGACCTGAACAGTCCGAGTCGTGTCTCGCCGGGAAAGTGGTACTTCTACTAGCCCTTCAACGGGCGCTCCCCGCTGCAAAGTAGCTTCGTCTCGTAGGTCGAAGTTATTTATGTTGAGGGCGGTTGCCCTTACCGGTTGAGCCTGCTTCAGGTAGCAGGTTCTAGCTGCCTCTTGGTCCCCTCTTACGACCCCTATGCCTGCGGAAGTCGGGAACTTCATAGCCAGATGCGGAATGGAAGGGATTGCCCTGAAGATTGACTGGAGCGGTCTCCCGATGATGGCGTTATAGGCGGAGGTGGACTCTACCACCATGAACTGGATGTTGTGCATTGACTGTCTTAGAAACTCGCCCAATGTGACTGGGAGAATGATCATGCCCTGCACCGGGATAGGTCTGTTGTCGAATCCGTAGACGGGCCCGGCCGCAGGACTAAGCTGGTCCTTTGTGAGATTCATACTCTGCAAGGTGGAGAGGAACAGGACATCGACTGAGCTTCCGTTGTCGACCAATATTCTCTTTACCTTGAAGCAGGGATCCCCGATCCCTGCGCTGATCACGAGCGGGTCCTGGTGCGGAAGCCGCAACCCTTGCAAGTCTTCATCTCCGAAAGCTATCGTAATATCCTGCTTGAGTTTTTTGTCTTTGTGGCCTCTCACGGGCTGGGCAATCGAGAGGACTTGCGATGCTAAGACAGGGGGGGGGGGTCCGGCGATGGTTTCGATTTCTCCTACCATCGGCCTTCCTCCACCTGCGCCTCGGGGGACGGGGGGCTGCTCCCCTACGTCCCTGGGCTGCTGGGGCTGATTGGGAATCTGGCCTTGTAGGAATCTTCCCAGGAGTCCCTGGCGGATGAGGCGCTCGATTTCGTCTTTGAGTCTGGTGCACTCCTCGGTGGTATGCCTGGTTCCCCGATGGAACTCGCAGTACCTGGATTGATCGCCCTTTGGATTTGGCGGGGGTATCCGGGGCATGCGAAGTTCGGGGTTGTTATGAATGGCGTAGAGCACATTCGTTCTGGTGGTGTTCAACGGGGTGTAGGTCCTGGGCGGCTGTGGTCCTAGATCCCTTCGGGGGTCATGCCGACGCTCTTTGCCGCGGCGCTCCTCTCCGCGACGTTCTTCTCGTTCGCGAGGGGCTTGATCTGATCCCCTCTTCCTTCCTTGGCCTCCCTTGAACTGCCGACGGTGCGCTTCGATGGCCTCATCTGCAGCTATTTGTGCTTCAACCAGACGAACGAGGTCGGGATAACTTGGTACGGTTTCTCTCATGAGATCCGAGTAGAAGCCACTTGGGCGGAGTCCTCCCAAGAAAACTCCTCGCAAGAGCTCGGGGTCAACCCCTGGGATCTGCCGAGCCTCGGTAGTGAAGTGTCGGAAGAAGTCCTTGAGTGACTCTCCATCGTTCTGGCGGATCCCTGAGAGATGGGAGGGATCCCGGACAATTCGGCGGTTAGCGATGAACTGATCCACGAACTGCTGCGCCATTTCCGTGAAGTTGTTGATTGCCCCGTTCCGTAGGGAATGGAACCAAGTGCGCGCCTGTCCCTTCAAGGTTGCTGGGAACACTTGGCAGAGGAGCTGATCAGGAGCGCTATAAATCCTCATGACGGTGGTGAAGTGATTGACATGTTCCAAAGGATCATCCGTCCCGTCGAATGTCTCGATGCTGGGAAGCTTGAAGCCATTCGGAATTGGATGGGCTAGGACTTGAGGTGATATCAGGAGCCCTGATGCGCGGGACGGCGAGCGAGCGCGGCGCGTCGCCCTACTTGGGCGTACTCTTCTTCTATCATATCACATATTTCTTCTCGTGTAGTTCTTTCTGTTGCTCGCTCGGGGGCATCTCTTCTGGGGTGATGGCCACGGTGGTCGGTTTCTGGGCCTCCAGCTGGCGGGGCAAGGTGAGCGGAACTCGCCGCGTTGGAGAATCCCTCTGAAGCCTCGTCCTCCTGAGCGGCTTCTTGGTTCGGGGCATGATTCAGAACTGGGGGTGGTGGTGCGTTCAGGGCTGGCGGCTGAACCGGAACTTGGGGGGCCCCGAGGTTCCTTACGAGATCCAACATCTCGGCTTGATGCTCCTCGATCCGCTGCATGCGCACCTCCAGCCCAGCTGCTGGTGCAGGCGGTGCCTGCTCTGCGGGTGGTGCATCGATAAGCGAGTGGGAGGGAGCTGGGTCGACGCGTCCCTCCGGCATTGATCCTTCAGCAGTGCGAGCACTCCTCCTAGCCATAGCAGTTGGCCTTCAAAGAGTTTTGGGAATGTTCCCACAGACGGCGCCAGACTGTTGCGGAACGCTTAGGGCTCTTGCTAGTCCGGTCCAATTGAACCACCTTAGCTCGTGAGCGATCTAAGCGCGCAAACAGTCAATTCGAGATTTGCTGAGTACACTGGGACTTTTTAATGTGGAAAACCCGGAAAGGGTAAAAAACCACGCGGCCGGAGCTGTGCCGACCAAACTTCACTATCTTCTGGGGGTTACAACTTGGTAGGTAGAAACTCGAGCGCGACAGGCCGCTACTCGTTATAACAAGAGGGAGAGAGAGCTCCGAGGGTGACAGGCCACCTCTCGGAAAAACTAAGTATTTTTCCCTTCTGAGAATTCTGGAGGACCGAAGTGAGAAGCTGAGTCGCCTTTCCGGAACGAAAGTGAGAAGCCGAGTCGCCTTTCCCGAACGAAAGTGAGAAGCCGAGTTGCCTTTCGGAGTGACAGTGAGAAGTTGAGTCTCCTTTCCGGAATGACAGTGAGAAGCTGAGTCGCCTTTCCGGAACGAAAGTGAGAAGCTGAGTCGCCTTTCCGGAATGACAGTGAGAAGCTGAGTCGCCTTTCCGGAATGACAGTGAGAAGCTGAGTCGCCTTTCCGGAACGAAAGTGAGAAGCCGAGTCGCCTTTCAGGAATGAAAGTGAGAAGCCGAGTCGCCTTTCGTGACGAAGGAAATCTTCAAGTCTACAAAGGAGATCTTCAAGCGCCGAAGGAGAATTCCGCAAAAGTCTGCAAGGAGCTCTCCCGGGTCCAGAGGTCAAGGTCCTTTCAAATGAAGCCCTGGGGCTCCTTTTATAGCTTTGGCCGAGGGCAGTCCAGTAATTTCGCCGTTTGCAGTTTCCATAAATGCTCGGTGGATGAATCATATTTTCCGGTTTGGGGCACAAGGATCGCCATTTTTCATAAATGACCACCTTACCCTTCGGGCAGTTCTGTTGGAGGCGAAAAAGGCGACAGGTTGTCCCTGAAATCTGAGAAGTGAGAAGCTGGAAAGACAAAAAGTGAGATAGTCGGAAAGACAAAAAGTGAGACAGTCGGAAAGACAAAAAGTGAGACAGTCGGAAAGACAAAAAGTGAGACAGCTTCTGAGCGCGTGTGAATGCCGAGGTGCTCCGCACGTGCCGCGGACCACGGGGATCCCCCGGGCGGACGGCGGAACCGGGGGGGGGGGGGGGGGGGGTCGCCCCCAAGAAGGAATTGAGAACCGACGCACCCGTCGAGAGGGCGTGATTGCGGCGGGGGCCCCCTCGAGCCCCCTACAGAAAAAGGCGAGGGGAGGGGGACGGACCACATCCCACGGGCGGTGCGGCCGAGCCGCACCCCCGGGGGGGGGGGGGGGGGGGGCGGCTTGGCCGCACCCCCCAAGGGGTGCGGCCGGGGCCGCACCCCTAGGGGGTGCGGCTTGGCCGCGCCCCCCCAAGGGTGGTGCGACTTGGCCGCACCCCTTGAGAGGTGCGGCTGGGCCGCACCCCCTTGGGGGGTGCGGCTGGGCCGCTCCCCCTTGGGGGGTGCGGATGGGCCGCACCCCCAAGGGGGGTGCGGCTTGGCCGCACTCCCTTAGGGAGTGTGGCGGGGCCGCACCTCCCAAGGGGGGTGCGGCCTGACCGCACCCCAGGAGGGGTGCAGTCGGGGCGCGAGCGGGTCACTCCCCCGCGACGGGGGGGTGGGGGGGGGGGGGGGGTGCTGCCAGTGCGCTACCGTGCGCTCTCGTGCGCGCGGTGGCGCACGTACCTACGGCTTGCGTGCTCTGATCGGTTTGTGCGCGCTTTGACCTCTCTTCGGCGGGGCTTCTTTTAGACGCAGCCTGATGCCTTTACGTGTGTATAACAACCATGTGATTAGATATTTTACAATGATTAAACATTCAAAGGTAGCAATTACCAATTTCTACATGAGGTACTTGAAATATAATTCTACAAGCTTCCAAACAATTATCATGGGCATATATAAACCTAAAACTACAGATAACCAAGTATCACATCATTGCCCCATGATTTGATATTTTAAAAAGATTAAATACTCATAAGGTTGTAAAATCCAATTTCTACATGAGGTACATGAAATATAATTCTACAAGCTTCCAAACAATTACCATGGACATATATTAACCTAAAACTACAGATAACTAAGTTCACATCATTGCCCCATGATTTGATATTTTAAAAAGATTAAATACTCATAAGGTTGTAAAATCCAATTTCTACATGAGGTACATGAAATATAATTCTACAAGCTTCCAAACAATTATCATGGGCATATATTAACCCAAAACTACAAATAACCAAGTATCACATCATTGCCCCATGATTTGATATTTTAAGAAGATTAAATACTCATAAGGTTGTAAAATCCAATTTCTACATCAGGTACATGAAATATAATTCTACAAGCCTCCAAATAATTATCATGGGCTTATAATAGCATTAAATGACAGATAACCAAGTTTCACAATTTATCCCCATGATTTGGCATTTATCTAAATTAAATTCCCTTAAGCTAGCAAGTACTTAGAATTTCCTACACAAGGAATAATACTTCAATAAATCAAAACAAAATTTACTATAGTCCATTTCCATCTCTAATCAGCCACTGATAGAGTTTCAACACCATACAAGGTCCTATGACCATGCATTTCATTTTATTAAGGAAAGGGTGGCTATTTCATTTATTAGGAAGAAAAATACTTAAATACCTCCAAAAATTCTCATTTAATTAACTAAGTCCTTTCATGCTCCTACAAACATAACTCCAAGGTTCTGAGCCAAGGCAAGAACATTTGCTCCCATGCCCTTCACAAGTCTCACTTTGCACCCTTAAGGGTTTACCCTTAGGGTTTTAGGTCACACCACCCTAATGGCTCCAAATGGACCATTAGGGTGTGGCACAAGCATTAGTATATCCATACCCACATATCCAACATGATGGGAGGAGGCTAACAAACTCAACTCCTCAAAATGACCTAAACCCTAATTTGACCCTTAAAGGCCCTCATTAGGGTTTCCAATTTTCCATATCAAATCAACTCCAAATGGAGTGAAATTTTAGGTAGGCACTACTCATGTACAAAAGAGCATGCCACCAAAGTTTGGTGTCATTTGCACATCATATGCTTCAAAAATCAACTTAATTTAAATAATATAACTACCACAAAAACCCTAGGTAAAATTGTCCACCAAGGGCTGCCCCTTTGGCAGGGGGTGCCCCTAGAGTATACCAACCCATGGTTAAAAGCACAGCTCCAAAGCTTGAAGGGTTTGACCTAGGTAATTTTTCTAATGGACTGACCTAGTGTAGGACCGGTCCTAGTAAAACAGCTCCCTAGGGAGCTGTAGGTCACCAAACGACCTAAACTTAAAGCCAAATGAAATTTAAGACCAAGGCCTACAACTTTCATGTTGGGCACTCTTTCTAAATCATCCATTAAGTGGCCTTAGTTTCTTGTTGAAGTAGACTGATTATTAAGGACAGAAATCCAGCATAATGAATTAAATAAATAAAGGAAAAATGAGATCTGCACAGATCTTGACGCAAATCCGACCCTGCTCCTTCATCTTCTTCCTTCAGCCGACGGCTGGGATTGAACCGTGCTGGGCCGATTTCATCCCCCATTTCCCGGCCACCTGGTGGCCACCACGGCCAGCCACCACCGCCACCACCTTCGTGGTGGTCGGGGCTACAATTCCCGGCGACATGGCGGCCAGAGGGGGCGTTTTCCGGCGATCCTAGGTGGCTTGATTTGAGCCGATTTCCATGAAATCGACGAGTGGATTCGGGCTCAATTGAGCCCGATCCTTCAATCTTTTGTGATGAGAAGCTAGCATGAGGGGGAGGGGAGGAGAAACGAACCATTGCTGGTGCGTGGCGGCGGCTCCGGCTGCGGTTGGCCATGGAAAAGCTTAGCTCCGGCGATCCTGCTCATAGCCGCGATTCTCCACCAAAAGCTCTGCTCCAAGGGGTGTTCCCGTCTGCTTTCGGCCTCCTGAAGCTAGTGGTGTGGCTGGAATGAAGTGAGGAGGGCTCTTTGGTTGGTTTTGAACTTGAGCCTCCTCGATTCTCCCATGGCTGCCACCCTCCTGCAGCTGCCAGCCTCCTTGCTTCAATCTGGGTCAAGGTCAGACCCCCAACAATCAGGGGAGGGTCCAAGACTGATTGGGGGAGGAGTGTGGAGGATGGGGTGATTGCTTTTCCTTTTTGCTTTATGCTTTAAGCTTTTTGATTAACTTTTGGTCCCCCGCCACTCCATTTGATTAATCAAGCTTAGCTAGGGTTCACTCTAGGGCTGATATGGCTTGACTTAGGTCCATGACTAGGGTTAAATAATTGGGGTTGTGTCCCATTAAATTTGGGCTTGAAATTCACTTTAAAGGGCAAGGTTGACCATGGTTGACTTTGGTCAACCAAGGTGAGTGGGTTGACCCCACTTGGGGGTCATGGGTCCCTTAACATCACCCAACATAGGTTGGTCCATGGTGGGGCTCAAATTGGTTCAATTTAATCAAAGGGGTGTAGATTTGACCAAAATTGGGTAAAGTTTGACTTTGGTCAATTGGGGTCAATTGGTCCCACCATGATGGGGCTTTTTGGTCCATTGGGTTCCTTAAGGTGTTTAGAGTGTGGTGGTAAGGTCAATTTGAACATTTGAGGGTCAATTGAACCCTAATTGACTTAGTTTGGTTAATGTTGACCTATTGTTGACTTTGGTCAAATTGGTCAAATGGTTGACCAAGTGATGGGGCTTTTGGGTCCAATGAGTTCCTCAAAGTGTTTAGAGTGTGGTGGTAAGGTCAATTTGAACATTTGAGGGTCAATTGAACCCTAATTGTCTTAGTTTGGTTAATGTTGACCTATTGTTGACTTTGGTCAATTTAATGCAATTGGGTCCCACCCAAGTGCAATTTCCATGGTTATGGTCTTCCTTAGTGGTTAGGGTGGTATGGGGGAGGTCAATTTGGTGAATTGAGTGTCAATTGTCCTAAGGGAGTGGTATTGGGCTATGTTGATTTTGTGCCCTTGGTGTGCACTTAGCACACTCCACTTGGCCCAAGGGCCTTAGTGGCCACTCTGCACACCACCCATGCCCTAACACCATCTAGGGGTCTAGAAGGATTCGGGATGTTACAAATCCCAATAAACAAAAGAAATATTTCGTCCTCGAAATTTAGATTTGGGTCTACGGGTTGCAAGTACTTATAAGAGTAAAGGATTTCAAAGACGATTAATTTTTACCTGAGGTGAAGAGTTCCGGGAAACATTGTTGCATGAAGTCCAAGGGCACCTATATGTGCTCCTCTTGCCCATGATTGAACTATAATAATCGGACATCAGAATCTCCTTCCACGGAAGAACTCGGACCTCTACTATATGAGAACTCAAACTGGAGCAACATTCTTTACCAAAATTTCTCATTGCACTTCTACTATTACTTGCTAAGATTGTCGGCAATATTCCCACTAGGGGTTAATTGAGGGTTTAACCCGCTGCTCAGACCATCGTGCCATTAATCACAATGCGGGTTCTACTTGCTCCATCCCAGTAATAAATAGGAAATAGACACTTTAAAGAAATCAAAATAAGCTAACCAGGCGCGGGTGTTATCAAAATCACTACACTCCCCGAAGGAGGATCTACCTAAAATACATAAGAACTTACCGAGTTAATTTATATTATCATGCCGCGCTAGATGGCACCAAAAACCTTCGAGTTCAACTTAACTTCATAAGGTTACATTCACGAACCATACTTATTTAATATTCTGCTCATAAATCGATTAGCCAGGACGTGACCATTTAACCAACCATCATTGTCTATGTTGGTCCTTCACTATATGATTCCCTTACACGTAGGTGTTCAACACCACCTACACCAAGAGACCTTATCCCTTAACATATGAGGTCTCTGCTGATAAACCGTTTCCGACTCCGCGGATACAAGGTCAGGTTTATCAGTTACAAAACAATAACATAAACCTTGATTACACTTGGACCAGTGCCTCTTACGACTTACGAATGCCACATGAGGTTAACACTTCCTCGTGTTAAATAAATGTAGATATCTTCTAAGTTTTTCTGTGAGGCACATAACGTCTGCAGTTTAGAAGGATGTTCGTGAAATGACTCCCATCTACTTTCCATATCCATTGGTTCATAACTCACGAGAGTAAAACCCCTTTTTATCATGACAAGTTTTGGCACAAATTGATTTCAACATGAAGGGTGACTCATTAAAACCCATTAATCCTCGAGAAATTCCACCATTTATATCTGAAAATCAAACTTGTCTCCCTTATTCCAGAATCTTCCTAACTGGGACTATAAATTTTTGGAGAAATTGTTAGTTCTGGTTCTTAAGATCGGGGGATTGTATGTAGATTATATATCTTCAATATATCAATCGACAAATTTCACTTTAGATTTCCAATAACGGGTGGGCTAAACTTTCAAAGACAAGAGGTCTCATCTCACTTAGGCTATAAATTATGAATTAAAAATTTCATCATAACGACACTTCTCTTAGTTGTGTCGTCCAAAATTACATCGACAAATCTCATTGAGTAATCTTAATAATTTCAAGCGGGAGTTGATATTAGTAACAACTAACCATTAATTTTAACTCTCAAATCCTCAACATTTTAGTACATGATCATTGTCATTTTTTCCGAGATCCGAACATAGTAAGATTCTCCATCTTAGCCCTAAATAGTTTATACCATCGAATTACAAGGTCCAAAGAGTCACCTTCCTAAGCTCTCTGGTGGTGCATAAACCAACTCTAAGAGTAAAATAATCTTAACTAAATTTTTACCAAGGAGAGGGCTTAAATTTTAATTAGAAATACTATCTGAAAATTACCCTTGAAAGTCCTGGAGTGCAAGAAACTCTAGTTGTGATCTTTACTTGCGAAAATTTGATTTCAATCTTCAAAATTCCATGATGTGACACATTAATCCCAAGCTACTAAACCTGGCATTCCTTCTTGTTTTCAATACTTGACTAAATCGAGACATTTGTTCGGACGTCATTGATTATTAATTGTTTGGATAACTCTACAACTCGATGACTCGAGGTTAAGAAGGTGTATTTACAATAATACACTAGCGAGTTTGTTACGATAAACTGATTATTTCTTATGGTCATGAGAACTTATAGTCCAGACTTACCACTATCCATTCTAAATTTTACTTGGTCTTGCATGAATTCGACATTTATGACGTTCTTCCCTTGTGACCGGTAAGAGCTTGATGGCCAAATGTCCTTATAAAAGACAAGACCACATTGCTTGGGTCAGGAAGTTGGTGAAATTCCCTAAATTCTTAACCTGACTTTCTTGATTCCGAGAGTCTTATGCCCATACACTGGACAACCCTTTACGTATAATCAAATGATTAACAAGTTGATCACTTTTGTCGACTTAGAATCAGCCTTGGAGCAATAAGATGAGTACACGCTCACTCTTGGAGTGTACCATTCACTTAACTTGCCAGTATAACTATAGCGATCACAACTTGGTATAAACGATCCCTGTTATTTAAGGTGAAGTAATTCTCCAAGGGTCTCAAACTTCTAAGGAGGGTTGGTCCACAAACCAAAAGTGTATGAATAAGATCTCGTCATCACTTGAGTATCATTGAATACTCCAAACCTCGAGATTACTACGAAAATGTCATAACCTTTTCTAAACAAAGTCTAGGGGGTAATCCAAGTCGGTATTTTATTGGCCCAATAAACAAAAGGATAAGCCCCTACCGATTTGGGCTAAGTCTCTTCAATACTTCTACGGTATATTCATCTTACATACGTGCAAAAACTTTGGGGCATATAATCTCTGACTTGGTGTTCCACCCTGAGACATATTGTTATGATAAGACTCAGGCTCCCAATGCTATAAATTATGCTAATTTTTCCGAGTTCCCTATATGATTAACTAGGAAAGGGGCCTTTTCAAAACAAAATATTCAAATTCCAATTCGACCTCTGGTATTTTATGGTGGTTGTCTCAACGTACTGTAATGGGAAGTATCAAGTTGTGGTAAGGGGGTTATGTATATGGGTCTTCTATTACTCTAAAGAAGACCACAGACACCCGATCTCCTCGAGATGGTCCTACCACTTGATAATAAAGCGTAACCTTTAGTGTGAAAGTCTCAACGTTAAGACTTATACTAACTTCTTCCCTTAGCTACGTTGGGTATCCTTAACCTTCAACCAAATATAGACCTGAGGTCGCTCTTTAGACTAGGATGCGTCACTAAATTGTCTAAGTAAGTCAAAATTTTACCTAACTTGCTGCTTAATGGACTGTTTTATGTGATTTCATACATGGGCACACCACAGCTTCCGCTGCATAGTTTGTCCACAAACTACACTCGAGCGGGGTGACCCAGTATGTTGTGGACTGTTCTCTTATGATCGTTCGTTCAGTGATACCATTTGTAAGATCTCTTTTTCCAAAACCCGTTCGGGTACTTGAAAACTCGAACCTCTCCCGTATCAGACGGTTGAGGTGGACCTTCGCCCAGAATCGCTGCCTTTCGGTGTGACCAACACTCGGGTTGGCTAACACCGCTCAGCACCAACCCTGCCGGCTATACGATCACAAGTAAAATATGCCAAAAAGTAAGTACATAAAAGAAGGCATGTCCACAATCACAGCATCATATAAATATATATAATGGAAACAGAAAGTCCAAAAGAGATGTACAACTAAAGGGGCTTAAGCCCGATACATATGCAAAGTAATATACTATCTCTTTCTCTCTACATCATGCGGAAGTCTACAACAAAAGCTCTCAAAAGCGGAAGTCAAACAATATAATCATCAACCTGTGGCATCGTGGTAGTGCGCTGCAACTGCTGCTCAGGTCCTGCCATCTCGTCCTGCTGCGCGCGGGACAACTCCGTCTCCTCGGACTCCTGCGGTCACACCGACAGTTAGTCATAAAGACTAAGTCATTTTGTCCTCGCATCCCTCCACGACTCCTAGGCACCGAGCGGGAGGAAGAAGCGGAGGACAAATAAGGGGTAAACAAGAAGGTGGTGACATGGCACTACTCTAGCAGGTATAAGTAAAGCAGTAAAATCTAGCTAGCAGTATAGTGCAGGTATAAGACAGTAAAGTAGAGCAATGAAGTAAGCAGTAAATAGAAAGAAAATGCAGTGCAGTAAGTAAATCTAAACTACCATCACAGATTCGTACCTTAACTTATATGAATGCCCATACGACATATAAGTTAAGATGTCCAGGTAACAAATACCAATTTCTACATGAGGTACTTGAAATATAATTCTACAAGCTTCCAAACAATTATCATGGGCATATATTAACCTAAAACTACAGATAATCAAGTATCACATCATTGCCCCATGATTTGATATTTTAAAAAGATTAAATACTCATAAGGTTGTAAAATCCAATTTCTACATGAGGTACATGAAATATAATTCTACAAGCTTCCAAACAATTATCATGGGCATATATTAACCTAAAACTACAGATAACCAATATCACATCATTGCCCCATGATTTGATATTTTAAAAAGATTAAATACTCATAAGGTTGTAAAATCCAATTTCTACATGAGGTACATGAAATATAATTCTACAAGCTTCCAAACAATTATCATGGGCATATATTAACCCAAAACTACAGATAACCAAGTATCACATCATAGCCCCATGATTTGATATTTTAAAAAGATTAAATACTCATAAGGTTGTAAAATCCAATTTCTACATGAGGTACATGAAATATAATTCTACAAGCCTCCAAATAATTATCATGGGCTTATAATTACATTAAATGACAGATAACCAAGTTTCACAATTTATCCCCATGATTTGGCATTTATCTAAATTAAATTCCCTTAAGCTAGCAAGTACTTAGAATTTCCTACACAAGGAATAATACTTCAATAAATCATAACAAAATTTACTATAGTCCATTTCCATCCCTAGTCAGCCACTGATAGAGTTTCAACACCATACAAGGTCCTATGACCATGCATTTCATTTTATTAAGGAAAGGGTGGTTATTTCATTTATTAGGAAAAAAAATACTTAAATAAAAATTCTCATTTAATTAACTAAGTCCTTTCATGCTCCTACAAACATAACTCCAAGGTTCTGAGCCAAGGCAAGAACATTTGCTCCCATGCCCTTCACAAGTCTCACTTTGGACCCTTAAGGGTTTACCCTTAGGGTTTTAGGTCACACCACCCTAATGGCTCCAAATGGACCATTAGGGTGTGGCACAAGCATTAGTATATCCATACCCACATATCCAACATGATGGGAGGAGGCTAACACACTCAACTCCTCAAAATGACCTAAACCCTAATTTGACCCTTAAAGGCCCTCATTAGGGTTTCCAATTTTCCATATCAAATCAACTCCAAATGGAGTGAAATTTTAGGTAGGCACTACTCATGTACAAAAGAGCATGCCACCAAAGTTTGGTGTCATTTGGACATCAAATGCTCCAAAAATCAACTTAATTTAAATAATCTAACTACCACAAAAACCCTAGGTAAAAGTGTCCACCAAGGGCTGCCCCTTTGGCAGGGGTGCCCCTAGGGTATACCAACCCATGGTTAAAAGCACAGCTCCAAAGCTTGAAGGGTTTGACCTAGGTAATTTTTCTAATGGACTGACCTAGTGTAGGACCAGTCCTAGTAAAACAGCTCCCTAGGGAGCTGTAGGTCACCAAATGACCTAAACTCAAGGCCAAATGAAAGTTAAGACCAAGGCCTACAACTTTTATGTTGGGCACTTTTTTCTAAATCAGCCATTAAGTGGCCTTAGTTTCTTGTCGAAGTAGACTGATTATTAAGGACAGAAATCCAGCATAATGAATTAAATAAATAAAGGAAAAATGAGATCTGCACAGATCTTGACGCAAATCCGACCCTCCTCCTTCATTTTCTTCCTTCAGCCGACGGCTGGGATTGAACTGTGCTGGGCCAATTTCCTCCCCCATTTCCCGGCCAACTGGTGGCCACCACGGCCGGCCACCACCTTCGTGGTGGTCGGGGCCACAACTCCAGGCGACATGGCGGCCGGAAGGGGCATTTTCTGGCGAGTCTGGGTGGCTTGATTTGAGCCGATTTCAATGAAATCGACGAGTGGATTCGGGCTCAATTGAGCCCGATCCTTCAATATTTTGTGATGAGAAGCTAGTATGAGGGGAGGGGAGGAGAAACGAACCATTGCTGGTGCGTGGCAGCGGCTCTGGAGGCGGTTGGCCAAGGAAAAGCTTAGCTCCGGCGATCCTGCTCACAACCGTGATTCTCCACCAAAAGCTCTGCTCCAAGGGGTGTTCCCGTCTGCTCTCGGCCTCCTGAAGCTAGTGGTGTGGCTGGAATGAAGTGAGGAGGCCTCTTTGGTTGGTTTTGAACTTAAGCCTCCTCGATTCTCCCATGGCTGCCACCCTCCTGCAGCTGCTAGCCTCCTTGCTTCCATCTGGGTCAAGGTCAGACCCCCAACAATCAGGGGAGGGTCCAAGACTGATTGGGGGAGGAGTGTGGAGGAGGGGGTGATTGCTTTTCCTTTTTGCTTTATGCTATAAGCTTTTTGATTAACTTTTGCCCCCCCCCCCCCCCCCCCCCCTCCATTTGATTAATCAAGCTTAGCTAGGGTTCACTCTAGGGCTGATATGGCTTGACTTAGGTCCATGAGTAGGGTTAAATAATTGGGGTTGGGTCCCATTCAATTTGGGCTTGAAATTCACTTTAAAGGGCAAGGTTGACCATGGTTGACTTTGGTCAACCAAGGTGAGTAGGTTGACCCCACTTGGGGGTCATGGGTCCCTTAACATCACCCAACATAGGTTGGTCCATGGTGGGGCTCCAATTGGTTCAATTTAATCAAAGGGGTGTAGATTTGACCAAAATTGGGTAAAGTTTGACTTTGGTCAATTGGGGTCAATTGGTCCCACCATGATGGGGCTTTTTGGTCCATTGGGTTCCTTAAGGTGTTTAGAGTGTGGTGGTAAGGTCAATTTGAACATTTGAGGGTCAATTGAACCCTAATTGAATTAGTTTGGTTAATGTTGACCTATTGTTGACTTTAGTCAAATTGGTCAAATGGTTGACCAAGTGATGGGGCTTTTGGGTCCAATGAGTTCCTCAAAGTGTTTAGAGTGTGGTGGTAAGGTCAATTTGAACATTTGAGGGTCAATTGAACCCTAATTGACTTAGTTTTGTTAATGTTGACCTATTGTTGACTTTGGTCAATTTCATGCAATTGGGTCCCACCCAAGTGCAATTTCCATGGTTATGGTCTTCCTCAGTGGTTAGGGTGGTATGGGGGAGGTCAATTTGGTGAATTGAGGGTCAATTGGCCTAAGGGAGTGGTATTGGGCTATGTTGATTTTGTGCCCTTGGTGTGCACTTAGCACACTCCACTTGGCCCAAGGGCCTTAGTGGCCACTCTGCACACCACCCATGCCCTAACACCATCTAGGGGTCTAGAAGGATTGGGGATGTTACATGGAGTCCGCGGCTTGTCTCCGATTGCGAGCGAAGGAGTCTGGAGCGATGTGCTTGTTACAATGTGCAGGGTACAATGTGTGCGATGCAATGTGCGCCTAGTGAAATGTGCACAGAGTGCAATGTGCGCAGGGTGCAATGTGCGTAGAGTGCAATATGTATGAGGTGCAATGTGCGCGTGGTGCACTGTGCGCGAGGTGCAATGTGCACGGCAAAATCCCTAATGGATCTTCGAATGCTTCTGGGGGATCTTCGAGGATTCCTTCGAGCCCATAGGGAGATCTTGAAAGGATTCTTCGGGAGCTCTCTCAGGCGTGGAAGGCAAGGTGGAAGGAAAGGAGGACCAGGGGCCCCTTTTATATGTTTTGAGGGTGACATTTCCGTAACTAAGTGGCTAGGGTATTCGGCTATCCGCACACCGTAACCAATTTATGTACTATGCGCAAACACATTATGCGTAGTTTTATGGCTACACTCATACCGTAACTAGTTTATGTATTATACACCCATTACGAATATGGTTATTCGTACATCATGATGATATTATTTGCTATACACAGGCCATCATGCGCATTTTTGTTATGCGCACCCTAATACCTTATATTTTATTATGCGCATGTCTGCATTAATGTAACTATCTATGTGCACACCCATTATGGGGATTCATTATACACATACCAAATAATGGGTGGTTACATGGAAGTTGCACGACCGAGGAGTCGGTCGGTGGAGGCTGGCCGACAAAGGAGGTTAGGCGGCGACCGAAGGTCGGCCGACTGTGGTTGGCGATGGGGCCCGGCCGGAGGGGGCCAGCCGGTGGAGGGACGGTCGAGCCCCCAAGCAGTCCAATGGCTAGAACGACCAAGGTGTTGGGTATTGTATCCACAATTTCCTAGATTTGTGAGAAGTCACCCTTGAACCAAGTTGAATTGCTGTTGTATTTAATGTTGTTTCCCAGTTGTGCACTTGCAGGTTATTATTGCCAAGTGTAGACCAATGCCAGATTACAACGAGTCATTAAACACAGTATCATGCAATGTAATCCCTCATTATGTGGAATATGGTGTTGACTCATGTGTGATCTCTCTATTGGGATACACTTCTTTTTCAAGTACCTTTGATGTTTGAAAGATGGAAGATTTGCTGGTTGTCTAGAGAGAGAAAAAAAAGTCTCAAGATTTTTCTAAGTATATTTCTCGAGAAATCAATTCTATTTCTCGAGAAATCAAGTTCATTTCTCGAGAAGCCTTTTCTATTCTCGAGAAATCCCCATTAGACTTCCAGTAAAAAGATTTTTAGTCATTTCTCTAGAAGTCAAGTTTCTTTCTCGAGAACTCAAGATCATTTCTCAAGAAGCCAAGTTTATTTCTCGAGAAGTCCTTTCTGTTCTCGAGAAATCCCTTTCTGATTTCCAGTGAAGACTTTCTAAGCCATTTCTCGAGAAGCCATTTCCTTTCTCGAGAAGCCAATTTCAGTTCTCGAGAAATCAAGTTCATTTCTCGAAAAGCCACTTCTGTTCTCGAGAAATTCTTTTCAATCTTCCAGAAAAGTTCTTTTAAGCCGTTTCTCGAGAGGTAGCAGACCTTCTCTCAAGAAATCATGACATTTCTCGAGAAGTCCTTTTGATCTCGAGAAATATTATTATTTCAGGTCCTGTTTTAAAAGTACATCTTTGACGGGATTTAAAATGTTCTCTACTTATGTCAGTGCCACGTATGACTGATTTTAAGGAGATTTTACCTTAAATCAAGGACTTATGATCGTTAGACTTGATTGCTTATAAAAGGTCTCTTTCAGAAATCTTCCAGACCTAATCTTTCATAAAAACCAAATAGAGCAGCACGCATTCTGCCATTTTCGAAGAACTTCATCTTTCTCAATCAGCCGATCTCTTTGAAGGAAAAGATTCGACAGATCAGTGATCTAGTTTTTACAGAAGTCTATTGGATCTTGTCGAGTTCTAGAAGTTCAGATCTGAGATTTCAAGCCTTCTTCCTCAACATCAAGCCAAAGTTTTCCCAGTCTCAAGAAGGAAGAAGATCAAAATATTTCAGATCTGTACTTGAATTTTTGTCTGTTTACTTGTACACAAACCTCTTTTTCTTTGTAGGAAGTTTATCTTCCAAGTTGTAGGAGCGTTGTCTCTGAGTTTGTAGGAGCGTTGTCTCCGAGTTTGTAGGAGCGTTGTCTCCGAGTTTGTAGGAGCGTTGTCTCCGAGTTTGTAGGAGCGCTGTCTACGAGTTTGTAGGAGCTTTGTCTCCGAGTTTGTAGGAGAATTGTCTCCGAGGTGTAGGAGTAGTGACTCCAAGTTTGTAGGATCGTTTTGATCCGAGATACAGTAAGTAGCTGAGGCTAGCCATGGTGCTAGATAGGCGAGGCTGGAAAGTGGACTACCCAAGATTGGGGAACCACTATAAATTCCTTGTGTCATCTGTGTTTGTGATTTGCTATTCTGTGTTCTCTATTTCTTCAAGTTTTAATTCCGCAAAAGACGCAGATCTCACCTATTCACCCCCTCTAGGTGATTTAGGTAGCAACTAGATACTTCACAAGGGAACCGGCTGGGAGCATGACCTTGCGGTCGTCTGGCAGTGACCGATCGGGTGGCCGATCGTGGCCTAGTGGCCGCGCGCGGCCATGCGGTCTCGTGGCCGCACGACGATGGTCGGTTGGGCAGTCGACCATGGGGCCTAGCTGTGGCGCGCTTGGCGCACGCGACCGTGGTGTCGTGCGCCCGGCGCGCGCAGACATGGGGTCGCGTGCTTGGCGCACGCGGCCGTGTGGCCACAAGCTTGGCGCACACGGTAGTGGGTCCACGTGCTTAATGCGCGTGACCGTGTGGCAAAGGGACCGCGCGGCCTGACGACGGCTGGTCGGTCGGCCACGTGGTTGCAGCCATACAGTGGCAGGCGTCAGGCATCCAGGTGGTCGTCTATGCGGCGGCGGGTGGCTGACCGCCGTGGAGTTACGTGCAGGGCCGGGCTGTTACGACATTAGTGGGGTTGAATTTGGTCAACCCACTTAGCCTTCATTTTCCCCACCAAGTTAGTGGGGAAGATGGGAATTCTGGCTATCCACAACCCGAAATTCCTATAAATTATTGATCCCCCTATCATATGCCTCCCAAGTTCCCGTAGTCCGCAGCCGGAGCGAGAGGAGGGAGGGAACTTTTTCCAATTGGCGTGCGTGGATGGTCTGTTGTGGCCATCTCGGAGGTAACCTAGGTTACGATGGCGTGAACGGTGGTCCGCAGAAGTGCATGGTAGCGCGATTATGCAGTACACTTGTGCGTGGGCGCAGGGCTACCCCACGTGCTTGCGTGCGGTTGTGTTGTGCGCTTGTGCATGCTCCCCGCGCACTTGCGTGCATGACGGGTGCGCCTATGCGCTTGCGCTCTAGGCGCGCGCATTCACGCGTAGTTGCGCCTGCGCGCTCGCGTGAGGGGCATACAGTAGGGCCCACGCGCTTGTGCATTGTGCGCGTGGCCACGTCCGCACACTTGTGCGTGGGGCGCGCGATCGCGTCCACGCGCTCATGTTTGGGCGTGGGTTTGGGCCGCGTGCTTGCACGTGGTCTTTTGACGCGCGTTCTCGTGCGGGGGCTATATGGCGTCGTTTGCCCGTTTGACGTTTTGACTTCGCAAATATTTATGCGAATAACTCGTGATTTACTGTTTTTCACGTATGAAACGAGGCTCTCAGAAGAGGCCGATGCAATTGCGTTCCTCCCTCATTAGAGAGCAAATTGATATTGGGAGGAAGCACTATAGGATACGTGCTAGGTTGGAGGTGAATATTTAGTGTATTGAGGAACGTGCACATAACCCTCCTACTGGCAGCATGATGTCTACGAGTCGTGTCTGAAATCTGTATTCCGTCATTCCACCTTGTGAGGAGGCGATCAAAATCTTCAAGTTCTGCGGCATGACGGTCTCTCAGTTTACTTTGGCTGGGATGGCGAGGATCATGGGCATGATTGCCTTCTTCAGGGAGCGAGGGTCGCAATTTTCCTTAGACTTGTTCAATGAGTTGTGAGAGGTATTCACATACGGAGGTGGTCGGGTCGAAGTGCGCAACAACAATATGTGGCTTCACTCTCAAGATAGGGTCGATCGCCGACACGGGAACTCCTTTGTTTTGGTATGTTTGGAATTCCCGGGAGCTTCAGGAGTTGTGGACATCGCTTCCCTTATGTTGTCGCCGCGTGACGGGATGAGAGTGTGAGTTTAGACCGATATTGGGGTTCTCCGATCCAGTCACATTGGCGTGGCCCCTTTTCTGCATCTCTGCTTTTGTTGAAGAGAAACGACTGCTGCTGTGCGGGCTCTCTTCGGACGTGGAGCGATCTTTCCTTGCCCCTTTGGATCGCAAGAGAAAGCGGTAATTGGTTTTCAAGTATGACAAGTTTGGGTCCGCACCGCCTTCTTCTCGGCCAGGTGACCATGTTGGTGAGACGACTTCCCACAGTCTTAGAGTGGATGCATCGCCTGTAAATCCTGAGATAGAGATTCTGGGTTCTGATGCCCCTTGCCGCCTTCCGAGGGCGTTTTGCACCTCCACTGGCGAAAGTGAGGGGAGTCTCTTGTTCTCTTGAGGTGATGACCGTTGTGGTGAGTAAAGTACTTTTGTTTTTGAGCTTTGTGGCTTGAAAGAAATCTGACCTTTTCTTGCCTTTTCCAGACTGAAGTCATGACCAGCATCGCCCATACGTGGAATGATTGTTATGTGGGCCTCAAGGATGGGTACTTCGCTCTTCAGGAGGAGCTTCGTGGGGGAGAAGAGTGCCTTGTCGTATTTAAATGCGAAGCGGGACCACGACGTTTCTCACTTCCAGCAAATGGAGACTGACTTACGAGCCGAGCTTGAGAAGCTGTGGGAGGAGCTTGGTGCGGAGAAGGATCTTTGCCATAAGACTGTCCGGTGTTGGAGGGGATGCGGGGGGAGATATTTTACCTAGATAGCGAGCTGGGCTTCCTGAGGAGCAAGGTGGAGAGGCTCTCCATGTCTCCCTGTTTGAGCGTGCAGACGAGGAGTTGAAGGCCGCCAGAGTCACTGAGTACAAAGATTCTTTGGTCTATATGCAGGATCACTCCCAGCTTTCTGAGCAGATTCGGGCGGAGGTAATGACCATGAAGGTGGAACCTTTTTTGGAGGATGAACGTGAGATGGCCTTTAAGCGGGAGATGGGAAGACCCTTTGCATGGTGGAGCGGAAGTTGGGTTGCAACGTTGTTGGGCTTGGCGTCGGAGGCCTTTCTGAGGATGAGTGCTCCGATGTTGACGTTGAGGAGTGACTCATGTATTTTGTACTTTTCTTCATGCATATAGTTTGTATTTTTGCATTAGTATTGTATGTTATTGCGCCTTAGACGCATATGTTGGTCACATAGTTATGTGTGGATTTTTCCAGCCTTTAGCATTACTTGTGTAATGGCTTTGTTTTTTTTGATGCTGACATTCTTCTTTTTCATGCGTGACTTTAATTGGTTTTTAAGTTTTTTAGCGCCAATTGCATGGGGGTAGAACTCCGACAGTGTTATGACCTACTACAGGGGCAAAGGGCGGACGCTTCGAGCCGGCTAGTGCGAGGTCAGCCGGTGAAGGGAGGACGCATTCAAACCGTTGACAACCGTGCGGGGGGGGGGGGGGGGGGGGGGGTGACCTTTGTTGGATCTTACGACGCCCTTAGAGGGGGGGGGGGGTGAATAAGGGAATAAAAATTCTTTTTATAATTTTATACGATTTACTAAATTGTTTAAAGTAATATTAGAATGAAATAACAATTTAGCTAAATTAAGAGAATATCAAAATAACCAAGTTTAGAAACAAGTACTAAATTGTTTTATGATGAAAGAGATTGAACTAAATAATTTAGATAAAGTAATTAGAATTGAAAACTTTGTAACCAATATTTAGAGATAATGCCAAATGATAGAAATCAAGTAAACAAAAATAGTGACATGATTGTATTTATATAAAAAGGTGTTTACATAAATTTGATTTCAATATCGCTAGAAATCAGAGGCGTACAAATGTAAATATCTTTTCCTTTTCTATACCGACTTGTATCCCCACAAACCGGTTGGCTTTAGCCAATCCTTCCCCGGATATGGCCTCAAGCCTCTCTAGCCAATCCTTCCCCAGATATGACCTCGAGCCCCCTAGATCTAATCACCTAGAACTAGTCGCCAACACAAGGTGAATTCCTCCCTAAGTCCTACCCAGACCTAGTCGCCAACACAAGGAGAATTCTCTAAACGGTTACAAAGAAAGTATGGAATGAAAAATAAAGATAGCAATAATAAAAAAAACTCCCTATATGAGATTTCTGAAGATGAGGATGAAGGATCGCTGTAGCATAAGCGAGGTCGAAGCGATCATCCTTCGGATGTAGCGTGACGTAGTCCTCCTCCAGAATTCTCTATAAGCTTTTAGTGGGAGATCCATCTTCGGCAGCATAACAGCAATAGAATTGTGGCACTGGCAACCTCTCTGGGATGGATAGCCAAAACAAGAAAGAGCCCATCAATTTATAGAACTTGAAGATAGCACCTGCGGTAGCTCCTAGCGACTGCGGTAGCGTTCGTGTGGAACGGTTGCGAAACCGTCAGCGGCGTGGCGCTGTGCACAAACTTGAGATAGCGCCAGGCGGTAGCACTAGCGCTGGCGGTAGCGTTCGTTTGGAGCAGTTGTGGAACCGTCGGCTGCGTGACAGAACAAACTTTCGTCGAACGGAACAATTTCGTCGAACGAAATTTTTGTCGAGCGGAAACACTTTCGTCGAACGGAGCTTCAAATTCGTCGAACGTCCTCAAATTCGTGGAACGCAATATTTGTTGTGCAGGAGCTCAGTTTGTCGAACGCCAATTCGTCGAGCGACCTTCTTATTTCGTCGAACAAAATTTTTGTCGAACGAAATTTTCGTCGAACGCAGGCAAATTCGTCGAACGGAACCTGAGCCAGCGCCTGGCGGTAGATCTAACGCTGGCGGTAGTGCATTCTTCCAGATCTTTGAATTCAGCTGCTTTCTACCTGTGGAGTATTACACCTATAGTTCCTGCACACTATAAACACATAAAATACAAGATCAAATACAATTTGGGATTTGTTATTCTCAAACAAAGGGATGTGACACACATGTCCAACAATCTCCCCCTTTTGATAATAATAAATCCACTTCGCAAGAAATCAATAATAGTGTTTATAGTATAGGATAAGCAAGATGATAGTGCAACTATAGTATATGATAAGCATGATAATGTGCATACTCCCCCTATCTTAATGCTCCCCCTACATAAATGCAATTTATGTTTTACTCCCCCTAAATGATAGATTACATGAATTATTCTCCCCTTAATCTTCTATATTTCTCCTATATAGATTTCTTCAAATTAATCTCCCCGTTTTGGTATTATCAAAAGAAGGTAGGGTGAGGGTAGTAAGGAGACATTCTTTATGCTAGTTATAAATCATGATCGAGCTTTTGTAATATATGAAATGATAAAGAGTGTAAGCATAGTATATATAAGAGATTTCAAATAAAAAGATAAGAGTTGTAAGCAAGCAGAAGATTATAAGAAACAACTTTTTGTAAGCATGAAAAGCATAAGTAAAAATATAAGTTTTAGTTCAAAATTGAAAGATGTTTTAACCTTTTTGAAATCTCTAAGTTTTTCAAAAAGATACAATCATGAAATGAACATATCAAAGAAAGATTATACTACAATGTTACCTAATTTTAAGTTCAAGAGATACCAAAACATTGTAGAGATCATGCTAGATTATCTAGTGCATTTCTTATATAAAGAGTAGTATAGATAAAACATTTGAATCCAATACTCATGAGAAGAAGTGTTATGAAAGATAATGATGTGCACATAAGTGTATTTTGGGCAATGTTACCAATTGATTTAAATCACAAAATACAAGACATATGTAGAGTAAAGTGCACAATAAAACACAAGATATTACTTTCACACACTTTAATGCGCACTATTTTATAAAAAAGTGGTGTATTAATCAAGGGTTGCACAAGATACTTTACTATTCTTTCCAAGGTGCTCAACCTCATAATGCTTATGAAGACTTATCAGGAGATTCAAGTAGTGCTTGGTGGAGTTATAGTTGTCTTCATATATAATTTTTTGTTCACATTTGTGAGACAACATTCTCCGAATACACTTGTTTTGCAAACCCAAAATTTTTTTAACTTAACCACTTTTCTAAATTTTATAAGTGCAATTCAAATGTAGTGTAGGCAATAAATTCACTACAACATTTTTGGTCTTTGGCAACACTTAATTTTGCAACATGTGTTAAATGTTCCCTAAACATAGAATAGAGAACAGTTTATAACTGTTGCCATATAGTTGCAGCTTTAGGCAACACTTTTGACGCAACATTCAGTAAATGTTCCCTAATCCATTACTGGGAACATTTTTTAAATGTTTCCTATATCAATACACTTTAGGCAACAATTGTAACATGTTGTCTATTAAATTATTATTTTACAACACTTAAAAAATGTTATATTTGTGATTTTATTAACTACTAATTATATTATATTTGAAGAAGTAAAATTATTGTTATTTTTTGATGAATTATATTATATTTGAGTATATTAGATCATAGGTCCGATCCGTCGACTTGCAACCACTTAATTTTGGCTTGCACATGTTACAATATGACATTAATTAGAAAAAAGCTATATAATGTCACACTAAGGGTTCGTTTGGCGCGGCGGTGGCGGGCGGAGACGACGACTGGAGACGGTCGTTTGGACTGGAGGCGGGGAGGTAGGGTTCGATATGGAGTGAGTTTGGCTCCTTTTCCTCCTAGCGGCGGGCGGAGACGCGGCAAATGCCGCCGCCGCGTGTTTGGTTTTCCGCTTTGCGGCGGCGATTGCTTCTGCACCGGCATCCCGCCGCTCGTCATAATCTTCAGAAATGAATGAAAAAATATTTTAAAAAATGATACACAAAATATACTAATTACAAATTATAATATAATATAATATTAAATTGATGAAAATCTATTCCAAATTTAATTAATTCCCTCCCTAATTTTAATTCCCTACCTAATTTCAATTCCCTTCCTAATTTCAATTCCCTCCTAAATCTTCGGAAATGCCCAAATCCCCCTCTCCACGCCTCACGATAACTCCCGTGCCCTAACTTTCTACATTCTCCCTCGTCTCTCCGTTTCTGCATTCTCGCCGGTCTCTCCCGAAGCAGTTCGCTTCCGTCGTCCCCTCTCGCTCCCTGGTTGGTCTCGAAATAAGCTTCGAAAGTTTTCCTATCGACGCCGGCACAGGGTTTCCGATACCTGCTTCTCCACGGTTTCGGATCCCTGCTTCTCCACGATTTCTCGACGCCGCGCAGCTCCAGGCTTGGCTTCTCCACGGTTCTTTTCACTGCTTCCAAAGGTAACCCTAGATTCAAATTTCTTCCCGTTCTATCTCTGAATTTTAGCATGGCCAAGATAGGATCAAAGTGCAAGATTTTTGAATTGATGGTGGTACCTAAATCTTTAGTGATCTCATTATGGATAGCACTAAGTATTTCTTTTTTTGTTTTTCATGATGTTCCATGAAGACATTTCTGTCATCATCCTAGAGAGAATATAAGTGGAGAGTTTGCATATTCGAGTAATCTGAAGGTGCAAATTTGTTAATGTCTTCGAGCTACCATGATGTCTATTTGCAGGACTGCCGATGGAAACCAATTTGAATTGTATGTTGTGAATCTGAGAGATTGTTGGGAGAGACATTTTTGTATGTTGTGTGTGTGTGTGTGTGTGTTGTGTTTGTGTGTGTGTATGAATTTTTTAATTTTTTAATCTTTTTATTTGAGCGCTTAACCCTGTGTTAAAAAATGAAATGATTTTGAATGATGTGTCTTTATCTTGTTTAGGTACTGTCATTATTCAAGGTTGGAAAACAAAATATGATGAGAAAGGATTGGGTTAATTTGCCTCGTTATGGCGAAGATTATATTGATGGTGTTAATTATTTCTTGGATGTTGCATTCAGTAAAGGGTTTATCGAAGGGGAAGAGATATTATGTTCGTGTGCTAGCTGTTGTAATGATGTCTGGGGTAAAAGAGACATGGTGTTTAATCATTTGATAAGTAAGGGGTTTGTAAAGGGCTACAAAGATTGGATTTACCATGGGGAAGAGATTAAACGTATCGGTCCTGATCAAAATACTAATGATGATGCCACATCTGATGATATTGATGGATTATTGTTTGAAACATTCAAAGATGCAATTGAAGAAGATGGAGTTCATGAAGGCATAAATGAAGACGCAATGAAGTTTTATAAGCTTATCGAGGAAGCAAATCAAGAACTATATCCTGGTTGTCAAAAATTCTCTACCTTATCTTTCATTATTCAGATGTATTTGTTGAAATGTCTTCATGGATGGAGCAATGCATCATTTACATCTCTCTTAGAGTTATTGAAAGAGGCTCTACCCAACTTGAACATCCCCGTTTCTTTCAATAAAACAAAATCTATGATAAGAGATTTGGAACTAGATTATAAAAAGATTGATGCATGTCCTAATAACTGCATGTTATTTTGGAAAGAGCATGATAAAGCTGACAAATGTCATATTTGTGGTGAATCTCAATGGATTGTATATCCTGAAGTGAATTGCGAGTCCCAGGTTTCTAAGAAAACTCATAAAATTTCTGCAAAGGTGTTAAGACATTTTCCTTTAATTCCAAGACTAAAAAGACTTTATACGTGTTCAAAGACTGCTGATTCAATGAGATGGCATGCTGAAGAGCGTTCTAAAGATGGTAAGTTAAGACATCCTGCTGATGGACAAGCATGGAAAGACTTTGATGTGAATCACCCAGATTTTGCTTTTGATACTCGTAATGTAAGGCTTGGATTGGCTAGTGATGGATTTAATCCATTTGGCAATATGAGTTTATCACATAGCACATGGCCTGTGATCTTAACAGTATATAATTATCCCCCAAATTTATGCTTGAAGCCAGAAAATCTTATGATGTCCTTGCTTATCCCCGGACCACGATCACCTGGAAATGCTATTGATGTGTATCTACAACCACTAATTGATGAGCTTAAGATATTATGGGATGTCGGGGTAGAAACATATGATGTTTCAAAAAATCAAACATTTCAAATGCGTGCTGCACTTTTATGGACAGTTAGTTATTTCCCTGCATATGCCATGTTATCTGGTTGGATCACCAAGGGGAGGTTGGCATGTCCTGCTTGTAATTATGAAACATCTTCTACTTATTTGAAACATAGTCGGAAGATGTGTTACATGGGTCATCGAGTCTTTTTGGATTCAAATCATGAGTGGCGCTCCAATAAAATTTCTTTCAATGGAAAGACTGAATATAGGTCCGCACCTTCCTTGTTAGATTCAAAAAGAATTTTAGAAGATTTACAAGACTTTCCTGATATATTCAAGGGGAATGATAAAAAAAAGTTTTGCCCATGGAAAAAAAGTCCATATTTTGGCAATTGCCATATTGGAAAGACAATGCTTTACGACATAACTTTGATGTCATGCACATTGAGAAAAACATATGTGATAATATAATTGGGACTCTCTTAGAGATTGATGGAAAAAGAAAGGATCATGCAAATGCTCGTTTGGACCTTCAAGAAATGGGGATAAGAAAGAAGCTCCATTTGAAGGCAACAAGTGATGGCAAGAAAACTCAGCTCCCAAAAGTTTGTTTCTCTCTAACAAAAAATGAGAAATCTATTTTTTGTCGTGTTTTAAAGGATGTAAAATTTCCTGATGGTATGGCCTCTAATATTTCACGATGTGTTCAAGTTGACGAAGGAAAAATATCAGGATACAAGAGTCATGATGCTCATATTAAGCTACATTTCTTGCTACAAATAGCAATAAGAGGTATAACTCCTAATCAAGTTGCAATTCCATTGATTAGGTTTTGTTCCTTCTTTCGTTGTTTATGCCAAAAGGTTATTGAGATGAAAAGTGTAGATCATTTAGAAGTTGAGATTGCTGAAACACTTTGTCAGTTTGAAAGAATCTTTCCTCCTAGTTTCTTTGACATAATGGTCCATTTACCCATTCACCTGGCAAATGAGGTTAGATTAGGTGGACCAGTTCAATTTAGATGGATGTATTATATGGAAAGATATTTGGGTGAACTAAAATCATTTGTTCGAAATAACAGCCGCCCAGAAGGCTCTATCGCTGAAGCATATTTGGCTAAGGAATCTTTGACATTTTGTTCAAGATATTTATCCAGGGATGTAGATACACGAATGAATATAATTTCACGAAATAATTGTGAATTTTCTAACAACGGCTATCCTATTGGGGGAAGGACTCTCTTTTCTCTCGATCATAAGTCACAAAACCAAGCTCATGGTTACATTTTATTCAATTCTGACGGAGTTGAAGATTACATCAGGTAATATAATTTATCTACAAAAATATGTTATATTTTCAATATAGTACATGAGATTTGTCTTTTAATAAAAATAGTACTTGAATTTTTTTTTTATTTTGTAGAGAACATGAGATTTATCTTCAGAATTATAAAAAAAGAAGTACATGGAGCAAAGGTAGAAATCAAAGAGATGATTTCATTCAATGGTTTGAAACACGTGTCATGAATGAGGATGTATCTGATTATATAAAGGAGTTATCTAGGGGACCAAATAATATTACAAAAATGTATTATGCATATATTATCAATGGATATAGATTCCATACAAGACAACGTGATGCTAGGAGTATAACTCAAAACAATGGTGTCACTTTGGAAGCGGTAACCCAGAGCTTCAAAAGTGTTAAGGATGGAAATCTTGATAAGATTTCTATGAGATATTATGGAGCAATAACCAATATAATAGAAATTGATTATTATGGGCATTTGAATTATGTATTGTTCAAATGCATTTGGTTTGAGGCTGAAGAAGACAAATATGGGATGACATGTGTTTACTTAAAAAAATGTTACAAGAATGATCCGTTTGTTCTAGCATCTCAAGTACAACAATGCTTTTATGTTCAAGATCCTTTAAATGAAAATAAACACTATGTATTGAAAGTACTTCCAAGGGACACATTTGATATAGGAGATAATACAAGTTCAAATATCCAAGAAACACCTGAAATTTCAATAAATATTGTTGTATCCGAGGATGATTCTGAAGTTGATTTGGCTAGAGAAGATGTACCAGATGATATTATTGAAATGCCTTTATCTGAAATTCATGTTCAATGCAAGGATGATGTGGCTTTTTTTGAAACCGAAAGTGACACTGACTCATTAGGTATTGCTCATTTATTTTTTGCTCTATGAAATGACTTGCTCAATTTATCACAAATTATGTATTACTTTTTTCTTTGTATTCACTGAAATTTATTTATTCTATTTATCACACAAGTGCATATTGAAGCTTAATATTATTTTAATGATTTGATTTCAGAGCTTCAAGAATGAAGAAAGCAGCAACTGGTTTTGATTTACCTATTCAAGCAAGGTCAAGTACTGGGTTGGCACGAAAATTTCGTCAAATTAAGCAGGAGAAGGCTGATATTTTGCATAAAAGGCTTCGAGGTAATAGTGCAAATAAAATTCAGGTGGTTGATGACAAATTTGATCAAAATCATGTTCAAGCTATGCCCCAAGAATGCAATAACATTAAGGGAAGTCAACCACATTTTGGTGGGAGAACTAAGCCACTTCAAGTTGATGAAGATATTAATCAAGAAGGGATGATTGCAGAATCAAACAAAAAAGCTAAGGGAAGTCCTAATAACAAAGTAATGAGGAACAAAAGATGTGCATCAATGTTGATTGATTACTTCGTTGAAGCTCAAGTGGATTCTCTTGAAGGAAGAAATCAGCTTCCTACTCAAGTGAATCAAAATCAACCACATTCTGGTGGGAGAACTAAGTCACTTCAAGTTGATAAAGATATTAATAAAGAAGGGATGGTTGCAGAATCAAACAAAAAAGCTGGTATTTTACTAATTCATTTATTTTCTTTTCATTTTTATATTTAATTATGCTAACATATGTACAATAATATTAGTAATGATGATTAAAGTAGCTCGTGGGAAAATAATGTGCAAAGACATTCATGCAAGAACTATGGAGGAACGAGAAGAAGTAACCTTAAATGAAGATGCTCAGCCTATAGGGCCTACTGATCGTGCTGTATCAAACTTAAGTTTGTTCTTAGGCACACTAGCTAGGAATTCAACATTTTGTCCTTTAATTTATACAAGTTGGAAAGCTATGCCAGATGAAAACATAGAGCGTGTATGGAATTATACTAAGGTATGTGTATATGTGTTTAATATTCTTAATTTTATTTCTACGCAATTCTAAGATTAAAATATTTGTTCTTATTTTTGATTTTGTAGTCAAAGTTTATTTTGCCTGATGAAGCCATTAATTGGGTAAAGATTACTGTAGAGATGCTTGGAGACGATATAAACACATGATTAAGAAGAATCATTTTTTGAAGTATTCTAATATGACTGATAGGCTAAAAAACCGTCCTGTAAAGATTCCAGAGCCTCAGTTTAAAAAGCTTTGCTACTTTTGGAGTTTGGAAACTATAAAAGTAAGATTAAAAGTTATTCTTTGTTAATTTTCCTGAATATATAAATTTTTATTTGCTCTCATATTTTTTTGTTTAATGTGTAGTCGATCAGCGAAAGGAATACTAAAAGTAGAGTTGCACAAAAGTGGAGGCATCGAATGGGTCCCAAAACTTTTGCTATAATTCGTGAAAGAATGGTATATAACTTCTTATTTGAATTTTCTTACTTCAAATTATATTTATTTATTATTATGCATATATAGCGTTCAAATGAGAAGAGAGATCCCACTCAAGCTGAAGTTTTTATTGAAACTCGAAAAGGCAACAAGGGAAAAGAGCTGGACTTAGAAACTAGTAATGCAATTGTAAGTTAAATATTATTATCAAGATAAAATATAGGTTACTTCAAGGTAATTATATATTAATTTTATTTCAATTTTTTATCAGTCTCAACTTCAAGATAGTATGACGAGTAATGGGGAAACTAGTGCAGAAGCATTTCAAGCAGTATTTGGGAAAGAACATCCTGGATCAGTGCGTTGTTTTGGGAAAGGTGTTACACAAAAAAATTTGAAACGGAAGGAAGAGATTGCTGCTTTGAAGAAAGTACATAATGAGGAGGTGATTGTATTGAATGAAAAAATGCATAACGTAGAAAATACACTTAATAAATTAAAAAGTGTACTTAAGACTATGTTGAAACAAAGCAACCCAGCTGGAATTGATATAGAATTATTAGAAGATCTATTGGGTTCATCTCCCGGTGATGAAAATAGTGCTCAAAAGATAATTGGAGTACCACATGCATATTCTTCAACATCAAGTCATTTACCAAATTTTGGAGAGGTACATTACAGACTTTCATATATTGATCAATGTTCATGATCTATTCATATATTTCTTTATTTTGTGCAGAAATTTCCTTATGCTGGGGAGGCAAACGAGGAGTTGCAATATGCTGATGATGAATCATGAAGATTATTTGATGTTCAAGTTCATTTTGATATTATTCCTTTTGTGGACTTAAGACTTTTCATGTTATGTTCATGATGCTTTTGTGTGTTTCTCATCTATGAATTTGCAAACTCTATATTACTTGTCTGGGCCATCCTTCAACTATTTGAATTTGTAAACTTATATTTTTCCTATATTGCTTTTATTCATATGTACGATGCACATTTGCAAGCTATAGGCTCTGGACATTTAAGGAATGTAGCACAAGGTGTGCCAGCCCGTTTGAGTAGAGGAGACCTTCATGCTTTGACTCTCAGTGCTGAGTCGGACCTATCATTCAAAGCGCTTGTCACAACCAATGAAACAGATGATTCTGAAGCATCTAATACTCATCAGGGCAGAGAACCTGCTATCATATCCTTACCTTCCGCCTGTTCTTGAGGAGCCAAAGTTCTTCATTTTCTGAAGGTTGGATACATTAAATTCTTGTTGATGGTAACCTTAAATTATTCTTTTCTTGTTGTGGTTTATATTTCATGCAAGTATGCCAATATGCAGCTGCAGAAGATGATCCAGTGCCTGCAATAGAAGTGCTTCAGATTTCAGGTGATGCTTTTCCAGGAAGAGAACTTCAAGCTTGTGGGTACTCTATCAATGGAACAACAAGTTGTAATTTTGAGGTACATTTTATCCTTAAACGTCCATATGTTTTAATTATACACTATGGTAGTAAAAAATTTCATCACATGCGCTGTGCATGTTTGGAAGGTATGTAATAGCATTAAATTCTTGTTGTAGTATATAGAAGGTATGCAAGAGAACCTACTATTCCTGAAATTGATATGCCCTTTAAAGTAAGTATTTCATTCCTTGGTATAGAAAAATGAATTCCTGTAGCAATTTTTCCTGCTTTTATCTTAAATTTATGTTGGATCGGTCGGCGCCCTTAGAGGGGGGGGGGGGGGTGAATAAGGGTTTTCAAAAACTTTAGATTATATTTAGAAAAACTTCGGAATATTGCAAGATTAATAAAGAGACATCAAGTAAAACAATAATAAAGAGATATGCTTTATTAATATCAAATAATGTTTTACAAAACTTGATTTCTATGATGCTAGAAATCAGAGGCGACTAATAAAAATTCTTTTTCGTTTTCTATACCGACTCGTATCCCCACGAACCGGTTGGATTTAGCCGACCTCTCCCCAGATACGGCCTCAAGCCGCTCTAGCCGATCTATCCCCAGAAAGGCCTCGAGCACCCCCTAGACCTAACCTAGATCTAGTCGCCAACACGAGGCGAATTTCAGCCCTAAGTCCTACCCCAGACCTAGTCGCCAACACGAGGCGATTTCACTACCGTTTACAGAAAAGATATAAAATGAAAAGACAATTATATAAAAACTCCCTCTATGTGGATCTCTTGGAGAAGTGGATGAAGGCCCGCAGATTATGATCGTAGTCGATGCGGCCTTTCGTCACGATGATGACGCGTGTTGAAATCTTCTCCACGGATCTCCTTAAGGCTTTATGGAATTGTGGGAGTATCGCTCTGAATCTTCCTCTCTCTACTGTGGCACGAAGCTCTGGAGTTTTGGATTGGAGGAGGATGATGAATTCGGAGCCAAAGCATCCAATTTATAGCCTTCACGCTACCGTCGGTGCTAGCGCTACCGCCGATGCTAGCCCGGATTAGGAATGATTTTGCGCGGCCGAATCTCCCATCTGTGGCAACAATTTGCTCTATGCCTCTTGTGCGCCATGCTACCGCCAGTGCTAGTAGCTACCGCCGGGCGCTAGCTCCTTCTAAAAATGCCGCCGGAATCGAGCTAATCAATGCTAGCGTCGGGCGCTATCGCTACCGCCGGCGCTAGTGAGCTTGTTCGAATTTTGGCCTCAAATTTGGGGGCAGACATCATGAGTACTCCTTGAGTCATGTGGACTATGTTAACCTGCACACTTGAACACACAAGATCAAATACACATAGGATTTGTTATTCTCAAACCTAGGAGACGCGGAAGACCGTGTTCCAACAAACTCCCCCTTTTGATAATAACAAATCCATTAATGATAAATCAAAGCATTAATAATTAAGCATGATGAGACTATACTTGTGTGTGTGTGAGAGTGATGACTTTAGGATGATTATTGATTTTAGCATTTAGAATTGCTCCCCCTAAATATATGCTCCCCCTATGTGAATGCTCCCTTAATATGTATGCTATCAACTGAATTTGTCATGTTGGGTTTATGATAGCGGGTTACATTTATCATTGTTAGTTCTCCCCCTTTTGCATTTTATCATGTTAGTTCTCCCCCTTTGTTATTAGCAAAAGTGGGTAGGGAAACAAAGCACTAAAAAATGTGTAAATAAAAGAGAAGGCATGATCGAGCTTTTTAAGTAAATGATAAGGAGTTTTAGACTTGTCTTTCATTGAAAATGATCAGAGTTATGGCTTATTTTATCCCTCTTGTTTGTAGTTCTCCCCCTTTTATAAATCAGAGTTTAGCAAAAAATAATGATTTTCCCTTTAAATAAGCGTTTTAAGCAAAAAAAAATCATGATTTCCAAGTAACCAAACTACCCAGACAATATGTCAACACCCTAGCCGCGTAATAAGTGACGGATGGGCATGAGGAGCTGCAAACATGCCGTAGGTTGGGGTGTTAATCCCATATGCAAACACTAGACAAAAACTTAACCTAGCACTCATTTCCCCTAGTGCCTCGCAAGGCCCCACTGGAACCCTCCCCGGTTAAGGACAAGACATGACTAGAGATAAAGTTATCTAATGTCTACAACCCTACGCCCCTGCTATGGTGAGAAATGAAGTCATGGATAACAGTTATTGGAAACATTAAGCATTTAAATCTAATGGGAAATATCATAGCATATGGGTTTATATTTTTATTTGAATTTTTGAAATAAAACTCACATAGCTATATTGAAATTCATGAATAAATCAGAGTTTGAGTATTGCGGAAGATTTCGAAAAAGAAACATCATAATACTAAATAAGAGTTTAAGTTAAAAAGAGATGTTTTATAAGCAATATTTCACTTGTTGGAGGAGTGTTTAGAATAGAAATAGATCAGAGTTATAAGCAAAAAAAATTCAACCAATATAAAGTTTACCAAGCAAGTCTACCACTTGTTGCAAGAAAGGAATTTGAAGATTCAAGTGATGATGCACACAAGATGAAAGATTTTAAATAAGTATTAAAGTGCAAGGTAAAACAATTATTTGGTTATGATGCGGAAGACATATAGAAGTACAAAAAACATCTTATGGTAATCAATGATGGTTCATAAAAAGATATATGAGTTCAATTTCAAAAAGAAGATGTTTTTTAAATCATTTTGCATTTAAAATTTTTGTTTTGACAATACAGTAACCAAGCATGAAATAATCTTATCAAAAAGAGATTACTACAATGTTACTTTAATTCACAATTTCAAAACATACCAAACATTGTAGAAAGCATGCTAGGTTATCTAGTGCATTTCATAAATAAAGAGTAATATAGAATTAGCATTACGATCCAATACTCATGAGAAGAAGTGTTATGGAAGATAATGATGTGCATAAAAGTGTATTTTGAATAGAGTAAACAAATGTTTTAATCAAAAATACAAGTAATATGTAAAGTAAAGAGCACAATAAAACATAAATAATTTTACTTCCACTCACTTCAATGCACAAAGAAAAATGTACAACTACCAAGGTGCTCTGCACACACAATGCTCATCAAGACTTATCAGGGTGCAAAGTAGTGCTTGGGGGATCACATAATTTTATTCTTTAATATTGATTTTTTTTAGTGTGATCCGGTGTACTTAAGAATAAGTGGTTTTTCTTATTTTGAAAGAAATATATGGTTTGCACAAGACACTTCGCTATTCTTTCCAAGGTGCTCAACCTCACAACGCTTATTAAGACTTATCAGGAGGTTCAAGTAGTGCTTGGTGGAGTTATCTTTGTTATATATTTTATGATTTTTGTTTTGTACAAAGTTCTCCGAATACACTTATTTTGCAAACCAATATAATTTATGAAAAAAATATAACCACTTTTCTTATCTTTTACAAGTGCAAATAAAGGAGTGTAGGTAAGATACTTGTGTAATTTTAGTTCACTGTACCAATACATAAACATACACAAGCATTCTTAAATTAAAACATATGTAGACAATGCTAAAAAGTGAGTGAATATCTATCATTATCAAACATAAAACATTTCTCATACTTAGAGGCATGCTAAGCTTGATCCTACACAACCTTTAACATATAATTGATGCATATATTGATAGATATATCTAAGCATGAAGAAAACAATGTTCAAAGTAGTTTGAGATGATAAATCGCAACATTATAGAAGTATTAAATCATGCTTGATTTTTACAATAAAGTCCATACAATATTTTTTGATATTTTTGAAAAATAATCTTTATTTAAAGTTTGAACTTATAAAATTTATCTTGGACTTCCCGAGGACTACCTTGTGAGTGGTTCGCCCGGTACTAGGTGATATGATGGGATGATAGCCCAAATCACCCTTTCGCAAGATACAAGTAAAAGGTTAAGTTCAAAAATAACAATTTTTTGATAATTTTTTTGTTTTATATTTTTGTATTTGATTCTTAAGAAAAAATAGACTTTTAAAAAAATAGAAAGCAAAACATATTTTTGTAATTTGGATTTTCTATTTTTGTATTTGATTTTTCAAAAATATAATAAAAGCAAAAATGCAGAAATGAATAGTACCCATTGATTAATATATTTTTAGGGATTTTTCAAAATTTTAAAATTACAGAAAAATGAACATGGACGCTAGCGCCTGCGGTAGCGCTAGCGCGGGAGATAGTGAACGATTTTTTAGGATTTTAGAAATTTTGATTGGTGGTCTTGATTAGGTGTCCCAATAGTAGTTCCATGCTGAAGTTGCAGATTTTTAGGAGATGTTTTGGATGGTCCAAATTGCATGAAACGTAAGCGAAAATAATCATTGCATGAGATATATTTACTTATGTTTTCATTTTGACTTTTCTAAAGACTTGTGCTTATAACTTAAAAAAAATAGGAAATGAAAACCCAAGATATCATGTTTGAATAAATCAAATATGCATGGTTTCGGTGAACAAGGAGTAATGTTCACGCAAATAGTAACATGGATATGCCCTGACATATAAAACCTAACATAGATATAAATATTCTTTAGGTGTCAATGTTAGTACGATAAATTTGAGATTAATGTTTTGTTAAAGTTTTATTGTGTTTCAACTTAGAAACCTAGAATGGAGTGACAATTCTATTTGATTTGATATCAAAATGATTCAAAGGTCTAAACTAGAAATAAATCACAATACACACAAAATATACCATAACACCAACCATGGTAAACAATTATAATGTCAATTGTTATCATATAATTTGTGATAGTTGTTTATAGATGATTCTTGATATGAATTATGATTTTAGAGATGTTTAGCAAAAGATATCACTAGATCATGGTGGTGTTTGTGAATTCAATATTCATTATGAAGATAACTTCTTTCAACACATTTTAGTGATTTTCCTTTAATTAAGAATTTTGAATATATATATGTGATTTTTTGATAGGTGAACAATAGTGATGGTTTAGATCATGTTTGACATCAAGGAGAGAACACAATATAATTTTTTATTGTGAACAATGACACCCATATTGAAAGTTGAGCTTTTATTTAAATCTTGAATTTTCTTTTAGATCAAGTTATTTCACTAAACCACTTGTTGGTGAAGGCTAAGAATCTTAATAGCCTAATAACCGGATTTAATTTGAAATATCTTATAGCAAATTTAGAGTTTGATTCATATAGATAATATAAGATATTTATAATAATAAAAGATAGGTAATTAAAATAAAAATATGATTTTGAATTTTGATCAAAAATGATTTATAAACTCATTAAGCTTTATGAGATAAAATCATATTTCCAATACTATATAGGATGACCATGGCATGATAGTATAAAAAGAACACAAAAAGAAAAAGATAGAAAAGACATTAAAGCACATCATGAAATAGAAATTTATGTATTTTCTTTTAATTGTTTTCTACTTCATGCAATTGATGGGATACTAATGAATAAGAGATTTAGGTATCCAAAGAGGACCGGGAGTGACGGTTCCATTGGGTACCCAAATACATCGTGATGATTTTTGTGAAGACAAAGATGAATGAGTCCTTTCATGTGAAGTGAATGTTTCATTTTTAATTTTAGGCCTCCATTCAAACCTTGGTTTAATGTTATTCTTATTCATCAAATTTTCATTGAGATTATCTTTATATTGATGATTATGATGATTATTAAAAGTGTTGTTCATAGGAAATTTGTGAGCATTTAATTTTATGTTGGGAGAAGATTGATGTTGTAAATGATAGTAATGATTGTATTTTGGAATTTCATTTTCAATCTTTTGAGGTTTGTTATTTCTATTGCTTGGCTTGTTCAACTTATAAGAAATCATATTCAACTTGCTTTTGGATTTTGCATTATTTTGAGATTGTATGTTTTGAGAGTTTTTCTTTATGATTTTCTTAAGCAAGTTGATTTTAGTTTTTAATTCATTATTTTTAATCATTAAATTATGTCTAGCTTTATTATAAGCGATTGTGCTATTTTTAAGAATGGAAACAATTGAATCAATATGATCTTGATAGTTGTTTCTATATTCATCAAATGTTTCATCCATCTCTTTAATTTCAATTTTATATTCTTTACACTTAACACAATCATTTATCAAAGATGAATTTTCTAAACATAATTTTTCATTTTGTTCTTTTACTAAAATAAAATCCTTTTCAAGTTTCTTGTGCTTTTCTTTTAATTCATTATATTCTACACAAGTTGTGGTGTTTTCTACTAAGGAGCAATGTGTAGAACTAGATAAATTTGATTCTTCATTAATTTTTGCCTTTAAATTTTTATTTTCTAAGCGCAAATGTTTATTAGCATTTTTTAATTTCTTAATTTTGTACTTAGTATTTTGTAGCAATTGTAAAGTAGAAATGGAAGTACAAGCGATGAAGTTTGATTTCCTTACATTGCTTTTGGATGAGGGAGGATTTGAACATTATGTTCCTTTGTCTTCTTCTTGACACTCCTCTTCCAAAAGTAAGATTGCTTCATCTCTTTCTTTTGATGTGTGCTCCATTGATTCGTCATAAGGAGGGCATTCTTGAAGAGTTGTGCATGCTTGCGTATTCTTCGGTTCTTGCGATTGTTCCATACCTGTAGAATCATAAATTTCTTCAAGAAAATGCCATACTTTATATGCACTTGAAAAACAATATATTAATTTGAAAATTTCATTTGATAGACCGCAAAATAAATAGTGTTTAGCTTTTGCATTTAATTGAAGTTCTTTTTTATTTGATTCATTTGCGAGTCTTGCTATTGCTAAATTCCAAACTTCGATGTCTAAAATTTTAATAAATTTTTCAATTAAGATTTTCCATCCTTTATAATTTGTCCCTTCAAATAAAGGTGGTGCAAGTGATTTTTCCTCTTCACAAAAATTTTCCCCACTAGTTGAAGTGAGATCATGAGACGCCATTATTCCCGGTTGTTAAGCCGATTAGAATAAAACCGCTCTGATACCACTTGTTGGATCGGTCGGCGCCCTTAGAGGGGGGGGGGTGAATAAGGGTTTTCAAAAACTTTAGATTATATTTAGAAAAACTTCAGAATATTGCAAGATTAATAAAGAGACATCAAGTAAAACAATAATAAAGAGATATGTTTTATTAATATCAAATAATGTTTTACAAAACTTGATTTCTATGACGCTAGAAATTGGAGGCGACTAATAAAAAATCTTTTTCGTTTTCTATACCGACTCGTATCCCCACGAACCAGTTGGCTTTAGCCGATCTCTCCCTAGATACGGCCTCAAGCCGCTCTAGCCGATCTATCCCCAGAAAGGCCTCGAGCACCCCCTAGACCTAACCTAGATCTAGTCGCCAACACGAGGCGAATTTCATCCCTAAGTCCTACCCCAGACCTAGTCGCCAACACGAGGCAATTTCACTACCGTTTACAGAAAAGATATGAAATGAAAAGACAATAATATAAAAACTCCCTCTATGTGGATCTCTTGGAGAAGTGGACGAAGGCCCGCAGAGTATGATCGTAGTCGATGCGGCCTTTCGTCGCGATGATGATGCGTGTTGAAATCTTCTCCACGGATCTCCTTAAGGCTTTATGGAATTGTGGGAGTATCGCTCTGAATCTTCCTCTCTCTGCTATGGCACGAAGCTCTGGAGTTTTGGATTGGAGGAGGATGATGAATTCGGAGCCAAAGCATCCAATTTATAGCCTTCACGCTACCGCCGGCGCTAGCGCTACCGCCGGCGCTAGCCCGGATTAGGAATGATTTTGCGCGGCCGAATCTCCCATCCGTGGCAACAATTTGCTCTATGCCTCTTGTGCGCCATGCTACCGCCAGCGCTAGTAGCTACCGCCGGGCGCTAGCTCCTTCTAAAAATGCCGCCAGAATCGAGCTAATCAATGCTAGCGCCGGGCGCTATCGCTACTGCCGGCGCTAGTGAGCTTGTTCGAATTTTGGCCTCAAATTTGGGGGCAGACATCATGAGTACTCCTTGAGTCATGTGGACTATGTTAACCTGCACACTTGAACACACAATATCAAATACACATAGGATTTGTTATTCTCAAACCTAGGAGGTGCGGAAGACCGTGTTCCAACAATTTAGTGGTAATAAATAGAAAGCAAATTGATTTGGCATTGATGGTCATGCTATTAAACTATGATATCGCCAGACATGTATAGTTTTCTCTTTAGAAGAGGAACTTGGCATGCTTTTCAAGGCACTAGCTGTTTTTGCTTTGAGGGATATCAACTTGACAAAGGTAGTCTATCTCATTATTTTTTTGTTTGTTTACAACTTAGTTTTAAATTAGTCCCTTGAATTTTACTTATTCATCAATTGTTGAACGGTTTGTTTTGGTATCTTTTCTTGAGTGAAACAGTTAATCATGCCAAGTAAAACCCATTTTGATTCTTTGAACCAGGTTAATGGCAGCAGAGGTTCCTGCAGGAGTGTGCCTGCTATAGTCCAGATCTCTGCTCCCCGGACCAAGCTCCTACCCTGAAGAGATCGTCTTATATGAATTTTCTATTATTTTTTCTACATGATGAATATTGACAGTGATGCTTTAGGATTGTAATAAATATTTTTTAAGTAATATATTGTTATGGCTTTGTGCATATAAGTTCCACATAACTTATCAGTGTTGAATAATGAAGGAATTTGATGATTTGATTCTTTTCCATCTGTGATGAAGGCATTTTTGTAGAGATTTTAACAATTGGATTTTTGATAGGGATCGATTACAAACTTTTATGTTCGTGTGCATTAAGCTACGTATGTTGGTGTTCACGAATGATGATTTAACCACCGCGTTCACGATCGCCGTGCCGAACGGAGTCTTATATATATCAAGACCACGTGATGCTTATGTTGAATAAAAATAATTTTTTTTTAAAAATTAAACGTTTTAGCAACAGTTTTTAAATGTAACACTTACAAAACAATATATTGCAAATGTTGCCATAAGTATGCAAAAAAACTGTTGCCTAAGGTTTAGCAACAGTTTTTAAATGTAACCCCTATGTCAACATTTTGCAAATGTTGCAATAGGTGTACAAAAAAACTGTAGCCTATAAATAAAGTATAGGCAACAGTTTTTTTACTAGTGTTGCCAAAAAGTACAAAAACTGTTGCCTTAGACTTTAGGTAACACTGGTATAGACAACACCATTTGGCAACATTTTTGTATGTTTTGGCAACAGTTTACTGTCTTTGGCAACAATTTTTCAAGTGTTGCCAAAGACCAAAAATGTTGTAGTGAAACTTATGCAAGTTTTAATTCATTGTACAATTACAACTCACAAGCAAGCACTTTAGATTTAAACACACATGTTGATTACCAAAATAAGTGAGTGAAATGTATCATTATCAATCATAAAACATTTACTCATACTTAGAGGCATGCTAAGCTTGGTTCTATACATTTTTTAATACAATTGATGCACTTTAAATAGATATATCAAAGCATGATAAACAAAACAATGTCATAGTAATTTCAAAGAATAAATTTTAACATTGTAAATAATTCTAAATAATAGAATTCATACATGCTTGATATTGACAATAAAGTTCATACAGTTTTTTTTATCATTTTTAAATCAATTAAAAATAGAAAATCATAAAAACATATTTTTGTATTTTTGAATTTTGAACTTTTGTAGTTGATTTTTCATAATATGAATAAAACACAAATAACGAAAACATATTTTTGTATTTTTTGAATTTTGAATTTTTGTAGTTGATTTTTTATAATATGAATAAAACACAAATAATGATAACATATTTTTGTATTTTGAATTTTTGTAATTGATTTTTTATAATATGAATAAAACAAAAATAACAAATGTCAGAAATACAAATCAAAGCCGCACAAATAAATTAACATATTTTTATAGTTTTTTAGAAATTTTAAAACACTGAAAAATCAGACACTCACGCTAGCGCCAGCGCTAGTGCTAGCGCGGCAAATAGTACGTGATTTTTGAGAATTTTTTAAATTTTTTATTTTTGATTTTGATTAAGCGACCTTAGAGTAGTTCCATGCTGAAATTTCAGAATTCTTGGAGATCTCTAGGTGGATCAAATTTGCATGAAACTTTGGCTTTTTCAAATTCTTGTGTTTTACAAAAACATTTAATCATAAAAAGATAAATTATGAAGACACAAGAGGACACTTTTTGAACAACCAAAATACGCATGATTTAAGTGATAAGTAAATAAAATGATCATGCGAAGAGTAATATAAGTATGTCCTAAGATTAAAGACTACCCCGACTAAATGTCTACACCCTAGCCCCGTACTAAGTGACGGATGGGCATGAGGAGCTACACACATGCCGTAGGTTGCGGTGTTAATCTCATATGCACACACTAGAGAACGCTCAACCTAGCACTCTTTCCCCCTAGTGCCACGCAAGGCCCCACTGGAACCCTCCCCGGTTAAGGGCAAGACATGTCTTAGAGGTTAGGTATCTAATATATCCAATCCTACGCCCCCGCTATTGTGAGATATGAAGTCATAGGTGAATAATCTTTGGACAACCTATGCTTTTAAACTATGGGTTGATTAATAAACTATGGGTTTTGTTTAATGTGATGAGTTATATAAATCCGCATAGTTTTTCTACTTTTAAGAGATGACAATATGAGATAACTAGCAATTCAATTACTAATATTCAATAAGTGATCAAGCTAGTATGATGAGTTATGGGTTTAATGTCATGTCATATAATTAACCTTAATATTGCATGCATTCCAAAATAGAGTTTCAAATTATAGATCTAGAATAAAGTGATGATTTAGTTTGATTTAATCTTATTGTTACAAAGTTGATTCTAGAGTCTACATATATGTGAGATACATGCAATCAATAGCAAAGTATATCAATACACCAAATAATGGAAAGAAATACATAATTCATATTTTTATCATAAGAATCATAATTCCTAGGTGATAAACATCATTGATTTGAGATATTTCTTGATAGAACATGAATTATGAATTATGATTATAGAGAATTTTGCATAGAATATATGTTAGATCATCATGATGTATGTGAATTCTATTCCTTCTAGACTTATGACAATTATGATTTGATGATTTTCTTTTGAATGAGCAAGTTTAATTTATAAGTCTACAACATGATGATCATGCAATCATATTAAAGACAAAGATCACAAATATAACGTTTCGAATTTTATATTAAATTTCATTTAACAATTGAATTTATTGATCTTTGGTTTTGCACGATAATATATGATTCATGATACAATATTCATATATATTCCAATGATTAATCCATAAACTATGTGTTTGTTAGAATTTTAGTATTCTATTTATGATTTCAAATCACATAGTTATCATGAAATTTGAATAACATTATAAGTGTTCTACCTAGCATAAATATATAAGCATAGACCAAGAAGTGATGCTAGGATGATGAGTTTGAATGCAATGTTATTACATAGGATTAATGAAGATAATGTTGCATGTAATATGAGAAGTTTTCAAATTAATTTTCCTTAGATCTAGAATGAAATGATTAAACTTTTGATTTGATCTTAATGATACAAGATGATTCTAAGGTCTAAATTGCATGCAAACAATGGTGACACACATTACACACATAATATCTAAATTAATATATGAAACAATTATACTAAAGATAGCATGTGATGAAAAATCCATAAACACAAAAATTTCTAAATCAAGCAAACTAAGATAGCTTTTAAAATGGAGTTGAAATTGGGCAAATTGACAACACCAAACGAACTCAAATGGGCAAGCCTAGTTTGCCGTTGGATGGATATTTTTGTGCTCTTTCTGAAAATATATTAAACGCGAAAATCAGGCGAGCGGATCAAAAAAATGTGGATGTTTGAAGTTTTGATCGTAACCTCGCATTTTTTGAAAGATTATGCATGCGTTTAGATGAATTTTTGTTTACAATTTTTCTAGATAATATTCTTCATTATAAGGGCTATCATATGCAGCAAACAAAAATAGAAAAGAATCAAAAACGCTGCGCATTTTAATTTTTAGCTTAAGCCCTTTAATAAACCATTTAAATCCATTTTTAAAAATAATCTCATTAGTCTTGAAAATAATTTCTATATTCAAATTATAATGTTAATTCAAGACATAGATGGGTAAAGGATTTAAAAGGATAAAGAACAATCAAAGATGAGAGATAGATCACTTTGAAAAATATATGACTTAATGTTCAATTTTAATATAAATTTGATTTGATAAACATTAGGCTTAATATATGATAGTCATATTTCAGAATATATAAAGTGATCATAGCATGTTTATTCAAAAAATAATAAAAATAAACAAAAGTAAAGTGACAATAAGCATATCATGAAGTAGAGTAGTGATATTTCATTTTTATTTGATTCTACTTCATGCAAATGAATGAATACTAATGAATAAGAGATTTAGGTTTCCAAAGGGGACCAAGTGGGAAGGTTCCTTTGGGTACCCAAATACATCGTGGTGATTTTTTAAGAGACAAGGATAAATGGGCCTTTTCAATTAAAGTTGATGTGTCATTTTTCTTTAAGGGTCTCCATTCATACCTTGGTTGTTTATCTTTTAAATTCATATTATGATTATGTAACATCTTTATATGATTATATTTGTTTGAAAAATAATTCATTTGAGATTTATGTTTATTCAAATTATTTTTCAAAATAGATTGATGTTGATAATCATAATGAACTTTATTATATGGATTCTTTGAAAGTTTATAAGAGTGGTTGTCTTTCTTTAGAAGTGATTGTTGAAAGAGTGGGTTACAATATGTTTTAAAAGATTGAATCTTATTTTGATGATTTTCATTTCCACTCTTTCTTATACGCATACTCTTATAATATGAAGGATAATATTTTGTACTTTGATTTTCATGTAAAAGAGTTTTTAAATTTGAGTCATGATTGAAAATATATTGAGACTTATAATAGTGACTCTTAAGAATTTTGTGTGGGTCATAATTCTTTTTGAAACTAAACTCCTTTTGAGTTGATGTATGAAAATGGTCCCTTTTAGAAATGATTTTGTAAGTTAATTTATCCTTGTTATTCAAAATCTTATGATGAAAGTCATTACTTGACATTTGAAATTTTTCAACAAAAGATTTTAATTGTCTTAACTTACAAGTTAAAGTATCATTTTCAATTATCAATTTTTCATTATGCTTTTTAGAAACTAAGAGCCTTTTTTCAATTTCCTTGAATTTTTCTTTTAATATATTGCAATTCAAACAAGGAGTAGGAATTTTAACTAAAGACCAAGAGAGAGTTTTTAACACATCAATATTTGATTCTACATTATCATTTGCTTTTAAAGATTTATTTTCTAAACGTAATTTGGAATTAGCAATTTTTAACTTTAAAATATTACGTTTAGCAATTTTAAGCAAACGAGAAGTAGAAATAGAATTTGTTACAAAAAGAAAAGTTTTTGATTTTCTTACATTGCTATGGGATGAGGCAAGATTTGAACCAAGGGTTCCTTTGACATCTTCTTCGCATTCCTCTTCCATTGTTTAATTTTCGTCTTCTCTTTTGCTTGATGTGTTGCCAACAAAAGAGTCCAATATTGTGACGTTGTATTCTTCTTCCTCCAAGCATGAGTCCTCCTCGATTTCTTCTCTTGGATCCATAAGGAATTCCTCGTCGATTTCTCTCTTAGATTTATCTTCCTCCAAGAATGAGTCCTTGTAAATTTCTTCTCTTGGATCCATAAGGAATTCCTCTTGTTCATCATTTATGGAAGGAAGACTATAAGAATTCTCAAGAAATTTCCAAACTTCATAAGTAGTAGGAAATGTATAAATAAGTTTGAAAATATTTTGATCTAATGCACAATATAGACTATTCATTTATTTGGCATTTAAAAACATTTTATTTTTATTAAGAATACTTGGGGGCATTTTAATTGTAAAATTCTATACTTTAATATCCAAAGATTTAAGAAATTTTTCCATAAGAAATTTCCACCCATTATAATTTTTGCCTTCAAATAAAGGTGGTGCTAAAGATTTTTCTTTTATAAGAAAGTTTCCCCCACTAGTAGAAGCGAGATCATGAGACGTCATTATTCCCAGTTTTTAAACCGATTTGGAATAACCTACCTCTGATACCACTTGTTGGATCTTACGGCGCCCTTAGAGGGGGGGGGGGGGGGGGGGGGAGGGGGGTGAATAGGGGAATAAAAATTCTTTTTATAATTTTATACGCTTTACTAAATTGTTTAAAGTAATATTAGAATGAAATAACAATTTAGCTAAATTAAGAGAATATCAAAATAACCAAGTTTAGAAACACTAAATTGTTTTATGATGAAAGAGATTGAACTAAACAATTTAGATAAAGTAATTAGAATTGAAAACTTTGTAACCAATATTTAGAGATAATGCCAAATGATAAAAATCAAGTAAACACAAATAGAGACATGATTGTATTTATATAAAAAGGTGTTTACATAAATTTGATTTCAATATTGCTAGAAATCAGAGGCGTACAAATGTAAATATCTTTTCCTTTTCCATACCGACTTGTATCCCCACAAACCGGTTGGCTTTAGCCAGTCCTTCCCCAGATATGGCCTCAAGCCGCTCTAGCCAATCCTTCCCCGGATATGACCTCGAGCCCCCCTAAATCTAATCACCTAGAACTAGTCGCCAACACAAGGCAAATTCCTCCCTAAGTCCTACCCAGACCTAGTCGCCAACACAAGGCGAATTCTTTAAATGGTTACAAAGAAAGTATGGAATGAAAAATAAAGATAGCAATAATAAAAAAATCCCTATATAAGATTTCTGAAGATGAGGATGAAGGATCGATGTAGCATAAGCGAGGTCGAAGCGATCATCCTTCGGATGTAGCGTGACGTAGTCCTCCTCCAGAATTCTCTTTAAGCTTTTAGTGGGAGATCCATCTTCGGCAGCATAATAACAATAGAATTGTGGCACTGGCAACCTCTCTGGGATGGATAGTCAAAACAAGAAAGAGCCCATCAATTTATAGAACTTGAAGATAGCGCCTGCGGTAGCTCCTAGCGCCTGCGGTAGCGTTCGTGTGGAACAGTTGCAAAACCGTCGGCGGCGTGGCGCTGTGCATGAACTTGAGATAGAGCTAGGCGGTAGCGCTAGCACTGGCGGTAGCGTTCATGTGGAGCGGTTGCGGAACCGTCGGCTGCGTGACAGAACAAACTTTCGTCAAACAGAACAATTTCGTCGAACGGAATTTTCGTCGAGCGGAAACACTTTCGTCGAACGGAGCTTCAAATTCGTCGAACGTCCTAAAATTTGTCGAACGCAATATTTGTTGTGCAGGAGATCAGTTCGTCGAACGCCAATTCGTCGAGCGGCCTTCTTATTTCGTCGAACGAAATTTTCGTCGAATGAAATTTTCGTCGAACGCAGGCAAATTCGTCGAACGGAACCTGAGCTAGCGCCTGGCAATAGATCTAACGCTGGCGGTAGTGCATTCTTCCAGATCTTTGAATTCAGCTTCTTTCTGCTTGTGGAGTATTGCACCTATAGTTCCTGCACACTATAAACACACAAAATACAAGATCATATACAATTTGGGATTTGTTATTCTCAAACAAAGGGATGTGACACACATGTCCAACAACCTTGGCTGTGGCGCGACCAACGACAGGGGGCGAAGGGTGGCCGCTTCGAGCCGGGTAGTGAGAGGTAAGGGGGACTGAGCCAAAAGTTCTGGTGAAGTCCGGACGCTTTGAAATGTGGGCGACTGATGGGCGTACTTTGCATAGTATTTTATGGTCAACTTTAGCCTGGTTTTCATGAAGTTTCGCTCTTCTTCTTAATGTTTCTAGTATAAAATCTTTCTTAATATTACTTTCGATCATTTGAGCGAGTTTTGGTTAAATAGAGCATGTTTGTGTTCTTTTCATGCATTCCCTTCCTTGCTTTGTGTCTATATACATTTTGATTGCATGGAATGTATCTATCATTGTGAATTCTGGTGGGTTTGGTTGTTTATCATGCAGGTACAGACTTATGTTAAATTTTCTGAGAGTTTCGACCCCATTTCGCATTGTTAGCCACTAATGGTGCGTTTTACTTTACGCACGATCAATGGACACTTCGTGCATGACCAGTGGTCGTGCGCGCTGTTTGGCCAAAATTTCTAGAGAGACGCACGAGTACTGGCCCTTCTTCGCGCACGAGTATAGGATTTCTCCGCGCACGACCATTGGTTGTGTCTTAGAAATCTTCTCAACGCTTTTGCCTTCCACTAGTTCCCGTCGATGCATGTTTCTTTGCGCAAGAGTAGAGGACTTCCCTTAGCGCACGACCAGTGGACTTGCATCTACTTGTGCGCTCTTATCTTTTTGACAATTTTGGTACAGGTTCCTTGGCGCACGAGTATAGGACTTTCCTCAGTGCACGACCAGTGGTCGTGCACCTACTCGTGCACGTTCTTTATTTTTGTTGTCTATAAATATAGTATTTGACGGGAATGGTGTAATCCGCTATTTTCCCTCCAAAATAGTTCCGCAGTCAACGCCTTAGAGGCAATTTTTCTTCCTCCAAGGGTTAGGGATCATCCCCTAAGCTCTCTCCATCATCCAAGAGCATCCAAGTGAAGAGCAAGCTTCCATTTCCTCTCTGCAAGCTAGGATCTTGAGGTGGAGATGTGGACGGTGTAAGACCCTTTTTTTTCTTTTCAAACCCGTGGTCATAGGCCCAGAACCGCCGCCTTGCGGTGACACCCTCGCTTAGGGAGGTTTCCACCACAAAACGCCGATGCTGCCGGCCAAATCGATCACAAAGAAGCAAGAACAAAGAAACTAAAACAAGAGCTGAGTCCACATCACATAGAAAAGTAAATCATCAAAAGGGATGTCCACATAAACATAACTGAAATAAATGATAAAGATAACAAGGGCTCCTGCCAGATACATCAAATCTTCACTACAATTTCACTCGCGGAAACAAATCTACTAGAACTAATAAGCCACTCACAGATCCTGTCATCGGTGCTCCCGTACTAGACTGCCCCACCTCCATCTGCACCGGCCTCTGGAGCTGCTCCGTCGCCGCGGTCTCCTAAAATGATAAGGTACACCAACCGTTAGTCAAAAAGACTAAGCCAATCCCCCACCCCTCCCCCGGTGACTCCTAGGCACCGAGCGGGAAGGATGAAGCGGAGGACAACAAGGGGTATAATCAAAAAGCAGATTACAAGTGCATAATCTACAGGGAATGTTCTACACTACACATGTGTTTATATAAATAATTGAAGCAATAAAGAGCATAGAAGAGCAGGTAAAGAGTAAGTAAGGTGCAGTAAGTAAAGACATATATAATAGAAAAGTAACCATTGATTATAGGAATGCCCATACAAACCTATAGACCAAGGGGTAATTTAGCAAGGCATATCGTATAAGAAGTCCCATAACCGACTTATACGATAGGGGTAGGGGTTGAAATGCAATGTTTATGCTATGACATGCAAGTATGCAGTTAAATGTTATGTTCACACAAGTGCAACTCATACACTTCGACTATATGCGCACAGACCTTTAGTTCTCCCCTTTTTAGAGCTTGCAAGACTCCCAGGATACTCCCGTAGTGGCAAACGGAAGCGGTGGGTTGGGCCTCTCCCACCTATAGGTTGTTATATGCACTACCTAACCTAGACCTATCGTACGCCTCAATGCAAAACCACGGAGCATCTGCGTACTCTTACTGGCTGGACCACCAGACTTTTATGGCTAAGTGCAAATTCCAGACTTGCCGAGCCCGAGTATCGACGCCGGTGCAACAACCGTCGACACTAAGGACCCACCACCTTATGCACATGCATTATCACAAACTATCTACAATCTCCAAACCATAAACCACCTGGGATGAACTTGCCCGGCCAAGAACCATTCTGAGTCACAAACTCACTGGATCAATAATCCGCACCAACCACCACCGAGCCTACAACTCGGGGCACCAAACTAACTAAACTCCCGTGACCTCGGGGTGTGGGTGAGTGTGTTATTAATTAAACTTGAGCAACATCTTACTCCTATGACTTATGGTTAATCTTGGACTTCCCGGGGGTTACCCTGTAACGGGCTCACTATGGTACTAGGAGCTATAAGGAGATGATACGCCAAGGCTCCCTTTCTCAAGACACTTACTGTTATTGGTATTACTCTTAAGAGCTTCCCTCTTACCATTTCTCTTGAGTTAGACCTAAGTGTTTTATGACACACCAGGAAAAGACGATCTTTCTTCAATTCCTAGCACAACCATTACCCTTAACCCACCAAGTGCACTCTCATCACAAACACTTCTTTGGATGGACTTCTAACTATTTAACCAACCCATATGCACCATCTGCATACCATTTCCACCTAGTCGGGCACTAAAAACCTAAGTTTCGCAGTTTTACTAAACGCTGACCCAACTAACTATATGAAGCTTATAAGTAGAGGTACTCCAAATATTCATCCAACTGACTCAAGATATTTACTGGAGGTCTATCATGATGTTATAAGACTAAATCCAGAGAATCATATTTTCCCTTAATTATTTAGCATTTATTTTAATTTCTCCAAATATTGTCCAAGTATGAAAATGAACATGAAGTGTAAGGAATTCTTATGATATGGCTCTCCAAAAATTATGATAAATCTATAATGACTAAATAACAGCAAATTCAGCATATCATATTTTTACAGTAAGGAATTGTCCTCTATTTTTAATGTTTATCATCTATACAAACTTGTAGTTTTATGAAGGAACCACAAAAAATATTTACTCCAAAATTATGGGAAAAATACCAACCCCTTGTATTCATCAGAAAAGCTTACTGACTAAATCTCAGGATTTATGGAAATCATTTTCTTACTTAAATAAATACTTTAAGAAAACCTCAAATAAAATAAATTGTGAAGTAGCCTACTGATTTAAGTCTCCAAAAATTATATAAAAATTCACAGAACTTCTTAATGTTTAGAAATGTCCTATCACCACTTTGCACAATTTATAAAAGAGTATTGGACCCTCAATTATGTTTTTTAAGCCTAAGACAAAATAGGTGCCTTGTGAATGAAGTACTGGTTAAATCATTTAACAAAATGCACAAAATTTACCAGAGGTGTATATCATAGTAATAAAGGCACTACCAAGGTTTCATCACCATCCAAGACATTTTGAGCATGTAAATAATTCTCATAAGAAATTTTCCCTAAAGGGATTATGACCTATTTCAAGGGAATAATTGTTCCTAAAATTCTTATAAAATTACCTAGGGCCTATTTGCACCCTATGAACTTATCCACCAAGTTCTGTGACCATTCTATAGCTTTTGACCACATGTCCTTCACAAAGCTCTATATGCACCCCAAGGGGTAAATCTTGGGTCCCAGGGCATATCCACCTCCACACCACCCCAACTAACTCATGGGGGTGTTGTAGGTGATCCTAAACCAGTGGCCAAGGTTTCATCTCATGGTGAGGAGATTTGACCATAATATCCCAAGCTAAAGACCATGCCCTAATTTTGACCTAATTAGACCCAACTTAGGTTAACCAATTTCCAAACTAAAACAGTCCCAATTGGGCTGAGATTTTTACCAAGGTCATAACATAACCCTAAGGAGCACCCACTTAAATTTGGAGGGCATTGGAGGTCATTTGACCCAAAAATTAATTTCTAAATGATTTAAGAATTTATCCCAAAAACCTTAGAAAAAGGTTCTCTTAAAAATCCCATCTATTAGTATGTTGTGTGGGTGTGTGTAACTAGCCTAGGTTTTAAATATCAAGGCCATATCATCTACCCATAAAAAGATATACAGGAAAGAGTGACTGCCCTACCCTAGGGACCAGTCCCACCATTTTGGCTCTACAAGTATCTACATTACTCCTTTTGGACTGAAACAAATTTTGAATTAAAGTACGTACCTAGGACTACAACTTTGGTGTTGGGTACTTTTTCATCAGAGGTAGTCTAGTATTTTTAATAATTAAAATGAAACACTGCTTATTATGTGGCAGAAAATAATATAATCATTCAATTATATTACTGACTCTGCGTTCGACGAAATATTCACTGCGCTCGACGAAAACTGAACACATCTGCGTTCGACGAAAACTAACTGCGCTCGACGAAGACAGAATAGATCTGCGTTCGACGAAAACTAAACTGCGCTCGACGAAAGCAGAATAGATCTGCGTTCGACGAAACTGCGCTCGACGAAATGAATTCCGTTCGACGAACTCCATATTCAGTTCGTCGAACTCAACTATCAGATCAACGAAGTCTGAAACACGATCGACGAATCAGTTCCGTTCGACGAACTTCAACAATCAGATCGACGAATTAAATGAAATAAACGTAAACATTAAAAACAGATCTGACGGCTCTCAGTTATCGTCCCCGAGGAATGGACGGCGCGCGACAGCCCGACCTGGGCTTCTTTGCGGGGTGATTTCCCGGCCACCTGTACCTCTTCCCGGCCAGCCAATGCCACCACCACCTCCGTTGAGGCGGTGGCAGGCGATAGGGGTGGTTGGCTGGCCGGAGGTGGTCGGATCGGGATTTTAGAGGAGGGAAAAAGAACTCGACACGAGCCCTTTTCGGAAGCACAATCCGAGCCCTATTGAGCACGGATCCAGCCTCAAATTAAGAAAAGATCTAGCACTAAGGGAGGGGAGGCGGATCGGGCCTGTGTGGGGGCTTGGCGGCGTGAATTCCGACGAGTCGCCATTGACGGTGCTGGAGCTTTTGGTGCCATGCCGATCTAGGTTTCCTCTGCACGATTCTCACTGGAAGGTTGGGGGTTCTCTTCCTCTCTGAGCACTGAAGGAAATGGGGGGGGGGGGGGGGGGGGGGGGGGTCAATCGAGCTTGGATGGCTTTATTCCTGAAAGCCATTAATGGCCATTTCCCAGATTTCGATTACGTCTAATTTTCCTTTAATTCAGCCCCTCTGGTCATAGAAAACTCTAGAATTCGTTTGTAACTGATGGGGAATGGTGAATGCTCATCAATTGGGGAGGGATTGAAGGATCAATTGCATTTAATCTCCATGAATGCTCTCTTTCTCTTTCCAATTTGGGAGAAACCGCCAATTTCTCTCTCCTAATCACCAATTACAGAATTTAAGTGGTAATTTCAGTAATTAGTAGGCCCACTAGATGGTGGATCTCTTTAGTTGGGCCTAGCCCAAATGGATTGGGCTAGATTAGGTTAAATTAGGGTAATTTGACCTAAATTAAGCTTGAGTTGACTTTGGTCAAACTGACCAATTGGGTTGACCCCCAAAGAGTGACTTGGGTTTCATTGGCTTCTCTCAAGGGTTAGGGAGGTATAGTTGGAGTCAATTTGACAAGGTGAGGGTGAATTGCCCCTTATTAGGGCACTTTGACCAAATTAGGGTTTAGGGCAAATTGGTCAAATTGGAGGCCCCATGATGGGGCTTTTTGGTCCATTAGGATCCTAGTACCCATACAAGGGTAGGAGCATGGTCAATTTGGCATGGTGGGGGCCAATTGACCTTAATTGAGTTAGTTTGACCAATTTAGGGTTAAGGTTGACTTTAGTCAAATTGGCCTCTTAGGTTGACCCCAATGGGTCACTGGGGCTCCAAGGAGACCCCTAATGGGTTAGGGATGCTATGGTGGGGTCAAGGATCAAGGTGGGGCCCTAAAGTCCAACCCTAGGCTTGGTATCTGAAAAATTGCTATTTGCAGACCACTTGGGTTTTCTCCTTCCCACCTATATTCACAAGGTCTTGAGCTCTTCCTATGGTTTTGTCATGACCTAGTCATGAAAAAACTAACTTAGGGGTCTAGTTGTTTGGGGGATGTTACAGACGGTGCATTCCCTCGAGAAGACGGGCTAGAAGGTGTGATAAATTCAAGGACCCCGGACGACAGCCGACGATCGAATCTACAAAGGAGTGTTCCTCCGGAGTTTCCTCCGCATCGACGGAGTAGTCTCGAGCACTATTTGTATCTTCTCTTCTATTTCCGCACATTAGGTAGTTGAATGATTGTCTCTTCTATTTTTGATGATGGTAGTGAACATGGTTTCGTTTAAGTGTTAATCTTTGTGATTTAGTATTTTCCATGTTCATTTGAGATGCTTAGGAGACCTAACCTCTTGTATGCTTTATTTTCCATTTGAGAGTTTTTGTTGAATGTTGAGAGAGAGGTTGAACTGAGCATTTGCTAGGTGCAACATGTGTAGCGGAGGTTTGCGACCAGTAGAGGTGTGAAGCGGTGTAGATGACCCGCATAGTTGTAGTTTCCTTCTCCCACATTAGCTTTAATCTGAAACAAAAAACCCCCGTTAAACCCTGAATTTAGAGACTTCAATCTCAAGTTTCTCCTGAAACGATCAATCCACCCTGTTGTGTACCACGTGAGATTCGACACTCAGGGATTTATTCCCATTTTATTATTACTTTACAATGAGCGGTTCATTGCTGTTCGGACAACAGTCTCGCTCCCACCTATAGCGGTGCAGCAGGATTACGAGTCAGCGACCATGAGGGGGGGGGGGGGGGGGGCAGGCCCTGGCAGTGTCGTGACCTACTATAAGGGAGAAGGGCGGACGCTTCGAGCAAGGTAGTGAGCGATCACTGGGGACTAACACTAAAGTTTCGGTGGAGGGCAGATGCTTTGAACTCTGGGCGACCGTGAGGGGGCAGGCCCTAGAGATGATGTGACCTACTACAAGGGTGAAGGGAAGACGCTTTGAGCTGGGTAGTGAGAGATCACAGGGGGACTGGCCCCAAAGTTTTGGTGAAGGGTGGACACTTTGTATCGTGGGCAACCGTGAGGGGGTAGGACCTGGCGGTCTTATGACCTATTACAAGGGCGAAGGGCTAGCGTTTCGAGCCGGGTAGTGAGAGGTCAGGGACTATAAATGCAGTAATTGATAAGGATGATGTAGGTAAACCTGTTGATCAAAAGATCTATAGGGCCATCATAGGATCTCTCTAATATCTTACTGCTAGTAGACCTGACATAATATTTGTAACCTGTGTTTGCATATGATTCTAGGCAGAACCTAAAGAGTCTCATATGACCTTTGTAAAAAGGATATTGTGATATTTAAAAGGGACCCTTAAGTCAGGCCAATGATATCCAGTAGAATCGAGATTTGAGCTAACTTGATACTTAAATACAGATTATGCTGGAAGCATGATTAATAGAAAGAATACCTCAGGAACATGTCAATTCCTGTGGTGCAAGGCGTACACACCCCCAGACTTGAACTTGAAAGCATGGATGTGAGCACCTTCTATTCCCAATATAAATCTCAAACAGATTTTCAATTAAGCTTTTCTTTCAATTTTTCTCTCTTTTCTTTTCATTCATTTTCAGCAATTGTTTAAATGAACCACATCCACATTTTTCACAAAAAAATATCATTTCGTCAACACCCTCAAACTGAAATTGATAAAACATTAAAACTTGGGTTTGCGACTAGGATTAGCTGTTGGCTTTGGTGAAATGTAAGTGGAGCTAAATCAAAGGGATGGTAGGCACAAAGGGGCTAGCAAGGATCATATGATAGGATCGGTACGAAAAGCTCAAACTGGCCAAAATGATGGCCTACGCTTCACTCACGCAATGAACTAACAAATGCCAATGCTTCAAGAGTTGCTTGGGGCAAGTTCTTGGCCATTGAGAAAGATAATCCTTCCTCCCGACTCAAGCAATACGATCCTAATGAACGTCTACACACATCCCTATGCTACCGTTTGATTCACACCGGATTCACCACATTTGAGTAGAATAAACAAAAATTACGCAAATAGAAAAATAAAAAAATATAAGCATAAAGAAAGATTTATTCTACACGAATTTCTATGCAAGACGCGAGTACTCGACTAGAGCACTACGGGAGTCAACATATTTACTTCGTCTCACAATCCTAAGTCAACACAATGATTTTTCCAATCACCCCAAAGAAATGAGTTAGACCCGTTGCGCACCAACGATTAAGTGCGCACTCAAGTGGGTGATGTGGTGTGCGATGAAAATGAACAAATATTAAATATAAGTGAAATAAAATTTACTTCTAGTATGCACTGTAGAGTGAACGTGCAAAGTGGGCAACTAAATTTTGTTCTCTCCCAGACTTAAAGCTAAGCATCACATAATGTAATACTAAAAATAATAATAGGAGTTAGGAGAAGAGATTATCCCATGCTCAGAAATGAGCATACCAGAAGATTGGCGTTAAGCTGAAAACTAGCTCCAAATTCGCCATCGGAAGTCGCCACACCTACAAGAAGTAATCTCCAACAGCAGAAATAATGAGAAAAACTAGAGGGCACAAAATTTTGGAACACAGAATTGGTTCGTCTCCCATAAGCCCTTTTGTTTACCGTCCTTAAGGTGGACCAAATAACTGTATTAACATTTAAATAAACAGGGAGTTCTTGCAATTGTCTACTAAATTACCACAAGAAAATACCCAGAAAAAGTTAAGCTAAAAAGATAAAATAACACAAACCAAAACAGCAGCACATAAAGCCTGGAGAACTGTCACGAATTAGCTATACGCTAACTTGTGGTGGTTCTCCCCAACCACACGAGATAGGTAGGAGGTGAAGGCATCAGGCTCAAAGGAGATGTCTTTCTCTTGCCCCTAGCCTCTTCCTTCTCGCGCCAGAGGGCGGCAAAATGAGCGTCGCGCAATATTCTTTCCTTTTTAATTTTCTCCACCGTGGGAGAGCGCCATCGAGCACAATGTACTCGATCAAAATCAGTGTCTCTCAGTCTAGGAGCAGCCAGGGGCGCATTTCTTTACCCACTACGGGTGACAGATCCGCCCATCGAACCTGTTTAAATTGTTTACAAGTCGATTTAGATTTAACAAAATTGTTTATGGAATTCTCGGCTATGCTAGCCACAGTAACCTCCAACTTCGCGGCCTCCCCTCCTTCATTCTTTGCATCCTCTTCATCCGTCATCTCTTTCTTTACTATCTCAGCTCCTTCCTCTTCTGACTCAGTACTTGTTTTAATTCCCCATTTCTCAACAACTACAGTCAACTCTAGATGGTCGAATCTGCATTCTAACTCACTAACAAATTCATCAGAAATGACAGGTAAACATCTGCGATCATTGGTTATTGTAGATGGAAGAGTGTGGTGTGTCACTTTGGGTGGCAAAGTGACAACCATTCGTGATGTGAAGAGTGGCTCCACTCTCCTTCAAGAACGGTATACCCAAAATACGCATGGAATCATTTTCCATGATCCCAAAACTTGAAAGTTTGTGATGACCGAAGTTCCATCTAAAATAACATTCACCTCCTTGATCTCTCCTTCCATTTCCACCACCGTTCCATTTGCGAGGACTAGAGATGTCTGATCATCAACATTGATATTGAGATTTAGATTTTTTTTCGTTTTGTAATGCAAGAATATTGGGTGATGATCCGGTGTCGCATAGAGCGGTGGTTTCAACATTATTGATCACGCATTTCACTATCAGAATGCCCCTGTGGCAACCATCCGACTCGACTAAGCTCTTTACCTACTCGCGAGGATTCTTTATTGTCGTGCTGGGGAGAGTGCCTTAAGCTCGCTCGGAGAGCACTTGAGCCAATTGGCCCAATTGCATCTCAAAGTTTCTCATCGAGGTGGTTTGGTTGGCCATTTTGGATTGGGCCACATCAACAAATTTTTCTATCATCTTTTCTAAATCACTTTTCCTTTGAGAAGGGGCACCATGAGTATAACCTTGATGAGGCAGCCTCGATTGACTTCCGGAAGCCTGAGCATCATATTGATGCTGACCCGGTTGATATAGTTGGCCTACAGCATTTTGGTTCCACGAAAAGTATGGGTGATTCCTCACACACGGGTTATACGTGTTTGAAAAAGGTGCCGTACGATTTTGATTATTAAAAAATTCACACTCTCCTCAACATTTAAATTAGACAAATCTGAAGCAAGCTCACCAGATGGGCACTCATAGGGATTGTGCCAAGGATTCCTGCACCCTTGGCATGCTATAGCCATCACCGGGGCAATAGAAGAGGCGGGACTTTTCAGCAAGGCTATATTCTCATCTGCTGATGGTACTGGCTCAGCTGGTAATCCTAAAGTGCTCACTTCAAACAGTCCTCTTGTGTTTCTTGGAGTGTGAAAGTGCACAGCATGCCTCTGAGTATTCTCTAGAGGGGGGGTGTATAGAGATTTAAAAATCTTTACCCGAATTATGCATACACAATAAAACTACTAAGTACAATGCTATCATCAACACCAAAACAGAATAAAGTAATCATAGAAAATGTAAAACAAAAAATAGTAAACTGGGATAGCACAGACAAGCAACACAGAAGACACATAAATTTTATAGTGGTTCCCTAAAATGTGGGTAGTCCACTCTTCTACCACCATGGTAGGATTTCACTAACTGTGCATGAGTCTTTTGATAAGGAGACACTCAGAACTACTGAGTCTTTTGATAAGGAGACTCTTAGAACCACCGAGTCTTTTGCTAAGGAGACTCTTAGAACCACTGAGTCCTTTACTAAGGAGACTCTTAGAACCACTGAATCCTTTGAAGAAGGATTCATAAAATTCTCTTACAGTAGCAGAATAAGAACAGTAGTAGTGGAGGAAGAAGAAAATATGATTCTTCAGTTAGAATCCTTTAGCAGCTATCTCTCTGGATGTTGTTACTTCTATATACTTCAGGATCTAAATATAATGAACACTTGCTTAAGATTGTGATGATTGCAAGGGGTATGAGCTTTGATCCTGATCCTCTCTGCACTTTTGTTGGCTTGCTGCTGTATGATGTAGAAGAGAAAGCAGCAGGCTAGTTGCGTTATTTTTCTGTGCAGAGAAGTTATTCCTCTATATTCTCTTAGGGCTGGAGGAGGAAGAAGAAGACAGAAGAAAATCGATTGAGAGAATAATTGTTGTTCTTTTCTTTCCTGCTTAGCATGCTTATTCTCTATTGATTTGTGTTTGAATTTCTTTCTTCTTCTGGACTATCCTTAGAAGTAATATCCATTGGATAATAACTATTTCCTTCTATTTATGTTCCTGACCCATCAAGACTGATTTGAATATCTTCCAAGAATGTTATTGTTGTTTCTCTGGAATAGTCAGTTCCATTCTTGGCAATAAACAATCCATTAGAGAACATTTTTCAGCTTTGAAGACCTTCTGAAAAGGTATTAGAAAATACAATAGAAAACATACTTTTCTGTCTGTATTCGACGCTGCGTCGACTTCATTATTCGTCATATCGACGCACCTCTGAGTTATTATAGAAGTAGCTTTGAATTCCTTCTTAGCTCTAGCTGAACTCAGATGTCGACGTTGCGTCGAGTACTTATCGATGTATCCGTCGAGTTGAAGACTTAGACTTGAACTTTATCTTCTGCGTTGAATTGAAGTTGAAGTTACGTCAACTTTTAAGATGGCTTTGATAGACTTTTCCTTCTGCGTCGAGTTCATTTCGACATTGTGTCGACTTTACTTGATACTTCGACATTCAGTTTGAGTTGCTTCGACTTCTAGTCAGAGTTGCGTCGACTTCTATTCAATGCAAGTTTTAGCTCAACTGAATTTGTGCTTATCTTGACATGGTCTTGACACTCTAAGTTGTGTGTGACATCCTAAGACATCTAATGATCATTTTACTCTTTCTATACATAGTGGGTAATAAAACCTAACTGATGAAATCACTTTAAGATAATTTGTTAGATAAATCACAAGGGTTTTTCCCAACATTCTCCCATATTCATCTTATCAAATTTTACAATTTGATTAAGTGATTTCAAACATACTTTGACATAAAATTATATACAAACACATATACAAAGACAATAGGCTGAAAGATATTGTAAATTGAAAAACATCTGATTGATATAAATAAATGTTTATCAGAGCTAGTTATCCTGGAAATGATCTACTTTTTCTTTTTGAGAAAAGTAGATAAGGCCTCATAGACCTTCTGAACTTTCTTTCCACATACTTGAAGTTGTCTGGAATGGCCTTCTCTGGATGTTTCTGAATTCTTTCATGTCCCATAAAGAGCTTCTCTAGATAAGCTTCAGCTTCAGGATAGACATCATTTAGCTTTAGCCCCAGACCAAGAACTTTAGCAGACACCAAGTTTATTTCTTCCAGGTCTTTCTCTTCTCTACCAGGGTCTGGTACAATGAATGTTGATTGTGGATTACCAGAGGTTGGAGTTGTCCTGAATAGAATCTTCTTTTTCTTTTAGAGAGGTTGTTCAGCTTCATCCTTATCACATCCTAGACCACTTCTGTGAAGCTGCCCTTTATTCTCAAGAAGTTTTGCTTGAGGGTTCCTTACAACATACTTTGTAGGGTCAAAGAGTGTGCTTGGGATTTGGATTGTCTTCTTTAGTTGTTCCTTTTCTACAACATCCTTTCCCTTCTCTAACCTTTCAATGAATAACCTTCTCTTTTCTTCTAGGTATTTTTGAGATGCTTCATACTCATGTAGATCCCTTTCTCTGAGTTCATCTAGGACTTTATCATGACCTTAATCAGTGTATACTTCCATTGTATTTTCTGGGATTTCAACCTTCTCATAGGTTTTGTAATAGGACTTGTCTTTCTTGAATTGTTATCTTTGTTCTTTTGTATATTTCTCCCAAGTTGGTATCCTTCCTCTAGGCCCTCTTCCCCTTGCTCTGTAGTTCCCTCCATGTCCCCTGCCTCTTAATGGAGGTCTTCCTCTGAAGGCTGGTTCAGGGAAAATTGAAGTATGTGCTGAAGTAGGATCAGGAGGAAGTTGAGCTTGTAGTGGAGAGGATGGAGCAGCTACAGGAACCTGATCAGCAATCTTGGATGGTGTTGTTGTTGATTATTCAGAATTGGTCCAAAATTCTTGTGTCTCAGGGATATATAACTCAGTGCCCTCATTGTACTCTTGCAAACTCTTCAGGTAGCCATTATCATTTGAGAATAAATCAATCTCCCCCTGTTTTGACGACTCCCCCTGTATTGAAGGCAGAATTCTTGGGGGAGAGAATGATGAAGGTTCTAGAAGTAGCTTGGAAGTGATGGTCGGTTCACCTTCAGAGACATAGTGAGAGGGAAGATTTGGAAGAAACACCGTATATACTGAATCTGGAGGCGGCCTGGGCCTGCTGTCAAACTTCTACCCCTACTTTATATCTTGGATGCAGGATATTAACACCTCAGCAGGCAGTAAGGATGATTGCAATTCCCTTTCAAGGTCCCTCATCTGGGAGGTAAGGTCCCGCAACCTCCTGTGTTGAGTACACAACTTCCTGTAACAGTCGTCAGAGAATTCTAGATACAGAGATGAGAAGTGGGACAAGAGTGTCTCTAGGGCTAGATTAATAGCTTCAACAAGGTTTTGTTAATCTTGGAGAGATGCAATTTAGCACCTGTGAGTACCTGCAAGAGAAGGTGGAATGGAGAAGTGGAAAGGAAGACGGAGGAGATCAACATGGAGAGAATTCGAAAGCACAATAAATTTGACGCCTAAGTTGCTTAAAAGAAGACGATTCGTCGCATCTTAGGGTTGTATTCAAAGCAACGTCGAAAAGGGGTGAAAACAATGCGCCAAGAAACAAATAGCAAGTCAATGTGTGCTTCAGCATAGTCGACGTAGCGTCGAGTATAAATTGACGTGGCTCTGAATGAAGATAGTAGATATACTGTCGATGTAGACGTCGATATGTATTTGACGCTGCATCAAGTGCTATTCGAATGAACTATCCAAGTTATCTCTCGAAGCTAACGTCGAGTAGAAATCAACAGTGCGTCGATTTGTATTCGATGTAGCTCTGAATAATTACTTCTATTTTTCTTAAAAAAAATTTGCTTTTTTCCCAGCAATACCTTTCTATGAAAAATAGGTTTGAGTACATAGTAAGGGTGTCCTAGAGAGATCCATCAAGCATTCCCAGTGCATTGATGAAGAACTTGTTCTTACTTTCATCAAGTGGCTTAGTGAAGATGTCAGCCCTTTGAATATCTATGGACATGTATTGAAGATTGATCTTACCCTTCTCAACATTGTCCCTGAGAAAGTGCTGCATTATCTCTATGTGCTAAGTTCTGCTGTGGAGAACATGAATGGAAGCTATGGAGATAGAACTAGAACTGTCACAAAATATTGTGGATTTGTCAAGAGAAATTTTATAGTCTAACAACTAATTTTGCATCCACAATACTTGTGAGTAGTAGCTTCCTAAAGCTATATACTCAGCTTCAGCTGTAGAAGTGGAGACTGAGGTTTGCTTCTTGCTAAACCATGAGATCAGTCTTGCACCTAGGAATTGACAAGTTCTTGTGGTGCTTTTTCTATCCAGTCTACATCCAGCATAGTCTGCATCTGAATAGCCAACTAAGTCAAATCTAGATTTTGTTGGATACCATAAGCCAAGTTCAGGTGTACCCTTTAGATATCTGAGTATCCTTTTTACAGAACTCATGTGGGATTCCTTAGGGTCAACCTGAAACATAACACATATATAGGTAGCAAACATTATATCAGGTCTACTAGCTGTCAGATAGTGAGAGAGACAATGGATGCTCTGTAAGTCTTCTGATCAAAGGAAGCCCTTTTCATCTCTATCAAAAATATCAATAGTAGTCATAGGGGTTTTCATGACAGATGCATTTTCCATCCCAAACCTCTTGAGGAGTTCTCTGGTAGACTTGGATTGGGATATGAAAATGTCATCTACATTCTGCCTTACTTAGAGGCCTAGGAAATAGGATAATTCCCCAATGTTACTCATTTCAAATTTAGACTGCATTAGGTATGTTGGGTCCAGCATTCCTTCACTTGACCCGTAGCGCCTTTCCGTTGATATAAAGATAAAGTTGCGCATTCACCAACAGACTGGTCATTTGGTTGAGTTGGTTGCGCTGGGTCCTCTCAATTGGTAACAGAGGAGGTTGCGGGTTCGAGACCGGGGGGCGCTGATAATTCCTGAAATTCTCTCTACCTGTGTGGGTCCCGGTGGGTCAGGCGTCCGGAGCCATGTGTCAAGCCACCTCTGAGCTTGCGGGCCATGTGGAGCACCTCTGAGCTTGCGGGTCGTGCTGGACGCTGGGGGGGGGGGGGGGGGGATTGTTGGGTCCAGCGTTCCTTCACTTGACCCGTAGCGCCTTTCCGTTGATATAAAGATCAAGTTGCGCATTCACCAACAGACCGGTCTTTTGGTCGAGTTGGTTGCGTTGGGTCCTCTCAAGGTATGCAAACCTTTTGCATAGCGTTTGATTTGTTGATCCAAATATAATATCATCTACATATATTTGTACTAGTAGGAGATGGTTTTTATGTGCTCTTGCGAAGAGTGTTTTATCCACTTTGCCTCTTTCAAAGTAGTGTTCCGGAAGAAAGGTGGATAAGGTCTCATACCATGCTCTTGGAGCTTGCTTGAGGCCATATAATGCTTTATCTAATCTATACACAAAAGAGGGAAAAGATGGATTGACAAAACCTGAGGGCTGCTCCACATATACTTCTTCCTGAAGAGTTCCATTTAGGAATGCACTCTTCACATCCATATAATAGACTTTAATCTTCATGTGTGCAGCATATGCGAGAAACACTCTAATGGCTTCCAGCCTTTCTACTGGAGAAAATGTCTGGTTGAAGTCAATCCCCTCTTCTTGCCTATATCCTTGAGCCACAAGTCTGGCCTTGTTCCTGACTATGACTCCAATTGAGTCCATCTTGTTTTGAATACCCATTTGGTTCCAATTATTGGGTAATTCCTAGGTCTCTCAACCAATGTCCAAACCTTGTTCCTTTCAAATTGAGTTAGCTCCTCTTGCATTGCAGATATCTAGTGAGGGTCACTATCTACTTCTTCGAACTTCTTAGGTTCGTACTGTGTGAGAAAACACTACAATATTGTTTCATGTGTTATCTAATTCCTTGTCTTGACTCCCACTGTCAAATCTCCTATAACCTGTGTTAAGGGATGATCCTTTAGGGTTATCCTGGTTCTTGTTGAGCTATTCAGGGGATTCTCTTTTTCATGAAGTTCCACTTGCTCATTGACTGTGGGAGCACCATCTTCATTCTCTAGAATGATCTCAGTGGCTGGTAGATCAGGTGCTTTAAACTCATCCTCATCTACAACATAGTCTTCATTTGAATCAGTGTCAGCTTTCTGTTTCCCTTTGTCCTGGCACTCTGAAGAATGATCCATGATGCTGAGCCTTTTAACTTGATCTGCAAGTTGGTCTTCTTCCTGCAATATAGTGTTGGTGGAAGTTTCTTTCCCCTTATAATGCATATTAGCTTCATCAAAGACCACATGCATCGACTCCTCAATTTTGAGAGAGCTTTTATTATAGCACATATAGGCCTTGCTTGATGAGGAATATCCCAAAAATATTCCATCACCAGCCTTCTTGTCAAATTTGGCAAGATGACTCTTTCCATTGTTTAGAATGAAGCAAGTACATACAAAAATCCTAAAGTAAGTGACTATAGGTGCCTTTCCCTTCAATAACTCATAGGGAGTCTTCAACTTTGTCTTGTAGATGAGACTTCTATTCAGAACATAGTTGGCAGTATTCTCTGCCTCAGGCCAAAAAGACTTTTGCAAATTGGATTCAGCCAATAATGTCCTTTCTGATTCAATTAAAGTTCTATTTTTCCTTTCAGCCACCCCATTTTGTTGGGGGATCTAGGAGCTGAAAAGCTTTGTCATATTCCTTCATCCTCACAGAATCTACACATTAACTAATTTTCAAACTCAATACCATGATCACTTCTGATCACAGCAACCTGATTGTTGAATTCAGATTGAATCTATCTAATGAATCTTGAGAGGATCTTAAAGGTGTCTGACTTAGCTTTTAGAAAGAACACCCAACTGAATCTAGAAAAGTCATCAACAATGACTAGAGTGTAGGACTTACCTGCTAAGCTCTGAGTGGAGATAGGACCAAATAGGTCCATGCGCAACATGTATAAGGTTCTGGGGAAATCATTCTTACCAATTGGTTTGAATGATGATTTGATCTGCGTTCCTAGTTGGCAGGCTCTACAAGGATGGTCTTTATTAAACTTACATGTTGGTAATCCTCTTACTAGGTTAAGCTTAGACAACTTAGTTATGGTCTTAAAATTCAGGTGGCTGAGTCTCCTATGCCACAACTCATTGTTTTTAATGAGATTTAAATAAGTAGATCTCTGACTTAGCATACTCAAAATCTACCACATAGACCTTCCCCTTCCTAACCAGTCAAGGTTGCAGAGCTAACAATATGACATAAGGACTTGGTGATTACAACTTTGTATTCACCATCACACAGCTGACTTGTTGAAACCAATTTCTTGGTCTCTTGTGAAGCTCGTGCCCTCAACAAGTTGAGGGGCAGCTAGCCCTTACTGATCCCTCGGAAAGAGCAGACTGGAGATTCAGAACTAGACCTAGACCTTAGTCGCAGCGAGGAGGTCCCACCACAAACCCAGAAGATCGTTGAGCGCTTCCCGTCCCAAGCCAAAGTTGAGACTGAGCACCTTGGAGAGCTAGAGAGCTAAACCAAAGTAACCTAGGGCGGAAGAAGCTCAGAGTCTGAGATTGGAATCCACTCCCAAGGTTCCCTTCAAGATCTATTTATAGTTTTTTGTTCATGGTCTGCTAATAGCGGAATCCGGCCTTACATTCTTACTATACGCAGCCCAAAATGGTCTGCCAACAGCCAAACTCCGCTGTTTGGAGGGGCTAACTGCAGACCACCATGGGCTTTTGGGTAAAAACATCTCTGGACCCTTACTGGGCGAGTCGCACCTGAGGCCTCCTCTCGCGAGATGACTCGCATGCCTTCCTGCGGGCCACCGACGAGAGTCCAGCTCGCCCGCTCCCTGCGAGCATCCACCGGGAAGCCGACTTGCTCGCCCTATGCGAGTGGCTACTAGGGGACTTGCTCGCCTGCCTCCTGCGAGCGAGCCCTTTGTTGGTCTCTAGCTCGCCGTCCTTATCACTTCCCTCGCCTGCTGACCTCCCGATATATGCTCATCTCCTGGAGAATATTGGGGGTTGTACATGACTGATACTAATTAAATTATGCTGAAGACCTTCAACATAAGCTACCTTAGAGAAGGAGATTTCTCCAACTCTAAGCACACCATGCCCTATGGTCTGACCAGAGTGGGACTTCCCAAAAATTAATGAATGCTTACTTAGAATTTCTATGTGATTAGTATTATTCACCCTATTGAAGATATTGAATTTATTTGGGTTGTTATTTAGTTCTTCCCCTGATTTTAAGTTGTTCATAGGTTGACTTATATTAGACCTAATGAATGCTACAAGATTTTCCCAGGCAGATTTGCTAAGGATTAGTGTGCTGGTGGATGGTAATGATCCTAGATCAAGATGATTAAATCTCTTGGAGATATTTTGTGTGATGTCCTTAAGCTTTTGACACCTCCCATTGAGTGAGTCTTCAAAGGCTTTTGCCTTTGTGTCTTCCTTTAAATCAGAGTTTTCATTAGTTAATGTGTATAGTTCTTTTTCTTTCTTAAACATCTGATTTCTTAGATCATAGTTGACTGAGTAAGGATGGTCATTCCTAAGGTCTTCTAGTTCTTTTCTAATTGTGTTAAGTTCTTTTTGGTTGTTAATGTAATCATAACAGAATTCTTTAAAACAGTCTTTAAAATCTTCTGAAGAAAAGTCAAATTCATCAAAGATAGTTACCTGATTTTCTGCAGTATAGTCTTCCAAAGCCATTTAGCAGGCTTCTTCAGTTGCACACTCTTCATCACTATCAGATGAAGAGGAGCTTGACTTGGACTCTGAGTCACTCCAGGTTTCAGCAATGAAACCTTTCCCCCTTTTCTTATCCTTCCTCCTGAAGGGTTTCTTCTTGTGTTCCTTCTTCTTGCTGCTTTTGTTCTTTTCCTCTTCATGACATTCTGTGGCAAAGTGCCCAAGTTTTCTACATGAGATTCACATAATTTCCTATTTAGGGGTTTTGTCAAACCTTGGTTTGCTTGAACTCCTCGCATTCCTTCTAGAGTCCTCTGTCTTGAACTATCTCTTGAATCTTCTGGCCAAGATGTTGAACATATCTTCTTCAGAAGTCGAAGGCTCTCCTTCAGTAGCCTTTAGAGCAAGTGTCCTTTCCTTTGGAGTTGAGATTCTTTCATGGGCTTCTGACTCAGCCCTACTTTTTAGTAGGAGCTTATAGACTTGAGCTTGCCTAGCAGAGCATCTGTAGATATTTCTCTGAGATACCTAGAATCTATGATAGTTCAGATTCTTGAGCCCCATGTGCTTAGGAATCACATGAGGAGCTTGTTATTAATTTCTGTCAGAGAAATTTCTTTGTCAAAGCCCTTCAACTCATATATGATGAAACTGAACCTGTCATACATCTCAGTTATGCTTTCTTCAGCCTTTTTCTGAAAGTTCTCATATTGGGATATGAGAAGAGAGTTTTTGTCCTTCCTTCCATCAGAGCTGCCCTCAACTAATCTGGAATGTGATTCCCTGATATCTTTAGCAGAGTTGCAATCAACAACTTTCTGGAATATGTCATCAGATATAGTTGACAACAGAATATTCATGGTTTTCGCATCACATGCCTTCACTTTCTTTTCAGCTTCAGTCCACTCTTCTCTAGGGACAATTTCTTGTGTCACTGTCCCACTGACATCTTTTCTGACTGGAGCTGGGGGACCTGTAATAATGATATTGAAAATGTCTTCATCAATAGAGTTCATATAGAGCCTTATTTTGACCTTCCAGAGTGTAAACTTATTTAAGTTACACATTGGTGGTATTGTTGATGCATAGTCCTTAGAACTCATTTTTCTGTATAAAATAGTTTTTGATAATTTTAAATAAAGAAATAAGAGTGAGGAGATCTTTTGATCAAGGTGTTAACCTTTTAATGATTAACCTCCCTCTGATACTAATTGAAAGTGCACAGTGTGCCTCCGAGTATTCTCTACAGGGGGGGTGAATAGAGATTTAAAAATCTTTACCCTAATTATGCACACACAATAAAACTATTAAGTACTATGTTATCATCAACACCAAAACTGAATAAAGTAATAACAGAAAATGTAAACAAAAAATAGTAAACTGGGACAACACAGAAGACACAGAAATTTTATAGTGGTTCCCAAAAATGTGGGTAGTCCACTCTTCTACCACCCTGGTAGGATTGCACTAACTCTGCCTGAGTCTTTTGATAAAGAGACTCTCAGAACCACTGAGTCTTTTGATAAGGAGACTCTTAGAACCACTAAGCCTTTTGCTAAGGAGACTCTAAGAACCACTGAGTCTTTTGCTAAGGAGACTCTTAGAACCACTGAATCCTTTGAAGAGAGATTCTCAAAACTCTTTTACCGTGACACAATAAGAACAGTAGAAGAGGAGGAAGAAGAGAATAGGATTCTTCAGGTAGAATCTTTTAGCAGATATCTCTCTGGATGTTGTTACTTATATATACTTCAGGATCTGAATACCCTTGCTTAAGATAGTGATGATTGCAAGGGGTATGAGCTTTGATCTTGATCCTCTCTGCACTTTTGTTGGCTTGATGTTGTATGATGTAGAAGAGAAAGCAATAGGCTTGTTGTGTTGTTTTTCTGTGCAGAGAAGTTATTCCTCTATATTCTCTTAGGGCTGGAGGAGGAAGAAGAAGTCAGAAGAAAAATGACTGAGAGAATAATTGTTGGGTCCAGCGTTCCATCACTTGACCCATACCGCCTTTCCTACTTCCTTAAAGAAAAAGTAGCGCCCTTCCCATCAGTCTGGGCTTTTGGGATAGTTGGTTGCGCTTGATCCTACAAGTGGTATCAAAGCTAGGTTGCGGGTTCGAGGCTGGGGAGGCGCTAATTAAATCCTGAAATGTCTCTACATGTGTGGGTCCCGGCGGGACAGGCGGCCGCGACCATGTGAAAAGCTATCTCTGAGCCATGTGGTGCGCCACCCGTGAGCCATGTGGAGCACCTCTGAGCTTGCGGGTTGTGCTGGACGCTTGGGGGGGATTGTTGGGTCCAGCGTTCCTTCACTTGACCCGTAGCGTCTTTCTTACTTCCTTAAAGAAAGAGTAGCACCCTTCCTATCAGTCCGGGCTTTTACGATAGTTGGTTGTACTTGATCCTACAATAATTGTTGTTCTTTTCTTACCTACTCGACATACTTATTCTCTATTGATTTGAGTTTGAATTTCTTTCTTCTTCTGGACTGTCCTAAGAAGGAATATCCATTGGATAATAACTATTTCCTTCTATTTCTGTTCCCGACCCGTCAAGACTGATTTGAATATCTTCCAAGAATGTCATTGTTATTTCTCTGGAATAGTCAATTCCATTCTTGACAATAAATGAGCCGTTAGAGAACAATTTTCATCTTTGTAGACCTTCTAAAAAGATATTAGAAAAGACAGTAGAAAACATACTTTTTCTGTCTGTATTCGACGCTGCGTCGACTTCATTATTCGTCATATCGACGCAACTATGAGTTCTTATAGAAGTATCTTCAAATTCCTTCTTAGCTCTGGATGAACTCAGATGTCGACGTTGCGTCGAGTACTTATCGACGTATCCGTCGAGTTGAAGACTTGGACTTGAACTTTATCTTCTGCGTTGAATTGAAGTCGAAGTTACGTCAACTTCTAAGATGGCTTCGACATATTATTCCTTCTGTGTCAAGTTCATTTCGACATTGCGTCGAATTTACTTGATACTTCGATAGTTAGTCTGAGTGGCTTTGACTTCTAGTCAGAGTTGCGTCGTATTCTAGTCGAAGTTGCGTCAACTTTTATTCGACGCAAGTTTTAACTCAACTGAATTTGTGCTTATCTTGACCTAGTCTTGACACTCTAAGTTGAGTGTGACATCCTAAGACATCTAATAACCATTTTACCCTTTCTATACAATGTGGGTAATGCAACCTAACTGATGAAATCACTTTAAGATATTTTGTTAGATAAATCACAAGGGTTTTTCCCAACAGAGTGTTCCTTCCTGCAGTCCAGAATGAGTTGTGCATAGCGGAGTCCTGCATGATCCGCAATGCTTCGTCAGGGGTGTGTTTCAATAAGGTTCCACTAGCAGCAACATCGATCATGGACCTGTAGTTGTGCTCTATCGCAAAGTAAAAATACTCCACCAGGTTCCAAGGTTGTAACTCATGATGATGGCATTTCTGGCGGAGTTCCATAAACCTTTCCCAAGCTTCCGCAAGGGTCTCTTGATCGTGTTGCTGGAAGGTTGCAATCTATAGCCTAATGTTTATGATTTTGTCCACTGGATGGAACTTTGCTAGGAATTTTGATGATAACACCTCCCATGTGGTAGTTGTATCTGGTGGGATTGTATGGAGCCACCCCTTCATTTTATCACGGGGAGAGAATGAGAACAGTCTTAGCTTTATTGTGTCGTCAGATATGCCTACATACCAAAATGTTCCTCATATTTCAGAAAATTCTGCCAAGTGAAGGTGGGGATCTTCACTTGCCAACCCAGAGAACTAGACATTGTTGCAAATGATATTCAGGATTGCCGACTTGATCTCGAACTGATTGTTCGTGATAGCCGGGACAAAACCAGGATATATACTCCTAGCAGTATGAGTGGTATATGTTGGAACCTTAGTTTTGATTTGAGTTAGGATCCACCTTTAGTGTCTAAGTTTATATCATAACATATCTTATAACTTAGATTAAATATCATTAAGAAAGAAAGCTGAAAATAGACATATATTTAATAGGCAGATAATAAGAGAAAGAATAAAAATACATATATTCTCTGCGTTCGATGAACGACGACCTGCGTTCGACGAACGATGCCCTGCGCTCGACGAATGGCGTGCATTCTGTGCTCGACGAAATCCAGCCTATCTCAGTAGTCGACGATCCCAGCGGTTCAGCGGTCGACGAATAAATTATCTCAGTGTTCGACGAATGGCTATCGACGTTCGACGAATATTCAGCAGATGTTCAGAAACAGTAAATCAAATGATGAGGTCGACGAACTTGACCCTGAGCTCGACGAATTTCTGCAGCATAAATTTCATATCTTTTAGCTCGACAAAAAATATCATATATGCTGACAGATTTATTTATAAAGCAATATTTATTATTTATATATATATATATATATATATATTGTTGTTCTGACATTACAGCGTGCAAGCATTTAACGTTATAGCTGTTGGCAGCAAAGCAATAAATGTTGTAGCCGTTGCAGCAAGCTAAAGACGACAACTTATGTTCTCGAGGATCTGGGAAATAAAAGAAATATTATTTCTTTCCTATTCCGTCGGCAAGGACTCAAATTAGCCGAAAGAAGACAACAGCTCTACACGACAGCAGGAAACATCCTTTTATACAGCAGATTATATTACAGCAGATTATATATAAGATATATACAGATGCTCTTTTTCTCTCTCGACAGATTTAAGATAGACAGAACATATACATATCAATATTGATGTACAGGAAGAAGAAGAAGAAGAGAAAAAGAATAGGAGCAAAAGAAGAGCAGATCAAATTTATATTATATCTTCTTTTTGCCTAACCTCTTTCTTGCAGATCATATACATCCTGAGACACCAAACACTATTACTTGCTCAGGATCAAAACTGCAAGAAGAAGAAAAGAGGATTTGCAATTTAGAGAAGAAGCCTCCACAAGCTGTCATCTATTCTAAATCAGACAGGGGGAGCTTCCTTCATCATCATCATCAAGATCGAAACACAACATCCAATCAGGATCATCAAGAGTCTTCTCAGCAAAAAGAGAAGAACAATGTATCTTTTCCCTTTCTCCTTCCCATCTTGTAAAGGGTTAAAACTCCCTTCAAAAGTTTACTCCCGGTGACAGGGCACCTTAGCAAAAACCTACATCTTGGTTAGAGCACCTGATCAAAAGCTCCCTTGGTTTTTAAGCACCTTATCAAAAGCTTATTGGTGATTTGGGCACCTAATCAAACCTCCATTGGTGTGAGGGCACCTGATCAACAACCTCCTAGTGGATTCCTACCAGTGGGTAGAAGAGTAGATGTACCCAGTTTTGGGGAACTACTATATTTCCTTGTGTCATCTGGATGCTTGTTTATTTTGTGGTTTGCTTGTTGTGCTGCTTTGTTTTATTTCTTTATTTGTGTTGTGTTTACTTATGCCATTCTACTATTTGATTTTATCTCTCAATCAGCACACCTATATATATCATTATTTTGAAGTAAAGCAAACTTAAACAAGAGTTTTAATAATAACTTAAGAACTAAACTCTCCTTTCAATTGGTATAAAGCAGGTTGATTTTTCACACAAGCTAACACCTGAAATCACAAAGATCACCTTAGTTATTTTATTTTAAAAATTTTTTTTCTAAATGGCACTAGCAGATTTTACTTGTTCAGATCCACCTTTATGTAATTTGTATAGATTTGATTTATGGCAAGTTAGAATCAGATTATATATGAATGCAATAGATGAAAATATTTATAAATATGTTTTGACAGGAACTTCATCTTCAACTTCTTCAACAGATGATCAAGAAAAGTTGATCAGTGCTGATGCCATGGCCATAAACATATTGGCTAAATCAATGTCTGATGACATTCTTCTTAAAGTGGCTGACTGCACTTCAGCAAGGAGCATCTGGAACTCCCTCTCAAGGATGGTAAATGAACCATCTTCTTCCTCTTCCACTAACATCATTTTTGATGCAGAACCATCAGCTACTCTAACTAAGGAAGAAGAAAAGGAAGAACAAAAAGCCAAAGCTTTTTGCATGATGGCAATATATGGCTCAAACCACAAATCAGATGCTGAATCTGAAGCAGAAATGGTAACAGAGGTAGAGGTATCTTCAAACTTTAATTTTACCTATGATCCCTTTAAATCTGATGTTAAATCTGATTTCAAATCTCATTGTACATATGTAATAAATGCTGAAAATAAAGTCAGAAAAGAGTTAAAAATAATTATTTTGACTTCTGATTATAATAATAAAACAGAAAACTTTAAAATATCAACAGAACAAATCATTTGTTTAGAAAATAAGTTCATTAAAGCTGATAACTTTAAACAAACTTTTAAAGAAAAAGAAAAAATTTATGATCAGCAACTTCAAAGAAAATTTTCAAATTTGTATTTCAATGAAATAAAAAGACCAACATATCTAATTATAAAGTATTTGTTTTACTTATTTTAAAACATTTATAATTAAACAGCAACTATAATGATTCTTTTGAATTCTTATATCTCAAAAACAAAGTCAGATAGACTTCATATTCTTCCAGATTTTCTCCAAAAATCAAGTTGAGCATTCTACTCAGATTGCATAGATCAGAAATGATCAGAGCACTAAGTGTGAGTCTCTTCTGATTAAGGGGATTCTATAGAAAGAAGCTATCAGACTTTTTCTTTCTGATTTTAAAATTCTTAGAATCCTATAACAGCCAGCAATTCATCTTATTAAAATTCCTATTTAAATCAAAATTTAGGAAATCTGGAATTGCTTAAATAAATTTTATACGAAGAAAATAATCTCTATCCCTTTAGCCTTAAGTTAATCAAGACTTTTTATGCTTAGGAATCCAAAACCAAATAGGGGGAGATTGTTAGAACTTAGTCTTAATTTGGATTAGGATCCCAACTCAAATAGGGAGAGATTGTTGGAACCTTAGTTTCTATTTGAGTTAGGATCCACCTTTAGTGTCTAAGTTTATATCATAACATATCTTATAACTTAGATTAAATATCATTAAGAAAGAAAGCTGAAAATAGACATATATTTAATAGGCAGATAATAAGAGAAAGAATAAAAATACATATATTCTCTGCGTTCGACGAACGGCGACCTGCGTTCGACGAACGGCGCCCTGTGCTCGACGAATGGCGTGCATTCTGCGCTCGACGAAATCCAGCCTATCTCAGCGGTCGATGTAACAGCCCTGATCCGACCACACCGGCTTTAATGGGACCCATCAGGCACTGTTAAAAGACTGCAGTCCGGTGCACCCCACCCATCGCTGAGCCTGTTTCTCAACTACAGTGGGATGTTGAGGCCGGGATTCGATCCCGCGCCCCCTTGATAAGGCACCTTCAACAGTCCTCATCACCAACTGAGCTGCAGCTCGGTTGGTGATGAGGACTGTTGAAGGTGCCTTATCAAGGGGGCGCAGGATCGAATCCCGGCCTCAACATCCCACTGTAGCTGAGAAACAGGCTCAGCCATCGGTGGGGTGCACCGAACTGCAGTCCTTTAACAGTGCCTGATGGGACCCATTAAAGCCGGTGGGGTCGGGCCAGGGCTGTTACAGTCGACGATCCCAGTGGTTCAGCGGTCGACGAATAGATTATCTCAGCGTTCGATGAATGGCTATCGGCGTTCGACGAATATTCAGCAGATGTTCAGAAACAGTAAATCAAATGATGAGGTCGACGAACTTGACCCTGAGCTCGACGAATTTCTGCAGCATTAATTTTATATCTTTTAGCTCGACTAAAAATATCATATATGCTAACAGATTTATTTATAAAGCAATATTTATTATTTATATATATATATTGTTGTTCTGACATTACAGCGTGCAAGCATTTAATGTTATAGCCGTTGGCAGCAAAGCAATAAAAGCTGTAGCCATTGCAGCAAGCTAAAGACGGCAACTTATGTTCTCGAGGATCTGGGAAATAAAAGAAATATTATTTCTTTCCTATTCCGTCGGCAAGGATTCAAATTAGCCGAAAGAAGACAACATCTCTACACGACAGCAGGAAACATCCTTTTATACAGCAGAATATATTACAGTAGATTATATATAAGATATATACAGCTGCTCTTTTTCTCTCTCGATAGATTTAAGATAGACAGAACATATGCATATCAATATTGCTGTACAGGAAGAAGAAGAAGAAGAGAAAAAGAAGAGCAGATCAAATTTATATTACATCTTCTTTTTGCCTAACCTCTTTCTTGCAGATCATATACATCCTGAGACACCAAACACTATTACTTGCTCAGGATCAAAACTGCAAGAAGAAGAAAAGAGGATTTGTGATTTAGAGAAGAAGCCTCCACAAGCTGTCATCTATTCTAAATCAGACAGGGGGAGCTTCCTTCATCATCATCATCAAGATCCAAACACAACATCCAATCAGGATCATCAAGAGTCTTCTCAGCAAAAAGAGAAGAACAATATATCTTTTCCCTTCTCCTTCCCATCTTGTAAAGGGTTAAAACTCCCTTCAAAAGTTTACTCCCGGTGACAGGGCACCTTAGCAAAAACCTGCATCTTGGTTAGAGCACCTGATCAAAAGCTCCCTTGGTTTTTAAGCACCTTATCAAAAGCTTATTGGTGATTTGGGCACCTGATCAAACCTCCATTGGTGTGAGGGCACCTGATCAACAACCTCCTAGTGGATTCCTACCAGTGGGTAGAAGAGTAGATGTACCCAGTATTGGGGAACTACTATATTTCCTTGTGTCATCTGGATGCTTGTTTATTTTGTGGTTTGCCTGTTGTGCTGCTTTGTTTTATTTCTTTATTTGTGCTGTGTTTACTTATGCCATTCTACTGTTTGATTTTATCTCTCAATCAGCACACCTATATATATATATCATTACTTTGAAGTAAAGCAAACTTAAACAAGAAATTTAATAATAACTTAAGAACTAAACTCTCCTTTCAGTATAATCACGCATGGTTTTGGGACTTGGCCGGGCCACCTCATTTTCATTCCCAGCCCGAACAACGATAGGCACAGGCTCACCCCCAGGGTAACCCCATTATTTCTGTTAACATCCATGGTGGCAACAGCACGGCGGTGTGCGCACGGCGTCCACTCTATCTCTGGGTCTTATTCCACTAGATCACCAGGGCCTTGCCCTTGCATACACTTACACAACAAACAAAAATAAAAAACAACAAAAAAATGTTTATAATGGCTTCCTGGAAGAAAAAACTCACACAACGCTTGCACTCTCCGGCAGCGGCGCCAAAAACTTAATGCGTGAATCTTACACACCGCTATAGGCGGGAGACAGACTGCGACATGACATGGCGGTGTACCGATCGTTCAAGTAATTTAAAATGGGAGAGTAAATCCCCAAGTACCGGTCTCAAGGAATGCAGGTTGGGGTGTGTGGTTTTATCGTTAGGAAACTAATTATAAAGATTTCTAATTATTAATAAGGTGGTTTTGGTTGGTTGTGAGAGACACAATTAAAGAAAACTAAGTTAACAAATGCAGTTCGACTGCTCCGCTTCGCTTGGTGGGTGGACGAGTAAGCTTGCGGATGAACGAGAAGGCTTGCGGCTGAATCGTAACCGGCAGAGTGAGGGTCATGAGCACCTCGTCACTAAGCACGCAACTAGCAATTGCTAGTGCTACACACAACGTAACGGAGGAATGAAAGTGGAATGGGGCGCTCCTTAACTCACATAAACCACAAAGGATTTCATAAACTTGAAATTAACATTATAATTAACAAAGTTTTATGATCATCATTCTACAAATACACATCCACAAGAAATAAACGTAGCGATACAAGGGAGGAAAGAGTAAACCAAAGCCCGAAGTCTTGCTGAAGATTCGCGGCCTGAATCGTAGGGTTGTCACGCCTCGTCCGAGCTCGGTCTTTAGTTGACGTCCAGGGTTCAGAGGAGCTGTCACCTTCCTCCATGTTAACCATCTTCTTCGGATAACAACTCAAGCTAGCTATCGTCGGAGAACCCTTGAATACAATAGTTTGTCTTGGGATGGAGCTATTGAGCTCACGAATGATGGAGGAGGCCAAAGAGGAAGCTATAGCTCTTGAGTTGGAAGGAAATGGTGCCCGGAGCTTCTCCTAAGAGTGGTCAATGGTGGAGCGACGAAAGGGGCGGAACTGGCGCAAAATGGCGGACTCGGTGTTGATCCCTCAATAAGGTGTAATTCCTGGCTTTAAATAGTAAACAGTCAAAAAATTGTTCACGCACGGTCGAACGCATAACCATGCGTGAACCATGCATTATTAAACACACAGGAAGCCCAGGAAGAGAAAGCAGAGCACCCATGCGATTTTACTCACGCACGGTCAAAACCAACCATGCATGAAAAATGCACGGGCAAATCTAGACAGCCTAAATTCCGGCTATCAATAGGAGATCGTGTGTTTCCTTCGCGCACAGTTGAGTCCAACCGTGCGTGAAGCAAATGCATGGGCAATAAGACTTACACATATTTGGACAACAAGAGATGCTCGTGCGATTTTACTCACGCACGGGCAAACTGCCCGTGCGTGAACAAATCGCACGAGTGGGGACAGAACACCATTCTGAGCCACAGATGAATACGCATGGTCGGAGTGATCATGCGTCAAGGAAACGTATGACCATGCGATTCATGCAGACATGAAATCTGGGCAAAATGGATAAACCACCCACCTGCATAACAATTCAAACAACATTCACACAGCTGGGAACACCCTTCCAACTCAATCCAAACAGCATTCACACAGCTGGGAACAGAACACCATTCTGAGACGTAGATGAATACGCACGGTCGAAGCGATCATGCGTCAAGGAAATGCACGACCATGTGATTCATGCGGACATGAAACCTGGGCAAAATGGATAAACCACCCACCTGCACAACAATCCAAACAACATTCATACGGCTGGGAACACCCTTCCAGCTCAATCCAAATGCAGAAAAAGGGTTGGGGAGCACCATGTGCTTACCCCCCAACAATATAGAGCGCAAATGCACACCGAAATGGGCCTAAAGAGTGCACAAAGTGTGAAAGCATATATGAGTGAAATATAGGCAATTATGGCTTGAACATGTAGTGCACACAAGTGAAAACTAGCCTAGATGAGTCCATAAAACAGTGCAAATATCAGACTCATTAACTGACATGTCATCTCTGATTCCACAAACTGCCCTGTCCACATAATATTGATAGTTTTTCCTTTCTTCAGTTAGCAAATTCTTTATTTATTCAATCAAGGAGCTTGGAGATTGCTTATGAGATGGTGGTGTAGATGCTCCTATAAGATCTTGCTCTTTCTCAGTTGCTTTCCCTTTATGGTCTTCACCCACACTAACTATGTTCTCTTCATTAGGAGGATTATTAAGGAAATCCTTTCTTTGATGAGCATTTTCAGTTTCTTTGACAGTCTCTTTGTCTGAAATCAAGATGAAATCTGTACACAGTTTCTCTAGTTCAAAACTTCCTTTCTCAAGAGCAGTATCTTCAGCATCCATCCTGTAGCTTCCTAGGTTTTCTTGGACAGCAGTCTCATTGTGAGTAGCTTCCTCAACCTCTGGAGCAGGGTGTTCATTTTGAGACTCCATCTCAGCAACAACCACATTCTCGGCATGCATCACAGTTTCTTGGGCTGAGAGCTCAGTATGAATCTCCCCCTCAATTGTTGCACTATTCTGTCTAGTAGACAAGTATTCAGGTATTGTTATGGCAGCAACCAGAGCCTCTGCACGTGATTTTGGATCTGGTATGCAATTTCTGAAAGTGCAACTGATATCAGTTGAAAGTGATTGATATAATCAACCACGCTTTGATACCAATTGAAGGTGAGGTTAGTTCTTAAATTAACTCTAGAGGGGGGTGAATAGAGAGTTAAAAGGTTTTGGCTTATTTAAAATAGTGATATATAAATATGTGTAGTTAAGTGAGTTATAGAACTAAAATACTAATCATAGATATCACAGCACAGCAACAAGAAATAAAATATAAGCCAAGCAATCAGAAGACACAAAGAAATATAGTAGTTCCCCAATCAACATGGGTACATCTACTCTTCTACCACACTTGGTAGGAATCTACTACAGGTTTTTGATTAGGTGCCCTGCCACCAAGGGAGTTTTGATCAGGTGTCCACACACCAAGTGAGCTTTTGATCAGGTGCTCTAACCCAACTACAGGTTTTTGATCAGGTGCCCTGCCACCAATGGTGTAACTTTTGAAGGGAGTTATAACCCTTTATACAGGTAAAAAGAAAACAGAAAATATATTGTTCTTCTCTTTGCTTGAGAAGACTCTAGATATCCAGATGGTGTTGTTGAGAGTGGATCTTGCTGATGTTGAAGAGCTCCCCCTGATTTGATTAGTGTTGATGTTCAGGTGAGGAAGCTTCTTCTTTTGGATGTTGTAACTCTTTTCTTCTTCTGTAGTTAAGATCCCTGAGCAAATGATCTAGATAGGTGTCTCAGGGTAAAGATGATCTACAGAGAAGAGTTAGCAAAAAGAAGATAAATAAAATATGTTGTTCTTATCAAGAACTCTGTATATGTGCTCCTTCTTTTTGCTTATCTGGATTTCTGTATATTTCACTTCTTCCTGTTCTGGTTCTGCCTTCTTCTTTTCTTCTCTGTACTTCTCTTTGTATATATATTCTGGAGATGGCTTTCAAAGCTATTTGAATTCTTGCCCGACAAAAGGAAAGAGATAACGTCTCTTTAATCTCCTAGATTCATCGAGAAGATAAATTGTCGTCTTTAGCTTTTCTGCAACGGCTATAATATTTATTGCTCTGCAACGACTATATTATTAATTTATACAAATGAATAAAGGGCAGCAATATATAAATAGAATTTAATCAAAAAATTGCTTTATCAGATATAGAAATATTAGTCGATCTAAGAAATGAGATATTATAATAACAGATAATAATTCGTCGATCTGAGCTTGAAGTTCGTCGTTCTGAACATTGAATTCGTCGACCTGAGCTTATGTTGAAGATTCGTCGAACACAGCTTTTCGTCGACCGCTGAGACATTGAATTCGTCGACCTGAGCTTCTGTTGAATATTCGTCGAACTCAGCATTTCGTCGACCGCTGAGATGGGTTGGATCGTCGACCGCTGAGACATTGAGCTGTTCGTCGAACGCAGATTGAATATATTTCGTCAATCGCAGGAAGGCATTCTTCGAACCCAGGAAGACGTTCGTCGAACCCAGAGAACTTGTATAGTTTTCTCCTGTCTCCTGTCTTAATGGGATTTCGTCGATCACAGAATAAATATAAAGATGGATCACGACTCAAATCAAAATCTAAGGTTCCAACAATTTCCTTCTGCAGATGAGGTGTCCTCACTTTCAGTGACCTTCTTCCCTTTCTTTGCACTTTTAGGGATAACTTTCTCCCACCTCTCTAGAATTTTCAAGTCAATCTTCTTCATGTGATGGATGGGTGATCCCATCTTTTCATTTAGCTGAAGAGTGTTGATGAGGTACATAGAAAGGATTCTTCCAAAGTTAGGTGCTTGGAGTCTTCCCTGGATCCTTTTGAAGAGTAACTGAGCCCAGTCAGTTTTCTTGCATAGAATTTTTTTTGTCATTATCTCAAACATGTTCTTGGATATTCTGTCGTGAGATCCAGGTTTGCATATTAATTCTTTTCCAATGATATCTAATAAGAGCTTTCCTCCAGCTTGAGGTCAGCCTTTTTCAAGGTACCATGTGATTGTCCAGTGAGGTTGCACCACTTCTTTGCTGTCAAGAGATCTTCCTTCGAGATCTCTTCCTCTATTTCTTCCTCTGAAAATTTAGGCAGATGGAGTGCCTTGGAAATTCCTTTTGCGGTCACTCTTAATAGGGTATTCCTAACCCTATTCTTGATGGCATTTACAGAAGTGCTCATCTTAGGCTCGACATAGAACTCCAGAAGTTCTCTATGCATGTGGTTGGCTCTGAGAGCACATATTCCAGTCCCACAACATCAATTTGCTAAATTGCTGATTTTATCTCCTCATTGGTATTGATGAACCCGTCACGCACCAGCTCACATCCAGTATTTCATGTGTCGTCATTCTTAATGGGTGTCATTTCCTTGTATCATCGAGTTTATAGGGGTTTGGCGTCGCAAGTGCTCTAGAACTCGTCGTGATGGCTTAAAGCAAATGTAGGTTGTACTCTATTTCTGAACATGTGACCTTTATATATATATGTCTTGCTTTAGAATGTGAATGGGAGCGTACCTAGATTGGCGGACTAATTGTATTGATTTAGAATCAACGGCTGTGATTGTAAGATCCAATATAATTGTTGAACATAATATACATGTTTTTGATGAGATTCTTCTTAATCCTGACTTATGCTTGGATCCTTTATGTCCAACAACCACTTTTACTTTTGGTTGGCTATTGGACAAACCTGCACGACAAGGATTAGTATTCCTTAGGAACCCAAATGAATTTGGGTCCTAGGTTCTTGTTAGCTCTAACTATTGGAACTCTAGCAACTAAGCTACTGACTGGCTTCACATACCTTGCTCTAGGCACTGTTGGATTGAACCAAATAGCCTATAGCAAAGTGCCCAACCTTGCCACAGAACCAACATTCAAATTTATTATACCTCCTTTTCTGAGCCGCCTTCTGAATGGAGGGCAGGTGACTGAAAGAGCAAGCTGCTTTGCAGCAAGCATTTCTACTAATCATGTGTGTTGGGAAATTGAACCTCAATGTCCCTTTAATTTGAAGAGGCCTCACACTCAAATACAAAGTACAAGTTGTATTTGATAACCCTATTTGTATCTCATAAGCATGCAGGGTTAGGTTATTCCAAGACAAGGAATAGTATTGGTAACAGTCTGCCCAAAACCGCTGAGACGACATCTCTGTCTCAGTCCAGCCGCTGAGATGGAGTCTGGGCTTGCAGAGCTGCAGATAGAGGAAAACCGCTGAGACTTGTGTCTGTCCCAGCGGAACCGCTGAGAAGGAGACTGGAGCTGCCGCTGAGACTGGAAGCTGTCTCAGCCCAACCACTGAAACTGGAAGCTGTCTCAGCGGTGTGCTGACGGGATCTAATTTTGGCGCAAACGAAAATAAAAAGGGAAAAGCAACTCCAATCTGCCTCATACTGTGTCAGGAGGATTGAAATAGCCGTTGAAGCCTTCTGGAGGTATAAAAGCAAAAGCTAGGGCACAACAACAACAACAACTGCTGTTCAATTGAAAAGCTTTTGTTGCAAGCCGCACTTGAGTTTTCACGTTCCAGCCAGTTGAAGTTTTTCTCTGAAGCTGGAGTTAATCTTCTGAAGGAGATTAGTTAGCTCTTCCTGTACCAACTCAAGAAGGGCAAGTTGATCTTCTGCTTTGCTGAAGGAGAAGATCAAGGTGATTCAAATCTGAAGCTGCTGTTCTTCAGATCTGAAGAAAGAAAACAGAAGACCTGAGAGTAATCCTTTTATCTTCTGTATTTAGTACAAACACTCTTATATCCTTGTAAGGCATTGTTGCCTGAGTGAAAGGTTGTTGAGCCTGTGTGTAAAGCTGTGTTGACAGCTTGAGTGGTAGAACTTCTTGATAAGTCTGAGGTAGGAAATCTGTGTGATTTCTGAGTGATAGGAGTTACATAACTCTGAGGTGTAGGGCTGCTGTACCTGAGGTGTAGGGCTGCTGAGCCTGAGTGTAGGGCTGTTATGCCAGAGGTGTAGGGCTGCTGAGCCTGAGTGTAGGGCTGCTGTGCCTGAGGTAGGATCACTCTTGATCTGAGAAGTTCTGAGGAACTTGTGGTGTATGCTCAAGGAGCTGAGATTGGAGTTTGTGTCCTTGTCTAACTCACTGTTAGAAAGGTGAAGTGGGAAAGAGGACTACTCAAGACACCTTGTCTTGAGGAACCTCTATAAATCCTTGTGTGCTTTCTGTGATTGAGTTTTCTGCAGCTAGATACATTAGGATTATATAAAGAAAATAAGTAAAACCTATTCACCCCCCCCCCCCCTATGTATTATTGACTACACCTATATAAACTATCAAGTGGTATCAAAGCGAGGTTGATCAAAAGGACTTAACAGTCTGATCAGATCCTATACAGGAGTAGTCAAATCTGAAATCCAATGGCCAACAGTGGAATGAAGAAGGAGTTGGGGTCAATGAAGTTGCCCATATGCTCCAAAGAAAACTTTGGTATATGGAAGCAAAGGGTAAGGCTATTCATGGAAGCCTCAAACCCAAGGATCTTTTTGACTGTCAAAAATGGTCCTTATACCTTTGAGAAAGTCTCCACCATTGACCCTACTAGAAAAGTACTTAAGGTATTTTCTGAGCTGACCAATGATGAGATAGCATTGTACACTATGGAAAAGAGAGCTCAAAACATAATAGTAAATGTCATTGATGACACTACATTTCAGAACTTGGTACACTGCCAAACTGCCAAGGAAATGTGGGACACATTGGTTGTTTATATGGAGGGAACAGCTGAAGTGAGGGATGATAGAAAGTCACTCCTCAATCAGGAGTATGAAGCCTTCAGACAGCTGAGCCAGGAGAATATCTCCATGTGCTATGAAAGGTTATTTAGGATTGTAAATGAACTAAGAACCTATGGAAGGGTGTTCACAGATTATGAACTCAATGACAAGTTCCTTAGATCTCTAACTAGAGATTGGGACACTAAAATATGTGCAATCAGGGAAGGGGCAAGGCTTGGAGAAACCCCTACCCATACACTGTTTGGGAAACTGCTCTCATATGAGATGCAGCTTTCTGCAAGAAAGGAGGAGGACACTTCCTCCAGGGCTCACACAAGGGAGAGATCTGTTGCACTCAAAGCTGAAAGCTCTAAGAAGAACAAGGGTAGAGTGCAGTCACCTCCAAGAAAGGCTGCTGAATCTGAGAAATCTGAGAGCTGCAAATTAGACAGCTCCTCTTCTGATGAGGAGTTTGCTTCCTTCACAAGGCAGTTCAAGAAGATGATCAGGAGGAAACAATGGAAGAACAAACCTTCCTCCTCTTCTCATCCCAAGAAGGATCATCACGTATCTGAGAGGCAACATCCCAAAGGGGACAGGTATGACTCTAAATCTAGTAAACATGTTTCAACTAACATAATTTGCTATTGTTGTAGTAAGCCTGGACATGTCATTGTTGACTGTCCAGTCAAGAGAAAAGAAAGAGGTGACAAGAATCCTCATCACCAGAAGGAAAGGAAGGGAGAAAAATCTTTCCTAGCTAAGAAAGGCAAGAGCTGGAGTGAATCTGAATCTTCATCTTCAGATTCAGATGGTGAGGAGGAAGCCTACTTGAGGTTGTTTGCTGATCAGGAGGAAGAATACTATCCTGCTGCCAGGATAGGAATCAGGGCCCCTCTATCACATTCAGATAATGATGTAGAGGAGGATGAGGTCACTCTAGATGAGCATGGGCTGATGGCTATAACTGAAGATGAGGTCTGCCACAACAATTCAGAACATGAGCAAGTATTGATACACTGCATTTCTTCTTCTTCTGATTATGAAACAAGTCCAGAATCTGAATCTCCTCCATCTAAAGTTGGAAGTGAATCAGATTCTGAGGAGGATGTCAATCAATTGATTAATAGGTATGGTGCACTCTTGGAAGCTCTGAAAAAGAGCAAAAAGCTAGCCAAGAGGCAAGCCCAAGAAATTACTTCCCTAAAGCAATCAAAATCTGAGTGCATTGAGCATGCTACCCAGCTAGCTCTAATGAGCAAGGAGATTGGCAAGCTAAGGGGAATGTCAATCATCCATATGGGAACCATAAGCCACAAGAACAAGATCATTAAGGATCTTGAAGAAAAGCTCCTCAAGGATAGGATGCTAGTGGCTAAGTTCTCCAAGCCCAAGACAGTGCTGCCTATTATTGACACCTTCAACTCCCATGACGTGAGAGGTGTTGGTTTCAACAAGGAGTCAGCTACTAGCAACACTAAGGGAAAGGTTAAGGACTCAAAAGAATCTAAGACCTCCTTTGTGAAAGTCTTGATGCCCTCAAACAAGTATGACCAAGAAAGTGTTCATGGTCACTTATTAAATGGAAGTTCCTATAACTTGAGCAAGAATGCTCACAGCTATGGAAATAGAAAGGAGTTAGGCTTGAGTGCCTTCAAGGCTCTGCATGAGGAAATTCAAATGGCCCATCATGGATCTTTATTTTTGGAATCTCAGCCCCTTCACTCAAGATAACTAAGGCTGTCAATTCTAAACATTGTTCAGCAAAGTCCATGGCTATTGACTGTCCTATAACCAAGCCAAAAAGCCCAGTTTCTGCTGCCATCCACACATGTTTAGCTGCCAAGCTAAAGGGTGTTGATGTAAAAAAAACAGGCTGCCTTGACTGATTATAGGAAGGTAAAAAGCCATGCCTTTACTGATAAGAAAAAGAAAATAGCAGCTGCATCCCCTACTGAACAGAAACAGGAAGCTTCATCTTCTAGGACTGTTCAAAAGAGGAGATATAATATATATGAGTATTGGTGTTGTGGCAAAGTAGGACACTTTGCAATTTATTGTTGGCACAACCCCAATGTGCCAAAGGCAAGGATTGAACCTCAAGCCAAACCAGCCCTTTCTAGGAACATGCCCTATGGTGTTAACCTGAACCTAGGAGCCAAAATCAGTTGGGGTCCTAAGGTACAGTAAATTCTATGTTGCAGGTTAGTTCAAGTACCAGTCTCAACCAAATATGGTACTTGGACAGTGGGTGATCAAGGCACATGACAGGAACTAAGGATCTTCTAAAGGATTACCATCCAGTGAAGAATGGACCCAAAGTTATCTTTGGTGGATCTAAAAAGGGAGTCACCAAAGGATATGGTATTATTTCAAATGGCATAGTCTCAATCACGAGGGTAGCTTATGTTGAAGGGTTGCAACACAACCTTGTAAGCATAAGCCAACTATGTGACTTAGGCTATGTCATTGAATTCCACAATGACAAGTGCTTGATCAAAAAGTCTAATGACTTGGAGACCATTCTCTCAGGCACTAGGAGTGGAAATATTTATTGCTTAGACTTCATTTGCAATTATTCTATCTCTTCTGTGTGTCTTGTAGCTAATGAAAGTGAGTCTCTTTGTGTCCAATGGCACAAGAGACTTGCCCACATTAACTATAAGACAATGTATAGATTATTTTCTAATAACCTTGTTAGAAATAATCCTAAACTAAAATGTGTTAAAAGTGGTCCCTATCATGCTTGCCAAATGGGTAAGCAAATTAGGACCACCTTTAAAAGTATTGGATCCAAGGATACTGAGAGGTGTTTATACCTATTGCACATGGACTTGTTTGGTCCTTTGCCAATTCAGAGCCTAGGTGGGAAGTTGTATACCTTGGTAATTGTAGATGATCATTCAAAGTATACAGGGGTATTCTTCCTTAAGAAGAAGTCAGATACCTTACATGTCTTTATAAATTATGTCAAGGCTATTCAGAATGATCTACTATGTACTGTGGTCAGGACTAGAACTGACCATGACACAGAATTTCAATCTGAAGCCATGACAAAATTTTGTCATGAATTTGGTATCACCCAAGAGTTCTCCTCCCCAAGGACTCCACGGCAAAATGGTGTGGCTGAGAGGAGGAATAAGACCATGATAGAAGCTGGGAGAACATTGCTTAGTGACTCCTCACTCCCAGAATACTTCCGGACTGAGGCAGTCAATACAGCCTGTTATGTTCTCAATAGAGCCTCCATCAATAAGGTCCTTGGGAAAACCCCTTATGAGATTCTGAAAGGCAAACAACCTACAATTTCTTACTTTAGAATCTTTGGTTGCAAATGCTACATTCTAAATAATGGAAAATCTCAATTAACAAAGTTTGCAGAAAAATGCAATGTGGGGGTTCTTGTTGGGTATAGCTCACATAGTAGAGCTTATAGAGTTTATAACAAGAAAACCCATGTTGTAGAAGAATCTATGCATGTTGTGTTTGATGAGACCAGCCTTCTCTACAAAGAATGGTTTAGCTCTTCTATTTTGACAGGAAATGAAGAAGGGTTGCATGAGCTGATTGTCCAAGACAAGCCCAGTAGCAGCAAAACACAAACAGCTGCTGCAATTCCTGAAGAAGAAGAGGTACAAGATAGTGAAGTCACAACTGAACCAGTGGAACAAACACAGCCACCAGAGGACCCTCTTCCAGCTGCTGCAAGGCACCTGAGAGATCATCCAAGAGATCTAATATTTGGAGATCATACCCAAGGCATATTGACAAGAAGCAGAGCTCATAATGAAGCACTATTCTTGAGCTTCCTTTCTCAAATGGAGCCCAAGAAGTTTGAAGAGGCCAATCAAGATACCTTCTGGATTGAAGCCATGCAAGAAGAGCTCCTACAATTCAAGAGATGCAAAGTATGGAAGCTGGTGCCAAGACCTCAGGGACACAATGTGATTGGCACCAAATGGGTATACAGGAACAAGCTTGATGAGAATGGTACAATCATCAAGAACAAGGCCAGATTAGTTGCCAAAGTATACAGGCAAGAGGAAGGTATAGACTTTGATCAAACCTTTGCACCAGTTGCAAGGTTGGAAGCAATTAGGCTATTCCTTGCCTATGCTGCCCACAAGGGGTTCAAAGTCTACCAGATGGATGTCAAATCAGTCTTCCTCAATGGAGACTTGAAGGAAGAGGTATATGTTGAACAACCTTCATGTTTTGTGCATCCAACCCTAACTTCTCATGTTTACTTTCTTAGGAATGCATTATATGGTCTCAAGCAAGCTCCAAGAGCTTGGTATGAGACTTTGTCCAACTTTCTCCTCAAGAACAAGTTCATGAGGGGAAAGATTGATAGCACATTGTTTCTTAGGGAAACAAGGGCAAGTGTCTCTTAGTCCAAATTTATGTTGATGACATAATCTTTGGGTCTACTGATGACAACCTCTGCAAGAGATTTGCAAATCCAATGCAGGGGGAGTTTGAAATGAGCAGTATGGGTGAGCTCAAATACTTCCTTGAGCTCCAAGTGAAACAGTCTAATGATGGAATTTTTATCTCCCAGACCAAGTACACTAAGGAGCTCATCAATTTGGGATGGAATCAGCCTCCACCATGAAAACACCCATGGGGTCTAATGTATCATTAGACAAGGATGAAAAGGGAAAGGCCTTTGATGAGTCCATATACAGATGTATCATTGGATTCCTATTGTACTTAACTGCTAGTAGGCCAGACATTATGTATTCTACATGTGTTTGTGCTAGGTATCAATCCTGTCCTAAGGAATCTCACTACACCTCTGCGAAGAGGATTTTGGGATACCTTAAGGGCAGCTTGCATCTTGGCCTGTGGTACCCTAAGAACAATGACTTTGAACTAACAGGCAATTTAGATGCAGATTTTGCGGTTGCAAAGAAGAAAGGAAGAGTACAAGTGGTACTTGTCAATTCCTAGGGAGAAGATTGATATCTTGGAGCAGCAAGAAACAAACCAGTGTGGCAATATCCACAGCTGAGTCTGAATACATTGTTGCAGGTAGCTGTTGTGCACAACTCCTTTGGATAGAGCATCAGTTGGAGGATTACAACCTCAAGGTAAGGGAATCTCCTTTGTATTGTGATTCATCCAGTGCAATCTCTATTGCTAAAAATCCTGTCTCTCACAGCAGGACTAAGCACATAGAGATTAGATATCATTTCATTAGAGAACATATAGAATGTAAGGATATCTGTCTTGAATTTGTCCCCACTGACAAACAAGTAGCTGATATCTTTACAAAGCCACTGGATGAATCTAAATTCAATGCTTTCAAAATTGATCTTGGCATGCTTAGCATGGAATAGTCCTAAATATATGAGTAGTAGCTGTCACTGTTGTTGATTCTGAATGGTGAATTATAAAACTTCACATTATTATACACTACAATTTAGTGACATGACTAGGACATTTCTTCAGCCAAAATATCTACATTAGGTCTAAACCTTATGATCAGCTAAACTGCAGAAGTATGTTCAGCTGAATCAGCTGGGAAAAATCCCAGCTGAACCGCTGAGACGAGCAAACTATCCCAGCGGTTGTCAGTTCACTGTCTGTTGGGTATATTGTCCTCAATATAACCTTGATTTGAAGAGGCATCACTCCTAATGCTAAGGACATATTGTATTTAACAAAGCTCCACTTGTGTAGAATATACAGACACATGTAACTCAAAAGGAAGGGCCAAACATGGCCTTAGACAGGAAGGAATCATCCACAAGGAGATGAAGATCTGTCTCAGCAAAACCGCTGAGACGATGGGTCACAACCGCTGAGACGAGGAGCCGTCTCAGCGGGTCTACTGAGAAGAAGACTGGAACAACCGCTGAGAAGGGGACTGGAGCTGCCGCTGAGAAGGAAAGCTGTCTCAGCCTAACCGTTGAGACTAGATGCTATCTCAGCCCAACCACTGAGACAGATCCAAATGTTTTGATGGGATCTACTTTCGGCGCAAAAGACTTCTGAGAGGGAAAAGCAAGTCCAATCAGCCCCATACCGTGTCAGGAGGATCGATATAGCCGTTGAAGCCCTATGGAGGTATAAAAGGAGATGCTAGGGCACAACAACAATAACTGTTCTATTGAAGCTTTCACTACACGCCGCAATCGAGCATTCGCGATTCAGCCAGTTGAACTCATTCTCTGCTGCTGAAGTTAATCTTCAAAGGGAGATTAGATAGCTCTTTCTGTGCCAACTCAGGATGGGCAAGTTGATCTTTTGTTGGCTAAAGAAGAAGATCAAAGTGATACAAATCTGAAGCTGCTGTTTTCAGATCTGAAGAAAGGACTCAAAAGACCTAAGAGTAATCCTTTTGTCCTCTGTGTTCAACTCAAACTCTATTATATCTTTGTAAGGCATTGTTGCCTGAGAAAAGCTGTGGAGCCTGTGTGTAAAGCTGTGTTGATAGCTTGAGTGTTAGGACCTCTTGATAGGTCTGAGGTAGGAAATCTGTGGGATTTCTAAGTGGTAGGAGTTCATAACTCTGAGTTGTAGGGCTGATGTTGAGCCTGAGTGTAGGGTTGCTGAGCCTGAGGTGTAGGGATGTTGAGCCTGAGTGTAGGGCTGCTGAGCCTGAGGTGTAGGGTTGTTGAGCCTGAGTGTAGGGCTGCTGAGCCTGAGGTGTAGGGCTGTTGAGCCTGAGTGTAGGGCTGCTGTGCCTGAGGTAGGATCACTCTTGATCTGAGAAGTTCTGAGGAACTTGTGGTGTAAGCTCAAGAAGCTGAGATTGAAGTTTGGAGGATTTGGCTCTGTCTAACACTCTATTAGAAGGGTGAAGGGGGAAAGTGGACTACCCATAGACACACTGTCTTTGGGGAACCACTATAAATTAGTGTGTGCTTTCTGTGTTTGATATTTTTCCTGAACTAAACCAGAAAACTAATAGTCTACATTAAAGAAATTTAAAAGAGACCTATTCACCCCCCCCCCCTAGGTGAATTAGTCAGCATACTTATAACCTAACAAGTGGTATCAGAGGGAGGTTGGTCAAGAGGGACTTAACAGTCTGACTAGATCCCAAATAGGTATTGCTGACACTAAATTAAATGGCCTCTAGTGGAATGAAGGAGTTAGGATCAATGAAGTTGCCCATATGCTCAAAGGAAAACTTTGGCATATGGAAGCAAAGGGTGAGGCTGTTCATGGAAGCCTCATACCCAAGGATCTTCATAACAGTGAAAAATGGTCCTTACACATTTGAGAAAGTCTCAACTATTGACCCCACCAGGAAAGTGATGAAGGTATTCTCAGAACTGACCAATGATGAAATTGCCCTATACACCATGGATAAAAGGGCTCAGAACATTATTGTCAATACTGTTGATGACTCCATATTTCAGAACCTGGTACACTGCACAACTGCCAAGGAAATATGGGACACACTGATTGTATATATGGAGGGAACAACTGAAGTAAGGGATGATAGAAAGTCACTCCTTAATCAGGAGTATGAAGCCTTCAAACAGCACAGTGGGGAAAGCATCTCCATATGCTATGAGAGGTTCTTCAGAACTATCAATGAGCTGAGAACCTATGAGAGAGCATTCACAAACTATGAGCTGAATGATAAGTTCCTTAGATCTCTAACAAGGGACTGGGACACAAAAATCTGTGCAATCAGGGAAGTGGCCAGGCTTGGTGAGACCCCCACTCACACATTATTTGGAAAGCTGCTCTCCTATGAAATGCAGCTGTCTGCTAGAAAGGAAGAGGACACCTCAGCCAGGACACAGGACAAGGAAAATTTTGTAGCTCTCAAAGCTGACAGCTCCAAGAGAAACAAGAGCAGGATGACATCTCCTCCAAGGAGAAGTGCTGAACCTGAAGTCAGCACCTCTGACAGCTCCTCCTCTGATGAAGAGTTTGCTGCCTTTTCAAAGCAGTTCAAGAAGATGATGAAGAGAAAGCAATGGGAGAACATGCCCTCCTCATCATCACACTACAAGAAAGATAGCAGGAGGTCTGAAAGACATCACCCAAAGGGTAACAGAAAAGAAAGTGGTGATAAGAAGCATCTTCACCATAAGAATAGGAAGGGAGAAAGATCCCTCCTAGCAAAGAAAGGAAGAAGCTAGAGTGAATCTGATTCATCAACATCAGATTCAAATAATGAATAAGAGGTCCTTATTGGGCTGTTTGCTGCTATGGAAGATGAGGACCTCCCTGCAGCAAAGGTGGGCATCAGGGCCCCTCTTTCTCACCCTGAGAGTGACAATGAGGTGGATGAATAAGAAGAGGAAGAACTCACTGGTGTCATGGCCATATCTGAAGGATCATCAAGCAAAGCATTTGATGATGATGAGGTACCTACTCTACATTTTGCTCTTTCAAATTCTGAATATAGTACAAGCCCAGATTGTGATGCATCCTCAAGAACTACAACTGAGGATGGATCTGAATCTGAAATTAATGTTGGTCATTCAGTTGAGAGGTATGATGCTCTTCTTGATGTCCTGGACAAAAAGAAAAAGCTTGTTAAGGAACAAACTGATGAGCTCAAAGAGATAAGATCACATAAGGCTGAGCTACAAAGCAAGATGGACATTCTTCATCAAGATGGACAAAAGTCCATAGAGCTCCAGAAGGTAATTGACAACCTTCTTGATGAGAAACAAAAGATGTTGGTGTACATTAGGAAGCTTCACAGTCAACTTCTCATAGAACAAAGTATAGTAGCCCAATTCAATAAACCCAAATCTGAGCTACCCATCATTAGGACCCTCACCTCTCAATCTAGTAAGAATGGATTATGTAACAATAATGTGGCAGCTAGGACTGGGAACAATAGAAAAGGGAAAGCTCTAGCCAGGATGCAAAGCACCTTCCAAAAGGTGTGGCTGCCCTCAAATGGGTATGACCAGAACAGCATATGTGGGCAATTGAAGATTGCCAAGGTTCCATGCAAGGAGAACTCTCCAAGTAGTGGAAGAAGGAGATTTGAGTTGAGTACTTTGAAAGTACCTCATGAGGAAATACTGATGGCTCAATCTGAACCATTTGTATTTGGTGCCTTAGCACCCTCACTCAAGGGAATTGAGGCCAGCTCTTCCAAGGCCGCACCAGCTGTGAAAAAGGCAGGATGCCGTGATGGGGTTGACCAACATCAGAATGTCTCTGAGGCCTCCAACAGCATGAAAGCTGAAAGGCTGAAACTTGTCAGTAGCTTGAGGAAACACTCTCATGCAACTCAACCCCAACCAGCTGTCACACCTCCTTCAGCTATAGATTCAAAGAAGAAGGATGCCACCTACTTTGAACCTAGGCAGACCACTGCCCCTTTTACAAGGGATCAGAAAAGGAGATATAATATCCATGAGTGCTGGTGTTGTGGTAAGGTGGGACACTTTGCCATAGACTGTTGGCACAACTCTAATGTGTCATATGCAAAGATAAACCTTCCTACAAAGAGGGCAGTTCATGTAAGGTCATTCTATGACTCTAACAAGTACCTAGGACCCAAAGCTATTTGGGCTCCTAAGGATCACTAAAATCCCTCTTGAAAGATAGTTCAAGTACCAGACTGAACCAAATTGGTACTTGGACAGTGGGTGCTAAAAGCACAAAACAGGAAGAAGGCTGATCTCATGGAGCAGCAAAAAATAGACCAGTGTGGTTATCTGCACAGCTGATTCAGGATAAATAGCAGCTGGGAGCTGCTGTGCACAGGTGTTGTAAATTCAACATTATCTAGTGCTAAATATGAGTTGTTTTAACCTATGTAACTTCATGTTAACCCTCTTGTGATTTCAGTTCTTCAACTCACTACATATAATAGTGTGACAATTGAAAACTAAAATGGTGGTATACAAATAAAAAAAAAGAATGCACTTCCTAGATGTGCTTTAACGACAAAAGTATCGTCAAAACAGCGCTTAAATACTTGAAATATTGTTAAGCTCCACAAATCAGAGGCGCTCGACACGGTAGTCATCGAATCCTCGATAAATGAAAAAGGGTGCGCGCCTCTTCACCTTCTCCCATTATAAATAGAGTGAATGCCTAGGATGGAAATTTGCCCTGTGGCTTTCCATTAACAAACCACCTCTTCGTCTCTCAACCCTTCATCTTCCAGGAAAAATGTCACATGAAAAAGGAACCAGTGAGACGCCCTCAACTGTGACGATCACATCCCTGTGGGAGCGAATAGAAACTCTCATAGAAAAGGCTATAACCAAAATGAAGGATGAAGTGAAGGATGACATCTCTCAACTTACAGCTCTACATGCGCAGTCCACAACTCTCATCCTGAACAGAATCACTAACCTGGAGCAATCCCTAGACACTCATCTCCAGGTAGTAAGAAATGTCACAGATGTCGGAGATCAGGAAATTCTGGAGCAAATATCTGAACTGCAGGCGTCAGTAAAAGAAGTAATCCAAGACGGGGAAAGAAGAATTGGAGAAGAAATCTGGGAAGAGATCAAGGGAAGCATAGCTGCTTGCTCGCATCAAGCGAAATGGGTAAGCAATTAGGAAATGCAAGCGCTTCAAGTAACCCCCTCTGAATACATACCCACTGAACCCTCCTCCACCTCCGACTCTGAAACCGAATCGGATGAATCAGCAACAACTAGAAAGAAAAGGAAAGCGTCTTGCGAAGAGTACAGAAAGAAAAGAGTAAATGAGGTTCAACAGGACCCGGAATCTAGCCAATGGAGTCCTCGCTCAAAAGAAATAATCATTGAATCTTGGATAGCTTTTGGACACCGTCAGAAAGACCATGAGAGAGCATACTCATCTATCGAATGGAATCGTCACGTGAAAGATATGGAAGAAAGAGCAAGACACAAGATGGCCTTTCCTCACGGTCCACCTCCTCCACCAAAGAAAATTCCGAAGCCACTAAACTTCTATGGGCGAAAGAGGAAGAAGGGAGCAAAGGAAGCTAGCTCCAGCAAAGACACCTCACTTATCTTCGATTGAAAGAAATTTATTTTTCTTTGCTGTTTTGAATTATGCTAAGACAATTTGTCCAGTCATATGACGGATCCTAGATACAAACAATTCTAGTATAAGAACTTTTATATATGAATGTGTATAAGGCATATGCCTGTGCTATTAATATATGTAATTACTGCCAGATTCTGGTTTTAACTGCTGATAACGTGTCCTGCACCTTGTGTGCTTAGCTTGAAAAACGCAACACAAGCTAGAATTCAGTTGCAGGTTATGCAGGATGCAGGAAAGAAAAAAGAAAGGGGGAGCATATGCCAACCCATGAAGACAATAGTGGGTAGGCTAATGAGGGGGAGCAACAAATGGAATCTCCCCCCCCCCCCCCCCCCCCAAATCTGTCAAGTGTACTTAATGCCTCCAAACAGAACTCCCCACAAAAGGATGCTCTGAGTAAGGGGGAGCATAGCTCTCGCTTTGGAAATAATGATGGGTGTGCCAGTGAGGGGGAGCACAGCCTACAAGCTGAAAGAGTTCCCAGATCTGAACCTGAAATAAAGGAAGCTCTTCCAAGGGTTAATCTTAGAACAACAGACTTGACACTTTGGTTTGGATTGAATGAACAACTATTAGTTGAATTTTTCTTTATATATCTGTACTAAACAGTTGAAGTGAAATGAGATTTCATATTCTGATCATAATATCATGATTGTTACTATTGATATGTACTTTTTATATCTAGTATTCAGAAGTTTAAATGGAGTGTTCAGATTGCAATGGCTCAGCTATTACAGGAAATAGCTCTCCAATTAAGGGAGAGTAAATTCCTTACTTAGTTGAGGGGTAGCTAGCACATGCTAAAAGTGTACAGGTAAGCCTATAGATTGATCCAAAGGGATCTAAAGATGTTATCCCTCTATACATAGCAAGTTAAGGGGAAATAGTAAGTTAAGGTTGAACAAGGCAGAAAAGGGGAGATAGGTCCAGTACCAATGCTGGAGAAAGGGAAGAAAGAGCTAATGCTTATGCTTATGCTTATGCTAATGCTTATACTCATGCTTATGCTGATGCTTCACAGATCACTTTCTATAAGATCATTTTTTTTCTGTGATAAGATTTTTTATTGTTAATGGACCTTAGCATTGGGGATGTTCTGCCTTCTTCAAATAGGGGGAGATTGTTGGGTATATTGTCCTCAATATAACCTTGATTTGAAGAGGCATCACTCCTAATGCTAATGACATATTGTATTTAACAAAGCTACACTTGTGTAGAATATACAGACACAGGTAACTCAAAAGGAAGGGCCAAACATGGCCTTAGACAAGAACGAATCATCCACAAGGAGATGAAGATCTGTCTCAGCATAACCGCTGAGACGATGGGTCACAACCGCTGAGACGAGGAGCCGTCTCAGCGGGTCCACTGAGAAGAAGACTGGAACAACCGCTGAGAAGGGGACTGGAGCTGCCGCTGAGACTGAAAGCTGTCTCAGCCCAACCGCTGAGACTGGATGTTATCTCAGCCCAACCGCTGAGACAGATCCAAATGTTTTGACGGGATCTACTTTCGGCGCAAAAGACTTCTGAGAGGGAAAAGCAAGTCCAATCAGCCCCATACCGTGTCAGGAGGATCGATATAGCCGTTGAAGCCTTATGGAGGTATAAAAGGAGATGCTAGGGCACAACAACAACAACTGTTCTATTGAAGCTTTCACTACACGCCGCAATCGAGCATTCGCGATTCAGCCAGTTGAAGTTATTCTCTGCTGCTGAAGTTAATCTTAAAAGGGAGATTAGATAGCTCTTCCTGTACCAACTCAGGATGGGCAAGTTAATCTTTTGCTTGGCTAAAGAAGAAGATCAAAGTGATACAAATCTGAAGCTGTTGTTTTCAGATCTGAAGAAAGGACTCAAAAGACCTAAGAGTAATCCTTTTTTCCTCTGTGTTCAACTCAAACTCTATTATATCTTTGTAAGGCATTGTTGCCTAAGAAAAGGCTGTGGAGCCTGTGTGTAAAGCTGTGTTGACATCTTGAGTGGTAGGACCTCTTGATAGGTCTGAGGTAGGGAATCTGTGGGATTTCTGAGTGGTAGGAGTTCATAACTCTGAGTTGTAGGGCTGCTGTTGAGCCTGAGTGTAGGGTTGCTGAGCCTGAGGTGTAAGGCTGGTGAACTTGAGTGTAGGGCTGCTGAGCCTGAGGTGTAGGGCTGTTGAGCCTGAGTGTAGGGCTGCTGAGCCTGAGGTGTAGGGCTGTTGAGCCTGAGTGTATGGCTGCTGTGCCTGAGGTAGGATCACTCTTGATCTGAGAAGTTCTGAGGAACTTGTGGTGTAAGCTCAAGAAGCTGAGATTGAAGTTTGGAGGAGTTGGCCATGTCTAACACTCTGTTAGAAGGGTGAAGGGGGAAAGTGGACTACCCATAGACACACTGTCTTTAGGGAACCACTACAAATTAGTGTGCGCTTTCTGTGTTTGATATTTTTCCTGAACTAAACCAGAAAACTAATAGTCTACATTAAAGAAATTTAAAAGAGACCTATTCACCCCCCCCCCCCCCCCCCCCCCCCTCTAGGTGAATTAGTCAGCATACTTATAACCTTACACTGTCCCAGCGGCCTAGGTCTCCGTCTTAGCTGAACCGCTGAGACGGGATGTGTTCAATATAAAATCTTATAATCAATCCTTAATTAACCCAAAATTTCTTAACACAATAAGATAATTAAGTCTAAAAACCTAGGGTTAATAAAAACGAAACTGAAACCCTATAAATAGATACACTGTGACTTAAAACACACCACAAAGTTAAACCCTTAGCCTCCGAGATGATTCTCCCATCTCAGCGCCTCGATTTTCTGCTTCCATGGCGCCAAAAGGTTCAAAAGATCTCCAGGAGGGCTATGAAATCGTCAGAGATGAATTCTCTCATGCCTCAGAAGAAATAAAATAAGTGATTCATCTGATGGAAGCTCAAGGTCTAGAGCATATGCTGTCTGAACCCTGCTGCATTCTCAAAACTGAAGTTCTGGAATGGTTCAGCAATGTCAAGTTATCTCCTTCCAAAACCATCCTGAAGTCCAAGATAGGAACTGAGAAGATAAAGATAACAGCCAAAAGGTTGGAGAAAGGACTGAAATTAACTTCCTGCAGTAAAAATGAAGAGGAGGAGATATCTGAAAAGGATAAGCAGACAGCCCTAAAATGGACAGGGTACAGTGATGTAAAACTAGTTGTATAAGGAGGAAGTTCTTCAATCAACAGGGGAAGCTATTGTCTGATATAGTGGGCAAAGACATCCTATGCAAGCCAGGTTCACATGGCACTGTATCACAGTTCATGTTTGAACTAATGACTAGGATAATTTTGTCCAAGAAAACCTCATGGGGAGAAGTTGTTTTTCAAAGGATAAAGGAATGTCTACATGCCCCAAATATGGGAAGGATTCTATCTCTGTACCTACAGAATAGTTATTCAGAGACTTTTGCAAATTCAAAGGGGTCAAATCTCCATTATCTCAAAAGAATGGACATTAAGACTCTGGATAGATTCTCCAGAGTGCTCCCTATGAGCCATCCATCTGTGGCAAAGGAAAAGAAGAAAAAGTCATCTCAGCAGAAATCTGATTCATCCTCAAAATCAGATGGGTCTGACAATGAGGATATTCATGGAACTGACCCTGGATCTGCCAGCAGCCCAATGAATATAGATAATGAGGATGTCCCCATCAACAAAGGTAAGAATATAAAATCAATTAAGAACAACAACATTATTCTTACCTATCCTAACTAAGTGAAATTTCAGATAATGCAGATGCACACACTGTGCATGCTGAGACTGAGAAAGACAAGGTCATGGAGGAACCTGATTCTCTTGTGATCTTATCCAAAGCCTGTGAAGAAATGATGGATGCTCCAACTGAGGGGGAGCAGCTGCACAAGGATGGAGTCACTAATCTAACTGAATCACCAAAAGCACCTACCACTGTAGATCTACAAAGAGAGATTGACACTGTCATCTCAAATCTTGAAAGAAGAATCTCACAGATTCCTGATAACATCCCTGCTCTCTGGAATTCAGGAGATCTAGGTTTCCCTGCTGCTCAAACTGAGGGGGAGAAAATCACAAAGACTGTTGATAAGTCATCTGATGTCCTTGATTCCTTGAATCAATCTGTTCATGAAAATCCTGGTGCACAATCTGAGGGGGAGCAGAATAATGAGTTTGAGGAGAAAGATACTGATGATGTGGATGTCAATGATGATGATGGACTGCATCCAGATCATATAGATGATTTTGCAACATATGCTGAACATAAAGAGGGTGAAGAACCAAAGGAACTGGATCAAGTGATCCATACTATTGTGGTGTCTGAACCAATCATCATCACACCACCTGTAGATGTTGTTCTTCCACCTAGTCCTCCTCAAAGACTAAAACAGGCAATGATAGTGGAACATCAAGACCCTGCCTCATCTGCACAGTCCAATGAGCACATTTTGGGAGCCATACAGTCTATGCTAGATGCACACCATGCATCTATGCAAGTGTATGTTGATAGGTCCACTGCCTCAGTCATAAAGGAGTCAGCAAATCATCTTCAAGAGTATGTCTACTCCACTACAATGCGGTTAAATGAAGCTGCTGAACGCTACAAGGAAGAGCTGAGAGGAGAACTTACAGCTCTATCACAAGATTTTGATGCAAAAGCCACTTCTTCCCATCTGAATGAAGAAGTTGGCAGGTTAAAAAGTGACCTTCAAGCTGATCTTGAGAATGTCTTCCAAACTCTCTCTGGCACAATCACAACAGTTAAGCAAGACCTAAATCAACAGATATATGAAGAAGCCAGAAAGAGGGAGAATACAAATGCACACATCAATTCTGACCTCACACTAAAAGTGCTACAAGGCACTAGGATTGCTCTGAACCTGCCATTACTAGATGTTAATAGGGCAGAAGACTGGGATTTTCCTCATCAAGAGGCAACATCACAAAATCAGAGATTGAAAGAGCAAAGAGAAAGAGAGCATGTATTGCTCACTGAGGAATTCATAGCCAACCAAAGGGATGAAAATAGGAGAGATCCTGACTTTGAATACTGGAGTGATGACTCCAAGAAGATAATCCTGAATGCTTGGGTAAGCCATGGTCAGATGTGCAAAGATATTGATAAGTTATATCCAACTGAGGAATGGATAAGACATCTTGAAAGGAACACTAAGAGAGATAAGGTATTCAAAGAAAACCTAGTCAAGAAAGATAACCCACAAAGAATGCCATCTAGGTACATACAAAAACCTTTTATGTACTTTAGAAGGCAAGATCTCAAGAGGAAGATTGCTGAGATTAAAGCAACTAATGCTGAAAAGAACTCAGCTACAAATCTGAGTGAAGACACTGCTGTACCTGCTGAAGACAAGGAGCCTGCAGTCCAAGAAGATGCTACTGCTGAGATTCCTGAATGTTCTTCCTCTAAGAAAAGAAAATATTGATTTGATGTATAAAACTCCTAGAATTGGTTGAATGGTGATTAGACTAGAATCTGTCTAAAATATTTTGTGCAAACTGAGGTTAATTAAATACTGCTTTATCTGAAACACTAATCTGAGATTTAGCTAAGTTTTACCTTGGTATTATTGGTTATGTTATTATGAGATGCATTGTCATATCTTTTATCTGCTGTGGATATATATTTCTGATCATCTGTTATAAAATCTGGTTACTTAATATGATGAATTCATTGCAGCATTGACATATATCAAAAATTTATAAGTCATGTACTCTTGCATTTGAAAGTGTTCTGCCTTCTTCATATTGGGGGAGATTGTTGGGAAATTGAACCTCAATGTCTCTTTAATTTGAAGAGGCCTCACACTCAAATACAAAGTACAAGTTGTATTTGATAAACCCTATTTGTATCTCATAAGCATGCAGGGTTAGGTTATTCCAAGACAAGGAATAGTATTGGTAACAGTCTGCCCAAAACCGCTGAGATGACATCTCTGTCTCAGTCCAGCCGCTGAGATGGAGTCTGGGCTTGCAGAGCTGCAGATAGAGGAAAACGGATGAGACTTGTGTCTGTCCCAGCGGAACCGCTGAGAAGAAGACTAGAGCTGCCGCTGTGATTGGAAGCTGTCTCAGCCCAACCGCTGAGACTAGAAGCTGTCTCAGCCCAACCGCTGAGACAGATTCAAATGTGCTGACGGGATCTACTTTTGGCGCAAGCGAAAATAAAAAGGGAAAAGCAACTCCAATCTGCCCCATACTGTGTCAGGAGGATTGAAATAACCGTTGAAGCCTTCTGGAGGTATAAAAGCAAAAGCTAGGGCACAACAACAACTACTGTTCGATTGAAAAGCTTTTGCTGCAAGCCGCACTCGAGTTTTCACGTTCCAGCCAGTTAAAGTTGTTCTCTGAAGCTAGAGTTAATCTTCTGAAGGAGATTAGTTATCTCTTCCTGTACCAACTCAAGAAGGGCAAGTTGATCTTCTGCTTTGCTGAAGGAGAAGATCAAGGTGATTCAAATCTGAAGCTGCTGTTCTTTAGATCTGAAGAAAGAAAACAGAAGACCTGAGAGTAATCCTTTTATCTTCTGTATTTAGTACAAACACTCTTATATCCTTGTAAGGCATTGTTTCCTGAGTGAAAGGTTGTTGAGCCTGTGTGTAAAGCTGTGTTGACAGCTTGAGTGGTAGGACTTCTTGATAGGTCTGAGGTAAGAAATCTGTGTGATTTCTGAGTGGTAGGAGTTACATAACTCTGAGGTGTAGGGTTGTTGTGCCTGAGGTGTAGGGCTGCTGAGCCTGAGTGTAGGGCTGTTGTGCCTGAGGTGTATGGCTGTTGAGCCTGAGTGTAGGGCTGCTGTGCCTGAGGTAGGATCACTCTTGATCTGAGAAGTTCTGAGGAACTTGTGGTGTATGCTCAAGGAGCTGAGATTGGAGTTTTTGGCCTTGTCTAACTCACTATTAGAAAGGTGAAGGGGGAAAGAGGACTACTCAAGACACCCTGTCTTGAGGAATCTCTATAAATCCTTGTGTGCTTTCTGTGATTGAGTTTTCTGCAGCTAGATACATTAGGATTATATAAAGAAAATAAGTAAAACCTATTCACCCCCCCCCCCCCCCTCTAGGTATTATTGACTACACCTATATAAACTATCAATGTGGCTGTGCATTGATCTTGGAGTTGGTTGCATAGTCAATGCTTTTACTATAGGAATGGGCTTTTGAGGTAACGCTTTTTCCTTCTTTTTAGCTAATGGTATTTGTGGAGAGACAACCTTTCGAAAAATAGTTCTAGATTGGGAAGTCTCTCCAGCTTCCTTATTATATCCTAATCCTCCTCTATATTGAGTGAAGAAGCTATCTGTAATAGGGATAACAGTTTTGGTCTTAGAGAAGCTAGCCACAAGCTTTCTTTCTAAGATAAGCTTGTTCTCTAGAGACTTAATTGTCCTATCCAGAGCTTCAGATTTCTTCTAAAGTAGGATAAGCTCATAGGACAATCTAATCTCCTCCTTGATCTTCTCACCTATTTGAGATCTGAATGGCTTGAGGATTCTTATTTCCTCGGCTTGAGATTTGACCAATTTCTTGCTCTTTTTAAGAGCTGTCATGAGAATGTCATATTGTTCCATTAGATTAGTATGGTCCTCATTGTTGCGCGATGAGCAGTCTTCTGCATCGTCATCAGATGATGAGCAATCATTTGATGCACCCTTGATCTTTTCAAACAAAGCAGAGCGTATTTCATGGTTTAGCAAAAAGTAAACCACTATATCTACAACTACTACTGAGGCTGAATATATCTTAGCTGGTAGTTGTTGTTCATAACTCCTATGGATGCAGAATCAACTGTTAGATTATGGATATTCCTTCACTAAGTCCATAATTTACTGTTACAGCTCAAGCACTATCTCAATTGCCTCAAATCATGCATTACATAGCAGGACTAAGCATAATGAGATAGGATATCATTTCATCAGAGAAAATGTGGAGAAAGGAAAAATTGCATTAGAATTTATCCCCACTAAAGAACAAAGAGCTGACTTCTTCACTAAGCCTCTAGATAAATGAAGCACAAATATTTCATAAATACTCTTGGAATGTTAGATAGATATGCATAAATAATATCTGAAACTATGATTAAAATGAACCAAGTTTTTTGTGTTCCCAGAAAGAACTCAACGTATATCGAGAACATAGTCTCGATGTATGTTGAGATCATCTCAGCGTAATCTTCCTTCTTGAAGCTGGTTGTGTTGAGGCTGGATGAAAGCTTTGATATAAGACAGTGCATCAACTTGTTATACTTTGACTGGTCTTACTTATACATCTATACGTTGACAACTATAGGCTGACACCTTGGTCATTGCTCTGAGAAAACACATAAGGTCTCGACGGAAGTATAATGACAAAACCCTGTTCAGTTGTCTTTACTCCAACTTCAAACATTTCATCTTCCCTCTAGTTTTTTCCTTCTAACTAACGTATTTTGCCGATTATAATGGCAACACCACCAATCAATTCAGGAATTTATCTGGATTTTGACTCCTTCGCAAGCACGACTAAGAAATTTCTTGCAATTCTAAATCTATTTATCTCTTAAGAATTGAAGCTGGTCTCGGCTACATCATGATGAACTCAAGGAATTATATTCTTCCATTAATCTGACAGAGGATTATGTTTTATCAAGAACATTCCATGGAGTTCCCATTTGAATCAAAGATGTTGAATTGTCTGCTACATTCAATCTACCAGATGGTCAGGATGAAATAGTCCTCACTAACAAAAAATTGGTGTTGTTGACATGGTGGATTCTAATACAGTTAAAAGGGGGAGATGGGTGTTGCTGACATGGTGGATTCTGATAATGATGTTGATGCAGCTATTCATGCAGTTAATAATGATGAAGCCATTGATGTTTCTGATGCTGATGAAGTTGTTGATGACAATGAACAAAGTGCACATGAGTTTGTTGCATAGTATATTGATCCAAATAATGTTACTGGAAATAGGTTAGTTGAAGATGATGTTGATGTCACGATTCAATATGTATGTCAGGATATAAATTCAGGACTAGAGACATTGATTCAAGGGGAGCCTCAGAATCAAGGGGAGTCACTTAAGATGTTGCATCACTCTCCTCTTACCTACTCCTGAAGAAAGGATGCTTGATGATTCACAGATAGATCATCATCTGAGTGAAATTATTTCTTCTAAATGTAAAATTACCATCTTTCAAAGAGTAGATGATATGGTGACACCTCCAGACACCTATAAAGTTTCTTCTCCTGCTAATACAAATATGGAAGGAGAGGAAGAGAAAGGAATACCAATTGGTAGCAATTTACAAAAGCACTAAGATAAGCATATAAAAAAGGAAAAGTCTTATAATGCTCCTAAACCCTATGCATACATATTATTATGCATCTAGATATACTTTCTTCTATACCTCTTGTTGATCCATCTCTAGCAGAAGGTCTAACAATTATTGGGGAAGACATGCATGCTGAAGTTGAGGCTAATGAACAAGACATTCTAAACAAGAGGACATAATTTTTTTTCTCAGCTTAAGGAAGGCAAATCAAGGGAGTTAACTATTCAGATTCCAAGTTAACTACTTGATCTTGAATCCTACAAGCTAAGGAATCCATGTGCAGTTAGTGTAATAGAAAGGACCAGATGGATAACCTCTGTCTCCTCCACCTTTTAAATTTATAGAGGCTTCTGATTCTCTTACTGTGGTAAAAATTTACAAAATACTAGGTGATTCTTAGCCAAAAATTTTGAGACCAGTCACACCTAATAAAGAACTTAAATATCTTGACAAATTAGTGGCAATGACAGTTCAAAAAGGCTATACAGTTAAAAATGTACATTGGAATGTTGAAAAGGATCTGACCAAGTTACATTGTGTAGTGTAGATGATTCAAGAACATCCACACAAGGCAAAGAACATGCATTATGAGTATGTTGAGAAAACACTAATGGCACTTATCTCGACCTTCACTGCATTCTTAAAGATATCCACGTAAAGTTGTCCCTCCTCTCAATGTATTTACCTCTTCTTCTGATTTATATGTAAAAGTTCTATGCATTATGAGAAAACACTAATGCCACCTTATCAACATGTTATTGGTCAGAGAGACTTTATCAAAATCTCTTGTGGTTCTTTGAATAATCTCTTTATCAAAAGATTCTGTTGTTATCGGTTCTAAGAGTCTCTTTATCAAAAGACTCCAAATTATCTATAGTGGATAGCCTCCAAGGGGGAGAAGAGGTACCCAAATTTAGGGAAACTCAAAAAAAAATTTGTGACTTCTCGATTGCATAGCTCTTAATTACTTTGTTTGTTTCTCTTGATTACTTCTTTGCTGCATTATAATTAACAAACAAAATAATCAGTGGATGTGCTATGAATGATTAAAAATTGAAAAGAAATTTTAAATATTGTATCATCCTACCCTACCTTTCAGATTGGAAACACCATATTCATAATCGAGGCCTAATGGTGCTTGTAGATATCAACTTTCTATCTATGCTTTGTCACTTCATAAAAAAATTTACTTCAATATTATAAAAAGGGAGATAAGAGGAGCAAGGAGATTTACTCCACTAATCACCATAGGTCATCTATGGTGTGCATAAGCATGGTAAAGTTGAGGACAAATGGGATGTAAGTAGAAATTCAATGCCAAAATTAAGATGCATAAAAGTCAAAGAAGAAGACGACGTTACTTGAAAAGCATAATAGACGCTAATGAAAAAGATGACACCGTTTACACTATGTAATAATATAGGAAATAACCCATATACGATAACACCAATTTGGAACTATTTTGAACAACACATCGAGGGGTAGATCTTATATATCTTGCAACCTGTTGGCGAGCAAAAATTAGGAACTAATGATGATTATGGATCCAAATGTACGTTTTGGCAATTGAAATTGCTTGGCAAATTTTTATTTTGTTTATTATCCATGCACATAAAGAAGCAAGATATATTAGAAATGTAACGAGAAGAGGAGAAGAAAGGTTTTAAGGTTACATGTAAAAGTCCAAAGTTCATGGAATTTATAGAGAAGTCCTGGTAAACATTGTATTTGAGGTTGCTTGGAATTCTCAGCAAGTATAACGCCTGAGTGCTCAGAATTTACATCATTCAGTAGAAATTTGAGCTTCGTCCAAACAAATTAGGATAGGCATTACAATTTCAGACTGAAATCCTAACCAATAAAAAAACAGGGCAAAGGAAGAAAATTTATCAAGATAACATTGAATTGCAACTCAGTGTTAGGATGACATGGGTGCAACCACTTGTGAGCTTGCTACATTTGATAGCTCTAGTGGCAACCTTGGAGACGCTCAACAAACCTAGCAACTTCGGAGCATTCTAATTGAAAATTTAGGGAATTCATCAATTTCACGTAAAAATAAAAGAAAATTTGAACTAAATTAAATTTGCATATGTTTATATTTAAAATTTTGAATAGATGCATCCGCAGAGATTCTGGAGTGTCGATGCAAGCACCATCAATTGATAGGTTTTTTAAATAAATGATTAACACATGTGAGACTATTAATTTGGAGTCATGGAGGGTGAAAACTATTACAGGGGCAAAGTTATTGTGAAAGAACACATTCAAAATAACTTGAAGATGCAGATTGTTACAATTGGTAAATGCAACTTAATTAAGAGCTAGAGCGGAACTATACACGAGAACACCTTGTGTATAACCACGTGTTCCATTTTCTTTAGACGTTAGGTCGTCGACACATCGGTAGGGGATTATGCAGTTGCGCCAAGCCGAGGAGTGGCTAGTCCAAGATTTGATGAATCATATTTTTCTTTAGATGTTTGGTCGTCGACATATCATATTTTATTTTGATTGTCATGGTTCTCCCTCCATTAAATTTTGAACTTGATTAATAACTTTAGTCTTATCAATAGAGAATTGAAAAAAGTGTCATTTTAAGATTGTTTTTTTCTAAACAAGAACGTTAGTTTCTTTTCCACATAGTTCGTTTCTTGCATCAACCAATTCAATTCTTACATGTTTGTCTCCTCCTATGATCATATATAGTTCATCAACTGATTGTAGCGTTGTTTTTCTCTGATTGCAGAAGAGCGTTGTTCTTCTCTGATGAAGTAATAATTTCGGGTTTTAATCTAGTTAATAATATTTAATTTAATTTTAATATTTTTATAAATATTTATTATATGTGTATTTTGTGAGGACGATAACTTCTATTCGAAGAACAAATACAATTGACTCTTCTTCTAACATCCCCACACCTCTCCTACAACCAAATTTAATCCGGATCAAAGTTCGGTTTCCACAAATTATTGAATTGAATGAAGAGAAATTTGAAAATTCATACGAAATAAACAAATTAATTACATCATAAACTCATCCGAACATGTTCATAAAGCTTCCAGCAATTATATAAAAGTAAAATCTGGGTATGAAAGAAATCAGATCATTTAACAACTACATGCAACTGATATAAGCTGGCAGAAGCCATTATAATTATAATTATTAGGGCATTGTTATATGCTAAATAGCTAGGTTTGACTATACACAAATTTTAGTTTGCATATGATCAAACTTGATTTACGTTTAACAATGCCCTATTATTATTATTTTACTTCAATAATTCAACTTATAATACTTCATAAAATATGAAAAAACGCAAATCATGAACAAAAAGAGTTCCGAGGGACCAATCTGGGTTCCTGCGTTTTGTGAAACTCAACTGACACAGGAAACATGTCAAAGGAACTAACAGCAACCTTTGCGGTGGCTGTTCCCCAACTCATGTCGTTATTCCGCACTGCGATATTAAGAATGTAATTCGTCCACTTATCAGTATCAGGTTTCTTGCTGGCGCTCTTCACCCAACAAAAGTGAATATGAAGTTCTTCTCCCGGGTGTTCACGATTGTAAATCATGACGGCGAAAGCTGCGGCCGATATGCAAGCGGGATCTGACTGCGAGTTTTGGATTTCTACCACGGGCCCTTTATCTGCCTCCGCACCGACCCCGGCCATGATGATGAAGAGGGCAGTGGCGCAAATAATCAGCTGATGGGAGGAAGAAATCGTCATGAATGCCGCTGGTTGGAAGCTATGAGCAACCAGTTGTCTGCAAGCTTAGATTGTTTAAAGTCTTTTTTATAGGCATATTTTGGTGTTTGGGGATCTCCGCAACTCTTTTTTAATTGTTTAAAATCATTTTTCCCACCATTTGGAAGACCGGCTGCCCATTTGGACAACTGGCTGTCCTTTTGGATGGAAACATATATATTTGATCCATTTGGATGAATGTTTTTGGTACGTATACTGTTAATGTATATTTGGATAATAAATGGGTTCGGAGGCTTAACGAGTCGTGTCGGTACACGGATACTCGATACCCATAGATACTCCATAGGATTGCCTATTTATACCTACCTAGGGACAACGGATAGGGGATTCAACTTTGATCCTCATTCGGATGCTTCGAGCGGCTTTATCATTCTCGTAGAAAGTGCCCGTAACCGTCTCTCCCGCTCCCGAGCGCCCTCGCCGCCACTGCCGCGCGCCTTCGCCGTAGACGCCGGATCCAGGGCATCGTCGGATCCAGATCCTCGTCGATCCCATCCTCCACCGTTGCAGATCTCGGTGATCTTCGGTTCCTCTGCAACCGCCGCTCGGACGAAGAGCACCCTCGATCCCCTCACGTAAGGAGATAACTGTCGGCTGCCGTAGAAGGAAGACCGTTGCCGACGTCATCTGCAGTAAGGCTAGCCGCCCGGACAAAGCCCACACCACCGCAACCGCCGCCTGACTGGTCTGTTCAGTGAACGTAGAAGAAGAACTATCGCGGGACCTACCGCCTGCGGTATTCACTACCGCCAGCACGTTTTTTCTCTACCGCCCCGGCTACCGCCGGCGCTAGCAACAGAAACCCGTTTTCTTCTGTTTTGTGGTCGGATCTCAGTTGGTTGGACGCACAATGATGAATGGGAACAATTTCTCGTCCCCCGTTCCGATGATCAAGTTGGAGAAGTTCACGGCGACAGAATTCAACGACTGGAAGTTGAACACCCAGTTTGGGATGAAGTACCTGAACGTGTTGTACACCGTCCAGTCAGTCCATGATGGTGTGATTGGCACTGAGGATGAGGCACAGTGGGTCAGTGACGAGGATTTCTGCCGAGATTACTTGTTGAACTGCCTTTCCTCCAGTCTCGTAAAGAACTACCTGAAGATGAAGACTGCAAAGGAGATCTGGGAGGCACTGGAGGAGCACTTCAGGAAGGAGGAGGATCTGTCCAAAGCACATCTGGTGGACAAATTTCATTCCTTCACGTCCGACGAGGAGAAAGTCATTCTCCCTCAGGTATCGGAATTTGAAAATTTAGTAGATTCCTTGTATAGTGAGAATATCTCATTACCAGATAGCTTTGTTGCTGACACGATTATTTTTAAGCTGCCTTCCACGTGGTATCATTTCAAAACTGAAATGTACTGCAAGAAGATGCAGGTTGACCTGAATGAGCTCAAACATTTTATACGCATTGAGGATGAGAATAAGACCAGGCACGCGTTAGAAATTGTTAGCAAGAAGAAGGCTGCGACTAACATGATCATTAGCTATAAACGCGTGTCTCATCCTAAGGCGGCCAAACCTCTTACAGATCGTCCCCATGTTGCAGGCCCAAGTAAAAGGATTAAAAAGTTTAAGGGCAAGTGCTTCAACTGCAATAAGTGGGGACACAGCGCATCAGACTTCAAGTTCCCTAAAAAGGAAAAGACCAGAGCACCTTAAGATGGCAATCAAGCCAATATGGTTAGCCTAGCTGAGCTGTCCGACTTTGTTGCTATGGACGGACACAGAAAAGCCATTACAGAATGGTACCTGGATTCGGGGGCAACGTGCCACGTTTGCAACAACACTAATCTGATGACAGATCTCACTGCTGTAAGAGAGTCTGTGACAGTTGCAAATGGAGAAACAACTGACGTACTGAAGGTGGGGAACGCAATTTTGCTACTATCCTCAGTTAAGACTTTAACTTTAAAGAACGTTAAATTCATTCCTTAATTAGCTGCAAATTTATTGTCTATTAGTCTACTGTGTGATGCTGGTATGTCTTTCAATTTTAGTAGTGATAGAGTAGCACTGCCAGTTAACTCCCACTACTTTGGATGTGCATACGTCCAAAATAGGATGTATAGACTAAGTCTAGCAAACGACATAGTTCAACAAGTTCACACAAACTTAGTTAGCCCTAAGACTCTACATGAGAGACTAGGACATGTATACTATAGGAAAATGTTCCAAATTGCAAGAACTCACCAGATTGCATTAGACACTATAGAAAAACCTGATAAATGTGAAGTCTGTGCTCAGACTAAGATCACTAGGAAACCTTTTAGCGCGGTTACTAGGAGCACAACACCCTTAGAACTATTACATTCCGACATCTGTGACTTCAAAAGTTGTCACTCGAGGAGGCAGGAAGTATTTGATCACCTTTATAGATGACTATTCTAGGTTTTGTCACATCTATCTTCTTAAAAATAAAAACGAAGCGTTTGAAAAGTTTTGTATTTACAAAACCAGGGTAGAAAACCAATTAAACATGAAAATAAAGAGGTTTAGAAGTGATAGAGGAGGAGAATATCTATCCAGTGAGTTCAAGTGTTTCCTTGCCCAACATGGAATCATAGCAGAAACCACTGCTACTTACTCACCCCAGTCTAATGGCATAGCTGAGCGTAAAAATTGGACATTAACAGAAATGTTAAACTCTATGCTCTTGACTGCAGGCATGCCTTCCGCTTATTGGGGAGAAGCAGTCTTAACTGCAAACTACATTCTAAATTAAGTTCCTCATGCCAAGTTAGAGGTTTCACCCTACGAGTTTTGGTTTAAGAGACCCCCATCTTTTACAAGACTCAAGACCTGGGGCTGTATAGCCTATGTCAGGGTTCCTGACCCTAGACGATCTAAGATTGGACCTAGGACCAATACTTATGTCTACCTAGGTTGTGCTGAAGATAGTGGTGCAAATAGATTCTTAGATATTTCTAATAATATCATTATAGAATCTAGGGATGCAATGTTCTTTGAAGATAAGTTCCTCAAAGATAAGAACCTGTCACTCCCAGGTGTGCAAGTAACTATTACTGAAGAAGATCCTGGATCAGTACCGAGCACATCCTATTCCGTTCCCGTAGACAACTCTGGCCTAGAGTCTAGGAGAACTTCTGTTAGAGAGCGAACTCCCAGAACCTTCGGTAGTGACTTTGTCACATGCCACGTTGAGGCTGATAACCTATAAGGAAGCGATGAGATCCAGGGATTCACTACTCTAAAAGAAGCAATTGATGAAAAGATGAACTCTCTACTTCAGAGTAACACCTAGACGTTGGCTGATAACCCAAAAGGGGCTAAAACCGCAGGGTGTAAGTGGATTCTGAAAAAGAAATCGAATCCTGATGGTAGCGTAGCTAAGTATAAAGCACGCCTGGTGGCTAAAGGTTTCACACAAGTAAGCAGAGTAGATTACTTTGATTTCTACTCACCCGTGTGTCACTTAGCAACCATTAGGGTCCTCCATGCTATTGCATCTATTGAGAACTTTATTGTTCATCAAATGGATGTTAAGAATGCATTCTTGAACAGAGATCTTACCGAAGAGATCTACATGAAAAAACCTGAAGGTTTCATTGTAAACGGTCACGAAACGAAGGTCTGTAAATTACTTAAGTCTTTATACGGACTAAAACAAGCACCTAAACTATGGCATGAGAATTTTGACTATAGTGTAAAGAACATGAGATTCATATCGAGTCTTTCTGATAAATGTCTTTACATACACAATAGATCAGATAAAGTCGCCATAATTTGCTTGTATGTAGATGATATGCTCATTCTAGGGTCTGATCAATCAGAAGTGGATGACGTTAAGTCAGACTTAATAAAAGAATTTAGCATTAAAGACCTAGGTGTAGCTAACACTATACTTGGCATGCAAGTGAGCTTTGGGAAGAATGACATCTCCCTAAGTCAAAGCCACTACATAAAGTCCATGTTGGATATGTGGGGATACAGTGACAGTTGAGCATTTGAGACACCATACGACTACACTAACCTCCTAAAGCCCAATGAAGGAGCTATGGTTAGACAGTTAGATTACTCTAAGCTGATTGGTAGTCTCATGTATGTTATGGTATGCACTAGACCTGACATAGCCTTTACGGTCGGCATGTTATGCAGATTCACTAATAATCCTGACCAATACCACTGGAACGCCTTAGATAGGCTAATGAGGTACTTAAAGCACACCCAAAAATATGCTTTAATCTATATTGGTCATCCTTCAGTGCTTGAAGGATATTCTGACGCATCATGGTGCTCGAAATTAAACGACAGCAAGTCCACTAGTGAGTTTGTATTCACACTAGGAGGAACAGCTGTAGCCTGGAAGTCCAAGAGGCAATCCTGTATTACACTCCAAACTCTACGCTCTCGCTACAACAGGAGAAGAAGCAGAGTGGCTAGGAGATTTGGTGATGGATATTCCACAGACGAGCCTGAAAATGAGTTCTGTTGCAGTTTACTTTGACAATCAGGCTACTAAAACGATTGCTTCAAACACTTTGTTTAATGGCAAAAGAAGGCAACTAAGGCTGAAACAATCCTGGTTGACCTCACTTACAAGTCAAGGGATTATGACCCTGATTGATGTGAGATCAAAAGACAATGTTGCAGACGCCTTGACTAAATGCCTGAATAGAGCTCTCACAATAAATACATCAGGGGAGATGGGACTAAAGTTCATAGAAATATGAAATTTTCCTCCGTTGTTTATGTTTTAATAGTGAGAACCTATATAATCGCAACATTCAAGCATCTAATAACAGACTGAAAACCCCAAATAATTTCTTGATGAAAACCCAAGATGGTTAGATGTCTGTTATTCCACATTTGATAACTAAACATCTTTCTCATTGTAAGTTGATTCGAAAATTATTCAACTGGGAATAGAAAGTGGTTGTAATCGGTTAATCTAACATTAATGATCATATCACATTATTCCACACCTGATAATGTTGCAAATGTTGTGTGCCAAATCATTCCACATTTGATGATGAGGTACATAATGATCACTAATGAGTAAGATAACAACGTTTGATTTACAAAATCATCACTTGACTGGTTCCTGCTAGACCAGATAGAGATGCTGACAGTGTTATTACACTATTGCTACAAGTACTATGCTCACTCAAGTAGAGCTAGCTTACTTTAAAATGTCACTGCATATATTTTATGAATTCATAGAATTTCTAACTCATGAAATTCCTTCAAGGCTATGATGGAGATGGAGGAGAGAAAGTAGTTTTTGACATGGATGCTGATGATCTACTAGACGAGTAGAATTGTCATATATTTTAATCCTTTTCATTATGTTTTTCAGACTTATATTGATGAATAGCTCTTTGTTTTGGATGTTTAACTATTACTGTTTGTAAACTATTTTTTCAATGTTGTAATGTGCTAACTCTTATGATAATGTGTTAGGTCGGAAACTCAATTTTGTTACTCACTACTTTCTGCACTCCGAAACGTACAAGTTTTTTGTCACAAATATATGAGGAGATTGTTAATGAATATTTGGACAATAAATGGGTTCGGAGGCTTAACGGGTCATGTCGGGTACACAGATACTCAATACCCGTAGATACTCCTTAGGATTGCCTATTTATACCTCCCTAGGGGCAACGAATAGGAGATTCCACTTTGATCCACATTCAGATGCTTCGAGCGGCTTTATCACGTACAAGGCATCATGAGCATGGAATATTTTTTAAAAATTATTAGAATATGGATAAATAGGTATTCTAAATGATTGTAAAAATACCCTAATTAAAATTTTGTAAATTCTTTTTGTAAAATTTTATTCGTTTAGGTATATAAAAATGCAATTTAGTACGTATAATGCACCATGCTTGTTACCAAACAATTATTCTGTTTGAACTACGTGTAATTCATTTAAAAAATCCTTTTTACAGGCATATTCTATTTTAATTATTTGAAATCTCTTTTTAGAACCACTTGGACAAACGACCATCCATGCGAATGACATACATATGATCCACTTGGAATGTAATGTGCAACCCTATATTTGTCGAGTGGGATCATCAGACAAATAGGGAGAAGGGAAGATGGGCTAGTGCGGCCAGGGGCACTTGTGCACTTGCCAACCATGGGCGAGTGCACCCTTGGCATCTTGCACCCTACCCCGGCTCTGGGCGAGTTTACCCAGCATCACTGGGACTCGCCGGCCCCAGGCGAGCACGCCTCAAGTGGAGTGTACTCGCCCCCCAGGGAGTGCTTCATTTTTCCAGGGGATTTCGTATTGGTCTGCGGCTAGCCATACCATACAGCAGGATTTCGCTATTAGTAGGCCGGTTTGGGCTGAGGATAGTAAATCCAAAAGGCGGGATTGCACTATCCGCAGACCAATCATGAAAACTATAAATAGACACCATAAGGCACCTTTGGAGAGAATTCCTTTTTACCTCCTAGAGCTCTCTAGTGCTCTCCAGGCTGCCCGACTCAGCTCTAGTTTGGGAGGGGAAGTTCTTTTAGATCTTCCAGGTTTGTGGCGGGACCTCCTCGCTGTAGCTCACGAGATCTGTTTTTTCCACTATTGTTAGTGAGGTTTCTTTCTCTGAGTACTTGGCCTTGTGTTCCAACTTCGAAGAATTAAGGGCAAGCTACCACAGTCAGTTCAAACTCTAATTCTCCATGTTTCTGTGAGTGTAGACCGTAGCTTGTTCAGAAAATTCATAGTGAATTCCATGGCGGGAAGCGAAGGGTAGGGAACCGACCCACATAGCTCGCCCCTTTTGGGAGATTACGTCAAGAAGAGCGTCTTCGATGAATTTTGGAAGTCGATCTTGGAGACCCTACGCATCGCCCTCACGTCGTCGGGCGAGTGCTCAACCACTGCGATTTTGGAACTCGCCTCACAGGCCTTGGGCAAGGTGGCACCGGCCAGGCGACCAGGGAAGGAAGTGATTGTAGGGGAGGACGAGCGTGCACGAATGTGATTTTCCCCAGCCCATTGGGTACTCACTACTCTGGGGAGGAGACTGACTGAGCACCTTCAGCTCGCCAGGCAGGGTCGGGGAGCCCATTCTGCATACTGATTCTTTTGGCCCCAGTTCCAGAGGGATTCATGGAGCCCTCTATGTCCTACTATACGGGCAAGGATGACCCCCTCCAGCATATCCAATGGTTCGAGGATTTCATCTCCATCAGGCAGATGACGGACGCCTTTAAGTGCAAGTTGTATGCCATCTCGTTCAAAGGAAAGACAAGGGGTTGGTTACACCAGCTTCCCTTAGGTACCATCTACAGCTTTGAAGACTTGCATCGAAGTTTCCTGTTGCGGTTCGCCACGTCCAAGAGGAGGAAGAAGGGTGTTGAGGTTCTTTTCCTAATCCAACAATGGGGCTTAGGAATCATTTGGAAGCTACATGGGACGATTGCAGGAGGAGGTTATTTTGTTCAACGAGTTGCCCGAGCACACCTTGCAGCTTGCCTTAACCCTTGGGTTGCGGCAAGGGCTGTTTAAGATGGGACTCGCCTATGACCCCCATCTGTCCTATGAGGAACTGATAGAGTGAGTGGGACGGGAGATCAAGAGCAAGGCCATAAACAACGCATGTGTGGCAAAGTTGGCCAAATGGTTAGGGAGCGACGAGAAAGCATCAGGAGGTTCTCAGCAAGAGGAGATGAAGGAGAGGGAAGAGCCGAGGAGGCAGGGGTTTCAGCCCCCCCCCCCCCCCCTAGTCAACTGACCAGTCTGGAGGCCAAAGGGAGGACCTCTCCAAGGCCAGGGAAGAGGCCAGTTCCAAGGGCGGCTTTCAGGCAGGACAGGGGGGGTTCAACACTCCGGGGTGGCGACCGGGCCCGAGGCCATTCCATCCCCCACCCCAGCTTGTCAAGGAAATCGGTTGACGAAGAAGAGGGAGAAGAAACGGCCCAGGAGGTGCAGTGTGTAACGGTCCAGGCCCGCCAACACGGGACCCAGCTGGACTGTTGGCACCCTCCCGGCCCAGGCCCGCCAATACGGGACCCAGCTGGCATAGAAAGGGTTCAGCCTAACCAGATGGTCTGCAGACCATTCACCCCAACCCCTCTCTGTCCCACCACAAGGCACAATGGGTTGTTGGAGACTGCAGTCCCCCTTTGATGAGAATTGAGCCAGTTAAGCGGCAGCGCGTGGACTTCCCAGGAGGTCACTCATCCCGTTACTACTCCAGCCCGAGCACGCTTAACTATGGAGTACTTTCACTTCTCATCACCAGAGCTTAATTGGTGATGAGAAGTGAAAGTACTTCATAGTTAAGCGTGCTCGGGCTGAAGTAGTCACGGGATGGGTGACCTCCTGGGAAGTCCACGTGTTGCCGCTTAACTGGCTCAATTCTCATCAAAGGGGGACTGCGGTCTCCAAAAACCCACTGTGCCCTGTGGTGGGACAGAGAGGGGTTGGGGTGCAAGGTCTGCAGACCATCTGGTTAGGCTGAACCCTTTCGGTGCCAGCTAGGTCCCGTGTTGGCGGGCCTGGGCTGGGAGGGTGCCGACGATCCAGCTGGCTCCCGTGTTGGCGGGCCTGGACCGTTACAAAAGTGCAATACTGGAGGATAGGACTTTTTGTAACGGTCAAGGCCCACCAACACGGGACCTAGCTGGACTGCCGACACCCTCCCGGCCCAGGCGCGCCAACATGGGACCCAGCTGGCACCAGAAGGGTTCAGCCTAACTAGATGGTCTGCAGACCATGCACCCTAACGCCTCTCTATCCCATCACAGGGCACAGTGGGTTGTTGGAGACCGCAGTCCCCCTTTGATGAGAATTGAGCCAGTTAAGAGGCAGCGCGTGGACTTTCCAGGAGGTCACCCATCCCGTGACTACTCCAGCCCGAGCACGCTTAACTATGAAGTACTTTCACTTCTCATCACCAATTGACCTCGTTTGTAAGACCCCATTTTTTCATTCAAAAACCTGGGTCTTATGCCCAGAACCGCCGCTTTGCGGTGACTGTTGAAACCGAAATCTCGGTCTCTGTGGAGTTCGGGGTCCCAAAACGGGGTGACCGCGCACTTACTATGCTCAAGTAAACGATCTAGACGCAAGACTAGGAACTCTAAATACAGATCCAAGATCTCAGCGTGGAGGTCCCACCGCACACTCGGAAGACTAACTAACTCTTCCCCTCCCAAGCCAAAGACTGAGCTAAGGCACCTTTGGAGGGCTCTCTTGGCCGGCCAAAATCTCAGAGCCGACCCCTTCCTCTCCATAGGTGCACCTCCCTGCATCTATGCAAAGCCTTTCTCGTCCGATCGACCAATATCGTACTCCCGCCTAACAATTTACTATACGCAGACCAAATGAGGCTGCCAACAGCGTGACTCCGCTGTTCTGGGAGACTATTAGCGGACTCTCAGGGGTTTCCAAGTAAATTTCCCTCTGGACTCCCACTTGACTACGTTAGAAAAGATAAACAAAGAACATGCGTCACAGATTACAGGAATATGAATTCCATACATCGGCACGCAGGCCGGCAATATAAATAAATAAGGTCTTCTCGGGCCGGCACAACCTTGGGCTTAAACCCGCTATTTCCGACTTTGTTCTGCAACACCTGTACGCCAACGTCCTGCCAAGCGGTGGCAAGCGGAACATCGATCAGCTACAACGGGTCAGAGCCTATCGACCCCACCGCTTTTTTGGGTGGCAATATTTCGCCCTTGCAAGCAAGTAGTATGCAACTTCCTCGGAGTCTTCTCCGGGAACCCTAGAACATCACCAATCCAGATTGACATATCCGGATGGGCTTCACACAGCATGCCTAAATCTGTACTCGCGCTTCCGGACACTAATGCAATTACAAGCAGGGATGTACACATCGACCCGTCGGAGAGCTCCCTTCCTCCACCCGTTGGTGGAGAGGGGCTTCCATGCAATCATGATAAATTAGGGCTTCACCTGCCCTAGCAGAAATTTCGTTACCCTTGAAGCGTGCTTTAGAACCATGGAGAACGTTCAAGACGACTGCCCTCTTTGCAGATCTGGCCTCCACTCGACGCTTCGAGTCGCTAAACGACGCTCCAAGCTTATGCCAGACTTTTCTCTTCCTCCAAGCGGCGCACACCATCGCGACTTGCAGTCTCCCCTTGCAGCAGCCCTACAGAGAGCTCAAAAGAGAGGGAGAGGAGAGGGATCAGCCTCCCTTTGCGAAAATGTGAGAGAGGCTCGGGTCCTCCTCCAGTCCGACGAGAGAGAGAGGGAGGTGAGAGGGGCTCGGGGCGGCTCCTCTTTGCTCCAGGACGACGGGGAGAGATGGAGAAGAGAGCTCGGGGGCTGCTCCTCCTTGCTCCAGTCCGACGGGGAGAGCGAGGGATCGAGAGAGAGAAGGGAGATCGGGATTCCTTGCTCCAGGCCGACGGGGAGAGAGAGGAGGAAGGGAGATCGGGGTTCCTTGCTCCAGGCCGACGGGGGAGAGAGGAGGAAGGGAGATCAGGGGGGGGGGGGGGGGGGGGGGGGGGGAGCTCGGGCTGCTTCACGCGAAAAGAAAAGAGGGGAGGGGGGAGTCGGCTGGCTAGGGTTTGGGGGAGGGAATTTAGGTTTTAAATAAAACCTAGCCAAAACTGCTATCCGCAGACCACTTCTCTAAATGCACCCCAGAACCCGCTAGACGCAGCCCAATCAATGCTAGCCAATCACTGGACACCTCGGGTCCCAACTATCTGGGGAGGGTCACACCCGACGGGTATGGGGTTGTACACAATCCCCGCTCTTTGCGAGCGTGCCCCACGCTCGGAAAGAAATGTCCAACCCCAAGTATCCGGCGGGTGGGAGACGACCCGAAAAAAATGGGTTTATAATCATATGAATGATGATTCTTCTCTTTTTTGTACTCATATTTGTCCTGATGTGATAACTTTTCCCTTTGTTGCCTTTAAATGATCAATTTGGTTGTCAACAACCTTGGTTATACATTATGCCTTCTTTTTTATGGTAGAAACATTATGCCCTTCATGTTCTCAAAATGTCATGCAACTTAATGTCTATCAGCAAGCAAACTCATAATTTAGATTGCGGTTATTTTTACTGTTGCATATCGTGTTATTCAGGAATGGGCTTCAGGGATGATTGACAGTGCTGAGGAAAAGAATGCTCACTATTATCTATAATGATTACATAAACAATCATGCATTGAAAATTTAAAATGAATCTGATTTTGTTTCTAAAACTAATTAAATAATATTGTGCCATTGTAGGATTCATTATCTTAAGCTTTTATTTTCAAAACTATTCTTAAAGGGCTTCGATTGTCAGTGAAAACTATCAATTTATCAAGCATAACTGATCCCTTATATGCTAAAAGCCCTATATTGAATCTCATCCTTTCTCAAACTGTCATCCGAGAGGTTTACCCGCTCTGCCGGTTAGATGAGAGCCCGAACAGCGAAACCATCACGGAGCCGAAACCAAAGAGCCTCCACGAGAGGTCAACCTGCCATTATAAAGAACTTGTCGGCTAGGTGAGAGCCCGATTAGCGGGTCTGCTCGGGGCCAACTACCTTTGAAACCTGCCACTGAGTGAGCCTACGGCCCTGCCAGCTAGATGAGAACCTGGTCAGCGGGTCTGCTCGGGGCCAACTGCCTTTGGAACCTACCACCGAGTGAGCCTACAACCCTGCCATCTAGGTGAGAGCTTGGTCAGCGGGTCTGCTCGGGGCCAACTACCTTTGGAACCTGCCATCGAGTGAGCCTATGGCCTTGCCAGCTAGATGAGAGCCTGGTCATCGGGTCTGCTCGGGGCCAACTGCCTTTGTAACCTGCCACCGAGTGAGCCTACGACCCTGCCAGCTAGATGAGAGCCTGGTCAGCGGGTCTGCTCGGGGCCAAATGCCTTTGGAACTTGCCACCGAGTGAGCCTACGACCCTGCCAGCTAGATGAGAGTCTGGTCAGCGGGTCTGCTCGAGGCCTACTGTCTTTGGAACCTGCCACCGAGTGAGCCTACGGCCCTGCCAGCTTGATGAGAGCCTGGTCAGCGGATCTGCTCGGGGCCAACTACCTTTGAAACCTGCCACCGAGTGAGTCTACGGCTCTGCCAGCTAGATGAGATTCTGGTCAGTAGGTCTCCTCGGGGCCAACTGCCTTTGGAACCTGCCATCGAGTGAGCCTACGGCCATGCCAGCTAGATGAGAGCCTGGTCAGCGGGTCTGCTCGGGGCCAACTGCCTTTGAAACCTGCCACCGAGTGAGCATACGGCCCTGCCAGCTAGATGAGAGCCTGGTCAACGGGTCTACTCGGGGCCAACTGCCTTTGGAACCTGCCACCGAGTGAGCCTACGACCCTGCCAGCTAGATGAGAGCTTGGTCAGCGGGTCTGCTCGGGGCCAACCATTCGTTCTGAACATTTTTATACTTATCTTCCGAACTATCCTCCATGTTAATATTCTCACCTGGTGATGAGACTGTATAAAGTATGATTCTCCCTCACGAATGTGACATCCGCATAGACATCATTTCTTAAATGGATAATGGTGATTTTATAACATTGTTTGAGCGAAAAGATATCCTAGAAACACACTTAATAGCCCTGTGATTTAATTTCTCCATATTAGGACTATGATAATGAACAAAAGGACAACTGAAACTTCTAGGATAGGTTTTTGGTTGTATACTCATAGGACATTTAAAACCCAAAATTCTAGATGGAAGATCATTTGTAAGATGAGTAGTAATGATGGCTTCCCCAATATGATTTAGACACATGAAAGTAGAAAGTCAGTCTTGGAAATAATCTTTGATACCTAAACTTTATATTTTACCACCAAAGTGACTTCAGATCATAACATTTTGTAAGAATTATACCAACAAAAATATATAGGTTTAAGGAAAATCGAAGTGACCCTGATGCTACTATCACTAAATGATACAAACCAACGAGCTCCACTTACATTTGAGTATTAGATGACCCCAGAATGTCTCTGAACTAAATGAAAAGGGATAAATCTTATTTTATTGCTAATAGAAAATGTAATATGTTTATACAATTATACTTAGCATGCCCACGCACAACAACATCACTCAAGCCTTTATCCCACTATAGCGGGGTTTGCTACATGGATCTTTTGTCGCCATTGTGCCCTATCTTTAGTCATAACCTCACTAATGCTTAAGTGCATCGTGTCTTGCCGTATAGTTTCATTCCAAGTCTTTATTGGTCTACCCCTCCCTTGTTTATCATGCGATGCCCAACTGGTGCCTCTAATGGTCCCCTTTACGTATGATCGAACCATCTTAGTAGAACTTCTCACATCTTCCCGCGGGTGTCAGCGCATGACCCTGGTTGTCACTGAGTTCCCCTTCTCTAGCCATGACGTTCGCTTGAGTTCTTCTGTGTTAGTCACTCTCCACGCTCACCGCACCATAATGTTGAAACCGAAATCTCGGTCTCTGTGGAGTTCGGGGTCCCAAAAAGGGGTGACCGCGCACTTACTACGCTCAAGTAAACGATCTAGACACAAGACTAGGAACTCGAAGTACAGATCCAAGGTCTCAGCGTGGAGGTCCCACCGAACACCCGGAAGACTAACTAACTCTTCCCCTCCCAAGCCAAAGACTGAGCTAAGGCACCTTTGGAGGGCTCTCTTGGCCGGCCAAAATCTCAGAGCCGACCCCTTCCTCTCCATAGGTGCACCTCCCTGGATCTATGCAAAGCCTTTCTCGTCCGGTCGACCAATATCGTACTCCCGCCTAACAATTTACTATACGCAGACCAAATGAGGCTGCCAACAGTGTGACTCCGCTGTTCCGGGAGACTATTAGCTGACACTCAGGGGTTTAGTAAATTTCCCTCTGAACTCCCACTTGACTACGTTAGAAAAGATAAACAAAGAACATGCGTCACATATTACATGAATATGAATTCCATACATCGGCACGCAGGCCGGCAATATAAATAAATAAGGCCTTCTCGGGCCGGCACAACCTTGGGCTTAAACCCGCTATTTCCGACTTTGTTCTGCAACACCTGTACGCCAACGTCCTGCCAAGCGGTGGCAAGCGGAACATCGATCAGCTACAACGGGTCAGAGCCTATCGACCCCACCGCTTTTTGGGGTGGCAATATTTCGCCCCTGCAAGCAAGTAGTATGCAACTTCCTCGGAGTCTTCTCCGGGAACCCTAGAACATCACCAATCCAGATTGACATATCCGGATGGGCTTCACACAACATGCCTAAATCTGTACTCGCGCTTCCGGACACTAATGCAATTACAAGCAGGGATGTACACATCGACCCGTCGGAGAGCTCCCTTCCTCCACCCGTTGGTGGAGAGGGGCTTCCATGCAATCATGATAAATTAGGGCTTCACCTGCCCGAGGAGAAATTTCGTTACCCTTGAAGCGTGCTTTGGAACCATGGAGAACGTTCAAGACGGCTGCCCTCTTTGTAGATCCAGCCTCCACTCGACGCTTCGAGACGCTAAACGACGCTCCAAGCTTACGCCGGAGTTTTCTCTTCCTCCAAGCGGCGCACACCATCGCGACTTGCAGTCTCCCCTTGTAGCAGCCCTACAAAGAGCTCAAAAGTGAGGGAGAGGAGAGAGATCAGCCTCCCTTTGCGAAAATGTGAGAGAGGCTCGTGTCCTCCTCCAGGCCGACGAGAGAGAGGGAGGTGAGAGGGGCTCAGGGCGGCTCCTCTTTGCTCCAGGCCGACGGGGAGAGATGGAGAAGAGAGCTCGGGGGCTGCTCCTCCTTGATCCAGGCCGACGAGGAGAGAGAGGGATCGATAGAGAGAGAGAAGGGAGATCGGGATTCCTTGCTCCAGGCCGACGGGGAGTGAGAGGAGGAAGGGAGATCGGGGTTCCTTGCTCCAGGCCAATGGGGAGAGAGAGGAGGAAGGGAGATCGGGGGGAGCTCGGGCTGCTTCACGCGAAAAGAAAAGAGGGGAGGGGGGAGTCGGCTGGCTAGGGTTTGGGGGGAAGGGAATTTAGGTTTTAAATAAAACCTAGACAAAACTGCTATCCGCAGACCACTCCTCTAAACGCACACCAGAACCCGCTAGACGCAGCCCAATCAATGCTAGCCAATCACAGGACACCTCAGGTCCCAACTATCTGGGGAGGGTCACACCCGACGGGTATGGGGTTGTACAGTGACACAAACATACGGGAAGATGGTCAGTACAAAGCGTCGATCCTACCGACCATATCGATCACAGAAGAAGAAAAGTATAAACGAATAATATAAGTTCAAGCCCACAAATCACATACTATATATAATAAATGTCCACATGATATAACTGAAATAACAAGGGTTACAATAATAAAGGGCTCATGCCCTGTACATCATGTCCTCACTACAAGATCACTCGCGGAAGCTAACTACTAATCACTCACTGATCCTGAATCTTGTGCTCCTATGCTAGACTGGCCCGCCTTCGTCTGCACCGGCCTCTGGTGTTGCTGCGTCTCCTCGATCCCCTAAAATGATATGGTCCACCGACCGTTAGTCAAAAAGACTAAGTCTTATGTTCCCCAATCCACCCCCAATGGCTCCTAGGCACCTTGTGGGAGGATGAAGCGGAGGACAGCAAGGGGTATAAAACAAAGCAGATGACGGCGGATCTTGTCTACAGGAAATGTCTACAACTACACATGTGTATATAAATAATTGAAGCAGTAATATAAAGCATGGTAAAGAGCAAGTAAAGAACTGTCAGTAAAGCAGGTACATAACAGAAAAGTAATCATTGGTTTATAAGAATGCCCATACAAACCTATTGACCAAGGGGTCGTTTAGCAAGGCCTATCGTAAAAAAAGTCCCATAACCAATTTTTATGATATGGGTAGGGGTTGAAATGCAATGCTTATGCCATGACATGCAGAGATATGCAGTTTATGCTATGTTCACACAAGTGCAACTCACACACTTCGACTCTATGCGCACAGACCTTTAGTTACCCCTTTTTGGAGCTAGCAAGACTCCCAGGATACTCCAGTAGTGGTAAGCGGAAGCGGTGGGTTGGGCCTCGCCCAACCCTAGGTTGGTATTCACACTACCTAACCTAGACCTATCGTACACCTCAACGCAAAACCGTGGAGCATCTGCGTACTCTTACTGGCTGAACCACCAGACTTTCATGGCTAAGTGCAAATTCCACACTTGCTGAGTCAACGTATTGACGTCGGTGTGAACGACCGTCCAATACCGAAGACCCACAACCTTCATGCACATGCAAACATGTTCTACTATATCTCGAGCCATAAACTCCCCGGGCTAACCTGCCCGTCATCATAACCTTCTGAGCCAACGGCTCGCCGGACCAACCCGTCCGTACCCACAAGCATTACTGAGTCACAAACTCACCGGACTAACTAGTCTGCTACTTCAACCACCGAGCCTACCGCTCGAAAACCAAACCAACTAATATACCCCTGAAAACAGGGTGTAAGTGAGTATATTACTAAATTAATCTTGTATACAACTTAACCCTACAATTTATGGTTAATCTTGGACTTCTCGAGGATTACCCTGTAAGGGGCTCGCTACGGTACTACGAACTATACTGGGATGACACCCCAAGGCTCCCTTTCTCAAGGCATTTAATGTTATTGGTATCTACCCATATGCATAACCCTCTTACCGTTTCCCTTGTATTAACCCTAGGTGGTATATGACACTTCCAGGGGAAAGACGATCTTTCGTCAATCACGAGTACAACCTCACCCTGGACTAATCAAGCACTCTTACCACATGACCTCCTTTTTGGTGACCTCAACCTCTCCAACTTGACCAAATACTCCAGTTAAACCCCATTTCCTCTTAGTAGACCACTAGTTACCCAAGTTGTACCATTTTACTATACGCAGACCAAACGAACTATATGAACCACATAAGTGGAAGCAGTGGCGGACCCAGGAATTTTGTCAAACCCGGGCACAAATAAAAATAAAAAATTTTCATTACAAATGACAAAATTTCAATTAGAAGAACAACAAATGTGATTTTAGACATTGCATAAATAATAAAACTTGTGTCTCTTAATACATCGTAGCTAGTTATATGACGTCGTAACCCAGGATCAGAAAGAAATACCTCAACACAATTTAACATGTGTCCCATAATACATGGGGGTGACTTCGCCTGTTCCTGTTCGTATATTGGTCGGAAACGCGGACGCTGGAAGCTAAGGTCGATGGCTTCGTCTGTTCGTCGGCCGCCGGCGCCGCTATCGAAGAAGAGCCAAGAGGGAAGCCGGGAGGCAGAAACATAACTGCAGAAGGAATTAGGGCAGAAGAGTTATCGGGAGGAGTTAACGCCTATCGTGAGCCGGGAGGAGTTAAAAATCATAAATGCCAGTTCCCTAATATCATAAATGCCAGTTACCCATTTCGGCATTTCATACCCGGGCACGTGCCGGGGTATGCCTATGGGTGGGTCCACCCCTGAGTGGAAGTACTCCAAATACTCATCCTCATGACACAAGATTATTACTAGAGGACTATCATGGCATCATAAGACTAAATCCAGAGATTCATATTTTTCCATAACATTTTAGCATTTATTTTAATTTCTCCAATATTTGCCAAGTATGAATATGAGCATGAAGTGTAAGGTATTCTTATGATATGGCCCCCATAAAATTAAGATAAATCTACCATGCCAAAATAACCATAAGTACAGAATGTCACAATTTTACAATTAGGAATTGTCCTCTAATTATAATATTTAGCATCTTTCCAAAGTTGGAGGTTAATGAAGGAACCATAAAAAATACTTATCCAAAAATTATGGAAAAATTACTAGACCTTCATATTAGTCAGAAAAGTCTACTGGCCAAATTTCAGAATTTATAAAGGCAAATTAATCACATAAATGAATATTCCAAAGAAACCTTTCTAGGGAAAATTGTGAAGGAACCTACTGTTAAATAATTACAAAAATTATGAAAGAAATACTAGATCTCCAATATGATCATAAAGGCTTGCTGACCGAGTTTCACAATTTATGCAAATCATTTTCTCACCTAAATAAATATTCCAAATAAATTCTAATATGAACATGTTGTGAAGTAGCCTACTGATAACAATCTCCAAAAATTATATAAACATTTACAGAGCTTCCTAGTGCCCTAAAATGTCATATCATCAAGTTGTAAATTTTTCCAGGGAGTATTGGACCCTCAATCATTTTTCCTAAGATAAAGACAAAATAATTGCCTTGTGAATGAAGTACTGGTTAAATCATTTAATTAATTACACAAAAATTACCAGAGGTCCATCATATGATTATAAAGGCACTACCAAGGTTTCATCACCATCCAAGGCCATTTGAATATGTAAATCTCTTTAATAATGAAAAGCCCTAAAGGGGTTATAACCTAATTTAGGGGGAATAAGAGTTCCTAAAATCCTTCTACAATTTTCGAGGGTATTATTACACCCTTTGAACTTGTACACCAAAATTCATGACCATTCAATAACATTTGACCCCATGTCCTTCGTAAAGCTCCAAGTGCAACCCTAAGGTTAAAACTAGGATCCTAAGGCATATCCAACCCACATCACCCCAAATCTCTCATGGAGGTGTCTTAGGTGGTCCTAAACCAGTGGACAAGGTTTCACATCATGTTGATGAGTTTTGACCACAATACCACAATGTGATCACCATACCTTGTTTTGACCTAGTTTGACCAAACTTGGGTTAGCAATTTTCCTAACCAAATCAGTCCCAGCTGGGCTGAAATTTTTACTAGGGTCATATAATAACCCTAAGAAACACCCACCAAAATTTGGAGGGGATTGGAGGTCATTAGACCATAAATTTAAATAATATATGAATTATTAAATTATTACAAAAACCTTAGAAAAATGTTCTTTTAAAATTCTCATCTTTGGATATGTTATGGGTGTAGGTACAAATAGCCTAAGTTTCAATTTTCAAGTCAATCTCATAACCCAATCAAAAGTTATTCAAGAAATGGTGGCTGTCCTACACTTGGGACCAGTCCCACCAAAATGGACCTACAGGGAGCTACATAACTCCTTTTGGGCTGAAACAAATTTTAAAATAAAGTAGACTCTAAGGTCTACAACTTTGTTGTTGACCACTTTTTCTGTATAGGGCCCTAAGTAGTTTTATTAATTAATTCTAGGTACAACCATATATGTGACAGAAAATGCAATTACATAAGGATTTATATTAAATGATTCTGCACGAATCCTGAAGCAAAATCGTGTGGAAGCTGGTCATCTTCCTCCTCCAGCCAATGGTTAGGATTGAACCGACCTGTAGCCTATCTACCTTAGTTTTCCTGGCCACCCACGCCCCTCCCCGGCCGGCCAATGCCACCACCACCTTCCTTGAGGTGGTGGCCGCCGATGGGAGGTCTTGGCCGGCCGGTGGTGGCCGGAAATGGGGGTTTAGACAAGAGGAAAAAGCTCCAAAAAATGGAGTTTTCGGCTGACACGATCTAGGGCCAATTGGCCTTAAAGCTTTCAAGCAATAAATGCAGATCTATCCACTAAGGTAGAGGAGAAGAACCAGACCTCCAATCGGGCTCGAGGGTGGTTGTTTCCCGGATTTGCCATGGCCGCCCCCTTCAAGTTGTGCTCCTTGCCGATCTCTTGATTCTCCACCAAATGCAATGATCTAAGACTCGATTTCAACTGATATCCCCCTTCTGAAGGTGATGGAATTTGAGGAGGGGAAGGCTTAATGGTGGAGTGCCATTAATGGCCATTTCGGTTTCTCTTGAAAATTCTTGAATCCTCCACCGGATGGCATGGGAAAGGCTGGAAAACGTCTTAGAATTCAATGGGGAGATGAATGGAGGATGTGAGGAGATGAATGAGGGGTCAATTTGCCTTGGATGCCATGAATTCACCTTGAATGGCCACTTTCTCTCTCTTCAAATTGGGGGAAACTCCCAATTTCTCTCTCCTAGTCACCCCCTCCAGAAATTGGATGGCATTTCATGTAATTTCAGTTGTGACTAATCATTTGGGGCATTGCAATTGGGTTTAGCCCAAAGAGATTGAGCTTTGGGCTTAATTAACCCAAGTTGGGCAATATTGACCAAGTGTTGACTTTGGTCAAAGTGGTGAAATTAATTAGGCCCAATGGGTCAATGTTGACCCATTGGACTCTCATAGTGATCAATGGAAATTTGGGAAAGTCAATTGGTCCAATTGAACCCTAATTGACCCTAAATAGGGTGGTTTGACTTATTTGGTGCTAGGGTTGACTTTGGTCAAATTGACCAAATTGGTGGCCTCATGATGGGGCTTTTTAGTCCATTGGGTCCCTAATATCCTTATAAGGTTAGGGGCAAGGTCAATTTGGCATGGTGGAGGCCAATTGACCCTAATTAGGCTACCTTGTCCAATTTAAGGTTAGGGTTGACTTTAGTCAATTTGGCCTCTTTCGTTGACCCCAATGGGTCTTAGATGCTCTAAGGGACCCCTTAATAGGTTAGGTATGTCATGGTGGGGTCAAAGGATCAAGGTGAGGCCCTTAAGTCCAACCCTATGTTTGTTTACTAGAAATTGCTATTTGCAGACCAAGGTGCTCTTCCCCTTCAAGCCTAAGGCCAAGTGATCTCTTCAAGCTTCCTAGGGTTTTGTCATAACCTAGTCATAACAAAACCACTCTAGGGTTCTAGTTGTTTGGGGGATGTTACAAATCCTAATAAACAAAAAATAATAATTTCGTCCCCGAAATTCAGGTAGGTGCGGGATTTTTACCGTGAGTGACCGAACGTAGCATCCCCTAAGAATTGAAGTTATTCCTGACTCCAAGAGCACCGACTATCTCTGCTACATCAGTTCTAGTGGCTCCAAGTATATCCCTCCTGTCAATGATTTCTTTACAGGACCTTGACCAGTGGGAGCTCCTTGCGCCGCAAGAGTCGCATCTCGGTGTCGTCTATCCGGACCGACTCCAGGTGAATCAATAGATCGGAGGCTACCAGGCCATCTATAGTAGAAATTTGCTGCTCCGGCCATAGTAGAGCTCTCCTAAAAGAGGAGAAAAGGAAGACGTCGTGCAATCCAGCTAACTCTGGCGGTAGCTCTAGTCTATAAGCCAACGAGCCGATCCGCTCCAGGATCCTGTAGAGCCCCATTTATCTTAGAATGAGCTTCTTCGGCCCGCATACCCATGAGACTCCATGCATCAGATGTTTCTTCCGGAACACCCGGTCTCCAACCTGGAACTCTACCTGATAATAGCATGCATCGTAATACCTGACCTGGCTGCTCTGGGCCTCCAACATCCTAACTCGAATCAGTCGCACTCTGGGCATCTATGTCCTCCATAAATTCCAAGCCGAGTGCCTTGGGATCCTCACCCTAGATCCAAGATAGTGAAGTCTTGTGCCTCCGTCCCTCTAAGGGTGGAAAGTTGTGCTGAACGTCAACCAAGAGCTGAGATAAGCCTGGACTGATCTTCACTCTTTAGACATAAATTGTTCATCCTGATCTGACATGGTCGTCATGGGTACACCACGATAATGGACAAACATCTCATCAAATCCCATCAAATACCCACAGGAGCATCATTCCAGCCCGGGGTGACCCTAACTACCTTGGTCAATATATGCTCGATGTTCCAAAGCAAGGTAAGAATTAGATCGTTCTGACCATAGTAACCTTTATTTTTATATTTTAAATCCAATAATTCAGCGTTTTAGATCTCTGGTTATTCATCATCATGGCTTCCAAGGTTTGAGGATTGTAATCGTAGTTAAAATATTCTACCAGAATAGGGAGTGATTTTTAATAAGTCATGAGTTAATCACTTCTGAATGCCCCAAGTCACAAGAACCTCAAATACAACTATGACTTGTTTGACCTAGTTTCCGTCCATAACTTCTAGAATGGGACATCGGCATCCCTAAGTGATTAATACCGGCGACTTTACATTTCCAATAATTCAACTAAGGTTAAGTCGTTGCTCGATCTATGATGTCTATCCATTGTCCTAGTAATACTACAGATCATTATTCTGAACATACTGTTATACCATCTCATCTTTGCCCGAGTAACATCGAATAAGATCGACTTTAAAATCACCACGTTCACGACCCAACACCTTCTAAATTAGATCCAAAGGCAACCCAAGTCAGTAACTAATTTGCCCAATAAACAAAATGTAAGCCCCAATAAACAAAAGGTAAGCCACTATCTATTTTGGGCTAAGTATCTTTGATATCTCCATGTTATATTCATCCTAAGTATGTAACCAATCCTCAGGGCACACAACCATAGACTTGAGGTTCTATCTTGAGACTTGTTGGTGTATTCCATACATTAGACTCTTCAAGGTACCCTATACGACAACCTTATCAGGGTCAACATGTGACCCAATCCCAAACGGGTATCTTCAGAACTTAAATTCTTATCTGATGGTGGTTGTCTCTACATAAACATGTCACCGGTACGAGGGTTAGATCTACGAGTCCCCTACCATTCTGCTTATGTGTCAATCTCTTCCTCTAGCCTCTTTGGGGTATCCTCGTACCTTAATCAAAATTATACCTACGGTCTATTTCATACTAGGGCATGGTATAAATTGTCATGGTAAGTCATGTGTCCTAGTGGGGTTGAGTCAAACTCCTTGTCTGAGGGAATATCTAAAGAGAAATCTGTAGCCGGAGGTATTCCCTGCTGGGGGCACGGTTCGCCGCAGGCTACAAAAGAAAACTTGGCACTCGTAAGGAGATTTTGGCTAAAAAGATTCAGTTAAAAGTGGACTTTTCCATGTGGTTTCCCATATGGGCACACCATTGCTTCTGCTGCTTAGTTTGTCCTCAAACTAAACTCGCGCAGGGTGGCCCAGGGTTTGTGGACTTCTTTTCTTCAGATCGAGGTTTGCTCTGATACCAGTTTATAAGACCCCATTTTTTCCCTTCAAAAACCCAGGTCTTATGCCCAGAACCGCCGCTTTGCGGTGACACCAACATACGTGAAGGTGGCCACTACAAAGCGCCGATCCTGCCGGCCATATCGATCATAGAAGAAGAAAAGTATAAACGAACAATAGAAGTTCAAGCTCATAAATCACATACTATATATAATAAATGTCCACATGATATAACTGAAATAACAAGGGTTACAATAATAAAGGGATCATGCCCTGTACATCATGTCCTCACTACAAGATCACTCGCGAAAGCTAACTACTAATCACTCATTAATCCTGAATCTGGTGCTCCTGTGCTAGACTGGCCCGCCTCCGTCTGCACCGGCCTCTGGTGTTGTTGCGTCTCCTCGATCCCCTAAAATGATATGGTCCACCGACCGTTAGTCAAAAAGACTAAGCCTTATGTTCCCCACCCCTCCCCTAATGGCTCCTAGGCACCATGTGGGAGGATGAGGCGGAGGACAGCAATGGGTATAAAATAAAGCAGATGACGACGGTTCTTGTCTACAGGAAATGTCTACAACTACACATGTATATATAAATAATTGATGCAGCAATATAAAGCATGGTAAAGAGCAAGTAAAGAACTGTAAGTAAAGAAGGTACATAATAGAAAAGTAACCATTGGTTTATAGGAATGCCCATACTAACCTATAGACCAAGGGGTCGTTTAGCAAGACCTTGTTGGATCTTGTGGCGCACTTAGAGGGGGGGGTGAATAAGGGCAATTTAATCCTTTGAAATTTTTTATAAAAAACGAAACAATATATGAATATAGAGACAAATAATTGAATTTAAAAACAAGATTTTATTTCATCAACGATAATGAGTAGAAATGATTCCAATAAAGCTTGGAATCAAAGGCTTACAATTAATAGAATCTCTTGTCTCTTTTCACCGGTCCTTCTCCTAAGGACCGGTTGGCTATAGCCTATATCTCCCAGATATAGACACTAGCTTCCCCCTAAATCAAATCTTGATCTAGACGCAGCACACATGGAGGCGATTTTCTCCCAAGCCACACAAGGACTTGACACCGCACACAAGACGATGATTTACCCTAGACCACACAAGGATCTAACACCACACACAAGGTGATGATTTCCCCTAAGCCTCACACGGACTTAGACACCGCACACACGGCGATGATTTTCCCAAACCAATTACAATTTATGAAATGAAAAATGTAAATACAATATATGAAACTAAAACTCCCTCAAGAAGAGCTCTGAAGATGATGGTCGACCAATGGGAAGATCTTCAATCTCGCAAGTACGGTCGAATCTCCTTCACTCTTGAAAATGTACTGGACCAAGGAAGTTCGTCTGGAATCTGTCTGGGAATCAAGGCTCTTTCAACATTCCCAAATCTCTGAAATTCGTGGCCTTTTATAGAACTTTTCACAACTGCCAGCTATCGCGCGGCGATATCGATACCGCCCCGCGATATCGCTGAAACGTGGATGGACAATGTGGGCTGTCGCGCGGAACGTGGCTGATCGTGTGCTGTCGCGCGGCGATAGCGATATCGCCCCGCGATAGCGCTGTAACGTGGCTTCGAGCGCGGCAACGTGTGGAACATGGCTGACGTCAGCAGCAACCGTTGACGCTATCGCCTGGCGATAGAGTTAACGCCAGCGATACTGCGATTTTCGTTTTCTTCATTGATCTGCTCAGCCAATCCTTAGTACATAAAATATCTGTTATCCCTGCACAAAAAAAACACATACCAAGATCAAATCCATCTGGGATTTGTTATTCTCAAACCAAGAAGCGCGGAACACATGTTGCAACAATCTCCCCCTTTTGATAATAACAAATCCACTAAGAAAGAAATCATGTCAGATCAGTAGAATGTGCTACAACATAGATGATCATTATGTATCAAAGTTCGAAAAGATATTTAATGAACTCTGAACTCCCCCAATATATAAGCTCCCCCTATATAAAAGCTGTCCTTCCTCAATAAATGATTACTCCCCCTAAATGTTCTTAATCAATTGATTACTTGATTCGTGATTTCTTACTTAATGCTCCCCCTTTTGATATTAGCAAAAGAAGGTGGGGTATGGAAGGTAAAATAGATTAGGAGTTGAGTAGCAAATGCAGAAGCGGAAAGAAGTGAGAGAGTTATAAATTAGTAAAAGAATTATGAAAACAAGAGGAGTAGAATATCAACAATGATAAACATGGAATAGGATTACAATGAAATTTGGGAATATAATCATGTAAAAAGTTGTAACATGTGGAAAAAGCCAATGTATGAGTATGATTTAAACATTGAAAATAGTCAAGCTAAGATATCTAAAGTAATAATACAGATGAAAGAGAAGAGATAAACTATTTTCGGTCCAATTCTTATGAGAAGAAATTTTATAAAAGATAATGATGTGTATATGTGAAGAGCGATAAAGTGAACATATTCCTTAAGAAATACTTTCACATGAAGGTTTGTAAAATATAATACAAGAAACATTCATACCTAAAAGATCTTCATAAATGATTTTATGTCACAATGATTAAGAAATGACCAAGATTGTTTGCACAAGACACTTTACAATTCTTGTCAAGGTGCTCAACCTCACAATGCTCATTAAGACTTATCAGGACGGTGAGTAGAGCTTGATGGAGTAACCTAGTCATCATTTATTTGACTTTGACACTTTTATTCATCATTTTTTTTAAATTATGACTTAGGACTCCGAATTCACTTGGATTGCAAACATGAGAATAACACAATTTTTTTTATAAAATGTCCAATAATTGGGAAAATCATTTGTGAATAAAACATAAATGAAAGAAAATTTAGCTATGCATTTCAGGCTTGAAAAAAAAAGGTTAACAAACCAATATCATGTAAAAAGAAACTTAAGTAAATGTCAATTATCAACTTGTGTAAGTGTTAGTACATTATCAAATATAAAATATTACTCATACTTAGAGGCATGCGGAACAATTTTACTCAATTTATAGTCATCAAAAATATACGTACATATCTTAAGCAAGAGAAATTAAGAACAATGTTCAAAGGACTCATAAATGAAGAATCACATGTACTAGCTATGGTACCATGATAACTATCCAAAATTACTACTGTAATACTAGAAACATGTTTGCAAAAAGACAGCTCAGAAGTTGATTAGAAAAATGAAGGAAATTAGATATCGCCAGGCGACAGTGATAACGCGCGGCGATAGTGGTTTTTTATATAAAAAGTGAACAATCAGAAAGGGAAGTCCAATATTCTCATTTGACCGACCCTAGACTGCTGGACTTCGTCTTCCTTCTCCGAAAACCTTAATCATCAAATTTGTATTGTTCATCAAAAATAATAATAGATCTAGAATCTTGATGATGAAAGAAGATAGATCCATGGAAAAAATTTTCATTTTGAACATACATTTTAGATCTTAAATATTTTGAAGTAAAAAGGCATTTTTATGAAAAATAATCACTAATGTTGAATTTTTTTGTTGTAGATCTACAATGTTTGTGCAATTTTAGTGACTATAATCAAAATCTAAGTCTAGATCTATAAATTTCTTTCAACATCAACTATTAATTTTAGTAAAAATAACAATGTGTATGTTCTTGTAAAAATAATTGTTATGTAATTTTGAGAACGTGTTGTTTTTGTTTTTGTTTTTTTTGTTGTTTTTTTGTTAATTTGAGACCACAGAACCTAAGAATTTTAATCGAAAAGTACCAAAAAGAATTGATTTGGATATATCGCCCGGCGACAGTACTGTCGCCGGCGGTAGTGAACAATACCGAAATTTTTAATTTTAGATTTCTGAAATTTTTTCTTATTTCATAATAGGAAATGGCATCATCATCTCGTGCCAGGAAATCTACCAGCAACAACCCTCACTCCTCGTTCCAATCTTATTCAGGTATTGAGAACGCATCAATCGGTGTTCCAAAATGTTTGGATGGATCTGTGCCAACACATATATATGAGTGTTTGGTTGAGGTAGATATAATGTCCCTCATTATACCGAATATGTTCTCCTCGTGGTTTGTTAGAGAATTTTATAATAACTTAGAAGACCCGAAAAATACGGGTTTGAATGGAGGCATAAAGTCTAAAATTCAAGGAGGGGAAATAGAAATCACCCTTGAAGATCTCAGAAATGAATATGGTCTTGCAACTTGTGAAGAAAATATGATTGATATCGTGGAAAATTACCGAAAGGATCGGGATTGGACATGTTTGAATCAAAGCCTTCATGGGAAGGAGAATAGTGGTTTGGTTCAAGTTATCACATCACTTAGTCGCGATGCTTTTATCGTGCAAGAGATATTAAGGAATACGGTTATGTTAAAGACCGGAGATACAAGGAAGATCACGGCTCAATTGAGATTGGTGACTTACTATATATTGGAGAAAGTGAAGTTCGATGTGGCTGACTTTGTCTTATCCATTATACGATATACGTATAAGATGATGCATCCTCTTAGGAGGAAATTGAATACACTTCCATTAGGAAGTGTTATTCAAAGGCTCATATATAATAAATATCGATGGATAGACCAAGAAATCTTCATCGACGATTGTATCCCGGCTATACATTCTGTAGAACCAGCTAGAGTTCCTTCTTTTAGAGCAGCATCTTCTTCAAGACAACCACTCCGAAGAGGAGGGTCTTTACGTAAAAGAATAGAAGTTCTAAGTGATTCGGTTGAGGAGATTAGAGAAGAACAAAAGCGAAGTAATTCGGGTATCAGAAAATTCATGAAGTTTCTAGTCAAGGGGCTGAAGCTAAAACCAACGCCGGAAGAAGAGAGAGAATGGGATCCTCTACGTCATTCAATAAGGCGAACTTGAAGAGCTAGAGAACCTACACCGATCTCTAGTGATGATATTGCTGCTTCTGAAGAAAATCTGGATGAATGATAGATTTAGTGCTGTGGATGTAATAATATTTATGCTTTGAAGAAGTATGAGCTATCGCCCGACGACATCACTGTCGCCCAGCGATAGTGAAAACTCTATCTTTGATCTGTTTTTCTGTTCTGGTTTTATCATATGCATTTTAAGAGAATTTTTATGACAATTTGACTTTGTTCTGTGATAGTTTGTTTAATTACATATTATAAGAGTAAATAATTTAATAATTTTTAATAATTTTTGATAACACATAAGAATTAAATACATGTAATTTCCAGAAATAATTAAAATAAAAATTTTAAGATTTATATTTCTAAGATTCCAAGTTCTAATCTTAACATAGAAAAGCGTGAATCATTAAGTGGTTTTGTAAAAATATCCGCTAATTGTGAATCCGTTCCTATGAAGTTGATTTTTACATTACCCTTCTTAATATGATCCCTTATAAAATGATGTCGGACATGTATATGCTTAGATCTAGAGTGTAATACGGGATTATTAGTTAAGTCTATAGCACTTTTATTATCACACTTTAATTCTACACTACTTTGTTGCAAGCCAAAGTCTTCTAATGTTTGTGACATCCAAAGAGCTTGGACACAACAACTACCTAGTGCAATATATTCGGCCTCGGTAGTAGAGAGGGCAACAAAATTCTGTTTCCTACTCGACCAAGAAATAAGTGAAGGACCGATAAAATGACAAGTGCCACTAGTGCTTTTCCTATCTAAAGAATATCCCGCATAATCTGAATCCGAAAAACCATGTAGAATAAAGGAATCATTATGAGGATACCATAATCCTAATTTAGATGTTCCTATAGGATATCTAAAGATGCATTTCACCGCTTTTAAATGTGACTCTTTAGGATTAGCCTGAAATCTAGCACATAAACAAATGGCAAACATAATGTCAGGTCTAGATGCGGTTAAATATAATAAAGATCCTATCATACTCCTATAAAGGGTTTGGTCAATTGAAACTCCACTTTCATCTTTCCTAATTTTAGTGAAGCACTCATAGGAGTGTTTGCATGCTTAAGATTTTCAAATCCAAATCTTTTTAACATATCATGAATATATTTGGATTGACATATAAAAATACCATCATGTTTTTGTGTAATTTGAAAACCTAGAAAATATGAAAGTTCTCCTACCATGCTCATTTCAAATTCATTTTTCATAATTTGAACTACTTCATTACACAACTCTTCATTAGTGGCCCCAAAAATAATATCATCAACATAAATTTGCAAAATAACTAAATAATGATCAAATTGCTTAATGAAGAGTGTAGAATCGGCACTTCCCATTTTATAATCGTGCATTAACAAATACTGAGTTAATCGATCATACCAAGCACGAGGCGCTTGTTTTAATCCATAAAGTGCTTTATCTAGTTTATAAACATAATTTGGATATTTCTCATTTATAAAGCCAGGGGTTGTTCTACATAAACCTCTTCTTTTATATACCTATATAAAAATGCGGTTTTGACATCCATTTGATATAATTTAAATCTTTTAAAATAAGCAAATGCAAGAAATATCCTAACCGCTTCTAATCTTGCTACGGGTGCAAAAGTTTCATCAAAATCTACACCTTCAATTTGTGCATAACCTTTTGCAACTAATCTGGCTTTATTTCTAACAATTCTAGATTCATTATCCAATTTATTTTTAAAAATCCACTTAACTCCAACTACAGGATGATTTTTGGGTCGTTCTACAAGATTCCAAACCTTATTATGTTCAAATTGATTAAGTTCTTCATTCATAGCTAAAAACCAAAATTCATCATTTAAAGCGGTGGAAACATCTTTTGGTTCTATTTCAGAGACAAAGCAAAGGTTTGAAAATAAAACTTGTAACGATGAATGAGTACTAACCCCTTTTTGCAGATCTCCAATGATAAGCTCCTTTGGATGATCCTTTGAAAATCTCAATTCACTTGGAGGCACATATTCTTCTCTTTCTTCTTCTTCTCTATCTTTTTCTTCTCTTTCTCCTTCTCTTTCTTCTTCTTTTTCTTCTTCACTTTCTCCAAGTTCTTCATCATCATTCTCCACCGAAGGAAGGGGTTCATTTTCCTGTAATTTTTTTTTTCTACACATGAAACAAACTCATCAAACCTAACATGAATAAATTCTTCAACTATCTTTGTTCTTTTATTAAAAATCCTATAAGCTTTTACTAGTTGAAGAATAGCCAATAAAAATACCTTCATCACATTTTTCATCAAATTTTCCTAAGGAATCTTTAGAATTTAAAACAAAACATTTACAACCAAAAACTTTGAAATAAGAAATATTTGGTTTTTTACTAAAAATTAATTCATAGGGAGTTAATTTTAAAATAGGACGAAGCATTTTTCTATTAATTACATAACATGTCGTACTAACCGCTTCAGCCCAAAAAGATTTTGGTAATTTAAACTCAGACAGCATCGTACGGGCTAACTCTTGAAGAGTTCTATTTTTCCTCTCCACTACACCATTTTGCTGTGGTGTGCGTGGAGCGGAAAATTCGTGTTTAATTCCTAACTCCGTACAAAAAGAAATAAACTTTTCATTTTCAAATTCTCCTCCATGATCCGATCGTATGCGTTTAATTTTTAACTCAAATTCATTTTGAATACGCAAACATAATTTTGAAAATTCTGAAAATGCATCGGATTTGGAGGTTAGAAATAAAGTCCAACAAAAACGAGAATAATCATCAATCAATACAAATGTATATTTTCTACCTCCTAAGCTAGAAATTTCAATTGGCCCAAATAAATCCATATGTATTAACTGAAGTGGCCTAGTGGTAGAAATAATATTTTTACTTTTGAAAGATGATTTTGAAAATTTTCCTTTTTGGCAAGATACACATAATGAAGATAAATTTCCATTTAATAATGGTAAACCTTTAATTAATTTATCTTTTGAAAGTTTTGTAATTAACTTGGCACTAGTATGTCCAAGTCGCCTATGTCATAATTCTAATTCATCATTTTCTGATAAAAAACACTTTAAAGTAGATTTTGAAAAATCACGAAATTTTATCATATATACATTATGACATCTAGGTGCGGTAAAAGCGATTTCATTTGTTTTAGAATTAATAATTTTGCACAAATTTGTAGAAGATTCGAATAAAACATCTAAACCTTTATCACATAATTGACTAATAGAAATCAAATTATGCTTTAATCCTTCTACAAGTAAAACATTTGAAATTGAAAAATTTTTGTTACCCACAACTCCGATGCCGATGATTTTTCCTTTTGCATTATCTCTGAATGTAACAACTCCTCCTTTCTTCATCTCCAGGCTAAGGAACTTCTCTTTATTGCCCGTCATGTGCTTTAAACAACCCGAGTCCAAGGACCACACGTCTTCTTTGTCCTTAGCCTGCCAACACACCTAGAAAGAAGAGGTGAGTAAAGATCTGGATACCCAAGTGGTTCCACCCATAGTATAGGTGGAAGCCTTAGGCACCCAGATTTGTTTAATTTTACTTTTTCCTTTCCTCCAGCAAGAGTCCGTAGTGTGACCAAATCTATTGCATTTGGCACATGTAATGTATTGAGAAGAGTATAACTTTTCTGGATTTTTACTGGATGAGGATGCAGCATCAGACAATTTATTAACTTCAGAATTTTAAAAAACAGAATTTCTGGACTTTTCGCTGTCGCCGATAATAGTGGTTATCGCCGGGCGATAGCTTCCTGACGTGTATCTGAGTCCAAACCTTCCAGATCCATGACATTGGTATCCTAAGATCATATCCAGTGATCTTTGGCCCATTCCAAATTTTTCATGGCTAGCGTTAAGTCATGAATCTGGTTTCTCATTGCTGTATTTTCGGATACAAGATTTACACATCTACGTTCAAAAGATTTCTTTCCCTCATGGACTTTGGAAATTGAAGATTTCAGATCTCTCTCTAAAATCTCATTCTTTTTAGTAAGAATTTTTATTGTATAATGAGATTTGGAAAGAGATTCTTTAAGTTCTTTAATTCTTCCCACAAAGTGATCACACTCTTGACAAGAAATTTTTCCTTTTCCAATAGTCTTAGTTTCATCTAACAATTTTTTATTTTCTTTAAGTAAAATTTTATTTTCAGATTTAAGAAGATCATTATCTTTTAGACTCTTTTCAAAAAATTTGCAAGTCTTTAAAAATTCAGAAAATAATTGATCATAGGTTGGAGGAGTTACCTCAGTGTCGCTTTGGACACTGCATTCGTCATCAGATATGACGCTCTTTCCCATTAAGCACATGTTGGCCTCCTCTTCTTCACTTGAGCTTGAACTCCTTGAATCCTCAGAAGTAGTATCATCCCATGTTTCCGTCTTCAGCACCTTCTTCTTCTCTTTGTGCTTCTTTTCTTTTAGTTCTTTCAAGTACTTTGGACACTTGCTTCGGATGTGTCCTAACTTCTTGCAGTGATAGCACTCCGGTGGCGGTCTCTCTTCCTCCTCATCGTCTTCCTTTCCTTTTTTCTTCCTAAATGTCTCCTTCTTAAAAACTTCTTAAATGAATTCCTCCTCTCTGGATTTTTCATAAATTTTCTAAACTTTCTAACAAATAAACTTTCCTCAACTTCTTCTTCCTCCTCTGAATCACTAGTTTCCTCCTTCTTAGATCTTAGAGCCAATCCCTTCTTCTTTGGCTCCATATACTCTTGTTGTTGAATTTTCAATTCAACTTCATGAGTTTTCAAGTTTCCAATCAGGCTTTCAATATTAAGAGCTTTAAGATCATGAGATTCAGAAATAGCCGTCACTTTGGGATTGAATTTAGGGGGGAGAGATCTAAGAAGTTTTCTCACCAAATCACCATTCGAAAAAAAAATTCCTAAAACTTTTGAGTCATTTATTATCTTAGTGAATCTTGTGTACATGGTATCCACATCCTCATCTACCTCCATCCTGAAATTTTCGAATTCTGACTCCAATTGGAAAAGCTTTGAGTTCTTTACCTGCGAGGTACCTTCATGAGTAATTTCCAATAAATTCCAAATTTCATATGCAGTTTGACATGCGCAGGTTCTACTAAATTTAGTTTTATCAAGAGCACAAAATAATGCGTTCATTGCTTTTGCATTATTTTTGCATTTTAATTTGTCCTGGTCATCCCATTTATCTTTGGGTTTCTCCATGACAATATCACCAATTGTAAAAATAGGATGAGTATAATTTGTTTCTACCATATTCCATACTTCAATATCTAATGATATTAAAAAACACCTCATCCTAGTTTTCCAATAATTATAATCGGAACCCGTAAATAATGGTGGTCTAGTTATTCCTTGCCCCTCGAAAAATGCAAGATCATGGTGCGCCATAATTCCAGGTGGTTAAACCTTATAAGGAATTAACCTAGCTCTGATACCACTTGTTGGATCTTGTGGCGCACTTAGAGGGGGGGGGGGGGGTGAATAAGGGCAATTTAATCCTTTGATAATTTTTATAAAAAACGAAACAATATATGAATATAGAGACAAATAATTGAATTTAAAAACAAGATTTTATTTCATCAAAGATAATGAGTAGAAATGATTCCAATAAAGCTTGGAATCAAAGGCTTACAATTAATAAAATCTCTTATCTCTTTTCACCGGTCCTTCTCCTAAGGACCGGTTGGCTATAGCCTATATCTCCCAGATATAGACACTAGCCTCCCCCTAAATCAAATCTTGATCTAGACACAGCACACACGGCGACGATTTTCTCCCAAGCCACACAAGGACTTGACACCGCACACAAGACGATGATTTACCCTAGACCACACAAGGATCTAACACCACACACAAGGTGATGATTTCCCCTAAGCCTCACACGAATTTATACACCGCACACACGACGATAATTTTCCCAAACCAATTACAATTTATGAAATGAAAAATGTAAATACAATATATGAAACTAAAACTCCCTCAAGAAGAGCTCTGAAGATGATGGTCGACCAATGGGAAGATCTTCAATCTCGCAAGTACGGTCGAATCTCCTTCACTCTTGAAAATGTACTAGACCAAGGAAGTTCGTCTGGAATCTGCTCTAGGAATCAAGGCTCTTTCAACATTCCCAAATCTCTGAAATTTGTGGCCTTTTATAGAACTTTTCACAATTGCCAGCTATCGCGCGGCGATATCGATATCGCCCCGCGATATCAATATCGTGGGCGCCCCGCGATATCGATATCGCCCCGCGATATCGCTGAAACGTGGATGGACAACGTGGGCTGTCGCGCGGAACGTGGCTGATCGTGTGCTGTCGGGCGGCGATAGCGATATCGCCCCGCGATAGCGCTGTAACGTGGCTTCGAGTGCGGCAATGTGTGGAACATGGCTGACGTCAGCAGCAACCATTGACGTTATCGCCTGGCATAGAGTTAATGCCAGCGATACTGCGATTTTCGTTTTCTTCATTGATCTGCTCAGTCAATCCTTAGTACATAAAATATCTGTTATCCCTGCACACAAAAAAAACACATCTGGGATTTGTTATTCTCAAACAAAGAAGCGCGGAACGCATGCTCCAACAGACCTATCATATAAAAAGTCTCATAACCAATTTATATGATATGGGTATGGGTTGAAATGCAATGCTTATGCCATGACATGCAGAGTTATGCAGTTTATGCTATGTTTACACAAGTGCAACTCACACACTTCGACTCTATGCGCACAGACCTTTAGTTCCCCATTTTTGGAGCTAGCAGGACTCCCAGGATACTCCCGTAATGGCAAATGGAAGCGGTGTGTTGGGCCTCGCCCACCTCTAGGTTGGTATTCACACTACCTAACCTAGACCTATCGTATGCCTCAACGCAAAACTGCGGAGCATCTGCGTACTCTTACTGGCTGGACCACCAGACTTTCATGGCTAAGTGCAAATTCCACACCTGCCGAGTCAACGTATTTACGTCGGTGTGAACGACCGTCCAATACCAAAGATCCACCACCTTCATGCACATGCAAACATGTTCTACTATATCTCGATCCATAAAATCCCTGGGCTAACCTACCTGTCATCATGACCTTCCGAGCCAACGGCTCGCCGGACCAACCCGTTCGTACCAACAAGAATTACTAAGTCACAAGCTCACCGGACTAACTAGTCCGCTGCTTCAACCACCGAGCCTACCGCTCGAAAAGCATACCATCTAACATACCGGTGAAAATGGGGTGTGAGTGAGTATATTACTAAATTAATCTTGTATACAACTTAACCCTACAATTTATGGTTAATCTTGGACTTCCAGATGATTACCCTGTAAGGGGCTCGCTACGGTACTACGAACTATACTGGGATGACACCCCAAGGCTCCCTTTCTAAAGGCATTTAATGTTATTGGTATCTACCCAAATGCATAACCCTCTTACCGTTTCACTTGTATTAACCCTAGGTGGTATATGACACTTCTAGGGGAAAGACGATCTTTTGTCAATCCAGAGTACAACCTCACCCTAGACTAATCAAGCACTCTTACCACATGAACTCCTTTTTGGTGACCTCCACCTCTCCAACCTGACCATATACTCCAGTTAAACCCCATTTCCTCTTAGTAGACCACTAGTTACCCAAGTTTTACCATTTTACTATACGCAGACCAAACGAACTATATGAACCACATAAGTGGAAGTACTCCAAATACTCATCCTCATGACACAAGATTATTACTGGAGGACTATCCTGGCATCATAAGACTAAATCGAGAGATTCATATTTTTCCTTAACATTTTAGCATTTATTTTAATTTTTCCAATATTTGCCAAGTATGAATATGAGCATGAAGTGTAAGGTATTCTTATGATATGGCCCCCATAAAATTAAGATAAATATATCATGCCAAAATAACCAAAAGTACAGAATGTCACAATTTTACAATCAGGAATTGTCCTCTAATTATATTATTTAGCATCTTTCCAAAGTTGGAGGTTAATGAAGGAACCATCAAAAGTACATATCCAAAAATTATAGAAAATTTACTAGACCTTCATATTAGTCAGAAAAGTCTACTGGCCAAATTTCAGAATTTATAAAGGCAAATTAATAACATAAATGAATATTCCAAAGGAACCCTTTCTAGGGAAAATTGTGAAGGAACCTACTGTTAAATAATTACAAAAATTATGAAAGAAATACTAAATCTCCAATATGATCATAAAGGCTTGCTAACTGAGTTTCACAATTTATGGAAATAATTTTCTCACCTAAATAAATATTCCAAATAAATCATAATATGAACATGTTGTGAAGTAGCCTACTGATAACAATCTCCAATAACTATATAAAAATTTACAGAGCTTCCTAGTGCCCTGAAATGTCCTATCATCAAGTTGTAAAATTTTCCAGGGAGTATTGGACCCTCAATCATTTTTCTTAAGATTAAGACTAAATAAGTGTCTTGTGAATGAAGTACTGGTTAAATCATTTAATTAATTACAAACAAATTACCAGAGGTCCATCATATGATTATAAAGACACTACCAAGGTTGTATCACCATCCAAGACAATTTGAATATGGAAATCTCTTTAATAATGAAAAGCCCTAAAGGGGTTTTAACCTAATTTGGGGGGAATAAGGGTTCCTAAAATCCTTCTAAAATTTCCCAGGGTATTATTACATCCTTTGAACTTGTACACCAAAATTCATGACCATTCAATAACATTTGACCCCATGTCCTTCACAAAGCTCCAAGTGCAACCCTAAGGTTAAAACTAGGGTCATAGGGCATATCCAACTCACATCACCCCAAATCTCTCATGGAGGTGTTTAGGTGGTCCTAAACCAGTGGCCAAGGTTCCACATCATGTTGATTAGTTTTGACCACAATACCCCAAAGTGAGCACCATACCTTGTTTTGACCTAGTTTGACCAAACTTGGGTTAGCAATTTTCCTAACCAAATCAGTCCCAACTGGGCTGAAATATTTACCAGGGTCATATAATAACCCTAAGAGGCACCCGCCAAAATTTGGAGGGGATTGGAGGTCATTAGACCCTAAATTTAAATAATATATGAATTATTAAATTATTACAAAAACCTTAGAAAATATTCCCCTAAAATTCCCATCTTTGGATATGTTATGGGTGTAGGTACAAATAACCTAGGTTTATATTTTCAAGTCAATCCCATAACCCAATCAAAAGTTATTCAAGAAATGGTGGCTGTCCTACACTAGGGACCAGTCCCACCAAAATGGACCTACAAGGAGCTACAGAACTCCTTTTGGGATGAAACAAATTTTAAAATAAAGTAGACTCTAAGTGCTACAACTTTGGTGTTGACCACTTTTTTAGTAGAGGGCCCTAAGTATTTTTAATAATAAATTCTAGGTACAGCCATATATGTGACAGAAAATGCAATTACATAAGGATTTATATTAAATGATTCTGCACGAATCCTGAAGCAAAATCGTGTGGCAGCTGCTCATCTTCCTCCTCCAGCCAAGGGTCAGGATTGCACCGACCTGTAGCCTATCTACCTTGGTTTTCCTGGCCACCCACGCACCTCCCGGCCGGCCAATGCCACCACCACCTTCCTTGAGGTGGTGGCCGACGATGGGAGGTCTTGGCTGGCCGGTGGTGGCTGGAAATGGGAGTTTAGACAAGAGGAAAAAGCTCCAAAAAATGGAGTTTTTGGCTCACACGATCTAGGGACAATTTGCCTTAAAGCTTACAAGCAATAGATGTAGATCTATCCACTAAGGTAGAGGAGAAGAACAAGACCTCCAATCAGGCTCGAGGGTGGTTGTTTCCCGAATTTTCCATGGCCGCCCCTTCAAGTTGTGCTCCTTGCCGATCTCTTGATTCTCCACCAAATGCAATGATCTAAGACTCGATTTCAACTGATATCCCCCTTCTGAAGGTGATGGAAGGGTCAATTTGAGGAGGGGGGGCTTAATGGTGTAGTGCTATTAATGGCCATTTCGGTTTCTCTTGAAAAATCTTGAATCCTCCACCGAATGGCATGAGAAAGGCTGGAAAACGTCTTAGAATTCAATGGGGAGATGAATAGAGGATATGGGGAGATGAATGGGGGGGTCAATTTGCCTTGAATGCCATGAATTCACCTTGAATGACCACTTTCTCTCTCATTAAATTGGGGGGAACTCCCAATTTCTCTCTCCTAGTCACCGCTCCAGAAATTGGATGGCTTTTCATGTAATTTCAGTGGTTGCTAATCATTTGGGCCATTGAAATTGGGCTTAGCCCAACGGGATTGAGCTTTGGGCTTATTTAACCCAAGTTGGGCAATATTGACCAAGTGTTGACTTTGGTCAAATTGGTGAAATTAATTAGGCCCAATGGGTCAATGTTGACCCATTGGCCTCTCTTAGTGTTCAAAGGAACTTTGGGAAAGTCAATTGGTCCAATTGAACCCTAATTGACCCTAAATAGGGCGGTTTGACTTATTTTGGGTTAGGTTGACTTTGGTCAAATTGACCAAACTGGTGGCCCCATGATGGGGCTTTTTAGTCCATTCGGTCCCTAATATCCTTATAAGGTTAGGGGCAAGGTCAATTTGGCTTGATGCAGACAAATTGACCCTAATTAGGCTACCTTGACCAATTTAAGGTTAGGGTTGACTTTGGTCAATTTTGTTGGAACATGCTTTCCGCATATCTTGGTTTGACAATAACAAATCCTATTGTATTTGATCATACTTGCAGTGTTTTTAGTGTGTAGGATCTTCAACATTCAATCCCCAAAGGAGTGTGAAAAAGAAAGACGTCGAAGCGACATCAGGATGATTATCTGTTGATACGGCCGCGCGGTAACACTACCGCTGGCGCTAGCGGTACGATGAAATGGAAACCGTTGAGAAGGAAACCGCTGAGAACGAAATGGTGTTCGACGAAATCTGAAGAAGTTCGACGAATGGAGATTCCGTTCGACGAAATTGCATTCAACGAACTGCAAGCTCTACCGCGGCGTTCGACGAACTGCATGCTCTACCATGGCGCTCGACGAAATGCATGCTTTACCGCGGAGCGATTGAACTACCGCAGGCGCTAACAATCGACAAAATGGAGTTCGACGAAATGAGGACAGCGTTCGACGAAATGTGAGGTCGTTCGACAAAGATGTGTTCGACAAAAAGAGATGTGCCATACCGCGGAGCGTTAGCACTACCGCTGGCGCTAGCATAAATGGAAACAATTGACGGGAAGGAAATAGTGGAGAAAAAGGAATGTTTGGCGGGATGCATATTTAGCATGCTCTACCGCGTCGCGACATCTCAACCGCCCGACGGTAGATTTTGGAAACCTCTCGTCTACATGTGATTGAGAAGCAAATATGGAAGGAGATTTTGGCTGAAGGAAGTTTATCATGCTATCGCGGAGTGTTAGCGTTACCGCGGCGCGCTAGTTGGAGTTCAAAGTTTGGCGCTCAAACGTTGCCTATTCTGCCATGATCCGTGTGGTGGTTCGTTGCCTAATGTGGCTACCGCGGGGCGGTAGTACTACCGTAGGCGGTAGTGGCTGATTCTATTTAAAGACGCACGCTTCTTCCGTTGATGCTTGTTGTTACAGAAGGAATTGAAGCCGCATATTTAGAGCACTCGTGAGAGCCTTCTCCAAGCAGTCCGAAGAACTCCGTCAACATTCGTGAACGCAAAGAACTTGAAGACCGATCCGATCGCATCTACATCGACATCAAGTTCTTCTTTTGAGGGAGTTTTTAATTTGTGTTTTGTTTTAGTTTTCAAATTATAACCTTTATATCTTTTGTTCGGTAGAGGAGTTCGCCACACGGAGACTAGGGCCTTGCGGGGACTAGGGGAAATTCACCTCGCGTTGGAGACTAGGTCTAGGGTGTAGATCTAGGGAGTGCTCGAGGCCTTTCCGGTGAGGGAAGGGCTAGAGCGGCTTGAGGCCTTATTTGGGGAGAGATAGGCTAAAGCCAACTGATCCTTGGGAGAAGGGTTGGTATAGAAAACCAAAAGAGTTTTCGTTGGTCGCCTCTTTCCAAGCGTCATTGGGAAAAGTTTTGTAATCATAATTGTTTCAAATGAAAACACATTTATTTCTTCATCTCTGATTCGTGCTCTCTGATTTTCACTGTTTTAACTTAAACATATTTTCTCTGTCACTAACGCCGAGTGGTAACACTACCGCTGGCGGTAGCAACAGAGAATTATTTTCTTTAATGATCAGAAAAAGTTTAAATACCTTATTCACCCCCCCCCCCCCCCCCTCTCTAAGTGCGCCTACAAATCCAACAAGTGGCATCAGAGCAGGTTATTCCAATTTGGTCTAACAATTGGGAATAATGGCGCTCCGTTACCTCGCTTTCCATGAGGGGCAGGGAATAAGTAGACCTCCGCTGTTTACTGGAACTGATTATAATTACTGGAGAACGCGTATGCGTTGTTTTTTGATAAACTTAGATCTAGATGTATGGGCATGTGTTGAAACCCCATACACTTCTCCTACATATATTGTTGGAGAAGTAACCATGGAAAAACCTAGGGATAAATGGGATGATGGAGATAAGGCTAGGTGTAAGAATAATGCGAAAGCGATGAATGCTTTGTTCTGTGCTCTTAATAGGACTGAATTTAATAGAGTAAGTGCATGTGAAGTTGCTTATGATATTTGGAACTTATTAGAAATAACGCATGAAGGTACCTCACAAGTAAAAGATTCAAAACTATTCCAACTGGAATCTGAATTCGAGAGGTTCAGGATGGATCCGAATGAGGACGTCGACGTCATGTACACTCGATTCACCAAGATCGTCAATGCCTCAAAAATTCTTGGAAAAACATTTTCAAACGACGACTTGGTGAGAAAGCTTCTTCGATCACTCCCACCAAAGTTCAATCCAAAGGTGACGGCGATTTCTGAATCGCATGACCTTAGGCGGCTTCAAATTGAGAGCCTCATTGGGAACCTCAAAAACCATGAGGTAGAACTCAAGATTCAAGAAGAAGAGTACAACAAGGAGCCAAAGAAGAAAGCCTTAGCACTGAAGTCAAGAAAAGAAGATGATGACGAGGAAGATGACGAGGAGAGTCTCTTCGTGAAGAACTTCACTAAGTTCAAGAAGAATCTGGAAAGAAGGAACACCTTCCAGAAATTTTTCCGAAAGGGATCCTCTTCCAAAAGAGAGAAGAAGGAGAAGTCTAGCGACGACGAAGAAGAGCGTCCACCTCCCGAGTGCTTCCACTGTAGGAAGACCGGGCATATTAGAAGTCAATGCCCAAAATTCTTGATGGAGCAAAAAGAAAAACAGCTTAAAGGAAAGGAGAAGAAGAAGGTCTTAAATGCTGCAACATGGGATTACTCTTCCTCCGGGAGCTCAAGTATATCAAGCTCAAGCGATGATGATGAGGCAAACTTGTGCCTTATGGGGAAAAGCAATGAATCAACCGACGACGAGTGCAATGTCCAAAGCGACACTGAGGTAATCCCTTCTAACTATGATGATCTTTATTCTGAATACTTAAAAACTTGTAAATCTTTTGGCAAAAATTTAAAAGATCTCGATCTACTAAAAACTAAAAATAGAATCCTTTTAAAACAAAATAAAAAATTAAATAAGGAAGTATTAGCCTTGGGAAAGGAGATGGTGTCATTTGGCAAGGACTAGCGAACTTGAAATTGATCTTTCTAACGCTCTCTCAAATATCAAATCACTCTCGAAACAAAAGAGAGACTTAGAAAGAAATTTGAAACTCTCACTTTCTAATGTAGAAAATGAAAAGAAAAACTTTGCAAATAGATGCGGAAATTTAGTTAGTGAAAATTTTGCATTAAAAGCCAAAATCCATGACCTTAACTTAGCCATAGAAAAATTTGGTGTTGGCCAGAAAAGTCTTGATATGATTTTGGCCAACCAAAGGCATGGTAGTGCAAAAACTGGGCTAGGTTATGTCTCTGCAAACTACCGCCCGGCGGTAACAGTTAACGCTGGCGGTAGTAACAAAACTCATAATTCATGTAATAATTATAAATCTGGAATTTTTTTTGTTGATTCCCTATCCTCCAGCAAGAGTCCACAACAAAAACTGAAAAAGGTCTCAACCCCTTTTGTGTTATGTGCCAAGTGTCATCACTTCGGGCATACCTTGGACTCCTGCAGGATGAAGGGTCGATGTACTGTCAAGTAAATCTGGGTGCCTAAGGTTTCCACCTATTCTATGGGAGGAACCATTTGGGTATCCGGATCTTTACTCTCATCTTCTTGTTAGGTATTTTGGCAGGCTAAGGAAAAGGAAGACATGTGGTACTTGGACTCAGGGTGCTCCAAACACATGACGGGCGATAAAGCAAAATTCCTTAGCCTCACTAAGAAGAAAGGAGGAATGGTGACATTTGGGGACAATGGAAAGGAAAGGATTTTAGGCACCGGTACTGTGGGTAAAAAATTTTTCTCTCTTACTAATGTCTTATATGTAGAAGGCTTGAAACATAACTTGATTTCTATTAGTCAACTTTGCTATAAAGGTCTAAATGTCTTATTTGAGTCTTCTACTAATTTATGTAAAATTATAGATCCTAAAACCAATAGTATTGTACTCACTGCACCACGAATTCACAATGTGTATCTAATTGCCTTTCATGATCTATCACGTGCGTCACTCAAATGTCTTATATCAAAAAATGAAGAACTTGAATTATGGCATAGGCATCTCGGTCACTCTAGCACCAAGTTAATCTTAAAACTGTCAAAGAATAAACTCGTTAATGGTTTGCCTATGCTAAATGGAAATCTATCTTCTTTATGCTCGCCATGCCAAAAAGGAAAATTTTCAAAAACATCGTTAAAAAGTAAAAAGCAAATATCCACCTCAAGACCATTACAACAAATTCACATGGATCTTTTTGGACCTTTTAACACGTGTAGTCTTGGTGGTAAAAAGTACATTTTTGTATTAATTGATGATTTTTCTAGATTTACTTGGACCTTATTTCTTACCTCTAAATCCGATGCATTTTCTGAATTTACAAAGCTTTGCAATCGTATTCAAAATGAATTAGATCTAAAAATCAAATGTATACGATCGGATCTTGGAGGGGAATTTGAAAACGATAGCTTCACCACCTTCTGTAATAATCTAGGTATTAAGCACGAATTTTCCGCTCCACGCACCCCCCAACAAAATGGTGTGGTGGAGAGGAAAAATAGAACTCTTCAAGAACTCGCACGCACTATGCTATCCGAGTATGGGTTGCCTAGATATTTTTGGGCCGAAGCCATAAATACATCATGTTATGTCATAAATCATGTCATGCTTCACCCTATTTTGAAATTAACTCCATATGAATTATATTTTCAAAAGAAACCTAATGTATCGTATTTTCATATTTTTGGTTGTAAATGTTTTATTCTAAACACCAAGGATGCATTAGCTAAATTTGATGAAAAATGTGATGACGACATTTTTCTTGGTTACTCTTCCACTAACAAAGCATATAGAATATATAATAAAAAATCTAAAAAGGTTGAAGAGTCTATTCATGTGAAGTTTGATGAACTTGTGCCTTGTGTAGATTCTACTTGTGTAGGAAATGAAGATGAGCCTCCTTCACCATTGGAGCATGATGATGATGAACCACTTGGAGAAGAAAAAGAAGTAGAGACGGTGCAAGAGGAGTTCATGACTCCAAGTGTGCTTCGATTTACAAGAAATCACCCAAGTGAGCTTATCATTGGAGAACCATCAAAGGGGGTAACGACACGTTCTTCTTTTAATGAATCCTTTTCAAACTTATGATTTGTTTCCGAAATAGAACCGAAAAAGGTTTCCACCGCTTTGAATGATGAATTTTGGTTTATTGCTATGAATGACGAATTGAATCAATTTGAACGTAATAGGGCATGGAAACTAGTTGAAAGACCATCTAATCACCCCATTATTGGTGTCAAATGGATATTTAAAAATAAATTAGATGGAGAGTCTAGAATAACTAGGAACAAAGCTCGATTAGTGGCACAAGGTTATTCTCAAATTGAGGGGGTAGATTTTGATGAAACATTTGCACCCGTTGCTCGCCTTGAATTGATTAGAATTTTTTTAGCTTTTGAGAGTTATAAGAAGTTTAAATTATTTCAAATGGATGTTAAAAGTGCTTTCTTAAACGGGATAATTAAAGAAGAAGTCTATGTTGAACAACCCCCCGGCTTTATTAATGAACAATTTCCAAATCATATATATATATTAGAAAAAGCGCTTTATGGTCTAAAACAAGCGCCCCGTGCTTGATATGAACGCTTAACTTCTTTTTTATTAAAGCACAGTAATTAAATGGGTAGTGCTGATAACACGCTCTTCATTAAGCATTTTGATAATGTTTTGATTATTTTACAAATATATGTTGATGATATTATTTTTGGAGCCACTAATGAAGAGTTGTGTAATGAAGTTGTTTTAGTGATGCAAAATGAATTTGAGATGAGTCTAGTTGGTGAACTAACATATTTTTTAGGATTTCAAATAACCCAAAGAAATGATGGAATTTTTATATGTCAATCCAAATATGTCCATGATATGCTAAAACATTTTGGTTTTGAAAACTTGAAACAAGCTAGTACTCCAATGAGCGCATCACTAAAATTAGGAAAAGATGAAGCCGGAATTTCAATTGACCAAACGTTATATAGAGGAATGATTTGATCCCTATTATACCTTAGTAAATCTAGACCTGACATTATGTTTGTCGTATGTTTATGCGCTAGATTTCAAGCAAATCCAAAAGAATCTCGTTTAAAAGCGGTGAAATGAATTTTTCGATATCTAATCGGCACATCTAAATTAGGACTTTGGTATCCAAATAATGATTCTTTTCTCTTGCATGGGTATTCAGATTCTGATTATGCGGGTTGTTCATTAGATAGGAAAAGCACTAGTGGTACATGTCATTTCTTAGGTCCTTCTCTAGTTGCATGGTCAAGTAGAAAACAAAATTCTGTTGCCCTCTCCACCACCGAGGCAGAATATATTGCACTAGGAAGTTATTGTGCCCAACACTATGAATGACTCAAACCTTAGAAGACTTTGGTGTTCATTTAGCTAATATTGAACTTAAGTGTGACAACAAGAGTGCTATTGACTTAACAAACAATCCCGTTCATCACTCACAATCTAAACACATATACGCACGACACCACTTCATTAGGGATCACATCAAAAAGGAACATGTTCATGTAAACTTCATTGGAACAGAATCGCAACTTGCGGACATCTTTACCAAGCCTCTACCCGATTCACGATTTGCTCTACTTAGACTAGAACTAGGGGTATTGGACATCCAAGCTTAAATTTGCAAAATCTGCATTTTTGTGTATGCACATATCTGATTTCTTTGCTGAACTATATGGTCACTAATCTGCACAAATATTTTAAAAAGAAAAATTCTGAACAAGTTCACGTTTTTCCTCAAAATTTGAGCTCTGTCACTACCGCCCGACGATAGCTGGTTACCGCTGGCGGTAGTGGGTATTTTCTGAATTTCCAGTTTTTCTTTTTCATTTTTTTATTTTTTGGTCCTGTTATTTTTTTAAAAAATTATAAAAACAAAAAAAAACTATAAAACAAATCAAAATCCAACCAAAAACATGCTTTGTGTTTCTATATATAAGAAAAAACTACAAAATTGAAAAACCAATTAAACAACAAAAACATGCTTTACATTTGTTTTATTTTTTTGCTTTTGAAAAACTTAAATTTTTTATAAAAAAAAAACTTATGTGCTTTTCAAGTATACAAGGATGATATGATTTATCTTGCCAAGTTTAGAATACAATGTTTCATTCTCTATTTCAAGTATGTTAATAACATTGTTTTGTATCATGCCTTGATTATTATCTTATGTGTGCTTTGAAATTGATTATAGAAATCATGTTTAGTATTGCATAACATGCCTCTATGTATGAGTAAATGGTTTATATTTGCTAATGATTTATTCACTCACACTTTTTGATAAACTATCTATGAATTTAATCTACTCTTATATGATTGTGTAGTGTAACAACCTAATATTATTGTTATGCATGCTTAGTTTTACCTACACCACAAGTAAAAAAAAATTTCATGCACCTATTTTTGAAGAAGTGTGTATTTTCAAAAATATTTTGTTTGCACATACAAGTGAATTCGGAGACCTTTGTCATTAAGCAAAAATTCAAATGAATAATTGACAAAGATAACTCCACCAAGCACTACTCACCCTCCTGATAAGTCTTAATGAGCATTGTGAGGTTGAGCACCTTGGAGAGAATTGTAAAGTGCCTTGTTGCGAACATTTTTTTTACACTACTTCTTGTACACCTGATCACAAATCACTAAAATTCAAAAAAAATTGTGATTCCCCAAGCACTACTTTGCACCCTGATAAGTCTTAATAAGCATTGTGTGTGCAGAGCACCATGGTAGTTGCACTACTTTTCTATGTGCATTGGAAAATTTATATAGCTTTGTGGGTAGAAGTAACTCTAAACGCATTTTCAATCATGTTGTATTTCTTCCATTATACATGTCATGTGTTTTGATTAACTAATATGTATACTTTTATCAAAACACTATTTTGTACACATCATTATCACATATAAGCCTTCTACTCATGAGAATTGGAGTCTATTGCATATCTACATGTATTCTCTAAATTCTTAAGTAAATGCACTAGATAGCTTTGCATGATCAATACAATGTATAAGTGTACTTGATTTCTTAATATTAAGACAGTGTATTCTTCTATCTTGACGTGATATGTTGTATCATGCTTACATTTTTTTTCCGCTACGCCATGTATACTCTGTATTGCTTACCTTTCAAAACAAGTTTATGGTTATGTTGAAATTGAAATCATTTTGTGTACTTAAATTGCTACACATATACTTTTGTTATATCTAAAACTCTTAATCATCTACTATGCTTCACCGTTCTTATATAGATGTTCACTTCAAAAATATATTTCTTCATGCTTTCCACCTCTTTACTCCTTGTACGCTCGATCATGAATAAGTTTTTTCCAACAAGTGTTTCCTTATGACAATTTCTTCACATTACCTTTTTCACTCCTATATATTGTATTTTTTTCCTAAGCGTTTAACTCTTTATCCTGTTCATTCCCTCTCTACACATTTATTGCACACGTTCCTGTTTGACTCTTTCTCCACCCTCTTTTGATAATACCAAAAGGGGGAGAATAAATTTGAAAGAAATACACATGTTTGGGGAAGTCAAGTTCATATGAAGTTTTGTTGTAGGGGGAGCATTCACTTAGGGGGAGCATTCATTTAGGGGGAGCATTTGCACATGTCTTAAATTTCATGCTTATCCTTTTTAATAAACACAACTCCTATCTTTTGAACTATTTCTTTCTAAAGAGATTTGTTATTATCAAAAGGGGGAGTTTATTGGAACATGCTTTCCGTATCTCTTAATTTGACAATAACAAATCCTATTGTATTTGATCATACTTGCATTGTGTTTATAGTGTGTAGGATCTTCAACATTCAATTCTCAAAGGAGTGTTAAAAAGAAAGACGCTGAAGCGACATCAGGATGATTATCTGTTGTTACCGCAGCGCGGTAACACTACCGCTGGCGCTAGCGGTCCGACGAAATGGAAACTGTTGAGAAGGAAACCGCTGAGAACAAAACTGCGTTCGATGAAATCTGACGTTTGACGAAAGGAGATTCCATTCGACGAAATTGCGTTCAACGAACTGCATGCTCTACTGCGGCGTTCGACGAACAGCATGCCCTACCGCGACGCTCGAGGAAATGCATGCTTTACCGCAGAGCGATTGAACTACCGCATGCGCTAGCGATCGACGAAATGGAGTTCGACGAAATGAAGACAGGGCTCGACAAAATGTGAGGCCGTTCGACAAAGATGCGTTCGACAAAAAGAGATGTGCTCTACCACGGAGCGTTAACACTACCGCTGGCGCTAGCATAAATGGAAACAATTGATGGGAAGGAAACAGTGGAGAAAAAGGAATGTTTGGAGGGATGCATATTTAGCATGCTCTACCGCGGCGCGACATCTCTACCGCCCGGCGGTAGCTTTTGGAAACCTCCCGCCTGCATGTGATTGAGGAGCAAATATGGAAGGAGATATTGGCTGAAGGAAGGTTATCACGCTATCACGGAGCATTAGCGTTACCGCGACGCGCTAGTTGGAGTTCAAAGTTTGGCGCTCAAACATTGCCTATTCTGCCACGATCCGTGTGCTGGTTCATTGCCTAATGTGGCTACCGCGGGGAGGTAGTACTACCGCAGGCGGTAGTGGCTGATTCTATTTAAAGACGCGCGCTTCCTCCATTGATGATTGCTGATATAGAAGGAATTGAAGCCACATATTCAGAGCACTCGTGAGAGCCTTCTCCAAGCAGTCCGAAGAACTCCGTCAACGTTCGTGAACGCAAAGAACTTGAAGACCGATCCGATCGCATCTACATCGACATCAAGTTCTTCTTTTGAGGGAGTTTTTAATTTGTGTTTTGTTTTAGTTTTCAAATTGTAACCTTTATATCTTTTGTTCGGTTGAGGAATTTGCCATACGACGACTAGGGCCTTGCGGGGACTAGGGGAAATTCGCCTCGCGTTGGCGACTAGGTCTAGGGTGTAGATCTAGGGAGTGCTCGAGGCCTTTCCGGTGAGGCAAGGGCTAGAGCGGCTTGAGGCCTTATCTGGGGAGAGATAGGCTAAAGCCAACCGGTCCTTGGGAGAAGGGTCGGTATAGAAAACCAAAAGAGTTTTCGTTGGTCGCCTCTTTCCAAGCGTCATTGGGAAAAGTTTTGTAATCATAACTGTTTCAAATGAAAATATGTTTATTTATTCATCTCTGATTTGTGCTCTCTGATTTTCACTGTTTTAACCTAAACGTATTTTCTCTTTCACTAACGCCGAGCGATAACACTACCGCTGGCGGTAGCAACAAAGAATTATTTTCTTTAATAATCAGAAAAAGTTTAAATCCCTTATTCACCCCCCCCCCCCCCCCCTCTAAGGGCGCCTACAGATCCAACAAATTTGGCCTCTTTGGTTGACCCAATGTTGAAACTGATTTCTCGGTCTCTCGTAGAGCTCGGGGCCCTCACCGAGATGAGGGGCGGCTAGCCCTTACTGATCCCTCGAGGAGGGTAGACGAAAGATTAGGAAATTGACTAAGACTTAGTCACGGCGAGGAGGTCCCTCCACTAACCCGGAAGATCGTTGAGCGCTTCCCCTCCCAAGCCAAAGTTGAGACTCGGGCACCTTGGAGAGCTCTGGAAATGCTAACCAAAGAAAGCCTAAGGAGAGGGAAGCTGAAGTGAGATCCTCTCCAAAGGTGCCCTTAATGTCCTATTTATAGATTTTCTGATCTGGTCTGCAAATTACAAGATTCCGCCTTTAGATTTTCCTATCTGCACCCCAAATGGGTCTGCTAACAGCCAAGCTCCGTTGTTTGGAGAGGCTAAGGGCAGACCACCAAGGGTAAAATGGTAAGTTGACCCTAATGATTTATGGATAAGGGGTTGCGATGACCTTACTGTCGGAGCTCTCGCAGGCCTTCTCGCGGGTCCTGTCCGCGATATCTCTTCCGGGGGATCGCCTTGCGAGAACCTTGCTGAAGGGATTCTCGCGGGTCCTCTCGCGAATACTGCCCGCGGCGTCTCTTTTAGAGGGTCGCCTCGCGAGGACCTCGCTGCCTATTTTGGTGGTCTGCCGAGGTCTCATCGGCTAGGGGTCGATCTCGGCGAGGTCTGGATCTCGCCACTCCCGTCTCGCTCGATTTCCTTACCTGGCGAATATCGGGGTTGTACACAATCCCCGCTCTTCGCGAGGACTAATGTCCTCGCGAAGAATCGTCCAACCCCTGATATTTGACCGCTCCCGGATGACCTGTCAGGAATCTTTGGTGGGACCCACCCCGTAGGCTATAAATATTGTCCCGAACCCCTATTGGCGCGCGCCGTTTCTTTTCTTCCCTTTCTTATTTTAGCTGCTTGGAGATGCCGATCTCGGAAGAAGCAGAGGCTCGCCTGAGGGCGATGAGAGCTGGTGGGCTACCATCCACGACCAAGGTCCCCGCCTGGATAAACCGGCCGCCCCCCCCCCCCCCCCCCCCCCCCCCGTTCAATCGCCGAAAGTCAAGAAGGCGAAGGCGGCTCGTCGCTCCGGCGACGACTCTGTGATGCTGGACTCCTCCCCGGATGATCGCCGCCCCGAGGAGGTATGAGCTACTCGAATTCACGTCAATAAATCGCTCCTCACTAATTTCTACTCGCAGGATGCTTTGCCGAGCGAGAACATTGGAGAACCCGCTGAGAGGTCTCGCAAGAGTCCAAAGGCGGATCTGAACCTTGCTGGGAAAGATGTCACCGGTATGATCTTAATCTCGCATACCGTAATACTTCTGTCAACCGTATATGACCTCCGTTACTCTTTTCTTACAGTCTCGCCCCTGAAGTCCCCGGCCCGCCCGTCGTCCCGGCCGCCGTCTCCGCCTCCTCCAGGTAAAGTCATAGATAAGCCCGGGTTCCAGCTCCTGACGAGCTAGGAGACCGGTGGCTCCGCACTGCCAAAGATTCCCCCGACCAACAGCACAGCTTATCCCGCCGGCCTGGGCAAATCTCTCTACCCCCACTATGGCAATGTGTTCCAGGGCCGTCCTTCGGCTTCTCGCCCCCCTCTCGGTAAGCGTTATGGCCTCGCCGAAACCCTGCGTGATCTCGCGCTCGTCATCTAACCTTGTAAAATCTTGCAGACCATGCCGAAAATCCGCATACCGATTCCGAACTGGGCAATGACGAGATGTCTCCCCTTCCTGACCAGGTGGAGGAATTCTTAGGGGATCCGCGAGATCCGGAGACGATGAAGCAGCGAGCCGCGGAGCTCTTGAGGAAGCATGGGCGAATGCTGATGGATCTCAACATGCAGGCGAGACGGGATAGGGAAGCCGCGGAGGATAGGCACGCGGTCCTGATGGAGGAGTGCGTGAGGCTCCGGCAAGCGAGACAGCGCGATCAGGACGAGAGCGCCACGACGCCGGAGGTGCACATATCGAGAATGAGAGACTACGCTTACCTCATGGACCGGGAGGGTCGTTTGGCAGAGGACTATTATAATTCTAGGGTACCGCCGAGGTCAGGGTCGCGGGGTGGCGGCCGGTGGAAATGGCTCCCCCACGATTCTCGCTAGACGTTATATCGTGTCTGTAATAATCGTCGTCGTCTTTGAACGGTCTCGCCACGTTTTGCGACTCGCATATTCGCCACTCCTGCTGGCTGCTATTTCTTTCGACAATAAGTATCATTACCTTTTATGGTTTCTCGCTCGCTATCAATGAATTTATTTATTTTGTTACATCGCGCTCGCGAGGACCCTCTGTCCTCGCTAAACGTATTCTGCAGGGATGTCGTTTGCGCTAACCCCGCGGGTCTCCCTCGCCCGCGTACGTGATGTGATGTGTTTTTTGATACTCGTGCTCGCCGACGTTTGGACTTCCTCCCGCCCTTTTGCTTTGGCTATAAATAGGTGGTCTTGACTGGGCCAACCACCGCATTTATTCTTGATCTTCTTCTTCTTCTGCTGCAGAGCTCTCGCTCTTTCTCGTTCTCGCATTCCTTCCTTCTCGCAGGTTTTTCAGATGGGCGGCGACGCGGAGTCGGAGGGTCGGCAAAGGGTCGCGAAGGCCTTTGCCGAGCATAGCTTTTTTACCTGCAACTTGACTGATGAGGAGTACTTCAGCGCGGTCGCTGATTACGTCACCCCCCCCCCCCCCCCCCCCCGCCCGTTCGAGGCACGCCGCCCTAGCGAGGACGACGTGATCAACGACCCGTTGGTCGATGAGCTGGCCATTCCTACCGCCCATTTCGCGGTCGGTTTGCGCCTTCCTTTATGGCAAGAAGTTCGCTATGTAATAATCGTTCTCGCTTACTTCCTATTTTTTTTGCCACTCGAGTCTCGCTCGCCACGTGGATTAATCCTGTTCTCGTTGCCTGTTAGGTGCTCAAGCATTATGGCGTGGTTCCCGGCCAGCTCACACCTAATGCCATGGCGGTGGTCACCGCCTTCGCCTGCTACCTCCGCGAGGAGCGAATTGAGTTCAGCCTCCCGGTCTTCCGGAAGCTGTTCTCATTTCGGGCCTACAAAGATGGGACAGCCTACTTCGTGGGCACGGGCCCGAAGGTGGTTGAGACCGTCAACAAGGCCCACTTCTGGGCCCAGAAGTTCGTCGTCGTCAAGGGGAACTTCGGCAACATTCCCCTCTCGCCGGTTCAACACAGCGAGACCACCTACCGGCACACCGCCCTCGGCGGCCATGACGCCTTCCTCCATCAGTTCTTCTGCAAGAAGAACTTCGAAGTCGTCTACCTCCGCCGCAACCTAGACTCGCTGCCTCCGGTTCTCGCCGGAGAAGGTAAAAATCTCGCCTAATGTCTTTGTCTCAATTCGCTAGCATATGATACTTATCTATATTATTGTTTGTTTTTAGGCGAGCGAGATCTTCCCCTTCATCCTGCCTACGCGAGCAACCGGAAAACCGATGCTACCATGGCTCTCGCTACCATGGGGGCGGAAGCTTGCCGAGGCATCGTCGCTCCGGCCGAGCCCTCTTCTCGCAAGAGATCGGGGGCTTCCGGTAGTCATGCTGCCCCTTTGAAATCTCCGCCCAAGAAGAAGAGCAAGAAGAGTGCGGCCTCGCTCACTCCGTCGAAAGGTAAGGAACCTCGCGAGGCCGCCTTCGACGAGTTTGACCTCACCGGCCTCTCGGTGGGCGAGGACGAAGAGCCCTGCCAGGAGGCGGTCAGGACCTCCGCCCTCCCCATCCCGGTGAACCACTACAACTTCGGGCTCGGCCAGAGACGTCGGGACGAGACTGGTGAGCCCATCGTCACCTGGAAGACGGAGACCAACAGGGTGGACATTTCTTCTATCCTCCCCTCCTGGGTGGAGAAGGAGACTGTCAGTGGTCATGCCTTTGACCTCGCGTTCGCCCTTTATGGTTGCGAGGATGCGGGGTCTTATAAGGATGAGACCGCGAGGACCCTTGCTTACGAGAGCGCGAGGTCCCAGCTGCGCTCTGCCGAGCTCGCCCACATGACGGGGAGGCGTTGCTTACAGCTGGAGCTTCAGAATGTGGAGCTTGCGAGGGCCTACCAGGGGGTTCTTGCCGAGAACACGCAGCTGAAGGAGAAGCTGCTCTCCGCGGAGGGCAGTGTGGTGAGTCATCTAGACCTCCCTCATCCTCCTTTCCCCTGGCCGTTTCACCTCTAACTGAACTTATTTGCAGGATGTCGAGGCCGCCGGGAGAGCCAACGCTCGCATCGAGAATTTGGAGGGCGAGGTGGCCGGGCTGAAGGCCCTAAACTGCGACCTCACTCGCGTCGTTGTTCCCCGCTAACCTCGTTGTTTAAAAGAAGACCGGCGAACGCGAGATGAAGAAATCCGCGTGAGATCTATAGAGTCAGCTCGCTACATTTTTTCGGTGGTGAAGGCGATCGGCCTCTTGGCTGATAATGCGGCCTACATGACTCTGGAAGACATCGTCCCGGAGCTCTTCCTCCCTCTTCCGCCCGTGAAGGATAGTGATGACGAAGAAGGATCGGCGGGTGGTTCCTGAAGCTCGCCGCTATTCTTTTCTTTTGTGCTGTAATTATGATCGGCGAGATCGCCGAAGATTGTAACCAAACTATGAACTGTGGAATGCAAATTTTGCTTTGCTCATTGTGTCTTCTCTTTCCTGTCTTGTTATTTTTACGCGTTGAATGTCTCGCTCTCGCTTATCTCGATATCCGCCTTCGCGGAGGCTATTCTCGCGTTGGTTGTTCTCGCGTCACGCGTTGTTGAATAGATAGGTATAGGATACTTTGGTTGCTCGGCCCTTTCGTCGTTTCTTAGGATTACTACCTTTCGGGTTATGCGTATTTCTTCCTAGGTTTTGCAAGGCGTTTTTCTTCTTGGCGAGGGCTCGCCTCTTACCCGGTGTCGACAACCTTTCTGCCGAGGACCAGTTGTCCGGGATCGTGTAAGATTGATTCTCGCCACTCGCCTGTCGTCGTGCGAAATTTCTCTTTGCCGAACGGACAGGTCCGCCGAGCGAGACGGAGTATTCTAGCATAAAGACCTCATCCTTGCCAGCCTCTCCAGAGATCAACCTGAACCCCCGTCTAGTGAGAGCCCGGGAGCGGAATCGATCTGGGGCATTCCGGCACCAACACTTGTTACCTTGCCAGCCTCTCCAGAGATCAACCTGAACCCCCAGTCTAGTGAGAGCCCGGGAGCGGAATCGATCTGGGGCATTCCAGCACCAACACTTGTTATCTTGCCAGCCTCTCCAGAGATCAACCTGAACCCCCCGTCTAGTGAGAGCCCGGGAGCGGAATCGATCTGGGGCATTCCAGCACCAACACTTGTTACCTTGCCAGCCTCTCCAGAGATCAACCTGAACCACCCATCTAGTGAGAGCCCGGGAGCGGAATCGATCTGGGCATTCCGGCACCAACACTTGTTACCTTGCCAGCCTCTCCAGAGATCAACCTGAACCCCCCGTCTAGTGAGAGCCCGGGAGCTGAATCGATCTGGGGCATTCCAGCACCAACACTTGTTATCTTGCCAGCCTCTCCAGAGATCAACCTTAACCCCCCGTCTAGTGAGAGCCCGGGAGCGGAATCGATCTGGGGCATTCCAGCACCAACACTTGTTACCTTGCCAGCCTCTCCAGTGATCAACCTGAACCCCCCGTCTAGTGAGAGCCTGGGAGCGGAATCAATCTGGGGCATTCCAGCGCCAACACTTGATATCTTGCCAGCCTCTCCAGAGATCAACCTGAACCCCCCGTCTAGTGCGAGCCCGGGAGCGGAATCGATCTGGGGCATTCCAGCACCAACACTTGTTATCTTGCCAGCCTCTCCAGAGATCAACCTGAACCCCCCGTCTAGTGAGAGCCCGGGAGCGGAATCGATCTGGGGCATTCTAGCACCAACACTTGTTACCTTGCCAGCCTCTCCAGAGATCAACCTGAACCCCCCCCCCCCCCCCCCCCCCCCCCCCCCCGTCTAGTGAGAGCCCGGGAGCGGAATCGATCTGGGGCACTCCAGCACCAACACTTGTTACCTTGGCACGACAGCAGTTGAAAGCATCACAAAAGAAAGCAAGACATTCATTAAACAACATAATAAAGTCTTTTAAGGGTAAAACCGTTTCAAGTCATCCCCACTCCGGGCTCGGTCGAGGGGTACCCCTTCCACATCCTGGAGGTGATATCCCCCCGACTTGAGCGCCTCGCTTACAATATATGGACCCTCCCAGTTGGGGTTAAGCTTACCCACCGTGGCCCCTCTGCCGGCCGCATCGACCTTCTTCACGACCAGGTCTCCTTTCTGAAAGTGTTTTATCCGGATATGTTTGTCAAAATATCGAGCCATCCGCCGCTTGACCTCTTCCTGTCTGATGGTGGCCAAGTCCCGAGTTCTTCTACCAGGTCCAAAGACAACTTCTGCTCTGTATTGTTACCTTCCAGCCATTCTTCATCCCCCTCGCTTGCAGCGATCACCCGGGGGGTCTTCACCTCAAACTCTATGGGGAGAACGGCCTCGGACCCATGAGAGAGCTTGAATGGGGTCTCCCCGATGGCGGTATTCGGAGTAGTCCTCATGGCCCAGAGGACGGAGGGTAGCTGTTCCACCCAGTTTCCTCGAAGCTTCTCCACTTTCTTTTTTAGTAGGTTAACGATTATCTTGTTCGCCGCCTCCACCTGCCCATTGCTCCTCGGGTGGTGGACTGATGCGAACCTGAGGTCGATGTCGAGCTGGGTGCAGAAGCCAACAAACTCTTCACTAGCAAACTACGGCCCATTGTCCGTCACTATAGCTAGAGGGAGTCCGTGCCTGCAAATTATCTCCCCCCACACAAAATTCCTTACAACCTGAGAGGTTACCTTAGCGAGTGCTTTCACTTCTACCCACTTGGAGAAGTAGTCGATCATGACCAGCAGGAACTTCCTTTGGCCGCTGGCTTGGGGAAAGGGACCGACCAGGTCCAGCCACCATATGGCGAAGGGCCAGGGGGGCGTGATGGTCCGGATCCTTTGAGCTGGGAGGAGTTGGAGCGGAGCATAGAGCTGGCACTTCAGACACTTTCTCGCGAACTCTGCCGCATCCTTACTGAGAGTGGGCCAGAAGTAGCCTTGCCTCAACACCCTCCCTTCCAGGGTCCGACTCCCGGAGTGACTGCCGCACACCCCGGAGTGGATTTCTTCCAGCACTCTCGGAACCTCCTCCTCGGAGACACAACGGGCCAGGAGTCCCGAGAGGGTCTTTCTATATAGCCCTCTTGCATGTAAGGAGTAATAGGCGGACTTATACCTGAAGCGCCTCTTGTCCACGTCCCCTCCAGGGAACTGCCCGGAGGAGAGGAAGGTGATGAATGGGTCCATCCACGAGGCTTGTTGATCCACCTCCATCAATTCTCCTTCCTCGATGGAGGGTCGGAAGAGTTCCGAAGTCGTCCCTCCCGCTCGGGGACCGAACTTGGCTAAGAGGTCCGCCTGGGTGTTCTCCTCCCTCGGCACGTGCATGATGGAGAAGGTGCGGAACTGCCCGATGACTCCCTTAACCTTCTCCAGGTATAGTAGGAGGGTCGGGTCCTTTGCTTCAAATTCTCCCTTGATTTGGCATGCTACCACCATGGAGTCCGTGGAGACCTCCACGTCCTGCACTCCTAGTTCCCGGGCCAGACGAAGGCCCGCTATCACTGCCTCGTACTCAGCCTGGTTGTTGGTAATTGGGAAATGGATGTTTAAGGCTTGCTCAATACGAGTCCCCTGAGGACTCACCAGGACTATTCCCCCTCCATAGGAGTATTTTCCCGACGCTCCGTCCACCAACATCTTCCATGCCTCTGGGGGAGGTGGCTCGTGCTCCCCCACTACGGCCGCATAGTCGGACATGAAGTCTGCCACCGCCTGAGCCCTGATAGACGTCCTGGGCACGAACGTGATATTGAATTCACTTAACTCCACGGACCACTTTGCCAACCTCCCTGAGTGCTCCACCCCTTCCATGATTTTACGGAGCGGGTGATCCGTCACTACCTTGATTGAATGGGCTTGAAAGTAAGGTCGGAGCCTCCGGGCCGACACCACCAAAGCGAAGGCTAACTTTTCAAGGATCGGGTACCGGAGCTCTGCCATCTTCAGCACTCGGCTGACATAGTAGATAGGGAACTGCTTCTTCCCCTCTTCCCGGATTAATATGGAACTTACTGCTTCGGACCCTACCCCCAGGTACAGGGACAGGTCTTCTCCGGGCCTCGGTCCCTGGAGCAGAGGGGTTTGGGTGAGCTGTTCCTTCAGAGCCTGGAAGGCTTTCTCGCACTCCGGGGTCCATTCAAACTTCTTGTTGCCCCGCAGCACCTTGAAGAAAGGCGCACACTTTTCTCCTGCCTTGGAGAGGAACCTGCTGAGCCCAGCCAACTTCCCTGTAAGGCTCTGAACCTCCTTCGGATTTCTCGGCGACCCCAACTCCATCACCGCTTTAACTTTGTCTGGGTTAGGTTCCACTCCCGCGGGGGTGAGCAAGTGGCCCAGGAACTTTCCTCGGCTCGCCCCGAAGACACACTTCAAGGGATTGAGTTTCATCTTGTACCGCCGCAGGGTCCCGAACGTCTCTTCAAGGTCTCGGAGGAGAGACCCGAGGTCCCGGCTCTTTACCATGAGGTCATCTACATAAACCTCTAAGTTTCTTCCCTTCTGCTCGCGGAAGACCCTGTCCATCATCCTTTGGTATGTGGCACCTGCATTCTTGAGCCCGAACGACATCATTTTATAACAGTAGCATCCATCCCCCGTGATGAAGGAGACATCTTTGATGTCTGGGGGATGCATGCGGATTTGATGGTAACCTGAAAAAGCATCTAAGAAAGACATTACAGGAAAACCGACGGCTGAGTCAACCAGCGCGTCAATTCTAGGCAGGGGGTAACAATCCTTAGGGCATGATTTATTAAGCAAGCAAAAGTCGATACACATCCTTCACTTACCTCCCCCTTTTTTCACCATAACGACGTTGGAGACCCAGCCTGGATACTGGATCTCCGATACAAAGCCTGCCTGCAGGAGCTTGCCCACCTCCTCGCGGATGGGCCCTTCCAGCTTGTCTGCGACGGCCCTCCTCTTCTGGCGGATGGGGCGGGCTCCGGGGTCGAGGTTGAGGCGATGGCAAGCCACATCCGCGTCGATCCCGGACATTTCCGCGGCGCTCCAAGCGAAGACGTCTACGTTCTTCTGCACGCAAGCCAGAATCTCCGCTTGATCTTCCGGGTTGAGTCCTCCGCTGACCCGGACTTTTTCCACCACCCCCAGCCGGGTGGTAACTTCGAGCTCTATGTCCTCGTCCACAGCTTCCAACCGGGACTGCTCTCCCCAAGCCCTCTCCTCTTCGGCACAAGTGGGACCCTGGGTTTCCTCCTCGACTTCCTTCTCTACCACCATCAGCTCTTCCGCCCTTCCCTCCTGGGCCTTCTCTTCTTCTTCCTCTCCTTCCGCCCGGGGTCCCTCAGCTACCCCTTCCTGGGCATGGACTTCATCTCCCTCCATCTTCTCCTCGGCTACCTCCATACTTCCGGCTTCGGCCGCCTCCTCCATCATCCTATCCCACTCCTCAGCTTCTCCCATCCAGGAGATGGTGTTGACAGCCGTCACGTAGAACTGCCTCGCCACCTTGGGATCCCCCCTGATCCGCACCTGAACCCCTCCGTCGTTGAACTTAAGGCATTGATGAAAGGTGGAAGGGACACAGCGGAACGCGCTGATGAGTGGGCGTCCGAAGATGGCGTTGTAACTGCTTGGGGCGTCCACTATGACAAAACGACAGTTCCGGGACTGCCCACCCAGGGTCACATGAAGCCCCACTCTCCCTTCTACTTCCTTCCTCTCCCCCAAGAATCCGAACAGAGGGCCATCTGAGGCCAACACCCTTCTGGGTTCCACCTCCATCTTGTCAAACGCCTTCTTGAAGATGACGTTGACCGAACTCCCGTTGTCCACCAGGATTTGGGAGACGGTGAAGTTCTCGATCGCCGTCTGAATAACCAGCGCGTCGCAGAATGGGTCCTCGTAGCCCGGCATGTCCTTCTGGGTGAAAATGATTTTTTCGGCCGGGGGCGGAGTGGTGGAGGTCGAGGCCACGCTCCGGCGGTAGATGGTATGGAGGCTAGCCTTGCGGGTCGCCTCTACCCCTACCCCCCCATGGATCACCCCGATCCCTCCTCTACTTCCCATATCGGCTCTATCCTCACACCTTTCCTCATCCTCCTCTCGAGGTTCGACCTCCACGATCCTTACTGGCTGCTGCTGCGGTGGCGCGGGCGCTCTGCCCCTCTTTACTTCCAGGAACTCCGGACAGGTGTCTGTCGAGTGACCTTCCACATCATGAAAGATACAATATGGCAACGTCACTTCCCCTGCATCGGCCTCTGCCACCCTATTCCTTCTCCTCCTAGCGGCTGCCGTTTCCACCTCTCCTCCCCTTCCTCTTCCTCTTCCTCTTCCTCTTCCAATTGCCATGGCCTATTGGGGAGGGGGAGGCATTTGCATCGGACCTTGCCTCCACCCTAACTGGGGGGGGCCTCCATTGACCTCCGACATGGTTACCCCTTCCTGGGCAGTAACCCCTTCCCTGCCCTTGCATTCCTCCACCTTGCGGCCTCCATTCCCCCTCCGGGGCCCGGGGCTCTTCCCTTCTCCTGACCTCCTGCTGCCTCACCTCCGGCTCACTGAGCTTTGCTAGCCTCTTGGTGAGCTCCGGATTGGCTTCCTCACTCGCGACTTCCTTCGACACCCTCTCCATCAGCTCTTCAAAGGAGACGGGGGCTTTTCTCTTCAACACCATCTTGAAGAAACTCTCTTTCAACCCGACCGTGAAGGCGAGTTGGAGTGCAAACCCAGGCATCTCCTGAGTGAGCTGTACTTCCTCCTGGAACCGATCGGCATACTGACCCAGCGACTCCCTGGGTCCCTGCTTCACTGCGAAGAGGGAATCAGCGTCCTTCTTCCTCTTTTTTGAGGTCGAGAACCACAGCAAAAAACTTCGGCGCAAATCCTCGAACGAGTAGATTGACCCTGCAGGGAGATGATGGAACCAGTCCCTGGCCTTCTCCTTGAGGGTGACGGCAAAGAGCCGACACTTGAAGGCATCTGACATCGGCCTGATGGAGACCGAGTCTTCGAAACTCTGCAGGTGCTGGACAGGGTCATCTCTACCGTTGTAGTACACCCGGTCCCATTCTCCAAATCCCCCCGGGACGGGTGCGGAAAGCACCAACTCGCAAAAGGGGCTTCCCCCTCCTGTCACTCTTCCTGGCTCCTCTCGTCCCCCGAGCTCGCTCGCCAAACTTGAGCTCGCCGGGACTGTGCTCGCGAGGGCGGTGCTCGCCTGAACCACCCCGACCTTCGCCGCTTCCTCTTGGCGCGCACTCGCCTGCGTCGCGCTCGCTGGGACGGAGCTCGCCAGCACTGAGCTTGGAGGCACGGAGCTCGCCGGACTGGCGAACAACACTCGCCCTTCCTGGCTCTGACCTAAACCAATGGCAACTTCCTTTCCAGCCCTTCCCCCTTGTGCCTTCTCGCCGACTGCTGTTGGGGGAGGGGTCGCCTGAGGTGCTGGGGTCGCAAACTCACTTCGCAGAGCTGTGACCGTGAACCCCAAGGTGTCGAACACCTCCTTTCTGAAATCTGCGAGCATCCTGGCCATCGCCTCCTGAGGAGTCTCGCCGAACTCCTCGCCCTGCTCCTCATCTCCCGCCATAACCCTTCTCTGGAACTTTCTTGAACCAGCCACGCTCCACGCTCACCGCACCAAAATGTTGAAACCGATTTCTCAGTCTCTCGTAGAGCTCGGGGCCCTCACCGAGATGAGGGGCGGCTAGCCCTTACTGATCCCTCGAGGAGGGTAGACGGAAGATTAGGAAATTGACTAAGACCTTAGTCACAGCGAGGAGGTCCCTCCACTAACCCGGAAGATCGTTGAGCGCTTCCCCTCCCAAGCCAAAGCTGAGACTCGGGCACCTTGGAGAGCTCTGGAAATGCTAACCATAGAAAGCCTAAGGAGAGGGAAGCTGAAGTGAGATCCTCTCCAAAGGTGCGCTTAAGGTCCTATTTATAGATTTTCTGATCTGGTCTGCAAATAACAAGATTCCGCCTTTAGATTTTACTATCTGCACCCCAAATGGGTCTGCTAACAGCCAAGCTCCGCTGTTTGGAGAGGCTAAGGGCAGACCACCAAGGGTAAAATGGTAAGTTGACCCTAATGATTTATGGATAAGGGGTTGCGATGACCTTACTGTCGGAGCTCTCGCAGGCCTTCTCGCGGGTCCTGTCCGCGATATCTCTTCCGGGGGATCGCCTTGCGAGAACCTTGCTGAAGGGGTTCTCGCGGGTCCTCTCGCGAATACTGCCTGCAGCGTCTCTTTTAGAGGGTCGCCTCGCGAGGACCTCGCTGCCTATTTTGGTGGTCTGCCGAGGTCTCATCGGCTAGGGGCCGATCTCGGCGAGGTCTGGATCTCGCCACTCCCGTCTCGCTCGATTTCCTTACCTGGCGAATATCGGGGTTGTACACCCAATGGGTCCTAGATGCTCTAAGGGACCCCTTAATAGGTTAGGTATGTCATGGTGGGGTCAAATGGTCAAGGTGAGGCCCTTAAGTCCAACCCTATGCTTGTTAACTAGAAATTGCTATTTGTAGACCAAGGTGCTCTTCCCCTTCAAGCCTAAGGCCAAGTGATCTATTCAAGCTTCCTAGGGTTTTGTCATGACCTAGTCATAACAAAACCACTCTATGGGTCTAGTTGTTTGGGGGATGTTACACAGTGAAGGGTTGGGTGGCGTTGCCCTACTATGACTTCCACCAAGAAGAAGTCACGCAACGACCACCTGTCCAGAGTTCTTGGAGATGAGAGGAGGGAGAAAAGCCCTTATAGTGTAGCAACAACCACTGCTTCAGGGAGTGGGGGAGAAGTGGAAGGAGCAGAGGTGGAGGATCGATGTGAATATCGGGTTGACGTGGGAACTCGAGGTGGGATCAGAGTGATGCATGGTGGAGTAGGGATCAAGGCCACCTATAAGGGGAACCTTCATGCCATCTACCGCCAGAGTGTCGCTTCGACCTCCCGAGCTCCATCACCTTCTCGATGAAGGATATGCCCGATCATGAGGATCCGTTCTGCGATGCATTGGTGATCCAGACGAGAATCGAGAACTTCATGGTCTCTAGAATCCAAGTGGATAACGGAAGTTCTGTGAATGCGATTTTCAAGAAGACTTTTGATGAGATGAAGGTGGAGGCGAAGATAGTACTCATTTCAGATGGATCACTCTTTGGGTTCTCCAGGGAGTGGAAGGAAGTGGAAGGAGGAGCCAAACTCCTCATGATCTAGGGGGAACGCAAGAAACAGCTAGTTTGTCATCGTGGATTCCCCGAGCAGTTAGAATGTCATCTTTGTGCGACCCTGTGAAATTTTCCGTAGACCTTTATGGAGTGAGCAGGAAACGTGCAACTTAGAGATTCAAGCCAAACAACCAGAAACAGATGGAGGCAAACAAGTAATCTTTATTGATAGCATAAACTTCATTACAGGATGAGGTATGCTTGGGGAAACATGATTTCGCCAGCATACAAAACCAAAGAGGAAAATACAAGAACTTGAAAGAAGATAAATGAGACCGCTCCAGATCGCTCGGTCTCCATGCCGATCTCTGCAAGCTGCCTAACCGCACAACACTGCCGGTTATAGAACACCACCTCAGACTGCTGAGCAGACCGCACCCTCCTTTCGAACTCTACTGATTCTCCCGAACTCCAGCAACCCACACTGCAAGCCACAGACCGCCCGAACACTTTCAGAGGAAGAGGTGATCGCTGCAGACCGCACTATCCGCAGAAGCTGCACAAGAAAAGTTCAATCAGCAGACCGCCCGGTCACAATAATACAGACCGCATGAATTAGGATAAACTCAGCTTACACTTGGTGTGTTCTAATTTGCTGCTATAGTGACTCCTATTTATAGGCGAGGGACCTGACCCAGTCACCGCCCTATGAGATAGGAACCACCTTCAGATCGCGCGACCAGACCGGTCAACCCGCGCAATCAGCAACAGTTCTTTCTGCTTCATTTGATGAGCTCGCCGGCTTCACCCCAGACCGCGGGAGATCGCCACTCCCTCAGTCAGATCACGACTCCACAGAGAGATCGCCAGACCGCCAAGAAGCCGCCCACCACCAGTGTTTGCTCGAGATCGCAAACACTGCATGTTCGCCACAAGACCGCGAACACCTGTTCGCATACCAGCCTCCTCCTGAGACCGCGACCAGAGACCGCGCGACTAAGATCCTTAGTCCGCGAACACCACCAGAAACCCCGGACAGTCATCAGACCAGATTCCGGAAAAACTGGACCAACCTGTGCGGTCACACCAGACCGGCACAGCCTTGAAGAAGTCAGCCCGCCACGCGGTCACAGACAGACCACGCGACCTCACCTCCAGCCGCCTTGGATAGATACCAACGGTCATGCCAGGAGACTGCGACTAGGCTAAGACAAGCCAGACCGCAAAACAGATCGTCAGGTCGTGCGGTCTCACCAGACCGCCCGACCTCCTCCCAGACCGCCCAGATCCAAAAGCTCCACAAAACTTCCACTTCAACATTTTTAACACTCCCCCTTGAAGTGGGAAGTTGAAAACAGCCCCAGGTAGGCTCCTTAGCCGTGTGAACGGCCCCATCGCCAGCGCCTTTGTGAAGATGTCAGCGACATTGTCCTGACTCCTAACATGCTCGACCGAAAGAGACCCCTCCAGCACCTTCTCATGAATGAAATGATGCTCGATCTCAATATGCTTGGTCCTCGCGTGACAAACTGGATTAGTAACCAGTTTGAGAGCACTCTCGTTGTCGCCGCGGAGCAGAGTCGGACCCTGAACCTCCTTATGAACATCTCCAACCAACCTCCTAAGCCAGATGGCTTCCTGAGCTGCCAAGGCCGAAGCCTTGTATTCCGCTTCCGTGGTTGAGACCGACGCGGAATCCTGCTTCTTACTGCACCATGATATAGCCGTGGGGCCCGCCATGAAGACGTATCCAGACGTCGACTTCCGATCATCCAAATCTCCCCCGTAATCAGCGTCCATGTACCCATGCACCTCGAAGCCCGCATCCCTCCTGTAAAGGAGACCCATGTCTGAGGTCGCCTTGACATACTTCAGAATGTTCTTGGCCGCTAGCAGATGAGGCATCCGTGGCTCTGTCATGTACCGACTCACTTTGCCAACTGCATACGCAATATCCGGCCTAGTGATCGTCAGATAGATCAAGCTCCCGACCAGAGCTCAGAACACCAATGGATCTTGTAGAATCCTTCCCTCATCCTTCCGAAGCTTCAAAGCCTTCTCCAGAGGTATGGAGATGCACTTCCCTTCCTTCATGCCGAATCGCTCCACGATTCGCTCCGCATATCCAGCCTGGGATACCAGCACTCCACTCTCCTTCCTCTGCACCTCGAGTCCAAGGAAATGGTGGAGTTCACCTAAGTCCTTCATCTCGAACCTGATGGACAACTCAGCCCTAAGCTGCGCTACCTCCTCCTTCGAATTCCCCGTCACGATCATATCGTCGACGTATAGCAGCACGATGACTTGAAGCTCCCCGCTCTTCTTGACGAACAAGCTTGAGTCTAAGTCTGAAGCACCAAATCCGCAGAATAAGAGATACCTGTGATCTTCCCGTACCACGCCCTTGGCGCTTGCTTCAACCCATACAGGGCCTTCTTCAACTTGCAGACATGCTCCAGAAAATCTTCAGATATGAAGCCTGGCGGCTGGACCATGAAGATGTCCTTGTCAATCTCACAGTACAAGAACGCATTCTTTACATCGAGCTGCCAGATCTTCCACCCCCAACACGCCGCCAAGGCAATCACAACTCGTACTGAAGTCATTTTAGCCACTGGACTGAATGTCTCTTCATAATCTTCACCGTATTGCTGCGAGAACCCCCGAGCCACAAGGTGAGCCTTGTACCGCTCGATACTGCCGTCAGCCTTCTTCTTGAGATTGTAGACTCATTTGCATGTCACAGGGGTGATACCCTTGGACTTGGGCACCAGAGACCAAGTCTCATTCTTCTCAAGAGCACTCATCTCTTCCTGCATAGCTGAATCCCACTGTTCCACGCCTTTGGCCTTTTCAAAGCTCGACGGCTCCCTCTCATCCAAGGGACCAGCAAATAAACATGAGACAAAGCTCACCATGTTTCCTCCTATATAGCGATCAGGGGCAATGATAGTTCGCTTTGATCTCCGCAACGCCTTCTCCTGACTCGCAGTATCCTCAACTGCTTCTTCCCTAGCTCCTCTCCCAGACGTACTAAGAGCATCGCTCCCCCTTCTTCCTGAACCAGGAACCTCCGTCTCAGAACTAGATATTGATGGACCACCTGGTGACACAGGTAGCTCCACCTGAAGATTTTCCACAGCTTTCTCCGGCTCCTCCACCCTGCTTTCTGGTAGCTCAACAACAGAACTCCCCTTGTAAGATGTCACCTCGTCGAACACGACATCGCAAGATACAACAAATCTCCGCGTCTCGGGGTCCATGCACTTCCAGCCCTTCTTCCGATCATCATAGCCCACGAAGACTAGCTTCCTTGCTTTCGCACCTAGCTTCGTCTGAAGCGCATCTAGAACGTGCACATAGCAGGTGGAACCAAACACCCGAAGGTGTGCCACGCTTGGCTTTTCCTTGAACATCAATTCATGCGGGGTCTTCATATTGATGGGACTAAGAGGCATCCGATTGATGACGTAGGCAGCACAAGACATTCCCTCCGCCCAGAAGGACTTTGGGATACTCTTGGCATGCAGCCAACACTTGCAGGTCTCCGTCAGATGACGGATCTTCCGCTCTGCAACTCCAATTTGTTGCGGAGTATGCACACAAGTAAGCTGCCCCCGGATGCCCGCTTTCCTGCAAAAAGTAGAGAACTCACCAGAGGTGAACTCCCCTCAGTTGTCAGTCCTCAGCTTCTTAACCCGCAGTCCAAGCCGACCCTCCATGAGCTCCTTGAACTCCACAAACTTGGCAAACGCCTCCGCCTTCTCCTTCAAGAAATATACCCAGACATATCTGGTGTAATCATCGATCAACACCAGCATATATCTGCTGCCTCCAAGGCTTGGGGTAGCAGTTGGTCCCTTCAAGTCACCGTGAATGCACTCCAACGGCAAACTACTCCTTGTCTACGACTTATCAAACGGAAGCCGATGAGACTTGACGAACTGACATCCAACGCAAACATGACCATCTCCGTAGGAAGATAGACTAGGCAGGCCCTTGACCAGACCTTTCACCGACATAGCTTTCAGCTTATCCATTCCTACGTGCCCCAACCTCTCGTGCCATATGACAGCACTATCGTTTGTCCTCATCTTGTCAACGTAAGAACTTGTCGAAAGCACGAACAAGTCTTTAGCTCTCCTCCCCACATGAACTACCTCAGCCTTCACTGCTTCCACATTCCGAAGAAACCTCACTTCTGTTGGGCCAAACAGAACGTGATACCCAGCGTCGACAGCGTTGGTCACGGAAAAGAAGTTTTTCCTCATTCCGGGTACATGATAGACACTCTTCAAAGTTAGTGGCCCCCTATCACTGCCCAAGGAAACAACCCACACCTTCTTTACAGCATGCACAGTATTATCAGCAGTAATAATAGCATCATTACCTGAATAAGGTTGCGCTGAAGAAAGCTTTGACTCGTCCCCGGTGAGGTGATGACCACACCCCGAGTCCACGATCCAGTCCTCCTGATAGTTTATAGGAGCCTCAGCTCCAACATAAGCCGAGAAGGCTCCTCCCCATCCTCCATCAACCTGCCTGGCTTCAGCTTCCCCCTTTCCTGCAGCAGCATGTCCCGGCTGAAGATTCACCTGGCACTCCTTCTTGATGTGACCGACCTTTACACACCTAAAGCACTTGGGACCTTCCCCCTTCTTCTTCCCTTCAGCCTTAGGAGCATAGCCCCTCTCCTGTTGTCCAGAAGTTGAAGGCCCATTGCCTCCTCCAGCGGTCTTCTTCTTATCCCACTTCTTCTTCTTTTTTTCCGTGAAGAGAACTTCGTCATCTCCCCCAGACACTCACACCCCCGCCATCTGCCTTGCCAGACTCTCCTGCGAAGAAAGCAGATTTTCTAGCTCCAGCAGAGACGGCTGATTTGCCCAACCCTGCACCGACGTCACAAAGGCAACATATTCCTTCCGTAAGACACAGATGATGTGCCTCTTCAGCTTTGCCTCAGAAATTGGCTCGTCAGGATCAAGCGCTGAAATCTCGGCGCACAAGTTCTTCATCTTCAAGAAGAATGTAGAAATAGAATGGTCACCCTGAGCCGATCTGGCCAGTTCATTCTCCAGGAACTGAAGTCTTGCCACATTCCTTTTGTTAAATAGCCCATCCAGGGCTCTCCAGATCTCCGCAGCTGATGCACACCCCAAGATGTGATCAAACAGATCAGGTGATATTGCCCTCTTCAGGGCGAACTCTGCTTTGGCATTAAGCCGCCTCCAGTTCCTCACCTCATTATGGTTATCTCCAACCAGAAAAACTTCCTCCATGCTCTCTCCTCCAACCACCTCCCAGAGGTCCTCACCCAGAAGATAGCTCTGCATACACGACTTTCACTTTTTGAAGTTAGTCGATGTAAGCATCTCAATCCCAAGACCTCTTGCAAAACCACCTTCCATTGCTCTACCACTGGTTCCTTCTTCACAAAGGCGATGGCTACTCTAAATTGTTCACTGCTCTATCCACTCCAACCTCCCTCTGATACCATGTGAAAATTTTCCGTAGACCTTTATGGAGTGAGCAGGAAACGTGCACCTTAGAGATTCAAGCCAAACAACCAGAAACAGATGGAGGCAAACAAGTAATCTTTATTGATAGCATAAACTTCATTACAGGATGAGGTATGCTTGGCGAGACATGATTTCGCCAGCATACAAAACCAAAGAGGAAAATACAAGAACATGAAAGAAGATAAATGAGACCGCTCCAGACCGCTCGGTCTCCTTGCCGATCTCTGCAAGCTGCCTAACCGCACAACACTGCCAGTTACAGAACACCACCTCAGACCGCTGAGCAGACCGCACCCTCCTTTCGAACTCTACTGATTCTCCCGAACTCCAGCAACCCACACTACAAGCCGCAGACCGCCCGAACACTTTCATAGGAAGAGGTGATCGCTGCAGACCGCACTATCCATAGAAGCTGCACAAGAAAAGTTCAATCAGCAGACCGCCCGGTCACAATAATACAGACCGCATGAATTAGGATAAACTCAGTTTACACTTGGTGTGTTCTAATTTGCTGCTATAGTGACTCCTATTTATAGGCGAGGGACCTGATCCAGTCACCGCCTTATGAGATAGGATCACCACCTTCAGATCGCGCGACCAGACCGCTCAACCCGCGCGATCAGCAACAGTTCTTTCTGCTTCATTTGATGAGCTCGCCGGCTTCAACCAGACCACGGGAGATCGCCACTCCCTTTGTCAGATCGCGACTCCACAGAGAGGTCGCCAGACCGCCAAGAAGCCGCCCACCACCAGTGTTTGCTCGAGACCGCAAACACTGCCTGTTCGCCACAAGACCGCGAACACCTGTTCGCATAACAGCCTCCTCCTGAGACCGCGACCAGAGACCGCGCGACTAAGATCCTTAGTCCACGAACACCACCAGAAACCTCGGACAGTCATCAGACTGGATTCCGGAAAAACTGGACCAACCTGTGCGGTCACACCAGACCGACACAGCCTTGAAGAAGTCAGACCGCCACGCGGTCACAGATAGACCGCGCGGCCTCACCTCCAGCCGCCTTGGATAGATACCAGCGGTCATGCCAGGAGACTGCGACTAGGCTAAGACAAGCCAGACTGCAAAACAGATCGTCAGGTCGTGTGGTCTCACCAGACCGCCCGACCTCCTCCCAGACCGCCTAGATCCAAAAGCTCCACAAAACATCCACTTCAACATTTTCAACAGACCCCTCATCAGTGCTTTTTGGTGTGTGACTTCCTCCTACCACCAATGCTTGAAATAATGCATGGGAGTAGTCCATATCCGGGTCAAGGGAGATCCCAAGGTGGACAGGCAATGTTATGTCACGATGGTCAACACCATCTCATGGAAGGAGGAGGCAGAAGATATTGACAAGGCCATGAAAGATATGGTCAGTATAGAAGTGGCAGAGCATGTTTCTCATATTCATGATTGACTATTTCTCCAAGTGGCTGGAGGTCAAGGCGTTGGCAAAAACAACTTTGCAGGTAATAAGAAATTTTATATGGGGTTGTATGTTGGAGTTTCTGAGGTGATCTCAAAGAAATCAAGCAGTTAGTCTTACTGCCAACACAATATGAGCCTATATGGTCGCACATAAAAGCATTTTGAGAAGTTGGAGAAAGGATTGTGTTGGCCTTACTCATATTGGATATGAGTGGAGGACCAATCCTGTGACTGCTCGGAATTAAATTGAGAATGTCTCAACGAGAAATAAGTACTCTTGAAGAATCGTCGAAATGGGTTCAACAAATTCCTTAGGACTTAGCAAATTCGTCGAAAGTGTTTCGACGAATGGATTTATATTTGACAAATTCGTTGAAAGAGTTTAGACGAAATGTGTCAATTCATCCAATCGAGTTCGTCGAAATTGTTTCGATGAATAAGATAAAATTCGTTGAAAGTGTTTAGTCGAAATTGTATCCACAAATTCGTCGAAAGTGTTTCGACGAAAATATGTTGATTCGTCGAAAGTGTTTAGACGAATTATATCATATTCGACGAATTTAAATCCTGACGAAATTGTTCTATTTTTCCCAGGTCTGCGGATAACCTGTTTTTATGCCTTGCGTATAAAAGGGACGCGATTAGGACTTCTACAGATCGATCCTTTTTTGACATCAGAGACGGAAGCGTTCTGATATTTGTCCCCGTCCGCCGACCTAGACTTCGCCGACCGTCGCTGCCTCCCCTTCCTTGGACCTAGCAGTTCGTGGGGACGCAGAGGACTGTTCTTCTCTGGCCCATCTCTTGCATGACAAGGCATTGAGGTTCTCCTTCCTTGTGTGGATCTATGTAGAGGGGCCGATCCATTTCGGTCCTTGGAACTCAAAGTTCATCTTCCAGATTTATTCTTGGAGCACATTGGTTGAGTATTGACTCAATCCCCTGAAGGTATATCACATTTGCTTTCCTAATCTCTTGATTCATGAAATCCGCAAGATCCTTACTCTTTGGGTTGTTCTTGTTGTTTCTTCCGCTGCGCATATACGATATGCTGTCTACATTTGATGTATATAGAAAAAACCCAACATTGTACATGTATACTTGTGATGCATTTGGATCCCTTGCCATTACATGTGATTCATTGCAATCACTTGAGATTCAAAAAGATCATATGTGATCCCCTCAGAATCTATTTGATCAAACTAGATCACATGTACAGTCCATATAGATCTCTTGAGTGGTCGATTTGGATCCCTAAAGTTATTTGTGATAAATTTGATGATCAATCGAACAACATTCTTAAAGTTGTCGTGCAACTGCAAAATGCAAAATAATATATTAGTGGTTTTACTCTATAGAGGGTGAATATAGTGTTTTCAAATTTCTCTTTATAAAACACTTTTCCTCAAATAAGTAATCTCAAATCACCTATAACGTAGTTAAAATGAATGCATGAGTGAAATGAAAACTGAGATATAAAGATGAAGATAAAGAATTTATAGAGTTTCCCCAAAACAAGGGTATGTCATTTCTTTCACCACAATTATAATTCACTATTTCTACAGAAGCCTAAGATTGTTTTCGATAGACTCTTAGAACTTAAAATACAGTGTTTGTAGTGAGAGGCTCTTAAAAGGGTTCGTTCGGTGCATTGCAATTGGAATTCTGGAATTGGCTTTGGTCTGAAAACCAATATCTGTAAGAATTGGTTTGGTGCAAAAAGTCAATTCCGTTGTTCGGCTGCAACATGGAATTCAGTTAACGGAATTGGAATTGATACATAAAAGACATTCAACTGCACATGACATTTGATTTCTGAAATTGATACTTTCAAAATTCATAATTTTGAAAATTGAACAATTTGAACAAACTACTAATGATAATTGAAGTTCATTAAACATAAACATATTCTGATCCATAAAACAAAGAAATACCAAACCATCTAGATCAAACGTCCATAAATAAAAATAGAAAACTAGCGATCTAACTGCATTCGCAACCACGTGCACTTCAGCTTATCAGGTAGCCTCATGAAGATGTCATATTTGATATTATCATGACACAATATATCCATGGCTCAGAGTAAATCACGCCAGTCATCTGAGTAAGTGCGACATAGACACCATCAACATTGCTAGCAGGCTTAGTCCCCACTACACATTGCACGGAGTCAAACAATTTTTCTCTGACCACCGCCACTGCATCAGCTCCTACAACTCCCTTTCTTCTCCTTCTACCTCTTCCTTCTCCTTTCACTCTAGTCTTTTCCTGTATATTCGTAGTTTTTTCTTCCATAGACTCCACATCTATCTCTTTTGTCATCTATGTTGTGGTCGCAAGCTATTGCTTTGGATCTCACCTAGGGGCACATGCCCCAAGACATTGTGACTGGTACATAAGTTTATTTACATTTGCTTTCTTTGAGCACTAATTTCTTCTATGTTTTGCTTATAATAATGCAGTGCTTACTCATGTTAGAAATACTAATCATAGTAAGCACGGGTTGTATTACTGTTAATGAGCTTTGTGGTTGAGGATATGAGCTTTGTGGTGGTGCTGGAGAATGTAGAGGAGGTGAAGGTAAACCTAAGGAAGAGGAACCCTCAACATTGGTTGAAGTGGCCTGGGGCTTGATGGTAAATGTACTAATTGTCCTTATAGAATGATGAGCAGCAAGAGTTTCTTTCCTGGCTGCTGAAGACAAAGGAATTTTCTTATGCTAGAGCTGTAATGTATTTATTGACAAGAATCTCCTATTATTCATGGTTGAACCAGGAGATATGATTGCAGTAGGATGGGAGATGGTCAGATAGAGATCTAAGATTCTTCCAAAACTATTTTCTGCAACTTCTCATACGAGAGAAAGAAAAGAATATACACCCAATCAATCTTCTTCTACATCCAGACTGCAGTCATCAAACTCATCAGGTCCTTACAAATACTATCGTAAGAAGATTTCTTGCTCAGAAACCCTTTTTCGATAATGGCTTCCAATTGCTTTACTTCTTGAGGAAAGTGCATGGTTCTAAAGTTGGAAGGTTTACCAACATAATATATAACAGATACCAACCCAGTAGTGATATCTAATTCAGAAACTGATTCGAATAAGTCATCCTCTTATTCAAGGCGTAGGGTGCAACACAAAATGGATGGAGTAATGTGTATCTCCATTTGAGACACATAGCATAGTAGGGCATCTTCCACAATTTATGCAAAGGTGAAGAATCAATTCAGTTCTGGAGTGCAGATTTTGACTCATTTCTGTAAGATGAACTCGAGACCAGATTCCTTCACATAGTCGACAATGGTTATATTTTTTGGTTCAGCAGAGGCAAACAATAAAAGATCTACTTCAAATATGTAGTTGATTGCTTCCATTTCAGATTGAGAAAAGAGATTGAGTCAAAGAGGGAAGCAAACATGCAGTGAGTGCAAGTTCACAAATTGACGAAACCCTTAAATAGAAGACGAACAGTTTTAGGGCATTTCAATAAAATCTCGGGACGATCATTGAGCGGTGTTTGTCGTTCCGCGAATCAATATGAGAATTTATAGATAAGAGATCAAGGATCAACAATCGTTGGCTATAGAAAGAGGTTAACTAGAGAAGGCATTCAATAATCAAGTTTTAACCAATTTCTAAGCCTACATGAATAGCTTTCTCTGAGTCTTAAGTTCCTATGATATTTTGCTGTCATATAAACTATTGTGGATTGATTAATTTTAGTCTTTTTAGAATAATAGAGGTCAATAAATTTTGGGAACATATATTGTGACAGGGTGCTAGCTTTTCTGATCAACGACTTCATACTGCCAAGAATTCAAAGAAAGTTGATGAAAGAATTAAGTTTCATTTCATCCAAGGGTTTAGTGAGAATGCCAGCAATTTGCTTATCTGTTGGAATAAACTCCATGGAGATGGTGCCCATTTCCACATGATCCTTTATGAAGTGATGACATTTTTCACTATGCTTGGTTTTACTGTGGAGGACGGGATTTGAGGAAATTAAGATAGCACTTGTGTTGTCACAGTATATGGGAATATTAGAAAGATCATACTCATAGTCTTGCATCTAATTTTTTATCCAGAGAATTTGGGCACATCAACTTCCGGCAATAATGTACTCAACTTTAGCAGTTGAATTGGAAATTGTGTTGGACATGTGTGTCACATCCCTTTGTTTGAGAATAACAAATCCCAAATTGTATTTGATCTTGCTTGTCGTGTATTTAGAGTGTGCAGGAACTATAGGTTCAATACTCCACAGGTAGAAAACAGATTGTAGATGACTCTCTGGAAATTGTGCTAACGCTCGCGTTAGTTGTTAACGTCCAGCGTTAACAACCGCTAAGAAGGAAACCACTGAGATGGCGTTCGACAAAATCTGAAGGAAATTGCGTTCGACGAACTCTGAAGGCGCTCGACGAAACCTGAAGGAACCTGCGTTCGACGAAATCTGAACTGAACTGCGCTCGATGAATTGGAGCGTTCGACGAACTGAACTGCGCCCGAAGAATTGAAGTTAACCGCGCTCGACGAAACCTGAAGGAACCTGCGTTCGACGAAATCTAAACTGCACCGCGCTCGATGAACTGAACTACGCTCGACGAATTGAAGTTAAGAGCTTCCAGAGAGAATACTTGTGCCAAAACTCCATTGTTGTTATGCTGCCGAAGAAGGATCTCCCACAAAAAGCTTAAGGAGAATTCTGGAGGAGGACTACGTCACGCTACATCCGAAGGACATTTGCTTCGACCTCGCTCATACTACAACGATCCTTCATCTCAGACTTCAGAAGATCTCGTATAGGGAGTTTTTATAGTTGTTTTCATTATTTACATTTCATTCCATTTCAAAACCGTATAAATAATTCGCCTTGTGTTGGCGACTAGGTCCTTGCGCGGCTTAGGGGGTAATTCGCCGCGTGTGTTGGCGACTAGGTCTAGGAGATTAGATCTAGGGGGTGCTCAATGCCATATCCGGGGAAGGATTGGCTAGAGCGGCTTGAGGCCATATCTGAGGAAGGATAGGTTAAAGCCAACCGGTTTGTGGGGATACAAGTCGGTATAGAAAAGGAAAAATTGTTTTACTTTGTACGCCTCCGATTTTTAGCGATATTGAAATCAAATTTATGTAAACACCTTTTTTATATAATATAATCATGTCTCTTTTTGTGTTTACTTGATTTCTATCATTTAGCATAATTTATAAAATTGCAAATTATAATTGTTTCCTCCTTTAAGTTAAATTGTTATTTCGTTCTAATTTACTCTAAACAATTTAGTAAATTGTCTAAAAATTTATAAAGAATTTTATTCCCTTATTCCCCCCCCCCCCCCCCCCCTCTAAGGGAGCCAATCGATCCAACAAGTGGTATCAGAGCTAGGTTATTCTAAAGGGTTTAAAAAACCAGGAATAATTGAGTCTTACGATCTCGCTTTTTCCAAAGGTCGGGGAATTAGTAGACCTCCACTATTTACCAGGTCAGATTATAATTACTGGAAAAATAGGATGAGATGTTTTCTTATGACCCTAGATATTGAGGTATGGAATATGGTAGAAGAGGAATACTCTCCTCCTACATTTGTAGTTGGAGAGATAACTTTAGATAAACCAAAAGATAAATGGGATGATAGGGATAAGTTAAAATGCAAAAATAACGCCAAGGCCATGAATGCTTTATTTTGTGCGTTAGATAGAAATGAATTTAATAGAATTTCTGCATGTACTACTGCATATGAAATTTGGAATCATTTGGAAGTTACTCATGAAGGTACATCGCAGGTTAAAGATTCAAAGCTTTTCCTACTTGAGTCGGAATATGAAAAATTCTGGATGGATGAAAGTGAAGATGTTGATGCCATGTACACGCGCTTCACCAATATCGTCAATGTCTCCAAAGCTCTTGGAAAGACCTTCTCCAACGGCGACTTGGTCCGAAAGATTCTTCGTTCTCTTCCACCAAAATTCAACCCGAAGGTGACGGCCATTTCAGAATCGCACAATCTAAGAACGCTCCAAGTTGAGAGCCTCATTGGGAATCTCAAAACCCATGAGGTAGAACTCAAAATCCAATATGATGAATACAACAAGGAGCCAAAGAAGAAGGCGTTGGCACTAACATCAAAGAAGGAGTGCCAAGAGGATGAGGATGAAGATGAAGAAAGCCTTTTGGTGAAGAATTTCCAGAAGTTCATGCAAAATCCGGAAAGGAGAAACACTTTCCGGAAATTTATCCAAAAGGATGCAAGATGGAAAAGGTCATCCTAAAAGAAGTAAAAGGGGAGCGATGATGAAGAAGAAAGACCTCCAACGGAATGCTTTCATTGTAGGAAGACCGGGCACATTCGGAGCCAGTGCCCAAAGTTCTTGAAAGAGAAGAAGGAAAAGTGGCACAAAGGGAAGGAGAAGAGGAAGGTGCTAAAAGCTAGAACATGGGATGACTCCTCCTCCTCCTCCGAAGAATCAAGCATGTCTTCATCAAGCGAAGATGAGGAAGCAAACATGTCCCTCATGGGACATGGAAACAACGACGGCGACACCAGTGTTCTTAGCGACACTGAGGTAACTCCTCCCACTTATGATGAACTCGTTAATGAATTTCTTGAAACTTACAAAGCTTTTGATAAAAATATGAAAGAAAGTATTTTATTGAATCGTGAAAATGAATCTCTTATTAAAGAAAATCAAAAGCTTTCCAAAAAAGTCTTTGTTTTAGAAAAGAGAAAGGTTTCTTGCCAAGAGTGTGATCACTCCACTAAATTGACAAAAGATATTGAAGAGTCACTTTCTAAAGCCCTCTCTCATGCCAAAACTCTTACAAAAGAGAAGGGGGAATTAGAAAGGAAATTAGAAGCCTCTCTTTTGGAAATCAAAAATAACAAAAAAAGTTTTGAAAATAAGTGTGTCATGCTTGTGAAAGAAAATTCTTCACTTAAAGCACAAATTCATGATCTCACCATGGCCATTAAAAAATTTGGAATAGGCCAAAAATCACTGGAAATGATTTTAGGGAACCAGTGCCATGGTTATGGAAAATTTGGGCTCAGATATCGAGGAGAGGGGTACCGCCTAGCATTAACCACTAACGCCGGCGCTAGCACCTCATACAAGAAGCCTGAATTCTCTTTTTCAAAATGTTTTTCTTCTATAAATCCAATTTCTTCCAGCAACAAAATATTCCAGAAAATGGTCTTAAGCCCCTTTATTTCGTGTGCAAACTGTTATAGGTTAAGTCACACATCTAGTTCTTGCAGAAAAATAAAACAAAATACTTTAAAACAAATCTGGGTACCTAAGGCTTCCACTTATTCTATGGGTGGTACCACTTGGGTATCCGGATCTTTACTCTCATCTTCTTTTTAGATGTGCAGGCAGGCTAAGGACAATGCAGACGTGTGGTACTTGGATTCAGGATGCTCCAAGCACATGACGGGCAATAAAGCAAAGTTCCTTAGCCTAGAAAAGAAGAAGGGAGGGATCGTGATGTTTGGTGATAACGGAAAAGGAAGGATCATGGGAATTGATACAGTTGGTAACAAATCCTTTACTATATCTAATGTTCTTTATCTGAAAGGATTAAAACACAACTTAATTTCTATTAGCCAATTATGTGATAAAGGATTAGATGTGTTATTTGAATCTTCCACTAATCTATGAAAATATCTAATCCTACTACAAAAGACATTTTACTAACTGCACCAAGAATACATAATGTTTATCTAGTTTCTTTTCATGATCTTTCTAAATCATCTATAAAATGTTTTATCACTAAAAATGATGAATTAGAACTTTGGCATAGAAGACTAGGGCATGCTAGCACAATGCTCATTGTAAAACATGCCAAAAGTAATTTAATTAGAGGATTGCCTAGGTTAAATGGAACTTTACCTTCACTTTGTTCACCATGTCAAAAAGGTAAATTTTCTAGATCCTCTTTCAAAAGTAAAAAATTTCATTTCTACTACAAGACCCTTGCAAATAATTCATATGGATCTTTTTGGTCCTGTTAGCACTTCAAGTCTTGGTGGTAGATTATATACATATGTTTTAATAGATGATTTTTCAAGATATTTTTGGACTTTATTTCTCTCTTCCAAATCCGATGCGTTTTGTGAATTTGCAAAATTATGCACTCGTATTCAAAATGAAAGTAATTTAAAAATTAAATGCATTCGCTCGGATCATGGAGGAGAATTTGAAAATGAAAATTTTACATCTTTTTGTGATATGTTAGGCATTAAACATGAGTTCTCTGCACCATGCACACCACAACAAAATGGTGTTGTAGAAAGAAAGAATAGGACACTTCAAGAACTAACACGCACTATGTTATGTGAATATAAATTACCTAAGTCCTTTTGGGCCGAAGCCATAAATACATCGTGTTATGTTTTGAATAGAATCATGCTTCGCCCATCTCTTAATCTCACACCTTATGAACTCAATTTTCAAAAGAAGCCTAATGTATCTTATTTCACAGTTTTTGGTTGTAAATGTTTTATTTTGAATACAAAAGATAGCTTGGGAAGTTTGATGAAAAATGTGATGAAGGAACTTTTCTTGGGCACTCTTCAACTAGTAAAGCCTATAGAATTTTTAATAAAAGAACTAGTAGAGTTGAAGAGTCAATAAATGTAAAATTTGATGAGTTTGTTCCTTGTGTAGAAAAACTTTCCGCAGGCAACGAGGATGATCTCTTACAACCTTTGGAGCATGGTGATGAGGAATATTCCAAAGAAGAAGAAGAGGAGGCCAAGGAAGATGAATATGTACCTCCAAGTGCCTTGAAATTCACAAAGGATCATCCGCAGGAATTAATAATTGGTGAACCATCCATCAGGATAAGAACTCGCTCTTCTCTTCATGAATCGTATTCAAATATCTGTTTTGTTTCCGAAATTGAACCAAAAACCGTTTCTACCGCTTTAAATGATGAATTTTGGTTTTTGGCTATGAATGAAGAGTTAGAACAATTTGAGTGACATAAAATGTTTGGAAATTAGTAGAAAGACCATCTAATCACCCAGTTGTAGGTGTAAAATTATTTTTTAAAAATAAATTAGATGGTGAGTCTAGAATCACAAGGAATAAGGCACGCTTAGTAGCACAAGAATATTCACAAATCGAGGGGATAGATTTTGATGAAACTTTTGCTCTCGTTGCTAGGTTGGAATCCATTAGAATTTTTCTAGCATTTGCAAGCTTTAAAAGAATAAAACTATTTCAAATGGATGTAAAAAGTGTTTTTCTCAATGGGTTTGTAAAAGAAGAAGTTTATGTTGAACAACCCCCCAGTTTTATTAATGAAAAATTTCCCAATCATGTTTATAAACTAGAAAAAGCGCTTTATGGTTTAAAATAAGCGTCACGTGCATGGTATGAAAGACTTACATCATTTTTATTAAAGCACGGTTATATTATGGGAAGTGTCGATAATACTCTCTTCATTAAACATAATAATGATGATTTAATTATTTTGCAAATATATGTTGATGATATAATCTTTGGATCTACTAATGAAGAGTTGTATAAAGAAGTTATTAAAGTGATGAAAAATGAATTTGAAATGAGTCTAGTAGGAGAACTTTCTTATTTTCTTGGTTTTCAAATATCACAAAGAAATGATGGTATTTTTATATGTCAAACCAAATATGTCTATGATATGCTTAAGCGCTTTGGATATGAAAACCTTAAACATGCTTCTACACCAATGAGTGCATCACTTAAATTAGGAAAAGATGAATCGGGAATTTCAATTGATCAAACCTTATATAGAGGTATGATAGGATCCCACATTATCTTAGTGCAACTAGACCTGATATTATGTTTGTCGTATGCTTATGTGCTCAATTTGAAGCAAATCCAAAAGAATCTCATTTAAAAGCCGTAAAACGAATTTTTAGATATCTTATTGGGTCATCTAGATTAGGATTATGGTACCCGCATAATAATTCATTTACACTTCACGGCTACTCCGATTCGGACTACGCTGGTTGTTCACTTGATAGAAAAAGCACTAGTGATACTTGTCATTTTCTAGGACCTTCATTAGTTGCATGGTCTAGTAGGAAACAAAATTCGGTTGCACTCTCCACCACGGAGGCCGAATACATTGCATTAGGGAGTTGTTGTGCACAAGCACTATGGATGAGCCAAACTTTAGGGGACTTTGGTTTTCATCTAAAACTTATAGAATTAAAATGTGACAACAAAAGTGCCATTGATCTCACAAATAATTCGGTACACCTAGATCCAAACATATAGATGCCGGTCATCATTTCATAAGGGATCACATTAAAAAAGAAAATGTTAGGATAAGTTTCATTGGCACGGAATCTCAACTTGCTGATATATTTACTAAACCTCTTCCTGATGCAATGTTTCAAATGTTAAGGTTGGAATTAGGAGTCTTAGACATCTTAGGATGAATAACATGTAAAATGCTAATATTTTATGCAATTTGGGCAATCAAGACATCTCTAAAACTTACAAAATTTTTGCATAAGACTACTCTAAGGACTCTTAATAAATATCAAAAATCAGATTTTTCAAATTCTCAAAAAATCGTGTACTGTTTCCAGCGCTAGCCCTAACGCCAGCGTTAGCGTGAGTGTTGGAATTTTCTATTTTTTTTTATTTCTAAAAATCCTTAAAAATATGTTAGTTTATATTTACTAATTTGTTTTTGAATTTCTGACATCTATTATCTTTGTTTTAATTTATATTTTAGAAAATCAACTACAAAAATTCAAAATTCAAAAATACAAAAATGTACTTTTGTGATTTTTCTGTTTTTGTTTCATTAAAAATTTTCAAAACAACAAAAAAGCTGTATGATCTTTATTGCAAGTATGAATTCTATTATTTAGAATTATTTACAATGTTAACATTTATTCCTACAAATTACTATGAACATTGTTTTGTTTATCATGCTTTGATATATCTATTTAAAGTGCATCAATTGTATTGAAAAAAATATATGTAGAACCAAGCTTAGCATGCCTCTAAGTATGAGTAAATGTATTATGATTGATAATGATACATTTCACTCACTTATTTTGGTAATCAACATGTGTGTTTAAATCTAAAAATGCTTGTTTGTGTATTGTATTTGTACAATAAATTAAAACTTGCATAAGTTTATTACCTACACTACATTTGAATTGTACTTATGAAATTTTGAAAAGTGGTTAAGTTTCAAAAATTGTGGGTTTGCAAAATAAGTGTATTCGGAGAATGTTGTCGCACAAATGTGAACAAAAAATTATATATGTAGACAAATATAACTCCACCAAGCACTACTTGAATCTCCTGATAAGTCTTCATAAGCATTGTGAGGTTGAGCACCTTGGAAAGAATAGTAAAGTGTCTTGTGCAACCCTTGATTAATACACCACTTTGTATAAAATAGTGTGCATTAAAGTGTGTGAAAGTTAATTTACTTATGTTTTATTGTGCACTTTACTTTACATATGTCTTTTATTTTGTGATTTTAAATCAATTGTTAACATTACCCAAAATACACTTATGTGCACATCATTATCTTTCATAACACTTCTTCTCATGAGTATTGGACTCTAATGCTTTATCTATATTACTCTTGATATAACAAATGCACTAGATAACCTAGCATGATCTCTACAATGTTTTGGTATCTCTTGAACTTAAAATTAAGTAACATTGTAGTATATTCTTTTTGTTTGATATGTTCATTTTCATGCTTGGCATCTTTATGTAAAACTATGAGATTTCAAAAAGGTTGAAACATCTTTACATTTTGAACATAAAACTCATTTTTTACTTATGCTTTTCATGCTTACAAAAAGATGTTTCTCATAATCTTCCGTTTGCTTACAACTCTTATCTTTTTATTTGAAATCTCTTATATATACTATGCTTAAAATCTTTATCATTATCTATATTACAAAAGCTCGATCATGCTTTATCATTTATATGAAATGCGTCCTAACTGCCCTCACCCTACCTTCTTTTGATAGTACCAAAAGGGGGAGATTAATTGAAGAAATCTATATAGGAGAAATATAGAAGAATATGGGGAGACTAATTCATGTAATCAATCATTTAGGGGAAGTAAAACATAAATTGTATTTATGTAGCAGAAGCATTAAGATAGAGGGAGTATGCACATTCTCATGCTTATCAAATACTATAATTGCACTATTATCTCACTTATCATATTCTATAATCACCTTTAATGATTTCTTGCTAAGAGAATTTGTTATTATCAAAAGGGGGAGATTGTTGGACATGTGTGGCACATCCCTTTGTTTGAGAATAACAAATCCCAAATTGTATTTGATCTTGCTTGTCGTGTATTTAGAGTGTGCAGGAACTATAGGTGCCATACTCCACAGGTAGAAAATAGATTGGAGATGACTCTCTGGAAATTGTGCTAATGCTCGCGTTAGTTGTTAACGCCCAACGCTAACAACCGCTGAGAAGGAAACCGCTGAGATGGCGTTTGTCACAACCCGCATTTTCCCAAAAATATAATACGTAATATCAGAGCAAGGGAAAAATACGCGTCGTGATGCCACGCCTGCAGGAGACGGCTACAGACGCTCAGGCAAACACTCTTTACGATAATTTTATAAAAGACATGTGATTGGATTAAAAGAGAAATTTTCATTTTAGCTTAAGACCACGTCTCTCGGTCTGGTGGATCATCTAGTCCACAAGTAGAAAACTATATATACGCAGCGGAAAATAGGTTTGTTTTAGCCTACATGAGCAAGAAAATAAGCATTCCAGAAATGATATACACATATCTAGATTTAATACAGTAAGAAAGGATTTTCTTCGATTTTTCAAAATATGTGATATTTGTTAAAAATCATGATGTGCAAGGATGATATTTTTTATATCAATAAAGTAACTACTACATCTTAGCAAAAAGCTTCCCAGAGAACAAGTACGTAAAGTACTCAGAAGTAACAGCAAAGCAAACAGCAAGTACTCTAAACATAAAAGCCATACGGGCGCCAACAACTGACACGAACCCGCAGGAAGGAAGGAAAAAAAAGAAAAAAAAAAGAAACTGCCTCTTACCTAGAAGAGGGGAAGGACCTCGACAGGAGACCTGAGCGACGCTGCTCTAACACCTGCGGCAGCTAAAGACCTGAACCTGAGACATTCATAAGAAAAGAATGCCTCAGCCCAAAAAGGGTGCAAGAAAACCAAGATTAGCAGCATCAGATGTAAAAGAGTGCAGGAAGGAAAAGCTAAGCAAATAAACATCTATAATCTTACAACAACCCGAGCCAGCTCAAACGAGTGCACTCGGTAAGAAGAAAAGCCTGCACCAGAAGGTAATAGTCAACACAATCAAGCCCACCACGTGTCCGCCATTGCGGCTCAGAGGTGATGGTCATACATATAATATCATAATACACATATATAAGCATATATGTTTAAGAACTTGAGACTGATCAGCTCGAGGGAAAAGCATCCCCCAAAAGAAGGTACTGCGACGGTGGTATCTTCCACTAACGCCTGCAGCCCAAAACCGGGTCGTGGTCCTTTATCCACTGCCACCCAAAAACCAAATCCGGGTGGTGGTACTCTATCCACTGCCACCCAAAACTACCCACCGTGCAAGGCTTAAAAAAAGGTTCTAAATAATCAAATTAAGTTTCAATTAAGACACCGGACGTAACCCGAGATACCAGCACCATAACACCCTAAGAATAGGGTCACAAAGGAATAAATACTACTCAACGATTCATTTGAAAACACATGGTGAGTCCAAACTTGACTCCCAACGAACTTCCCGTACCAGTACGGTGAATAAGGCATGACAAGACACCACGAATGAACGCTAACCAATTACAAGGCAACTCAAGAATAGAGCATAGCTTAGTTTAACGGTCAAGGAAGAAATATAGGATCCGGGAAATTTGCCGAGCAAGACCATTTACGCTTAACTAATTATATAAGCCCAAGAGTTAACCAACAACATAAAGACCAAGGAGAAACCCCGCATAAAACCAATAGCTAACAGGCACAAACTTCCCCGAGAGAGCGAAATCTCTAGCATATAGCCTAGGAAATTTATCTTTGCATAAACCTAAGTAAATACCTAGCCCTCAAACTTAAACCCAGAAAAATTTACGAACCGGGTAATTAACTTAAGTTTAAACCAAGAAAATTTCCTAGCGAATTGGCGCAGAGTTTCATATATCAAGAGTATGAACTAGGAGGAAATCAAGGGAAAATAAAATGAATCACAAAGATATTATAAGGAACCTTACCCACAACCAAGAAGATCACCACAACATGTTCCTATTAGGTAGGACCATGAGTAAAGCAGCCCCAAAATGACAGGTTAAAAATAAAATAGCCCCCAAACAGAGCTCCATAAGGCAACCCCCATAATAAAGTTTGTTAAAACAGCCCCCGAACAAAAAAAAACTATAAGGCAGCCCCCCCCCCCCCCAGTTAAAAATTTTGGAGTCGAAATATCTGTATATAGTTAATAGAACCATATGTGAATAAAGCAGCCCCCAAAGGAAAGAAACAACCCAAATAGCACTATAACAGCAGCCCCACTAAACTCCTATAAAGCAGCCACCACATAACCCCAATAGGTCAAAGATTATGCACAGAGCAGCCTGGGATCGGGTATAACAACCCCCCAACAAAAGGCACAGGAAGCAGCCCCCCCAACAAAATGCACAGGAAAGAAAAGAGAGGGGAAGGAAGAGAGAAAGCGAGATGTGAATGAAATAGTGAACACCCTACCTTCACTATGTGTAATATGAATTTTGCTCATACAATGTCTGTAACAAATAAGGATCAGATGGGTACATGTTCATACAAAAATGAGAGTAAATAAACTTGAACCGCAGATCATTGTCCATCAATCTTTTAGAATAACAATAATAATAATAATTACCCAAATCTCTCAAGTTAGTTTGCATAAATACAGGATGCCCCATCTATCTTTTGAAACTACAAGAACGTCCCCTGAATTTCAACTTAATCCAGGAGGGTATCATTGTGAATGCATGTCATAAAATGTAAAAACTCTAGAGGAAACTTTTTAATTCACACATAACACACACACAAGCAAAATAGGCCATGTATAGTATGTAAAACACAGAAGGTAGAAGTAAAAAGAGGGAGAGCAAAATAATGTATGGATGACCACAATTACTTAAGAGGGAGATGGAGAGGGAGAGGAGGGAGAAATCTATTAAATGATAGATGATTTCGAGATGCTTCAGAGATTTCAGGTCAAGAGAGAGACTCAGATGGTTCCAAAGAACTGCATGAAAGAGAGAGAACTCTAATCCCCGAGCTTGGGCATTTCGAATCCAATAGATTGCATGGGTTTCCTGGTACAAATTCACCCCTAGGCCATTTGTAATATCGATATTATTGCCTTTATGTAGTAATGAAGAAAAAAAAACGATTTGCTAAGAACAATACTAGTCAAGTGCTTAGAGAATGTGAAAGACAAGCTGGAAAGGAGCTAAGCTGGTCAAAGGCTTGGGAAAGATTTAAGGCAAACATGATTTTCAGGGAAAATAAAGTTAAAGAAAATTAATTGTTCAACTTCCTGAGATCGCTCAAAAGTTAGTCAAACACTTCTCTACCAATTATACAGACTTACATGATCCTGGCACTAAAGGGATTAAAAAGGACGCTGATTCATGCCTTAAGAGACAAGCAATAATCATTTTTTTCTTACACATGGCCAATTCATAATTCACCAACGGCATTCTCAAAGAAAAAAATAAATAAATTAATAGCATGCTGAACTAATCTCAAAATGGAATAGCATTATGCACACCAGAAAAAAACGTGGAGACCATTAGGGGAGTGGGGTTTGAAGGAAGGGGGGATTATGAAGAATTTTCTTGCCTCGATTTCAACCGGCGACCCGCCGGATCGCGTCGAGCAGGGAGAGAGAGCCGCCCGGAACCCTAGCCCCGGCGACGAAGACACGCCCCGGCAACTCCACCAAAGCTCAACCGACGGCCTACACCTCCGACGCCTGGCGCTACAGGCGAAAACCCTAAGCCCGCCTCTCTCTCTCTCTCTCTCTCTCTCTCGAAGAGCTAGAACCATCGGGGGGAAAGAAAAAAGAAAACTCCAGGCTTTCATTCGATGGAGGAGTTGTTGTACTTAAAAAAAGAAAACCTTTATATAAAAAAACATTTATATATAACTTATATATGCATATATAACTCTCATATATATAACCTTTATATATATAATTATGGTTGTATACATCTCCTGCATACCAGCCTCTCTAAATGAATACATAATTGTATAAATGCACCTATACATGTTTATGAATTTTCATGAGCATATATACATAATTATACATTTTTTTCTTACATGTGTATATAAATATGAATGTATGTTTGACTCAACCTAGAATCAACTCGCCGGATGACGACGACGCTCCCGAGATGGTAACGCCCTTTCGCCTCGATGCCCTGAATTAATATTTCGCTTTAGAATAATTATTATTAATTCCATATGTTTTATTAAAATAATTATAAGAAAAACCCGGGGCGTTACAGCGTTCGACGAAATCTGAAGGAAACTGCGTTCGACGAACTCTGAAGCCGCTCGATGAATTGGAGCGCTCAACGAACTGAACTGCGCTCGACGAATTGAAGTTAACTGCGCTCGACGAAACCTGAAGGAACCTGCATTCGACGAAATCTGAACTGAACTGCGCTCGACAAATTGGAGCGTTCGACGAACTCAACTGCACTCGACAAATTGAAGTTAACTGCGCTCGATGATAGCACGATCAACGAACTTTGATTCCGTTTGACGAACTTGGTTTCTGCCACAATCCTGACGGTTGCGGTTGACGAAATGGGTTTCCGTTCGATGAAGGCGCGTTCGACGAAATTAGTTTCGTTCGACGAAATTTGGTTCTGTCACGCTCCCGACGCTATACACGATCTCAGCAACTGCCATACACGTTCTCCAATGCTGGCATTAACCTTAACGCCACGCGTTAGCTCCAGTGGTTATTTAAAAGACCTGATTTCATTTTTGCTCATTGTTGGGAGGATTATTGAAGCCTTTATTCCATAAATCCGAGAGAGCTTCCAGAGAGAATACTTGTGCCAAAACTCCATTGTTGTTATGCTGCCGAAGAAGGATCTCCCACAAAAAGCTTAAGGAGAATTCTGGAGGAGGAATACGTCACGCTACATCCGAAGGACGTTCGCTTCGACGTCGCTCATACTACAACGATCCTTCATCTCCGACTTCAGAAGATCTTATATAGGGAGTTTTTATAGTTGTTTTCATTATTTACATTTCATTCCATTTTGTAACCGTATAGATAATTCGCCTTGTGTTGGTGACTAGGTCCTTGCGCGGCTTAGGGTGTAATTCGCCGCGTGAGTTGGCGACTAGGTCTAGGAGATTAGATCTAGGGGGTGCTCGAGGCCATATCCGGGGAAGGATTGGCTAGAGCGGCTTGCGGCCATATCCGGGGAAGGATAGGCTAAAGCCAACCGGTTTGTGGGGATACAAGTCGGTATAGAAAAGGAAAAATTGTTTTACTTTGTACGCCTCCGATTTCTAGCGATATTGAAATCAAATTTATGTAAACACCTTTTTTATATAATATAATCATGTCTCTTTTTGTGTTTACTTGATTTCTATCATTTGGCATAATTTATAAAATTGCAAATTACAATTGTTTCCTCCTTTAAGTTAAATTGTTATTTCGTTCTAATTTACTCTAAACAATTTAGTAAATTGTCTAAAAATTTATAAAGAATTTTATTCCCTTATTCACCCCCCCCCCTAAGGGAGCCAATCGATCCAACAAATAGTACTTTGCTTTTTGCTGCTTCATGACACCAGTCTTGAGCCTATGAATTGTCAGGTTCCTGAGGTGCTCTTACTATCAATTGTGCATCATGTATAATTTGCATTTGAATTACATGTTAGAGTAAAGCCAGACTCTCTAGAATACAAAAGGCCAAGACCAGGAGTACCTTTCAAGTACCTCATGTAGAATTCTCTTCACATGAATGAGAAGATATTGCTTCGGTGAAACATAAAATTTGGCACATACACATGTGAAGAACATAATATTAGGTATGCTTGCTGTTAGATATAGAAATGAGCCAATAATACCACTATAGATTTGGGAGTCTATAGGTTTACTATTTTCATCATTATCAATAACAACATTAGTTGACATTGGGTTCTTAAGAGATAAGGCAAATTCCATTCAAAATTTCTTAAGGATTTCCTTAGTGTATTTGTATTGGTCAATGAAGATGCCTTCATTTAACTGCTTAACCGGAAGAACTAGAAAGTATGTTAGTTCTCCCATGTTGCTCATTTCAAATTTATTTTGCATGAGTTGGCAAACTTAGTGCATAATTTACTGTCCGAGCTACCAAAGATTATGTAATCCACATAAATTAGAACAATTAAGAGCTTATCTTTATGCTTCCTAGTGAATTGAATATTGTCTATGTGTCCCCTAGTGAATTAATTTTCTATGAGAAAGGTAGAGAGGGTTTCATACCAAGCTCTAAGTGCTTGCTTGAGAACATAAAGGGCTTTGTTTAGCATATTAACATAGGACGACTGAGATAAAGAGATTAAACCTAGAGATTGTGCAACATAAACTTCCTCTTGGAGCTTGTCATTAAGAAATGCACTCTTCACATCCATTTGGTATACCTTAATACCATTTTGTGTTGTATAGGCCAAGAAAAGTCTAATTCCTTTAAGTCCAGCGACTTGAGCAAAGATTTGATCATAGTCAATCCCTTTTGCTTATAGCCTTCAGTAATAAGTCTAACCTTGTTTCATATCACCACACCATTATGGTCAAGTTTGTTTCTAAAGACCCAATTGGTACCAATAACATGATGGAATTTTGGTTTCTCAACTAGCCTCCATACTTGTTTCTTTTCAAACTACTCCAGTTCTTCTTGCATTGCAATAATCAACCGTGGATTACTATTTGTCTCTTCGAACAATTTTGTTCCACCAGTAAAATGAAATTGAAAAAAAAACATTTCATTAGGTATACCTGCCCTAGTCCTTACTAGATCCAACAAGTTCCCAATTACTTAATTAAGAGGATGATCCTTGATGACTTTGTATGCTTGAGGGAGTTGTGCCAGAATGATGTTTGTATTGTCTGTAGCTTCATTTGCCATAGGAGCAACACCCTCTAGGTTTCATCAACTACAATGTTTGATGCCCCTTCCTCTGCTGTCACCACAATGGCTTAAGCTACTTTGTCTGACTAAATTACTGCTTCTTCATTACTCTCTTCTACAGATGGATAGATTTCTTCTAACATTTTTCCTTTTACAATATCATCTAGGGAGATTTTCTCCATCTACACAACAAAGTCTGAGGAATTTTTCTCCCCACAGAGAATATTAGATTCATTTAAATTATAAGAATGGACTCTTCTACACATCGAGATCTCTTATTATAACATATGTATTTCTTGGCGGTGGTGGAATACATGAGAAATATTGACTCATTTGTTTTGCTTCAAACTTAGCTAGAGATATTTTACCATTACTTATGATATAGCAAGTGCAACCAAATACATTAAAATATGCAATATTTGGTGTCATTCCCTTCAATAGTTCATAAGGAGTCTTCTCATGCAATTTGTTGATTAAAGAACTATTCATAACATGGCATGCAGTGTTTACTGCTTCAGACCAAAATTATATAGGCACTTTGGCCTCTGCAAGTAATGTCATGCCTGCTTTAATTAGTGTTCTATTCTTTCTTTTTGCAACTCTATTTTGTTGAGGAGTTCTAGGAGAGGAGAAGCATTGTTTGACACCTATGGATTCACAGAATTCCCTCATCCTATGAGATTCAAATCCAATCATATGATTACTTTTAATCATGATTACTAAAGTATTCATCTCATTTTAGATTTGCTTGAGGAAATTTGTGAGTATTCCAGAATTATCATATTTGCTTCTCAAAAAGAATACTCACATGAATCAATAAAAATCATCAATATATATAAGAGAGAATCTTTTTCCTCCTGAGCTGGAGATGGAAATGGGATTAACTAGATCCATATGCAATATATAGAGACTCTTAGAAGTATTTGAAATTGCCATGCATTTAAATAATACCTTGGTCTGCTTTCCAAATTGGAAAGCTCTACAAGGTTTGTCCGTAATATATTTAGAATTAGGTAACCCTCTAACAAGCTTTGAATTACTTGATTTGTTTAAAGTTTTGAAATTTAGATGAGCTAATATCTTATAACATAGATGGCTAATGTTGGGAGAATGAGATACTAAACACACAGTAGTTTCAACCTGACTAAAGTTGACAAGAAAAATCTTCTCTACTCTACTATCAGTGAAAATCATGTTGTTTATCCTAATTTCCTTCACAATACATTTGTTACAACGAAAACTAACTGAATAACCCTTATCACATAACTGATTTATGTTTATCAGATTGTGTTGCAATCATTCCACATAAGTCACATTTATAATTATTATTTTTCCTAAGGAAAAATTATCATAACCTCTGGTGAAGACATGACTTGAGTCTCCAAAGATGACTTTGGGTCCTTTCTTTGCATAATAGCTTGCAACAAGCTTTTAGCTCTAGTAATATGTTTGGAGCAACCACTATTCAAGTACCAAGTGTGCATCTTGGTTGGGATTGGACCTATCATTATCTGCAATCAATAAGGGTAAGGTCTTAATATAGATTTGGGACCTTGGCTAGAAATTTGATAAGGAGAGCACATCCTTTCTCTTAGTGTATAATTTGTAGGAAATGCGTTTGCAATATTGTCAACAATATGCCATGAAAAGGCCTACTTTTACACAGTTGTCACATGGGTACATATTATACATGCTCTTCCTTTTAGTAGGCATATATTAATGAGGACATGGGACATGAGAAGGTCTAGAGTAACAGACAAATTGTTGTTTGTGGGGTGTGATCATTGATCGCAGAATAAACCATTGATTGTTGATCATTGACAGAGAATGTGGTCGGCAATTTACGATCGCTGAGCGCATACTCGATTGCAGATTCATGATCTGGGATCGACCAATAGAATTTTGAACAACAATTTGTGTTCATGGATCAAAAGGTATTTTATTATTAAATTTGGTAGTCAATGATTGTCGATCGAGTGTTTTGTGATCATTAGCTTCTTCCTTAGGCCAGTAGTATTCTGCTGCCTTTCTTTTCCTCTTATCCTTTCTATTACTTAGAGACTTGGTTCTTGTAGAATTAAGAGAGGTGTTATGCTTATAAACTCCTTCAGACAGAGTTTTCTTAAGAAAATTTTGGAGTTCACTCTTCCTGACTGATTCGAAAGACTTATTCCAAACCTGTGAGACAATTTCCCTACAATTATCCTTTTCATAGCATTCAATCCATCCAAAAACAAGTATTGGAGGTGCATTTCTAGTAGATGCAATGGCATGCTCAGTTAACTTAGTAAGGTCAACTCCAAGGCCCCATTTATCGAATCTTGCTCGAAGATTCCTAGTGAGATCTTAAAGTTTATAACTCCTACATTTTAAACTATTTAGCTTACTATGAGCTTGAATTAATTTGGTATTTAATATCTTGATTTCTTTAAGAGACTTCCTTAGCTCTTATTCAAGAGCTTTCATACCCACGATTCACTAATCATGATTTCTTTTGAGGCTTGTAGATCAAGCCTCTCATGCAATGCATTATTGCACTAGGTTATGAGTTCACATTTTTTCCCATTTAGGGATTCTATCTGTAAGACCCCCCTCCACCTTACTATGAGTGTTACCCGGGCCTTATGCCCAGAACATCTGCCTTACGGATGACACTAACACACGGGTTAGTCGCCACCGCAAGACGTCGATTCTGCCGGCTAATACGATCATTTAACTTTTAGGCCAATAGAGAATAGAATAATAAAAAGCAATAAGCAAGTCCACAATCACAATATTGCATAAATGAAACATAATAGTCCAGCATGAGCACAAAAAGAGAGTAAGGGCTTATGCCTGATACATATCCAAATGAAAGTAACAAAAGAGTCACTCTCTCTCAACATCTCTAAGCAGAGGCTAAACACTCTCATCATAAAGCACCTGTCTCATAGTAGAAGTAATGAGCTACATCTCCTCCTCAGGTCCTACCACCTCGTCCAGCTAGTGCTCCAGCTCCTCGGGCTCGAACAGTCACAACCGACCATTAGTAATAAAGACTAAGCCATTTTGTCCCCGCCTCCCCCCACGACTCCTAGGCACCGAGCGGGAGGATCGAAGCGAAGGACAAAAAGTATAACAATAACAAATTTGCAGGTGACAGGGGATCTACACTAGCAAGTATATATAAAATGGTAGATCTATACTAGCAGTATAAACATGTAAGCAATAATGAACGGTAAAGAAGTAAGTAAGTAAAGCAGTCCGACGCAAGAACAGTAAATGAGTATAGTATTCTACCATTACATAAGTACCTTAACTTATATGAATGCTCATACAAACTTATAAGTTAAGATTTCTAGAAGTATAACTTATCATATAAAAGAGTCCATACTAATTTATATGATAAGGGTCTACAATTAATGTTCTATGGTTTATGTATGTTATGATATGCATGCTATGATATGATTCATACAAGTGCAACTCACCCACACGACTCTGTGATCACAGACCTTTCGTTCAAAATTTTTGTAGCTAGCTTCACTCTCTGGTACCACTGTTGTGGCTACGGCAGTAGTGGACCAGGTGCCTTCACTTCCTAGGCTAGTATACACACTACCAAGCCTAGACCCTTCGTACACCTCTATACATGTCCTAGGTGCACTCTAGAGTCTTGCGTACTCTTTGATGGAACTCAACAGTCTTTAAGGTCGGGTGTGCGTCTTTGGGTATTGTACTCCAGACCGCAGTATAAACAAACCACTGGCCCCTCAAACCCTCACACCCACCTAAGTCAATGTACTGTCATCGGTGTGACGACTGGTTCAGTACCGAAGAATCGCCACTAATTTATTTCTACGCACATGCATGTTATCACAACCTGAGCCTTCAGCTCGCAGGACGAACCCATCCTGATATACAACTTCTCGAGCCTCCAGCTCGCAGGACTAACCCGTCCTGGTATACAACTTCCTGAGCCTCCAACTCGCAGGACTAACCCGTCTTGATATACAACTTCCCGAGCCTCCAGCTCGCAGGACTAACCCGTCGTGATAAACAACTTCCCATCCCTTAACTCGGGATGAAGTTTATCATATCTCTTATTCATTTAGTTAGACTACTCTTGTTTAATTATTGTTATACTTAGAATTTTAGAGTGAATCCTGGACATCCCGAGGTCTACCCGGTGAAGGGCTCGCAACGATACTAGGGAATACGATGGGCTGAAGCCCAAATCCCCCTTTCTAAGATAATTTATTTTATTGGTGGCCACCCCTTTCTAAAGACCCACTCTCATTATTACTCTTTATTATTTAGATGCTTTATGAATTGTTTCTGACTCTACCTTTAAGCAAATGTCCGCTTGAACTATGCTCAACACTTAGGATCTCCTTCACTCTAAGTGGTGTAGGTTTTCAATGATTTTCAAATGCCTCTAATCACACCCTAATGATGCATCATGAACACGTCACCATGCTGAATGATTATTATGATCTTTATAAGTTAATATCTGCCCCTTTCATACCTTTACGTATAGTGCGACATGAATCAGAATTATTTCCTAAACTATAGTACGAATGTTCTCCGAAAAATCCATAACTTATAGGGGTTGATATAAATGATATATTACTTATATGATCCAAGTTTTACTAATTTTCTACGTGATCTTGCTGGTCTACTGATCATATCAAGTTTTTACTATACGCAGACCAAAATGAGATTGAACTAGATTTGATCCTTATGGTGCAACCTTAACAATATCATGTCCAATTGAGCTACAATTCATACCATATGTTCATATTGTATAATTTAAGAAGTGTCTAGAGTTTTGACATATTTCAAATTAATTTGACCTTTATTTAAAATTCATTAATCATTTCACATAATTCAATTCCAAAAGGAAGTACTATGCTAATAATTTCAAACCTGTAAATAAAATCTCCAAAGGTCCTAAATGATAGATTAGTATGATTTCCAAAATTTCACAATTTTCCAGAAAGTTTACCATCATAGTTTTCACCTGAAATAAAATGGGTGAATAAGCAACATTACACAACAAGTGTTACTTTAAGTCATCTAAAAATTCTAAGAAAATTACTATAGCATTGTACTGACTAAAAAACATTCTAGCCAAAATTTCAAAATTTTCTTGAAACATTTCACCATAGATATTTTATAAATTTCAAAAGTGTGACAAACTGAATATGTGGAATTTGACTATGTATAATACATCCAAAAATTCTACCAAAAATTTCAGAGGTTCATGCTTAGATTCCAAATGAATTTCCAGAGTTTAAAAATTTTCCCATGCTTTTTACTTAATAAAATTTTAGTTATTTAGAAATGTGACTATTAATAATTTTGGAAATTTCTAAGGAGAATAATCTCTGAAAATTCCTACAAAATGTTTAGAAGTTCTAATTGGTATTACAAGTGATTACTCAGAGTTTCAAAATTTTCTAAAGGTTTTTAGCCATAAATATTTCACTAATACATAAATGTGACATAATTCAAATTTATCAAATACTTGGGATTTTTTATCCCAAAAGTCCTAATTTCCACTGAGGTAATTTATTATGTCCTAATAAGGGTGTGACCAACATATAAGAGGCTAACACCAAGCCATATATGCCAAATGCACAACTATCCTTTTTGGTTATATGCACACCATAACACATATTAGGCAAAGACATGCAAGTGGAATTACCTCACATGCAGAGGTCCCATTGCTCCCAAATTTTAACCAAAGTCTAGTAATGACCTATTAAACATGTCACCCAAATTTGAAGTCATTTGGAGTTACACAACTCCATAAATTTCATTTATTTGATTAATAGAATATTGAACAAAACTATAGAGAAATTTCCTCAAAAAATTCTGATTTTTGGATGGGTGATGTATTCCCTTATGACTCAGCTATGTTTTAAATTTCACATGCATGCATGGTGTATTTACAAAGATATTCACAAAAAACACATGAATGCACACTTTGTACACCCCACACCAAAACTAGTGCCCATGGGGCTCTGGTGCACCAAATCTCATGAAATCAATTCCCAATTAAAGTTAAGACCTAAATCTATAACTTTCATATTCAGAGGTTTTACTAAATTTGTCTCTAAGGCACCTAATATTAAGCCACAAGTGATTGAATAAAGTGTGACAGATTAATAATTAATTAAATCAAACTATATATATATCATAAAATATGATTCAGCACGAATCTTGGCACAGATCCGATGACTCCCAGGCTGTAAGACCCCCCCTCCCAAATCGACGGTCCGATCGGGGGATCTTATCGCACACCACCCTTTAGCACGACGCCGAAGCGACTCCGAAGGGTGAAGGCACAAGCTACTCCAACCCTTTTTCCTTGAACACTCCGAAGTCACGCCTAGGGGTGGTGTTAAGCGAAAGTCACTACACACCAACAGAGTAAGGAAGCAGTATTTTAGCGGAAGACATTATTAAAGAGTGCGCTTGTTACCCTTAGCGGAAGACATTATTTATAGCGGAAGATTAAATATCACAAAAACCATAATTTCAAAACCTGTATGAGTAATATTGATTTCGCCGCCGCAATGAATCCTATCCGTCAAGGCTTCATTGCATCATATATGTATACCCTGAGATAGGGCGCAACAAAAGGAGATGCGGCTTAATAAAACTTTATACCTGACGTAGCCTGATCCGTGGCTTCATCCACACATAGGTGCTGTCACTCATCCGCACCTGTCACCTGTGCTAAAGACAAGTTATTAGAACTACAAACAGAATCCAACTCCTACCAACACCCAAACATAATATAACAATTATAAGGGAGGGGGATATCTGGACTTGTATTGGGCCGAGGCGGTCTTCCCACGACCACCGCCTACGTACTCCGTATCATCCTGCATACGGCCTCAGACCCACGTAGTTCTATTAGTTTCGCACGGGTTGCCCTCCCAGACCGTCCATCGTGCGGGTTGCCTTAGAGTAAAACTCATAGGCCATCCGATTTTATCCCAAGGCACGATATATTCCCGTAGGAATATTTCCCGAAGGCACAACTTATTCCCCGTAGGAATTACTTTCTCGAAGGCAACATTTCATTCCCGTAGGAATTACTTTCTCGAAGGCAACATTTCATTCCCGTAGGAATTACTTTCTCGAAGGCAACATTTCATTCCCGTAGGAATTACTTTCTCGAAGGCAACCTTTCATTCCCGTAGGAACTACTTTCTCGAAGGCAACATTCATTCCCGTAGGAATTACTTTCTCGAAGGCAACATTTCATTCCCGTAGGAATTACTTTCTCGAAGGCAACATTTCATTCCCGTAGGAATTACTTTCTCGAAGGCAACATTTCATTCCCGTAGGAATTACTTTCTCGAAGGCAACCTTTCATTCCCGTAGGAATTACTTTCTCGAAGGCAACATTTCATTCCCGTAGGAATTACTTTCTCGAAGGCAACATTTCATTCCCGTAGGAATTACTTTCTCGAAGGCAACATTTCATTCCCGTAGGAATTACTTTCTCGAAGGCAACCTTTCATTCCCGTAGGAATTACTTTCTCGAAGGCAACCTTTCATTCCCGTAGGAATTAAGAAAACTCTCTTAAAGCTTAACAAAATATCCACCCGTAGTTTTGTAGAAGGAGAGAAGACGAACTCTTTATAAGCTTAGCATATCTCTATCCGAGAAGGTACCACTAATTTAACTCGGCTGGCAATCAAATCCAACCTGCCCACATAGGGCACAATTGCATTCATGTAGACCTTCGTCGATCATTTCGGTGCTTGGCGATCAATCCCAAGTCATCCACATAAGACCCGCTTGTATTTATGTAAACTTCCGTCAATCACTTGAATGCTTGGTAATCAAGCCCAAGACACCCATAAGCTTTATAGGCACAAGAAGTAGCACAGTAGTGTGAAAGAGAGAAATAAGATAAAGAGTAGACGAAAATAGATGAGGTTTAGAGTCTACCATTTGTCGGAGGAGGAAGAGATGAAGCTCCCTCAATCGGATACCAAACCAGATGAAGATAGGCTCAAGTAAGAGGCGGAGAAGGGGTTCCTCTTGGGTGATGCTTATGGTGTGAGAGTCCCCCATAAATTTCATGCCTAGGCATATGATCGCATTCCTAATCTCTACCAATTCGGAGTAGCACGACTCCATTCCTCACCAAATCGGAACGACAAGGAAAACTAATAAGTGGCAGATTCCTGCCATGGGAGGGAGAATTGAGGTAGGAGGAGGAGGAAGAGAGAGTGAAGCTATCATACCTTGTCGTGAGCTATGAAGGGCAACCCCCTTATTAAAAATACAGCAGCAGCCCCCATTAGACCAAGAGGGAACAAGAGCAGCCCCAAATCAATAAGGTAAAGGGGCAGCTCAAAGAAAACAACCCCAAATCAACAAGGTAAAGAGCAGCTCAAAGCAAACAGCCCCAAATCAATGAGGTAAAGAGCAGCCCCAGCAAAACAGCCCCAAATCAACAAGGTAAAGAGCAGCTCAAAGCAAACAGCCCCAAATCATCAAGGTAAAGAGCAGTTCAACTTAACAAGGAGCAGCCCCCAAAATCAGCTCACAAGGCAGCCCCCTACTAACCCAACAGGAAAGTAAACAGCCCCCATTAACAGCTCACAAGGCAGCCCCCAATTCAACAAACATCACAGCCCCCAATTTATCAAGGATAAGAGGCAGCCCCCCAACATAAACCCAAGTAGGAAGGATATATAACTATATAGCAGCCCCTAGCTGGGATTATATAACCAACCCCAACGTAATCCAAGCAAGATTAGTGTAAAGTAGCCCCCAAGTAGAAAAACAAACAGCAACCTCTAAAGTGGGATAATAGCAAACCAGCCCCAAGCTAAGCACAAAAGCAGCAGCCCCCATTTCAACAAACCTGCAGTCCAATTCAACAAGAAGCAGCCCCCAAACCAACAAGGAAAGGAGCAGCCCCATTTCAACAAACCTGCAGTCCAAGTTAACAAGAAGCAGCCCCCAAACCAACAAGGAAAGGAGCAGCCCCATTTCATCAAACCTGCAGTCCAAGTTAGCAAGGAGCAGCCCCCAAACCAACCAGGAAAGGAGCAGCCCCATTTCATCAAACCTGCAGTCCAAGTTAGCAAGGAGCAGCCCCCAAACCAACCAGGAAAGGAGCAGCCCCATTTCATCAAACCTGCAGTCCAAGTTAGCAAGGAGCAGCCCCCAAACCAATAAGGAAAGGAGCAGCCCCATTTCATCAAACCTGCAGTCCAAGTTAGCAAGGAGCAGCCCCCAAACCAACTAGGAAAGAGGCAGCACATAAATGAAATCATCCATTGGATCCAATAGCAGCCCCCAATCCTACTAGAACATAAGTAGGGCAGCCACAACTAGACAAATATAAAGAAGGTAACGACAGCCCCCCAATTAACAATACTTTTAGACAGATCCCAACTGGAATCATATAGCAGCCCCCAAAACAAATCGGAACATATGAAAGGCAGCCACCCCCAATTAGATAAAAAGAATATAAGCAGCCCCCATCATAATGCATACTTAACCCCAAATAGATCCTGATATCAGGAGCCAAAAAAAGAAGAAGATCTGCCATCAAAAGCCCCCAAGCATTAATCGGGTAGCAGGGTCTAAGAGGTCAGGTGATAAGGACAGCCAGCATAAGCCCCTAGCTTAAGAACTCAGGTAAGAAAACTGACAGCATGACTCCCAAATAACAGAACAAAATCGAATGCAGGAAATCGGGAACTAGGCAAGAACTGCCAGCACAAACCCCCAAGATTTATATTTTTTTAAGCTCCTAACTGACCAAGTATAGCAGCCACCCCCTCAATTATCGGCGAAATTAAACCCCAAACAGCATAAGGAAAGCTCTAACTGAGAAGGCATAGCAGAAGTAAGATAACACCAACAGCATAAGTAAAAGCTCCCCCCCCCCCCCATTAACAGCATAGCAGCAGGGAAGACCCCCATAAAAACAACGAAATCTGCCAAGCTCGGTAAAGCAAAGAGGGGAGGGGATGAAGGAGAAGAAGGTGAAGAGTTTCCTTGTCATACCTTGCCGTGAGCTCCCCTTGCCGTGAAACCCTCGCCAGGACAGAGTTTCGAGGAGGGGGAGAGGAAGAGGAAGAGCGCGTGTCCAGTTACCTTGCCGCGAAGCCCTTGTATAGCCATGGTCGACCAATCCGACGCCCCCAGCGAGCTCGCCTGGTTTTCGCCCATGGTTTCTCCGCTGATTTCCGGTTTTTGAACAGGGCACCTCACTCTCTTGTTTTTATATATATATAAGCTTATATATGTATATATATATACACATTACACACACACCTATTTATATACGTTTATATATATCAAAGAATGCAAAAGTGCTCGTGAAATAAATGCGCAGAGGGTGTCGCTGTGTTCGTAATAATCACATGAAGTTAACGAAATTATTTGAAGTTGATTCCGAGTCCGTTATTCATAATTACTCGCTCAAACCAGTACGCAACTCAAAATAGATTATTTTGGCTACCTTTCGCAAATCTCATCGAATTTGAACGAAACGAATTGCATTGTGTTAGAATTGATCACGCGAGTCTATTGCAACTGACTAGGGTGAAATTGGGGCTTGTTTACCCAATATTCTAAAATGGCGTTGTTGCGGCGTTCGGTATTACTCAAAATAGTCGTTTTCTCCAAACGACCTCAGATCGGGACGAAACGAATTCCGTTGTACTCATATTGACCATACGAGTCTAACGTAACTGACGGAAGTCGATTCGGAGCACGTATGCTCCATATTCTAAAATTGCATCGTCGTGACATGCTACTATACTCAAAATGGTCACTTTCACCAAATGACCTCGGATTGAAACGAAACGAGTTCCGTTGCACTCGTATCAATTATACGAGTCTAATGCAACTGACGGAAGTCGATTCTGAGCACGTATGCTTAATATACCACTTCGGTGTTATGGCGAAGCACAATGCTACCTAAAACAGTCATTTCTCTAAATGACCACCTCTATGTGGTGAAGGTCGGGTCGTGATTGCCTGATGACCCGGCCTAGATTCCTCCAAGGGTTCAACTGAACCGGCTAGACCCCTTTTTCGAAGTCGGGATGTTACAATCCAATAAAACAAAGAAAATTTTCGTCCCCGAAAATACGAGTGGGTCATGGAGATTCAAAACAGGACGTATTGCAGACCACTAGAGGTATCGAATGATCCCAAATTTTAAGTGTCTCTAGGTTTGGTTTTACCTAACGAGCTATGTAGACGGCTCCCGCCGTGTACTATACAAGTAGCTTACGTGAACTACGGGGTAGCTTGAACGATTCAAACTGATCTAATCGTGAGAAACAAGAAACCCTTCATCGCTTGATACCCCTCCCGTGAACCGAGCTTAACGGGAGACGAAGGCAACTCAACACCTTCCAGGAGCCGAGCTCAACTGAAAGTAGAGGCAACTCAACACCTTGCAAAATTTATGAGTTATGTTTGAAAGGCATATAGTAAAAATCCATCAACATATAGTTAATTCTCTTACGGGGCTACGTGTCAGTGGAACATATAAAAGTTATAACTTGCATAAGCTTTTGTAACACCTATCAACATATGACCGACTCCCATACGAAGGTTATATGTTGGTGGAACAGATGAAAATTGTAAATAAGCAGAGTAAATCCATGAACATATAACCAACTCCCATACGAAGGTTATATGTTAATGGTACAGATAAAATTGTAAATAAGCAGTAAAAATCCATAAACATATAACCAACTCCCATACGAAGGTTATATGTTAATGGTATATGCAGATATGTATGTTTTGATGCAAATGATGCGTATGCAAATATGTATGTTTTGATGCATATGCAAGCCATGCATAACGAGTACTCACGACTCAATCACAACACACAATGTTGAAACAGTTTGACCGCGTTTCTTCCAGCAGGGTTGCGACCCCCGCGGGCCTCACCGATGTGGCCGTCGGTGACAGTGGCCGGTCCTGCCACTTCTGGGTGTGGACGTACCGCACTACCCAGGCCCTAATGTACAACCCAGTGTACTCTTGGATGTGAGCAACATCCGTCAATTACAAAATTCGGCTATCCAGCAGAGGGACCCTGCGGGGAAATAATAAATAACCTCCCGGGGTTCACACACTCCCTAGTACCTCATGAGTCGTCAACCTTCCCATTCCTGTATGAACGGTCCTTGGGCACGACTGACCCGCCACGGTAATCACATATAATGTTTTACCAGTTTGCTCTTTACGTTGAAATATTTTGACCGCTTCTTTTTGCAGGGTAGCGAACCCCGCGGGCCTCACCGATGTGGCCGTCGGTGACATTGGCCGGTCCTGCCACTTCTGGGTGTGGATGTACCGCACTACCCAGGCCCCAACGTACAACCCCGTGTACCCTCGGACGTAGGAGACATCCGGTAATAACTGAATTTGGTCAACCAGCGGAGGGACCCAACGGGGCATGTAAGATACAACCGAGCTCCCGGGGTGCACACCTCCCTGTCGCCTAGAGTCGTCAACCTTCCCGCACCGGTACGTACGGTCTACGGGCATGACCGACCCGCCACGTTTCCCAAAGCAAGCAAGCAATAAAATAGGTAACCATCACCTTCGGGTCCTCAGTGGCTTACCCTTTTTAACGAGGCTTCCCGGCTGGCTGAGTATGCAACCATCGCAAGTCCTGAGAATGTTAACAATGTACTTTTTGGATTGTTTGTGTACAAGCTTTTATAAATTTGCCACACATTTACTTCATTCCAGCACGTCGCCTCAGTAGTCATTTCCTGAAATATTAACGTTATTGAAAAGACTAACATTTTATCATAGCTCTTTTACGATTGCACGACTTTATTTTCAACAGATCGTCAAATTGATCAAGTCAAATCATACTTCATATTTGCAATTGTTAGAGCAATTCTCCATATACACGCAAAATTTCATTTGATTAGCTCACCTCAAATGAAATTTTGAAAACGAGAATTTTTAATCCCAATAAAACAAATAGGCTTAAACTTGGGATTGAAATTCGTAATAGAATCCTTACATTGCACACATAATTTCATACGATTAGTTTACCTCGAATGGAATTTTGAAAACGAAAATTTAACCCCAATAAAACAAAGAGGCTTAAACCCGGGGTTCAAAATTTGAAATGGATGTTTGTAGGGTTTTACGGGAGTGTTTTATGGAAATAAGATAGATGATTGTTCGAGATCAGATGTAGTAAAAGACATTTAAGTGTCGATCTGAGTTATCAAAAATATTTTGCATGACCAAAACTGAATTTGATAAGTTCGAGTGAAAATGTTCATATATATGCTAAGTTTGTTGCCAACTTTTACCTTTTAGGTCCACCACCGCTTCCGCTGCAGTGGTTCGTCCCGAACCACGCTACAACGATTAGCGGAGCAATATGTGTTTCTGTGATCATGAATAGGTCGAAAGATCGGTTACGCTCTGATCCATTTGTAAGACCCCCCCTCCCAAATCGACGGTCCGATCGGGGGATCTTATCGCACACCACCCTTTAGCACGACGCCGAAGCGACTCTGAAGGGTGAAGGCACAAGCTACTCCAACCCTTTTTCCTTGAACACTCCGAAGTCACGCCTAGGGGTGGTGTTAAGCGAAAGTCACTACACACCAACAGAGTAAGGAAGCAGTATTTTAGCGGAAGACATTATTAAAGAGTGCGCTTGTTACCCTTAGCGGAAGACATTATTTATAGCGGAAGATTAAATATCACAAAAACCATAATTTCAAAACCTGTATGAGTAATATTGATTTCGCCGCTGCAATGAATCCTATCCGTCAAGGCTTCATTGCATCATATATGTATACCCTGAGATAGGGCGCAACAAAAGGAGATGCGGCTTAATAAAACTTTATACTTGACGTAGCCTGATCCGTGGCTTCATCCACACATAGGTGCTGTCACTCATCCGCACCTGTCACCTGTGCTAAAGATAAGTTATTAGAACTACAAACAGAATCCAACTCCTACCAACACCCAAACATAATATAACAATTATAAGGGAGGGGGATATCTGGACTTGTATTGGGCCGAGGCGGTCTTCCCATGACCACCGCCTACGTACTCCGTATCATCCTGCATACGGCCTCAGACCCACGTAGTTCTATTAGTTTCGCACGGGTTGCCCTCCCAGACCGTCCATCGCGCGGGTTGCCTTAGAGTAAAACTCATAGGCCATCCGATTTTATCCCAAGGCACGATATATTCCCGTAGGAATATTTCCCGAAGGCACAACTTATTCCCCGTAGGAATTACTTTCTCGAAGGCAACATTTCATTCCCGTAGGAATTACTTTCTCGAAGGCAACATTTCATTCCCGTAGGAATTACTTTCTCGAAGGCAACATTTCATTCCCGTAGGAATTACTTTCTCGAAGGCAACCTTTCATTCCCGTAGGAACTACTTTCTCGAAGGCAACATTTCATTCCCGTAGGAATTACTTTCTCGAAGGCAACATTTCATTCCCGTAGGAATTACTTTCTCGAAGGCAACATTTCATTCCCGTAGGAATTACTTTCTCGAAGGCAACATTTCATTCCCGTAGGAATTACTTTCTCGAAGGCAACCTTTCATTCCCGTAGGAATTACTTTCTCGAAGGCAACATTTCATTCCCGTAGGAATTACTTTCTCGAAGGCAACATTTCATTCCCGTAGGAATTACTTTCTCGAAGGCAACATTTCATTCCCGTAGGAATTACTTTCTCGAAGGCAACCTTTCATTCCCGTAGGAATTACTTTCTCGAAGGCAACCTTTCATTCCCGTAGGAATTAAGAAAACTCTCTTAAAGCTTAACAAAATATCCACCCGTAGTTTTGTAGAAGGAGAGAAGACGAACTCTTTATAAGCTTAGCATATCTCTATCTGAGAAGGTACCACTAATTTAACTCGGCTGGCAATCAAATCCAACCTGCCCACATAGGGCACAATTGCATTCATGTAGACCTTCGTCGATCATTTCGGTGCTTGGCGATCAATCCCAAGTCATCCACATAAGACCCGCTTGTATTTATGTAAACTTCCGTCAATCACTTGAATGCTTGGTAATCAAGCCCAAGACACCCATAAGCTTTATAGGCACAAGAAGTAGCACAGTAGTGTGAAAGAGAGAAATAAGATAAAGAGTAGACGAAAATAGATGAGGTTTAGAGTCTACCATTTGTCGGAGGAGGAAGAGATGAAGCTCCCTCAATCGGATACCAAACCAGATGAAGATAGGCTCAAGTAAGAGGCGGAGAAGGGGTTCCTCTTGGGTGATGCTTATGGTGTGAGAGTCCCCCATAAATTTCATGCCTAGGCATATGATCGCATTCCTAATCTCTACCAATTCGGAGTAGCACGACTCCATTCCTCACCAAATCGGAACGACAAGGAAAACTAATAAGTGGCAGATTCCTGCCATGGGAGGGAGAATTGAGGTAGGAGGAGGAGGAAGAGAGAGTGAAGCTATCATACCTTGTCGTGAGCTATGAAGGGCAACCCCCTTATTAAAAATACAGCAGCAGCCCCCATTAGACCAAGAGGGAACAAGAGCAGCCCCAAATCAATAAGGTAAAGGGGCAGCTCAAAGCAAACAGCCCCAAATCAACAAGGTAAAGAGCAGCTCAAAGCAAACAGCCCCAAATCAATGAGGTAAAGAGCAGCCCCAGCAAAACAGCCCCAAATCAACAAGGTAAAGAGCAGCTCAAAGCAAACAGCCCCAAATCATCAAGGTAAAGAGCAGTTCAACTTAACAAGGAGCAGCCCCCAAAATCAGCTCACAAGGCAGCCCCCTACTAACCCAACAGGAAAGTAAACAGCCCCCATTAACAGCTCACAAGGCAGCCCCCAATTCAACAAACATCACAGCCCCCAATTTATCAAGGATAAGAGGCAGCCCCCCAACATAAACCCAAGTAGGAAGGATATATAACTATATAGCAGCCCCTAGCTGGGATTATATAACCAACCCCAACGTAATCCAAGCAAGATTAGTGTAAAGTAGCCCCCAAGTAGAAAAACAAACAGCAACCTCTAAAGTGGGATAATAGCAAACCAGCCCCAAGCTAAGCACAAAAGCAGCAGCCCCCATTTCAACAAACCTGCAGTCCAATTCAACAAGAAGCAGCCCCCAAACCAACAAGGAAAGGAGCAGCCCCATTTCAACAAACCTGCAGTCCAAGTTAACAAGAAGCAGCCCCCAAACCAACAAGGAAAGGAGCAGCCCCATTTCATCAAACCTGCAGTCCAAGTTAGCAAGGAGCAGCCCCCAAACCAACCAGGAAAGGAGCAGCCCCATTTCATCAAACCTGCAGTCCAAGTTAGCAAGGAGCAGCCCCCAAACCAACCAGGAAAGGAGCAGCCCCATTTCATCAAACCTGCAGTCCAAGTTAGCAAGGAGCAGCCCCCAAACCAACAAGGAAAGGAGCAGCCCCATTTCATCAAACCTGCAGTCCAAGTTAGCAAGGAGCAGCCCCCAAACCAACTAGGAAAGAGGCAGCACATAAATGAAATCATCCATTGGATCCAATAGCAGCCCCCAATCCTACTAGAACATAAGTAGGGCAGCCACAACTAGACAAATATAAAGAAGGTAACGACAGCCCCCCAATTAACAATACTTTTAGACAGATCCCAACTGGAATCATATAGCAGCCCCCAAAACAAATCGGAACATATGAAAGGCAGCCACCCCCAATTAGATAAAAAGAATATAAGCAGCCCCCATCATAATGCATACTTAACCCCAAATAGATCCTGATATCAGGAGCCAAAAAAAGAAGAAGATCTGCCATCAAAAGCCCCCAAGCATTAATCGGGTAGCAGGGTCTAAGAGGTCAGGTGATAAGGACAGCCAGCATAAGCCCCCAGCTTAAGAACTCAGGTAAGAAAACTGACAGCATGACTCCCAAATAACAGAACAAAATCGAATGCAGGAAATCGGGAACTAGGCAAGAACTGCCAGCACAAACCCCCAAGATTTATATTTTTTTAAGCTCCTAACTGACCAAGTATAGCAGCCACCCCCTCAATTATCGGCGAAATTAAACCCCAAACAGCATAAGGAAAGCTCTAACTGAGAAGGCATAGCAGAAGTAAGATAACACCAACAGCATAAGTAAAAGCTCCCCCCCATTAACAGCATAGCAGCAGGGAAGACCCCCATAAAAACAACGAAATCTGCCAAGCTCGGTAAAGCAAAGAGGGGAGGGGATGAAGGAGAAGAAGGTGAAGAGTTTCCTTGTCATACCTTGCCGTGAGCTCCCCTTGCCGTGAAACCCTCGCCAGGACAGAGTTTCGAGGAGGGGGAGAGGAAGAGGAAGAGCGCGTGTCCAGTTACCTTGCCGCGAAGCCCTTGTATAGCCATGGTCGACCAATCCGACGCCCCCAGCGAGCTCGCCTGGTTTTCGCCCATGGTTTCTCCGCTGATTTCCGGTTTTTGAACAGGGCACCTCACTCTCTTGTTTTTATATATATATAAGCTTATATATGTATATATATATACACATTACACACACACCTATTTATATACGTTTATATATATCAAAGAATGCAAAAGTGCTCGCGAAATAAATGCGCAGAGGGTGTCGCTGTGTTCGTAATAATCACATGAAGTTAACGAAATTATTTGAAGTTGATTCCGAGTCCGTTATTCATAATTACTCGCTCAAACCAGTACGCAACTCAAAATAGATTATTTTGGCTACCTTTCGCAAATCTCATCGAATTTGAACGAAACGAATTGCATTGTGTTAGAATTGATCACGCGAGTCTATTGCAACTGACTAGGGTGAAATTGGGGCTTGTTTACCCAATATTCTAAAATGGCGTTGTTGCGGCGTTCGGTATTACTCAAAATAGTCGTTTTCTCCAAACGACCTCAGATCGGGACGAAACGAATTCCGTTGTACTCATATTGACCATACGAGTCTAACGTAACTGACGGAAGTCGATTCGGAGCACGTATGCTCCATATTCTAAAATTGCATCGTCGTGACGTGCTACTATACTCAAAATGGTCACTTTCACCAAATGACCTCGGATTGAAACGAAACGAGTTCCGTTGCACTCGTATCAATTATACGAGTCTAATGCAACTGACGGAAGTCGATTCTGAGCACGTATGCTTAATATACCACTTCGGTGTTATGGCGAAGCACAATGCTACCTAAAACAGTCATTTCTCTAAATGACCACCTCTATGTGGTGAAGGTCGGGTCGTGATTGCCTGATGACCCGGCCTAGATTCCTCCAAGGGTTCAACTGAACCGGCTAGACCCCTTTTTCGAAGTCGGGATGTTACACAGGCGTCTTCTTTCTCCAGCCTACGGATGGGATTATCACGCGCTGGGCCATGTTGCGGCCTGATTTGCCGGCCATTGGGCTCCCTCCCCAGCCGGCCACTGCCACCACCATCTCCGTTGAGGTGGGGGATACCGATTGGCGGTGGTTTGGCCGCCGGAGGTGGTGGTTTCCGGTGATCCGAGCATGGACAAATACATGGAAATTCTCACATTTTCCTCCTTTGAATCCAGCTCAATTGAGTTGGATATCTCTCGTATTTCATCTAAGAGACTAACACAGAGGGAGAGGGGGAGAAACAAACCTGTGTGGGGGCTTAAGAGCGGGTAATTCGTTGGGGCAGCATGGTGGCGAGTCTCTCCGATGAGCTTGCTCAACTCCTCGATGCCTCCAGATCTTCATGGCAAAAACCACTGCTCCGAGCTCTAGGTCGTGTACCAGATAATTTTGCTCATGCTTCTTTAGCTGCCTCGAAGCATATGTGATTACATAACCATGTTGCATGAGAACTTCACCCATCCTCTGGTAAGATGCGTCGATGTAGATCTGGAATCCTTCTTCCCAGATGGGAGGGCAAGGATAGGGGATGATGTGAGTCGGTCCTTCAACTCCCGTAAACCTCCCTCACACTTCTCCGTCCACGTAAAAGTAGCATCCTTATTTGTCAAGGACGTGAGGGGGAGCGCAATCTTTGAGAATCCCTGCACGAACTTATGATAATATCCTGCTAATCCCAGGAAACTACGGACATCTGAGGACGACTTCAGCCTTTGCCAATCTCTCACTGCATGCACCTTGGCCGGGTCTACTGCCAACCCGGCCCCGCTGATGGCGTGTCCGCAACTTGCCCAAGACTTGAGCCAAGTGATGGGTGTGCTCCTCCTTCGTCTTGGAGTAGATCAAGATATCATTAATGAATACTATGACTAATCTATCCAGGTAGGGCTCAAATATACGGTTCATCAAACTTATGAATGCAGATGGAGCATTCGTGAGCCAAAAGGGCATCACCGTGAACTCATATAACCCATAGCGGGAACTGAAAACAGTCTTCAAGATATCCTCCTTCTGAATACGCAACTGGTAGTATCCACATCTCAAATCGAGCTTGGAGAAACAGAAGGCTCCCTGCACCTGGTCAAATAACTCGCCGATCCTAGGTAATGGATGTGTGTTCCATACCGTCAGCCGGTTCAACTGCCAATAATCAATGCAGAGTCGCAGCGACCCATCCTTCTTCTTTACGAATAATAGTGGTGCTCTCCATGCCTATGAGCTCGGCCTGAAGAACCCAAAATGCACAAGCTCTTGAAGCTGGGTCCTGAACTCCGCTAGCTCCTTCGGTGCCATCCTATACGATGCCTGAGACACCGACCTTGCTCCTGGCACTGGCTGGATCCGGAAATCCATATCTCTAGACGAGGGTAGTCCGGGTAATTTATCTGGAAATACATCGGAGAAATCCCAAAATACTGGAATATCTGTTATGGATACCTCTATTTCCGCCATCTCGAAACAGATTAGGTACACCTCGTCTCCCTACTCATGGGCCTTGATAACCTGTGCAGATGATAATAAAATATGGGAGGTAGGTTTAATACCTTCGATCACTACTTCAGAATCTTCATGCCTCAGCAAAATTTTCTTTGCCGGGCAGTCGATCTTAGCATGATTCCAGTGCAGCCAGTTCATGCCCAGAATTAGGTCAAAATTTGGCATCTTCAAACCATTGCAGGCACTTGGCACATGTTGCTATCTCCAACTCGTCAGGAAGTCGCACCTTCCTTTGGATGCCCTCAAAGTGATGTACTTGGTCTAGGTCGTCTACGAATTTCTCTGAGACGAACGAACGCGAGGCACCCATATCAAATAGAGTGTATGAAGGTTTGCCGCAGACAAGCACTATACCTGGGTGGTTTTGTTATTTGGGTCATAAGTTTAAGTACAACTACAGTTTTTGAAAGGTACTAAGTAATCGTAAAGGAAAAACAATAAAGTACCTGTAATGACCTCCTCAGGGATCCGGGGTTCTGCGAGATCCAGTGCATACATCTTTTCTGGCCGTCGACCTCTACCATGAGGTCCTCGGCCCCGACCTCATCCCCGTCCTCGGCCCTGACCTCATCCCCGTCCTCGGCCTCGGTCCTGCTGTACTGGAGGGGATGCTGGAGGTGCAGGAGGAGGAGGATGAAACTGCTGAGGGCAGTCAGCTCTGATGTGCCTCAGTTGGTAGCACCCGTAGAATATGACCGGTTGGCGACCTCGATCATCCTGCCTCCCCGATTCCCGGATCTGTAGCGGTGGAGGAGCCATCTCTGCAGGAGGCTGCTGCTCAGGTCTGAAGTTGGGACAAGGACATCCCCCTCTTCTGTGACTCATCATTGTGCCCCGCTACGACCCCTCTTTCTCTCTCCAAAGTATGATCCGTCGTCCGGTCTCTTTCCCCTACTCTGCACCATCAAATGGTCTGCCTACAGCCTTTTGGCCATCTCGATGATCTAGGTAGACTACCTCAATGGATCCCTGAGACCCCGATAGAATCTCTTAGCATACTTCCTATCATCCAAGTCATGTACCCCCTCAAATCTGGCCAAGTGGGAGAACTCCCTCTGGTATTCAATCACTGTCCGGGTCCCCTGCTGGAGGTTGAAGAACCTCTCTTCTAGCTCGTCCCTAACCATGGTAGATGCAAAGTGCTCAAAGAAGACATCACAAAACTCATTCCATGAGATATCTGACATTTCCCGATCTGCAAATGTGGAGTCCAACAATGACTTCCACCATCTTTTGGCATGTGCATCCAAAGCAGACGTCGCCAAGGGGACAACTCTATTGACTGGGTAGCTCATGTCTGCTAGCATCTCCTGAATAGAATCAAGACACTCCTCCGTCTTCATTGCGTTCTCTGTTCCATGGTACATTGGAGGAGACAAACTCTTGAAGGCATTTAGCCAATTTGATCCGGGGTTCGGCTGTGAGGCTGGAACTTGCTAAGCTCTGAAGGCATCCATAATAGCCGTCAGAGTTTGCCCCATCTCTGTCTATTGAAAAGGGGTAGCAGACGGAGGGGGAGGTACAACATCTCGTGGATATGCAAACCGCGGGGACTACACAAAAGTAAGGTTGTATTAGGATTGGCCTAACTCAATGCTTAAATGGACTATTTTCTGTGATTTTTACACATGGGCACACCATATCTTCAGCTGCTTAGTTTGTCCACAAACTAAAGCTCAAGCGGGGTGGCCTAGTGTTGTGGACTTCTTTCTCTTATGATCATTTGTTCAAGTGATACAAGTTTGTAAGACCCCCTCCCCTTACTAAGAGGGTTACCTAGGCTATATGCCCAGAACCGCCGCCTTACGGATGACACCAGCACATGGGTTAGTCGCCACCGCAAGACGTTGAATCTGTCAGCTAATACGATCATTTAACTTTTAGGCCAATGGGGAATTGAATAATAAAAAGCAATAAGTAAGTCCATAATCACAATATTTCATAATTGAAACATAATAGTCCAACATGAGCACAAAAAGAGAGTAAGGGCTTATGCCTGATACATATCCAATGAAAATAACAAAAGAGTCACTCTCTCTCAACATCTTGAAGAGGAAGCTAAACACTCTCATCATCAAGCACTTATCTCGTAGTAGAAGTAATGTGCGTCATCTACTCCTCAGGTCCTACCACCTAGTCCAGCTGGTGCTCCAGCTCCTTGGGCCCCTACGGTCACAACCGACCGTTAGTCATAAAGACTAATCCATTTTGTCCCCGCCTCCACCCGTGACTCCTAGGCACTGAGCAGGAGGAACGAAGCGGAGGACAACAAGTATAAGAATAACAAATAAGCGGGTGACAGGGGATCTACACTAGCAAGTATATATAAAATGGTAGATCAATACTAGCAGTACAAACAGGCCAAAAGCCTATTTTCTAGTAGTGAGGTAAGCAGTAATGAACGGTAAAGAAGTAAGTAAAGAAGTGCAGTGCAAGAACAGTAAATGAGTATAGTATTATACCATTATATAAGTACCTTAACTTATATGAATGCACAAACAAACTTATAAGTTAAGATTTCTAGAAGTATAACTTATCATATAAAAGAGGTCATACTAATTTATATGATAATGGTCTACAATTAATGTTCTATGGTTTTTGTATGTTATGATATGCGTGCTATGATATGATTCATATAAGTGCAACTCACCCACACGACTGTGTGATCACAGACCTTTCGTTCCCAATTTTTGAGCTAGCTTCACTCTCTGTTACCACCGTTCTGGCTACGACAGTAGTGGAGCGGGTGCCTCCACTTCCTAGGCTAGTATACAAACTACCAGGCCTAGACCCTTCATACGCCTCTGTACACATCCTAGGTGCACTCTAGAGTCTTGCATAATCTCTGATGGAACCCACAAGTCTTTAAGGTCGGGTGTGCATCTTTGGGGATTGTCCTCCAGACCGCAGAATAAATAACCTACTGGCCCCTCAAACCCTCACACCCACCTGAGTCAACGTATAGTCATCGGTGTGACGACCGGTCTAGTACATAAGACCCGCCACTAATTTGTTTTTATGCACATGCAAGTTATCACAACCCGAGCCTCCAGCTCGCAGGACCAACCTGTCCTGATATAGAACTTCCCGAGCCTCCATCTCGCAGGACGAACCCATCCTGGTATACAACTTCCCGAGCCTCCAGCTCGCAGGACTTACCCGTCCTGATATACAACTTCCCGAGCCTCTAGCTCGTAGGACTAACCTGTCCTGATATACAACTTCCCATCCCTTAACTCGGGATGAAGTTTACCATATCTCTTATTCATTTAGTTAGACTACTCTTGTCTAATTATTGTTATACTTAGAAGTATAGGGTGAATCTTGGACTTCCTGAGGTCTACCCGGTGAAGGGCTCGTAGCGGTACTAGGGAATAGGATGGGCTGAAGCCCAAATCTCCCTTTCCATGACAATTACTTTTTTTGGTGGCTACCCCTTTCTAAAGACCCACTCTCCTTATTACTCTTTATTACTTAGATGCTTTATGAATTGTTTCCGACTCTACCTTTAAGCAAACGTCCTTTTGAACGATGCTCAACACTTAGGATCTCCTACACTCTAAGTGGTGTAGGTCTTCAATGATTCTCAAATGTCTCTAATCACACCCTAGTGATACATTATGAACACTTCACCATGCTGATGAGTATTATGATCTTTATAAGTTAATAACTGCCACTTTCATACCTTTATGTATCGTGCGACATGAATATGAATTATTTCCTAAACTATAGCACGAATGTTCTCCGAAAAATCCATAACTTCTAGGGGCTGATATAAATGATATATTACTGCTATGATTCATGTTTTACCGATTTTCTACCTGATCTTGCTGGTCTACTCATCATATCAAGTTTTTACTATACGCAGACCAAAATGAGGTTGAACTAGATTTGATCCTTATTGTGCAACCATAATTATATCATGTCTAATTGAGCTACAATTCATACCATATGTTCATATTGGATAATTTAAGAAGTGTCCAGAGTTTTGACATATTTCAAATTAATTTGACCTCCATTTAAAATTCATTAATCATTTCACATAATTCAATTCCAAAAGGAATTACTATGCCAATAATTTCAAACCAGTTAATAAAATCTCCAAAGGTCCTAAATGACAGATTAGTATGATTTCCAAAATTTCACAATTTTTCAGAAAGTTTACCATCATAGTTTTCACATGAAAAAAAATGGGTGAATAAGCAACATTGCACAACAAGTGTTAAATTAAATCATCTAAAAATTCTGAGAAAATTACCATAGCATTGTACTGACTAAAATGCATCCTAGCCAAAATTTCAAAATTTTCCAGAAACATTTCACCATAGATATTTCATAAATTCAAAAGTTTAATAAACTGAATATGTGGAATTTTACCTTATATAATACATCCAAAAATTATACCAAAAATTCCAGAGGTTCATGCTTAGATTCCAAATGAATTTCCAGATTTTCAAAATTTGCCCATTCTTTTTACTTATTAAAATTTCAGTTATTTAGAAATATGATTATTGATAATTTTGGAAATTTCTAAGGAGAATAATCTCTGACAATTACAACAAAATTTTTAGAGGTTCTAATTAGCATTACAAGTGATTACTCAGAGATTCAAAATTTTCTAGAGGGTTTTAGCCATAAATATTCCACTAATACATAAATGTGACATAATTCAAATTTATCAATTAATATGCCTTCAATTTTTAGCGTCATAAGAAGTCATGTTTTGTAAACTCTCCTTTTCATATTAATAAAATGATGTCTCAATTTTATTTCAATTAATATGCTTGATTTCTTATTTTCCTCTCTTGTAATTTCAAATATAACAAAATATTAAGCCACAAGTGACTGAATAAAGTGTGACAGATTAATAATTAATGAAATCAAACTATATATATCATAAAATATGATTCAGCACGAATCCTAGCGTAGATCCGATGACTCCCATTCGTCTTCTTCCTCCAGCCTATGGCTGGGATTAACCTGCGTTGGGCCATGTTGCAGCCTGATTTGTCGGCGACTGGGCCACCTCCCCAGCTGGCCACTGCCACCACCACCTATGTTGAGATGGGGCTACCGATTGGCGGTGGTTTGGCCGCCAGAGGTGGAGGTTTCTGGCGATCAGAGCATGGACAAATCCATGGAAATTCTCACATTTTCCTCCCTTGAATCCAGCTCGATTGAGCTGGATATCTCTCCTATTTGATCTAAGTGACCAGCACAGAGGGAGAGGGGGAGAAACAGACCTGTGTGGGGCTTGAGAACGGGTAATTCATCAGGGAAGCATGGCAATGAGTCTCTCTGGAGAGCTTGATCAACTCCTCGATTTTCCTCCAAATGCAGTGAACTCAAGGGCTGGCTCGACTGCTTAGAGTTCTCTGAAGGTGATGGAAAGGTAGGATTAGGCTGAGGAGGGCTGGTTGTATCATTTAGAGATGGGGGTGGTCGGCCAAGAGCTTTGGATGCTGCTCCTTGGCTCCAAGTGTCCACCACCCCTGTAATTCTGCTGGGAATTCCCTAGAGGGTTCAGTTAAGGCTTTGGGCAGAGGAATGGAGTGCCAAGTGGCCTCCATTCCTCAAATTCCTCTTGTTTTAATGGGAATTTGGGGAAAACCCCATTCTACCCCTTTTCATGTCATTTCTCTCCCATTTTCAGAGGGCATGGATGGTAATTTAACACTTGGGCTACTGGATGGGCTTGGATTGAGGCCTTAGCCCAATTGAATTTGGTTTGGGCTTTTAATTTCTTTCTTTAGGCCTAAAATTGACCATGATTGACTTTATTGTTGACTTGGTCAATTGGGTGGGTTGACTGGTCCAAGAGGTTAACCTTGTGTCCCGTGACACCCCCCCCCCCCCACCCGTATTAATTGGGTCATGGTGATGCCTTAATTGTGCCAATTTAGTCAATAGGTGTGATTTTGACCAAAATTGGGGGGAAAGTTGACTTTGGTTACTTAGGTCAAATTGATGATCTCATGATAGGAATTTTGGGTCAATTGGGTCCTTCATGATGTTCTAAGACTAGGGGTGAAGTCAAATTTGTTGGAACATGGTTTTCCGCATCCCTTTGATTTGGGAATAACAAATCCTACTTGTATTTGATCTTGTTTGCCATTGTGTTTTTAGCATGCAGGTTTGAACAATGATGACACTAGGTTGCTGTTCTCAGTCTGGATTTGCTCACAAGCTGAAAAGAATGGAAGAGAGCAAATGCCCGATGTTAACCCTTAACGCCGACATTGACTTTCATTCCCACAAAGATGAAAATGACAAGGAGATAAACTGCCGTAATTGCAGGAGCATTTTGGGAATGATTTGACTCAATGCCATGAGTTAGACTCAACGCCAGCATTAAGGTTGCCTGAAATGAATGTTTCCAAAGATGTAGAATCTCCTTCCTATTTTGAAGATCCGAGCCATCAAAAAATTTCTATACTGGGTCAACGCCAGACGTTAGCCTTAACGCCGACGTTAGCATCCAGTCCTATAAATAGGTGGATTTTGTCTTCTCCAACTACTGATATTAGAGAGCCCTATTCTAGCACTTCAGAAACTCTGTGAGGGCCGTATTTCCAGACCACATCTCCCACTCAATTTCTAAAGGAGGAATCAAAGGAGGCATGGATCAACATGCTAACACAACGTGAAGAACGCACGCTTGGACTTCAACGATCTTCAGCGATTCTTCGTTGTCTCATTCAAATTACTGTTGGTTATAGAACAATCACAAAGGGGGGGGGGGGGGGGGGGGGGGGGGGGAGGGGGGGGAGGGGGGGGGAGGGGGGGGAGGGGGGGGGGGGGGGGGGGGTTAGGTGATTCTTGATCTTTTTATACTCTTTTAAAATCTTTTGTGAAAGTTTACTTTAGTGAAAAAGCAGTGCAAAGAGAACGAAGGAAAACACAGCACACAACAATATATGTATAGAGGTTCCTTAAGACCGGGTGTCTTGAGTAGTCCTCTGTCCCCCTGCGCCTACCTAGTAGTGTGCTAGGCTCGGCAAACTCTGCCAAAGTTTTGGGTCCGCAAGCCTTACAACACAGACTCGCAAGTCCTTGCAGCCTAGGCCCTCAAGCCCCTTCACTGCACCCGAGCCCGCAAGCTCGACACTCAGGGCCTCAAGCCCTACACAACATAGACCTGCAATTCCTGTGCCTTGAACCCTCAAGTTCCAGCAGCCTAGGCCCACAAGCCACTTCACTTCCCCCGAGCCCGCAAGTTCGACAGGTATGGACCCGCAAGTCCCTCTGCCTTAGCTCTCAAGCCTCGCAGATCTCAAGCCCTCAAGCTCGACACATAGATCTAAGAATAGATCTACCATTTTTGGCCCGCAAGCCTTTACAATAAAAGTATTACAATGACTTCTTCTGCCTGGTGAGGATTGGCTTATTTTTTTGAAGAATATGCCTCTGATTCTGACTCTTGAGAGCACAAATCTTCTTCAAGTTTTCTTTTCTCTGGAACGGTCTTCTCAGTCGATGAAGCTTGACTGAAAACTCTGATGGCGAATAATTCATTCTCAGTTCTTGGTGTTTCTTAAGTTCCAGGATTCAAAAGTGAGTTCTTAGGGCATACACTGTTCCCTTTTATATGAGAGAGTGGCCGCTTAACAGTCTCCTATAATGTCCTTCTCTGACAGACGCACATCCCTCAAGGGCATGCGCTGATTAGACAATCAGGTGGCGGCATTAATTGCTGACAGCGCGTCCGGCTACTTTTGAATCTATCTCAACGATATTTCCAATATTATGACGACATGGATAATATCTCGACGACAGGACTTTGTCGATGCCTTGAACTAGTTTCTTCTTCAATTCTTCATCAGATAGTGATATCTTCGACGATACTGGACATCTCTTCTGTACTCGAGCTTAAGACGACACGAAGTCATCTAACTGATGTCGTCGCGATCTTCTTGTCTGCTTGATATCACTGTAACCACTTTATCTTGTCGACGACATAAACGATATCATGTCGACAGACTATACTTTAGCAACTGCTTGTCTTCAACTGACCTCCTCCAGTCTTCTCGACGTCATGCCTTCTTTACGATGATGTCCATCGCCATCACTCACACTTAGCCTTTCTGATGCAAGGCTTCTTGTCGACGCTATCTGTTCTTCTTTGGCCTTATCGACGATACAGTTTCTTGTCAACGATATCTTCGACACTGATCTTCCCTTTGCCTTTTCAACAACATTCATTCTGACTTAGCCTTATCGATGTCAAGGCTTCTTGACGACCACATCTTTGAGTCTTCTTCTTCATCTTTGACTATCTGATATCGTTGTGTAGATGTCACAACGATATCACCATTCTGCCTTGCTCTGCATGTTGTTGATGATAGGACTGCTGTTGTCGACGATACGCATGATCCTTTTCGACGACACAGACATAATCATTCTTCTTTGCTTTGCCCATCATCTCAACGATGTGTCTGTACTTGTCGACGATATGTCCAGCCTTTTTCGACGATATTATACTTAAGCAGGTTATTGAAGTACTGGACATCTCTTCTTATCTTTTACTTAAATGATAAAGCTAAGAGGATAATCAAATACATAGTGAAGTTCTCTTGAATTGCTGACTTCTCCAAATCAGGAATCATGAGGGCAAGATTCCCAACAATCTCCCCCTATTTGAAGAAGTCAGAATCCCAATTCAAGATTACTTGCACTGACCAATAAGATGCGAGTTTATGCATTGGGTGTTAACATTGTTACCATTTCCCTAGCTTTTGCATCTTCTTGAGCTGGTAGCTCCCCCTTGATGTGATGTGTACATCTTTACTTTATTCCTCCTTGATCTTTACTCCCCCTTGATCTTTACTCCCCCTTGATGTGATACATCATATGATGTGTCTTCTCTACCTAAGTTATTCTTTACTCCCCCTTTCTGACTTTTTCATTATAGGCCTTTTATGACCAGATTGTCTCAGTCTTTGTCCTGCAAGTTCTTCTTACTATTATATACAGGGGGATTAGTAAGCAGTAAGTTAAATTTTACTCTAAGTTTAACATTCCCAATTGGAATTTGAAGAAGTTAAACTTAGCTTCATCTATGGGCTTTGTGAATATATCAGCCACTTGTTTGTCTGTGGGAACAAACTCAAGGGTGATATCTTCATTCTCTACATGCTCCCTGATGAAGTGATACCTGATCTCAATGTTCTTAGTCCTGCTATGTGAGACATAATTTTTAGCAATTGAGATTGCACTGGAGGAGTCACAAAATAGGGGTATTTTGGTCATCTTTAAATTGTAGTCTTCAAGTTGATGCTGGATCCATAGCAGTTGGGCACAACAGCTCCCAGCAGAGATGTATTCTGATTCTGCTGTGGAGATTGCTACACTTGTCTGCTTCTTGCTGCTCCAAGAGATCAGTCTTCCTCCAAGGAATTGGCATGTTCCTGAGGTACTCTTCCTATCTTCTTTGCACCCTGCATAATCTGCATCTGAGTAGCCTGTCAGTTTTACACCCATTGTTCCTAGGGTACCATAGGCCAAGATTTGAGGTACCCTTTAGGTATCTTAGGATTCTCTTTATAGAGACATGATGAGATTCCTTAGGGTTCACCTAATATCTAGTACAGACACATGTGGCAAACATTATGTCAGGCCTACTTGCAGTCAGGTATAGCAAGGATCCAATCATGCATCTGTACTTGGTTTCATCAAAGGGTATTCACTTCTCATCCTTGCCAGAGACATATTGGTTCCCATTGGAGTTTACATAGAGGAAGCACTCTCCAATCCAAACGTCTTTACCAGCTCTATAATGAACTTGGTCTAAGAGATAAATATGTCATCTTCAGATTGTTTCACTTGGAGACCTAGGAAGTATTTGAGCTCACCCATGCTGCTCATCTCAAACTTTCCCTGCATCAAGCTAGCAAACTTTTTGCAGAGATTGTTATCTGTAGAGCCAAAGATAATGTCATCTACATAGATCTGCACTAGCAAAATCTTTCCCTTAACTTCCCTTAGGAACAATGTCTTATCAATCTTTCCCCTAGAGAATTTATTCTCAATGAGAAAGCTTGACAGAGTCTCATACCAGGCTCTAGGTGCCTGTTTTAAGACGTATAGAGCTTTCTTAAGAAAATATACATGATCAGGATGTGTTGAATCAACAAAACCTGAAGGCTGATCTACATAGACTTCTTCTTTGAGATTGCCATTTAGAAAGGTTGACTTCACGTCCATCTGATAGACCTTGAATCCTTGATAGGAAGCATAAGCTAAGAAGAGTCTGATGGCTTCTAGTCTGGCCATAGGAGCAAAGGTCTGATCAAAATCAATCCCGTCCTCTTGTCTGTAGCCCTTTGCCACTAGCCTTGCTTCTTGGTGATGATTCCATTTTCATCCAATTTGTTTCTGTAGACTCATTTAGTTCATATGATGTTATGTCCTTGGGGTCTTGGAACCAGTTTCCAAACTTTGCATCTCTTAAATTGGTTCAGTTCCTCCTGCATTGCTGTAATCCAAAATGCATCCTAATTTGCTTCCTCAAATTTCTTGGGTTCAATTTGAGAGAGAAAACTCAGGTACAATGCTTCATTTGCAGCTCTACTCCTTGTCAGCACACCTTGGTTGACATTTCCTATTATCTGCTCTTGGAGACGATCTCTCATTTATCTCAAGGCAATTGGTAGTATTCTGGGCACTTATGCATTAACAACTTCTTCAGGTTGCATTTCTTCAGGTTGGATTTCTTCAGCTGTTTCTGGACTTTCTGCAGTTTCTTCCTCGATTTCAATTATCGCTGACTGATTCTTATTTCTGAGTGAGGTACCAGCATTGTCTTCAATGGATTACTTCTCCATTCTCTCCACTGTACCTGCATTTACTAGAGAACTAGACCAACCCTTATGTATAAGGCTAGTCTCATCAAATACCACATGTACAGATTCTTCCACTGCTTGGGTATTGATGTTGTACACTCTATAGGCCTTGCTATGAGAGCTGTAGACAACAAAAATACCCTCACTGCTTTTCTCAGCAAACTTAGTTAGCTTGACCTTTCCATTATTAAGTACATAGCATTTGAAAGACTTTATTTAAGGGTTGCTAATCACCTAGAGGGGGGGGGGGGGTGAATACGTTATTTTAAAATCTATTTGCAATTCTTGATTAAAACCTAAATGAATGTAGAGCTTTCAAGAAAATAAACACAAACACACAGAATTTTATAGTGGTTCCCATTATCTTAGGTAATCCACTTTCCCCTTTCTCCCCTCTAGCAGTGTGCTAGATAGGGTTTATATCTCCTCCAGATCTCAGACCACCAAACAGGTCTTACAGCTCAGATCATAATAGATCCTACAGTCTCAGATCTCAACAGATCTTACCCTCTCAGATCTCAGCAGATATTACAAACTCAGATCTCAACAGATCCTACCTCAGCCTTTATAACAATAGGCTTACACTCAGATTCACCCCTGAATCTTACAACTCAGATCACTCCTGATCCTACACCTCAGATCCTTGAAAGATCCTACACTCAGATTTGACAACTCAGATCCTACAGAATTGGAAAGAAGTAGAAACAATACTTAGACTCAGATTCACCAATGTATTGAGTCTTCTTGATCTATCTGAAAGATCAGATAGAAAACTTCAGCAGAACAACATCAACAAAATGATCTTCTTGATTTGCACATGATGGGATGATTGTTCTTCTTTAGGAAGACAGATTCTTCCTTCTTAACCTTCTCTCTTCAGAAAATAGTCTCAGCACCAGATTGCTAAGGAATTTCTTGTAGTACGATTCTGAAAGAGGAGATGGCTTCTTCAGATTCTTCCTCAGATTTTCTCTTGAACGACGGAGAAGATGATGGCTCTTTTATAGGAGTGTTCACTTCTCTGAATCATAGGTTATCCCTTCTATTTATAGCCCGTCATCCGCGACATCTGACATGCTCCTCCACGTCAGCATGACATTAAGTCTTCAACGGTCTTTAATTGCTTCAGAATAGACAAAGGCTCAGCTAGCTGTAGATGAACTGTTATACATTTCTCAGCTCAGAGCTTTTCAGAAAAAGGCGTTGAGCACTGTGTATCTCTGTCGACACTTTTTCTATAAGGTGTCGAACGATGTGTAGTGTCTCGACGCTTTAAACTTTGCCTTCATATCTCGACTCTCTTTTTGCTGGCGTTGAGCCAACTGAAGTTTAGTCGACACTTCTTATTCCACGGCGTCGAGCGATATTCCTTGGCTCGACGCTTCAAAACTTTGTCTCAGATCTTCAGCGGCGACCTAGTCTTTTTGATCAGCAGACATGGGTCGACGCTTCTGGGTCACAGGCGTCGAGCAATATGTAGTGTCTCGACGCTTGTGAACTTAGATGAATTCCTTGAGCACTTTGATTGACCTGATCTTCTGCACAATGATTCTAGAAAGTATATCAAATACATTCTGAGGTATATCTTTGACTTAGGAATGGACTTCTCCAAATCTAAGACATTGTGGACAATGGTCCCAACAATCTCCCCCTATTTGAAGAAGTCATAACCTCAGTCAATGATATATCCCTCTTTACAAAGATAATCAATGTTTTCTATACAGGTAATCAAAATATAATGAGTATAATACCTTATAAAATCATATTACCAAAACATTCTAAAAAAAGAAATTATCTCAGACATGATTTCTCATATGAACACAAAATCATAAGCAGTTCAGAATAAATCATGTCAAGATAAGGAAAGAATCACATCACAGGCATATATATATATATTTTCAAAGTTATACATTTCTCTGAGAATTCTTAATAAATATTAAAATCTTAATGTTGTTCAGGTTCCTTGATCTCTATTCCTCTTTTGACTCTCTTGGAAAGGACTTCAGCAACCTCTTTTCTTCTCTTGAAATAGCCAAACGGCTTTGGAAAATATCTGATTGGCTCCTTATCACCTGCCTGAACTTTCCCAGCCAATTTGTTAGCTTTGAATTTTATCTTCAGCTCCTCCTGATCCCTGTGCTTCAACCACTCAGCTTCAGAGTACCATTTCCCTCTTTCTTCTGGATTACCTTTCACAGCTTCCCATGCTGCCAGAATCATTTCTCTTGAAGAGGGAGACCAATGTTCATAATCAACCCTTGATTGAACTTCTTCTCTGAACTTCCTTTTGCTAGATTCTACTTGTTCATTGGTAAAGTTCTTTCTCTTGGTTTTATCCTCAGGACTGTACATCTTGGCAATTTGCTTTTGGATTTGTGTAAGAGATGCTGGCTTGGTCTCAGAATATTGATCATTATTATAATCTATGGGAGGATAGCCAAAAGTTTCTCTTATAGAATTAGAGGTCCACACAGCATGCTCAGAGCTGGCTTGAATCATTGACCTCTCCCCCTTTAGGACTTCTTCAACTATATGATCTCTTAGAACATCCTTCTGAAATCTAACTTGGCCCTCCAGATGATGTATTCCACTTTCAATGGTTTTCTTGACCTTAAGAAGATGGTCATCTATAGTATCTGTCTTTAACTTTACTTGATCTTTTAGAATTGAGGAGCTCTCATCAATCTTGGCTAGTATAGCGGCATCATGCTGTTGCAACCTAGCTTCTATCTTAGCTGCACCTGTAAGAGTCTGTGCAACTTGTTCTTTGTACAACACTTGCATATTGTTGCTTAGAATTCCCTGATTCACTTGTACATCATCTGTAGTCTTTGCAATACCTGCTTGTTTTTCTTTGATTTCCTTTGAAGTCTCCTTGATTACACCCAGTTGTTCTGTTGTATAGTCTACAGAAGCACCAGCTCTTTTGAAAAATTTTATCATTTCCTTTCTCAGTGCATTCATTTGATGATTGACTTCAAATCTTACCAATTTCATCTGAAAATCTACTTCATTTTTCATTTTTCTATTATTTTCTTCAATATATTGTTCCAATAATCTTCTTTGATTATTAAGCAACACCTCCAGCTGAGGTAGTATTGGACTTAGATCCACATTGATTTCTCTTGCCATTCCATCACTTCTACTACTTTCCTCTCTGATGAAAGAGTCATCTATCTGGCTCATATGTGAGCAAGAAGATTTTATCTTAATCACCTTTTCAGCCTCTTTCCTTGTGGCTTCAGGCTATCCTTCCAAATCCATAACATCAACAGCAGGATTTTCTTGAGCAGGGACCTCAGGATGATACTCCCCCTCAAATGGTGCATTGGCTGAATCAAAATTCTCAGGGGCAAGGATCTCATGCTGAGACCCCCCTCAATGTCTGCATTGTTAATATCAGAAATGTCTGGAGCAGGGATCTCATCCTGAGCCTCCCCCTCAACTTCTGCCATGTTAAATTCAGCATTATCCTGAGCAGGGATCTCATCTGGAGCCTCCCCCTCAATCTGAGACTTCTCCTTATCTCTAGCATGGGATCCTGGTTGACTTCCTCTTCTTCCTCATTCTCATCTTTTTCTTTATTGATCTTGTCAATCCCTTCCAGTATTGGATCAGTACCTATTGGTGTTTCAGGAATACTGTCCCTGGATTTGCTCCCTTCTTCTTCTTCAGATGATGTGAGATTAGGATCATGAATTGGAGAGGATCTTGATTTTCTTTTGGATGATGATGAGCTTGCTGAGCTAGAAGAGACCTTCTTCTTCTTTTTCATCTGAACTTTCTTCTGCTTGGGAGAATATTCTGTTGGTGGATGATTTGAAAAAATTCTTTCCCATCTCTCTATCATTCTGATGTCCATTTTCTTCATATGATTTATCTTGGATCCAAGTTTGTTATTTAAAGAATCTGGAATGACTTTTACTAAATATAGAGACAATATCCTACCCAAATTGGGTGCCTGGATACATTCAATCACTCTGTCAAACACCACCTTTCCCCAATCAGTTCTTAATGAATGAATAATCCTTGTCAGAAGAACAAACATTTTCCTGGAGATTTTATCATGGGACCCTGTCTTGCATAGTAGTCCCTTTCCAATCACATCTGTCAGCCATTTTCCTCTTGAATTCATCCCTTTCCTTAGTATACTCCCAGAAATTTCATGTGATGTTTCTATCCCACACCAGACTTGGGCTAATCTAATCTGCTCAGAACTCACTTCTTCCTCTTCTTCATTACTTTTGAATCTTGGCAGTTCTAGTGCCTTTGCAAGTCTTGAAGGAGAAATCTTAATCTTCTTACCATTTACAGTAGTTTTCAGATTAGAATTGGCGGTGTCTATTACTGTATTGGAGAAAAGTTCTAATACCTCTCGTTTCCAAATTAGAGTCGATTCAGATAAAATGAATTCTAGTCCTGCTTTGTAGATTAGCTCGATGGTTGACGTGATTTCCTCTGGTGCTGTTTGAAATCCATTGCGAACGAGCTCTCCTCCTTCGTAAAGGTAATCACTGCTCTTGGGAGGCATTGTTGTTGTTGATTGTAGATTGAGAGTATTGATGGAAAGATTTTCTAGGGCAGATAATTTCGAATTGAGAATTCTAGGGCATATGTACTGACGAAGTGTCTTCCCTATTTATAGACTTTCTAGTTCAAGAAGATGAATAGCCGCGCGTCGGACTTATTTAACAAGATTGATCAAACGGTTCAAATTTACCCTGTCGAGACAGCCTTGCTCGACGCCATTTATCTTCGCTCGACGCCAGGAATCTTCTCTCGACGCCAGGTATCCTTGCTCGACGCCAGATATAACTCCACTCACCTTTTAGGACTAAATTAATATTTTCATTTATTTATTTCATTTTCTGTACTTATTTGAGAATTGTCATTTATTCTAATTTTATTCCATTTTTAGCATTCCTAATTCAATTTTGAAGTTATTGAATTTTGTTTCATCCAGGGGTTTAGTGAATATGTCAGCTACTTGTTTGTCTGTAGGAATGTATTCAATTATGATGTCTCCATTTTCTACATGTTCTCTAATAAAGTGATATCTAATTTCTATGTGCTTTGTTCTGCTATGTGATACAGGATTATTAGCTATAGCAATAGCACTAGTTGAATCACAATATAAAGGAAATTTACTTAGCTTGATTTTATAGTCTTGGAGTTGATGTTGAATCCAAAATAGCTGAGCACAGCAGTTTCCAGCTGAGATGTACTCAGATTCTGCTGTAGAGATAGCTACACTGGTCTGCTTCCTGCTACTCCAAGATATTAGTCTTTTGCCAAGAAATTGACAGGTGCCTGATGTGCTTTTTCTGGCCTCCTTGCATCCTGCAAAATCAGCATATGAAAAACCAGTCAGTTCAAAGTCATTGCTTCTAGGGTACCAAAGGCCAAGATTAAGAGTACCCTTCAGATATCTCAAGATTCTTTTGACAGCAGTGTAGTGAGATTCTTTAGGGTTCACTTGGTACCTAGCACACACACATATTGAGAACATAATGTCTGGCCTGCTAGCAATTAGGTAAAGCAATGACCCAATGATACCTCTGTACAAGGTTTCATCAATAGGTTTCCCTTTGTCATCCTTGTCCAGTGACATATTGGCTGCCATTGGAGTTTTCATGACAGTGGAATTTTCCATTCCAAACTTCTTGATGATCTCTTTGGTGTACTTGGTCTGAGAAATGAAGATTCCTTCCTCAGACTGTTTCACTTGGAGTCCCAAGATGTATTTGAGCTCACCCATGCTACTCATTTCAAATTTCCCTTGCATAAGGCTTGCAAACCTTTTGCAAAGGTTATTATCAGTTGAGCCAAAAATTATGTCATCTACATATATTTGCACTAGAATAATATGACCTTTAACTACCCTAAGAAACAATGTCTTGTCTACCTTTCCCCTTGAGAATTTGTTCTCAATGAGAAATCTAGATAATGTCTCAAACCAGGCCCTAGGTGTCTGGTTTAGACCATACAAAGCTTTTAATAAAAGATAGACATGGTTTGGATGAGTAGACTCAATAAAACCTAGGGGTTGTTCTACATATACTTCCTCCAGTATTGTTCCATTAAGGAATGCTGACTTCACATCCATTTGATAAACTATGAATCCAATATGTGCTGCAAATGCCAGGAATAGCCTGATTGCCTCCAATCTTGCCACAGGAGCAAACACTTGATCAAAATCTATGCCTTCCTCCTGTCTATATCCTTGGGCAACCAACCTTGCTTTGTTTTTGACAATCACACCATTTTCATCTAGCTTATTCCTAAATACCCATTTGGTCCCTATGAATTTGTGTTTCTTTGGTCTAGGAACCAATATCCAGACCTTGCATCTTTCAAATTGATTTAGTTCTTCTTGCATAGCCAATATCCATGAATGGTCCTTATTGGCTTCATCAAACTTCTTAGGCTCTATTTTGGATAGGAAGCTGTGATGCAATGCCTCATGTATTGAGTTCCCTCTTCTGGTTTGCACACCTTCATTTGGATTTCCTATAATCTGTTCTTTTGGGTGATCCTTAAGATGTTTGGTTGCATTCTTCCACCTTTCATTCTCTCTTTGTGATTCTGGTGCATCTGTTTGAGTTGGCTGTTCTAGAGGTTCTGATAATGTGGTTCTTCAACAGCAGTTGGTTCTTCATGATTGTATTCTTCTTGAGACTCATCCTCTCTATTCACAATCACAGTCCCATTAGTTTCTTCATGGTCTTCAATGTGCTGTTCATTGATACTCATCTCCTTCAATTTTTGTGTAGAACCTGCATTACTAGAGAGACTTCTCATATCCTTATAAATAAGGCTGGTTTCATCAAATACAACATGTATAGATTCTTCTATCTTATTTGAGCTTTTGTTGAAGATTCTATAAGCTCTACTTTGAGAGCTATAGCCAACAAAGATTCCCTCATGGGCTTTTTCAGCAAACTTAGTGAGATGGTGTTTTCCATTATTTAATACAAAGCATTTACTTCCAAATATTTTGAAGTAGGCTAAAGTGGGTTTTCTACCTTTCAACAACTCATAAGGGGTCTTATTCAGTCTTTTGTTGATAAGTGCCCTATTTTGCACAAGGCATGCTGTGTTTACAGCTTCAGCCCAGAAATACTCAGGAAGAGAGGAGTCACTAAGCATGCTCCTACTAGCTTCAATGAGAGTTCTATTTCTTCACCTCAGCAACCCCATTTTGTTGGGGTGTTCTAGGAGATGAGAACTCTTGTGAGATGCCAGGATTTTCACAGAATTTGGTCATTGCTCCTGACTGAAATTCAGTCCCATGGTCACTTCTAATTTTGACTACTGTATTTTCTATTTCATTTTTGATTTGCCTAACAAAGCTAGTGAATACTTCTAGAGTATCTGACTTGTGTCTTAGGAAGAATACCCATGTGAATCTAGAATAGTCATCAACAATTACAAAGGTGTAAATCTTTCCTCCTAGGCTATGAATTGGCATTGGTCCAAATAGGTCCATGTGAAGTAGATATAGAAATCTAATGGAATCCTTCTCACCTATTGGTTTGAAGGATGACTTGGTTTGCTTACCCATTTGACAAGCATGACAGGGACCCTCCTGAACACACTTCCACTTAGGCCCTGCTCTCACTAGATCTCCTGAAATAAGTTTATTTATAGTCTTATAGTTTATGTGGGCTAACCTTTTGTGTCATTGTACACTACTGGAGAATTTATTTTCAGCAACTAAGCATATGGGATTTATTTGATCAGAACATATGAAATTTAAACAATAAATGTTGCCACTCTCAGTTCCTGAGAGAATTATATCATTCTCTTTCTTAATCAGACACTCATCCTTGTGAAATGAAAAGTCATACCCAAGATCACATAATTGACTTATGCTGATGAGATTGTGCTGCAATCCATCAACATAAGCAACTTTGGTGATGGTGACAATTCCATTTGTGATTTTGCCATATCCTTTAGTCTTACCTCTGTCAGATCCTCCAAATACAACATTTGGTCCATTCTTCACAGAGGTGTAGTCTTTCAGTAGACTTCTTGTTCCATTCATGTGCATGGAACACCCACTGTCCAAATACCAGATAGGAATTTGATTGGTCTTTGGACAAACCTGCAATAAGAAAATTACTTTTTCTTAGGAACCCACACAGAGTTGGGTCCTAGAACTTTGTTAGTAATAGTTGGTGTCTTTACTTGTTGTTTGAATCTTTGTGCTGTGTGTGTTGCCACAGGTCTGAGTACTGGTTTCCTAGAATTAAATCTTAGAACAGTTGGACTGAACCAGCAGTCAAGGGCAAAATGGCCAACCTTTCCACAACACCAACATTCATATCTGTTATATCTCCTTTGAGGTCTTCTCACGTCTTTGGGTTGACTTACATGTTGTTTAATTTCCTTATTCAATGGAGTTTTGTAAAGAGTTTTAATGAAGTTTATTGATTTAGTTTCCTTGACAGCAGTGGTTTTCACTACTGGTCTTAGTTCCTCTCCTTTGAGTTTGGTGTTTGCTTTAAATACAAAGGAGTCATGATGAGTTAATTCTTTTTCTTTGTATAGAGATTTGGCATCATTGATACTTGGTTGAATTGAGTCATCTTTGCTATTTGAACACTCACCCTTCCAAAACTTATGCACAACTTTTAGATCATGCTCATTTGTGATAGGCATGGCTTTGTTGAATTTTATAGGTTGCATAGGTTCCTTGTCATTATTTTTAGATTTATTTTCTACCTTTCCATTGTATCCTATGGCAGATCTGTATTGTGCAGAAAATGTGTCTATTATGGGAAGGATAGTTTGTGGTTTTGAGAACTTTGCCACAAGCTTCCTTTCAGCTAGGAGTTTTTCTTCAAGTTCTTTTATTAATTTCTCCTTAGTGCATAAAGTTTGAATGTGAATGATAGACATGACTTTTAATTTACTAAGCTCCTTACTTACCTGATTCAGCCTCTCACCTGCCTCAGAGTATTGAGAGTTAGTTTGCTTTAATTCAGATATTTCCTTATGTAGCTTTTTGTTATGCCTTTTGCTCTTTTTAAGGGCTTTAAGAAGTGACTCATATTTCTCAATAATTTCATCTTCATGAAAGTTAGATTCTGAGTCATTCACATCAGAAGAAAATGAATTTGTCTCAGGTTTAAAAATAATTTTAGGTTCAGATTCAGAATCAGATAAAGGAGTTTTATCAAGTACCTTCACATTAGAGATTGTCTCCTGATCCTCTTCATCACTGAGTGCCATGAGTCCTGTATTTTCTTATTTATCCTCTTCACTATCAGACCTTGATAGCGGGGCTCTTATCATAGGTAAATGGTTCAGAATGTCTTCACTTTCATTGACAGCCACCAGAGCTATGAGTGCCTCTTCACTATCTGAATCAGATGATTGAGATTCACTGTCACTGAGAGTGACTTTGCCTTTCTTGGCTATTAGGCTCCTCTCATGTTTCTTGTCAGATTTGTGCCTCCTTTCATCAGACTTCTTGTTGTTCTTTCTTTTTGAAGGACAATCAGCAATCATGTGTCCAGATTTCCTGCATCCAAAGCACACAATTTCTTCTGAATTAGGTTTATTATGTTTAGAGTTATACCTGTCCTTCTTGGAATCTTGTTTGAATCCTTCTGAAGAATTGGAGTGCTTCTTAGATCTGGATGACTGAGAGGGTCTAGTTTTCTAGTGTTGTTTTCTTCTGAGCATCCTTTTCAATTGTTTGGTGAAGAGTGCCAGTTCACCATCTGATATTTCAGAATCAAAATTACTGGTCTCTGATTTTTCAGATTCAGATGGTATCCTGGGGGATAATGACATTCTTTCTTTGCTTCTCTTGGAACTTTCTGCCTTCAGAGCAATAGGATTTTCCTTGTTGTGTCCTTCAGCTTCAGGTGAAGTTCAAGGGACAAAAGTTTCCCATATAGATTCTGTGGCTGAATATTTCCCAGATTTCCCATTTCCCTGATAGCACAGATCTTGATATCCCATTCTTTGTTCAGGGATCTTAAGAATTTATCATTCAGCTCATAATCTGTAAAAGTTCTTCCATAGGTTTTCAGACCATTTACAATTTTGAAGAATTTCTCATAGCAGATTGCTATTGAATCTTTCTTGTCTTGTCTGAAAGCCTCATATTGCTGATTTAGAAGAGACTTTCTGTCATCTCTGACTTCCTCAGTCCCTTCCATATAGACAATGAGAGATTCCCACATTTCTTTGGCAGTTTTGCAGTGTACTAAGTTCTGGAAGGTTGAATCCTCAATTGCACTCACAATGATATTCTGAGCTCTTTTATCCATGGAGGCCAAAATCACTTCATATTTAGTCATCTCAGAGTATGTTTTGGGAGTCTTGATACTTACATCTGTGAATAAGACCTTAATTGGAACAAAAGGTCCTTCTAGTACAGTGATGTATATCCTAAGGTCAGAGACTTCCATGAATAATCTGACCCTTTCCTTCCAAATCCAAAAGTTTTCTTTTCTACAGATTGGTAACATCATTGATGTGAATTCTTTGTTTCCTTCACTGTTAGCCATCACAACTTAACAAATCTACCCTTAGGAGATCTTGTTCAGGCTGTTAAACCTTTTCTTGAACAACCTCGCTTTGATACCACTTGAAAGACTTTATTTAAGGGTAGCTAATCACCTAGAGGGGGGGGGGGGGGGGGGGGGGGGGGGGGTGAATAGGTTATTTTAAAATCTATTTGCAATTCTTGATTAAAACCTAAATGAATGATCAGAGCTTTCAAGAAAATAAACACAAACACACAGAATTTTATAGTGGTTCTCCTTATCTTGGGTAATCCACTTTCCCCCTTCTCCCCTCTACCAGTGTGCTATATAGGGTTTATATCTCCTCCAGATCTCAGACCACCAAACAGGTCTTACAGCTCAGATCACAATAGATCCTACAGTCTCAGATCTCAACAGATCTTACCCTCTCAGATCTCAGCAGATCTTACAAACTCAGATCTCACAGATCCTACCTCAGCCTTTATAACAATAGGCTTACACTCAGATTCACCCCTGAATCTTACAACTCAGATCACTCCTGATCCTACACCTCAGATCCTTGAAAGATCCTACACTCAGATCTGACAACTCAGATCCTACAAAATTGGAAAGAAGTAGAAACAATACTTAGACTCCGATTCACCAATGTATTGAGTCTTCTTGATCTATCTGAAAGATCAGATAGAAAACTTCAGCAGAACAGCATCAGCAAAATGATCTTCTTGATTTGCACAGGCTGGGATGATTGTTCTTCTTTAGGAAGACAGATTCTTCCTTCTTAACCTTCTCTCTTCAGAAAATAGTCTCAGCACCAGATTGCTAAGGAATTTCTTGTAGTACGTTTCTGAAAGAGGAGATGGCTTCTTCAGATTCTTCCTCAGATTTTCTCTTATACGACGGAGAAGATGACGGCTCTTTTATAGGAGTGTTCACTTCTCTGAATCATAGGTTATTCATTCTATTTATAGCCCTTCATCCGCGACATCTGACACGCTCCTCCACGTCAGCATGACATTAAGTCTTCAACGGTCTTTAATTGCTTCAGAACATACAAAGGCTCAGCTAGCTGTAGATGAAATGTTATACATTTCTCAGCTCAGAGCTTTTCAGAAAAAGGCGTTGAGCACTGTGTATCTCTGTCGACGCTTTTTCTATAAGGTGTCGAGCGATGTGTAGTGTCTCGACGCTTTAAACTTTGCCTTCATATCTCGACTTTTTTTGCTAGCGTTGAGCTAACTGAAGTTTAGTCGACACTTCTTATTCCACAGCGTCGAGCGATATTCCTTGGCTCGACGCTTCAAAACTTGGTCTCAGATCTTCAGTGGTGACCTAGTCTTTTTGATCAGCAGACATGGGTCGACGATTCTAGGTCACGGGCATCGAGCAATATGTAGTGTCTCGACGCTTGTGAACTTAGATGAATTCCTTGAGCACTTTGCTTGACCTGATCTTCTGCACAATGATTCTAGAAAGTATATCAAATACATTCTGAGGTATATCTTTGACTTAGGAATGGACTTCTCCAAATCTAAGACATTGTGGACAATGGTCCCAACAACATTTACTTCCAAAGATCCTGAAGTAGGATAAGGTAGGTTTTTTCCTTTCACTAGTTCATAGGGAGTCTTCTGGTGATCTTTGGTGATGGAGGCCCTGTTTATCACATGACAAGCAGTGTTCACAACCTCTGCCCAGAAATATTCTGGAAGGGTGGAATCACTTAGCATTGTCCTACTTGCCTCTATCAAGGTTCTGTTTTTCCTTTCTGCAACCCCATTTTGTTGAGGAGCTCTAGGAGACGAAAATTCTTGGGAGATACCCAGTTCTTGGCAGAATTCTGTCATAGCTCCTGACTGAAATTCTGTACCATGGTCACTTCTGAATCTGACCACAGTACAGTCCATCTTATTCTGAATTTGCTTGACAAAGTTCTTCAAGATGTCTAAGGTATCTGACTTCCTTGTAAGGAAGAATACCCATGTGAACCTTGAGTAGTCATCAACTATCACCAGGGTGTAAGCCTTCCCTCCCAAGCTGAGAATTGACATTGGACCAAACAGATCCATGTGTAATAGAAATAAGCAACTGAAGGAGTCTTTGTCAGATATGCTTTTAATGTTGGTCCTTGTCTGCTTCCCAAGTTGGCAGGCTTGACAAGGACCTTCCTTGATGCATTTAATATTAGGTCCATTTCTAACCAAGTTTTGTGAGAAATGCTTGCTTATGGTCTTATAGTTAATGTGTGTGAGTCTCTTGTGCCATTGAACACATAGAGCTTCCTTGTCATCATCTACAAGACATATAGGCATGGAGGAATTTACATTAAGAAAATTTAGGCAATAAATGTTGCCACTCCTAGTGTCAGTCAAGACAACCTCGGGCTCTAAGGACTTCTTGATTAAGCACTTATCCTTGTGGAAGGTAATTATAAATCCTAGATCACAAAGTTGACTTGTGCTTATGAGATTTTGTTTCAATCCCTCAACATAAGCTACCCTTGTGATGGTAACTAGACCATTAGAGATATTACCATAACCTTTAGTCATCCCTTTTTCTGAACCTCCAAATATCACAGTTGGTCCATTCTCCACAGGGATGAAGTTTCTTAGATACTTTCTGACTCCAGTCATGTGCCTGGAGCAGCAACTGTCCAAATACCAAATTGGAGATTGGTTGGCATTTGGACATACCTGCAAGAAAAATTAATTTCCCTTAGGTACCCAATTCGGATTGGGTCCTTGGTTCCCGTTAGATGGATAAAACAGATTCCTACTCCATTGAGTATTATGCATTTTCTTTGCATTGGATCCTGTTGGGTTGAACCAATAGTCCAGGGCAAAGCGTCCTACTTTCCCACAACCCCAACATTCATACCTGTTGTACCTTCTCTTCTGCTTCACCATTTGAGAAGAGTGGGAGTGTTGGTGAGCAGGAGGGAAGATAACTAACTCAACAGGTCTTGGGTGTACCTTGCAGGTGTGAGAGTGAGGTGGAGTAGGTCTCATCACCTATTTTTTCACACTCCTGGGAACTAGCTCTATGGGGGCATCCATTCCCTTTCTATTGAGGGTTGTTGCTATGGATCCAAGGACAGAGGAACATGATGCTTGCTCCTTCTTTTCAGAAGTTTGAGCCTTAGGATCTTTGCCCTTGACAGTCTCCTTATTGAGTCCTACACCAGCTCTGAATGATCCAGAGAAGGTATCAACAATGGGTCTGACTGTCTTGGGCATAGAAAGGCTAGCAGACAATTTCTTCTCAACCAGCAGCATTTCTTTAAGATTCTTAATGATCTAGTTATTATGACCTAATTCAGCATTTTTAAGCTTTATGGACTCCTTGAGTCTATCCATTTCTTTACTCATTTCATCCACCTTTTCAGCTGTCCCTTTGAGTTCAGATTGGTCAGTCCTCAAGGAATCTGACTCCTTGGTCTGGACTTTGAGGAGTTTCTTGCAGTTCTTGAAGGCTTTCCATAAAGCCTTGTACTGCTTTATTAGGTCAGCCTCAATATCATATTGAGATCTTGAGTCAGTGTTATTGACTGCAGACATACTCTCACTATCATGCAAAGAGTCTGTCACTGATTCAGAATCAGAGGCAGTCAAATGGGCTCTGATGGGTACCTTCCTAGAAGAGGTATCCTCCTGGTTGTATTCCTTTATGGTCATTAGGCCAATCAGTGCTTCTTCCTCAGTATCTGAGGAGCTTGAGTCAGAATCACTTAAAGTTCTGACTTTCTTTGATACAAACCCTCTTTCAGGTCTCTTCCTGTCCTTAGACCTTCTTCTATCTTCATTGTTCCTTGATTCCCTTCTCTTGGAAGAGCAGTCAGCAGCTATATGACCTGTTTTATTGCAGGAGTAGTAGATAGTGTTATCCAAATCAAATTTACAAGGTTTTGACATGTACCTGTCCTCCTTTGAGGAGTTGGACCTGTCATGTTGATCAGATCTTCTTGAGCTTGAGTAGGTGGGTCTGTAGTTGTCTCTCCTTCTTCTGGTTATCAGCTTCTTGAACTGTTTAGAGAGAAGGACCATCTCTTTGTCAGTGTCATTGGAGTGTGATATGCTAGCATCAGATCCTTCACTGCTTTCTTCCTTTTCCTGGTAAGCAGGAGTCCTGTTCCTGAACCTCCTTGTATTCTCATCTTTTAGAGCCATAGATCTTTCTCTAGAACTCCCTTTCGAGCTCTCCTCTTCAGCTTTCCTGGTATTGAGCTGAAGTTTATGGGATAACAGCTTCCCATATAGATTCTTGGGCTCCAAGATGCCCAGCTGACCCATCTCTCTGATGGCACAGATCTTTATATCCCATTCCTTAGAGAGAGATCTAAGGAATTTATCATTTAGGTCAGAGTTTGTGAAGTCTCTGCCATAATTTTTCAGTCCATTCACTATCTTGAAAAACCTCTTATGATAGCTTGAGATGGTTTCACTCTTGCCTTGCTTGAAGGCTTCATACTCCTGATTAAGGAGGGATTTTCTATCATCCCTTACCTTTTCAGTACCCTCCATATAGACGATCAGAGAATCCCACATCTCCTTGGCTGTCTTGTAGTGAATGAGATTCTGGAGGGTTGAATCATCAATGACACTTACAATTACATTCTGTGCCCTTTTATCCAAACTTGCCAAGGTCAGCTCATCCTTGGTAATGTCTATATACTTCTTTGCCTCCATCCTCATTGGATCAATAATGGATGCTATCAAGGGAATAAAGGGGCCCTCTTGAACAGTTATGTAGATTCTTGGATCAGCCGTCTCCATGAACAACCTTACTCTTTCCTTCCAGATAGGAAAGTTCTACTTCGTACAGATTGGGAGTTTCATGGCTCTCCTCTTTCGATGCTGATCACCTCCAGCCATATTGGATTGTTCTACGATCTAGATCTGACGGTTAAGTTATTTTCTTGATCAACCTGGCTTTGATACCACTTGTAGGTTATAGAACAATAACAAGGGGGGGGGGGGTTAGGTGATTCTTGTTCTTTTTCTACTCTTTTAAATATTTTGTGAAAGCTTACTTTAGTGAAATCGCAGTGCAAAGAGAACGAAGGAAAAGACAGCACACAACAACAGATGTATAGAGGTTCCTCAAGACCGGGTGTCTTGAGTAGTCCTATGTCCCCCTGCGCCTACCTAGCAGTTCACTAGGCTCGGCAAACTACGCCAAAGTTTCTGGCCCACAAGCATTACAACACGAACCCGCAAGTCCTTGCCGCCTAGGCCCTCAAGCCCCTTCACTGCACCCGAGCCCGCAAGCTCGACACTCAGGCCCTCAAGCCCTACACAACACAGACTTACAAGTCATGTGCCTTGAACCCTCAAGTTCCACCAGCCTAGGCCCGCAAGCCCCTTCACTGCCCCCGAGCCCACAAGCTCGACAAGTATGGACCCGCAAGTCCCTCTGCCCTAGCTCTCAAGCCTCACAGATCTCAAGCCCTCAAGCTCGACACACAGATCTAATAATAGATCTACCATTTTTGGCCCGCAAGCCTTTACAATAAAAGTATTACAATGAGTTCTTCTGCCTGGTGAAGATTGGCTTCTTTTCTTGAAGACGATGCCTCTGATTCTGACTCTTGAGAGCACAAATCTTCTTCAAGTTTTCTTTTCTCTGGAACGGTCTTCTCAGTCGATGAAGCTTGACTGAAAACTCTGATGGCGAATAATTTGTTCTCAGTTCTTGGTGTTGCTTATCGCCACCGGTACTGTTCTATAAAAGTACTTGGTGGGATTTTCTTAAGTTCCAGTATTCAAAAGTGAGCTCTTAGGGAATACACTGTTCCCTTTTATATGAGAGAGTGGTCGCTTAACGGTCTCCTATAATGTCCTTCTCTGACATACGCACATCCCTCAAGGGAATGCGCTGATTGGACAATCAGGCGGCGGCATTAATTACTGACAGCGCGTCCGACTACTTTTGAATCTGTCTCGATGATATTTCCATTGGTATGACAACATGGATAATATCTCGACGACAGGACTTTATCGTTGCCTTGAACTAGTCTCTTCTTTAATTCTTCATCAGATAGTGATATCTTCGACTGGTGTTGGCGACTAGGTCTGGGTAGACTTAGGGCTGAAATTCGCCTCGTGTTGGCGACTAGATCTAGGCTAGTTCTAGGGGGTGCTCGTGGCCACATCCGGGGAAGGATTGGCTAGAGCGGCTTGAGGCCGAATCCGGGGAGGATAAGGCTAGGGCCGCCGGTTCGTGGGGAAGCGAGTCGGGATAGAAAATAAAAGGAGCCTTTTTATTATTCGCCTCTGATCTCTAGCGTCATCGAGATCAAGTTTTGTAAAACTTAGTTATCATTAATAAAGCTTGTCTCTCTTTTTGTTTTACTTAACTTATTTTCATGTCTATAATCTTGCAATAATTCAAAGTTTTTCAAATATAATCTAAAGTTTTTGAAAACCCTTATTCACCCCCCTCTAAGGGAGCCGACCGATCCAACACTCACAGCAGTATGGAGAAGATTATGATGAGACGTCCAGTACAGTGGCAAAGATGACCTCGGTTCGATTTGTTATTGCTTTGGCGGCATCCAGTGGATGGGAGATTTGGCAGCTCGACGTGAAGAATGTGTTTCTATACAGAGAGATTGACAAGGATATATTCATGATCCAACCGCCGGGCTTCATCTCGGAGGATTGTCCGGACTACGTCTGCAAACTGAAGAAAGCCATGTATGGGTTGAAGCAAGCGTCTCGGGCGTGGGATGGGAATATCGCGGAGTATCCTCTATTCTGCGGGTTCTTTGCTTCAAACTCTGATTCTAGCTTGTTTTTTCAAGAAGGAGGGGGCGCTTCGGGTTATTGTTCTGCTGTATGTGGATGACATGATTGTCACCGGGAACTCAAAGGAGGCGGTAGCAAGGCTGAGGGCTGAGCTGGCTATCAGGTTTGAGATGAAGGATCTGGGTGAGCTTCACCATTTCCTTGGACTCGAGGTTCAGAGGCGGGCGAGCGGAGTGCTTGTTTCTCAGGCTGGATATATGGAGCGGATCGTTCAACGATTCGGCCTGGAGGAAGGGAAGAGCAGCTCTATACCTCTGGAACAACATCATAAACTTCGGAAGGATGAGGGCAGAGTTCTATCTGATCCGTTGGTGTTCCGAGCTCTGGTTGGGAGCTTGATCTACTTGACGATCACAAGGCCTGATATTTCTTATGCAGTTGGCAAGGTTAGTTGGTACATGGCGGAACCACGGAAGCCTCATCTTCTGGCGGCAAAAGGAATTTTGAAGTTTGTGAAGTCGACCTCTGATTTGGGTCTCCTATATAGAAGAGGGTCAAGCTTGGATATATGGATGTTGATTACGGGGGAGACGTGGATGATTGGAGATCAACGTCTGGTTTTGTCTTTATGACAGGCCCCACAACTATTTCTTGGTGCAGCAAGAAGCAGGACTCGGTGTCTGTATCTACCACAGAAGCGGAATACAAGGCTTCGGCCTTGGCAGCTCAGGAAGCCTTTTGGCTTAGGAGGTTGGTGGAGGACATTCATGAGGGAGGTTCGAGGTCCCACTATGCTACGCGGGGACAATGAGAGTGCTCTAAAGCTGGTTAATAATCTAGTCTATCACTCGAGGACCAAACATATTGAGATTGAGCATCATTTCATTCGTGAAAAGGTGTTGGGAGGATCTCTTATGGTCGAGCATGTTCGGAGTGCGGACAATGTTGCAGACATCTTCATAAAGCCGCTCGCGAAGGGACCGTTTACTCGGTTGCGGAGTTTACTCAGGCTAGTTTCCACTTCCCACTTCAAGGGGGAGTGTTGAAATTATTGAAGTGGAGTGGAAGGTGGCCGGCGGTCTGATTATTGGAGACCGCAGAGACCGCGCGTTCTGCGCTGGTGCTCTGCCGGTCTGGCTCTGCCGGTCTGGTCCTGGCAATCTGGTGTGACCGGTCGGTCTGTTCTTATTTGCTGCGGTCTGTTCCCGAGTTGTTCTTTGGTTGGCCTGTCTTCTTTGTTGGAAGACCGGGCGGTCTGTTCTGTGTAACCGCTTGACCGGGCAGCATATACAGGTTGATCTGGCAACTTGTCTGAAGTCGGCCAGATGTTCTTGGCTTGCTCTTGGTGATCTAAGGAAGGAGCGTTCTTGAGTCCGCACGGCTCGTGCGCGGTCTTGTGTTCGCACGGCTTGTGCGCGGTCTGCTGCTGACTTGCGGTCTTGGACAGGCTGTTGTCCAAGTGGTCTGATCGCACGGTCTGCTTTGTGAGACCGCTCGCGATCTGACGGGTGGTGATTGTATCTCTCCTATGCGGTGACGACATCCATCTACCTGCCTATAAATAGGTGTGCATGGCCCATCATTCATAACGAGAACTGTAAGAACTAGAGCCTGGGTTGTTTCGTGCGGTCTCAACTTTGAGGTTGGGCGGTCTCGGAAGCGAGTTGACTGTTTGTTGTGTTCGCAGGTTTGCGGTCAGCAGGTTGCGGTCTCCTTCCTTAGTGATTTCCCAGCAGATTGAATAAATAGTCCGGCAGCGGCTTGTCTACGAACTGGTTTATGCTGTTCTTGTGCTGTTCGTAGTGAGCTCAGCGATCAGTCGACCTTCAGCGGTTAGGCGATCTGAGTTGCGGTCTGGCGACAGCTTCAGTTCTTCGTTTAGTGCAATAAGCTCCAGTTCGTGCGGTCTGAGGTGGTGGTCTTGCAGTGCAGGTCATCTTGCCTGTTTTCTGTTCGTGCGGTCTCAGGTCAAGCCGGGCGGTCTCTGGAGTCGAGTGGTCTGTGCGGTCTCTGCTTGTCAAACCGCCAGATTTGTTTTTGGTGTGTTTAGTTCTTCTCTCCTTCGTGATTCTTATGAATCATGTCTCGCCATGTATTCAAGTATTGTGATTCAATAAAGCTTTGTGTTGCTGTGTGGCATATTGTGGTTGTTTGGCTATAACTCTGCTTATACAACTCCTGCTTACTCCTAAACGATTCAAATCAAAAATTTTAACAATTGGCTTATGTTGACCTTGTTGGAACCTTAGCTTTTGATTTGAGTTAGTATCCATCCCTTTTGTTAATAATTCATCTAAGAAAACTAAGGAAACATAAATTAAATATGATGCGATCGAATCGGAGAATATACATAAGAAAATAATACAAGCTCTCTGCGTTCGACGAATGTCGAACGGAGCTCGACAAATTTCAGCCAGCCAGCGCTCGACGAAATCAGTCAGAATAATCTCAGCGGCCAGGCACTCTCTGAACGACGCTCGACAAACTCAATCCAGCCATCTCAGCGGTCTACGAATTCCAAGATAGAGACAATCGCTCAGTACATCAGACGGCGAGCTCAGCCCGACAAATGTCAAGCTGAGATCGACGAATTTCTCTCTGAATTATTTTAATATCTTTTTCACTGTCTTTTGACTATTCCACTTAGCCGTTGCAGATCAATTAATACTATTAGCCGTTGCAGACTAGCTTTAATAAAAAGAAATGGCAGGTTATCTTCTCGAGGAGTCAAAGCATTGATGGAGACCCCAGCTCTTTCCTTCTTCCCAAGAGAAGAATTCAAATTAAGAGAAAAGGTTCTCAGATTATAAAAACAAAGACAGTTACAAGCAATACAGAGAACACACGACAGAAATAAAGAGAAAATCAATTGCTCTTCATTGCTAACATCTTCCTGCAGATTACAAACATCCTGAGACACAAATCACAACTACTTGCTCAGGATCATCACTGCAAAAGAAGGAAGAAATGGTTAAAAGAAGAAGCCTCCAGAACTGTCATCAAACCATATCAGACAGGGGGAGCTCTTCAACATCAGATCCATTCAACACCACATTTGGATCTCCAAGAGTCTTCTTATACAGAGAAGAACAATATAATTTCTGTTTTCATTTTACTTCCTTACCCCATCCTGTACAGGGTTATAGCTCCCTTCAAAAGTTAACTCTTGGTGACAGGGCACCTTAACAAAAACCTGCAGTTTGGTTAGAGCACCTTATCAACAGCTCACTTGGTGTGTGGAGACCTTATCAAAAACCCCTTGGTGTGAGGGCACCTTATCAACAACCTCCTAGTGAATTCCTACCAGTGCGTAGAAGAGTAGATGTACCCAGTTGAGGGGAACTAATATATTTACTTGTGTCATCTGGATTGTTTGGTTTGCTTATTGTTTTATGTTTCTGTTTGTGTTAAGCACTCACATTGTTTGTTTTAATTACTTATACAGCAAACACACACATATATATATATATTTATAACATTAAGTTTTGAAAGCAAAACTTAATCAAGATCTTTTAATAAGATAAATTAGAACTAAACCTCCCTTTCAATTGGTATCAGAGGGAGGTTGATTTTTTTTTTCACACGGGCTAACACCTGAAATCACAAAGATCACTTTTAGTTCTTAGGGTTTTCAAATGGCACAAGAAACCTTTTTGTTCTCAGATCCACCCATATGTAATTTAGATAATATCTCATTATGGCAAGTTAGAATTAAATTATATATGAATGCTATAGATGAAGAAATTTACAAATCTATTTTGACAGGACCTCCCCTCATATCATCAAAGGCAGCTACACCTGCATTACCTAGTTCCACGAGTCTCTTGTCCCCTTCGAGAGCAATGAAAGGGCCTGTTGGTGCTGATATATCTTCTTCAAAGAAGACTACCAACAGAGAAACTGATGTCACTGCCCGTGTTTGCAAAATGAAGCTAGATAAATTCAAAGCTGGTACTGATGATGGGCAGACTGATAAACATAAAGAACCATCCCCATCTTCAAACTACTCAACAGATGCATATGCCAAAGCTATGCAGATCTTGACTCAATCTGTGTCAAAAGACATTCTTCAAACAGTTGAAGACTGCACTTCTGCAAGAGGAATCTGGGACTCCCTCTCTAGGATGGTAAATGAACCCTCTTCCTCCATTACTCTAACTAAATGTATTTATGATGCAGAACCATCAATAAATCTGAGTGAAGAAGAACAAGAAAAGGAACACAAAGCTAGAGCTTTCTGCATGATGGCCATAAATGGATCATACCAAAATCCAAATGCGGAAGCAGAGTTAGGAAAGGTAAATGAGGTAAAATCAAATCATAACTCTACCTCTAAAACTATTTTTAAACTAACACTCACAGATTCAATAACAATAGACAAAGAAATTAAAAAGAAGTTAACAAGCATAAAATATTTAACTTCTGAGAATAATAAAACTGAAGAAAAATCAAAAACACAAAATAAATCAATTAAGGATAAATTGCTTAAAAATTGTCAAAATAACTTTAAAATAATTTCAAACATATATTTTAATGACTACAAAAGAAAACTTTCAATTAGTATCAAAAATCAGATTTTAAAGTTCTTAAGACATATATTTCTAAAAGAACTTTCAAATGGTATTAAAAAGTTTTCACCATTAAACTCCATTCCTAATAAGCAAGCATAAAACTCATTTGAATATTAATGTCAGATAACTTCAATATTCTTATAGACCTTCTCCAAATTATGTTGAGCATTCTACTGTAGTTGCATTGATTAGAAATAATCAGAAGCACTGAGTGTGAGTCTCTTATGATAAGGGGATTCTTAAGAAGGTAGGTATCAGACAAAGATTCCTTAAAAATCCATTAAAGGTAGCTGCAATTGAAAATTTTTAATCCTTAGAAATCAAATTCTAGGAAAGCAGAGTTGCTCAAATAATTTAAGAACAAAAAACCCAAGTGAGAGAGAAAATGAGAAATTCAGAGAAACCACGTGAGGGAGAAAAGGAGAAATTAAATTAAAACTGTCGGCATCCTAAACCAAATAGGGGGAGAACACCAGGCCACTAGTTTTAATTTGATTTAGGATCCCAACTCAAATACGGGGAGATTGTTGGAACCTTAGCTTTTGATTTGAGTTAGGATCCATCCCTTTTGTTAATAATTCATCTAAGAAAACTAAGGAAACATAAATTAAATATGGTGCGATCGAATCGGAGAATATACATAAGAAAGTAATACAAGCTCTCTGCGTTCGACGAATGTCGAATGGAGCTCGACAAATTTCAGCCAGCCAGCGCTCGACGAATTCAGTCAGAATAATCTCAGCGGTCAGGCACTCTCTGAACGGCGCTCGACAAACTCAATCTAGCCATCTCAGCGGTCTACGAATTCCAAGATAGAGACAATCGCTCAGTACATCAGACGGCGATCTCAGCCCGATAAATGTCAAGCTGAGATCGACGAATTTCTCTCTGAATTATTTTAATATCTTTTTCACTGTCTTTTGACTATTCCACTTAGCCGTTGCAGATCAATCAATACTATTAGCTGTTGCAGACTAGCTTTAATAAAAAGAAACGGCAGGTTATCTTCTCGAGGAGTCAAAGCATTGATGGAGTCCCCATCTCTTTCCTTCTTCCCTAGAGAAGAATTCGAATTAAGAGAAAAGGTTCTCAGATTATAAAAACAAAGACAGTTACAAGCAATACAGAGAACACACGACAGAAATAAAGAGAAAATCAATTGTTCTTCATTGCTAACATCTTCCTGCAGATTACAAACATCCTGAGACACAAATCACAACTACTTGCTCAGGATCATCACTGCAAAAGAAGGAAGAAGTGGTTAAAAGAAGAAGCCTCCAGAACTGTCATCAAACCATATCAGACAGGAGGAGCTCTTCAACATCAGATCCATTCAACACCACATTTGGATCTCCAAGAGTCTTCTTATACATAGAAGAACAATATAATTTCTGTTTTCATTTTACTTCCTTACCCCATCCTGTACAAGGTTATAACTCCCTTCAAAAGTTAACTCTTGGTGACAGGGCACCTTAACAAAAACCTGCAGTTTGGTTAGAGCACCTTATCAACAGCTCACCTGGTGTGTGGACACCTTATCAAAAACCCCTTGGTGTGAGGGCACCTTATCAACAACCTCCTAGTGGATTCCTACTAGTGGGTAGAAGAGTAGATGTACCCAGTTGAGGGGAACAACAATATTTCCTTGTGTCATCTGGATTGTTTGGTTTGCTTATTGTTTTATGTTTTTGTTTGTGCTATGCACTCACATTTTTTGTTTTAATTACTTATACAACAAACACGTATATATATATATATATATATATATATTTATATCATTAAGTTTTGAAAGCAAAACTGAATCAAGATCTTTTAATAAGATAAATTAGAACTAAACCTCCCTTTCAGACCTAAGTTTGACTTTGGTCCAATTGGACCAATTGGAGACCCCATAATGGGGCTTTTGGGTCCATATCACTCCTTTAAAGGTTTACCATCTAGTGGTAGGGTCTATTTGGCCATATGAGTATGAATTGAACCCTATTGGGTTGAATTGGGCTATATTTACTTAGATTTGACTTTGGTCAACTTGGCTAAATTGGTTGACCAAATGATGGGGCTTTTGGTCAACTATGCCTCCCTTAGGGTTAGGGACATGGTGGTGGGGTTAGTTCACAGGTGTAAGTTCAATATGAGATAATTGACCAATGTTGACTGCCTCCTATAGTGGATCACAAGTGAGTTCACTCAATCCAGTGCATCCTAAGGTCACCACCTAGCTCAAACTCACCTCACTCACCACATGTCCTACCCTAATTGAAGTTAAGGGGTCTAGTAGGAAATGGGATGTTACACTATCTCCCTTTCATGCATTATGTTCTCTCTATATAGATTGTCAAAAATTATTTTGAAATCTGGTGAAGTAAAATCTAAAGAACTTAAGTTGAGTATCTCTTCAGAAATAGAGGTATCTTCCATTTCATGTGTCATCAGGCATTTAAAACTTCAGACTCATTTTCAGTTTCAGAGCTTGAGCTTCTGTCAGAGGATGAGGAGGAATCACTCCAGCCTCGAGCAATCATCCCTTTTTCTTTCTTGTGGGATTTTCTCCTTTTCTCCTCTTCTTTTCCTTTGGATCTTTGATCTTTCATCTTTTAAATGCATTTAGTGAAAATATGTCCACTTTTCCTGTAATAGTTACAAACAATTTCATTAGATGACACAAGCTCATACCTGATGTTCTTAGAGCTTCTTTCCTTGTTCCTTCTTTGTGATTTGAAGGAATGTTATCCTTTTTCCTGTTGAAGAGCTTCCTTGCCAATAATCTAAGCTCTTCTTCAGTAAAGGAGGGAAGAGTCCTTCTTGATTCAGTGGATTCAAAGGCCATTATCTTCTCAGGGGTTGGCTTGAGGAGAGAAGATGATTTTACTTAGTTTTTATCTGGGAGTTAGTCAACACAAATGATTAAAGCCTTCCATAATAGACTTCAGGAGTTATTTCCTTTAGCTTCCCAGTGTATTTGATTGCCCAAGAGAAATGAAGATATTCTTTGGTGAGACTCTTGAGCAACTTTGTTGGGAAAAACTCTTTTGATTTATCTAACAAATTATCTTAAAGTTATTTCATCAATTAGGATATATTACCCACATTGTATAAAAAGGGTAAAATGGTCATTAGATGTCCTAGGATGTCACACTCACCTTAGAGTGTCAAGACCAGGTCAAGAGAATCACAAAATCAATTAAGTTAAGACTTGCATCGAATGGAAGTCGATGCAATTTCGACTTGATGTCGACGCAACTCTGGCTAGAAGTCGAAGCAATTTAATGTGTCTATCGAAGTATCAAGTCAAGTCGATGCAACGTCGAAATGATCTCGACGCAGAAGACAGAACCTATCAAAGACATATCAGAAGTCAACGCAACATTGACTTCACTCGACGCAGAAGATAAAGCTCAAGTTCAAGTCTTCAACTCGATGGATGCATCGATAAGAACTCGACGCAACGTCGACATCTGAGTTCAGCCAGAGGAAAGAAGGAATTCGAAGCTACTCCTATAAGAACTCAAAGGTGCATCGCTATGATAAATAATGAAGTCGACACAGCATCGAATACAGACAAAAAAAAAGAAAGTTTTCTGCTATCCTTTTTGATGCTATTCCATATGGTTTACAAAGCAGAAATATGTTCTACAACGGCTCATTTAGTGCCAAGAATAGAATGGAATATTCCAAAGATGGAGAAAAGCTATTCTTGGATGTTTATTCAAATCAGATGGACGGGTGGTAAACAAATATAGAAGGACACATCAATTGTCTATTGGACTTAACTTCTAAGGACAAAACAGAAGAGGAAAGAAATTCAAATGCTATTCGGCAAAGAATAAGATATACAGATTGAGGTAGAAGAAAAAAAACACAGATTTCAGTCATCTTCTTCCTCTCGCAAAAATCTCTCTCTCTACACAGGAAAAGCACAACACAGCTGCTTCATCTTCCTCATCACATAGCAACAAAAAAACACAAGTGTAGAGAATCAGGATCAAGAACATAACCTTTGCAATCATCACAATCATAAGCAAGGGTTCATCACATTCAGATCCTATGATAAACAAAAGCTACAACATTCAAGAAACAACTTCTGAAGAATTTTGATAATAGAATTATGTTCTTTCTCTCTTTCTTCTTCTTTATTCACCTACTGTACAAGAGTTTTAAGAATCCCTCTTCCAAAGGATTCAGTGGTTCTAAGAGTCTTCTTATCAAAAGACTCAGTGGTTCTAAGAGTCTCTGATGGCGCAAATCTTAGCACATCGCTATAGGCGGTAGTAAGACTGCGGCACGAAACGGCAGTGTACCGATCGTTCAAGTAATAAAAAATGGGAATGAATCCCCAAGTATCGATCTCAAAGGAACACAGTAATGTGGAGTTTATTATCGAGGAAGGACTTGAGATTGAAGTCCTTTCGAGCGGATGGATGCGGAAATGGGGGATTTGGTTTGTGGAAAATAAAAGAAAACAACTTAAACTACTCCTATGCAATACTGCTATGCAATGCTTCGCTTGGCGGGATGGAATCTACGTAGGCCTTGAGCGCGCTACTTCGTAAGGGCGGATGGACGAGTAGGCAAGCAGATGGAATGGTTCGCACCGGCGGAGTCGGAATGGATTACACGGGCCGCTATGCCACGGTTCGCTAGGCGGATGGAAGAGTAGGCATATGGATGAGGGTCGCAAGCACCTCGTCGACAAGCACGCCACTAGCAATTGCTAGTACGGCACACGAACGTGACGGCGGGATGGAGGATGGAATGGGGCGCACCTCAAGCAACTCAAACAGTAAAGTATTTCACATAGACATGAAATGTATAGAAATGCAAATAAAGTTAAGTGCTACTTCATCATAATGTTAGCTCTAACTACATATACATCAATAAGAGAAGAACAAGGCAAGAAATCGACCGAATCCGAAGGCTCGTTGTAGATTCACGGTTGGAATCGCCGGGTTGTCAATCCGCGTCCAAGCTCGGTCCGCAACTACGTCCGGGGTAGAGAGAGCTGTCACTACTCTCCAATGAGCCCGTCTTCTTCGTCTCACGATCCGGTAGAGGTTGCAAACTTCCTCTTGCTTGATGGCGATGGCGGCTAGATCTTCCTTTGAAGCTCTAGGATGAAGGAGGAGGCCGAGAGGAAGCTCCGGCTCAAGATTGGCGTGAAGAACAAGCCCGGAGCACCTACAGATGGTGGGCGGCGATGGAGGGGCGAAATCGGGGCTCTGGAGCGAGAAAACGGCGGACTGGAATCAACTCCCCGACCTAATTCGCGAGCAGGTCTTTAAATAGGCGCTGGAATAAACAGTGTGCACGATCGGTGGCGCACGACCAGTGGTCGTGCGCACTAGAATCCTGTGATCGTGCGCCTGCCTGGGCGGAGCCTGCAATGTAAGAAATTTATAAAATATAATGTTCGCACGACCAGTGGCGCACGACCAGTGGTCGTGCGCACTATCGTAAGTGGTCGTGCGCACTGGTCGAGACAGAACTCATAAAATGGGGGTTAAGTGCGCACGATCAGCGGCGCACGACCAGTGATCGTGCGCAATAGAACCAGTTTTCGTGCGCAGTGTTCTTGTACAGAATTGTACCGGGAACACCTGCACGACTCCTGTTCCTACAGAAATGCTAATCAGGCCACTGAAAGTGGCACTCAACAATACGATAAGGCTATCAAAAGAGAATAAACATAAAACACACCAAATTAGGCCAAGAAGTGCACCTAGCATAGAATGACAAATATGAGCTAAAACAAGGATAAAGTGCAGTGAAATGACTAGATAAACGGCCCAGATGAGTCCATATATGTGTATATAATTGGGACTCATCACACCCCCAGACTTAACTGTTTGCGCATCCCGAGCAAACCATCTCTCGCGGACAGGAAAAACATTGCTGACAAAGAAATTAGCAAGCGGAGTACCATGCGAAGTCGCATGCTCACACGCGTAGAAATACAATAGATAAAATTCCTAATTATGCATATTAGTTTATAATTTCCTAGGAGCGTATTTATATATTACATTTACTCAAAAATTGAATCACGGTGAATCATAAGATCGTACATAGGAAGAAAGTAAACTGAACGCTAAAACAAGCATTGTCAAAGATCGGGGCTCGAGACAACTCCATTGAAATCCATCAATGTCGGTGACCATAAGCTTGCATGTTCGCACTCTCTCCACGGCACTGGTTTGACTCAAATGCGTGAATCAATAGGACTAAAGGTTTTAGATGAGGCTTGGGTTTAGGTGAGGCAAACAAATATAAACATGAAGGCTTAGAACACAAAAACCCAAATGTGCAAATGCTTAACACTATCCAAGTAGCCATAAAACACGTGGATGCACCACACCCCCAGACTTAGACTTAGACGCATGGGTGTGTGCACCGCCTACTCCCAAATATAAATCTCAAACAGATTTTTTTCAATTAAACTTTTCATTCTTCTTTTTCTTTTCAAATCTTTTTCTTCTTTTCTTTTTCTTTCTTTAGCAATTTCAGCAAATTTTCAAAGATGCACATCCACATTTTCACATTGTACTTCCACAATCAACACCACCAATTTAAAATTTAAACAAAATGCTTGCATTTTGGGTGTGCGACTAGGATTGGAGTTTAGGCTTTGGTGAACAATAGTGGAGCTGAACCAAAATAATGGGGTAGGCACAACTGGGCTAACGAGGAAATGATGATAAGAATGGCACAAAGGCTCAACCGGGCCAAAATGATGGCCTATATCACATTCACGCAATTGACTAACCTTATACCCATGCTTCAAGAATCGCTTGGGGCAAGTTCTTAGCCACCGAGAAAGATAATCCTTTCTCCCGACTCGGTCAATACGAGGCTAACGAACGTCTACACACATCCCTATGCTACCGTTTGAATCACACCAGGCTCACCAATTTTTGAGTGTAGTAAACAATATTTACGCTAATAGAAAACTATAAACTAAAAGCATAAAAAGAAATTGAATCTACACGAATTTCTATGTGAGACATGAGCACTCGACTAGGAGCACTATAGAAGTCAACATTTTACTCTGACTCACAATCCTAAGCCAGCACAATGATTTCCCAAATCACACAAAAAGAAATGAGTTCAGCTCAAGACGTGCCAACAACTAAGTGCACGCTCGAGTTGGTGTAGTGGTGTGCAATGCAATTGAACATAACTAAATAACTGAAATTAAAATACTTCTAGTATGCAAATGAGATGTGCACGTGCAGTGGGTAACATATAGCGGCTCTCCAACAGACTTAATCTATGCAATAGATACAAATGATGTAATCATGAAAATTGAATAAAAGACCAGGGGAAGAAAAGTTACCCATGCTCAGAAATGAGCATACCAGAAGACGCATGAAAACCAAGACAAAGAGCAGCTTCCTCCATCCCGAAGATGAACCTGCAGGGGTCAGCTCCGCAAAAACAAAAGAAAATAGACAAACTAAAATGAATTCAACTAACTAAACTAAACAAGATGAAATAAGAAATACAGGAAAAGGTAAGATAACTACTGGGGTTATTGTCATCCCAGCACGACTTATTCAAAAACTAAAGGTTCTAGCTAATGGGCGTATGAAAAAGGAAATGAACAGGTAACTGTTCTAATACGCGTGTCGGTAGCGGGTACTGATACGGCGACAGAACAGTTACTCCTTTACCCAAATAATAATACCTACATAACGCAGGTAGAGGAAACAGAAAGTAAGAAGAGGAGGAGATATCCTCACTACTCACCAAACACATCCTTGCCTAGCAAGGTGTCGTCAACAGGGAGGTGGCAGGAGGAAAAGGCAATGAGTGGAGTTTCCTCTACGGAGGGGGAATCAACCTCCTCACATAAGAGGATGCTCTCATCATTGACTTGGGCAATATGCACCAAATCCTCCTGGGGTACCTGTGAAAACTCAACCTGCACAGGCTCGGATGAAGAGGGGGAATCGAGAAATAAACAAGACGAAGAACATAAATAATCAAAAATCGGGGGAGTGGTCCCGGTCTCACTCCCATCAGGTTGGGTAAGTAAAATAATGTTTGCATTGTCATCAATGCTACAAGGTTCGGCAGGATCAACAGTGGCCATGCCTAAGATTTGGACTTCCTCAACCGGTGCTGAGGAAAACTCCTCTTCACCAAGAAGGTTGTCCTCCTCCATAGGAGTAGGCACAATACTAAGATCAACAACCTCCTCTTGTGACACATCATCGACAATGTCGTCAGAGACGAAAGTAGTATGCACAACAGGGGGAAGAATAGTGCTCGGATAAAAGTCGAGCACCGTTTCCTCACAAAGAATCGAATCCACTAGGGGTGGTGGATGCACCGGGAGAATAGGCTCAGCAATGTCGGTGCCCAGATCAGCCACACATCTGGTGACTGTGTCAACGCCATACCCTTCAAGATGTGAAGGTGGCAAAGACACATAACCGGATGTTGAAGGTGTGCCGCCAGAGTTAGGAGTTGGGATGATCCGGATATCCGGCTCGTCATCCTTGTCCAATTGGCGAAGATACTCGGCACAGTCCTTCAAGACATGATTAGTGCTCCGACAAAACCGGCACTGCCTTGCGGGCTTCTTTGGCACAGCGGGTGCTGAAGCCGAAAAGAAGTATGACGGTAAAGGCTCGGCAGAGTAGCCATAAGACTTACGTGCACCATATGGAGTATCAGACGAAGTCGGTGCTCTATATGCTGGCGAGAAGAATTATGCCCACCATTCTCCGTAGGGCATTCATCACTAGAGTGGGAGGTAGCTCTACACCAACGGCAATGGATATTAAGATGAGCCCACATAGTGTGAAGATAATAAGATTCAAAAAGAAAAACGCTATTGTGCGAAATACCACCTGTAACAAAAATTGCTAACGCAACCTAATTAAAAATAGGAAACAGAATACGAGGAAATAAAATGAAGGAATGCAATTTACAAATGGAAGGGCTTCTCTCTCAGGTTCTCCCTCTCCAGAAAACTCACACGACTGTGTTCCCCGGCAACGGCACCAAAAACTTGATGGCGCAGATCTTAGCACACCGCTATAGGCGGTAGTAAGACTGCGGCACGAAACGGCAGTGTACCGATCGTTCAAGTAATATAAAATGGGAATGAATCCCCAAGTATCGATCTCAAAGGAACACAGTAAGGTGGAGTTTATTATCGAGGAAGGACTTGAGATTGAAGTCCTTTCGAGCGGATGGATGCTGAAATGGGGGATTTGGTTTGTGGAAAATAAAAGAAAACAACTTAAACTACTCCTATGCAATGCCGCTATGCAATGCTTCGCTTGGCGGGATGGAATCTACGTAGGCCTTGAGCGCGCTACTTCGTAAGGGCGGATGGACGAGTAGGCAAGTGGATGGAATGGTTCGCATCGGCGGAGTCGGAATGGATTACACGGGCCGCTATGCCACGCTTCGCTAGGCGGATGGAAGAGTAGGCATACGGATGAGGGTCGCAAGCACCTCATCGACAAGCACGCCACTAGCAATTGCTAGTGCGGCACACGAACGTGACGGTGGGATGGAGGATGGAATGGGGCGCACCTCAAGCAACTCAAAAAGTAAAGTATTTCACATAGACATGAAATGTATAGAAATGCAAATAAAGTTAACTGCTTCTTCATCATAATGTTAGCTCTAACTACATATACATCAATAAGAGAAGAACAAGGCAAGAAATCGACCGAATCCGAAGGCTCATTGTAGATTCACGGTTGGAATCGTCGGGTTGTCAATCCGCATCCAAGCTCGGTCCGAAACTACGTTCGGGGTAGAGAGAGCTGTCACTACTCTCCAATGAGCCCGTCTTCTTCGTCTCACGATCTGGTAGAGGTTGCAAACTTCCTCTTGCTTGATGGCGATGGCGGCTAGATCTTCCTTTGAAGCGCTCGGATGAAGGAGGAGGCCGAGAGGAAGCTCCGGCTCAAGATTGGCGTGCAGAACAAGCCCGGAGCACCTCCAGATGGTGGGCGGCGATGGAGGGGCGAAATCGGGGCTCTGGAGCGAGAAAACGGCGGACTGGAATCAACTCCCCAACCTAATTCGCTAGCAGGTCTTTAAATAGGCGCTGGAATAAATAGTGCGCACGATCGGTGGCGCACGATCGGTGGCGCACGACCAGTGGTCGTGCGCACTAGAATCCTGTGATCGTGCGCCTGCCTGGGCGGAGCCTGCAATGTAAGAAATTTATAAAATATAATGTTCGCACGACCAGTGGCGCACGACCAGTGGTCTTGCGCACTATCGTAAGTGGTCGTGCGCACTGGTCGAGACAGAACTCATAAAATGGGGGTTAAGTGCGCACGATCAGTGGCTTACGACCAGTGATCGTGCGCAATAGAAAGTGGATCAAGACAGAAGACTAAAGAAGAAAAGAAAAGAGCTCACAACCTAGATTTGATAAGACTCCAAAGAAGGAAGTGATCTGCTTCTCCTGCAATAAGCCATGGAACATAGCCCCTGAGAGTATACAAGAACAAAGAGACAGGAGCAGCATCAAAGAAGAGAAGAAGAAGTCTTTTAGGAAGAAAGACAAGAAGAGGGGTAAAAGTTTGATTGTTGAAACCTGGAGTGACTCTGAAGTAGAGTTAAGCTCCTCTTCATCAGAGAGTGATGAAGAAGAAGCTGTTGAAGCTGCCTGCATGATGGCAGTAGGGATCTCCTCAGCTGATGAAGAAGAACATGCATCACTATTTGATAATTTTGAGTTTAATTCTGATGATTTTAAAATGTGTTTTAAAGAATTCTATAATGATCACCTTAAAATTCAGAAAGAATTAGAAACAGTTAGGGTAGAATTAGAGAACCTTAAGGAAGATGATTTATATTTGAGGAATCAGGAGTTAATAAGTGAGATTCATAACAAGGAAAAAGAAGTAACTGAATTAACCTATGCAAATACAACTTTAAAAGAAGAGATAACAAAGGCAAAGACCTTTGAAGACTCACTCAATGGGAAGAGTCAACATCTCAAAGATATTACACAAAATATCTCAATGATATTTAAGCACTTAGGTCTAAGAGCAGACCGATGCACTAGCACAAAAGTCCATAGTAGACCAGGCTGAAACAATCCAGTTAGGTTTGTTAGACCTAGTGACCATCAGACAAGTGAGAGTAGTGTAGCATGTAAGGATCAGAATATTAATAATCCTAATAAAATAACTTTATTTAATAAAGTAAATCCAAACAATGAAAAGAAATCTCTAGGCAAGAGTAACTCAGAGAAATTAACCCACAATAATCAAACGGCTAAAGTCAAAAGTAAAATAATTAGACATTCTGCAGATTTAGTACAGTTGGATACATTTTATACACACTTCAAGTTCCAAAATAATGCACGTAGATTTGATAAACTCATTCTCTACCATCCAAAAGGATACCATGAAATACCATTCTATTCTTTCATAGAACTCTATAATGGTAAAAGCAAAGGGCCCAAGGTAACCTGGGTATCCTCTAATGTTTGAGTTACTTGTGCAAGAACATGTTGAGTTCTTTTCCCAGAGAATGTGAAGGGAAAATAAAGAAGTAGTTAATCAATTATAAACAACACATATGCAAATGGAGTAATCTCTACTCTAATATTCTTTGTTGAGTTTATAATTCATAAAAATAATTGTATATTCATAATTTTTTAATAAAAAACATTGCTGGGAAAAACAGCAAGAACTTTTTAAGAAAATAGAACTATTTATTCAGAGTTGCGTCGAATAGAATTTGACGTACAGTCCAATTCTATTTGACACCAGCTTCGAGATCCATCAAAATCAGATAATTCGAATAGCATTCGACGTAGAGTCGATTTCATATCGATGCATACGTCGATTTAATAGTTGTTCATCAAAATTGAAGGTGCGTCAAATTCTAATCGATGCAACGTCGACATGACAAGCGCGCACAGTTTCACTTCTAGAAGTTGTCTCTACACATTTTAGCGCGCTGACTATTAATCCTTTTCGACGATGCTTCGAATAAAACCTTAAGTTGCGACGAATCGACTTCTTTTAAGCAACATAGGCGTCGAATTCATGATGCTTTTGAATCCTTCCGTTCTTGCTCTCATGCTCTCCTTCTCTCTAGATCTCTTGCATTTTTTTCTCTCTCTCTTCTCTCTTATGTGTGCAGGTACTTGAGATAAGATGGCTCCACCTAAGGTGAACTCAAGTTTTGATGTGGACGTCAACTCTTTCAATGCAGCATGTGAAATTTTCAAGTCCATTCTTGGTCTATTCCAAAATGCTAGATTGACAAAGATGATCTCAACAAGGTGCAAAATCTATGGTACTGTTGAGTTGACAGAGCTGAAGGACAACATTTACATAGCAGATGATGGATCTCTCAGTGGAAGAATCTCAGAAACTGATATCAAAATTACTAAGGAAATGTTATCTCACACCTTTGTCTACTAACAGGTGACGAGGCTGATGAACTAATAGGGGAAGAGACCAGTAAGGCATTACAGATCATGAAGTTTAGGAAAGAGAAGACCATCAATCTGAAGAAGACTGATCTTGCTGAAGAATACAAATTCTTAGCTGATATAGTAGGGAAGGTGATGTTATGCAAAATCTCACCACATGATGCTATTTAGAAGAAGCAACTGTAGATTATGGGTACTCTTTGTTGGAACATGGTTTTCCACATCTCCTAGGTTTGAGAATAACAAATCCTATGTGTATTTGATCTTGTGTGCTTAAGTGTGCAGGACACAAGTCCATATGACTCAAGGATAACATAAGAAGGTTGCCCCCAGTTTTGAATCCAGAATTCCAACATGCCCACTAGCACCGGCGGTAGCACCTAGCATGGATTGAGGCCGTATCCGGGGAAGGATAGGCTAGGGCCACCGGTTCGTAGGGATGCGAGTTGGGATAGAAAACACAAAGAGTTTTATCATTCGCCTTCAATTTCTAGCGTCATAAGAAGTCAAGTTTTGTAAACTCTCCTTTTCATATTAATAAAATGATGTCTCAAATTTATTTCAATTAATATGCTTGATTTATTATTTTCCTCTATTGTAATTTCAAATATAACAAAATATTAAGCCACAAGTGACTGAATAAAGTGTGACAGATTAATAATTAATGAAATCAAACTATATATATCATAAAATATGATTCAGCACGAATCCTAGCGCAGATCCGATGACTCCCATTCGTCTTCTTCCTCCAGCCTATGGCTGGGATTAACCTGCGTTGGGCCATGTTGCAGCCTGATTTGCCGGCGACTGGGCCACCTCCCCGGCCGGCCACTGCTACCACCACCTATGTTGAGATGGGGGCTACCGATTGGCGGTGGTTTGGCCGCCGGAGGTGGAGGTTTCTGGTGATCCGAGCATGGACAAATCCATGGAAATTCTCACATTTTCCTCTCTTGAATCCGGCTCGATTGAGCTGGATATCTCTCCTATTTGATCTATGTGACTAGCACAGAGGGAGAGGGAGGAGAAACAGACCTGTGTGGGGCTTGAGAGCGGGTAATTCGTCAGGGCAGCATGGCGATGAGTCTCTCTGGAGAGCTTGATCAACTCCTCGATTCTCCTCCAAATGCAGTGAACTCAAGGGCTGGCTCGACTGCTTAGAGTTCTCTAAAGGTGATGGAAAGGTAGGATTAGGCTGAGGAGGGCTGGTTGTATCATTTAGAGTTGGGGGTGGTCGGCCAAGAGCTTTGGATGCTCCTCCTGTGCTCCAAGTGTCCACCACCCCTATAATTCTGCTGGGAATTCCCTAGAGGGTTCAGTTAAGGCTTTGGGTAGAGGAATGGAGTGCCAAGTGGCCTCCATTCCTCAAATTCCTCTTGTTTTTAATGGGAATTTGGGGGAAAACCCCATTCTACCCCTTTACATGTCATTTCTCTCCCATTTTCAGAGGGCGTGGATGGTAATTTAACACTTGGGCTGCTGGATGGGCTTGGATTGAGGCCTTAGCCCAATTGAATTTGGTTTGGGCTTTTAATTTCTTCCTTTAGGCCTAAAATTGACCATGATTGACTTTGATGTTGACTTGGTCAATTGGGTGGGTTTACTAGTCCAAAAGGTTAACCTTGAGTCCCTTGACACCCCCCCACCCATGTTAATTAGGTCATGGTGATGCCCTAATTGGGCCAATATAGTCAATAGGTGTGATGTTGACCAAAATTGGGGGGAAAGTTGACTTTGGTCACTTAGGTCAAATTGATGATCTCATGATAGAAATTTTGGGTCAATTGGGTCCTTCATGATGTTCTAAGACTAGGGGTGAAGTCAATTTTGTTGGAACATGGTTTTCCACATCCCTTTGATTTGGGAATAACAAATCTTACTTGTATTTGATCTTGTTTGCCATTGTGTTTTTAGCATGCAGGTTTGAACAATGACGACACTAGGTTGCTGTTGTCGGTCTGGATTTGCTCACAAACTGAAAAGAATGGAAGAGAGCTAACGCCCGACGTTAACCCTTAACGCTGACATTGACTTTCATTCCCACAAAGACGAAAATGACATGGAGGTAAACTGCCGTAATTGCAGGAGCATTTTGGGAATGATTTGACTCAATGTCAGGCGTTAGACTCAACGCCAGCATCAAGGTTGCCTGAAATGAATGTTTCCAAAGATGTAGAATCTCCTTCCTATTTTGAAGATCCGAGCCATCAAAACATTTCTATACTGGGTCAACGCCAGACGTTAGCCTTAACGCCGACGTTAGCATCCAGTCCTATAAATAGGTGGATTTCATCTTCTCCAACTACTGATATTAGAGAGACCTATTCTAGCACCTCAAAAACTCTGTGAGGGACGTATTTCCAGACCACATCTCCCACTCAATTTCTAAAGGAGGAATCAAAGGAGGCTTGGATCAACATGCTAACAAAATGCGAAGAACGCACGCTTGTACTTCAACGATCTTCAGGGATTCTTCGTTGTCTCCTTCAAATTACTGTTGGTTATAGAACAATCACAAAGGGGGGGGGGGGGGGGGGTAGGTGATTCTTGTTCTTTTTCTACTCTTTTAAAGTCTTTTGTGAAAGTTTACTTTAGTGAAATCACAGTGCAAAGAGAACGAAGGAAAACACAGCACACAACAACATATGTATAGAGGTTCCTCAAGACCGGGTGTCTTGAGTAGTCCTCTGTCCCCGTGCGCCTACCTAGTAGTGTGCTAGGCTCGGCAAACTCTGCCAAAGTTTTTGGTCCGCAAGCCTTACAACACGGACCCGCAAGTCCTTGCAGCCTAGGCCCTCAAGACCCTTCACTGCACCCGAGCCCGCAAGCTCGACACTCAGACCCTCAAGCCCTACACAACATAGACCCGCAAGTCATGTGTCTTGAACCCTCAAGTTCCAGCAACCTAGGCCCACAAGCCCCTTCACTGCCCCCGAGCCTGCAAGCTCGACAGGTATGGACCCGCAAGTCCCTCTGCCCTAGCTCTCAAGCCTCGCAGATCTCAAGCCCTCAAGCTCGACACACAGATCTAAGAATAGATCTACCGTTTTTGGCCCGCAAGCTTTACAATAAAAGTATTACAATGAGTTCTTCTGCCTGGTGAGGATTGGCTTATTTTCTTGAAGAAGATGCCTCTGATTCTGACTCTTGAGAGCACAAATCTTCTTCAAGTTTTCTTTTCTCTGGAACGGTCTTCTCAGTCGATGAAGCTTGACTGAAAACTCTGATGGCGAATAATTCATTCTCAGTTCTGGGTGTTTCTTAAGTTCCAGGATTCAAAAGTGAGTTCTTGGGGCATACACTGTTCCCTTTTATATGAGAGAGTGGCCGCTTAACAGTCTCCTATAATGTCCTTCTCTGACAGACGCACATCCCTCAAGGGCATGCGCTGATTAGACAATCAGGCAGTGGCATTAATTGCCGACAGCGCGCCCGGCTACTTTTTAATCTATCTTGATGATATTTCCATTGTTATGACGACATGGATAATATCTCGACGACAGGACTTTATCGATGCCTTGAACTAGTCTCTTCTTCAATTCTTCATCAGATAGTGATATCTTCGACGATACTGGACATCTCTTCTGTACTCGAGCTTAAGATGACATGAAGTCATCTAACTGATGTCGTCGCGATCTTCTTGTCTGCTTGATATCGCTGTAACAACTTTATCTTGTCGATGACATAAACAATATCATGTCGACAGACTATACTATAGCAACTGCTTGTCTTCAATTGACCTCCTTCAGTCTTCTCGACATCACGCCTTCTTTACGATGATGTCCATCGCCATCAGTCACACTTAGCCTTTCCGATGATAAGGCTTCTTCTCGACGCTATTTGTTCTTCTTTGGCCTTATCGACGATACAGTTTCTTGTCAACGATATCTTCGACACTGATCTTCCCTTTGCCTTTTCAACGACATTCATTCTGACTTAGCCTTATCGATGTCAAGGCTTCTTGACAACCACATCTTTGAGTCTTCTTCTTCATCTTCGACTATCTGATATCGTCGTGTAGATGTCACAACGATATCACCATTCTGCCTTGCTCTGCATGTTATTGCTGATAGGCCTGCTGTTGTCGATGATACGCATGATCCTTTTCGACGACACAGACACAATCATTCTTCTTTGCTTTGCCCATCATCTCAACGATGTGCATGTACTTGTCGATGATATGACCAGCCTTTTTAGACAATATTATACTTAGGCAGGTTATTGAAGTACTGGACATCTCTTCTTATCTTGTACTTAAATGATAAAGCTAAGAGGATAATCAAATACATAGTGAAGTTCTCTTGAATTAGTGACTTCTCCAAATCAGGAATCATGAGGGCAAGATTCCCAACAATCTCCCCCTATTTGAAGAAGTCAGAATCCCAATTCAAGATTACTTGCACTGACCAATAAGATGTGAGTTTATGCATTGGATGTTAACATTGTTACCATTTCCCTAGCTTTTGCATCTTCTTGAGCTGGTAGCTCCCCCTTGATGTGATGTGTACATCTTTACTTTATTCCTCCTTGATCTTTACTCCCCCTTGATGTGATACATCACATGATGTGTCTTCTCTACCCAAGTTATTCTTTTCTCCCCCTTTCTGACTTTTTCATTATAGCCCTTTTATGACCAGATTGTCTCAGTCTTTGTCCTGCAAGTTCTTCTTACTATTATATACAGGGGGATTAGTAAGCAGTAAGTTAAATTTTACTCTAAGTTTAACATTCCCAATTAGAATTTGAAGAAGTTAAACTTAGCTTCATCTAGGGGATTTGTGAATATATCAGCCACTTGTTTGTCTTTGGGAACAAACTCAAGGGTGATATCTTCATTCTCTACATGCTCCCTGATGAAGTGATACCTGATCTCAATGTTCTTAGTCCTGCTATGTGAGACAGGATTTTTAGCAATTGAGATTGCACTGGAGGAGTCACAAAATAGGAGTGTTTTGGTCATCTTTAAATTGTACTCTTCAAGTTGATGCTGGATCCATAGCAGTTGGGCACAGTAGCTCCCAGCAGAGATGTATTCTGATTCTGCTGTGGAGATTGCTACACTTGTCTACTTCTTGTTGCTCCAAGAGATCAGTCTTCCTCCAAGGAATTGTCATGTTCCTGAGGTACTATTCCTATCTTCTTTGCACCCTACATAATCTGCATCTGAGTAGCCTGTCAGTTCACGCCCATTGTTCCTAGGGTACCATAGGCCAAGATTTGATGTACCCTTTAGGTATCTTAGGATTCTCTTTACAGAGAAATGATGAGATTCCTTAGGGTTCACCTGATATCTAGCACAGAAACATGTGGCAAACATTATGTCTGGCCTACTTGCAGTCAGGTATAGCAAGGATCCAATCATGCATCTGTACTTGGTTTCATCAAAGGGTATTCACTTCTCATCCTTGCCAGAGACACATTGGTTCCCATTGGAGTTTTCATAGAGGAAGCACTCTCCAATCCAAACGTCTTTACTAGCTCTACAGTGATCTTGGTCTAAGAGATGAATATGCCATCTTCAGATTGTTTCACTTGGAGACCTAGGAAGTATTTGAGCTCACCCATGCTGCTCATCTCAAACTTTCCCTGCATCAAGCTAGCAAACTTTTTGCATAGATTGTTATCTGTAGAGCCAAAGATAATGTCATCTACATAGATCTGCACTAGCAAAATCTTTCCCTTAACTTCCCTTAGCAACAATGTCTTATCAATCTTTCCCCTAGAGAATTTATTCTCAATGAGAAAGCTTGACAGAGTCTCATACCAGGCTCTAGGTGCCTGTTTTAAGCCGTATAGAGCTTTCTTAAGAAAATATACATGATCAGGATGTGTTGAATCAACAAAACCTGAAAGCTGATCTACATAGACTTCTTCTTTGAGATTACCATTTAGAAAGGTTGACTTCATGTCCATCTGATAGACCTTGAATCCTTGATAGGAAGCATAAGCTAAGAAGAGTCTGATGGCTTCTAGTCTGGCCATAGGAGCAAAGGTCTGATCAAAATCAATCCCTTCCTCTTGTCTGTAGCCCTTTGCCACAAGCCTTGCTTTATTCTTGGTGATGATTCCTTTTTCATCCAATTTGTTTCTGCAGACCCATTTAGTTCCTATGATGTTCTGTCCTTGGGGTCTTGGAACCAGTTTCCAAACTTTGCATCTCTTAAATTGGTTCAGTTCCTCCTGCATTGCTGCAATCCAAAATGGATCCTGATTTGCTTCCTCAAATTTCTTGGGTTCAATTTGAGAGAGAAAACTCAGGTACAATGCTTCATTTGCAGCTCTAATCCTTGTCAGCACACCTTGGTTGACATTTCCTATTATCTGCTCTTGGGGATGATCTCTCATTTGTCTCAAGGCAATTGGTAGTATTCTGGGCACTTCTGCATTAGCAACTTCTTCAGGTTGCATTTCTTCAGGTTGGATTTCTTCAGCTGTTTCTGGACTTTCTGCAATTTCTTCCTCGATTTCAGCTATCGCTGACTGATTCTTATTTCTTGGTGAGGTACCAGCATTGTCATCAATGGATTACTTCTCCATTCTCTCCACTGTACCTGCATTCACTTGTGAACTAGACCAGCCCTTATGTATAAGGCTAGTCTCATCAAATACCACATGTACAGATTCTTCCACTGCTTGGGTATTGATGTTGTACACTCTATAGGCCTTGCTATGAGAGTTGTAGCCAACAAAAATACCCTCACTGCTTTTCTCAGCAAACTTAGTTAGCTTGACCTTTCCATTATTAAGTACATAACATTTACTTCCAAAGATCCTGAATTAGGATAAGGTAGGTTTTTTGCCTTTCACTAGCTCATAGGGAGTCTTCTGGTGATCTTTGGTGATGGAGGCCCTGTTTATCACATGACAAGCAGTGTTCACAGCCTCTGCCCAGAAATATTCTGGAAGGGAGGAATCACTTAGCATTGTCCTACTTGCCTCTATCAAGGTTCTATTTTTCCTTTCTGCAACCCCATTTTGTTGAGGAGTTCTAGGAGAGGAAAATTCTTGGGAGATACCCAGTTCTTGGCAAAATTCTGTCATAGCTCCTGACTGAAATTCTGTACCATGGTCACTTCTGAATCTGATCACAGTACAGTCCATCTCATTCTGAATTTGCTTGACAAAGTTCTTCAAGATGTCTAAGGTATCTGACTTCCTTTTAAGGAAGAATACCCAAGTGAACCTTGAGTAGTCATCAACTATCACCAGCGTGTAAGCCTTCCCTCCCAAGCTGAGAATTGACATTGGACCAAACAAATCCATGTGTAATAGAAATAAGCAACTGAAGGAGTCTTTGTTAGATATGCTTTTAAGGCTGGTCCTTGTCTGCTTCCCAAGTTGACAGGCTTGATAAGGACCTTCCTTGATGCATTTAATAATAGGTCCATTTCTAACCAAGTTTTGTGAGAAAAGCTTGCTTATGATCTTATAGTTAATGTGTGCAAGTCTCTTTTGCCATTGAACACATAGAGCTTCCTTGTCATCAACTACAAGACATATAGGCATGGAGGAATTTACATTAAGAAAATTTAGGCAATAAATGTTGCCACTCCTAGTGCCAGTCAAGACAGCCTCGGACTCTAAGGACTTCTTGATTAAGCACTTATCCTTGTGGAAGGTAATTATAAATCCTTGATCACAAAGTTGACTTATGCTTATGAGATTATGTTTCAATCCCTCAACATAAGCTACCCTTGTGATGGTAACTAGACCATTAGAGATATTACCATAACCTTTAGTCATCCCTTTTTCTGAACCTCCAAATATCACAGTTGGTCCATTCTCCACAGGGATGAAGTTTCTTAGATACTTTCGGACTCCAGTCATGTGCCTGGAGCAGCCACTGTCCAAATACCAAATTGGAGATTGGTTGGCATTTGGACATACCTGCAAGAAAAATTAATTTCCCTTAGGTACCCAATTCAGATTGGGTCCTTGGTTCCTGTTAGATGGATAAAACAGATTCCTACTCCATTGAGTATTCTGCATTTTCTTTGCAATGGATCATGTTGGGTTGAACCAATAGTCCAGGTCAAAGTTTCATACTTTCCCACAACACCAACATTCATACTTGTTGTACCTTCTCTTCTGCTTCACCATTTGAGAAGAGTGAGAGTGTTGGTGAGCAGGAGGGAAGATAAATGACTCAATAGGTCTTGGGTGTACCTTGCAGGTGTGAGAGTGAGGTGGAGTAGGTCTCATCACCTTTTTTTCACACTCCTGGGAACTGGCTCTATGGGGGCATCCATTCCCTTTCTATTGAGGGTTGTTGCTATGGATACAAGGACATATGAACATGATGCTTGCTCCTTCTTTTCAGAAGTTTGAGCCTTAGGATCTTTGCCCATGACAGTCTCCTTATTGAGTCCTACACCATCTCTGAATGATCCAGAGAAGGTATCAACAATGGGTCTGACTGTCTTGGGCATAGAAAGGCTAGCAGACAATTTCTTCTCAGCCAGCAGCATTTCTTCAAGAATCTTAATGATCTTGTTCTTCTGACCTAATTTTGCATTTTTAAGCTTTATGGACTCCTTAAGTCTATCCATTTCTTTACTCATTTCATCCAACTTTTCAGTTGTCCCTTTGAGTTCAGATTGGACAGTCCTCAAGGAATCTGACTCATTGGTCTGGACTTTGAGGAGTTTCTTGCAGTTCTTGAAGGCTTTCCATAAAGCCTTGTACTGCTTTATTAGGTCAGCCTCAATATCATATTAAGATCTTGAGTCAGTGTTACTGACTGCAGACATACTCTCAATATCATGCAAAGAGTCTGTCACTGATTCAAAATCAGAGGCAGAAATATGGGCTCTGATGGGTACCTTCCCAGAAGAGGTATCCACTTGGTTGTCTTCCTTTCTGGCCATTAGGCCAATCAGTGCTTCTTCCTCAGTATCTGAGGAGCTTGAGTCAGAATCACTTAAAGTTCTGACTTTCTTTGCTACAAACCATCTTTCAGGTCTCTTCATGTCCTTAGACCTTCTTCTATCTTCATTGTTCCTTGATTCCCTTATCTTGGAAGAGCAGTCAGCAGCTATATGACCTGTTTTATTGCAGGAGTAGCAGATAGTGTTAGCCAAATCAAATTTACTAGGTTTTGACATGTACCTATCCTCCCTTGAGGAGTTGGACCTGTCATGTTGATCAGATCTTCTTGAGCTTGAGTAGGTGGGTCTGTAGTTGTCTCTCCTTCTTCTGGTTATCAGCTTCTTGAACTGTTTAGAGAGAAGGACTATCTCTTTGTCAGTGTCATTGGAGTCTGATATGCTGGCATCAGATCCTTCACTGCTTTCTTCCTTGTCCTGGTAAGCAGGAGTCTTGTTCTTGAACCTTCTTGTATTCTCAGCTTTGAGAGCCATAGATCTCTCTCTAGAACTCCCTTTCGAGCTCTCCTCTTCAGTTTTCCAGGTATTGAGCTGAAGTTCAGGGGATAGCAGCTTCCCATATAGATTCTTGGGCTCCAAGATGCCCAGCTGACCCATCTCTCTGATGGCACAGATCTTTATATCCCATTCCTTAGAGAGATATCTAAGGAATTTATCATTTAGGTCAGAGTTTGTGAAGTCTCTGCCATAATTTTTCAGTCCATTCACTATCTTGAAAAACCTCTCATAACAACTTGAGATGGTTTCACTCTTGCCTTGCTTGAAGGCTTCATACTCCTAATTAAGGAGGGATTTTCTATCATCCCTTAGCTCTTCAGTACCCTCCATATAGACGATCAGAGAATCCCACATCTCCTTGGCTGTCTTGTAGTGAATGAGATTCTGGAGGGTTGAATCATCAATGGCACTTACAATTACATTCTGTGCCCTTTTATCCAGACTTGCCAAGGTCAGCTCTGGTCATGTCTGCATACTTCTTTGACACCATCCTCATTAGATCAATAGTGGATGCTATCAAGGGAATAAACGGGCCCTCTTGAACAGTTATGTAGATTCTTGGATCAGCCGCCTCCATGAACAACCTTACTCTTTCCTTCCAGATAGGAAAGTTCTCCTTAGTGCAGATTAGGAGTTTCAAGGCTCTCATCTCTCGATGCTGATCACCTCCAGCCATATTGGATTATTCTACGATCTAGATCTGACGGTTAAGTTACTTTCTTGATCAACCTGGCTTTGATACCACTTGTTGGTTATAGAACAATCACAAAGTGGGGGGGGGGGGGGGGGGGGTTAGGTGTTTCTTGTTCTTTTTCTACTCTTTTAAAATATTTTGTGAAAGTTTACTTTAGAGAAATCGCAGTGGAAAGAGAACGAAGGAAAACACAGCACACAACAATAGATGTATAGAGGTTCCTCAAGACCGGGTGTCTTGAGTAGTCCTCTGTCGCCCTGCGCCTACCTAGCAGTGTGCTAGGCTCGGCAAACTCCGCCAAAGTTTCTGGCCCGCAAGCCTTACAACACGGACCCGCAAGTCCTTGCAGCCTAGGCCCTCAAGCCCCTTCACTGCACCCAAGACCGCAAGCTCGACACTCAGGCCCTCAAGCCCTACACAACACAGACCTGCAAGTCCTGTGCCTTGAACCCTCAATTTCCAGCAGCCTTGGCCCACAACCCCTTCACTGCCCCCCGAGCCTGCAAGCTCGACAAGTATGGACCCGCAAGTCCCTCTGCCCTAGCTCTCAAGCCTCGCAAATCTCAAGCCCTCAAGCTCGACACACAGATCTAAGAATAGATCTACCGTTTTTGACCCGCAAGCCTTTACAATAAAAGTATTATAATGAGTTCTTCTCCCTGGCGAGGATTGGATTCTTTTCTTGAAGAAGAGGCCTCTGATTCTGACTCTTGAGAGCACAAATCTTCTTCAAGTTTTCTTTTCTCTGGAATGGTCTTCTCAGTCGATGAAGCTTGACAGAAAACTCTGATGGCGAATAATTTGTTCTCAGTTCTTGGTGTTGCTTATCACCGCCGGTACTGTTCTATAAAAGTACTTGGCGGGATTTTCTTAAGTTCCAGGATTCAAAAGTGAGTTCTTAGGGCATACACTGTTCCCTTTTATATGAGAGAGTGGCCGCTTAACAGTCTCCTATAATGTCCTTCTCTGACATACGCACATCCCTCAAGGGCATGCGCTGATTGGACAATCCGGTGGCGGCATTAATTGCTGACAGCGCGTCCGGCTACTTTTGAATCTGTCTCGATGATATTTCCATTGTTATGACGACATGGATAATATCTCGACGACAGGACTTTGTTGTTACCTTGAACTAGTCTCTTCTTCAATTCTTCATCAGATAGTGATATCTTCGACGATACTGGACATCTCTTCTGTACTCGAGCTTATGATGACACGAAGTCATCTAACTGATGTTGTCGCGATCTTCTTGTCTGCTTGATATCGATGTAACAACTTTATCTTCTAGACGACATAAACAATATCATGTCGACATACTATACTTTAGCAACTGCTTGTCTTCAACTGACCTCCTTCAGTCTTCTCGACCTCACGCCTTCTTTATGACGATGTCCATCGCCATCAGTCACACTTAGCCTTTCTGATGACAAGGCTTCTTCTCGACGCTATCTGTTCTTCTTTGTCCTTATCGACGATAAAGTTTCTTGTCAACGATATCTTCGACACTGATCTTCCCTTTTCCTTTTCAACGACATTCATTCTGACTTAGCCTTAGCGATGTCAAGGCTTCTTGACGACCACATCTTTGAGTCTTCATCTTCAACTTTCTGATATCGTCTAGCAGATATCACAACGATATCACCATTCTGCCTTGCTCTGCATGTTGTTGATGATAGGCCTGCTGTTGTCGACGATACGCATGATCATTTTCGACGATACAGACACAATCACTCTTCTTTGCTTTGCCCATCATCTCAACGATGTGCATGTACTTGTCGACAATATGTCCAGCCTTTTTTGACGATATTATACTTAGGCGGGTTATTGAAGTACTGGACTTTTCTTCTTATCTTTTACTGAAATGATAAAGCTAAGAGGATAATCAAATACATAGTGAAGTTCTCTTGAATTGGTGACTTCTCCAAATCAGGAATCATGAGGGCAAGATTCCCAACAATTACCTCATAGGGATTTTCTATATTTTTCTTTTGTATTTTATATTTATCTGTGTAATCAGTTCGTAAATTCGCCTAGTGTTGGCGACTATGTCTGGGTAGGACTTAGGGAGGAATTCACTTCGTGTTGGCAACTAGGTCTAGGGAGTAGATCTCGGGGGTGCTCGAGGCCTTTCTGGGGATAGAAGGGCTTGAGCGGCCTGAGGCCGCATCTAGGGAGAGATCGGCTAAAGCCAACTGGTTCTTAGTGAGAAGAGTCGGTATAGAAAACAAAAAGAGTATTTCATATTTTGCTTTTGATTTCTAGCGTCTATGAAATCGGATTTTGTAATCAATTTTATAAATGATAATCATGTCTTTTCTTGTTTAATAAAATTGATTTCATTTCTAATTTCTATCTCTTTACTTTTGATTCACTCTCATTCAAATAAAATATCAAAAATTTTATATTAAATATTAAAGTTTTCTAAAACCCTTATTCACCCCCCTCTAAGGGCGCCTCAAGATCCAATAAATTTCATGCTTTGGGGGTCAATTGAACCTATTGGGAGAGTATTGGCTTATGTTGACCTAAGTTTGACTTTGGTCAAATTGGACCAATTGGAGACCCCATAATGGGGCTTTTGGGTCCATATCACTCCTTTAAAGGTTTACCATCTAGTGGTAGGGTCAATTTGGCCATATGAGTATGAATTGAACCCTATTGGGATGAATTGGGCTATATTTACTTAGATTTGACTTTGGTCAACTTGGCTAAATTGGTTGACCAAATGATGGGGATTTTGGTCAACTATGCCTCCCTTAGGGTTAGGGACATGGTGGTGGGGTTAGTTCACAGGTGTAAGTTCAATATGAGCTAATTGACCTATGTTGATTGCCTTCTATAGTGGATCACATGTGAGTTCACTCAATCCAGTGCATCCTAAGGTCACCACCTAGCTCAAACTCACCTCACTCACCACATGTCCTACCCTAATTGAAGTTAAGGGGTCTAGTAGGAAATGGGATGTTACATTATCTCCCTTTCATGCATTATGTTCTCTCTATATAGATTGTAAAAAATTATTTTGAAATCCGGTGAAGTAAAATCTAAAGAACTTAAGTTGAGTATCTCTTCAGAAATAGAGGTCTCTTCCATTTCATGTGTCATCAGGCATTTAACTTCAGGCTCATTTTCAGTTTCAGAGTTTGAGCTTCTGTTAGAGGATGAGGAGGAATCACTCCAGCCTCGAGCAATCATCCCTTTTTCTTGCTTGTGGGATTTTCTCCTTTTCTCCTCTTCTTTTCCTTTGGATCTTTGATCTTTCATCTTGTAAATGCATTTAGTGAAAATATGTCCACTTTTCCTGTAATAGTTACAAACAATTTCATTAGATGACACAAGCTCATACCTGATGTTCTTAAAGCTTCTTTCCTTGTTCCTTCTTTGTGATTTGAAGGAATGTTATCCTTCTTCCCGTTGAAGAGCTTCCTTGCCAAGAATCTAAGCTCTTCTTCAGTAAAGGAGGGAAGAGTCCTTCTTGATTCAGTGGATGCAAAGGCCATTATCTTCTCAGGGGTTGGCTTGAGGAGAGAAGATGATTTTAATTATTTTTTATCTGGGAGTTAGTCAACACAAATGATTAAAGCCTTCCATACTAGATGTTAAAATTTTTTATTTGAATCGTTTAGCAGTAAGCAGGAGTTGCATCAACTGAGTTAAAGCCAAACAACCACAATGCCACACAGCAACACAAGAAACTTTATTGAATCACAAACTTCATTTACAGTGCGAGCTATATATGGCGAGACATGATTCATAAGAATCACGGAGGCGAGAAGAACAAACACACCAAAAACAAATCTGGCGGCTAGACAAGCTGAGACCGCATAGACCGCTCGACTCCAAAAGTCATCCGGCTTGACCTGAGACTGCGCGAACAAAAACCGGACAGACCGCCAGCACTGCAAGACCGCACCTCAGACCGCACGAACTGGTGCTTTATTGGAACGAAGAACTGAAGCTGTCGCCAGACCGCAACACAGATCGCCTAACCGCTGAAGGTCGCCTGATCGCTGAGCTCGCTGCGAACATCACAAGAATGAACATAAACCAGTTCGCAGACAGGCCGCTGCCGAACTGTTTATTCAAGCCGCTGGGAATCACCAAGGAAGAAGACCGCAACCTGCTGACCGCAAACCTGCGAACACAACAAACAGTCAACTCACTTCCAGACCACCCGACCTCAAAGTGAGACCGCACGAATTAACCCAGGCTCAGTTCTTACAGTTCTCTTTTTTTAATGACGGGCTAAGCACCCCTATTTATAGGCGGGTAGACGGATGTCGTCACCGCACAAACCGGGATACATTCACCACCCGTCAGATCGCCAGCAGACTCATACGGTAGACCGCGCGATCAGACCACTTGGATGACCATCCGACCAAGACCGCAGAACAGCAGGCAGATCGCGCACAAGTCGCGCGAACACGAGACCGCGCACAAGCCGCGCGGTCACAAAGGTACTCCTTCCTTAGACCACCAGGAGCAAACCAGGAACCATCTGGCCGACTTAGAACAAGTCGCCAGATCGCCAAGCACAAACCGCCTGGACAGGCGGTCACTCATCGGAACAGACCGCCCGGTCTTCCAACAAAGAAGACAGGACAACCAGTAGACCAACTCGGGAACAGACCGTAACTATAAAGAACAAACCGGCAGAACCAGCAAACCGCCAGAACAGACCGGCAGAGCCAGACTGGCAGAATATAAGCACAGGCCGCGCGGTCTCGGCGGTCTCCCAAAATCAGACCGCCCAGTCTCGTCCACTTCACTTCAAAAAATTCAACACTCCCCCTTGAAGTGGGAAGTAGAGACTAGCCCGAGTAAACTCCGCAACTGTGTAAACGGTCCCTTCGCCAGCGGCTTTGTGAAGATGTCTGCGACATTGTCCGCACTCCGAACATGCTCGATCATAAGAGATCCTCCCAACACCTTTTCACGAATGAAATGGTGCTCAATCTCAATATGTTTGGTCCTCGCGTGACAGACTTGATTGTTAACCAGCTTGAGAGCACTCTCATTGTCCCCGCGTAGCATAGTGGGACCTCGAATCTCCTCATGAACGTCCTCCACCAACCTCCTGAGCCAAACGGCTTCCTGAGCTGCCAAGGCCGAAGCCTTGTACTCCGCTTCTGTGGTAGATACGGACACTGAGTCCTGCTTTTTGCTGCACCAAGAGATAGCTGTGGGGCCCGTCATAAAGACATAACCAGACGTTGATCTCCGATCATCCACGTCTCCCCCGTAGTCAGCATCCATGTATCCATGCAACTCCAAGCTTGACCCTCTCCTAAATAGGAGACACAAATCAGAGGTCGACTTCACATATTTCAAAATCCCTTTGCCGCCAGAAGATGAGGCTTCCGTGTCTCCGCCATGTACCGACTCACTTTGCCAACTGCATAAGCAATATCAGGCCTCGTTATGGTCAAGTAAATCAAGCTCCCAACCAGAGCTCGGAACACCAACGGATCAGATAGAACTCTTCCCTCATCCTTCCGAAGTTTATGATGCTGTTCCAGAGGTATAGAGCTGCTCTTCCCTTCTTCCATGCCAAATCGTTGAACGATCCGCTCCGCATATCCTTCCTGAGAAACAAGCACTCCGCTCTCTCGCCTCTGGACCTCGAGACCAAGGAAATGGTGAAGCTCCCCCAGATCCGTCATCTCGAACCTGATAGCAAGCTCAGCTCTCAGCCTTGCTATCGCCTCCTTCGAGTTCCCGGTGACAATCATGTCATACACATACAGCAGCACAATAACCCAAAGCGCCCCCTCCTTCTTGACAAACAAGCTAGAATCAGAGTCTGAAGCAAAGAACCCGTAGAATAAGAGATACTCTGCGATCTTTCCATACCACGCCCGAGGCGCTTGCTTCAACCCATATAAGGCCTTCTTCAGTTTGCAGACGTAGTCCAGACGATCCTCTGAGATGAAACCCGACGGCTGGATCATGAAGATATCCTTGTCAATCTCTCCATATAAGAAAGCATTCTTAACATCAAGCTGCCAAATCTCCCATCCATAAGATGCCGCCAAAGCAATAACAAATCGGACCGAAGTCATCTTTGCCACTAGACTAAACGTCTCATCATAATCTTCACCATACTGCTGTGAGAACCCGCGAGCTACAAGGCGAGCCTTGTATCGCTCGACCGTGCCGTCAGCTTTCTTCTTGAGTTTATAAACCCATTTGCATGTCACAGGGTAATGCCCTTAGGCCTGGGCACTAGAGACCATGTCTCATTCTTCTTGAGAGCATCCATCTCTTCTTGCATAGCAATATCCCACTGCTTCACGCCTTTAGCTTTCTCAAAGCTCGACGGCTCCCTCTCATCAAAGGGACCAGCGAAGAAACATGAGACGAAGCTCACCATGTTTCCTCCTGTGTATCGATCTGGTGGCTTGATAGTCCTCTTTGACCTCCTAAGAGGTTGCACCTGACTAACCACCTCCTCAGCTGCTTCTTCTGTGCAAACTCCTCTTCCAGACGAACTTGGAGCATCGCTCCCCCTGCTTCCAGAACCTGAAGTCTCCATCTCAGATCTTGACACAGCTGGAGCTCCTAGTGAAACAGGCAACTCCACTTGAAGACTTCCCACAGCTTTCCCTGCTTCATCAACCCTGCTCTCCGGTAGTTCAACTCCTGAACTCCCCTTGTGAGAAGTCACTTCATCGAACACCGCATCCCAAGATACCACTAATCTCCATGTCTCAGGATCCATGCATCTCCATCCTTTCTTCCGCTCATCATACCCAACAAAGACTAGCTTCCTTGCTTTCGCATATAGCTTTGTTCGAAGAGCATCAAGAATATGCACATAACAGGTTGACCCGAACACCCGAAGGTGAGCAACACTCGGTTTTTCCTTGAACATCAGTTCGTGAGGGGTCTTCATGTTGATAGGACTTAGAGGCATTCTGATGATGACGTAAGCCGCACAAGACATTCCCTCGGCCCAAAAGGGCTTTGGGATACTCTTGGCATGAAGCCAGCATTTGCAGGTTTCCGTCAGATGACGGATCTTCCTCTCCGCAATGCCATTCTACTGTGGAGTATGGGCACAAGTGAGCTCTCTCCGAACGCCGTGTTTCCTGCAAAAACTTGAGAACTCACCAGAGGTGAACTCCCCACCATTATCAGTTCTCAATTTTTTCACCCGCAGGCCTAAACGACCTTCCACCAACTCCTTGAACTCCACAAACTTCGCAAAGGCTTCTGACTTCTCTTTCAAAAAATACACCCAGACATATCTGGTGTAATCGTTAATCAACACCAACATATATCAATTGCCTCCAAGGCTTGGGGTGGCTGTCGGTCCCATCAAATCACCGTGGATGCACTCCAACGGAGCTTTGCATCTAGTTTGCGATTTATCAAATGGAAGTCGATGAGACTTACCAAACTGACATTCAGTACAAACATGACCATCTCCATTAGAGGACAAGCTAGGCAAGCCCTTGACAAGGCCCCTTACCGCCATAGCCTTCAATTTGTCCATGCCAACATGCCCCAACCTTTCATGCCAGATAGTCGCGCTATCGTTATCTTCATCTTATCAACATAGGTACTTTTCGATAACACGAACAAGTCCTTCACCCTCTTTCCAATATGGATAACATCTCCCCTGATCTCCAGTTGAGTTTTAAGAAACTTCACTTCTGTTGGGCCAAACAGAACCCAGGCACGTGATAAACACTCCTCAAAGTGAGTGGACCCTTATCAATGCTCAGGGAGACAACACCTTCTTGTTCGACAGCATGAACAGAACTATCAGCCGAAATGATAGCATCGTTACCTGAGTAAGGCGCCAAAGAAGAGAACTTTGATTCATCCCCGGTGAGATGATGTCCACACCCTGAATCAACAATCCAATCCTCTTCGAAGTTGATGGCAGCCAAGGCCTTAACGGGCATCGCCGTCATATTAGTCGCAAAGGCTCCTCCCCATCCAGCTTCATTAGACTTTGGCTTCTCCTTCTCTGCTACATGTCCCGACTGAAGATTAACCCGACAATCCTTCTTGAAGTGGTCGGTCTTATTACACCTGAAGCACCTTGGTCCATCTCCCTTCTTCTTCCCATCAGACTTAGGAGCATAACCCCTATCCTGCTGACCTGAAGTAGAGGGTCCATCATAACCCGGCTTCTTCTTCTCCCACTTCTTCTTCTTCTTTCCAGAGAACAACACATCACTATCTCCCCCAGAGGAAGAAGTCCCCGACATCTCTCTTGCCAAATTTTCTTGCGAAGCAAGTAAGTTCTCCAGCTCCAACAGAGATGGTTGATTTGCCCAACCTTGGACTGAAGTCACAAAGGCAAGATACTCCTTCCGCAACCCGCGGATGATATGCCTCTTCAGTTTTGCCTCCGAGATGGGCTCATCAGGGTCCAATGTAGAAATCTCTGCTGTGAGGTTCTTCATCTTGAGAAAGAAGGTAGAAATAGAAAGATCGCCTTGAGAGGCCTTCGCCAACTCATTTTCAAGAAACTGTAGCCGAGCTACATTCTTCTTATTAAACAACCCGTCCAAAGACGTCCAAATTTCAGCAGCAGACTTACATCCAATGATGTGATCAAACAACTTCGGTGAGATAGCCCTCTTGAGAGTGATCTCTGCCTTAGCATTCGTCCTCCTCCAAAGTCTCACCTCTGCCATATTATCTCCTGCTAGAAACACCTCTTGTGTGTCTTCTCCTCCAACTATCTCCCATGGATACTCGCCAAGTAAATAGCTCTCCATACATGACCTCCATTTCTTATAGTTAGTCGATGAAAGGAGTTCAATACCAAGCCCTCTTACAAATCCGCCTTCCATGACAATCTATGTGGTCTCTTCTTCACAAAGATGATGGCAACTCAAGTTGATCACTGCTTATCCACTCCAACAACCTCCCTCTGATACCATGTTAAAATTTTTGATTTGAATCGTTTAGGAGTAAGCAGGAGTTGCATCAACTGAGTTAAAGCCAAACAACCACAATGCCACACAGCAATACAAGAAACTTTATTGAATCACAAACTTCATTTACAGTGTGAGGTATACATGGCGAGACATGATTCATAAGAACCATGGAGGCGGGAAGAACAAACACACCAAAAACAAATCTGCCGGCTAGACAAGCTGAGACCGCACAGACCGCTCGACTCCAAAAGTCGTCAGGCTTGACCTGAGACCGCGCGAACAGAAACCGGACAGACCGCCAGCACTGCAAGACCGCACCTCAGACCGCACGAACTGGAGCTTTATTGGAATGAAGAACTGAAGCTGTCGCCAGACCGCAACTCAGATCGCCTAACCGCTGAAGGTCGCCTGATCGCTGAGCTCGCTGCGAACAGCACAAGAACGAACATAAACCAGTTCGCAGACAGACCGCTGCCGAACTGTTTATTCAAGCCGCTGGGAATCACCAAGGAAGAAGACCGCAACCTGCTGACCGCAAACCTGCGAACACAACAAACAGTTAACTCGCTTCCAGACCGCCCGACCTCAAAGTGAGACCGCACGAATTAACCCAGGCTCAGTTCTTACAGTTCTCTTTTTTTAATGACGGGCCAAGCACCCCTATTTATAGGCAGGTAGACGGATGTCGTCACCGCACAAACCGGGATACAGTCACCACCCGTCAGATCGCCAGCGGACTCATATGGCAGACCGCGCGATCAGACCACTTGGACGACCATCCGACCAAGACCGCAGAACAGCAGGCAGATCGCGCACAAGTCGCGCGAACACGAGACCGCGCACAAGCCACGCGTTCACAAAGGTACTCCTTCCTTAGTCCACCATGAGCAAACCAGGAACCATCTGGCCGACATAAAACAAGTCGCCAGATCACCAAGCACAAACCGCCTGGACAGGCGGTCACTCATAGGAACAGACCGCCCGGTCTTCCAACAAAGAAGACAGGCCAACCAGCAGACCAACTCGGGAACAGACTGCAGCTACAAAGAACAAACCGGCAGAACTAGCAGACCGCCAGAACAGACCGGCAAAGCCAGACTGGCAGAATACAAGCACAGGCCGCGCGGTCTCGGCGGTCTCCCAAAATCAGACCGCCCAGTCTCCTCCACTTCACTTCAAAAAATTCAACACTAGACTTCAGGAGTTATTTCCTTTAGATTCCCAGTGTCTTTGATTGCCCAAGAGAAATGAAGATATTCTTTGGTGAGACTCTTGAGCAACTTTATTGGGAAAAACTCTTTTGATTTATCTAACAAATTATCTTAAAGTGATTTCATCAATTAGGATATATTACCCACATTGTATAGAAAGGGTAAAATGGTCATTAGATGTCCTAGGATGTCACACTCACCTTAGAGTGTCAAGACCAGGTCAAGAGAATCACAAAATCAATTAAGTTAAGACTTGCGTCGAATGGAAGTCGATGCAACTTCGACTTGATGTCGACACAACTCTGACTAGAAGTCGAAGCAATTCAATGTGTTTGTCGAAGTATCAAGTCAAGTCGATGCAACGTCGGAATGATCTCGACGCAGAAGACAGAACATATCAAAGACATATCAGAAGTCGACGCAACATTGACTTCAACTCGAAGCAGAAGATAAAGCTCAAGTTCAAGTCTTCAACTCGATGGATGCTTCGATAAGAACTCGATGCAACGTCGACATCTGAGTTCAGCCAGAGGAAAGAAGGAATTTGAAGCTACTCCTATAAGAACTCAGAGGTGCATCGCTATGATAAATAATGAAGTCGACACAGCGTCGAATACAGACAAAAAAAAGTTTTCTGCTATCCTTTTTGATGCTATTCCATATGGTTTACAAAGCAGAAATATGTTCTACAACGGCTCGTTTTGTGGCAAGAATAGAAGGGAATATTCCAAAGATGGAGAAAAGTTATTCTTGGATGTTTATTCAAATCAGATGGATGGGTCGTGAACAAATATAGAAGGACACATCAATTGTCTATTTGACTTTACTTCTAAGGACAGATCAGAAGAGAAAAGAAATTCAAATGCTATTCGACAAAGAATAAGATATACAGATTGAGGTAGAAGAAAAAAAACACAGATTTCAGTCATCTTCTTCCTCTGGCAAAAATCTCTCTCTCTCTACACAGGAAAAGAACAACACAGCTGCTTCATCTTCCTCATCACATAGCAACAAGAAAACACAAGTGCAGAGAATCAGGATCAAGAACATAACCTTTGCAATCATCACAATCACAAGCAAGGGTTCATCACATTCAGATCCTATGATAAACAAAAGCTACAACATTCAAGAAACAGCTTCTGAAGAATTTTGAAAATAGAATTCTATTCTTTCTCTATTTCTTCTTCTTTATTCACCTACTGTAAAAGAGTTTTAAGAATCCCTCTTCCAAAGGATTCAGTGGTTCTAAGAGTCTCCTTATCAAAAGACTCAGTGGTTCTAAGAGTCTCCTTATCAAAAGACTCAGTGGTTCAAGATCTCCTTAACAAAAGATCTAGATTTATTCTAAGAGTCTCCTTATCAAAAGACTCAGTGGTTCTGAGAGTCTCCTTATCAAATGATTCAGGCACAGTTAGTGAAATCCTACCAGGGTGGTAGAAGAGAAGAGTACTCACATTTTGGGGAACCTCTATAAAAATTCCTGTGTCAACTGTGTTGATTTTCTTTGTTGTCCTATTTCTCCGTTTTCTATTTTTATTTCCTACAATCAGTACTTTCTTTATTCTGTTTTGGTATTGTTGATTGCATATTACTTAGAAGTTTTATTGTGTGTAAATTTAGGGTATAAAAGATTTTAAATCTCTATTCACCCACCTCTAGAGAATACTTAGAGGCACTCTGTGCACTTTCAATTGGTATCAGAGGGAGGTTGATCATTAAAAGGTTAACACCTTGATCAAAAGATCTTCTCACTCTTAGTTCATTATTTGAAATTAACTAAAACTATTTTTTAAAGAAAATGAGTTCTAAGGACTACGCATCAACAAGACCACTAGTGTGTAACCTAAATAAGTTTACACTCTGGAAGGCCAGAATAAAGCTTTATATGAACTCTATTGACGAAGACATTTTTGATGTCATTATCTCAGGTCCCCCAACACCAAACAAAAAGGATGCAAGTGAATCTGCAACACAAGAAATTGCTCCAAGGAGTGAGTGGACAGAGGCTGAGAAAAAGCAGAAGGCATGTGATGGCAAGGCAATGAATATTCTGGTCTCCACAATGTCAGATGACATTTTCCAGAAAGTTGCTGACTGCCAATCAGCAAAAGAGATTTGGGAATCTCTTTCCAGGATGGTAGAAGGAAACTCTGATGAAAGAAAGGATATAGAAAGTCCCTCCTCATATCCCAGTATGAGAACTTTCAAAAGAAAGATGAAGAGAATGTAGCTGAGATGTATGACATATTCAGCTCTATAATAAATGAGCTGAAAGGTCTAGAAAAGGAAATCTCTCTGACAGAAATCAATGATAAGCTCCTTATGTGCTTCCCAAGCTCATGGGACTCAAGGATCTAGGATATCAGAGAGTCCAGATGACATAGAGAGATTTCTAATGATGCTTTGCTAGGAAATCTCAAATCCTATGAGATGCTACTAAAGAGCAGGGCTGAAACAAAGGCTACGGAAACAACCTCTACTCTCATCCAAACGAGTCTTGCCTTGAAGGTTGTTGAAGGAGAGTCCCCTTCTCCTGAAGATAAGATGTTCAGTCTCTTAGCAAGGAGATTCAGAAAGTTGATCAAGACAGAAGATTCAAGAAGAAAAGAAAAGAGCTCACAGCCCAGATTTGATAAGACTCCAAAGAAGGATGTGATCTGCTTCTCCTGCAATAAGCCAAGGAACATAGCCCCTGAGAGTACACAAGAACAAAGGGACAGGAGCAGCAGCAAAGAAGAGAAGAAAAAGTCTTTCAGGAAGAAAGACAAGAAGAGGGGTAAAGGTTTCATTGTTGAAACCTGGAGTGACTCTGAAGTAGAGTTAAGCTCCTCTTCATCAGAGAGTGATGAAGAAGAAGCTGTTGAAGCTGCCTGCATGATGGCAGTAGAGATCTCCTCAGATGATGAAGAAGAACAGGCATCACTATTTGATAATTTTGAGTTTAATTCTGATGATTTTAAAATGTGTTTTATAGAATTCTATAATGATCACCTTAAAATTCAGAAAGAATTAGAAACAGTTAGGGTAGAATTAGAGAACCTTAAGGAAGATGATTTATATTTGAGGAATTAGGAGTTAATAAGTGAGATTCATAACAAGGAAAAAGAAGTAACTGAATTAACCTATGCAAATACAACCTTAAAAGAAGAGCTAACAAAGGCAAAGACCTTTGAAGACTCACTCAATGGGAGGAGTCAACATCTCAAAGATATTACACAAAATATCTCAATGAGATTTAAGCACTTAGGTCTAAGAGCAGACCAATGCACTAGCACAAAAGTCCATAGTAGACCAGGCTGGAAAAATCCAGTTAGGTTTGTTAGACCTAGTGACCATCAGACAAGTGAGAGTAGTGTAGCATGTAAGGATCAGAATATTAATAATCCTAATAAAATAACTTTATTTAATAAAGTAAATCCAAACAATGAAAAGAAATCTCTAGGCAAGAGTAACTCAGAGAAATTAACCCACAATAATCAAACGGCTAAAGTCAAAAGTAAAATAATTAGACATTCTGCAGATTTAGTACATTTGGATACATTTTATACACACTTCAAGTTCCAAAATAATGCACGTAGATTTGATAAACTCATTCTCTACCATCCAAAATGATACCATGAAAGACCATTCTATTCCTTCATAGAACTCTATAATGGCAAAAGTAAAGGGCCCAAGGTAACCTGGGTATCTTCTAATGTTTGAGTTACTTGTGCAAGAACATGTTGAGTTCTTTTCCCAGAGAATGTGAAGGGAAAATAAAGAAGTAGTTAATCAATTATAAACAACACATATGCAAATGGAGTAATGTCTACTCTAATATTCTTTGTTGAGTTTATAATTCATAAAAATAATAGTATAATTATAATTTTTTAATAAAAAACATTGCTGGGAAAAACAGCAAGAACTTTTTAAGAAAATAGAACTGTTTATTCAGAGTTGCGTCGAATAGAATTTGACGTACAGTCCAATTCTATTTGACACCAGCTTCGAGAACCATCAAAATCAGATAATTCGAATAGCATTCGACGTAGAGTCGATTTCATATCGACGCATACGTCGATTTAATAGTTGTTCATCAAAATTGAAGGTGCGTCAAATTCTAATCGATGCAACGTCGACATAAAGTGAATATTATACAACATATATATATATATAAGGACAAAACAAAAAAAAATTTGTTTTGGTTATTTTGAATTATTTTGTAAGTTTTCTTTTTGATTTTAACTTGTAGAAATTAGACAAAACAAATACAAGGTGTCTGAAAGTAGAAGATAACGATACTTAACATAGTAAAATAATTTTTCACAAAATAATAATTGGAGAAATCGGAATTTTTTAAGAAAATAGGCTACCGTCGGCGTTAGTGATAACGCCTGCCGTTAGCAACTCATGGTTTTTTATTTACAATTTTGAGTTACAATTTTTGATTTAAAAACACATGGTTTTTTTTTATATCATTTGATTCTAATTTTTCTTGATTCTGATTTTCCAATATAGTGGCTATCATATGCAACAAAGAAATTAGACAAATATACAATAAGTTGTGCATTTAATATTTTTAGCCTAAGATCCCTAAATAAACCATTTAAATCCATTCTTTAAAATAATTTCATTAGTCTTGATAATAATTTCAATATTCAATTTATAATGATAATTCAAGACATTTATGGGTAAAGGATTTAAAAGGATAAAAATCTAAAAAGATGAGAGATAGGTCACTTTTAAACACATATGACTTCTTATTCAATTTTATTCAATTTGATTTATACGTTATAAAGCTTTAAATGATAAAGTCATAATTTAAATATTTATGAGGTGACCAAGGCATGTTAGCTTAAGTAAAAATAAATAATAAAAAGCAACAAAGAAAAAAAATTAAGCATATCATGAAGTAGAGAAATGATATTTCATTTTTAATTGTTTCTACTTCATGCAAACTATTTGATACTAATGAATGAGAGATTTAGGTATCCAAAGGGGACCAAGTGGGATGGTTCCTTTGGGTACCCAAATACATCGTGTTGGCTTTTGGGGAGACAAGGATGAATGGGCCCTTTCAATTAAAGTTGATGTGTCATTTTTCTTTATGGGTCTCTATTCATACCTTGGTTATTTATCACTCAAATCCATATAATGATTATGTGACATCTTTATATTGTTTACCCAGAAATTGGCGATCCTTTTCGAGGAGATTTTTTTTTGCGTTTCTCCTACAGGTCATGCGGCTAGGGATCTCCTGTCCGCCCAGCAGGGGCGGTCTCATTCCTCAGGTCGCCCAGCAGGGGCGGCCTCCTCCTTTAGATCGCGTGGGTAGGAGGCCTCCTCCTTTAGACCGCGCGGGTAGGCGTTCTCGTCCTTCAGACCGCGCGGGTAGGCGGTCTTCCCCTTCAAACCCAGCAGGGGCGGTCTCCTCCTTCAGACCGCGCGGGTTGGCGGCCTCCCCCTTCAGACCCAGTAGGGGCGGCCTCCTCCTTTAGACCGCGCGGGTAGGCGGTCTCCTCCTTTAGACCGCGCGGGTAGGCGGCTGATGGCGCAAATCTCACACACCGCTATAGGCGGTAGCTCGACTGCGACCCGAAACGGCAGTGTACCGATCGTTCAAGTAATATAAAACGAGGAGTAATCCCCGAGTATCGAATCTCAAAGGAACACAGTAAGGTGGAGTTAACGTTCGAGGAAGGACTTGAGATCGAAGTCCTTTGGAGCGGATGGATGCGGAAATAGGGGATTTGGTTTGCGAATAATAAAATAAAATATTACAACTACTCTTATGCAATGCCGCTATGCAATGCTTCGCTTGGCGGAATGGAGACTAGGCAGGCCTTGAACGCGCTGCGTCGCAAAGGCGGATGGACGAGTAGGCTAACGGATCGAACTATGCAGGCCTTGAGCGCGTTGCTTCGTTAGGCGGGATGGAATACACGGGCCGCTATGCCACGCTTCGGTAGGCGGATGGGCGAGTAGGCTAACGGAATGAGGGTCGCCGGCACCTCTTCGACAAGCACGCCACTAGCAATTGCTAGTGCGGCACCGGACACGGTGGTGGAGTGGAAAATGGATGGCGGCGCACCTCATTCACACATATGAATAATATGATTCCATAGACATGAAATAAACATTAATAAACAAGATTCATAGTGTCATTATCTAAATATAGAGATTACAAACAAATACAACCACACAAGTAGAAGAAAGAGGCAAGAGATACGACCGAATCCGGAGTCTCGTTGTAGATTCACGGTAGGGATCGTCGGGTTGTCAATCCACGTCCTAGCTCGGTCCCAACTGCGTCCGGGGTAGAGGAGGGCTGTCACACCTCCCAATGGACCCGTCTTCTCCAGCGTTTTACAATCTGGCCACGTTCGATGCGAGGAACTCCTTCCTTGGCGATGAAAATGAGTGTAGAATCTCTTCCTTGAAGCCCTTGGATGATGGAGGAGGCCTATGGGGCGAAAACCTGCGGAAATGGGCGGAATGGCGGAGCTGGGCGAAAAAAACGGCGAGCGTCCCGATCGTGATCCCGCCCTAATTCGCGAACAGGATATTTATAGGCGCTGAAACGAATACTGCGCACGGTCATTGGCGCACGACCAGTGGTCGTGCGCACTGGAATTCTGCGATCGTGCGCGCTGCCTGGACGGAGCCTGGAATGAAAGAAATTTATAAAATACATGTTCGCACGACCAGTGACGCACGACCAGTGGTCGTGCGCACTATCGTAAATGGTCGTGCGATAAGCCAGACAGAACTCATAAAATGGGTGTTAAGTGCGCACGATCAGTGACGCACGACCAGTGGTCGTGAGCTACAGAGCCAGTGATCGTGCGCAGTGTTCCTGTACAGAATTGTACCGGGAACACCTGCACGACTCCTGTTCCAGCATACAACACCAGTCTAGCCACTGAAGGTGGCACTTAACACTGCATGAAAACTAGTAACGAAGATGAACAAGAAATAACATCAAAACGGGCCTAGAAGTGCACATAGCATGGAATAACAAATATGAGCTAAAACAGGGCTAAAGTGCAGTGCATAGACTAGAAAATCGGCCCAGATGAGTCCATATATGTGTATATAATTGGGACTCATCACACCCCCATACTTACCTGTTTGCGCGTCCCGAGCAAACAAATTCTACGCGAACGAGGAAAGAAAAGTAGATGGCTTAAAATTACAATACAGAGTACCATGCGAAGTCGCATGCTCACGTGCATAAGAAAAATAGTAGAGAAGATTTCTCATTATACACAAACAGTTTATATATTTCTAAAAGAGTAAAAGCATATTACAACCACTCAAAATGGTGAACTACGGTGAATCATCCGGTCATGCATACGGAGAAAGTAAACTAAGCGCTGAGATGAGCATTGCTCAAGATTGGGGTGCCGGACAAACTCCACCGAAATCCATCGGTGTCGGCGACCATAGGCTCACCCGGTCACATTCTCTCCACGACACTAGATTGGTCCATAGCGTGAGTCGGTAGGACTTTTAGGTTTTAATTGAGTCTTGGGTTACGGTGAGGTAAACAATGATAAACAAGAGGGCTTATAACACGCAACTCAAATGAGCTTTAATATAACTACCCGCGCACCAAAATCGAATGCAAGTGCACCACACCCCCAGACTTGGACTTTTGCAACATAGATGTGTGCACCGCCTACTCCCAATACATAATTTTTTTCTACATGATTTTTCAATAAAACTCATTTTTCTTTTTTCTTTTTTTTTTCTCTTTTCCTTTTCATTATTTTTTTTTCTTTCTATCTTCTTCTTCTTGTCTTTTTTTTCTTTCAGCAAAATTTTCAAATGAGCATATCCACAGATTCACATAATAAACACCACAATCAACACCCCCCACAATGTAAATAAAACTACAACTAAAGCTCAGATTTGGGTGTGCGACTAGGTTAGGCTTTTAGGCTTTGGTGTGATAAAAGTGGGGCTGAATCAAGAGGAAGGGGTAGGCACAAAGGGGCTAGCAAGGGGATGATAGGCATGAAATAAAAAGCTCAACCGGGCCAAAATAATGGCCTATGTCATTCTCACGCATTAGAACTATCCTATGCCAATGCTTCAAGAATCGCTTGGGGCAAGTTCTAGCCACCGAGAAAGATTCTACTTTCTCCCGACTCAAGCAATACGAGTCTAGCGAGCGTTTACACACATCCCTACGCTACCGTTTGATTCCACCGGATTCACCATTTGAGTAGAGTAAACAACATTTACACTAATAGAAAAAAAATATAAAACCATAAGTATAAAGAGAAGTCTAATCTACACAAATTTCTATGCAACCGAGCACTCGACTAGGAGCACTACTGGAGTCAACATTTTACTCTGCTACATAGTCCTAAGCCATCACCTAGACTTTCCCACATAAGCAGAAGAATTAAATTCACTACAGAGCATGCATACAGACGAGTACGTGCTCAAGTGGGTGCTGTGGTGTGCAATGAAAATGAACAACAATTTAAATGAAATCTTCTAGTATGCAGTGCAATAGTGCACGTGAGCGGGTAAACAAAACTACTCTCCCTCAGACTTAAACTAAACAATCCGCATAATATATGACAGGAAAATCAAAATAGGGCTAGGGAAAGAGAGTACCCAATGCTCAGCAAGTGAGCATACCAGAAGACGCGTGTAAACTAAGACAAAGCTGCAACATCCGTCATCCAGAAAAAGGACCTGCAGGGGTCAGCTCTGCAAAAACAAAAGAAAATAGAAAACTGAAATAAAGTGCAATTAACTAAATAAAATTAGAAAAGAATTGACAATGCGGGAAAAATTAAGATAACTACTGGGGTTATTGTCATCCCAGCACGACTTATTCAAAACTTTATAATATCTAGCTAATGGGAGTATGGAAGGAGAAGTGGATAGGTAAGTGGCCAAATATCCGTGTCGGTAGCGGGTACCTATACGGCGAAAGAACAGTCACGCCTCTACCCGAATATAAATAAAACCTGCCCATCACAGGTAGAGGGAAAAGAAAGTAAGAAGAGGAGGAGGCCTGGTCCTCACTCATCTCACCAAAACTATCCTTGCCCAGCAAGGTATCGTCCACAGGGAGGCTGCAGGAGGCGAAGGCAATGAGTGGAGCTTCCTCTATGGAGGGGGAATAAACCTCCTCATATGAGAGGATGCTCTCATCATTGACTTGAGCAAAAGGCTCCAAGTCCTCCTGAAGTACCTGTGAAGATTCAACCTGCACAGACTCAGATGAAGGAAGGGGATCAAGAAATAAAGAAGACGAAGAACATAAATAAACATCAATCGGGGGAGTGATCCCGGTCTCACTCCCATCAGGTTGGGGAAGTAAAATAATGTTGGCATTGTCATCAATGCCGCAAGGTTCAGCGGGATCGACAGTGGCCATGCCCAAGATTTGGACTTCCTCCACCGGTGTTGAGGAAAACTCCTCTTCACCAGGAAGGTTGTCCTCTTCCATAGGAGCAGGCATGACACTAAATTCACCAGCCTCCTCTTGCGACACATCATCAACAATGTCGTCAGAGATGAGTGTAGTATGCACAACAGGGAAAGGAATAGTGCTCGGATAAAAGTCGAGCACCGATTCCTCACAAAGAATCGAATCCACTAGGGGTGGTGGATGCACTGGGAGAATAGGCTCAGCAATGTCGGTGCATAGATCAACCGCACATCCGGTGACCGTATCCATGCCATTCCCTTCAAGATGTGAAGGTGACAAAGATACATAACCGGATGTTGAAGGTGTGCCGCCAGAGTTAGGAGTTGGGACGATCCGGATATCCGGCTCGTCATCCTCATCCAATTGGCGAAGATACTCGGCACAGTCCTTCAAGACATGATCAGTGCTCCGAAAAAACCGGCACTGCCTAGCGGGCTTCTTTGGCACAGCGGGTGCTGAAGCCGAAAAGAAGTAAGACGGTAAAGGCTCAGCAGAGTAGCCATAAGACTTACGCGCACCATATGGAGTATCAGACGAAGTCGGTGCTCCATATGCTGGGCTATAAGAATTATACCTACTATTCTCCATAGGACATTCATCACTAGAGTGGGAGGTAGCTCCACACCAACGGCAACGGAAATTAAGATGTGCCCACATAGTGCGAAGATAATACGATTCAAAAAAAATGCTATTGTGCAAAATACTACACCTAACAAAAATTACTAAAGCAACCTAATTAAAACAGGAAAATGGAATACAAAGAAACAAAACAAAAGAATGCAATATACAAAGGGAAGGGCTTCTCGCTCAGATTCTCCCTCTCCAGAAAACTCACACGTCTGTGTTCCCCGGCAACGGCGCCAAAAACTTAATGGCGCAAATCTCACACACCGCTATAGGCGGTAGCTCGACTGCGACACGAAACGGCAGTGTACGGATCGTTCAAGTAATATAAAACGAGGAGTAATCCCCGAGTATCGAATCTCAAAGGAACACAATAAGGTGGAGTTAACGTTCGAGGAAGGACTTGAGATCGAAGTCCTTTGGAGCGGATGGATGCGGAAATGGGGGATTTGGTTTGCGAATAATAAAATAAAATATTACAAATACTCCTATGCAATGCCGCTATGCAATGCTTCGCTTGGCGGAATGGAGACTAGGCAGGCCTTAAACGCGCTGCGTCGCAAAGGCGGATGGACGAGTAGGCTAACGGATCGAACTATGCAGGCCTTGAGCGCGCTGCTTCGTTAGGCGGGATGGAATACATGGGCCGCTATGCCACGCTTCGGTAGGCGGATGGGCGAGTAGGCTAACGGAATGAGGGTCGCCGGCACCTCTTCGACAAGCATGCCACTAGCAATTGCTAGTGCGGCACCGGACACGGTGGTGGAGTGGAAAATGGATGGCGGCGCACCTCATTCACACATATGAATAATATGATTCCATAAACATGAAATAAACATTAATAAACAAGATTCATAGTGTCATCATCTAAATATAGAGATTACAAACAAATACAACCACACAAGTAGAAGAAAGAGGCAAGAGATACGACCGAATCCGGAGTCTCGTTGTAGATTCACGGTAGGGATCGTCGGGTTGTCAATCCACGTCCTAGCTCGGTCCCAACTGCGTCCGGGGTAGAGGAGGGCTGTCACGCCTCCCAATGGACCCGTCTTCTCCAGCGTTTTACAATCCGGCCACGTCCGATGCGAGGAACTCCTTCCTTGGCGATGAAAATGAGTGTAGAATCTCTTCCTTGAAGCCCTTGGATGATGGAGGAGGCCTAGGGGGCGAAAACCTGCGGAAATGGGCAGAACGGCGGAGCTGGGCGGAAAAACGGCGAGCGTCCCGATCGTGATCCCGCCCTAATTCGCGAACAGGATATTTCTAGGCGCTGAAACGAATACTGCGCACGGTCATTGGCGCACGACCAGTGGGCGTGCGCACTGGAATTCTGCGATCGTGCACGCTGCCTGGACGGAGCCTGAAATGAAAGAAATTTATAAAATACATGTTCGCACGACCAGTGACGCACGACCAGTGGTCGTGCGCACTATCGTAAATGGTCGTGCGATAAGCCAGACAGAACTCATAAAATGGGTGTTAAGTGCGCACGATCAGTGACGCACGACCAGTGGTCGTGCGCTACAGAGCCAGTGATCGTGCGCAGTGTTCCTGTACAGAATTGTACCGGGAACACCTGCACGACTCCTATTCCAGCATACAACACCAGTCTAGCCACTGAAGGTGGCACTTAACACTGCATGAAAACTAGTAACGAAGATGAACAAGAAATAACATCAAAACGGGCCTAGAAGTGCACATAGCATGGAATAACAAATAAGAGCTAAAACAGGGCTAAAGTGCAGTGCATAGACTAGAAAATCGGCCCAGATGAGTCCAAATATGTGTATATAATTGGGACTCATCAGCGGCCTCCTCCTTCAGACCCAGCAGGGGCGGCCTCCTCCTTTAGACCGCGCGGGTAGGCAGTCTCCTCTTTCAAACCGCGCGGGTAGGCGGCCTCCCCCTTCAGACCCAGCAGGGGCGGCCTCCTCCTTTAGACCGCGCGGGTAGGCAGTCTCGTCCTTCAGACCGCACAGGTAGGCGGCCTCCCCCTTCAGACCCAGCAGGGGGGGCCTCCTCCTTTAGACCGCGCGGGTAGGCGGTCTCGTCCTTTAGACTGCGCGGGTAGGTGGCCTCCCCCTTCAGACCCAGCAGGGGCGGCCTTCTCCTTCAGACCGCCCATGGCGGGCGGCCTTCTCCTTCAGACCGCCCAAGGTGGCGGTCTCCATTATTCAGACCGCGCGGGTAGGGATCCGGTCACCGACTCACCGGAGGTGACGACATCGACCCAGAGCCTATAAATAGGACCCTCAACCATGAACAAAGGATAAGCAAGTTGGGGGCATAACTGGCGGCTAGAAATAGCTAGACCGCATCTAGCAGATGCCAATCCGACGATCTCCTAACTGCCAGGTCGGGCGGCCTCAGTAACAGGTCGGGCGACTAGTTCGGGCGGTCTCTACAATAGGCCGCGCGGCCTCAGCAAGCAGCCCGAGCGGCTTACTCTTTTCTTACTCGCAACTCTCTTGTTTCATTTTATTTCCATGTACTAAACACAATGAGATGTAATACAGATTATTAAATAAAGAGAAAGCCCGTCGCAGGAGTGGCATTTGTCGCGGCGGGCAAAGTCTGGCCTCACCGCATGCTAGCAGCTCTCTCTTCTTCTCTCTCAATCAGCTCTTCACTCGCGACTCAAGTAACCAGCTGCTCGCGGCCTCCTTTTCCCCCTATTTCCTCGAGTAGATCGTGGAGGTGCCATTTTGGATTCAACATATATGATCGTAGTTGTTTGAAAAATAATTCATTTGAGATTTATGTTTATTAAAATTATTTTTCAAAATAGATTGATGTTGATAATCATAATGAATTTTATTAAATGAATTCTTTGAAAGATTATAAGAGTGATTGTCTTTCTTTAGAAGTGATTGTTGATAGAGTGGGTTACAATACGTGTTGAATGATTGATTCTTATTTTGATGATTTTCATTTCCACTCTTTCTTATAGACATACTCTTATAATGTGAAGGAAAATATTTTATAGTTTGATTTTCTTGAAAAAGAGTTTCTAAATTTGAGTCATGATTGAAAATATATTGAGACTTATAATAGTGACTCTTAAGAATTTGTGAGGATCATAATTCCTTTCGAAACTAAACTCCTTTTGAGTTGATGTGTGAAAATGGTCCTTTTTAGAAATGATTTTGTAAGTTAATTTATCTTTGTTATTCAAAATCTTATGATGAATGTCATTACTTGAAATTAGAACTTTTTCAACAAAATATTTTAATTGTCTTAACTTACAAGTTAAAGCATCATTTTCAATTATCAATTTTTCATTATGTTCTTTAGAAACTAAGAGCCCTTTTTCAATATACTTGAATTTTTCTTTTAATAGATTGCAATCAAAACAAGGCTTTGAATTTGTAATAAAAGAGCAAGATGGAGAAGCGGCATCATAATTAGATTCTACATTAACATTAGCTTTTAACCTTTTATTTTCTAAACGTAATTTATCATTTGTAATTTTCAATTTCTTAATTTTACGTTTATCAATTTGTAGCATATGTAATGTGGAAATAGAATTTTCCACAAAGAGAGAAGAATTTGATTTACTTACATTGCTATCGAAAGTGGCAAGATTTGAACTTAAAGTTCCTTTAACATCTTTTTGGCACTTCTCTTCCAAAAATAAGATATGTCTTGGTATATTTCTTGAAGGAGAAGGTGGTGCCGTTTGCCAAGTTTGTGGAGTTCAAGGAGCTCGTGGAGGGTCGGCTTGGACTGCGGGTTAAGAAGCTGAGGACTGACAACGGAGGGGAGTTCACCTCTGGTGAGTTCTCTAATTTTTGCAGGAAGGCGGGCATCCGGAGGGAGCTTACTTGTGCGCATACTCCACAACAAAACGGAGTTGTAGAACGGAAGATCCGCCATCTGGCGGAAACCTGCAAGTGTTGGCTGCATGCCAAGAGTATCCCAAAGTCCTTCTGGGTGGAGGGAATGTCTTGTGCTGCCTACGTCATCAATCGGATGCCTCTTAGTCCCATCAATATGAAGACCCCACATGAACTGATGTTCAAGGAAAAGCCACTATGGCACACCTTCGGGTGTTTGGTTCCACCTGCTATGTGCACGTTATAGATGCGCTTCGGACGAAGCTAGATGCGAAGGCAAGGAAGCTAGTCTTCGTGGGTTATGATGACCGGAAGAAGGGCTGGAAGTGCATGGATCCGGAGACGCGGAGATTTGTTGTATCTCGCGACATCGTGTTCGACGAGGTGACATCGTACAAGGGAAGTTCTGGTATTGAGCTACCAGAAAGCAGGGTGGAGGAACCGGAGAATCCTGTGGAAAATCTTCAGGTGGAGCTACCTGTGTCACCAGGTGGTCCATCAATATCTAGTTCTGAGGCGGAGGCATCTAGATCAGGAAGCAGGTGGAGCGATGCTTCGAGTACGTTTGGAAGGGGAGCTAGGGAAGAAGCAGCTGAGGATACTGCGAGGCAGGGGAAGGCGTTGCGGACATCGAAGCGAACTATCATTTCCCCTGATCGCTATACAGGAGGAAACATGGTGAGCTTTGTCTCATGTTTCTTTGCTGGTCCCTTGGATGAGAGGGAGCCGTCGAGCTTTGAAAAGGCCAAAGGCGTGGAACAGTGGGATTCAGCTATGCAGGAAGATATGAGTGCTCTTGAGAAGAATGAGACTTGGTCTCTGGTGCCCAAGTCCAAGGGCATCACCCCTGTGACATGCAAGTGGGTCTACAAGCTTAAGAAGAAGGCTGGCGGCAGTATCGAGCGATACAAGGCTTGCCTTGTGGCTCGGGGGTTCTCGCAGCAATACGGTGAAGACTATGAAGAGACATTCAGTCCGGTGGCAAAAATGACTTCAGTTCGGGTTGTGATTGCCTTGGCAGCGTGTTGGGGGTAGAAGATTTGGCAGCTCGACGTAAAGAATGCATTCTTGTACGGCGAGATTGACAAGGGCATCTTCATGGTGCAGCCGCCAGGCTTCGTATCTGAAGATTTTCCGGAGCATGTCTGCAAGTTGAAGAAGGCCCTATATGGGTTGAAGCAAGCGTCGAGGGCGTGGTATGGAAAGATTGCAGAATATCTCCTATTCTGCGGGTTTGGTGCTTCAGACTCAGACTCAAGCTTGTTCGTCAAGAAGAGCGGGGAGCTTCAAGTCATCGTGCTGCTTTACGTCGACGATATGATCGTGACCGGGAATTCGAAGGAGGAGGTAGTGCAACTTCGGGCAGAGCTATCTATCAGGTTTGAGATGAAGGATCTGGGTGAGCTTCACCATTTCCTTGGACTCGAGGTGCAGAGCAAGGAGAGTGGAGTGCTGGTGTCTCAGGCTGGATATGCGGAGTGAATCGTGGAGAGGTTCGGCATGAAGGAAGGGAAGTGCATCTCTACACCTCTGGAGAAGGCCATGAAACTTCGGAAGGATGAGGGGAGGATTTTGGAAGATCCGCTGGTGTTCCGAGCTCTGGTTGGGAGCTTGATTTATCTAACGATCACTAGGTCGGATATTGCATATGCAGTTGGCAGGGTGAGTCGGTATATGGCGGAACCATGGATGTCGCATCTTCTAACGGCCAAGAATATATTAAAATATGTCAAGGCGACTTCGGATATGGGTCTCCTTTACAGGAGGGATGCGGGCTTCGAGGTGCATGGGTACATGGATGCTGATTACGGGGGAGATTCGGATGATCGGAAGTCGACGTCTGGATACGTATTCATGGAGGGGCCCACAGCTATATCATGGTGCAGTAAGAAGCAGGATTCCGTATCGGTCACAACCACAGAAGCAGAATACAAGGCTTCGGCCTTGGCAGCTCAGGAAGCCATGGCTTAGGAGGTTGGTTGGAGACATCCATAAGGAGGTTCGGAGTCCGACTCTGCTCCACGGCGACAACGAGAGTGCTCTCAAACTGGTAATTAATCCAGTTTGTCATGCGAGGACCAAGCATATCGAGATCGAGCATCATTTCATTCATGAGAAGGTGCTGGAGGTGTCTCTTTCGGTCGAGCATGTTCGGAGTTAGGACAACATTGTTGACATCTTCACAAAGGCGCTGGCAAAGGGGTCGTTCACTCGGTTGAGGAGTCTACTTGGGCTGTTTTCAACTTCCCACTTCAAGGGGGAGTGTTGAAAATGTTGAAGTGGAAGTTTTGGGAGTTGGCGGTCTGGGAGGGTGATCGCGCGGTCTGGTGAGACCGCAGGTCTGGCGATCTGCTCTGCGGTCTGACTTGTCTTAGTCTAGCCGCGGTCTCCTGGCGTGATCGTCATTCTGTGTCCAAGGTGTTGGGGGTAAGGCCGCACGGTCTGGTCTGTGACCGCGTGGCGGGTTGTCTATCTCAGGGTTGTGCCGGTCTGGTGTGACCGCACAGGTTGATTCAGATTTCCAGAAGCCGGTCTTACGGTTATCCAGGTTCCTGGTTGAATTCGCTGGCTAAGGCATGTTAGTTGAGCGGTCTCTATTCGCGGTCTCAGGAGGAGGCTGGCAGGCGAGCAGGTTGTGTTTGATGTGGCATTGGCGAACAAGTTGTGTTCGTGGTCTCGTTGGCGAACATTGGTGGTGGGCGGCTTCATTGTGGGAGTGGCGATCTCCCGCGGTCTGTTGTTGAAGCCGGCGATCTCACCTAAGCAGAATGGTCTGTTGTTGATCGCGCGGGTTGACCGGTTTTGGTCACGTGATCTGGAGGGTGGTGATCCTATCTCATAGGGTGGTGACTGGATCAGGTCTCACACCTATAAATAGGAGCCACTGTAGAAGCATTAACATCGCACCAAGTGTAAGCTGAGCTCGCGTCTAATTCTTGCGGTCTCAATTCTTGTGACCGGTCGGTCTTGCTGATTGAATTTTCCTTGTGCAACTTCTGCGGATTGTGCGGGCAGCAGCGATCACCTCTTCTTCTGAAAGTGTTCGGGCGGTCTCGCGGCTTGCAGTGTGGGTTGCTGGAGTTCAGGAGAATCAGTGGAGTTCAGAAGGAGGTCGCGGAAGCTCAGCGGTCAGGAGTGTTGATCGGTGATCGGCAGAGTTTACTGTCAGGCAGATATCAGAGATCGGCAAGCAGACCGCGCGTTCTGCGGTCTCAGTTATCTTTCTCTTCAGCATTGTATATTTCCCTTTGGTTTTGTGTACTGGCGAAATCATGTCTCGCCATGTATACCTCTCCCTGTAATGAAGATTGTTGTTATCAATAAAGACTCTATTTCCTTCATGTGCTTCTGGTTGTTTGGCTTGTGAACTCTAAGTTGTATGATTCCTGCTCACTCCATAAAGATTCGGAAAATTTCACACTTACCTTAAGAACCCAAATAGGTTTTGGTTATTGGTTCTTGTTAATCCTAATCACAGGATGCTTCAAAATAACACTATTTGCAAGCCTTATACTCTTTTCCCTAGGCACAGTTGGATTGAACCAACAGTCTATGGAAAAGTGGCTAATTTTGCCACAACACCAGCATTCAAATATATTGTACCTCCTTTTTTGAGTCACCTTTTGAGTGGAGTGAGGACGCTGATGATCGGAATGGTAGGTTTCTCATTCTTAGCATTAATTAGATAAATCGTGTGGTTGTGTACATGATGGAGGGTGGGCTGCACAGTTACATGATTCATCTTAGCGATAGGCCTTTGAGGAATAGTCTTTCCATTTCTTTTGATTGTTGGTGTTGTAGAGCCAAACATAAATTATCTATGATTTTTCATCTGGATTTCCTCATGAGGTGCCTTGAAGGCACTCAGTCCAATGTCTGCTCTATTCCTTGAGTTATGTGGCTTTGTTCCACCGGTAGAGCACTCATTGGATAGAAATCCATAAGAGTGATCATGATCATAGGTATTGGTAGGCAACATGACCTCTTGAATAATAGTTTGATATTTGATAGTCTTGCCCTTGTGCGCCTCCTTAGTATATCTTACACCACATCTATATGCTGCAGAAAAATTATCAATAAATGGCAGCACAGTTTTTGGTTTGGAAAACCTAGCCACAAGCTTCCTCTCAATGAGGAGCTTATCCTCAAGATCTTTGATGATCTTGTTCTTCTGACTTAGTGTATCAATTTGCATCTTTGATATCCCTCTTAGCTTGCTGAGGTCATCACTCACTTAGCTAGCTTCTCAGCTTTCTCAAGGAGTTCAGATTTAGCAAGCCTGGGGGATTCAATCTCCTCAACTTGTGCCTTGACAAGCTTTTTGCTTCTTTTAGAGCATCCAACAAGACACCATACTAATCCACTATATCATCTATCCTCATGATCAAACTCAGATGAGGATGATCTTTCAGAATCTGTCTTATAATATTCTACTTCTGTTTCAGAATCACCAGCAGATAAGGGAGCTCTGATTTATACCTTAGCACGTGATTTGGACTCATCTTGACTTTCTTCTGACATAGACATACGCCCAATATAGGCTTCTTCATCAGATTCTAAGGATCTTGAGTCGCTATCAATCAAGGTTTTGTTGTTCTTTGCAATGAAGCTTTTCTCAGCCTTCTTTACTTTATGTGAACCGCTTTCTTCACATCCCTTCTCTTCCTTTCTCTTGGATGGGCATTCAGCTATTAAATGACCTGGTTTCTTTCAATAGTAGCAAATAATGTTAGCATAAGAATGTTTACTCAGTTTAGAATCATACATGTCTTCCTTTGGTTCGTGCCTAGACCTGCCATTGTTATGACCAAATCTTCTGAAGTTGAAATAAAATGGTATATATTTGTCCAATCTTCTTCTTGTCAGCAATTTCTTGAATTTCTTAGAGAACAATGAGAGTTCACTATCAGTCATCTCTGAACATGAGGTGATGGTCTCAGATTCTTCTTGCTCAGCAACCCTCTTCTGTTGATTGGAGATTCTTATCTACTCCATATGGAGCTTTTAGCCTTGAATGCAATAGACTTCTCTGTGGAGTATGATCTGGAGGTTTCCTCCTCAGCTTTCTGGTATTCAGTTGCAGTTTATAGGACAGCAGCTTGCCAAAGAGAATCTAGGGTTCTATTCTTGCCATATTTCCCATTCATCTGATGGCACAGATTTTGATATATCATTCCTTATTGAGGGATCTCAAGAATTTTTTCATTTAGGTCATAATTAGAGAATTCCCTTCCATAAGTCCTGAGATCATTCACAATCTTGAAGAACCTCTCATAGCAGTCTGAGATAGAGTCTTTATTATCCTGCCTAAAAGCTTCATATTCATGGTTGAGGAGAGATTTCCTATCATCTCTAACCTCCCCAGTACCTTACATCAAGACTATTAAAGAATCCCACATTTCCTTTGTTGTTTTACAATGAATCAAGTTTTGAAAGGTAGAATCATATATGGCACTGACTAAGATGTTCTTGTCCCTTTTATCCATAGTGGCCAGAATGATTTCATCCTTAGTCATATTTGCATACTTCTTTGGAACTTACAATTTGGATCAATGGTGGAAGCCTTCATATGAATAAAATGTCCTTCAACTGTTATGAAAATACTTGGATCAGAAGCTTCTATAAACAATCCGACCCTTTCTTTACATATGGCAAAGTTTTCCTTTCTGTAGACTGGTAGCTTTATGGAACTTAGTTCCTTTTAATTCTCTCCTGAAGTCATGGTGGTCGTTAAATCCCTTGGCAGATCGTGTTCAAGCTATTTGGCTTCCTTTTGAACAATATATCTCTAATACCAACTGAAAGAATAGGGATCTGTACCACCTAAAGGGGGTGAATAAGTGTTGTCACTTTTTTATTTTAGTAGTGGATTTAAAAATAAAGCACAAAAGAAAGCAACCACACGCAGATATTTATAGTGGTTCTCCAAGATGGGTACGTCCACTTCCCCCCTACACCTATCTAGCAGTGTGCTAGACTCAGCAAAACTCATTCAAACTCAGATATACTACCAGAGATCTTACATCTCAGAGTACAAAACTCCTACCTCAGGAACAACATCAAGTTCCCTACCTCAGATCCCAATCACAGGATCCTACAACTCATAGTACACAACTCATGTAACTTATATACAACCTTGAATCCTACCTCAGGCTCACACAGAACCCTACACTCAAATCTCAAAGAGATCCTTCAACATAAAGTTTAGTTTTGTTTAAAGCAATACAAATATACTCAAGAAAATGTTTCTCGCAAGGATTAAGTCTTCTTAGGCTTCTAAGCAGATAGCCTTCGCCGGTTCAGCCCAAGATCTTGATTGAATCTTCTTTTAGAAAATCTAAATCAGACTGACCTTGACATCTGAGAACTTCTTTTCTCTGAAATGATTGTGCATGAAGAACCTGGAGCAATCTAGGAGAACTAGATGATTCTTGAATAAATCCCCTTCATCTTCTTGTTCTCAGACTTTGAAGATATTGTCGGCAACCTTTTGATTTTTTTGATGAGAGCACTGTTCTATTGCAGCCGACACTTTGAATGCTCAGAAGATCTGTGATTCTTATGATTAGGATTATGATTGGTGTTTCCATCTTATATCTTATCAGTATTTATAAGAGAGTCAACCCTTAAACTATCGAAACTAGGAATACTTTATGTCAGATATCTCTTTCCTTAAAGGACTAGTCTGATTCTCGCAATCGGCGAGGGCAGAGATTTGAATTTTTGTGACTTGAACTGTCTCGACAACATTTACATTGTCTCGATGATATTTCATCTCTTTTCAACGACATTTGAGTATGTAAGCTGATACTAACCCTTTCAGACTTTGAGTTAACTTCTAATAAGATGTAAAGTCATCAAGCCGATAAAACCTCATCTCGACGATACTTGTGGTCTTCAAGATGATATTTGAATTCAACACGACCAGTATCTTCAAGCTGATTATTAAGCTTATCAAGACTACATTTCAACTTGTCACATCGATAAGACTTAGACTTTAGATTTAAGCTTTTGTTTGGCAACAGTGAAGTCATATCTAGACGATATGAACTTAAACATTCTCAACTCAACATGCTTCTGAATTTTCATGTAGGCTTCTTGACGACAATTTACTTGTTCTCGACGACAATTGACTTGAGTAATTTCAACTTCAATGAAGGGCTTCCAAATGATATTCCTTTATCTTCATGATCATTACTTAGTGTGAGACCTTCTCTATGAATATTCTTAGTAATCAGCACGATGTGTATATACTTCAGCTCTGTCAATATGATAACCATCATGTTGATCTTCTTCAAGACAATATTTGTATAATTGATCCCCGTCAAAGTGATATCGTCTTGAACTGTGTATTATCAAGACGATATATAGGAGCTTGAACTGCCTTTTCTAATCAGGATGGTTTGACTAAGATTGAATGTCTTCAAAACGATGATGGGATGGTCTCGACGATATTTCCAACTTATCAAAATGATATTGGGATGATCTCGATATTTCTAACTTATCAAAATGATATTAAACTTAGAATAATTCTGTGAATTAATTAAGAAACCCTTGAACATGTATTGATCGCATGACTCACTGAGAGTGATTTATATGATTTCATAATGATCCTACACATACCGAACTAGATGATCATCAAACACAAAGTATATTTATCCTTGACTTGATGAATTCTTCAAATCAGGAACATTATGGGCAAGGTTCCCAACAGTGAATACCTGCGGTTGTGATGTGGTGATTTGATGTTATGTTAGTCTCATACACGTTTGCTTAGGCTGTTGTGGGGAACCTTCGGGTGAACCCAACTAACATCATTTGCATACCTAGGTTCCCTTTTCTTTGGTGCTCAACCTAGAAAATTGATTGTCCTTGAAACCTCACCTTGTGTATAGTAGATGTACTTTCTTTATTGTATTATATATTGCATGTGCAGCTTGCTTGCAGATGAGTGGTCCCCTGCCCCAGAGCCGGCTAGAATGGTCAGGGGTGGGATTTTTATGCGGTTTGTGGTCAGCTCATAGCTGACCCTCGTTTACCTCTTATTTATGGATGGTGCAGGTGCTGGTGAGTCAAGCGGAAAATAACGGGTTGAATCCCAAAGTTATGTTGGCCCTAGAAGGCCAAACTATTTATTGTTTTTTCATGTATTGTCGGTCTGCGTGTCGAAGTGTGTTTAGTATTTGATACATTGGATGAATGTAAGGCCTTAAGGTCATAACTCTATTTTGATGACATTCTATAGGTGGACATTCTTGTATTATTTTGGTTTAATCAAAGCTTCCGCTAGTGCTTTTTATACTCTCGTGTAGTCTTATTTTTTTGTTTATAATCTCATAATGCTTAGCTTGTGTGCTCAATATGTCGTGGGGTCCCGGCCGGGCCTATTGTTATATTTTTTGTACAGGTAGGGTGTTACAAACTCTTTAGTTGTCACCACCCTAGGAGCGGCAGCAGTAGCAACTCCTGCAGGATAGCAGTGATTCCAAGACGATGACTCAAGATCCACTTGTACTACTACTCTGACTACCACACCATAGGATGATTTGTGAGACGTGAGGATCTACATTATATTATAGTTTTAAAGCTCATTGTTGTGTCTTAGCCCATCCATCCACTTGTTTACTTACACTATATGGATTGTATATTGTTATATTTTATGTGATGTGTTCGTTGCTAGTTGAACTTCCTATTTTGATACTTCCGTTATATAAATTGAAAGTTGTGTGACGATGTTGCCTTACAAGTGGTAAGTGTCATGTGGCAGAGGTTGGTCCTTTACTGGCATTACCGTAGGGCAATTACTCTGGGCATAAGACTCTCCTTGGTAGTGCCTAATTCCTAAGAGAGGCGTCCTACAGTTTGTGGTTAGATGGGTTGACATAATTTTGAGTAATGTTGGCAGATGCAGGCAAGGAGAATTCATCAGCTAGAGCAGGGATGGGTAGTGACATCAAGAGCAATTGTTAGGGTGCATTGAAGTTAAGGTGGTCCGACGATAATTTTTGTAGATTTGGTATCTACAAGTGCTTGAGCGTCAATAGATGGGTAGAAAACTATTCCACTGGCATAGTTGGTGCATCGACAGATGGGAGCATTAGTAGTTGTTCTAGCTATTGAAGCATCAATTGATTAAGCAGTCATTTCAGATGCTAAAATGGGTGATGGGAATGGACGATGAAATGAGAATTTGCAATGTAGTTATTGGAGCATACAATGAAACTGCTAAAACAAGTAATGATCTTAGTGACACGCATGATTATGGAGAAGAAAGAGGTGGGACGATGAGGGAAAAGGTAATCTTATTTGTAAAGTTTCTAGGTTATGTTTAAATGTCATAGTTTGTTCATGTTCTATATAGTTTATATTTCCGTGTCTTTATTTATCTGGCAATGCTTTTAGATGGATTGATTTATTTAGGATTCCTTTCAACCGGTGAATTCCTAGTAGCTTCTTGATCTCACTTCTCCATAATTCTCCAAAAAATGCCCACAAAAATGCTATGTTTGCCAATTGATATCTTGCACCAAGTTTTTAATGGTCAAGCAGTATGTTACATAGGCAACACTTCAAAAGAATCTTGACTATTATTTTATATCGGGATGGGCTACTATTTTGATTGAATTACCCATGGGAATCAACTCACTACTATTTATTTAATTTGAAATTTTGCACATTAACACAATTGTAGGAACTATGCATTAAATTAAATTAGATCAAATTTGCAAAGAACTACTCGAGACCAAAATATATCATCATTCCATTAAAAAGGATATTAAGAAAGAATTTAAAATATATAATTCAAAAAAGATAAGATATATTAAAAAAACCTCCAATACTACGGATTTTTTAATTACATTTTGCAGGAAATGATGTAAACATAAAGGTACATACTCTTATGGTGGGATAAGACCAACAACATGTTGGTTTAAAAATGCTTTGAGATAAAATAGAAAGGACGAAAATGCAGTCATAAAACAAGTTTTTTGCAACTAGGCATATCTTTATACCTTTGACAACCTCAAAACTTTTGTATGTATACCCAACAAAACTTAGTTCTTTGGGAGTTAGTAACATATGAACACAAACTAATCAATTGTGCATGAACCAAAATAAAAATAAAAACAATACATCGTGTTATCACTAAGAACAAATATGTGGTAGTAATCTTGTAGAATACTTGCAAACCTCAAGCGTTGGAAAATCATAATGTCAATACATAGTAATGGTCAAAAAGACATTTTACAATGACAAAAGTTTCAAAGCACATAAGTTGGAAGATCATAGCTTCCTCGAGGGTCCATAACTTATTCATCTTGGATTAAGATCTAACTGGATCATGAAGGCATGAACATAATATCAAGCACATCAAAAGAAAAAAATGATGCATATCCAAACGAAGGTGAAGAAGAGGGTGCTCGAAGCATTGCGAATAACATTTTTAGGAGTGACACTGTTGGTCATACTCAAGTCCAAGAGGTAGTCTCTAAAATGTGATCTCTTGGGAGTGTTACAATAGTTTAAAAAGAGAATAATTGGACCGTCGCTTCAAAAGTAATGTTAGACATAGACGGTTACATTCAAATACAAGAACTCTGGTGTTGTGGACTTGTCTACTCTACTCTACTAGAGCTTAGTACTAGATTGTAATGACATAGTGACTGAATAAACTTTAATTATCCAAGGGGTAATTCTATTTTATATATTATTTCCTATATTAGCTCGGTAGCAGAACAATTACGTCATTTTCGTAACATTTCATATTTGTTGTGCTTTAATTATGGGCATTGTTAAAGGCAAACTAAAAACGGCTATCCATACACCAAATAACTTACAAATATCAATTTTAAATTAGTTCCAATTTTTTTAAAGGTAAATCATAAAATTGTTATCCGCACACCAACATAACTTCAAATTCTCATCTAAACTTAGTTCATAAATTTTCTACGGGCAAACCATAAGTCGCATGCCAGCGGCGAAAACCCATCTTGATTCTCTCTCGCGCCAAGTCGAAACCTTTTCGCATTATATAATGAGTTGTTTACTCAGTATATTGATGATTAAAAATATTTTGAGAGCGCCGCAAAAGCTTTTCGGGGCGCGGGTAGAATTCGACGGGCGCGTTCGAGGCGTCTCGCGAGTACTCCTACTTCAAGGAACTAACCATTATCCTACCTATCGAGATGATAGAAGTAATGTTCTTTCCTTCTTTCGGAATATCGACGACCACGTCGCGGCGGTGGCGCTGAATTCAATTAATTTTATAAATAGAAAGGGAGAGTTTTTGCGAAGCTTTCGTATCGTTATTATCCAAACTAATCATTCGAAAAGGCAAGTATACCTTATCGCGTATAGTATAGGATATTTTTAGAAAATATCAAGGTCGTATTTTTCCAAGGTCGTGTCGATTATTGTTACTTTAGAAATACGCTATTATTTTATCGAAAAAATCGATTGATTTTTAAGTTTGCAATAATTTAGAAAGCAAAAATGATGACAATCGCGGGCTTGGTGTGCATGTAGCAAAAACCAAGAAAAGCGATAGAAAAGAAAAGAACACACTAAATGAAAAACTCACTCACTCTACGGGAATTTAAATGACTAAAATTAAAGAATGCAATAAAGTTATCTCATATACGCACGCACTCTACGGAAGTTAAAGAAAGCAAAAAAGCTAAGCTATGAAAGCTTTAAAATCTAATTATGAAAGCATTAAAATCAAAGTTATGAAAGCATTAAAATTAAAGCATTAAAATTAAAGCATTAAAATTAAAGCATTAAATCTAAATTATGAAAACAATAAAATTAATCTCATACACACACACACACTTTCATAAATAAAAAAAACTGAAATAAAAACAAAAACAATAAAATTACCCTCATACACTCACACACTCAACATAAGCAAAAGAAGAACAAGAAGAACAAGAAGAGCAGGAACAAAATGCTCTATAGATTATATATATATATATATTACAACTTTTTAAAGAAAGTCTAAACTTGGAAAGCTCAAACAAGAGCAAGAAAATACATAAAAAAAGACTCACAAACACTCACAAAAAAACTAAAATAAAGCTCACAAGAACACTCAAAAAGACTCGCAAGAACACTTACTTAGGGTTCTAAAATATATGAACCTTTTAAACAAGGGAGGAGCCCCCTTATTTATAGACAAGAAGGGGGGCTGCAATTAGTAAAAAAATTATTTATGGATTTAATGGGAAGCATCTTGAGGTTCTAGAAGGAGAGTGTGCTGGACAGCTTGCTGGAAGGACTTGAGAGAGGTGTGTTTTGACTTGAGCAGGTTGGGGTGCGGATAGTGGGCTTGGAGGCATCTGGAAGGAGAGTGCTGGCGGATTGGCTGAGAGGGATTCGTCGAACGCAGATCCAGTTTCATCGAACGTCTGGACTGAGAGAGAGAGTTCGTCGAGCGCCTGGACTGAGAGAGTTCATCGAACGCAGAGAGAGTTCGTCGAACGCCGAGATGGTTTCGTCGAACGCCTGGACGGAGAGAGTTCGTCGAACTTAGAGCGCCTTTCGTCAAACGCAGATTGCCTTTCGTCGAACGCATGCAGACATATATATATTTATTTATATGTTTAATTTACATAGTCGTCGAACGTCTGGAAATATATATATATTTATATGTTTATATAATATATATATATATATATATATATAATATTTATAGTTCGTTGAATGCCTGGACTGAGAGTTCGTCGAACGCAGCTCTGGATTCGTCGAACACAGCTCGGGGAGAGTTCGTCAAACGCAGAGCGTCGTTCGGCGAACACAGTTCTCCTTTCGTTGAATGCAGCAGACATATATATATATTTATTTATATGTTTATATATAATATATTGGCAAAAATATGATTTTAGTCTGGACTGAGAGTTCGTCGAACGCAGCTCTGGATTCATCGAACGCAGCTCGGGGAGAGTTCGTCGAACGCAAAGCGCCGTTCGTCGAACGCAGATTGCCTTTCGTCGAACGCAGCAGACATATATATAGTTATATACTTTTATTATTTATACATCTTTATATACTATTATTATTTATTATATATATGCTGCTATTATTTTACATTTATTATACACATATATACATATATATTTCATTATATTTATAATATATACATTATTATTACTATGTTATTATTATACTATACTACTATATTATATGTATATTTACATCATATTTACATATAAATATATCATTATTTATTATATTTACATATATTTATTTTCACTTATATATCTATATATTATTTTTATTTGTTAGATTTATATATATATTTATACATATACATATATTATACATATATATTTTATTTTTATACATTAGATAAAACAAGTAATCATTTCAATATTTTACATGCAATATATACAATATTACCCAAAATTATGCTAAAAACTATACTAAAAATATGTATAATTTACTATTCATCAAATACCCCCATACTTAAGCTTTTGCTATTCCAGAGCAAAAGTAAGAGATACCCTTAAGACATTAATAGAATTTCTAATTTACCAAAATTTTATTTAATCGAAAGTAAGCTTGAAATAAATTTAGGAGATTAAAAGAGGTAAGTCCTATATTGTGATAAAGATTTAAAAAGAGCGAAAAAGATTTAGTCAACAAGACTTCTAAAGTTAGCTAAGTAGCGACCTAAATAATTGTAATAATGAGCACCATGATTAGAATAGAATTATAAGAACTTTAACTTTTTAAAGAATTTTTTTTAAATAATTAAAACTTACTAATTATGCTCTCTCAATTTTTTTATTTATATCTAGTTTTCAATTTGATTGGCTGGGGGGTAGGGAGATCTTGGTAGGAGAAGAGACTTTTGATTTGGGGTGATGAATTTTATCCTCTCACCCCACTCAATTTTTTTTGTTTGGATAGAGAGGGGAACGAAATCTTATTCCCATATAATTAAAAAAAAATTTCAAAAATACCCAATGCCTATGTTTACAGAACGAAATCTTGTTCCCAATGACATAAGATCTTTTCCTTTAATTAATTGGGCGCCTATATTTACGGAATGAAATCTTATTCTCATTGACATAAGATCTTTTAAATGAAATTACCAAGGAAATGGAATAATAGGTAAGGGGTTTAGAAATTTCTAGATTTTATAAATTAAGAAAAATTTTGAGAGAAGTTTTAATAAATTTAGAATATTCCTAAAGTTTCACAAGTTTGAAGTAGGAATAATTAAAGTCTAAAGATGGTCTGCCAAAATAATACAACAAGAAGCTATTTAAGGTAAACTTGAAGTAGTGCTAAAAAGTTTGTTCTCTAATTAAATTAAAAACACAATGTATTCTTTACAACTAAAATTCCAAAGATCTAAATCTTACAAACTATGATACAAATAAGGGTTTTTGGCAAATCAAAAATAATGAAAATGCTTGTAAATAAACTCAAACTAGTTTTAGAAATAACAAAAAGCTAAGTAGGGGTTTTATTCTATTTTTTTTGGATTTGGGGTTTTTTAGATTTTTTTTTTGAATTTTTGAATTTTTCTATTTTATTTACAAAGTATGAAATAATAAATTGGATTTTTGGGTTTTTTAGAATTTTTTTGGATTTTTGTTTTTTTTATACTTTTTTGGATTTTTCTAAGTTATTTAAGATATGAAACAAATTATATTATTAATAAATTTTTGGTTTTGGGGTTTTTAAATTTTGTTTTTTTTTTCTAAGTTTTTGAAAATAGTTATGTACAAAATAATTAGATTTTTGGGGTTTTGTGTTAAAAAATATTTTGGATTTTTTGATGTTTTTGAAAATAGGAAATGGGGAAAATACCCCCATACTTAAAACCCAACATTGTCCTTAATGTTGTATTTTAAGTATGTGGAAGCAAAAATCAAAATGCGTAAGAGCTTCCTCGGGTCGTTTATTTTAGTATGAAAGTATAAATAAGAGTAAGAAAAAGAAAGAAAAAATTTATTTATTTATTTATTTTCGGTTTTGGGGTTCATAGAATTTTTTTGGATTTTATTTAAATTTCTTTATTATGTACAAAATAAACTAAGTATTCAACTCATCAAAAAAAATTTTTTGTAAGTTTTTTATTTTGTTAATTTTTTGGTTTTTTTTTGTTTTTAGAATTTTTTTGGAATTTTTTTTAAAGAAAATTAAAAAAAGAAAAAAGGAGAAAGATAAGATAATTTTTTCTTTTTTACTTAAGCCCGGGTAATGGATTAGATTTAAGCGGGCGTTTTCGAGGAGTCCCGCGAGTAATTCTACTCCGAGGAACTAACCATTATCCTACCTATCGAGATGATAGAAGTAATAGTTTTTCCTTCTTTCGAATTATCGGGAGAAGCTCCCGGGCGACGCTGCCTAAATCTTTTTTAGATAAAAAAAAGGACTTATTGTTTTTTTAATTTACAAAGTAACTTTTTATTATATTTTGGTGTTTTTTATTAAATAAACTATATCATTATGTACAAAAAATAAGGTAGATTTTTTTTCATGATTTTTATAATTTTTTTGGATTTTAGAGTTTTTTTTCTTTAAAAAATTATGAAAATGTTATTTACAAAATAAGGTAATTTTTTTTCATTTTGGGGTTATTATATTTTTTGGATTTTGTAAGATTGTTTTGTTATGAAAAAGGTATATACAAAATAGAACAGAAATATTTTTGTAATTTTAGGAGTTTTTTTGAAAAAAAAAATTAGATTTTATAGAAATTTTTTGAAGAACAAACAAAAATAATAATGATAAAATTAATAGCGATTTTTTTACGAAATAATGACACTTCTCCCCGGCAACGGCGCCAAAAACTTGATGATTAAAATTTAAATTTGCAAAAGCTTTTTGTGATGAGATTAGAATTAAGCGGGCGTTTTCGAGGAGTTTCGCGAGTACTCCTAATTCGAGAAACTAACTGTTATCCTACTTCGATGAATAGAAGTAACGGTCTTTCCTTCTTTCGGAATATCGACGATTACGCCCCGGCTACGGCGCCGAATTCTCTAAATATGTAAATAGAAAAGGAGAGTTTTGCAAGTCTTTGTATCGTTATTATCTAAACTAATCATTCGAAAAGGCAAGTATACCTTATCGCATATAGTATAGGATAGTTTTTTAGAAAATTATCAAGGTCGTATTTAGATCCGGGTCTGTTGAATACTTCTACTTTGAGAAAATGAGCTATTGTTTTATCGGTGAAAACGTGAATTAAAGAAATTGAAATTACAGAATTGAAAGACAGAAATGCAATCTCTACCCAAATAGGTAGAGGGGAAATAAATGCGTGAGCAAGTTCTACCCAAACTGGGAGACCGGAAATAAATGCAGTGCAAGTTCTACCCAAATGGGTAGATGGGAAATAAATGCATGACGATAAAATAAAACTAAGCTATTAAACGAAATAACGAAAACATAAACAACGAAACAAAAAAACAACGAGAACAAAAAATAACGGAAACGAAAAAACGATGAAAACATAAAACAACGAAAAGAAAATAACGAGAACGAAAATTACAAGAACGAAAGTTGCTTTGAAACGAAAATAAACGAAAACATAATCTTTGGCTCTAATCTCTACCGTGTCAAGGAAGAAAAAAGAACGAAAATTATGACGGCGAGTAAATTCAAATCAAAGCGAAAAAAACAATATTATTACGGCAATAAATAAACTTAGCCAAAGAAAAGAAAAATGCAGAAATTGAAGTGCAGATAATAAATCTAAGTTATGAATAGAAATGACAAGATAGAAATGAAACTAAATTATGAATTGAAATACAATACAGAAATGAAATTGCAGAAATGAAACTACGCTATGAATTTAAAATTGCACAAAATAAAAACTAACTTTATTTATTGCCATAATGAAAAGATTACAAGAAATAAGAAGACAAGAAATAAAAATTACAATAAATAAAAACATTACAACAAAAAAGAAAAGAAAAATACAAAAACTAAGGTGGAAAAGAGTTGGTGGAAGATCACCCAAAAGGGCAATCCAAGAGGGGGGATTGAAGAGGGGGTCAGCCTCTATTTATAGACAAAATTGGGCTGCATTTAGCAAAAAAAAAGGGTTGAGGAAGGTGCTAGAAGAGCAGCTGGTGGTTTGACTAGAGAAGCCAATTTTGACTTGAGAGTTGTGGGGTGCGGATAGAGGGCAGACAGGTTGAGCTGGAGGGCTGGAGTTGCGAGATGGCAGGTCTACTGGAGTGAGCTGGAAGGTCTGTTCTCAGCGGTTCGGAAGGCAGAGAGTTCGTCGAACGTAGAGAGAGTTCGTCGAACGCAGAGAGAGTTCGTCGAACGGAGAGAGGGTTTCGTCGAACGCAGATCAGAGAAAGAGATTCGTCTAACGCCTGTAGAGAAAGTTATTTATATATATATAATATTTATAGTTCGTCGAACGCCTGGACTGAGAGTTCGTCGAATGTCTGGAAATATATATAAGCTTTTCCCGGCAACGGCGCCAAAAACTTGATAATTAAAAATATTTTGAGAGCGTCGCAAAAGCTTTTCGAGGTGCGGGTAGAATTCGGAGGGCGCGTTCGAGGCATCTCGCGAGTACTCCTACTTCGAGGAACTAACCATTATCCTACCTATCGAGATGATAGAAGTAATAGTCTTTCCTTCTTTCGGAATATCGACGACCACTCCTCGACAACGGCGCCAAAAACTTGATGATTAAAAATATTTTGAGAGCGCCGCAAAAGCTTTCAGGGGTGCGGGTAGAATTCGGCGGGCGCGTTCGAGGCGTCTCGCGAGTACTCCTACTTCGAGGAACTAACCATTATCCTACCTATCGAGATGATAGATGTAATATTCTTTCCTTCTTTCGGAATATCGACGGCCACGTCGCGGCGCCGGCGCCGAATTCAAATAATTTTATAAATAGAAAGGGAGAGTTTTTGCGAAGTTTTCGTATCATTAATATCCAAACTAATGATTCGAAAAGGCAAGTATACCTTATCACGTATAGTATAGGATATTTTTAGAAAATATCAAGGTCGTATTTTTCCAAGGTCGTGTCGATTATTGTTACTTTAGAAATACGCTATTATTTTATCGAAAAGATCGATTGATTTTTAAGTTTGCAATAATTTAGAAAGCAAAAATGACGATAATCGCGGGCTTGGTGTGCATGTAGCAAAAACCAAGAAAAGCGATAGAAAAGAAAAGAACACACTAAATGAAAAACTCACGCACTCTACGGGAATTTAAATGACTGAAATTAAAGAAAGCAATAAAGCTATCTCATATACGCACGCACTCTACGAAAGTTAAAGAAAGCAATAAAGCTAAGCTATGAAAGCTTTAAAATCTAATTATGAAAGAATTAAAATCTAAGTTATGAAAGCATTAAAATTAAAGAATTAAATCTAAATTATGAAAGCAATAAAATTAATCTCATACACACACACACACACACTTTCATAAATTAAAAAAAAATTAAAAAAAAACAATAACAATAAAATTACCCTCATACACTCACACACTCAACATAAGCAAAAGAAGAACAAGAAGAACAAGAAGAGCAGGAACAAAATGATCTATAGATTATATATATATATTACAACTTTTTAAAGAAAGTCTAAACTTGGAAAGCTCAAACAAGAGCAAGGAAATACATAAAAAAAGACTCACAAACACTCACAAAAAAGCTAAAATAAAGCTCACAAGAACACTCAAAAAGACTCACAAGAACACTTACTTAGGGTTCTAAAATATATGAACCTTTTAAACAAGGGAGGAGCCCCCTTATTTATAGACAAGAAGGTGGGCTGCAATTAGTTAAAAAAAGATATTTATGGATTTAATGGGAAGCAGCTGGAGGTTCTAGAAGTAGAGTGTGCTGGACAGCTTGCTGGAAGGACTTGAGAGATGTGTGTTGTGACTTGAGCAGGTGCGGATAGTGGGCTGGGAGGTATCTGGAAGGAGAGTGCTGGTGGGTTGGCTGAGAGGGATTCGTCGAACACAGATCCAGTTTCGTCGAACGTCTGGACTAAGAGAGAGAGAGTTCGTCGAATGCCTGGACTGAGAGAGTTCGTCGAACGCAGAGAGAGTTCGTCGGATGCCGAGAGGGTTTCGTCGAACGCCTGGACGGAGAGAGTTCGTCGAACGCAGAGCGCCTTTCGTCGAACGCAGATTGCCTTTCGTCGAACGCCTGCAGACATATATATATAGTTATTTATATGTTTAATTTACATAGTCGTCGAACGTCTGGAAATATATATATATATATATATATTTATTTATTTATTTATTTATTTATTTATATGTTTATATATAATATATATATAATATTTATAGTTCGTCGAACGCCTGGACTGAGAATTCGTCGAACGCAGCTCTGGATTCGTCGAACACAGCTCGGGGAGAGTTCGTCGAACGTGGAGTGCCGTTCGGCGAACGCAGTTCTCCTTTTGTCGAACGCATCAGACATATATATATTTATTTATATGTTTATATATAATATATAGGCAAAAATATGATTTTAGTCTGGACTGAGAGTTCATCGAACGCAGCTCTAGATTCGTCAAACGCAGCTCGGGGAGAGTTCGTCGAACGCAGAGCGTCGTTCATCGAACGCAGAGCGTCGTTCGTCGAACCCAGAGCGCCGTTCGTCGAACGCAGATTGCCTTTCGTCGAACGCAACAGACATATATATAGTTATATACTTTTATTATTTATATACATCTTTATATACTATATATATATACTATTATTATTTATTATATATATGCTGCTATTATTTTACATTTATTATACACATATATATACATATATATATCATTATATATATAATATATACATTATTATTACTATGTTATTATTCTACCATACTACTATATTATATGTATATTTACATCATATTTACATATAAATATATCATTATTTATTATATTTACATATATTTATTTTCACTTATATATCTATATATTATTTTTATTTGTAATATTTACATATATATATTTATACATATACATATATATTTTATTTTTATACATTAGATAAAATAAGTGATTATTTCAATATTTTACATGCAATATGTACAATATTACCCAAAATTATGTTAAAAACTATACTAAAAATATGTATAATTTACCATTCATCATATATGCATGCACAATAAATGTTAATCGACAAAGAAGTGTAATAAGATGTATATAATCATCTTTTTATCTTTCAGAAATTTTCAAAGGGTAATATAACATAACAAGCGGCTCTTGAGACTACAGTGTCAAAAAATAAAAATAATAATTGTGCAGAAAATTTAATGATCATACTTTACTCAGACATAAATTTAGATTGTCAGTTAACTTCTGTGATTAAAGCATGAATGCTGAAATCAGAATTTTTATTCCTTCCTGGATCAGACCTTGTTTATTCAAAAAGCTAAATTAGCTGAAAAATCTTTTGTGTCTTTATAGACGCAATTACTCACCATTTACTTTCTTTTTTCCCTTTGAGTCACTTTGATTAGCAACTAACCTCAAAACCCTCTCAATGGTTTAATGACAAATTTTCTAATTTTAAATTTGATTTGTTGTTAATAATATCAGTTTTTCGTTAACAGATTTGTTTTCACCAAGTAATTTCCAAAAAGTATGATTTGCTGTTATTAATGTTGTTCCCATATCCATTTTTGATTTGCCTTTAACAATGCCCTTAATTATAGACAGAGTAGCTAAAATGTGGAATTATTCACCCTTCTCGTTGTAACATCCCCAGAACAACTAGACCCATAAGGTGCATTTTGTCATGACATGGTCATGACATTTCTCTAAGAGGCCAAAATGGCCTTAAGAACCAAGGTGAATAGGTAAAAATCACCTTGGTGTGCAAATAGTCAAATTGAGCCCAAAGCTTAGGGCTTCATAATTGAGCTTCAAAATGACAAGTGTGTTGGAACATGTTTTCCGAACTCCTTGGTTTGCTAATAACAAATCTCGGGTGTGTTTGATACTATTTTCTCTATGGTGTGCAGGTATAATAGGTATGCAACTATGCTAATTATTGTTTGGAGCTCAGAATGAATAGTCTAAAAAAATCACTGTCGTCTGCGACAGCTAGATATCACCGACGACATCCCAGTCTCAGCGGTTTCCAATCTCAGCGGTTTCCAGTCTCAGCGGTTTCCAGAAAAATCACTATCGTTTGCGACAGCTAGATATCGGAATCCGACATCCCACGTCTCAGCGGTTTCCACACGTTCTGCAAGTTCCATCCAATGTCGGAATTCCGATATCAATGTCGTCGACGACAGCTCCACGTCTCAGCGGAAACCGTCACGTGGCGCGCACACTTCGTTTGCATGGGACACGTGTCAACTGGAGGAGATAACGTCGGCGGACGACAACTAGATGTAGTCGACGACATCAAGATTTTATATATTGACTCATTTTTCGTGGAGGAGAAGTTACACACTATTCTGGAGTACAATTCCCGAGTGCTTTTCATCAGAGAGCTCTTGAAACTCTAAGAACTCCCATTTTGGCAAGAACGTTCAAGAGCGAAGAAGAGACGGTCCGTGCGCAGTATCTCAGGCAATCTTTGCAAGGATTCAACGTCGTCTTCAGAGCTTCATATTTAGGGAGTTTCATTTCTTAATCTCTATTTTGTAATTTATTTTATCATCTTGTAATCCGTAAGGGAAATCGCCGCCTTGTGCATGGCGTCTAAGTCTGTGTGTGGCTTAGGGGAAATCGTCGCCCTGTGCATGACGTCTAAGTCCGTGTGTGGCTTAGGAGGAAATCGCCGCCTTGCGCGTGGCATCTAGGTCATTGTAAGGCTTAGGAGTAAATCGTTGCCTTGTGTGCAGCTTCTAGATCATGTAGAGATCTAGGGGGAGGCTAGTAGCAAGATCTAGGAAGAGATTCGCTAATAGCGGGCCGGTCCTTGGTTGAAGGACCGGTAAATTGAAAAGAATTTTATTTTTATCATAGCCTTGATTTTAAGATTTATTAAGATCGACAATTCTTTGTATTCATCACTTGTAAAAATAAAATTTGATTTCCAATTTCTCATGATCTTCTAAGTGCTTATTTAAGTTGTGTAAAAATCTACTTGTTTATCCGTTAAAATTATCATAATATATTAGAAAATTTTCAAAGTAAATTTTCGCCCTTATTCACCCCCCCCCCCCCCCCCCCCCCTCTAAGGGCGCCGCAAGATCCAACACTTGGTATCAGAGCGAGGTTACTACAAAATAGCTTTACCACCGGGAGTAATGGCGCATAACGATCCCGCATATGTAGAGGGCCAAGGGATTAGTCGACCACCTTTATTCACGGGCATGGACTATAACTATTGGAAAACATGGTAGAAACGAGTTATACTCCACCGACATTAGTCCTTGGTAGTGTAACAATGGATTAGCCTAAAGATAAATGGGATGATACTGATAAGTTACAATGTAAGTATAACGCAAAAGCAATGAATGCTCTATTTTGTGCGTTAGATAGAACTGAGTTTAATAGGGTATGTGCATGTGAAACTGCGTTTGAAATTTGGAAATTATTAGAAGTTACTCATGAAGGTACTTCGCAGGTGAAGGACTCCAAACTGTTCCAACTCGAGTCAGAATTTGAAAAATTCAGAATGGAGGTTGATGACGACGTCGATACGATGTACACCAGATTTACCAAGATCGTCAACAATTCCAAAGTCCTTGGAAAGAATTTTTCAAATAGAGATTTAGTTAGAAAAATCTTAAGATCACTTTCCCTGAAGTTCAATCCGAAGGTGACCGCCATCTCGGAATCTCATGATCATAAGACTCTTCAACTAGAGAGTTTAATTGGAAATCTGAAGACACATGAAGTGGAACTGAAAATACAACAACAAGAGTACAGTGTGGAGCCAAGAAAGAAGGCATTGGCACTAAAGTCTAAGAAAGAAGTTGAGAGTGAGACTGATGGAGATGAGGAAGAAGATGAAGAAAGTTTGTTTGTGAGAAAATTTAAGAAGTTTATGAGAAATCTGCAAGGGATGAACACTTTTAAGAAGTACTTTAACAAGAAGGATTTTTCATATAAGAAGGGAAAAGGAAAGAGTGAAACTGAGGAAGATGATGAGCGTCCACCACCGGAATGTTATCATTGCAAGAAAATTGGACATATAAGGAGCAAGTGCCCAAAGCTTCTGAAAGAGTAAAAAGAGAAAGGGCAAAATAAGAGATACAAAAAGAAAGTTCTAAAGGCGGAAATATGGGACGACACATCATCGGAAGGAGAAAATTATTCAAGTTCCGAAGGTCATGAAGAAGCAAATATGTGCTTAATGGGAAAAAGCGACGCATCATCTGAGAATGATTGCAGTGTCCAGAGCGACACTGAGGTAACTCCCCCAACTTATGATGAGCTTTATGATGAATTTCTCCGTACTTGTAAATTTTTCCAAAAAAGTCTTAAAGATGTTGATAGTCTAAAATCTGAAAATAAAATTCTTTCAAAAGAAAATAGAAAACTAACAAATGAATTGAAAGTTCTTGGGAAGGAGAAGATTGCATGTCAAAAGTGTGATCGCTCTTTGATAAGAATTAAAGAATTAGAACTAGAACTTTCTAAATCCAAATCCAAAGTAGATTTTCTTATCAAAGAAAAGAGGGATTTAGTAAGATCTTTGAAATCTTCTTATTCACAATTGGATAATAGCAAGAAAGGATTTTCAAATCGGTGTGTTATGTTAGTCAAAGAAAACACCGCTTTGAAAACTCAAGTCCATGATTTAAACTTGGCTATAAATAAGTTTGGAGTTGGCCGAAAATCACTAAATATGATATTAGCCAACCAATGCCATGGAACTGCTAAGTTTGGACTTGGATACGTTACTGGAGGCTATCGGAAAACGACAGCCACTGTCGCCGACGACAGTGAAAATTCCAGTAAATGGAAAGCTAATAATGAAAATAAGTATAATACGACTACTGCAACATCCTCTTCCAGTAATAGTCCACAGAAAACTTTGACAAGAGTATCATCTCTCTTTGTTGCATGTGCCAAATGTAATAGATTTGATCACATCACGGACTCTTGCAGGAAGAAGGGATCATGTAATATTAAGCAAGTCTGGGTACCTAAGGCGTCCACCTATACTATGGGAGGAACTACTTGGGTAACCAGATCTTTACTCTCATCATCATGTTAGGTATGCAAGCAGGCTAAGGATAAAGAAGATGTGTGGTATTTGGACTCTGGTTGTTCAAAGCACATGATGGGCAATAAATCAAAGTTCCTTAGCCAGGAGATGAAGAAAGGAGGAGTTGTAATGTTTGGCGAAAATGGAAAAGGAAGGATCATGGGAGTTGGCGAAGTTGGTAACGATTCTTTCAAAATCTCTAATGTTTTATTTGTAAAAGGTTTGAAACACAATTTAATATCTATTAGTCAATTATGTGATAGAGGATTGAATGTTTTATTTGAGTCATCATCAAACCTTTGCAAAATAATAGATTCAAAAACTCATGAAGTAATTTTTACCGCACCAAGAATTCATAACATTTATATGATTACCTTCCATGAACTTTCTCATTCATCACTTAAATGTTTTATTTCAAAGAATGATGAGTTAGAATTGTGGCATAGGCAACTAGGACAATCTAGTACTAAACTTGTAGTGAAACTTTCCAAAAACAAATTGATTAAGGGTTTACCCCTATTAGATGGAAAGCTTTCTTCATTGTGCTCGCCATGTCAAAAAGGAAAATTTACAAAATCATCTTTTAAAAGCAAAAATATTATGTCTACTTCTAGGCCTTTGCAATTAATTCACATGGATTTGTTTGGTCCAATTTGAACTCAAAGTCTAGGAGGTAGAAAATATACTTTTGTCTTAATTGATGACTATTCTCGTTTTTGTTGGACCATTTTTCTAGTATTCAAATTTGATGTGTATATTGAATTCACTAAGCTATGCACTCGCATTCAAAATAAATTAGATTTACAAATTAAATGTATACGATCAGATCATGGTGGTGAATTTGATAATGAAAAATTTATTTCATATTGTACTAAATTTGGGATAAAGCATAAATTTTCCGCTCCTCGTACACCACAGCAAAATGGTGTAGTGGAAAGGAAATATAGAACACTTCAAGAACTAGCACGCACTATGTTATCTGAATTTAAACTACCAAAATATTTTTGGGCAGAAGCTGTTAGTACTGCATGTTATGTTATAAATCGTGTCATGCTACATCCTATGTTGAAACTTACTCCATTTGAATTATATTTTCAAAAGAAACCGAATGTATCTTATTTCAAAGTATTTGGGTGTAAATGTTTTATTTTAAATACAAAAGATACTTTAGGTAAATTTGATGAAAAATGTGACGAAGGTATTTTCATTGGTTATTCTTCAACTAGTAAGGTTTATAGAGTTTATAATAAACGAACTAAAGTAGTTGACGAAATAATTCATGTTAAATTTGATGAACTTGTTCCATGTGTAGTGGAGAATAAATCTGCAGGCGATGGTGAAGAACTTCCGTTGAAAAGAAATGATGATGAAGAAGACATACTTGAAAATGAAAAAGAAGAAGAAGAGGAAGAAGTACAAAAAGAAGTTGAGGAATTTGTGCCACCAAGCGAACTTAGATTCACTACTGATCATCCGCAAGACTTGGTCATTGGAGAACCTACAAGAGGGGTAAGTACACGTGCTTCTCTACATGATTTATTTTCAAACCTTTGTTTAATTTCCAACATAGAACCAAAAGATGTTTCAACCGCTTTAAATGATGAATCTTGGTTTTTAGCTATGACAGAAGAACTTAATCAATTTGAGAGAAATAAGGTTTGGAAGCTTGTAGAAAGACCTAGTGATCATCCTATTGTAGGAGTAAAATGGATTTTCAAAAATAAATTAGATAGTGAATCTCGGATTACTAGAAATAAAGCTAGGCTTGTAGCAAAAGGTTATGCTCAAATTGAAGGAATAGATTTTGATGAAACCTTTGCACCTGTAGCACGTCTTGAAGCAGTTAGGATTTTCATTGCATTTGCTAGTTATAAACGATTTAAATTATTACAAATGGATGTTAAAACTGCATTTTTAAACGGGTACATTAAGGAAGAGGTTTATGTCGAACAACCACCTGGCTTTATTAATGATAAATATCCTAATCATGTTTATAAGTTATATAAAGCTCTTTATGGTTTGAAACAAGCACCCCGAGCATGGTATGAAAGATTGATGCTCTATTTATTAAAGAATGATTTTAAAATGGGTAGTGCTGATTGTACACTCTTCATTAAGTATGTAAATGACGACATCTATCAGAACATCAATATCTGTAGAAAAACACTCAAAAAATCTCTGATCTCAAAAAATTATGATCTTTATTGCTAATATCAAGCATGAATGAATTCTATTATTTAGAATTATTTACAATGTTACAATTTATTTCTTCAAATTACTATGAACATTATTTTGTTTATCATGCTTTGATATATCTATTTAAAGTGCATCAATTGTATTGACAAATATGTGTAGAACCAAGCTTAGCATACCTCTAAGTATGAGTAAATGTATTATGATTGATAATGATACATTTCACTCACTTATTTTGGTAATCAACATGTGTGTTTAAATCTAAAAATGCTTGTTTGTGTTTTGTATTTGTACAATAAATTAAAACTTGCATAAGTTTATTACCTACACTACATTTGAATTGCACTTATGATATTTTGAAAAGTGGTTAAGTTTCAAAAATTGTGGTTTTGCAAACAAGTGTATTCGGAGAATGTTGTCGCACAAATGTGAACAAAAAAATTATATATGTAGACAACTATAACTCCACCAAGCACTACTTGAACCTCCTGATAAGTCTTCATAAGCATTGTGAGGTTGAGCACCTTGGAAAGAATAGTAAAGTGTCTTGTGCAAACCTTGGTTTTTACACCATTTTTCTCTAACTATATGTGCATTAAAGTGTGTGAATGAAAATATACTTGTGTTTTATTGTGCACTTTACTCTACACATGTCTTTTATTTTGTGATTTAAATCCATTGTTAATATTGCTCAAAATACACTTATGTGCACATCATTATTTTTCATAACACTTCTTCTCATGAGTATTGGATTCTAATGCTATCTCTATACCACTCTTTATATAAGAAATACACTAGATAACCTAGCATGATCTCTACAATGTTTTTGGTATCTCTTACACTTCAAATTCAGTAGCATTGTAGTATATTCTCTTTCTGATATATTCATATCATGCTTGATAAATTTATGAACACTTATGAGATTTGACAAAGGTTACAACATCTTTACAATTTGAACTCAAACTCATATTTATACTTATGATTTTTCATACTTACAATCCAATGTTTCTGATAATCTCCCGCTAGCCTAAATCTCGTATTTATTTCTTGTGAAAACTCTACACTACTATGTTTAAACTCTTAAACACTACCTTTATTACAAAAGGTCATTCATGGTTCCTCAATCCTAAAGATTGCATCATTATTTCCCTAACCCTAATTTATTTTAATAATACCAAAAGGGGGAGAATTATTCTTATAAGAAAGAAAGAAATCATTCCTAAACACAAGAGGTAGTACATACTTAGGGGGAGATTATATATAAGGAGTTGAACATCCTAAACACATTAATTTCTTATCCTATGTAGGGGGAATACACACTTAGGGGGAGAATACTTATATGGGAACTTCATCCGAATAACGTCATCGCACAACCAATTATTTAGTCTTGCTTATCTTATATCACTTAATAGGACACTCTGATTTCTTTCAAAGTGGATTTGTTATTATCAAAAGGGGGAGATTGTTGGAACATGTTTTCTGAACTACTTGGTTTGCTAATAACAAATCCCGGGTGTGTTTGATCCTATTTTCTCTATAGTGTGCAGGTATAATAGGTATGCAACTATGCTAATTATTGTTTGGAGCTCAGAATGAATAGTCCAGAAAAATCACTGTCGTCTGCGACAGCTAGATATCGCCGACGACATCCCAGTCTCAGCGGTTTCCAGTCTCAGCGGTTTCCAGTCTCAGCGGTTTCCAGTCTCAGTGGTTTCTAGAAAAATCACTGTCGTCTGCGACAGCTAGATATTGGAATCCTACATCCCACGTCTCAGCGGTTTCCACACGTTCTGCAAGTTCCATCTATAACGCCTCAATTTCAAGGAGAATGATTTTGGTCTGCGAATAGTAGAGTTTGGGGTGCGGATAGGGGGTTGGTGTACGGATAGCCAATTGTGCTAGGGTTTTAAATAAAAACCCTAAGCTAGCCCTCCTTCCCATTACCCGACCCCTCTCCCTTTTTCTCGGTTTACTGGAGCAGCCGCAAAGCCTACCTCCCCGATCTCCCCTCCTCCCTCTCGATCGCTCCTCCCCTCGGATCTCTCTTTCTCGCCGCCTCCTAGAGCAGGGAAATGCCGCCCCGATCCTTCTCCTATCCCTCTTTCCCGTCGGCAAGGAGGAGCAAACCCCCTCATCTCCCTCTCCTCTCCTTCCCGTCGCCTGGAGCAAGGAGCCTCCCCGGTCTACCCTATCTCCCTCCTCTCCCATCGGCCTGGAGCAAGGAGAACCCTATCTCCCTCCTCTCCCGTCGGTTGGTGCAAGGGAAGTAAAGCCCCTCCTCCTCTCTTTGTCCCGGCCGCCGCCGGCTAGGAGAAGGCCGACCCATTTGGGTTGGGTGTTGCTGTGTGCGCAACCGTGGAGCTCGTGCTTGACCGACGAAGTGCGAGGAAGAACTCACGTGGTCATTTCGGAGCTCAGACTGGTGTGTGGAAACCAAATCTGTGGCGTTCAACCAATGCCTCAGAAGCGCACTTCAAGGGTAACGATCTCTTCTACCCTCATTTGAATGTGTCCTAGTCCTTTTCCGTGCATCGTTGAGGCCCCTACCCAAAAGGGTGAGGTCGTGGCCTCCGACGGGTCGATTCGTGTTATCCCCGTCAAATCTTGCATACATGTAGAGTCCATGCGTGAAATAGACGTAGGCGCGCTGTGTGAAGCCCATCCGAGACGGTTCGTCTGGATTGGTGATGCTTTTTGATATTATGCATGCCGGAGAAAACTCCGTGTTGATATCCTGCTTCATAGGATTAGAGGGTGCTACTGCATGCGCAGCAACGCCTGGGGGTGTGCCCCGGGAAGCACCCTAAGTTAGAACAGAAATGGAGCTTTTGTTCACTACCGCCGGCGTTAGCGTTATCGCCGGGTGGTAGCTCCCAGACTTGGTTCTGGTAATTTTGTGCGTTCTGAGGCAGTGGGAGTGCTACTGCATGTGCAGCAATGCCTGGGGGTGTGCCCCGGGAAGCACCCACAGCTAGAAGCCAAAATGGGGTTTCTGTGCGCTATCGTCAGGCGTTAGCGTTAACGCCGGCGATAGCTCCCAGACTGAGTTCTGGTGATGTTGTTGTGCCCACCTGTTGAGAGGACCTGAGGCATGTGTGCCCGACCTGTGAGGGTGTCCTGTTGGATGACTTAGCGGCCCATAGAGCCGGCTAATTGAGAATACCTAGGCTGAGGGGACGCCATACCCGCTTTTCGTGTTGTACAATGAGAGCTGTGAACAACGGGCATTTGGCGAACCTGAAACCGCACCATTGCAGCACCTGATTAGTAAGTCTCGTACAGCATGTTGGGAAGCAATGGGAAAGAGTCTTCGGACTACGGGATGTTCATAATTAAAGCACGAGAGAGCCCTGGTATTCGGGCCACCGACTTTAGCCTCGAAGGGCAAAGCCATCAAGAGTGGATGGTGGTGGAAGGCGGAGTACTGATGCGCAAATCCTGTACACCGCTATAGGCGGTAGCGAGACTGCGATCCGAACGGCAGTGAACCGGTCATTGTCAAGTAATAATATGAGGAAGTAAATCCCCAAGTATCGAATCTCTCAAGGAACACAGTAAGGTGGAGTTAACGTTCGAGGAAGGACTTGAGATCGAAGTCCTTTGGGTCGGATGAATTGCGGACACGGGGGTTGATTTGGTTTGTGGAAAATAAAGAGAAAAAGCTACAACTACTCCTATGCAATGCCGCTATGCAATGCTTCGTTCGGCGGGATGGAAGACTACGTAGGCCTTGAACGCGCTACTTCGTAAGGGCGGATGGACGAGTAGGCAAGCGGATCGAACTATGCAGGCCTTGAGCGCGCTGCTTCGTTAGGCGGGATGGAGTACGGGCCGCGATGCCACGCTTCGGTAGGCGGATGGACGAGTAGGCTAGCGGAGTGAGGGTCGCAAGCACCTCTTCGACAAGCACGCCACTAGCAATTGCTAGTGCGGCATACGAACGTGACGGCGGGATGGAGGATGGAATGGGGCGCACCTCAAGCACACAAATAAACAAAAAGGGTATTTCACATAGACATGAAATAACTTTAAATAGCAAGGTTTATAGTGTTCTTCATCAAAATACAAAAGATCTAACTAGTACAACAATCAATAAGAAGAGAACAAGGCAAGAAATCGACCGAATCCGAAGGCTCGTTGGAGATTCACGGTTGGAATCGCCGGGTTGTCAATCCGCGTCCAAGCTCGGTCCGCAACTACGTCCGGGGTAGAGAGAGCTGTCACGACTCTCCAATGGACCCGTCTTCTTCGTGTCACGATCCGGTAGAGGTTGCAAACTTCCTCTTGCTTGATGGTAATGGCGGCTAGGTCTTCCTTTGGAGCTCTTGGATGAAGGAGGAGGCCGAGAGGAAACTCCAGCTCAAGATTGGCGTGAAGAGCAAGCCCGGAGCACCTCCATATGGTGGGCGATGGTGGAGGGGCGAATCTGGGCGAAACCGGGCGGAAAACGGCGGCTGAAATTCGGGATCTAACCTAAAATCGCGAGCAGGTCATTTTATAGGCGCTGGAATAAACAGTGCGCACGGTCATTGGCGCACGACCAGTGGTCGTGCGCACTAGAATCCTGTGATCGTGCGCTCTGCCTGGACGGAGCCTGCAAAGACAGAAATTATAAAATAACATGTTCGCACGACCAGTGGCGCACGACCGGTGGTCGTGCGCACTATCGTAGGTGGTCGTGCGCACTGGTTGAAACAGAACTCATGAAATTGATGATAAGTGCGCACGAACAGTGGCGCACGACCGGTGGTCGTGCGCACTATCGTAGATGGTCGTGCGCACTGCATCAAACAGAACTCATGAAAAAAGTGTTAAGTGCACACGATCAGTGGCGCACGACCAGTGGTCGTGCGCAATAGAACCAGTGATCGTGCGCAGTGTTCCTGTGCAGAATTGCACCGGAAGCACCTGCACGACTCCTGTTCTAGCGTACAACCACGAATCCAGCTACTGAAAGTGGCACCTAACAGTGCATGAAAACTACTAATGAAGATAAACATGAAAACACACCAAAATGGGCCTAGAAGTGCACATAGCAAGTGATAACAAATATAAGCTAAAACAAGGCTAAAGTGCAGTGGAATGACTAGATAAACGGCCCAGATGAGTCCATATATGTGTATATAATCGGGACTCATCACACCCCCAGACTTACCTGTTTGCGCGTCCCGAGCAAACAAATTCTAAGCGAACGGGGAAAGAAAAGTAGATGGCTTAAAACTACAATATAGAGTACCATGCGAAGTCGCATACTCACGTGCATAAGAAGAATAGTAGAGAAGATTTCTGATTATATAAACAGTCTATATATTTTTAAAAGAGTAAAAGCATATTACAACTACTCAAAATGGTGAAAAGCGGTGAATCGTTCGGTCATGCATAAGGAGAAAGTAAACTAAACGCTGAGATGAGCATTGCTCAAGATTGGGACGCCGGACAAACTCCACTGAAATCCATCGGTGTCGGTGACCATAGGCTTGCCCGGTCACATTCTCTCCACGGCACTGGTTTGACTCAAATGCGTGAATCAATAGGACTTTAGGTTTTAAATGAGGCTTGGGTTTAGGTGAGGAAAAACAAAGATAAAAACGACGGCTAAAGCACTAAACCCAAATGAGCTAATGCAGGAAACTATCCTCATTCACCACACAAACATGCGGGTACACAACACCCCCAGACTTGGACTTAACAGCATGGGTGCGTGCACCGCCTACTCCCAAACATAAATCTATACATAAAGATTTTCAAGTAAACATTCCTTCTCTTTCCTTTCTTTTTAACTTCTTTTCTTTTTCTCATTTTTTTTCTTTTCTTATCATTTTCAGCAAATAAACAAAAGGACACATCCACATCTTCACAAACATATTACCACATCAACAACCCAACTCATGAAAATAATAAACAGCTAAAGCTCAAATTTTGGGTGTGCGACTAGGATTGGCTTTTGGGCTTTGGTGAAATAAAAGTGGGGCTGAATCAAAGAACGGGTAGGCACAACTGGGCTAGCGAGGATATAGCGGTAGGGATAGGCACAAAGGCTCAACCGGGCCAAAATGATGGCCTATATCACATTCACACAATTGACTAACCGTATACCCATGCTTCAAGAATCGCTTGGGGCAAGTTCTAGCCACCGAGAAAGATTCTCCTTTCTCCCGACTCAAGCAATACGAATCTAGCGATCGTATACACACATCCCTATGCTACCGTTTGATTCCACCGAATTCACCATTTGAGTAGAGTAAACAACATTTATACTAATAGAAAAAATATAAAACCATAAGTATAAAGAGAAGTCTAATCTACACGAATTTCTATGCAACCGAGCACTCGACTAGGAGCACTACTAGAGTCAACATTTTACTCTGTTGCATAGTCCTAAGCCATCACCTAGACTTTCCCAAATAAGCAGAAGAATTAAATTCACTACAGAGCACGCATACAGACGAGTACGCGCTCAAGTGGGTGCTGTGGTGTGCAATGAAAATAAACAAAACATTTTAAATGAAATCTTCTAGTATGCAGTGCAATAGTGCACGTGAGCGGTTAAACAAAACTACTCTCCCCCAGACTTAAACTAAACAATCCACAGAATATATGACATGAAAATCAGAAAAAGCTAGGGAAAGAGAGTACCCAGTGCTCAGAAATGAGCACACCAGAAGATTGGCGTTGAAACCACGACTAAGCTGCAGCATCCGCCATCCAGAAGAAGTACCTGCAGGGGTCAGCTCCGCAAAACAAAAGAAACAGAAAAAGATAAACTACAATACTACAGCTAACTAAACAGGATTGAATAAAATAAAATGCATGAAAAGTAAGATAACTACTGGGGTTATTGTCATCCCAGCACGACTTATTCAGATTTTGTACAGTTCTAGCTTATAGGCCTATGAAAAGAAAAGTGCACAGGTAACTGTTCTAATATGCGCATCGGTAGCGGGTACCGATACGAAGACAGAGCAGTCACCCCTCTACCTAAATATAAATACCTGCTCCTCACAGGTAGAGGGTAGAGAATGTAAGAAAAGGAGGAGGCCTGGTCCTCACTCATCTCACAAAACACATCCTTGCCTAGCAAGGTATCGTCAACAGGGAGGCAGCAGGAGGAAAAGGCAATGGGTGGAGCTTCCTCAACGGAGGGGGAATAAACCTCCTCACATGAGAGGATACTCTCATCATTGACTTGAGCAAAAAGCTCCAAGTCCTCCTGGGGCACCTGTAAAGACTCAACCTGCACAGGCTCGGAAGAAGAAGGGGGGTCCAGAAAGAAACGAGAAGAAAAACGTAAATCATCAACAATCTGGGGAGTGATCCCGGTTTCACTCCCAGCAAGATCCAAGGGTAGATCGCTATCATCATCGTAAATATCATAGCGAGGGGGACTTGAGAACTCAGGAGCCTCAGTGGTGATTTGGACCTCCTCGTCCCATGAAGAAGTGCAACCCTCCTCATCAGAGAGAGTATCCTCCTCATCCCACCGAGGTGCATCATCGTGTTCAAAGTATTCATTCTCCCCCTCAGGGAAAATGACATCCTCATCCCACTTTGGAGCACCCTCTGAGTCAGAAGCATCGCCCAGTTCCTTTACTTCGATAGGATCATAAAGAATATGTGTAGAAAAATCATGCAAAGAAACTGGAGGGACAAAAATATCCGGTTCCTCCGCAAAAAGATCTGCTAAAGCCTCCCCGATGGAAAGAATACTTTCCTCATCATACTCAGGTGCATCTAGGAGCTCCCATTCCTCTCCTTGTTGGCTAACAGATGAGTGATCATCATCACTGAGAGTGAAGCCATAAACAGGGAGTGAGGAGTCCGTGCACGAGACAAGCTCAGGGGCAGAGGGCACAATTGCCTCCATGGGTAAAGAATGAGCGATAGGGACAATGTTGTCCTGAGTGGAGGAGTGGCGGTCAGGCTTGAAAAGACTAGGACAGTCCTTCAATTCATGACCCTCTCCTCGACACAACAAGCAAACAATGTTCCTACACTGCCTAGCATTTAACTCATTCATTTGGTCTATATAATAAACCATCTTATCATTAAAGCTAGGGGAAATATCCCATGACGACATTTTCAAAATTCAAAGCAGATAAAAAGAAACTGAAATTCTTTGCAAGGAAATCTACACAACTAATAAAACTTCTTGGATTAGACTTGCCTAAAACTTTAAAATAAGAGGGAAAGAAATAAAAACAAGCAGTAAATAAGTAAAAGCAAACAAAAATTAAAAAGGCGGCTATACACACTGGAAGAACTACTATCTCTCGGCTCTCCCTCTCAAGAAAACTCACACGTCTGTGTTCCCCGGCAACGGCGCCAAAAACTTGATGCGCAAATCCTGTACACCGCTATAGGCGGTAGCGAGACTGCGATCCGAACGACAGTGAACCGGTCGTTGTCAAGTAATAATATGAGGAAGTAAATCCCCAAGTATCGAATCTCTCAAGGAACACAGTAAGGTGGAGTTAACGTTCGAGGAAGGACTTGAGATCGAAGTCCTTTGGGTCGGATGAATTGCGGACACGGGGGTTGATTTGGTTTGTGGAAAATAAAGAGAAAAAGCTACAACTACTCCTATGCAATGCCGCTTTGCAATGCTTCGTTCGGCGGGATGGAAGACTACGTAGGCCTTGAACGCGCTACTTCGTAAGGGCGGATGGACGAGTAGGCAAGCGGATCGAACTATGCAGGCCTTGAGCGCGCTGCTTCGTTAGGCGGGATGGAGTACGGGCCGCGATGCCACGCTTCGGTAGGCGGATGGACGAGTAGGCTAGCGGAGTGAGGGTCGCAAGCACCTCTTCGACAAGCACGCCACTAGCAATTGCTAGTGCGGCATACGAACGTGACGGCGAGATGGAGGATGGAATGGGGCGCACCTCAAGCACACAAATAAACAAAAAGGGTATTTCACATAGACATGAAATAACTTTAAATAGCAAGGTTTATAGTGTTCTTCATCAAAATACAAAAGATCTAACTATTACAACAATCAATAAGAAGAGAACAAGGCAAGAAATCGACCGAATCCGAAGGCTCGTTGGAGATTCACGGTTGGAATCGCCGGGTTGTCAATCCGCGTCCAAGCTCGGTCCGCAACTACGTCCGGGGTAGAGAGAGCTGTCACGACTCTCCAATGGACCCGTCTTCTTCGTGTCACGATCCGGTAGAGGTTGCAAACTTCCTCTTGCTTGATGGTAATGGCGGCTAGGTCTTCCTTTGGAGCTCTTGGATGAAGGAGGAGGCCGAGAGGAAACTCCAGCTCAAGATTGGCGTGAAGAGCAAGCCCGGAGCACCTCCATATGGTGGGCGATGGTGGAGGGGCGAATCTGGGCGAAACCGGGCGGAAAACGGCGGCTGAAATTCGGGATCTAACCTAAAATCGCGAGCAGGTCATTTTATAGGCGCTGGAATAAACAGTGCGCACGGTCATTGGCGCACGACCAGTGGTCGTGCGCACTAGAATCCTGTGATCGTGCGCTCTGCCTGGACGGAGCCTGCAAAGACAGAAATTATAAAATAACATGTTCGCACGACCAGTGGCGCACGACCGGTGGTCGTGCGCACTATCGTAGGTGGTCGTGCGCACTGGTTGAAACAGAACTCATGAAATTGATGATAAGTGCGCACGAACAGTGGCGCACGACCGGTGGTCGTGCGCACTATCGTAGATGGTCGTGCGCACTGCATCAAACAGAACTCATGAAAAAAGTGTTAAGTGCACACGATCAGTGGCGCACGACCAGTGGTCGTGCGCAATAGAACCAGTGATCGTGCGCAGTGTTCCTGTGCAGAATTGCACCGGAAGCACCTGCACGACTCCTGTTCTAGCGTACAACCACGAATCCAGCTACTGAAAGTGGCACCTAACAGTGCATGAAAACTACTAATGAAGATAAACATGAAAACACACCAAAATGGGCCTAGAAGTGCACATAGCAAGTGATAACAAATATAAGCTAAAACAAGGCTAAAGTGCAGTGGAATGACTAGATAAACGGCCCAGATGAGTCCATATATGTGTATATAATCGGGACTCATCACACCCCCAGACTTACCTGTTTGCGCGTCCCGAGCAAACAAATTCTAAGCGAACGGGGAAAGAAAAGTAGATGGCTTAAAACTACAATATAGAGTACCATGCGAAGTCGCATACTCACGTGCATAAGAAGAATAGTAGAGAAGATTTCTGATTATATAAACAGTCTATATATTTTTAAAAGAGTAAAAGCATATTACAACTACTCAAAATGGTGAAAAGCGGTGAATCGTTCGGTCATGCATAAGGAGAAAGTAAACTAAACGCTGAGATGAGCATTGCTCAAGATTGGGACGCCGGACAAACTCCACTGAAATCCATCGGTGTCGGTGACCATAGGCTTGCCCGGTCACATTCTCTCCACGGCACTGGTTTGACTCAAATGCGTGAATCAATAGGACTTTAGGTTTTAAATGAGGCTTGGGTTTAGGTGAGGAAAAACAAAGATAAAAACGACGGCTAAAGCACTAAACCCAAATGAGCTAATGCAGGAAACTATCCTCATTCACCACACAAACATGCGGGTACACAACACCCCCAGACTTGGACTTAACAGCATGGGTGCGTGCACCGCCTACTCCCAAACATAAATCTATACATAAAGATTTTCAAGTAAACATTCCTTCTCTTTCCTTTCTTTTTAACTTCTTTTCTTTTTCTCATTTTTTTTCTTTTCTTATCATTTTCAGCAAATAAACAAAAGGACACATCCACATCTTCACAAACATATTACCACATCAACAACCCAACTCATGAAAATAATAAACAGCTAAAGCTCAAATTTTGGGTGTGCGACTAGGATTGGCTTTTGGGCTTTGGTGAAATAAAAGTGGGGCTGAATCAAAGAACGGGTAGGCACAACTGGGCTAGCGAGGATATAGCGGTAGGGATAGGCACAAAGGCTCAACCGGGCCAAAATGATGGCCTATATCACATTCACACAATTGACTAACCGTATACCCATGCTTCAAGAATCGCTTGGGGCAAGTTCTAGCCACCGAGAAAGATTCTCCTTTCTCCCGACTCAAGCAATACGAATCTAGCGATCGTATACACACATCCCTATGCTACCGTTTGATTCCACCGAATTCACCATTTGAGTAGAGTAAACAACATTTATACTAATAGAAAAAATATAAAACCATAAGTATAAAGAGAAGTCTAATCTACACGAATTTCTATGCAACCGAGCACTCGACTAGGAGCACTACTAGAGTCAACATTTTACTCTGTTGCATAGTCCTAAGCCATCACCTAGACTTTCCCAAATAAGCAGAAGAATTAAATTCACTACAGAGCACGCATACAGACGAGTACGCGCTCAAGTGGGTGCTGTGGTGTGCAATGAAAATAAACAAAACATTTTAAATGAAATCTTCTAGTATGCAGTGCAATAGTGCACGTGAGCGGTTAAACAAAACTACTCTCCCCCAGACTTAAACTAAACAATCCACAGAATATATGACATGAAAATCAGAAAAAGCTAGGGAAAGAGAGTACCCAGTGCTCAGAAATGAGCACACCAGAAGATTGGCGTTGAAACCACGACTAAGCTGCAGCATCCGCCATCCAGAAGAAGTACCTGCAGGGGTCAGCTCCGCAAAACAAAAGAAACAGAAAAAGATAAACTACAATACTACAGCTAACTAAACAGGATTGAATAAAATAAAATGCATGAAAAGTAAGATAACTACTGGGGTTATTGTCATCCCAGCACGACTTATTCAGATTTTGTACAGTTCTAGCTTATAGGCCTATGAAAAGAAAAGTGCACAGGTAACTGTTCTAATATGCGCATCGGTAGCGGGTACCGATACGAAGACAGAGCAGTCACCCCTCTACCTAAATATAAATACCTGCTCCTCACAGGTAGAGGGTAGAGAATGTAAGAAAAGGAGGAGGCCTGGTCCTCACTCATCTCACAAAACACATCCTTGCCTAGCAAGGTATCGTCAACAGGGAGGCAGCAGGAGGAAAAGGCAATGGGTGGAGCTTCCTCAACGGAGGGGGAATAAACCTCCTCACATGAGAGGATACTCTCATCATTGACTTGAGCAAAAAGCTCCAAGTCCTCCTGGGGCACCTGTAAAGACTCAACCTGCACAGGCTCGGAAGAAGAAGGGGGGTCCAGAAAGAAACGAGAAGAAAAACGTAAATCATCAACAATCTGGGGAGTGATCCCGGTTTCACTCCCAGCAAGATCCAAGGGTAGATCGCTATCATCATCGTAAATATCATAGCGAGGGGGACTTGAGAACTCAGGAGCCTCAGTGGTGATTTGGACCTCCTCGTCCCATGAAGAAGTGCAACCCTCCTCATCAGAGAGAGTATCCTCCTCATCCCACCGAGGTGCATCATCGTGTTCAAAGTATTCATTCTCCCCCTCAGGGAAAATGACATCCTCATCCCACTTTGGAGCACCCTCTGAGTCAGAAGCATTGCCCAGTTCCTTTACTTCGATAGGATCATAAAGAATATGTGTAGAAAAATCATGCAAAGAAACTGGAGGGACAAAAATATCCGGTTCCTCCGCAAAAAGATCTGCTAAAGCCTCCCCGATGGAAAGAATACTTTCCTCATCATACTCAGGTGCATCTAGGAGCTCCCATTCCTCTCCTTGTTGGCTAACAGATGAGTGATCATCATCACTGAGAGTGAAGCCATAAACAGGGAGTGAGGAGTCCGTGCACGAGACAAGCTCAGGGGCAGAGGGCACAATTGCCTCCATGGGTAAAGAATGAGCGATAGGGACAATGTTGTCCTGAGTGGAGGAGTGGCGGTCAGGCTTGAAAAGACTAGGACAGTCCTTCAATTCATGACCCTCTCCTCGACACAACAAGCAAACAATGTTCCTACACTGCCTAGCATTTAACTCATTCATTTGGTCTATATAATAAACCATCTTATCATTAAAGCTAGGGGAAATATCCCATGACGACATTTTCAAAATTCAAAGCAGATAAAAAGAAACTGAAATTCTTTGCAAGGAAATCTACACAACTAATAAAACTTCTTGGATTAGACTTGCCTAAAACTTTAAAATAAGAGGGAAAGAAATAAAAACAAGCAGTAAATAAGTAAAAGCAAACAAAAATTAAAAAGGCGGCTATACACACTGGAAGAACTACTATCTCTCGGCTCTCCCTCTCAAGAAAACTCACACGTCTGTGTTCCCCGGCAACGGCGCCAAAAACTTGATGCGCAAATCCTGTACACCGCTATAGGCGGTAGCGAGACTGCGATCCGAACGACAGTGAACCGGTCGTTGTCAAGTAATAATATGAGGAAGTAAATCCCCAAGTATCGAATCTCTCAAGGAACACAGTAAGGTGGAGTTAACGTTCGAGGAAGGACTTGAGATCGAAGTCCTTTGGGTCGGATGAATTGCGGACACGGGGGTTGATTTGGTTTGTGGAAAATAAAGAGAAAAAGCTACAACTACTCCTATGCAATGCCGCTTTGCAATGCTTCGTTCGGCGGGATGGAAGACTACGTAGGCCTTGAACGCGCTACTTCGTAAGGGCGGATGGACGAGTAGGCAAGCGGATCGAACTATGCAGGCCTTGAGCGCGCTGCTTCGTTAGGCGGGATGGAGTACGGGCCGCGATGCCACGCTTCGGTAGGCGGATGGACGAGTAGGCTAGCGGAGTGAGGGTCGCAAGCACCTCTTCGACAAGCACGCCACTAGCAATTGCTAGTGCGGCATACGAACGTGACGGCGAGATGGAGAATGGAATGGGGCGCACCTCAAGCACACAAATAAACAAAAAGGGTATTTCACATAGACATGAAATAACTTTAAATAGCAAGGTTTATAGTGTTCTTCATCAAAATACAAAAGATCTAACTATTACAACAATCAATAAGAAGAGAACAAGGCAAGAAATCGACCGAATCCGAAGGCTCGTTGGAGATTCACGGTTGGAATCGCCGGGTTGTCAATCCGCGTCCAAGCTCGGTCCGCAACTACGTCCGGGGTAGAGAGAGCTGTCACGACTCTCCAATGGACCCGTCTTCTTCGTGTCACGATCCGGTAGAGGTTGCAAACTTCCTCTTGCTTGATGGTAATGGCGGCTAGGTCTTCCTTTGGAGCTCTTGGATGAAGGAGGAGGCCGAGAGGAAACTCTGGCTCAAGATTGGCGTGAAGAGCAAGCCCGGAGCACCTCCATATGGTGGGCGATGGTGGAGGGGCGAATCTGGGCGGAACCGGGCGGAAAACGGCGGCTGAAATTCGGGATCTAACCTAAAATCGCGAGCAGGTCATTTTATAGGCGCTGGAATAAACAGTGCGCACGGTCATTGGCGCACGACCAGTGGTCGTGCGCACTAGAATCCTGTGATCGTGCGCTCTGCCTGGACGGAGCCTGCAAAGACAGAAATTATAAAATAACATGTTCGCACGACCAGTGGCGCACGACCGGTGGTCGTGCGCACTATCGTAGGTGGTCGTGCGCACTGGTTGAAACAGAACTCATGAAATTGATGATAAGTGTGCACGAACAGTGGCGCACGACCGGTGGTCGTGCGCACTATCGTAGATGGTCATGCGCACTGCATCAAACAGAACTCATGAAAAAAGTGTTAAGTGCACACGATCAGTGGCGCACGACCAGTGGTCGTGCGCAATAGAACCAGTGATCGTGTGCAGTGTTCCTGTGGAGAATTACACCGGAAGCACCTGCACGACTCCTGTTCTAGCGTACAACCACGAATCCAGCTACTGAAAGTGGCACCTAACAGTGCATGAAAACTACTAATGAAGATAAACTTGAAAACACACCAAAATGGGCCTAGAAGTGCACATAGCAAGTGATAACAAATATAAGCTAAAACAAGGCTAAAGTGCAGTGGAATGACTAGATAAACGGCCCAGATGAGTCCATATATGTGTATATAATCGGGACTCATCAAGTACACCAAAGTGTGCCTGAGAGCACGAAACGTGGAGGTCATTCCCACGTTTGTGATTGATGCATATGTATGAATTGTTTTGGGCCGCGTTAGCCGCCTCATTCTGCTATATATATATATATGTTGTGACGCTCTTGCAGGGACGAGAAACTGCCACCCCTCGAAGGGGTGGGGTCGTTATAATTTGGTCAGCTTTAGCTGACCGTTGCCCTATTTTGCCACCGTTTTTGGTGGGCTGGTTGTACAGGTGCTGGACCGAGCGGGAACATAGCGGGCTCATAGCAGGCTGAAGCCCTAGTGCTGTTGCGACCCTTGAAGGCCTTTTGATGTTCTTTTGCTTTTCATGTATGGCCGGCCTGCGCGCCGATGTTGGTAATTTGTAAGGCCGTAGTGCCTAAATTTTGTTGTATAAAACATTTATTCCTAAGTAATAGAAGTGGACATACCCGGGTTCGGGTTTTGTGGTATATATGTCTTGTCTCTCTCTTTTGCTTCCGCATAGAATGCTCGGAGTTAGGTTCGTTGTTTAGGGTCATTCGATATTTCAATTAAGTGACGTTCCCGTTTGTTTTGTAGTATATGGCGTGGGGCCCCGGCCGGACCTTCTGTTATATGCTCCCGAACGGATGGAGATGTTACAAATTGGTATCAGCTTCTAGGGTTTCGTGTTCTTCTAAGGAATTCGTGGATGAATTCTTTTAAGGGGTGGTGAGCACGTATGTGCGCTACCGTCGAGACGTAAAATAAACCCAAAAATGTCCACTTAGGAATAAAATGTAACAACAAACCAACAATTATTGCATGATTTTGGAACCTGAGTGTTCCTTTTGTTGATTAGTTGCGACTGTGTTGTCGTCTAACTGTGTGATGCACTCGTGTAGGGCACTCGAAGTGCAGCGGGATCGTCGCGTCCCTGTGACGTGGTTGAGAGTAGCGGGTCTGCTGAGGCTCCTACACCTCCGTCTGCTGAGATGGTTCGGCTAGTTACAGAAGCTGTTCTAGCTGCGTTGAATGGCCAGCCTGGAAGGCAAGGTCAACCGCCGGTGAAGGAAGTGGCCCCAGAGCCACTAAGAGTGGAGCAAGTCCCCGCGAGGCGTGCTGCTGAGCAACAGCTGAAGCACTTCCTGGGATTTCGACCTCCTCCGTTTACCGGGGTTGAATCCCCAGCTGAGGCCGAGGACTGGCTGTCGCATATGGAGCGAATTCTGACAGCGACACAGTCGGATGAAGCGCAGAAAGTGACCTTCGCTACTTTCTTGTTGGAAAAGGAAGCCAGGCGGTGGTGGGATGAGGTAGAGAGCTGCCAGTTTGCGGGAAGGCGACTGGTTGATGTGCCGATGGAAGAGTTCTCGAGAATCTTCCTGGCAAGGTATGTGCCTCCGTCGCAGCAGATCGCGATGGAGAACCAGTTCCTGGCTCTGATGCTGGGTGATAGACTGGTTGATGACTACCTGTATGAGTTCACCCGCCTCGGGCGTTACGCTGGAACTTCTTTCGACGACGAGGGGAGAAGGGTGAATAGGTTCTACGGAGGTTTGCGTAGTGAGTTGCGGTACCTTCTGACAGAGCCATTGACGCAGGGTTTCACGACCCTCATTAGTTCAGCCCGAGCCCTTGAGCAGGACATGCTCAGGGAGAAGGGCAAGGTGGCTGTGGTCGAGGCAGTGCCGGAGGGCAAGGCGCCGAGTGCGGCGAAGTTGCGGAGGTTGAATCGCTGGAAGAAGGCTCGGTTATCTGGGCCAGCTCCCTCTGCTTCAGGCGCGTCGTCTGGACGTGGCCCTCTTATTTTTTTTACTTGTGGCAAGCCTAGCCATTTCTCTCGAGATTGCCGCAGTGGGCTTCCAAGGTCAGAGAAGAAGACTGGGCCATCTTATTCTGAGAAGGGGAAGACGGCTTAGTCCACTGCCTCCCGTATGGCTCCCCCGCAGCCCAGAGTCTTCAGTCTTGGTCAGCAGGAGTCTATCAAAGCCAAGGACGTCGTGACAGGCTTTGTAAATGTTTTAGGCGTTCCAGCCATAACGCTTTTCGTTACTGGAGCTTCGCACTCCTTCTTATCGTCTGACTTCGCCCAACGTATTGGTGCGCCGTCGATTGCTTCTGCAGATGGACTGGAGGTCCTACTGCCAAATGGATATTCGATGCGTGTGGAGAGGAGTTGCTGCGTGAAGGTCCTAGATGGAAGCCAGGAGTATGACCTGAAAGCATCGTTACTCCCCCTGGTTGAGTTCGATGTAATCTTCGGCATGGACTGGCTGTCGGAACAACGTGCGTGCATCGATTGCACCACCAAGGAGGTGAGGTTTGAGCAGTGTGCCGATCGTGAGACGGTCATTACGGGCATGCGTGGATCGAGCAAGATGCTGATGTCTGCTCTCCAGGTGTCCAAGGCAGTGCGTCAGGGAGCAGAGTTATTCTTTACTCTAGTGGAGGCTTCAACACCGAGGCCCAGCCTAGTGGATGTTCCGGTAGTTTCAGAGTTCCCCGATGTGTTCCCGAGCGATCTCCCCGGTGCTCCACCGCAGCGGGAGATAGATTTCATGATTGAGTTGGTGCCAGGCGCTAAGCCTGTGGCCCGCTCGCCGTATCGTATGGCTCTGAAGGAGTTGGCGGAGTTGAAGCTGCAGTTGCAGGAGCTGCTTGAGCATGGCTACGTGCGTCCGAGTTCCTCACCTTGGAGTGCACCGGTCCTCTTAATCAAAAAGAAGGACGGTAGCCTAAGGCTTTGCATCAATTATCGAGAGCTCAACAAGCTGACCGAGAAGAACAAGTATCCTCTTCCAAGGATAGACGACTTGTTCGACCAGCTCGTTGGTTCGACAGTATACTCGAAGATGGACTTGAAGTCGGGCTATTATCAGGTGCGGATCAGGGAGTGCGACATCCCGAAGACTGCCTTCAGTACAAGGTACAGGCAGTATGAGTTCACCGTGATGCCGTTTGGGCTGTCTAATGCGCCTTTGGTGTTTATGGACTTGATGCACCAGACTTTCCGAGAGTACCTCGACCGGTTTGTGGTCGTCTTCCTTGACGACATACTGGTCTACTCTCAGTCCGAGGAGGAGCACGGTGATCACCTGCGAGTAGTCTTGGAGGTTCTGAGGAGGAACCAGCTGTATGCCAAGTTCTCGAAGTGCGAGTTCTGGCTACCTTACGTGGCGTTCTTAGGCCATGTGGTTAGTGGAGCGGGTGTGGCGGTAGATCCGGTGAAGGTTGCGGCCATCAGGGAGTGGCCTGTTCTTTCTACTGTAGCGGAGGTCCGTAGCTTTCTCGGGCGGCCGGCTATTACTGGCGCTTCGTGGAGAACTTCTCACGGATCGCGCTGCCTCTTACGACGCTGACACGGAAGATGCAGGAGTTTATTTGGACGCCCGCGTGTGCGCAGGCTTTCGAGGAGTTGAAGTGGCGGCTTACCATGGCTCCGATCTTATGTTTGCCTTGCCGCACAGAGGGCTATGAGATCTACACCGACGCTTCTAGGAGCGTCCTTGGCTGTGTTCTGCAGCAGCATGGCAATGTAGTAGCGTACGACTCTCGCCAGCTGAAGGTGCACGAGCGGAACTATCCGGTCCACGACTTAGAGTCGGCGGCCGTGATATTTGCCCTGAATCTTTGGCGGCATTATGTGTATGGCGTGAAGATCGACATCTTCACGGACCATAAGAGCCTGAAGTACCTTCTGACGCAGAAGGGGCTGAATATGCGACAGCAAAGGTGGATGGAGTTCCTTGGGGACTACACCTTCGAGATCCACTACACTCCCGGGAAGGGGAATGTTGTTGCAGATGCACTCAGTCGCAGGGCTCCAGCGCAGGCCAACTGTATTCAGATGCATAATGAGCACCTGATACGTGACCTGGAGGCCTTGGATATTTCTTGCGTGGAGAAGAGGAGCAGTGTCGGTGCCTGTTTGAGCTGGACTGAGTTGCAGTGCGACCTCGCAGATAGAGTCTGCCAGGCTTTAGAACTCGATCAGAGTTTAAAGCGCTACGCGGAGGAGGCTGGTGGTGGTCCGGATGCCCAGTTTCAGGTGCGTGATGGGTTGCTGTGGAGAGGCGACCGTTTGTGCGTACCCAAGGTGGGTGAGCTACGCGATGAGTTGATGTACGAGGCGCATCGTACCAGGTATTCAGTTCATCCGGGGAGCACGAAGATGTACAAGGACATGAAGGTCCTTTTCTGGTGGCCGGGTATGAAGAGGGACATCGCTCACTACGTGGACAAGTGCCACACTTGTGCGCTAGTGCAGGCAGAATGTCAGAAGCCCGGTGGCTTTTTGAAGTCATTACCGGTTCCGGAGTGGAAATTTGACGATATTTCCATGGATTTTGTGCACGGTTTACCAAAGTCACTGCAGAAAAATGACTCTATCTGGGTTATTGTGGATCGGTTGACCAAAGTGGCACACTTTATCTCGAATCAGAAAAGCGATCCAGTGGAGAAGCTAGCAAAAATGTATGTGGAGAACATCGTTCGATTACATGGCGTCCCTCGCAGCATAGTTAGCGACCGTGATGGGCGGTTTACGTCCGGTGATTGGAGGCATGTCCATCGATTATTGGGCACAAAGCTCAAGTTTAGCACGGCCTTCCATCCGCAAACGGATGGGCAGACCGAGAGGACAAATCGGAAAATGGAGGATATGCTGCGAATGTGCGTTTTGGATTTCGGGCAGCGTTGGGAAGATCACCTTCACATGGTAGAGTTTGCCTACAACAACAGTTACCAGGCGAGTATTCAAATGGCCCCGTACGAGGCATTATACGGCAGGAAGTGTCGTACTCCATTAGCGTGGGCGGAGACTGGTGATACCAAGCTGCTGAAGCGTAAAGAAGTTGTTGATGCGAATGAGTCATTACGAACCATTCGAGAGCGGTTGTTGACCGCCCAAGACCGACAGGCGAAGTATTACAACGCCAAACACCGGAACATGGAGTTCGCAGTTGGTGATTGGGTGTATTTGAAGATAAAGCCTTTCAAAGGAGTTTCGAGGATCCGACGCTTGAAGAAGCTGAGTCCGAGGTAGGTAGGGCCATTCGAGATCACCGAGCACATAGGCCAACCAGCTTACCGACTTGCTTTGTCGACGGAGCTGAGTGGGCTGCATGACGTCTTCCATATCTCTGTGTTGAGGAAGGCGGTGCGAGAGCCCGATTCTGTGTTGGAGGCCGTTAGTGTGCCAGTGGAGAGTAGCCTAACTACCAAGGTGACTCCGGTTTGCATTATTGATGCTGATATTCGACAGTGGCGGAGAAAGGCCATCAAAATGGTGAGTCTGTTGGGACAACTATGGCCGTGAGGAGCTCTCTTGGGAGCCAGAAGAGATCATGTGCGAGGAGTACCCTGATCTGTTTACTCAGGTATGACGAATTTCATTTCGTTGTTTGTGCGTTAAATTTTGGGACGAAATTTCTTTAAGGGGGTGAGAATTGTAACGCCTCAATTTCAAGGAGAATGATTTTGGTCTGCGAATAGTGGAGTTTGGGGTGCGGATAGGGGGTTGGTGTGCGGATAGCCAATTGTGCTAGGGTTATAAATAAAAACCCTAAGCTAGCCCTCCTTCCCATTACCCGACCCCTCTCCCTCTTTCTCGGTTTACTGGAGCAGCCGCAAAGCCTACCTCCCCGATCTCCCCTCCTCCCTCTCGATCGCTCCTCCCCTCGGATCTCTCTCTCTCTCGCCGCCTCTTGGAGCAGGGAAACGCCGCCCCGATCCTTCTCCTCTCCCTCTTTCCCGTCGGCAAGGAGGAGCATCCCCCCTCATCTCCCTCTCCTCTCCTTCCCGTCGCCTGGAGCAAGGAGCCGCCCCGGTCTACCCTATCTCCCTCCTCTCCCATCGGCCTGGAGAAAGGAGAACCCTATCTCCCTCCTCTCCCGTCGGTTGGTGCAAGGGCAGCAAAGCCCCTCCTCCTCTCTTTGTCCCGGCCGCCCCCGGCTAGGAGAAGGCTGACCCATTTGGGTTGGGTGTTGCTGTGTGCGCAGCCGTGGAGCTCGTGCTTGGCCGGCGAAGTGCGAGGAAGAACTCACGTGGTCATTTCGGAACTCGGACCGGTGTGCGGAAACCAAATCTGTGGCGTTCAACCTATGCCTCAGAAGCGAACTTCAAGGGTAACGATCTCTTCTTCCCTCATTTGGACGTGTCCTAGTCCTTTTCTGTGCATCGTTGAGGCCCCTACCCAAAAGGGTGAGGTCGTGGCCTCCGACGGGTCGATTCATGTTATCCCCGTCAAATCTTGCATACATGTAGAGTCCATGCGTGAAATGGACGTAGGCGCGCTGTGTGAAGCCCATCCGAGACAGTTCGTCCGGATTGGTGATGCTTTTTGATATTATGCGTGCCGGGGAAAACTCCGTGTTGATATCCTGCTTCGTAGGACTAGAGGGTGCTACTGCATGCGCAGCAACACCTGGGGGTGTGCCCCGGGAAGCACCCGAAGTTAAAATAGAAATGGAGTTTCTGTTCACTACCGTCAACGTTAGCGTTATCGCTGGGTGGTAGCTCCCAGACTTGGTTCTGGTGATTTTGTGCGTTCTGAGGCAGTGGGAGTGCTACTGCATGTGCAGCAATGCCTGGGGGTGTGCCCTGGGAAGCACCCACAGCTCGAAGCCAAAATGGGGTTTCTGTGCGCTATCGCCAGGCGTTAGCGTTAACGCCGACGATAGCTCCCAGACTGAGTTCTGGTGATGTTGTTGGGCCCACCTGTTGAGAGGACCTGAGGCCTGTGTGCCCGACCTGTGAGGGTGTCCTGGTGGATGACTTAGCGGCCCGTAGAGCCTGCTAATTGAGAATACCTGGGCTGAGGGGACGCCATACCCGCTTTTCGTGTTGTACAACGAGAGCTGTGAACAACGGGCATTTGGCGAACCTGAAACCGCACCATCGCAGCACCTGATTAGTAAGTCTCGTATAGCATGTCGGGAAGCAATGGGAAAGAGTCTTCGGACTACGGGATGTTCACAATTAAAGCACGGGAGAGCCCTGGTATTCGGGCCACCGACTTTAGCCTCGAAGGGCAAAGCCATCAAGAGTGGATGGTGGTGGAAGGCGGAGTACACCAAAGAGTGTCTGAGAGTACGAGACGTGGAGGCCATTCCCACGTTTGTGATTGATGCATATGTATGAATTGTTTTGGGCTGCATTAGCCGCCTCATTCTGCTATATATATATATATATATGATGTGACCCTCTTGCAGGGATGAGAAACTGCCACCCCCTCGAAGGGGTGGGGTCGTTATAATTTGGTCAGCTTTAGCTGACCGTTGCCCTATTTTGCCACCGTTTTTGGTGGGCTGGTTGTACAGGTGCTGGACCGAGCGGGAACATAGCGGGCTCATAGCGGGCTGAAGCCCTGGTGCTGTTGCGGCGCTTGAAGGCCTTTTGATGTTCTTTGCTTTTCATGTATGACCGGCTTGAGCGCCGATGTTGGTAATTTGTAAGGCCGTAGTGCCTAAATTTTGTTGTATAAAACTTCCTAAGTAATAGAAGTGGACATACCCGGGTTCGGCTTTTGTGGTTTATATGTCTTGTCTCTCTCTTTTGCTTTCGCATAGAATGCTCTGAGTTAGGTTCGTTGTTTAGGGTCGTTCGATATTTCAATTAAGTGACGTTCCCGTTTGTTTTGTAGTATATGGCGTGGGGCCCCGGCCGGAACTTCTGTTATATGCTCCCGAACGGATGGGGATGTTACAAATTGGTATCAGCTTCTAGGGTTCCATGTCCATCTAAGGAATTCATGGACGAATTCTTTTAAGGGGTGGTGAGCACGTGTGTGCGCTACCGTCGAGACGTAAAATAAACCCAAAAATGTCCACTTAGGAATAAAATGTAACAACAAACCAACAATTATTGCATGATTTTGGAACCTGAGTGTTCCTTTTGTTGATTAGTTGCGACTGTGTTGTCGCCTAACTGTGTGATGCACTCATGTAGGGCACTCGAAGTGCAGCGGGACCGTCGCATCCCCATGACGTGGTTGAGAGTAGCGGGTCTGCTGAGGCTCCTACACCTCCGTCTGCTGAGATGGTTCGGTTAGTTACAGAAGCTGTTCTAGCTGCGTTGAATGGCCAGCCTGGAAGGCAAGGTCAACCGCCGGTGCAGGAAGTGGCCCCAGAGCCACTAAGAGTGGAGCAAGTCCCCGCGAGGCGTGCTGCTGAGCAACAGCTGAAGCACTTCCTGGGATTTCGACCTCCTCCGTTTACCGGGGTTGAATCCCCAGCTGAGGCAGAGGACTGGCTCTCGCATATGGAGCGAATTCTGACAGCGACACACTCGGATGAAGCGCAGAAAGTGACCTTCGCTACTTTCTTGTTGGAAAAAGAAGTCAGGCGGTGGTGGGATGAGGTAGAGAGGCACCAGTTTGCGGGAAGGCGACTGGTTGATGTGCCGATGGAAGAGTTCTTGAGAATCTTCCTGGCATGGTATGTGCCTCCGTCGCAGCAGATCGCGATGGAGAACCAATTCCTGGCTCTGATGCAGGGTGATAGACTAGTTGATGACTACCTGTATGAGTTCACCCGCCTCGGGCGTTACGCTGGAACTTCTTTCGACGACGAGGGGAGAAGGGTGAACAGGTTCTACGGAGGTTTGCGTAGTGAGTTGCGGTACCTTTTGACAGGGTCGTTGACGCAGGGTTTCACGACCCTCGTTAGTTCAGCCCGAGCCCTTGAGCAAGACATGCTCAGGGAGAAGGGCAAGGTGGCTGTGGTCGAGACAGTGTCGGAGGGCAAGGCGCCGAGTGCGGCGAAGTTGCGGAGGTTGAATCACTGGAAGAAGGCTCGATTATCTGGGCCAGCTCCCTCTACTTCGGGCGCGTCGTCTAGACGTGGCTATCTTATTTGTTTTACTTGTGGCAAGCCTGGCCTTTTCTCTCGAGATTGCCGCAGTGGGCTTCCAAGGTCAGAGAAGAAGACTGGGCCATCTTATTCTGAGAAGGGGAAGGCGGCTGAGTCCACTGCCTCCCGTATGGCTCCCCCGCAGCCCAGAGTCTTCAGTCTTGGTCAGCAGGAGGTTATCAAAGCCAAGGACGTCGTGACAGGCTTTGTAAATGTTTTAGGCGTTCCAGCGAGAGCGCTTTTCGATACTGGAGCTTCGCACTCCATCTTATCGTCGGACTTCGCCCAACGTATTGGTGCACCGTCGATTGCTTCTGCAGATGTACTAGAGGTCCTACTGCCGAATGGATATTCAATGCGTGTGGAGAGGAGTTGTTGCGTGAAGGTCCTAGTTGGAAGCCAGGAGTATGACCTGAAAGCATCGTTACTCCCCCTGGTTGAGTTCGATGTAATCTTCGGCATGGACTGGCTATCGGAACAGCGTGCGTGCATCGATTGCACCACCAAGGAGGTGAGGTTTGGGCAGTGTGCCGATCGTGAGACAGTCTTTGCGGGCATGCGTGGATCGAGCAAGATGCTGATGTCTACTCTCCATGTGTCCAAGGCAGTGCGTCAGGGAGCAGAGTTATTCTTTGCTCTAGTGGAGGCTTCAACGCCGAGGCCCAGCCTAGTGGATGTTCCGGTAGTTTCAGAGTTCCCCGATGTGTTCCCGAGCGATCTCCCCGGTGCTCCACCGCAGCGGGAGATAGATTTCACGATTGAGTTGTTGCCAGGCGCTAAGCCTGTGGCCCGCTCGCCGTATCGTATGGCTCCGAAGGAGTTGGCGGAGTTGAAGCTGCAGTTGCAGGAGCTGCTTGAGCAGGGCTACGTGCGTCCGAGTTCCTCACCTTGGAGTGCACCGGTCCTCTTTGTCAAAAAGAAGGACGGTAGCCTGCGGCTTTGCATCTATTATCGGGAGCTGAACAAGCTGACCTAGAAGAACAAGTATCCTCTTCCGAGGATAGACGACTTGTTCGACCAGCTCGTTGGTTCGACAGTATACTCGAAGCTGGACTTGAAGTCCGGCTATTATCAGGTGCGGATCAGGGAGTGCGACATCCCGAAGACTGCCTTCAGTACAAGGTACGGGCAGTATGAGTTCACCGTGATGTCGTTTGGGCTGTCTAATGCGCCTTCGGTGTTTATGGACTTGATGCACCAGACCTTTCTGAGAGTACCTCGACCGGTTTGTGATCGTCTTCCTTGACGACATACTGGTCTACTCTCAGTCCGAGGAGGAGCACGGTGATCACCTGCGAGTAGTCTTGGAGGTTCTGAGGAGGAACCAGCTGTATGCCAAGTTCTCGAAGTGCGAGTTCTGGCTATCTTCTGTGGCGTTCTTAGGCCATGTGATTAGTGGAGCGGGTGTGGCGGTAGATCCGGTGAAGGTTGCGGCCATCAGGGAGTGGCCTGTTCTTTCTACTGTAGCGGAGTTCCGTAGCTTTCTCGGGCTGGCCGGCTATTACATACGCTCTGTGGAGAACTTCTCACGGATCGCGCTGCCTCTTACGACGCTGACACGGAAGATGCAGCAGTTTATTTGGACGCCCGCGTGTGCGCAGACTTTCGAGGAGTTGAAGTGGCAGCTTACCACGGCTCCGATCTTATGTTTGCCTTGCGGCACAGAGGGCTATGAGATCTACACGGACGCTTCTGGGAGCGGCCTTGGTTGTGTTCTGCAACAGCATGGCAATGTAGTAGCGTACGGCTCTCGCCAGCTGAAGGTGCACGAACGGAACTATCCGGTCCACGACTTAGAGTTGGCGGCCGTGATATTTGCCCTGAAGCTTTGGCGGCATTATGTGTATGGCGTGAAGATCGACATCTTCACGGACCATAAGAGCCTGAAGTACCTTCTGACGCAGAAGGGGTTGAATATGCGACAGCAAAGGTGGATGGAGTTCCTTGGGGACTACACCTTCGAGATCCACTACACTCCCGGGAAGGGGAATGTTGTTGCAGATGCACTCAGTCGCAGGGCTCCAGCGCAGGCCAACAGGATTCAGATGCATGATGAGCACCTGATACGTGACCTGGAGGCCTTGGATATTTCTTGCGTGGAGAAGAGGAGCAGTGTCGGTGCCTATTTGAGCTAGACTGAGTTGCAGTACGACCTCGCAGATAGAGTCCGCCAGGCTTTAGAACTCGATCCGAGTTTAAAGCGCTACGCGGAGGAGGCTGGTGGTGGGCCGGATGCCCAGTTTCAGGTGCGTCCCCAATGTGGGTGAGCTGCGCGATGAGTTGATGTACGAGGCGCATCGTACCAGATATTCAGTTCATCCGGGGAGCACGAAGATGTACAAGGACATGAAGGTCCTTTTCTGGTGGACGGGTATGAAGAGGGACATCGCTAACTACGTGGCCAAGTGCCACACTTGTGCGCTAGTGAAGGCAGAATGTCAGAAGCCCGGTGGCTTTTTGAAGTCATTACCGGTTCCGGAGTGGAAATTTGACGATGTTTCCCTAGATTTTGTGCACGGTTTGCCAAAGTCACTGCAGAAAAATGACTCTATCTGGGTTATTGTGGATCGGTTGACCAAAGTGGCACACTTTATCCCGAATCAGAAAAGCGATCCAGTGGAGAAGCTAGCAAAAATGTATGTGGAGAACATCGTTCGATTACATGGCGTCCCTCGCAGCATAGTTAGCGACCGTGATGGGCGGTTTACGTCCGGTGATTGGAGGCATGTCCATCGATTATTGGGCACAAAGCTCAAGTTTAGCACGGCCTTCCATCCGCAAACGGATGGGCAGACCGAGAGGACAAACCGGACAATGGAGGATATGCTGCAAATGTGTGTTTTGGATTTCGGGCAGCGTTGGGAAGATCACCTTCATATGGTAGAGTTCGCCTACAACAACAGTTACCAGGCGAGTATTCAAATGGCCCCGTACGAGGCATTATACGGCAGGAAGTGTCGTACTCCATTAGCGTGGGCGGAGACTGGTGATACCAAGCTGCTGAAGCGTAAAGAAGTTGTTGATGCGAATGAGTCATTACGGACCATTCGAGAGCGCTTGTTGACCGCCCAAGACCGACAGGCGAAGTATTACAACGCCAAACACCGGAACGTGGAGTTCGCGGTTGGTGATTGGGTGTATTTGAAGATAAAGCCTTTCAAAGGAGTGTCGAGGATCCGACGCTTGAAGAAGCTGAGTCCGAGGTATGTAGGGCCATTCGAGATCACCGAGCGCATCGGCCAAGCAGCTTACCGACTTGCTTTGTCGACGGAGCTAAGTGGGCTGCATGACGTCTTCCATATCTCTGTGTTGAGGAAGGCGGTGCGAGAGCCCGATTCTGTGTTGGAGGCCGTTAGTGTGCCAGTGGAGAGTAGCCTAACTACCAAGGTGATTCCGATTTGCATTATTGATGCTGATATTCGGCAGTGGCGGAGAAAGGCCATCAAAATGGTGAGAGTCAGTTGGGACAACTGTGGCCGTGAGGAGCTCTCTTGGGAGCCAGAAGAGATCATGCGCGAGGAGTGCCCTGATCTGTTTACTCAGGTATGACGAATTTCATTTCGTTGTTTGTGCGTTAAATTTCGAGACGAAATTTCTTTAAGGGGGAGAGAATTGTAATGCCTCAATTTCAAGGAGAATGATTTTGGTCTGCAAATAGTGGAGTTTGGGGTGCGGATAGAGGGTTGGTGTGCGGATAGCCAATTGTGCTAGGGTTTTAAATAAAAACCCTAAGCTAGCCCTCCTTCCCATTACCCGACCCCTCTCCCTCTTTCTCGGTTTACTGGAGCAGCCGCAAAGCCTACCTCCCTGATCTCCCCTCCTCCCTCTCGATCGCTCCTCCCCTCGAATCTCTCTCTCTCGCCGCCTCCTGGAGCAGGGAAACGCCGCCCCGATCCTTCTCCTCTCCCTCTTTCCCGTCGGCAAGGAGGAGCAGCCCCCCTCATCTCCCTCTCCTCTCCTTCCCGTCGCCTGGAGCAAGGAGCCGCCCCGGTCTACCCTATCTCCCTCCTCTCCCATCGGCCTGGAGCAAGGAGAACCCTATCTCCCTCCTCTCCTGTCGATTGGTGCAAGGGCAGCAAAGCCCCTCCTTCTCTCTTTTTCCCGGCCGCCGCCGGCTAGGAGAAGGCCGACCCATTTGGGTTGGGTGTTGCTATGTGCGTGATGGAGCAAATCTTAGCACACCGCTATAGGCGGTAGCAAGACTGCAGCACGAAATGGCAGTGTACCGATCGTTCAAGTAATATTAAACGAGGAGTAATCCCCGAGTATCGAATCTCTCAAGGAACACAGTAAGGTGGAGTTTACTATTGAGGCAGGACTTGGGATCGAAGTCCTTTGGTCGGATGGATGCGGAACGGGGGATTTGGTTTGTGGAAAATAAAGAGAAAATATTACACTACTCCTATGCAATACCGCTATGCAATGCTTCGCTTGGCGGGATGGAGACTAGGCAGGGCTTGAGCGCACTGCGTCGCAAGGGCGGATGGACGAGTAGGCAAGCGGAATCGAACTATACAGGCCTTGAGCGCGCTGCTTCGTTGGCGAATGGATTACACGGGCCGCTATGCCACGCTTCGCTAGGCGGATGGACGAGTAGGCATACGGATGAGGGTCACAAGCACCTCGTCGACAAGCACGCCACTAGCAATTGCTAGTGCGGCACATGAACGTGACAGCGGGATGGAGGATGGAATGGGGCGCACCTCAAGCAACTCAAACAACAAAACATTTCACATAGACATGAAATATATAGAAATATAAGCTAGTTTAAGTGCTGCTTCATCATAATAATAAAGATCCACAACATATACACATCAATAAGAGAAGAACAAGGCAAGAAATCGACCGAATCCGAAGGCTCGTTGGATAACAACGGATGGAATCGCTGGGTTGTCAGTCCGCGTCCAAGCTCGGTCAGTAACTGCATCCGGGGTAGAGAGAGCTGTCACTACTCTCCAATGGACCCGTCTTCTTCGTCTCACGATCCGGTGGAGGTTGCAAACTTCCTCTTGCTTGAAGGAAATGGTGGCTAGATCTCCCTTGAAGCTCTAGGATGAAGGAGTAGGCCAAAGGGACGAAACCCTGTTGGAGATGGCGAAATCGGCACAGTTGTACAGTGCGTACGAAACTCTCCCGTTTTAGGTCGAATCTGCAGCTTTTATAGGAAAATGTTAGAAATTTGGTCACGCACGGTCGAACGCACGACCGTGCGTGGACCGTGCGATACTTAAGCTCAGCAGGCGTGCAGGGGAAGAAGGCCAGCGCCCGTGCATTTTGCTCACGCACGACCAACACTGCCCGTGCGTCCAAACGCACGAGTAAACTCCGACGCTCCGTTTTCTTCCCAGACACAAACGCACGACCGCACAGACCGTGCGTCAAGGAAACGCACGACCGTGCGATATGCACAGAAATTACGTTGGGGAAAACGGGACGATCAGGTCACCTGCATACAAGAGACACAAGCTGGGAAAGCACTACCAGCAGCACAGAGATAAAGATGATACACTGGGGAGCACGCAGTGCTTACCCCCAACAACAAATTGCGCAATTGCACACAAAAACAGGCATACTAAGTACTACAATAAAAAGCATGAATAAGGGAAATATAAACAAAAACTGAAGCACAAAAGCAAGAAACTAGCCTAAATGAGTCCGAAAATATATATCTATATAATAGGGACTCATCACACCCCCAGACTTACCTGTTTGCGCGTCCCGAGCAAACAATTCCTACGCAAGCGGGAATATGAAATAGCTAACTAAAAATTACAAAATAGAATACCATGCGAAGTCGCATGCTCATGTTCGTATAAGAAAACTAGAGAAGATTTCTAAGTATACACAGAGTTTATGAATTTTAAAAACATAAATAATTGTTACTTCTACTCAAAATGAGAATCACAGTGAATCATCCGGTCACGCATATGGAGAAAGTAAACTGAACGCTGAGGCGAGCATTGCCCAAGATTGGGGTGCCATAAAAACTCCACCGAAATCCATCGGTGTCGGTGACCATAAGCTTGCCCGGTCACATTCTCTCCACGACACTAGATTGGCTCAAGGCGCGAGTCAGTAGGACTTTAGGTTAGAGATGAGGCTTGGGTTACGGTGAGGTAAACAAAGATAAACCTGGAGGCTAAGCACACCTAACCCAACATGAGGATAAGATAGAGCTACCTACACGACTATAATAGACAAGTGCACCACACCCCCAAACTTGGACTTTTACAAATAGGTGTGTGCACCGCCCACTCCCAATACCAAAACTTTCAAAATTTTCAATTTAACTTTTTCATAACAATCCCCTTTTTTTCTTCTTCATTCTTCTTTTTCTTTCTTTTCTTTTTCAGCAAAATTTTCAATGAATACACCCACAATTTCCACTATAAAAATTACCACATCAACACCCCCCAAAATGTAAATATAACTATAACTAAAGCTCAAATTTGGGTGTGCGGCTAGGTTAGGCTTTTTAAGCTTTTGGTGAGATAAAAGTGGAGCTAAATCAAGAGGAAGGGGTAGGCACAAAGGGGCTAGCAAGGGTAGATGATAGGCATGAAATAAAAACCTCAACCGAGCCAAAATAATGGCCTACGTCATTCTCACGCACTAGAACTATCCTATGCCAATGCTTCAAGAATCGCTTGGGGCAAGTTCTAACCACCGAGAAAGATTCTCCTTTCTCCCGACTCAAGCAATACGAGTCTAGCGATCAGTTAAACACATCCCTATGCTACTGTTTGATTCACAACGGGTTCATCATTCGAGTATAGTAAATAATATTTATACTAATAAGAATGCATAAAACTAATCGTATAAAAAGAAATCTAATCTACATGAATTACTATACTTGCATGAGTACTTGACTAGAAACACCGGAGCCGACATTTTATTCCACTACATAATTTAAAAGCTAGCATAAACATTTTCTCATATGCAAAAGGAATGAGTTATACTCGTGATGCGCTAAAGATAAAGTACACGCTCAAGTGGGTGCTAAGTGTGCAGACAAAATGAACAAAAATGATTCTTAGATAAAGAAGCTTCTAGCATGCTAAATAACTGTGCACGTGAGTGGGTACACAAACAGGTCTCCCCCAAACTTAAACTATGTATTAAGATATTCTAAAACAAAGTTTTAGGGGACGAGGGTACCCAATGCTCAGCAAGTAAGCATTCCGGAAGCCTGTAGTGAAGCTCTACGAAGAATCACGACCACCGCCTTCACAAATAGAAAATACCTGCAAATGGTGGTCTCTACACACGAAAACTAAAATAGCACAAAATAAGCTAGTTTTTGCAGGGGATAAATTAAAAGACAAGACAAATTAAGATAACTACTGGGGTTATTGTCCTCCCAGCATGACTTATTTGGCTTTTGTACAGTTCTAGCTAATGGGCCTACGAAAAGAAAAGTGAACAGGCAGCTGTTCTAATATACGTGTCGGTAGCGGGTACCGATACGACGATAAAACAGTTATTCCCCTACCTAAATAACGATACCTGCTGAACACAGGTAGCGGGAATAGGAAGTAAGAAGAGGAGGAGGCCTGGTCCTCACTCATCTCACCACAAAATAAATCCTTGCCTAGCAAGGTGTCATCTCCAGGGAGGTAGCAGGAGAAAGAGATCAATGGTGGAGCTTCCTCATTGGAGGAGGGATCAACCTCCTCGCACATGAGGATGCTATCATCATTGACCTGAGCTGGAAGCTCCAAGTCCTCCTGATGTACCTGTGGAGACTCAACCTACACAGGCTCAGATATAGCAGAAGGGGGGTCAAGAAATAAAAGGGAAGAAGAACATAAATAAAAGTCAGACGGGGGAGTGGTCCCGGACTTACTCCCATCAGGTTGGGAAAGTAAAATAATGTTGGCATTGTCATTAATGCCACAAGATTCTGCGGGATCGATAGTGGCCAAGCTAAGGATTTGGACTTCCTCCACCAGTGCTGAGGAAAGCTCCTCTTCACCTAGAAGGTTGTCCTCCTCCATAGGAGCAGGCACACTTAGATCGCCAGCCTCATCCTGCGACACATCCTCAACAATGTCGTCAGAGACGAGTATAGAAGTATGCACAATAGGGGGAGGTATAGTGCTTGGATAAAAGTCAAGCACTGGTTCCTCACAAAGAATTAAATCTACGCTAGGCAATGGATGTACAAGGGGGATGGGCTCGGTCATGTCAGTGCCCAGATCAGCCACACATCTGGTGACCGTGTCCACATCATACCCTTCATAAGATGAAGGTAATATGGCCACATAACCAGATGTTGAAGGTGTGTTGCCAGAAGTAGGAGTCGGGATGATCCGGATATCCGGCTCGTCATCCTCGTCCAATTAGCGAAGATAATCAGCACAATCCTTTAAAGCATGATCTGTGCTCTGACAAAATAAGCACTACCTTACATGCTTCTTTGGCACAGCAGGTGCTGAAGCCGAAAAGAAGATTGACGGTAAAGGCGTGGCAGAATAGCCATAAGACTTCCGCGCACCATATGGAGTAGCAGACGAAGTCGGTGCTCCATATGCTGGGCTGGGAGTGCTAGGGCTACTATCTCCCTTGGGACATCTATCACTAGCATGAGAGATATCTCCACAAAAACGGCAACGAATATTAAATGATGACCACATGGTGTGAAGATAAAATGATTCAAGCAGAAAACACTATTGTGCAAAATACTACACCTAACAATAAATTACTAAGCAACCTAATAAAAACAGGAAAATAAAATAAAAAAAGAAGAACTGAAATAAAATAAAAGATGCAATTTACAAATGAAAAGGGCTTAAATCTCAGATTCTCCCTCTCCAGAAAACTCACACGACTGTGTTCCGCGGCAACGGCGCCAAAAACTTGATGGCGCAAATCTTAGCACACCGCTATAGGCGGTAGCAAGACTGCGGCACGAAACGGCAGTGTACCGATCGTTCAAGTAATATAAAACGAGGAGTAATCCCCGAGTATCGAATCTCTCAAGGAACACAGTAAGGTGGAGTTTACTATTGAGGCAGGACTTGGGATCGAAGTCCTTTGGTCGGATGGATGCGAAACGGGGGATTTGGTTTGTGGAAAATAAAGAGAAAATATTACACTACTCCTATGCAATGCCGCAATGCAATGCTTCGCTTGGCGGGATGGAGACTAGGCAGGCCTTGAGCGCACTACGTCGCAAGGGCGGATGGACGAGTAGGCAAGCGGAATCGAACTATGCAGGCCTTGAGCGCGCTGCTTCGTTAGGCGAATGGATTACATGGGCCGCTATGCCACGCTTCGCTAGGCGGATGGACGAGTAGGCATACGGATGAGGGTCGCAAGCACCTCGTCGACAAGCACGCCACTAGCAATTGCTAGTGCGTCACATGAACGTGACGGCGGGATGGAGGATGGAATGGGGCGCCCCTCAAGCAACTCAAACAACAAAACATTTCACATAGACATGAAATATATAGAAATATAAGCTAGTTTAAGTGCTGCTTCATCATAATAATAAAGATCCACAACATATACACATCAATAAGAGAAGAATAAGGCAAGAAATCGACCGAATCCGAAGGCTCGTTGGAGATTCACGGTTGGAATCGCTGGGTTGTCAGTCCGCGTCCAAGCTCGGTCAGTAACTGTGTCCAGAATAGAGAGAGCTGTCACAACTCTCCAATGGACCCATCTTCTTCGTCTCACGATCCGGTGGAGGTTGCAAACTTCCTCTTGCTTGAAGGAAATGGTGGCTAGATCTCCCTTGAAGCTCTAGGATGAAGGAGGATGCCAAAGGGACGAAACCCTGGTGGAGATGGCGAAATCGGCGCAGCTGTACAGTGCGTACGGAACTCTCCCGTTTTAGGTCGAATCTGCAGCTTTTATAGGAAAACATTAGAAATTTGGTCACGCACGGTCGAACGCACGACCGTGCGTGGACCGTGTGATACTTAAGCTCAGCAGGCGTGCAGGGGAAGAAGGCCAGCACCCGTGCGTTTTGCTCACGCACGACCAACACCGCCTGTGCGTCCAAACGCACGAGTAAACTCCGACGCTCCGTTTTCTTCCCAGACACAAACGCACAACCGCACAGACCGTGCGTCAAGGAAATGCACGACCGTGCGATATGCACAAAAATTACGTTGGGGAAAATGGGACGATCAGGTCACCTGCATACAAGAGACACAAGCTGGGAAAACACTACCAGTAGCACAGAGATAAAGATGATACACTAGGTAGCACGCAGTGCTTACCCCCAACAACAAAGTGCGCAATTGCACACAAAAACAGGCATACTAAGTACTACAATAAAAAGCATGAATAAGGGAAATATAAACAAAAACTGAAGCACAAAAGCAAGAAAACTAGCATAAATGAGTCCGAAAATATATATATATATATAATAGGGACTCATCAGTGAGCAGCCGTGGAGCTCGTGCTTTGCCGGCGAAGTGCGAGGAAGAACTCACGTGGTCATTTCGGAGTTCGGACCGGTGTGCGGAAACCAAATCTGTGGCATTCAACCTATGCCTCAGAAGCGCACTTCAAGGGTAACGATCTCTTCTACCCTCATTTGGACGTGTCCTAGTCCTTTTCTGTGCATCGTCGAGGCCCCTACCCAAAAGGGTGAGGTCGTGGCCTCCGACGGGTCGATTCTTGTTATCCCCGTCAAATCTTGCATACATGTAGAGTCCATGCGTGAAATGGACGTAGGCGCTCTGTGTGAAGCCCATCCGAGATGGTTCGTCCGGATTGGTGATGCTTTTTGATATTATGCATGCCGGGGAAAACTCTTTGTTGATATCCTGCTTCGTAGGACTAGAGGGTGCTACTGCAGGCGCAACAACGCCTGGGGTGTGCCCCGGGAAGCACCCGAAGTTAGAACAGAAATGGAGTTTCTGTTCACTACCGCCGGCATTAGCGTTATCGCCGGGTGGTAGCTCCCAGACTTGGTTCTGGTGATTTTGTGCGTTCTGAGGCTGTGGGAGTGCTACTGCATATGTAGCAATGCCTGGGGGTGTGCCCCGGGAAGCACCCACATCTAGAAGCCAAAATGGGGTTTCTATGCGCTATCGCCAGGCGTTAGCGTTAACGCCGGCGATAGCGCCCAGACTGAGTTCTAGTGATGTTGTTGGGCCCACCTGTTGAGAGGACCTGAGGCTTGTGTGCCCGACCTGTGAGGGTGTCCTGGTGGATGACTTAGCGGCCCGTAGAGTCGGCTAATTGAGAAAACCTGGGCTGAGGGGACGCCATACCCGCTTTTCGTGTTGTACAACGAGAGCTGTGAACAACGGGCATTTGGCGAACCTGAAACCGCACCATCGCAGCACCTGATTAGTAAGTCTCGTACAAGTTGTCGGGAAGCAATGGGAAAGAGTCTTCGGACTACGGGATGTTCACAATTAAAGCACGGGAGAGCCCTGGTATTCGGGCCACCGACTTTAGCCTCGAAGGGCAAAGCCATCAAGAGTGGATGGTGGTAGAAGGCGGAGTACACCAAAGAGTGCCTGAGAGCACGAGACGTGGAGGCCATTCCCTTGTTTGTGATTGATGCATATGTATGAATTGTTTTGGGCCACATTAGCCGCCTCATTCTGCTATATATATATATATATATATATATATATATATATATATGTGTTGTGACGCTCTTGCAGGGACGAGAAACTGCCACCCCCTCGAAGGGGTGTGGTCGTTATAATTTGGTCAGCTTTAGCTGACCATTGCCCTGTTTTGCCACCATTTTTGGTGGGCTGGTTGTACAGGTGCTGGACCGAGCGGGAACATAGCGGGCTCATAGCGGGCTGAAGCCCTGGTGCTGTTGCGGCCCTTGAAGGCCTTTTGATGTTCTTTTGCTTTTCATGTATGGCCAGCCTGCGCGCCGATGTTGGTAATTTGTAAGGCCGTAGTGCCTAAATTTTGTTCTATAAAACATTTATTCCTAAGTAATAGAAGTGGACATACCCGGGTTTGGGTTTTGTGGTTTATATGTCTTGTCTCTCTCTTTTGCTTCTGCGTAGAATGCTCTGAGTTAGGTTTGTTGTTTAGGGTCGTTCGATATTTTAATTAAGTGACGTTCCCGTTTATTTTGTAGTATATGGCGTGGAGCCCCGGCCGGACCTTCTATTATATGCTCCCGAATGGATGGGGATGTTACACCATCCACTATCAGAATTCCGACATCGATGTCGTTGACGACAGCTCCACGTCAGCGGAAACCGTCACGTCACGCTCACACTTCGTTCGCATGGGACACGTGTCAACTGGAGGAGATAACGTCGGCGGACGACAACTAGATGTAGTCGACGACATCAAGAATTTATATATTGACTCATTTTTCGTGGAGGAGATGTTACACACTATTCTAGAGTACCAATTCCCGAGTGCTTTTCATCAGAGAGCTCCAGAAACTCTAAGAACTCCCATTTTGGCAAGAACGTTCAAGAGCGAATAAGAGACGGTCCGTGCGCAGTATCTCAGGCAGTCTTTGCAAGGATTCGACATCGTCTTCAGAGCTTCATATTTAGGGAGTTTCATTTCTTAATCTCTATTTTGTAATTTATTTTATCATCTTGTAATCAGTAGGGGAAATCGTCGCTTTGTGCGTGGCGTCTAAGTCCGTGTGTGGCTTAGGGGAAATCGCCGCCTTGTGCGTGGCGTCTAAGTCCGTGTATGGCTTAGGAGGAAATCGCTGCCTTACCCGTGGCGTCTAGGTCCTTGTGATGCTTAGGAGTAAATCGCCGCCTTATGTGCAGCGTCTAGATCGTGGAGAGATCTAGGGGAGGCTAGTAGCAAGATCTAGGAAGAGATTCGCTAATAGCCGGTCGGTCCTTGGTTGAAGGACAGGTAAATTGAAAAGAATTTTATTTTTATCATAGCCTTGATTTTAAGCTTTATTAAGATCGACAATCCTTTGTATTCATCACTTGTAAAAAAAAATTGATTTCCAATTTCTCATGATCTTTTAAGTGCTTATTTAAGTTGTGTAAAAATCTACTTGTTTATCCGTTAAAATTATCACAATATATTAGAAAATTTTCAAAGTAAATTTTAGCCCGTACTCACCCCCCCCCCCCCCCCCCCCCTCTATGGGCGCCGCAGGATCCAACAAAGTGGGCCCCACCAAATCTCCCTAAACCCCTTAGAGAATCCCTTGGGTCATTTAGGACCCATTGAGGTCAACCCAATTGATCAATTTGGCCAAAGTCAACTCTACCCTCAAACAAGTCAAACCGCTCAATTTATGGTCAATTAGGATTCAAATGAGCAAATTGATCAGACCCAAACTCTCCAAGCCACTAGGGGAGGTCATTAGGTCATTTTTGACCCATGGGGTTCAACAAAATGCATGATTTTGACCAAAGTCAACTTTAAGTCAAACCAGCTCGAATTAGCCTATATAGGTTCAATTGACCCAATATGGGCCATACCATTGCCCAATCCATCATTGATGGTGTACGCAGACCCATGTCCATCATGTGGGGCCAGCCTACCCATTAATTTGACCAAGTCAACTCAAAGGTCAACACTTGGTCAAATAGACCTAAATTGAGCTCAAAGTAAAATTAAACCCAATCCAATTGGGCTAAGACCTTGAACCAAGGCCCATCCTACAGCCCATGTGTCAATGACCTGGGTTGCCCTCTGAAATTGGATGGAGATTCCATGCAAGAGGGGTAAAAATGGAAATTCCCCAATTTTTGAATAGGACAAAGCTTGGGTGCATGAATTCACCTCCATGTGTCACAAATTGGTCTTATCAAGCTCATAATTGAGCTCAGGAATTGAATTCCTGCATCCCCCCCAGCCTTCCCAAGGCTGTGCATGCAACCTCATTGGTTGCCATGGGAGGTGCCATCCATGGTCGGCCCCCTTCAATGGGGAACATGCATTAAAGCTTCCCCTCTCCCTCTAGAACCCCTCATTACCCTCAGAGAGATGAGAGGAAGAGAACCCCTAGGTGAGTTGCTGGAATCGGGCACTGAAGAGAGAAATGGAGCATGGACTTGGATCTTGTAAATCGGCCATGGCACCAAGAGAAACCAGCCCCCAAAGCCCCAATCAGGAAAGTTTCCTCCTCCCCTCCATTGGTGCTAGCTTCTCCATCTCTTCCTCTGTCGATTTAGCTGAGCAATGGCGAAATCGGTTTCTGTTTTTCCATGTTCCAATCCGCAAAAACGAAATGTGCCGGAGACCTCCTCTGGCCACCTCCGGCCAAATGGCCACTGCCAAACAGAAGCCCTAGGTTGGGCGATGGTGGTGGCGGGAGGGATTCGCCGGAAACCGCTGGGAGCCGCCGGAAAACAACCCGCAAGTTGGCCCAGGCGCGGTCGATCTGGGCCATAGGCTTAACGAGGAAGACGAAGTGCCAGCCGTTAGATCTTGCAGATCTACTATACGAAGCCTAGTTTTATTTATTTAAACTCATTTCATTAATCTCACGTTTTTGACCGGACTTTACAGGCTTATTTTGAGGCCCTTAGATGCTGAAAATCGAAAAATGTCCAGAGACAAAACTTATAAATCTCTGAGTCTAATTTCATTTGAAATTTAAATCAGATCATTTGGATCACTGTCGGATCCACAGCACTCATTTTAGTGAGCCTGGTCAAAATAGAAATCAGGATTTAAAATGTGTATATATCCTAAATGGTAGGTCTGATGGACTTGTAATTTTGGTCATGCATGCACGAGCCCTGAACCTAGCTTAGGTTCAAAAATCAGATTTTTATGAAATTATTTTTCTAAGGTTTTATTCAGAATAATGAAAATCAAATAAATGAAATATTTGGAGTTATATAACTCCAAATGACCCCAAATTTGGGTGTCATGTCTAATTAGACAACATTAGTCTAGGGTTAAATTTTGAGAACATTTGGACCTGTGCATGTAGGGTAATTTCTACTTGTGTTGAAACCGATTTCTCGGTCCCTTGTGGAGCTCGGGGCCCTCAACGAATTGAGGGGCAGCTAGCCCTTACCGGTCCCTCGGAAGAGGTAGGTAGGTAACTCGGACAAGGAACAAAGACCCTGGTCTCAGCAAGGAGGTCCCTCCACTAACCCGGAAGATCGTTGAGCGCTTCCCCTCCCAAGCCAAAGCTAAGACTCGGGCACCTTGGAGAGCTAGAGAGCCCAAACCAAAGCGACCTAAGGAGAGAAGAAGGCTCAAAGATTCCGAACCGATCCTCTTCCAAGGTGCCCTTTAAGGTCTATTTATAGATTTTGGTTTTGTGTTCTGTCAATAGCCAACTCCCGCTGTCCATTCTTACTATCTGCACCCCAAATTGGTTTGCTAACAGCCAAACTCCCCTGTTCGGAGGGGCTAACCGCAGACCACCAGGGGTCTTCTGGTAAAAGACCACCCCAGGTACCGGCGAACCAGAGACCCTTGACCTGTTCAGCGAACACGGGTCTCGCCAAAATGACTGGCTGGCTCGCCTGCCTAACGAACTCCTTCGACTGGCTGGCTCGCTTGCCTAACGAACTCCTTCGACTAGCTGGCTCGCCTGCCTCTATGGCTCGCCTGCCGAACCGCTCCTTAGCGGGTCGGGCTCGCCAAAATGGCTAACTGTACCCAGAAATGGCTATTTGTACCCCAAGGTCCCGGGCCGGCCTAGCGAACTCCTTCGATCGACTGGCTCGCCTGTCTCTATGGCTCGCCTGCCGAACCGCTCCTTAACGGGTCGGGCTCGCCAAAATGGCTAACTGTACCTCAGAAATGGCTATTTGTACCCCAAGGTCCCGGGCCGGCCTAGCGAACTCCTTCGATCGGCTGGCTCGCCTGCTCTATGGCCCCCCGCTCTACCTGGGCTCGCCCCGCCTGGGCTCGCCCATCCTGGCTTGCTCCCTTGGGCGTGCGAACCAGAGACCCTTCCTGGCGAACATCGGGGTTGTACACAATCCCCGTTCTTCGCGAGGTTGTCTTGAGCTCGCGAAGAAACATCCAACCCCTGGTGTTCGGCGATTCAGCTGACGTGGAGGGAATCTTTTTGTGGGTCCCACGCCCAAAACTATAAATACCGTCCGTCGTGGCTAGTGATTAAGCTTTTCATTCCCCTTCTTCCTCGCAGAAAACAACCTCTCCAGAATGTCTTCCAAGCCGAGCGCGCGGGATCGACTGAAGGCTTCCAGAGAGATGGAGAAGGCCCAGGCCGCCGAGCGCAACGCCTAGATGTTCCACCCCGCCACATCCCCTTCCCCGCAGTCTAAGAAGGCCAAGACGGTTTGGAGGTTGCAGGGGGAGGACGTGTCGTCACCTCCTGCCTCGCCCCCGCCGCTGAATAACGGGCTTGCGCAATAGGTATTCTTCGTCTAGACTTTTTATACCGACTCCCTATTCACTCCTTCCCCTCTCGCAGAATCCTCCACCTGAGGAACGCATGGAGGGCCTCACGCTGACCTCTTCTCACGCTCCGTCACCAGCGAAGCTAGGATCGATAGATGCTGGGACCGGGACCTCGAACCAACAGGCGCCTCTCTCGCAACCCCGTAAGTCATAAGTACCCTCCTTTATCTCCGCTTAAGTCTGTGCGATATCCATGCATTTGTGGCCTATGCAGATACCCCACCGCCGAGCCCCACGAAGAAAGGCTCCACACCGGCGCACTCGCCGATTCCGCCTAATGTTAACGTGGAGACCCCGGGCTTCGGTATGGTGGGCAGGCGAAGTCCAGGCGTCTCGCTTCTCGACAGCGCCCAGGTCGTGGAGACGGTGGTGTATCCCCCTGGTCTGGAGAAACCCCACGTCCCAGGGTTCCGCGAAAACTTCCAGGGTCGACCGGAGTCCTCTCGCAAGCAACGTCGCGAGTCCCCCTTCTCCCAAGGTTAGCACATTTTCGCGGGCTCCTTCTCTTGCTCGTCTCCTGATCCTACTAACTCTTCCTTCGCAGAAATTTCAGGAGTCACGCCTGAGTCAGAGCACGAGAGGGTGGAGATGTCACCGCCTCCCTCGCCGAGCCAGATCGAAGACTTCTTGGGCGACCCGGGCGACCCTGTGCGGATGAAGAGTCGGGTGTCAGAGGTGCTTCAGAAGCATGGTATGATGCTGCGCGAGCTGGAGGAGCGGTATGACGCGGACCGAGCTTTCTTCAACGAGAGATTCGTCGCGATGGAGGATGCGAATGCGCGCTTGCTCGCCGAGGCGGGGCCGGTGACTCGCACAGACGCTACCTCGCCCGGTGTGCATGTCTCGTGGGGCGAGGACCAAGCACACCTAATCCGCGAATACCACTATCCGAGAATGCCGCCGCGCTTGGGGAAGCGAGGCCGGGGTCGCTGGAAATGGCTTCCTTATCCCTGAGCCTGCCGTGGGTTTATTTTTATTGTCCCCTTGCTTTTATTTCTTTCATGATGCTTCTGTCGAACGATATCTGTGGTGTGGTAATACTTGCGAGTCCATCGTGACTCGCCTTTTATCATTTTTTGTTTTGCCTTTTATTTTTGTGGTGCGCCTGTGGCTTATTCCGTTCGCTCGCCGTGTTTGATACGATTGCCCTCGTGGAGCGCTCGCGAACTTCTGGGCGACGTTGTGCCCAAACCCCCTTCCCTCACGGGCCGGCCTCAGGAGGGGCTTAATTACCGCGCAGTGGCGAGCCCGGGCTCACAAGACTGTAGCCTTATCGAGTAGAAATCTGCTTTATTTTCGCTATCCGCACTCCCGACGCTTCGATTCCCGTGCCCATCAGTTTCCTATAAATAGTTCGGATTCACTTTTCCATCCGTCGCATTTATTTCTCAAATCCTCTCGTGTCTACGCTCATTTCTGTTCTCGCAAGCTCGTGCTCGCGTTCGCTGCTTGCCAGTTGCCTCTTCCTGACTCGATGTGAATAAATCAGTCAACGGGAGCGGATGGCGAGAGCGAGGGGCGGTCAAGATGCGCCTCAGCGTTTCAAGCTCACGAATTCTACTGTGCGAACCTCACGGCCGAGGAATATAAATATGCCGTGGATCATTATCTTCCGGAGGGCTATTCAGCTCGCTGTCCAAGCGAGAGAGCTACACTGAACGAGACCGAGGCTGGCGAGCTCGCGATCCCTATTGCTCACTTCAAGAATGGGTTGCGACTCCCCTTATGGCCTGAAATTCGTCAGGTACTTCGCTTAGCCTTCTCGCCGTTCCCTGTTCGCCATCGCGACTTTTTCACCGTTCTTTGCAGGTGCTGCGGTATTATGGGGTGCTACCGAGCCAGCTGACCCCGAATGCGATCGCAGACATTGTCGCGTTCGCCAGTTACATGCGGGAGGAGAGGATCGAGTTCAGCCTCCTCGTCTTCCGCAAAGTGTTTTCCTTTCGCGCCTTCCGGGACGGGACCACCTACTTCGCGAGTCAGCACGTCACCGTCTGCGAGACGGTGAACAAGAGTCACTACTGGACTCAGAAGTTCATCCTGGTGAAGGTACCCTTTGGTAACCTCCACTTCACCCCTCTTCAACGGGATGACGCCACCTACCGCCCTCCGAGCTCGCTGGGCAGCGCCGACGCCAAACTCCTCCAATATCTCTTCGGAAAAAACTTCGAGGTCGCCTATCTGCGGCGCAACGTCGATTCGCTACTCGTGGTTCCTCAAGGGGAAGGTACGGCTCGCTCTCGCTCTACTCTCCTTTCCTTTTCTTCGCTGTGTAACGCTCTTACTCTAAAGGAGAGCGCGAGATCCCCGTTAATCCTCCGCACGTGCAAGGCACCACTCTTACGGCGGACACTCTCGCGACCGCGGCGGCAGAGTCTTGCTGCGATCTTCCTACCACCGGGTCCGGCAAGAAGCGGCCTCCGTCTGCGAATCAGCCCAGTTCGCAACCCTCCTCCAAGAAGTCGAAGGGGAAAACCTGCGGTGTCAAAGACAAGAGCGCGGTCGTTGATCTGAGCGAGACCGACGGCTCGCCCCCTTCTCCTGCGAAACAGCCGGACCTCTTGGCGAGCCATGGCGTTGGGAGCTCTTCCGCAACCCCCCAACCCAAGGGCCACAAGAACTTCGGTCTGGGTGAGAAGGTTTCTGATATCCTCGGCGAGCCCTTGCTCTCTTGGGATCCCGACGCCAACCGAATTTCTTGCTCCACCCTTCACCCCTCCTGGGTGGAGCTCGGTAAGGCCGGGGAGGAGGCGTTTTCTATCTCCTTCGGCTTATACGGCCGCGAGGACGCCGCCGCCTATAAAGAGATGGGGCCAAGGCAACTGGTCTATGAAGAAATGCGAGCCCAGTTCCGCTCGACGGAGCTCGCACATATGGCGGGGCGCCGTTATCTGCAGGCGGATAGGGATATCCGCGCGTACAGGGAGGAGCTTAAGAGAGCCCGCGAGGAGATCAAAGGCCTTAAGGAGAGAGAGGAGGCGTCAGAAAGCCTTCTCGCCGGGATGCAGGGCAAGATGGTAAGCGGCCCTTGGGCCTCTTTTCTTTGCTGTTCGCGACCTCCGACTTTTATCTAACTCATTTTAATGTTAACTCAGGATGCCAACGTAGCAACCAAGCTTCTCGCTCGCAACGACGAGCTGGAGTTGGAGAATACCATGCTGAAGGCTCGGGTGGACGAGTTGGTTCGCAGCGTGCTACCTCCATCTCCTGGGCGAGCCGGGTCTCAACAGAGGGTTGCCGAAAGCGAGGAACGGAGGCGGCGAGATGCACCGGAGGTCGCTAACCTCGTCTTCACGACCCTTAAGAACGCGAGTCTACTAGCTGAAGACGCGATGGAGTTTACAGCCGAAGACGTATGCCCGGACCTCTTCGACTTGGCGCCATGGTTGGGGACTCGCAAGAATGGCGAGGGTCCTCCCGAATGAACCCCCTTAGCTTCCCTTCTCCCTCTCTTTCGAATGAATGCATATTATTCTTTTTGGGCTGGCGAGATCGCCGCCGAACTTAGAGAAATCCTGGGGAATGACAGTTATGATTTTTTCGTTAGCATTTATGCGCCTGTTCGCGTTTATTGTTTCTTTCGCACTTGGTCTCTTTCTTTTGAACTCTCATGACTGGTTGTTATGTGGCAGTGCTTCCTGGGGGCTCGCGAATGCGTGTGTCTGGGCTCGCCTCACCAAGATTCTCCTCTTATGGATCTCGCGAACCCGGGTTGTCGCCGCCAGTGGATACTGCCCGGCGAACCCGGCCTTGGCGAGCCTGGACATAGGTATCCTGCGAACTAAAACTTCCTGACTTTAGCATCTCAACCCGCTACCTTAGGCCTCACCGGCCTCAACCCTTTCAATTTTGCGAACCAAACCCTTTTGGCTCTAACTTCCCAACCTTGCCAGCCTCTCCAGAGATCAACCTGAACCCCCCGTCTAGGTGAGAGCCCGGGAGCGGAATCGATCTGGGGCATTCCAGCACCAACATGTCCAACCTTGCCAGACTCTCCAGAGATCAACCTGAACCCCCCGTCTAGGTGAGATCCCGGGAGCGGAATCGATCTGGAGCATTCCAGCACCAACATATCCAACCTTGCCAGCCTCTCCAGAGATCAACCCGAACCCCCCGTCTAGGTGAGAGCCCGGGAGCGGAATCGATCTGGGGCATTCCAGCATCAACATATCCAACCTTGCCAGCCTCTCCAGAGATCTACCTGAACCCCCCGTCTAGGTGAGAGCGCGGGAGCGGAATCGATCTGGGGCATTCCAGCATCAACATATCCAACCTTGCCAGCCTCTCCAGAGATCAACCTGAACCCCCGGTCTAGGTGAGAGCCCGGGAGCGGAATCGATCTGGGGCATTCCAGCATCAACATATCCAACCTTGCCAGCCTCTCCAGAGATCAACCTGAACCCCCCGTCTAGGTGAGAGCCCGGGAGCGGAATCGATCTGGGGCATTCCAGCATCAACATATCCAACCTTTGTCACGCCGGCACGGCAGTAGTAGTTATAAGCATTATAAAAAAGTAGTAAGACATTCAGTAAACAATATAATAAAGCTTTTAAGGGTAAAATTGTTTCAAATCATCCACACCCCTGGCTCGGTCGAGGGGCACCCCCTCCACATCCTGGAGGTGATACCCCCCCACTTGAGCACCCCGCTTACAATATATGGACCCTCCCAGTTGGGGTTAAGCTTACCCACCGCGGCCCCTCTGCCGGCCGCATCGACCTTCTTCAGGACCAGGTCCCCTTTCTGAAAGTGCTTTATCCGGATATGTTTGTCAAAATATCGAGCCATCCGCCGCTTGACCTCTTCCTGCCTGATGGTGGCCAAGTCCCGGAGTTCTTCCACCAGGTCCAAAGACAGCCTCTGCTCTGCATTGTTATCTTCTAGCCACTCCTCATCCCCCTCGCTCGCAGCGATCACCCGTGGGGTCTTTACCTCAAACTCTATGGGTAGAACGGCCTCGGACCCGTGAGAGAGCTTGAACGGAGTCTCCCCGGTGGCGGTATTCGGAGTAGTCCTCATGGCCCAGAGGACGGAGGGTAGCTGTTCCACCCAGTTCCCCCGAAGGTTCTCCATTTTCTTTTTTAATAGGTTAACGATTATTTTGTTTGCTGCTTCCACCTGCCCATTGCTCCTCGGGTGGTGGACCGACGCGAACCTGAGGTCAATGCCGAGCTGAGTGCAGAAGCCAACAAACTCTTCACTAGCAAACTGCGGCCCATTGTCCGTCACTATGGCTAGAGGTAGCCCGTGCCTGCAAATTATCTCTCCCCACACAAAATTCCTTACCACTTGAGAGGTTACCTTAGCGAGTGCTTTCACTTCTACCCACTTGGAGAAGTAGTCGATCATGACCAGCAGGAACTTCCTCTGGCCGCTGGCTTGGGGAAAGGGACCGACCAGATCCAACCCACATATGGCGAAGGGCCAGGGAGCCGTGATGGTCCGGAGTCTTTGAGCTGGGAGGAGCTGGAGCGGGGCATAGAGCTGGCACTTTGGACACTTCCTTGCGAACTCCGCCGCGTCCTTGCTGAGAGTGGGCCAGAAGTAGCCTTGCCTCAACACCCTTCCCTCCAGGGTCCGACTCCCAGAGTGACTGCCGCACTCCCCAGAGTGGATTTCTTCCAAGACTCTCGGAACCTCCTCCTCGGAGACACAACGGGCCAGGAGTCCCGAGAGAGTTTTCCTATATAGCCCTCTTGCATGCAAGGAGTAATAAGCGGACTTATACCTAAAGCGTCTCTTGTCCATATCCTCTCCAGGGAACTGCCCGGAGGAGAGGAAGGTGATGAATGGGTCCATCCACGAGGCTTGTTGATCCACCTCCATCAATTCTCCTTCCTCGATGGAGGGCCGGAAGAGTTCCGAAGTCGTCCCTCCCGCTCGGGGACCGAACTTGGCTAAGAGGTCCGCCTAGGTGCTCTCCTCCCTCGGAACGTGCTTGATGGAGAAGGTGCGGAACTGCCCGATGACCCCCTTAACCTTCTCCAGGTATAGCAGGAGGGTCGGGTCCTTTGCTTCAAACTCTCCCTTGATCTGGCATGCTACCACCATGGAGTCCATGGAGACCTCCACGTCCTGCACTCCCAGTTCCCGGGCCAGCCAAAGGCCCGCTATCACTGCCTCGTACTCAGCCTGGTTGTTGGTAATTGGGAAATGGATGTTTAAGGCTTGCTCAATCCGAGTCCCCTGAGGACTTACCAGGACCATTCCCCCTCCATAGGAGTATTTTCCCGACGCTCCATCCACCAACATCTTCCATGCCTCTGGGGGAGGTGGCTCGTGCTCCCCCACTTTGGCCGCATAGTCGGCCATGAAGTCTGCCACCGCCTGAGCCCTGATGGACGTCCTGGGCACGAACGTGATATTGAATTCACTTAACTCCATGGACCACTTTGCCAACCTTCCTGAGTGCTCCACCCCTTCCATGATTTTACGGAGCGGGTGGTCCGTCACTACCTTGATTGAATGGGCTTGAAAGTAAGGCCGGAGCCTCCGGGCTGACACCACCAATGTGAAGGCCAACTTTTCTAAGATCGGGTACCGGAGCTCTACCTTCTTCAGCACTCGGCTGACGTAGTAGATAGGGAACTGTTTCTTCCCCTCCTCCCGGATCAACACGGAATTTACTGCCTCGGACCCTACCCCCAGGTACAGGGATAGGTCTTCTCCTGGCCTCGGTCCCTGGAGCAGAGGGGTTTGGGTGAGCTGTTCTTTCAGAACCTGGAAGGCTTCCTCGCACTCCCGGGTCCACTCAAACTTCTTATTGCCCCGCAGCACCTTGAAAAAAGGTGCACACTTTTCCCCTGCCTTAGAGAGGAACCTGCTGAGCCCGGCCAACTTCCCTGTAAGGCTCTGAACCTCCTTTGGATTCTTCAGCGACCCCAACTCCATTACCTCCTTAACCTTGTCCGGGTTAGGCTCCACTCCTGCGGGGGTGAGTAAGTGGCCTAGGAACTTTCCTCGGCTTGCCCCGAAGACACATTTCAAGGGATTGAGCTTCATTTTGTAGCGCCGCAGGGTCCCGAACGTCTCCTCAAGGTCTCGGAGGTGAGACCCAAGGTCTCGGCTCTTTACCATGAGGTCGTCAACATAAACCTCCAAGTTTCTTCCCTTCTGCTCGCGGAAGACCCTATCCATCATCCTTTGGTATGTGGCACCTGCGTTCTTGAGCCCAAACGGCATCATCTTATAACAGTAGCATCCATCCCCCGTGATGAAGGAGGCATCCTTGATGTCCGGGGGGTGCATGCGGATTTGATGTTAACCTGAAAAAGCATCTAAGAAAGACATAACAAGAAAACCGACGGCTGATTCAACCAGCGCGTCGATCCTAGGCAGGGGTTAACAATCCTTAGGGCATGATTTATTAAGTAAAGAAAAGTCGATACACATCCTCCATTTACCTCCTCCCTTCTTTACCATAACGACGTTGGAGACCCAGCCTGGATACTGGATCTCCGTTACAAAGCCTGCCTGTATGAGCTTGCTCACCTCCTCGCGGATGGGTCCTTCCAGCTTGTCGGCGGTGGCCCTTTTCTTCTGGCGGATGGGGCGAGTGCCGGGGTCGAGGTTGAGGCGATGGCAAGCCACGTCCGCGTCAATCCCGGGCATTTCCGCGGCGCTCCAAGCGAAGACGTCTATGTTCTTCTGCACGCACGCCAGGATCTCCGCTTGATCTTCCGGGTTGAGTCCTCCGCTGACCCGGACCTTCTCTACCACCCCTAGCCGGGTGGTGACCTCGAGCTCCATGACCTCGTCCATAGCCTCCAGCCGGGACTGCTCTCCCCAAGCCCTCTCCTCTTCGGCACAAGTGAGAGCCTGGGTTCCTTCCTCGACTTCCTTCTCTATCACCATCAGCTTCTCCGCCCCTCCCTCCTGGGCCTTCTCTTCTTCTTCTTCTCCTTCTGCTCGGAGTCCCTCAGCTACCCCTTCCTGGGCATGAACTTCATCTCCCTCCATCTTCTCCTTGGCTACCTCCTTACCTCCGGCTTCGGTCTCCTTCTCCATCATCTTATCCCACTCCTCAGCTTCTCTCATCCAGGAGATGGTGTTGACAGCCGTCACGTAGCACTGCCTTGCCACCTTGGGATCTCCCCTTATCCGCACCTGAACCCCTCCGTCGTTGAACTTAAGGCATTGATGAAAGGTGGAGGGGACACAGCGAAACGCGCTGATGAGTGGCCGTCCGAAGATGGCGCTATAGCTGCTTGTAGCGTCCACTATGACAAAATGGCAGTTTCTGGACTGCCCACCCAGGGTCACATGAAGTCCTACTCCTCCTTCTACTTCTTTCCTCTCCCCCAAGAATCCAAACAGAGGGCCATCCGAGGCCAACACCCGTCTGGGCTCCACCTCCATCATGTCAAACGCCTTCTTGAAGATGACGTTGACCGAACTCCCATTCTCCACTAGGATTCGGGAGACGGTGAAGTTCTCGATCGCCGTCTGAATGACCAGCGCGTCGCAGAACGGGTCCTCATAGCCCGGCATGTCCTTCTGGGTGAAAATGATTTTTTCGGCCGGGGGTGGAGTGGTGGATGTTGAAGCTACGCTCCGGCGGTAGATGGTATGGAGGCTAGCCTTGCGGGTCGCCTCCACCCCTACCCCCCCCCCCCCCCCCCATGGATCACCCCAATTCCTCCCATATTCCACACATCGTTTCTATCCTCACACCTTTCCTCATCCTCCTCTCGAGGTTCGACCTCCACAATCCTCACCGGCTGCAGCTGCTATGGCGCGGGCGCTCTGCCCCTCTTCACTTCCAGGAACTCCGGGCAGGTGTCCGTTGCGTGACCTTCCTCATCATGGAAGATACAATACGACAACGTCACCTCCCCTGCATCGGCTTCCGCCACCCTATTCCTTCTCCTCCTAGCGGCTGCCGCTTCCACCTCGCCTCTCCTTCCTCTTCCTCTTCCCCGTCCAATTGCCATGGCCTGTTGAGGTGGGGGAGGCATCTGCATCGGACCCTGCCTCCACCCCAACTGGGGGGGTCTCCATTGACCTCCGAAATGGTTACCCCTTCCTGGGTCGTAACCCCTTCCCTGCCCTTGCATTCCTCCACCTTGCGGCCTCCATCCCCCCTCCGGGGCCCGGGGCTCTTCCCTTCTCCTGACCTCATGCTGTCTCACCTCCGGCTCACTGAGCTTTGCTAGCCTCTTGGTGAGCTCCGGGTTGGCTTCTTCACTCGCGACTTCCTCCGACACCCTCTCCATCAGCTCTTCGTAGGAGACGGGGGCTTTTCTCTTCAACGCCATCTTGAAGAAACTCTCTTTCAACCCGACCGTGAAGGCGAGTTGGAGTGCAAACCCAGGCATCTCCTGAGTGAGCTGTACTTCCTCTTGGAACCTATCGGCATATTGAGCCAGCGACTCCCTGGGCTCCTGCTTCACTGCGAAGAGGGAATCAGCGTCCTTCTTCCTCTTTTTTGAGGTCGAGAACCTCAGCAAAAAACTTCGGCGCAAGTCCTCGAACGCGTAGATTGATCCTACAGGGAGTTGATGGAACCAGTCCCTGGCCTTCTCCTTGAGGGTGACGGCAAAGAGCCGACACTTGAAGGCATCTGACATCATCCTGATGGAGACCGAGTCTTTGAAGCTCTGCAGGTGCTGGATGGGGTCATCCCAACTGTTGTAGTACACCCGGTCCAACTCTCCGAACCCCCCGGGGACGGGTGCGGAAAGCACCAGCTCGCAAAAGGGGCTTCCACCTCTTGTCACTTTTTCTGGCTCCACTCGCCCCCCAAGCTCTCTCGCCAAACTTGAGCTCGCCGGGACTGCACTCGCGAGGGCGGTGCTCGCCTGAACCACCCTGACCGTCGTCGCATCCTCTTGGCGCGGACTTGCCTGCGCTGCGCTCGCTGGGACGGAGTTCGTTAGCACTGAGCTCGCCGGAACGGAGCTCGCCAGCAAGGAGCTCGCCGGACTGGTGAACAACACTCACCCTTCCCTGTCCTGGCCTGACCCAACGGCGACTTCCTTTCCAGTCCTTCCCCCTGGAGCAATCACGCCGACCGTCATTGAGGGAGGGGTCGCCTGAGGTGCTGGGGTCGCAAACTCGCTTCGCAGAGCTGTGACCGTGAACCCCAAGGTGTCGAGCACCTCCTTTCTAAAATCTGCGAGCATCCTGGCCATCGCCTCCTGAGGTGTCTCACCGAACTCCTCGCCTTGCTCCTCATCTCCCGCCATAACCCTTCTCTGGAACTTTCTTGAACCAGCCACACTCCACGCTCACCGCACCAAAATATTGAAACCAATTTCTCGGTCCCTTGTGGAGCTCGGGGCCCTCAACGAATTGAGGGGCAGCTAGCCCTTACCGGTCCCTCGGAAGAGGTAGGTAGGTAAGTCGGACAAGGAACAAAGACCCTGGTCTCAGCAAGAAGGTCCCTCCACTAACCCGGAAGATCGTTGAGCGCTTCCCCTCCCAAGCCAAAGCTAAGACTCGGGCACCTTGGAGAGCTAGAGAGCCCAAACCAAAGCGACCTAAGGAGAGAAGAAGCCTCAAAGATTCTGAACTGATCCTCTTCCAAGGTGCCCTTTAAGGTCTATTTATAGATTTTGGTTTTGTGGTCTGTCAATAGCCAACTCCTGCTGTCCATTCTTACTATCCGTACCCCAAATTGGTCTGCTAACAGCCAAACTCCGCTGTTCGGAGGGGCTAACCGCAGACCACCAGGGGTCTTCTGGTAAAAGACCACCCCAGGTACCGGCGAACCAGAGACCCTTGACCTGTTCAGCGAACACGGGTCTCGCCAAAATGACTGGCTGACTCGCCTGCCTAACGAACTCCTTTGACTGGCTGGCTCGCCTGCCTAACGAACTCCTTCGACTGGCTGGCTCGCCTGCCTCTATGGCTCGCCTGCCGAACCGCTCCTTAGCGGGTCGGGCTCGCCAAAATGGCTAACTGTACCCCAGAAATGGCTATTTGTACCCCAAGGTCCTGGGCCGGCCTAGCGAACTCCTTCGATCGGCTGGCTCGCCTGTCTCTATGGCTCGCCTGCCGAACCGCTCCTTAGCGGGTCGGGCTCGCCAAAATGGCTAACTGTACCCCAGAAATGGCTATTTGTACCCCAAGGTCCCGGGCCGGCCTAGCGAACTCCTTCGATCGGCTGGCTCGCCTGTCTCTATGGCCCCCTGCTCTTCCTGGGCTCGCCCCGCCTGGGCTCGCCCATCCTGGCTCGCTCCATTGGGCGTGCGAACCAGAGACCCTTCCTGGCGAACATCGGGGTTGTACAACTTGCATGTCTCTACCCTAGTGTGCTATGGTGTGCCAATAGACAAAAAGTCAATTCTGTGTTTTCAGACCAAACGGCTTGGAGCTAGCCTTTGAAATTTTGGTCACACTTTCTTTATGACATGACACACCACCTCAGGGAATATTAGGATTTTTGGGATCAAAAATCCTATATTTTGGATTAATGAGAATTAGGTCACATATTGGTATTCATGAACTTTTCATGTCAAATACCTTGTGGAAAATTATAGAACTCTGGAGAATTTAATTTTATGACATGCAGGACCTCTGTAAATTTTTGTAGAAAATTGCAGAGGTTTTTCCTTTGGGAAATTACAAAATTACCCCTAGGTCACAAATCTGAATATTGGGATTTCCCTGAGATTTATGCATGAAGAAATTGTGAAACTATGGAAGATAGTTAGGAATACAATTATGAATCTCTGGGATTTGTGATAGAATTTTTAGAAACATTGTTCATGTTGAAATACCCTTTAATCATTTGTCACCCCTTTCATGATAAGTGGAAATTATGGGTTTATCTTTGCTGGAAAATTTTGATATTCTGGAATTAGTGTGTTTATGTGAATATAATGCTTCTATGATTTTATCAGAATTTATTGTGACCTGTAGATGGTGGTTGTAGTGTAAACCCTTATTGGCACACCACTTGTATTAAATGAATATTATGGATAAATACTCCTTGGAAAATTATGAAACTAAGAACTGATGTTTTTAGGTCAATATCATACTTCTGTGTTTTTATCAGAATTTATTGTGACCTGTAGATGGTGGTTGTAGTGCAAACCCTTATTAGCACACCATTTGTATTAAATGGTGGTTATGGATAAATACTCCTTGGAATATTATGAAACTTAGGCACTGATGTTTTTAGGTCAATATCATACTTCTGTGATTTATCAGAATTTATTGTGACCTGTAGATGGTGGTTGTAGTGTAAACCCTTATTGGCACACCACTTGTATTAAATGAATATTATGGACAAATACTCCTTGGAAAATTATGAAACTTAGGCACTGACATTTTTAGGTCAATATCATACTAGTAAGAGAAGTCCACAAACCCTGGGCCACCCCGCTCGAGCTTAGTTTGAGGACAAACTAGCAGCGGAAGCAGTGGTGTGCCCATACGGGAAATCACATAACTTTGTCCACTTAACGATGAGATTAGGCCAACCTGACTAGTACACCGATTTGGTTTGACTTAGCAAGACATCTCATAATGTATCCTAGTCCGACATCAACCGCGAATATATTTTGACCGGATAGTAGGATACCCCCAAAGTGACTAAAAGGAGTTGAAAGCGTGTGTAAGTGTTCGGGGCTTACTCTCTGATATACCTACGTCACTTCCTAAGTGATATTAACACCCCTCACACAAACAAATAGGACAATCTTAAGTGGATTTGGTGCTTGTGATTGTACTATCGGATTAGTATGAGACTCATAAGGCTTAACTTATGTGCATAGAAGCTAATACTCCACACTTCCACACTCGGAAAACCATCACAAAGGAAGGATGTCAAATGTGGAATTTGAATTCCAACTTAGAGAAGACCACTTAATAGGCACACGATCCGTGGAAAAAGTTACGGTAAATGGCATTTTGAGGGTAGAGAACCTTACCATATACGCAAATCTCAAGGGCTGTATACCTATAAGGATTATGTACATGCGTGGAATGTCCAAATTTTTGGATATAAGAAACTCAGCACAAGATTTACGGGAGGCTAATCTTGTTTCTTCATTTATTGGGCCGCTATAATATTAACTTGGGTTGTTTTAGAAACATAAAAGCATCTGCTATACAACTCTCTGGGCACCTGCTTTGGTGCATGGTATATAAAGTGAACCCTACACTCAAATCTGTGTGCCCTATCATCTGACTTACCCGAGTGATCTGAATTTTACATCGTACATGTAAATTTAGTACGACACACATGATGTCCAAAAATCAGAATTTTGGAGATAAGTTATATACATTTGGAAATAATTTCATTACACACGATTGTGGTAGATCTATGGCTTAATGAATACTAATCCACTCAAATCTTTTATGGATGGTAGGTCTCGGAAAGAAAGATCCCTGGACAAATTTGTGGCCATTTGGACCCCTACTTATTGGTGGGTCCCGCATGCGAGACCAAGGTAGCTTAGGATATACCCATGTTGTTACACACATACAGTTTTATGGATAATAATTATTTCCTTGGCCAATTCTCTCGAAATTTGAAACATGCACTCGCTATCAAGAGATCTTTCATCTCTGAAGGAATCAAAGACCTTGAGGATAGAGTTCCGTAGGAAATTGGGGTTGGTGAACTCTTGTTACATTAAGCATTATTGAGAATTCCAGGGTTGAGTTCCCTCAGATCATTATGAAAACTTGGAATATTATAGAAATGAGTAGATAGACTCGTGGTCTCCATTATACTTCTAAAAATTTATTATAGTTAACTATTGATTAGTTATCATACTTCCTTCCCTAAATGGGTTTGCACCCCTAGCCACAAATAATTAATCTTCTGGAATTATCATAAGGAGGAAAGACTATGGACTTCTATTGAACACTATTTCGGATCTTAACTGGTTTCTGGAATCTTTATTAAACCTATTGGGACATGATAAATGATAATTTGTGCACAATTTGGTGGATGCCATAAATATAAAAGGAATAAGAATTAGGCCCAAGAATATGACAATATGAAGAGTTGAAACCAGTAAATCACCACTTACAAGACTCCTGGAATGAATGGGAGATGACATCATATCTTATTGATAGTTGATCTGTAAGTGATAGGCCTCGTGCAATATTTGAGATTGGTTTGCGTTTAACAAAATGAGAACAATAGATTTGACCCACATGAATTAAAGTACCAGAACTAAGTTTGGTTATTACTAGAGAATGCTTTAGTTCATTAAATGACCATGGACATATTTACATTTACCTAATATCATGTCGGATTCTACAAGCATGATTAAGCGTGGACATGAAATATTAAAGGAATGACGATGTTGCGAAAGTTTAGGAGAACCAATATCGCCCAAGTTGTAAGTATATCATGATCTTGGAAGACAAGTCTAAATTCTAATTGCAAACTGATAAATATTTAAGGACACCGAGGAAGAAAATCTTGGTTACAGACTTAGTAAGATTTAACGAAAGTGCACTTGGGAGAAGACTGAGGATGAAGCGATGTGAACTAGACCTAACTGTTTCAAATATTAGTTGGGAGTCGTGTTGCACAAAAACTACTAAATCTTCCTGGTATATTCTGAACTCTAACTCCCGTAGACCCAAACTAAATTTCGGGGACGAAATTGTTTCTTCGTTTATTGGGATTTGTAACATCCCCAGAACAACTAGACCCCTAAGGTGCATTTTGTCATGACAAGGTCATGACATTTCTCTAAGAGGCCAAAATGGCCTTAAGAACCAAGGTGAATAGGTAAAAATCACCTTGGTGTGCAAATAGTCAAATTGAGCCCAAAGCTTAGGGCTTCATAATTGAGCTTCAAAATGACAAATGGGCCCCACCAACTCTCCCTAAACCCCTTAGGGAATCCCTTGGGTCATTTAGGACCCATTGAGGTCAACCTAATTGATCAATTTGGCCAAAGTCAACTCTACCCTCAAACAAGTCAAACCACTCAATTTATGGTCTATTAGGATTCAAATGAGCAAATTGATCAGACCCAAACTCTCCAAGCCACTAGGGAGGTCATTAGGTCATTTTTGACCCATGGGGTTCAACAAAATGCTTGATTTTGACCAAAGTCAACTTTAGGTCAAACTAGCTCGAATTAGCCTATATAGGTTCAATTGACCCAATATGGGCCCAACCATTGCCCAATCCATCATTGATGGTGTACGCGGACCCTTGTCCATCATGTGGGGCCAGCCTACCCATTAATTTGATAAAGTCAACTCAAAGGTCAACACTTGGTCAAATAGACCTAAATTGAGCTCAAAGTAAAATTAAACCCAATCCAATTGGGCTAAGACCTTGAACCAAGGCCCATCCTACAGCCCATGTGTCAATTGTTGGATCTTATGGCGCCCTTAGAGGGGGGTGAATAAGGGAATAAAAAATCTTTGATAATTTTTACTAAATTTGTTTAGAGTGAATTAGAATGAAATAATCAATTTATCTTAATGAAGGAAAACAATTGTAATTTGCAATTCTAAAACTTACGTCAAATGATAGAAATCAAGTAAACACAAAAGAGATATGATTATATTATATGAGAAAAAGTGTTTACATAAATTTGATTTCTATATCGCTAGAAATCAGAGGCATACAAATGTAAATTTCTTTTCTTTTTCTATACCGACTTGTATCCCCACAAACCGGTTGGCTTTAGCCTATCCTTCCCCGGATAAGGCCTCAAGCCGCTCTAGCCAATCCTTCCCCAGATATGGCCTCGAGCCCCCCTAGATCTAATAACCTAAAACTAGTCGCCAACACAAGGCGAATTTCCCCCTAAGTCATACCCAGACCTAGTCGCCAACACAAGGCGAATTAACTAAACGATTACAATAGAATATGATATGAAAATAAATTTGTAGTAAAAATTATCAAAGATTTTTTATTCCCTTATTCACCCCCCCCCCCCCCCCCCCTCTAAGGGTGCCATAAGATCCAACAAGTGGTATCAGAGCCAGGTTATTCCAAACGGTTTAAAAACCAGGAATAATGGCGTCTTATGATCTCGCTTTTTCCGAGGGTCAGGGAATTAGTAGACCTCCACTCTTTACCGGGTCAGATTATAATTATTGGAAAAATAGGATGCGTTGTTTTCTAATGACCCTAGACATTGAGGTTTGGAATATGGTAGAAGAAGAATACTCTCCTCCAACATTTCTAGTTGGAGAGATAACTTTAGATAAACCAAAAGATAAATGGGATGATCAGGATAAACTCAAACGTAAAAATAACGCAAAAGCCATGAATGCTTTATTTTGTGCGTTAGATAGAAATAAATTTAATAGATTTTCTGCATGTACTACTGCATATGAAATTTGGAATCATTTGGAAGTTACTCATGAAGGTACATCGCAGGTTAAAGATTCCAAGCTTTTCCAACTGGAGTCGAAATATGAAAAATTCTGAATGGATGAAAGCGAAGATGTTGATGGTATGTACACGTGCTTCACCAAGATTGTCAATGCCTTCAAGGCTCTTGGAAAGACCTTCTCCAACGATGATTTGGTCTGAAAGATCCTTCGTTCTCTTCCTCCAAAATTCAACCCGAAGGTGACGGCTATTTCAAAATCGCACAATCTAAGGACGCTCCAAGTTGAGAGACTCATTGGGAATCTCAAAACCCATGAGGTGGAACTCAAAATCCAATTTGATGAATACAACAAGGATCCAAAGAAGAAGGCGCTGGCATTAAAATCAAATAAGGAGTGCCAAGAGGATGATGATGAAGATGAAGAAAGTCTTTTGGTGAAGAACTTCTGAAAGTTCATGCGAAATCCGGAAAGGCGAAACACTTTCCGGAAATTTATCCAAAAGGATGGAAGATGGAAAGGGTCATCTTCAAAGAAGGAAAAAGAGAGTGACAATGAAGAAGAGAGACCTCCACCGTAATGCTATCATTGTAGGAAGAGGGGGCACATAAGAAGCCAATGCCCAAAATTCTTGAAGGAGAAAAAGGAGAAACGGCACAAAGGGAAAGAAAAGAGGAAGGTGCTAAAGGCAAAGACATGGGATGACTCCTCTTCCTCCTCCTCCGAAGAATCAAGGGGCCTTCATCAAGCGAAGATGAGGAAGCAAACATGTGCGTCATGGGACATGGAAACAACGGCGACAACACCAGTGTTCCTAGTGACACTGAGGTAACTCCTCCCACTTATGATGAATTGTTTAATGAATTCCTTGAAACTTGCAAAGCTTTTGATAAAAATATGAAATATAGTATTTTATTAAATCGTGAAAATGAATCTCTTATTAAAGAAAATCAAAAGCTTTCCAAAAAGGTATTTATTTTAGAAAAGAGAAAGGTTTCTTGCCAAGAATGTGATCACTCCACAAAATTGGCAAAAGACGTTGAAGAGTTACTTTCTAAAGCCCTCTCTCATGCCAAAACTCTTACAAAAGAGAAGGGGGAATTAGAAAGGAAATTGGAAGCCTCTCTTTTGCAAATCAAAAATAATAAAAAAAAGGTTTTGAAAATAGGTGTGTCATGCTTGTGAAAGAAAACTCTTCACTTAAAGCACAAGTTCATGATCTCACCATGGCCATTAAAAAAATTGGAATAGGCCAAAAATCTCTGGAAATGATTTTAGGGAACCAGTGCCATGGTTCTGGAAAATTTGGGCTCGGATATCGAGGTGAGGGCTACCGCCCGGCGCTAGCCACTAACGCCGGCGCTAGCACCTCATACCAGAATCTTGATTTTTTTCCTTTTCAAAATGCTTTACTTCTGTAAATCCAATTTATTCCAGCAAGAAAATATTCCAGAAAAGGGTCTCAACCCCCTTTATTTCGTGTGCAAACTGTTATAGGTTAGGTCACACATCTAGTTCTTGCAGGAAAATAAAACAAAATGCTTTAAAACAAATCTGGGTACCTAAGGCTTCCACTTACTCTATGGGTGGCACCACTTGGGTATCCGGATCTTTACTCTCATCTTCTTTCTAGATGTGCAGGCATGCTAAGGACAATGAAGACGTATGGTACTTGGATTCAGGATGCTCCAAGCACATGACGGGCAATAAAGCAAAGTTCCTTAGCCTAGAAAAGAAGAAGGGAGGGATCGTGACGTTTGGTGATAACGGAAAAGGAAGGATCATGGGAATTGGTACAGTTGGTAACAAATCCTTTACTATATCTAATGTTCTTTATGTGAAAGGATTAAAACACAATTTAATTTCTATTAGCCAATTATGTGATAAAGGATTAGATGTGTTATTTGAATCTTCCACTAATCTATGCAAAATATCTAATCCTATTACAAACAATATTTTACTAACTGCACCAAGATTACACAATATTTATATGGTTTCATTTCATGATCTTTCAAAATCATCTTTAAAATGTTTTATTACCAAAAATGATGAATTTAAACTTTGGCATAGAAGGCTAGGACATGCTAGCACAAAGCTTATTGCAAAACTTGCAAAAAGAGATTTAATTAGAGGATTGCCTAGATTAAATGGAAATTTACCTTCACTTTGTTCACCATGTCAAAAAGGTAAAATTACTAGATCCTCTTTCAAAAGTAAAAATGTTATTTCTACTACAAGACCTTTGCAATTAATTCATATGGATCTTTTTGGTCCCGTTAGCACTGCAAGTCTTGGTGGTAGATTATATACATATGTTTTAATAGATGATTTTTCTAGATATTGTTGGACAATATTTCTCTCATCCAAATCCGAAGCGTTTTGTGAATTTTCAAAATTATGTACTCGTATTCAAAATGAAAGTGATTTAAAAATTAAATGCATTCGCTCGGATCATGGAGGAGAATTTGAAAATGAAAAATTTACATCTTATTGTGATATGTTAGGCATAAAACATGAGTTCTCCGTACCACGCACACCACAACAAAATGGTGTTGTAGAAAGAAAGAATATGACACTTCAAGAGCTAGCACGCACTATGTTATGTGAATATAAATTACCTAAGTCCTTTTGGGCCAAAGCCGTAAACACATCATGTTATGTTATAAATAGAATCATGCTTCACCCATCTTAAATCTCACACCATATGAACTTTATTTTCAAAAGAAGCCTAATGTATCTTACTTCAACGTTTTTGGTTGTAAATGCTTTATTTTAAATACAAAAGATAGCTTGGGAAAGTTTGATGAAAAATGTGATGAAGGAATATTTCTTTGATACTCTTCAACTAGTAAAGCTTATAGAGTTTTTAATAAAAGAACTAGAAAAGTTGAAGAGTCAATTAATGTGAAATTTGATGAGCTTGTTCCTTGTATAGAAAGACTTTCCGCAGGCAAAGAGGATGATCTATTACCTCCTTTGGAGCATGGTGATGAAGAACCTTCCAAAGAAGAAGAAGAGGAGGCCAAGAAAGATGAATATGTACCTCCAAGCGTCATAAAATTCACAAAGGATCATCCACGTGAACTTATAATTGGTGAACCATCCATCGGGGTAAGAACTCGCTCGTCTCTTCATGAATCATTTTCAAATATTTGTTTTGTTTCCGAAATAGAACCAAAAAATGTTTCTACTGCTTTAAATGATAAATTTTGGTTTTTGGCTATGAATGAAGAGTTAGAACAATTTGAGCGACATAATGTTTGGAAATTAGTTGAAAGACCATCTAATCACCCGGTTGTAGGTGTAAAATGGATTTTTAAAAATAAATTAGATGGTGAGTCAAGAATCTCTAGAAATAAAGCACGATTAGTAGCACAAGGATATTCTCAAATCGAGGGGATAGATTTTGATGAATCTTTTGCACTCGTTGCTAGATTAGAGTTTATAAGAATTTTTCTAGCATTTGCAAGATTTAAAAGAATAAAACTATTTCAAATGGATGTGAAAAGTGCTTTTCTAAACAGGTTTGTAAAAGAAGAAGTTTATGTTGAACAACCCTCCAGTTTTATTAGTGAAAATTTTCCAAATTAGGTTTATAAACTAGAGAAAGCGCTTTATGGTTTAAAACAAGCGCCCCGTTCATGGTATGAAAGACTTACATCATTTTTATTAAAGCACGGTTATATTATGGGAAGTGCGGATAATACTCTCTTCATTGAGCACAACAATGATGATATAATTATTTTACAAATATATGTTGATGATATTATTTTTGGATCCACTAATGAAGAGATGTGTAAAGAAGTTATTTTAGTGATGAAAAATGAATTTGAAATGAGTCTTGTAGGAGAACTTTCTTATTTCCTTGGTTTTCAAATATCACAAAGAATTGATGGTATCTTTGTATGTCAAACTAAATATGTCCATGATATGCTTAAACGTTTTGGATTTGAAAACCTTAAACATGCTTCTACACCAATGAGTGCATCACTAAAATTAGGAAAAGATGAATCAGGAACTCCTATAGATCAAACTTTATATAGAGGTATGATAGGATCTCTACTTTATCTAAGTGCAACTAGACCCGGTATTATGTTTGTCGTATGCTTATGTGCTCGATTTCAAGCCAATCCAAAAGAATCTCATTTAAAAGCGGTAAAACGAATTTTTAGATATCTCATTGGGTCATCTAGATTAGGATTATGGTACCCGCACAATAATTCATTTACACTTCACGGCTACTCCGATTCGGACTATGCCGGTTGTTCACTTGATAGAAAAAGCACTAGGGGTACTTGTCATTTTCTAGGACCTTCATTAGTTGCATGGTCTAGTAGGAAACAAAATTCGGTTGCACTCTCCGCCACAGAGGCCGAATACATTGCATTAGGGAGTTGTTGTGCACAAGCACTATGGATGAGCCAAACTTTAGAGGACTTTGGTTTTCATCTAAAACTTATTGAATTAAAATATGACAACAAAAGTGCCATTGATCTCAAAAATAATCTGGTACACCACTCTAGATCCAAACATATAGATGTGCGTCATCATTTCATAAGGGATCACATTAAAAAGGAAAATGTAAGGATTAGTTTCATTGGCACGGACTCTCAACTTGCTGATATATTTACTAAACCTCTTCCTGATGCAAGGTTTCAAATGTTAAGATTAGAATTAGGAGTCTTAGACATCTTAGGATGAATAACATGTAAAACGCTAATGTTTTATGCAATTTGAGCAATCAAAACATCTCTGAATATTATACAATTTCTGCATAAGACTACACTTAAGACCCCTAATCAATATCAAAAATCAAAAATTTAAAATTCCTAAAAAATCGTGTACTGTTTGCCGCGCTATCACTAGCGCCGGCGCTAGCGTGGGTGTGTGATTTTTCTATTTTTTAAAATTTCTAAAAATCAACAAAAATATGTTAGTTTATATGTACAAATTTATTTTTCTGTTTCTGTCTATTTTATTTTTGTTTTATTTGCATTATGAAAAATCCACTACAAAAATAAAATAAACTATAGTGAAACTCCTTATATGAGATCTCTGAAGTTGAGGATGAAGGATCACAGTAGCATAAGCGAGGTTGAAGCGATCGTTCTTCGGATACAGCGTGGTGGCTTCCTTCTCCAGAAATCTTCTTTGAATTGGAGTGGGAGATGAACTTTCGGCAGAGTAGCAGCTCTGGAAATATGGCACAGGTAATCTCTCTGGAAGCCCTAGCTGAAACGAGAGAGAGTTCATCATTTTATACAACTTGGAGATAGCGCCTGCGGTAGCTCCTAGCGCCTGCGGTAGCTCCTAGCGCCTGCGGTAGCGTTCGTGTGGAGCGGTTACGAAACTGTCGGCGGCGTGGCGATGTGCACGAATTTGAGATAGCGCCAGGCGGTAGTGCTAGCGCTGGCGGTAGAGAAAACTGTCGGTGTCGTGGCAGAACGAACTTTCGTCGATCAGAGCTTCAAGTTCGTCGGACGAAAATTTCGTCGAACGGACCCAAATTCGCCGAACGAAATTTCGTCGAACGGAATTTTCGTCGACCTAACTTTTCGTCGAACGCAGCTTCAATTTCGTCGGACGGCTAGCGCCTGGCGGTAGCGCTAGCGCCGGCGGTAGTGCATTATTCCAGATTTTTTAATTCTGCTGCTTTCTACCTGTGGAGTATTGCACTTATAGTTCCTGCACACTATAAACACACAAAATACAAGATCAAATACAATTTGTGATTTGTTATTCTCAAACAAAGGGATGTGACACACTTGTCCAATATCAATGACCTGGGTTGCCCTCTGAAATTGGATGGAGATGCCATGCAAGAGGGATAAAAATGGAAATTCCCCAATTTTTGAATAGGACAAAGCTTGGGTGCATGAATTCACCTCCATGTGTCACAAATTGGTCTTCTCAAGCTCTTAATTGAGCTCAGGAATTGAATTCTTGCATCCCCCCAGCCTTCTCAAGGCTGTGCATGCAACCTCATTGGTTTCCATGGGAGGTGTCATCCATGGTCGGCCCCTTTCAATGGGGAACATGCATTAAAGCTCCCCCTCTCCCTCTAGAACCCCTCATTACCCTCAGAGAGATGAGAGGAAGAGAACCCCTAGGTGAGTTGTTGGAATCGGGCACTGAAGAGAGAAATGGAGCATGGACTTGGATCTTGGAAATCGGCCATGGAACCAAGAGAAACCAGCCCCCAAAGCCCCAATCAGGCAAGTTTCCTCCTCCCCTCCATCTGTGCTAGCTTCTCCATCTCTTCCTCTGTCGATTTAGCTGAGCAATGGAGAAATCGGTTTCTATTTTTCCATGTTCCAAACCGCAAAAACGAAAGGTGTCGGAGACCTCCTCCGGCCACCTCCGACCAAACGGCCACTGCCAAACGGAAGCCCTAGGTTGGGCGATGGTGGTGGCGGGAGGGATTCGCCGGAAACCGCTGGGAGCCTACGGAAGACAGCCCGCAAGTTGGCCTAGGCGCGGTCGATCTGGGCCATAGGCTTAACGAGGAAGACGAAGTGCCAGCCGATGGATCTCACAGATCTACTATACGCAGCCCGATTTTATTTATTTAAACTCATTTCATTAATCTGTCACATTTTGGACCCGACTTTACAGGCTTATTTTGAGGCCCTTAGAGGCTGAAAATCGAAAAATGTCCAGAGACAAAACTTGTAGATCTCTGAATCTATTTTATTTGAAATTTAAATCAGATCATTTGGATCACTGTAGGACCCACAACACTCATTTTAGTGAGCCTGGTCAAAATAGAAATCAAGATTTAAAATGTGCATATATCATAAATTGTAGGCCTGATGGACTTGCAATTTTGGTCATGCATGCATGAGCCCTGAACCTAGCTTAGGTTCAAAAATTAGATTTTTATGAAATTATTTTTCTAAGGTTTTATTCAGAATATTGAAAATCAAATAAATGGAATATTTGGAGTTATATAACTCCAAATGACCCCAAATTTGGGTGTCATGTCTAATTAGACAACATTAGTCTAGGGTTAAATTTTGACAACATTTGGACCTCTGCATGTAGGGTAATTTCTACTTGCATGTCTCTACCCTAGTGTGTTATGGTGTGCCAATAGACAAAAAGTCTATTTTGTGTTTTCAGACCAAATGGCTTGGAGCTAGCCTTTGAAATTTTGGTCACACTTTCTTTATGACATGACACACCACCTCAGGGAATATTAGGATTTTTGGGATAAAAAATCCCATATTTTGGATTAATGAGAATTAGGTCACATATTGGTATTCATGAACTTTTCATGTCAAATACCTTGTGGAAAATTATAGAACTCTGGAGAATTTAATTTTATGACATGCAGGACCTCTGTAAATTTTTGTAGAAAATTTCAGAGGTTTTTCCTTTGGGAAATTACAAAATTACCCCTAGGTCACAAATCTGAATATTGGGATTTCCCTGAGATTTATGCATGAGGAAATTGTGAAACTATGGAAGATAGTTAGGAATACAATTATGAATCTCTGGGATTTTTGATAGAATTTTTAGAAACATTGTTCATGTTGAAATACCACCATCTACAGGAAATTATGGGTTTATCTTTGCTGGAAAATTTTGATATTCTGGAATCAGTGTGTTTATGTGAATATAATGCTTCTGTGATTTTATCAGAATTTATTGTGACATGTAGATGGTGGTTGTAGTGTAAACCCTTATTGGCATACCACTTGTATTAAATGAATATTATGGACAAATACTCCTTGGAAAATTATGAAACTTAGGCACTGACGTTTTTAGGTCAATATCATACTTCTGTGATTTTATCAGAATTTATTGTGACCTGTAGATGGTGGTTGTAGTGCAAACCCTTATTAGCACACCATTTGTATTAAATGGTAGTTATGGATAAATACTCCTTGGAATATTATGAAACTTAGGCGCTAATGTTTTTAGGTGAATATCCTACTTCTGTGATTTTATCAGAATTTATTGTGGCCTGTAGATGGTGGTTGTAGTGTAAACCTTTATTGGCACACCACTTGTATTAAATGAATATTATGGACAAATACTCCTTGGAAAATTATGAAACTTAAGCACTGATGTTTTTAGGTCAATATCATACTTCTGTGATTTTATCAGAATTTATTGTGACCTGTAGACGGCGGTTCTGGGCGGTAGGACCCGGGAAAGAATGCAAAAAAAAGGGTCGTACACTCCTTCTCTCTTTAAGGTTGTCTCCTTTGGCGGAGCGGATCCGTGCCGGTTGTGCGGATGGCACCGCCCGGATGTGACCACCTCGCGTTTGGCGGGGCCGTGAGCGAGCAGTGGGGTTCTGCCCCGACGCCAAATTCCCACAATTTTGCCCGGATCTCATTTGCGCCGCGAGAACCGCGGCGCGGATGAAATCCGCCCCGCAGCGCCGCCAAACTAGCCCATATGATCCAATGGGACCTGATTTATCTGTTGGCTACGAGATATATATTATTTATCAACTTGATGGCCTTGCAAACTAAAGGGGTAACTAAGAGAAAAATATCAAGAGATCGGGCCAATGATGACCTTCTTTATTAGGCGATTGATATGCGCACATCTTAATTGGATATACACGGTCATTTGATATACGCAGCCCCTAAACCGCTATTTGTACACCGTATTGTTATTCGTAGTCCACAATGAAAAATTGATCAAACAACATGACAAATATAATTTTTATACCTTCACAATTATATAATGCTCCTTAGTTCTTCTATATTCTCAAATTCCGAAAATAACTAAAACCCACAAAAAAAGATAAGATTAAAAACTCTAAACTCCGAAAATAACTCTATAATCACATATATAAATATCAGAACTCTCATCATGTCTTGTTGGGAATATTAACCTTAAAAGCAAAAAAAATGGAGAAATGACTTAAGGCATCAAGGGTGATGGAAAACGACCTCTGGGAGGAATCTCCTGCGTTGGAGGCGGAATGAGGAGCGGGTGAAGCACCTCCGGCGAGAATGTTGAGCGGGCGAAGCACCTCCGGCGAGAAGGTAGGGCGGGTGAAGCACCATAACGCGAGAAAACCCGCTCGGCAGCGACGAACTGGCAGAAATGAGAGAATAGTGGCTGGTATCGGGAAATGAAAGGAGGGCTGCGATTATATCGGCGGTAGGGTATGAGATTTTTTAATTTTAAAATTTAATACATTGTCTGCGAATAGCCAGTTAGGTTGTGGCGTATATCAATCACCATCTATTAATTGATGGTCCTGCAGTAATCTTGGTACCCCCTTTCAAAAACTAGAGATTATAAGCCAAGATTGTGAAGAGAGATTTTCTTAAGATTAATAAGATTAAGTTTTGTATTAATAATTAAAATGATGAGTTGAATATGTCACAAGCATGAACTATATATTTCGATGGGAGTGAGATGTTTGTGAAGCGTCGCTATCATGGGTCCGGGTGGCCGCAGTATTTGTCTACTCTTTTTAAGAGCCTGTCGTGCTTCTGAAGAGAGAGAGGGGGGCATTCTCTCTCTCTCTCTCTCTCTCTCTCTCTCTCTCTCTCTCTCTCTCTCTCTCTTCTGTATTTAACTGTTTGCTGATGAAAGGAGAGTTTGCTGATGAAAGGAGAGAGAGAGATGGCCTTCTATCTCTCTGCTTTTTTAACAATGTCTTGAGTTAAATGATAGAGAATAGTTGGGTTGATCATAATTATTTATGCCAAGAAGAAAAAATTGTTAAATGAGTCTAAAGTTTTTTAAATTAAATAAATATCTTCCGTTTTTGTAAGTAAAATTAGGGTTTCGTTTGGCACGGTGGCGACGGTCGTGAATATGGAGGTTAAACTGTCATTCGTTAACGCCTACCTAAGGAACTTCATCCACTTTTATGTTCAAACGGATGAAGTTGTTAAGGTGGTCGTTAACGAATTACGGTTTAACTCATTCGTTTACGACCGCCACCGCTATGCCAAACGAAGCCTAGGTTTGATAGTCTAGTTGAGTTCGGTTGATTTCAACTCGGCTTGAAATCAAAAAATTTGACGTGAAGTTGGCTCGAAATTGACATGAACTCGAAATCGTTTTCGAGGCTCGAAACGAAATCGATTCGATTCTGAGCCAACTCAAACCAATTTTAAGTCGGCTCGAATTTAATTATTAAACATTATACAATTATAGTGTTAAATATACTTTTTAAACAACTATGGTGAGCACCATTCAAGATACAATTTTTAAATAACATTAAACCTCAAAAGGCAATTATTAATATTTTAATATGAGTCAGCTTGAATCATAAATCGAGCGATTCGATAGGATCAAAATTGACTCGAAATCATTTTGATTTGAATCATTTTATTTCGATTTCGGTTCAACTGAAAATTCGAGCGATTAACGAGCAATGATCGAGTTTTGATTATTATGTTCATCCCTAAGGGTCTGTTCGGCGCGCAGGTAATGACTTTCTGGAATTGGCTTTGGCCAGAAAACCAATATCTGCAGGAATTGGTTTTGTGCATAAAACCAATTCTGCTGTTCGGTTGCAGGATGGAATTCAGTGAACAGAATTGGAATTGATATCTGTAAGTTGTTCGGCTGCACAATGGAATTAGCTTTCTGGAATTGAAATTTTTAAAATTCAAATTTTTAAAAGCGCGCGCTCGGGCAAAAAGCGCGCGCCCGGGTGAAAAGCGCGCACCCGGGCAAAAAACGGGCGCCCGGGCAAAAAAAGCGCGGTCGGCGAAAAAACCGCGCACGGGCGAAAAAATTGAGCCCAGCTGAAATAAATGCGCCTGGGCGAAAAAATCGCGCCCGGCCGAAAAAATCGCGCCCGGTCGAAATAAAACGCGCCCGGGAGAAACAAAACGCGCACGAGCGAAATAAACGCGCCCGTGCGAAAAAATCGCGCCCGGGCGAAAATATGCGCCCGGGTGAAATAAACGCGCCCGGACGAAAAAATCTCGCCCTGGCGAAAAAATTCCTCCCCGGACGAAAATATCACGCCCGGGCGAAAATATCGCGCCTGGGCGAAAAAATCGCGCCCTGGGCGAAAAAATCGCCCCCGGGCGAAAAAATCGTGCCCTGGCAAAAATATCGCCCCGACCGAAATAAACATGCCCGGGCGAAATAAAACGCGCCCGGGCGAAATAAACGCGCCCGGGCGAAAAAATCGCGCCCAGGCAAAAAAATTACGCCCGGGCGAAATAAACGCGCCCGGACGAAAAAATCGTGCTCGGGCGAAAAAATCGCGCCCCGGGCGAAAAAATCCCGCACTGGCAAAAAAATCGCGCCCGGGCGAAAAAATCACGCCCAACCAAAATAAACGCGCCCGGTAGAAATAAAACGCGCCCCGGCGAAATAAACGCGCCCAGGCGAAAAAATCGCCGCCGGGCGAAAAAATCGCGCCCGGGCGAAAAGATGCGCCCGGGTGAAAAACGTCCGCCTGGGAGAAAAATGAACGTCCGGTCGAAAAGCACGCGCCCGACCAAAAAATTCGTGCCCGACTGAAAAACACACCCTGCAGGAAAACGCACACTCGGGCAAAAAACCCGCGTGTAGGTCGAAAAACTCTAGCGTAAACATATGATTATGCGGAAAACCTATGGGCGGAGGTAAGAATTGCTATTTGATTTTTTTAGTTCATAGTAAAAGCCATGAGTTTTCATATGAAAGCGAATATCGCTTAAATTTCGTTGCGCCGAACACTAGAATTGGATTTCTAATCTCCAATACCAATTCCAAAAAGCCAATTCCGACCAAACGAACGGACCCTAATTTAAATTAGAATTCAAAATTTCAATTCCAATTCTTTTATTTGGTGGCAAATTAAAAGAGCTGGAATTAAAAATGATTTCCCTGATTTCACACAAGTTTGCACAATTCTTTCGAAGTTGCGTTTGAATTGATCTATTTTGTGGACAGCTCCTGAATAGTTTTACATAAAGGTCATGAGGATCCCTCACATAGTGTACAACAGAGCACGACATGTTTTTCTATCAGTCTTGATATCCGAGTCCGTATGCGTAGATGTTTGACCTTCCATGGAAAAAATACATTTTAATCAATCATGCACTATGTACGAGTGACAGTGCACTGGGGCCCTATGTACAGCTGCGACAGTACCCTCATGCAGCCGCGGGAGAGGAACTACTGATGCGGAAGACGAGGAGGTTTACCTTCGAGAAAAGGGCTTCGCGGGGGGATAGGAAGGAATGTGGGTGATTTTCCACTGGGTTAGTGTTGGACATGTGTGTCACATCCCTTTGTTTGAGAATAACAAATCTCATATTGTATTTGATATAGCTTGTAGTATGTTTATAGTGTGCAGGAACTATATGTGCAATACTCCACTGGTAGAAAGCAGCTTGGAACAACTTTTTGAAAGGAGGAGCGCTACCGCCAGCGCTATCGCTAGCGCAAGCGCTACCGCTACCGCCAGGCGCTATCTCGAATTCGTGCACGCCGCTACCGCTACCGCTACCGCCAGCGCTATCTCCCGCTACCGCCAGCGCTAGCGCTACCGCCAGGCGCTATCTCCAGTTCGTGCACACCGCCACGCCGCCGACGGTTGCGCAACCGCTCTACACGAACGATACCGCCGGCGCTATCCACTACCGCAGGCGCTAACTCCAAGGTCTATAAATTGAAGTGTTCTCTCTCGTTTTGGTTAGACCTTCCAGAGATATTACTTGTGCTCAAACTCTCGTGCTGCCACTCTACCAAATCATCATCTCCCACTCAAAGCCAAAGAAGAAATTCTGGAGAAGGAAGCCATCACGCTGCATCCGAAGAACGATCGCTTCGACCTCGCTTGTGCTTCAGCAATCCTTCATCCTCATCTCCAGAAATCTCAAGAGGGAGTTTTGCTTGTTATTTATTATTTCCATTCCACACTTTTTGTATCCGTTGTAGTGAAATCGCCTTGTTTTTGGCGACTAGGTCCTTGCGCGGCTTAGGGGGAATTCGCCGCGTGAGTTGGCGACTAGGTCTTGGGGATTAGATCTAGGGGGTGCTCAAGGCCATATTCGTGGAGGGATTGGCTAGAGCGGCTTGAGGCCATATCCGGGGAAGGATTGGCTAAAGCCAACCGGTTCGTGGAGATACGAGTCGGTATAGAAAAGGAAAAGAAAATCATTTTTGTACGCTTCCGATTTCTAGCGTTATAGAAATCAAATTTTATGTAAACACTTTTTCACATAATATAATCATGTCTCTTTTGTGTTTACTTTGATTTCCATCATTTGGCGTAATCTTTATTATTTTGTGTTTCTAAGTTTTCAATTCTAAATCTAAATTATTTATTTGTAATTTGTCATCATTATTTCCTATTAATCAAAACAACTTAGTAATTTTCTCAAAAATTATAAAAAGAATTTTATTCCCTTATTCACCCTCCTCTAAGGGCGCCGTAAGATCCAACAAGTGGTATCAGAGGGCAGGTTATTCCAAACGGTTTAAAAACCAGGAATAATGGCGTCTTATGATCTCGCTTTTTCCGAGGGTCAGGGAATTAGTAGACCTCCACTATTTACTGGGTCGGATTATAATTATTGGAAAAATAGGATGCGTTGTTTTCTAATGACCCTAGATATTGAGGTTTGGAACATGGTAGAAGAAGAATACACTCCTCCTACATTTGTAGTTGGAGAGGTTATGTTAGAAAAACCCAAAGATAAATGGGATGATCGGGATAAACTCAAATGTAAAAATAACGCAAAAGCCATGAATGCTCTATTTTGTGCGTTAGATAGAAATGAATTAAATAGAATTTCTGCTTGTACTACTGCATATGAAATTTGGAATCATTTGGAAGTTACTCATGAAGGTACATCGCAGGTTAAAGATTCCAAGCTTTTCCAACTGGAGTCGGAATATGAAAAATTCTGAATGGATGAAAGCGACGATGTTGATGGTATGTACACGCGCTTCACCAAGATCGTCAATGCCTCAAAAGCTCTTGGAAAGACCTTCTCAAATGGCGACTTGGTCTGTAAGATCCTTCGTTCTCTTCCTCCAAAATTCAACCCGAAGGTGACGGCTATTTCGGAGTCGCACAATTTAAGGACGCTCCAAGTTGAGAGCCTCATTGAGAATCTCAAAACCCATGAGGTAGAACTCAAAATCCAACATCATGAATACAACAAGGAGCCAAAGAAGAAGGCGTTGGCATTAAAATCAAAGAAGGAGTGCCAAGAGGATGAGGATGGAGATGAAGAGAGTCTTTTGGTAAAGAACTTCCGAAAGTTCATGCGTAATCCGGAAAGGAGAAACACCTTTCGAAAATATTTCCAAAAGGGTGAAAGATGGAAAGGGTCATCTTCAAAGAAGGAAAAAGAGAGCGACAATGAAGAAGAGAGACCTCCACCGAAATGCTATCATTGTAGGAAGACGGGGCACATTCGGAGCCAGTGCCCAAAGTTCTTGAAGGAAAAGAAAGAAAAACGGCACAAAGGGAAGGAGAAGAAGAAAGTACTAAAAGCTAGAACATGGGATGACTCTTCCTCCTCCTCCTCCGAAGAATCAAGTGGGTCTTCATCAAGCGAAGATGAGGAAGCAAACATGTGCCTCATGGGACATGAAAATGACGGCGACGACACCAGTGTTCCTAGCGACACTGAGGTAACTCCTCCCACTTATGATGAGTTGTATAATGAATTTCTTGAAACTTGCAAAGCTTTTGATAAAAATATGAAAGATGGTATTTTATTAAATCGTGAGAATGAATCTCTTATTAAAGAAAATCAAAAGCTTTCCAAAAAGGTAATTGTTTTAGAAAAGAGAAAGGTTTCTTGCCAAGAATGTGATCACTCCACTAAATTGGCAAAAGATATAGAAGAGTCACTTTCTAAAGCCCTCTCTCATGCCAAAACTCTTACAAAAGAGAAGGGGGAATTAGAAAGGAAATTGGAAGCCTCTCTTTTGCAAATAAAAAATAATAAGAAAGGTTTTGAAAATAGGTGTGTCATGCTTGTGAAAGAAAATTCTTCACTTAAAGCACATGTTCATGATCTCACCATGGCCATTAAAAAATTTGGAATAGGCCAAAAATCACTGGAAATGATTCTAGGGAACCAGTGCCATGGTTCTGGAAAGTTTGGGCTCGGATATCGAGGAGAGGGCTACCGCCCGGCGCTAGCCACTAACGCCGGTGCTAGCACCTCATATCAGAAACCAGAAATTTCTTTTTCAAAATGCTTTCCTTCTGTAAATCAAGTTTATTCCAGCAAGAAAATTTTCCAGAAAAGGGTCTCAACCCCCTTTATTTCATGTGCAAACTGTTATAGGTTGGGTCACACAACTAGTTCTTGCAGGAAAATAAAACAAAATACTTTAAAGCAAATCTGGGTACCTAAGGCTTCCACTTATTCTATGGGAGGTTCCACTTGGGTATCCGAATCTTCACTCTCATCTTCTTTCTAGAGGTGCAGGCTAGCTAAGGACAATGAAGACGTGTGGTACTTGGATTCAGGATGCTCCAAGCACATGACGGGCAATAAAGCTAAGTTCCTTAGCCTAGAAAAGAAGAAGGGAGGGATCGCGACTTTTGGAGACAACGGAAAAGGAAGAATCATGGGAATTGGTATAGTTGGTAACGAATCCTTCACTATATCAAATGTTCTTTATATAAAAGGGCTAAAACATAATCTGATTTCAATTAGCCAATTATGTGATAAAGGATTAGATGTTTTATTTGAATCTTCTACTAATTTATGCAAAATATCTAATCCTATTACAAACAATATTTTACTAACTGCACCAAGAATACACAATGTTTATATTGTTTCATTTCATGATCTTTCAAAATCATCTTTAAAATGTTTTATTACCAAAAATGATGAACTTGAACTTTGGCATAGAAGGCTAGGACATGTTAGCACAAAGCTAATTGTAAAACTTGCCAAAAGAGATTTAATTAGAGGATTGCCTAGATTAAATGGAAATTTACCTTCACTTTGTTCACCATGTCAAAAAGGTAAAATTACTAAATCCTCTTTCAAAAGTAAAAATGTTATTTCTACTACAAGACCTTTGCAATTAATTCATATCGATCTCTTTGGTCCCGTTAGTACCGCAAGTCTTGGTGGTAGATTGTATACATATGTTTTAATAGATGATTTTTTCTAGATATTGTTGGACAATATTTCTCTCATCCAAGTCCGAAGCGTTTTGTGAATTTTCAAAATTATGTACTCGTATTCAAAATGAAAGTGATTTAAAAATTAAATGCATTCGCTCGGATCATGGAGGAGAATTTGAAAATGAAAAATTTACATCTTATTGTGATATGTTAGGCATAAAGCACCACGCACACCACAACAAAATGGTGTTGTAGAAAGAAAGAATAGGACACTTCAAGAGCTAGCACGCACTATGTTATGTGAATATAAATTACCTAAGTCCTTTTGGGTCGAAGCCGTAAACACATCATGTTATGTTATAAATAGAATCATGCTTCGCCCATCTTTAAATCTCACACCATATGAACTTTATTTTCAAAAGAAGCCTAATGTATCTTACTTCAAAGTTTTTGGTTGTAAATGCTTCATTTTAAATACAAAAGATAGCTTGGGAAAGTTTGATGAAAAATGTGATGAAGGAACATTTCTTGGATACTCTTCAACTAGTAAAGCTTATAGAGTTTTCAATGAAAGAACTAGAAAAGTTGAAGAGTCAATTAATGTGAAATTCTATGAGCTTGTTCCTTTTATAGAAAGACTTTCCGCAGGTAAAGAGGATGATCTATTACCTCCTTTGGAGCATGGTGATGAAGAACCTTCCAAAGAAGAAGAAGAGGAGGCCAAGAAAGATGAATATGCACCTCCAAGCGTCTTAAAATTCACAAAGGATCATCCACGGGAATTGATAATTGGTGAACCATCCATCGGGGTAAGAACTCGCTCTTCTCTTCATGAATCTTTTTCAGATATTTATTTTGTTTCCGAAATAGAACCAAAAACCGTTACTACCGCTTTAAATGATGAATTTTGGTTTTTGGCTATGAATGAAGAGTTAGAACAATTTGAGCGACATAATGTTTGGAAATTAGTAGAAAGACCATCTAATCACCCGGTTGTAGGTGTAAAATGGATTTTCAAAAATAAATTAGATGGTGAGTCTAGAATATCTAAAAATAAAGCACGCTTAGTAGCACAAGGATATTCTCAAATCGAGGGAGTAGATTTTGATGAATCTTTTGCACCCGTTGCTAGATTGGAGTCTATAAGAATTTTTCTAGCATTTGCAAGCTTTAAAAGAATAAAACTATTTCAAATGGATGTGAAAAGTGCTTTTCTAAACGGGTTTGTAAAAGAAGAAGTTTATGTTGAACAACCCCCCGGTTTTATTAATGAAAAATTTCCAAATCATGTTTATAAACTAGAAAAAGCGCTTTATGGTTTAAAACAAGCGCCCCGTGCATGGTATGAAAGACTTACATCATTTTTATTAAAGCACGGTTATATTATGGGAAGTGCGGATAATACTCTCTTCATTAAGCACAATAATGATGATATAATTATTTTACAAATATATGTTGATGATATTATTTTTGGATCTACTAATGAAGAGATGTGTAAAGAAGTTATTTTAGTGATGAAAAATGAATTTGAAATGAGTCTTGTAGGAGAACTTTCTTATTTCCTTGGTTTTCAAATATCACAAAGAATTGACGGTATCTGTGTATGTCAAACTAAATATGTTCATGATATGCTTAAACGTTTTGAATTTGAAAACCTTAAACATGCTTCTACACCAATGAGTGCATCACTAAAATTAGGAAAAAATGAATCAGGAGTTTCTATAGATCAAACTTTATATAGAGGTATGATAGGATCTCTACTTTATCTTAGTGCAACTAGAGCCGATATTATGTTTGTCGTATGCTTATGTGCTAGATTTCAAGCCAATCTAAAAGAATCTCATTTAAAAGTGGTAAAACGAATTTTTAGATATCTCATTGGGTCATCTAGATTAGGATTATGGTACCCACATAATGATTCATTTACATTGCATGGCTATTCCGATTCGGATTATGCCGGTTGCTCACTTGATAGAAAAAGCACTAGTGGTACTTGTCATTTTCTAGGACCTTCATTAGTTGCATGGTCTAGTAGGAAACAAAATTCGGTTGCGCTCTCCACCACGGAGGCCGAATACATTGCATTAGGGAGTTGTTGTGCACAAGCACTATGGATGAGCCAAACTTTAGAGGACTTTGGTTTTCATCTAAGAAATATTGAACTAAAATGTGACAACAAAAGTGCCATTGATCTCACAAATAATCCGGTACACCACTCTAGATCCAAACATATAGATGTGCGCCATCATTTCATAAGGGATCACATTAAAAAGGAAAATGTAAGGATTAGTTTCATTGGCACGGACTCTCAACTTGCTGATATATTCACTAAACCTCTTCTCGATGCAAGGTTTCAAATGTTAAGGTTGGAATTAGGAGTCTTAGACATCTTAGGATGAAAAAAATATAAAACGCTAATGTTTTATGCAATTTGAGCAATCAAGACATCTCTGATAATTACAAAACTTCTGCATAAGACTACTCTTAAGACCCCTAACCAATATCAAAAATCAAAAATTTAAAATTCCTAAGAAATCGAGTACTGTTTCCCGCGCTAGCGCTAGCGCTGGCGTAGCGTGAGTGTTCAAATTTTCTGTTTTTTAAATTTTCTAAAAATCAAGAAAAATATGTTAGTGTATTTGCACTACTTTGATTTGTAGTTCTGACATTTTTAATTTTTTGCTTTATTTATTTTATGAAAAATCAACTACAAAAATTCAAAATTCAAAAATTACAAAAATATGTTTTTGTGTTTTTCAGTTTTTATTTCACTAAAAATTTTCAAAAAAACAAAAAAAACTGTATGATCTGTATTGCCAATATCAAGCATGTATGAATTCTATTATTTAGAATTATTTACAATGTTACAACATATTCTTTCCAATTTGCTTGAGCGGGAGCCCGATGACTCAGCGCGTCCGCTACTACATTTCCCTTACCGGGAGTATAATTGATGTCGAAGGTGTAGTCCCCAAGGAACTCCAACCACCTCCATTGACGCATATTCAACTCCCTTTGATCCAGCAAGTACTTGAGGCTCTTGTGGTCGGTAAAGATATCGATCTTCACGCCATATAAATAATGCCTCCAAAGCTTAAGAGCGAATACCACGGCCGCTAGCTCCAAATCATGGACCGGGTAATTCCTCTCATGAACCTTCAGTTGTCGGGAGCCGTATGCAATTACCTTCCCGAACTGCACTAGGACACAACCCAAACCACTTCTTGAGGCGTCGCTATAAATTTCGTAGCCTTCCGTACCTTGTGGCGAGCATAGAATGGGCGTCGTGGTCAGACGGCTCTTCAGTTCTTCAAAAGCTCGTGCGCACTCGGGCGATCAAACGAACTTATGATCCTTCCTAGTCAGTTTTGTGAGAGGAAGTGCGATCCTCGAGAAGTTTTCCACAAAGCGCCTATAATAGCCGGCAAGTCCTAAGAAACTTCGGACTTCCGCTACGTTTTTCAACAAAGGCCACGCTCGGATCGCTTCTATCTTCGACGGATCTACTGCAATTCCATCTCCACTAACGACGTGACCAAGGAATGCTACTGACGGTAGCCAAAACTCGCACTTGGAGAACTTGGCATAGAGCTGACTCCTCCTCAAGGTGCACAGAACGGCGTGCAGATGCCCTACATGCTCCTCTTCCGATTGAGAGTATACCAAAATGTCGTCGATAAAGACGATCACAAATTGATCCAAATACTCACGGAACGTCCTGTTCATTAAGTCCATGAATACCGACGGTGCATTGGACAGACCGAACGGCATCACCGTGAACTCATAGTGCCCAAAGCGGGTACTGAACGTTGTTTTTGGAATGTCACATTCCCTTATCCGCAGTTGGTAGTAGCCGGACCTTAGGTACAGCTTGGAGTAAACCGTCGACCCCACCAGTTGGTCGAATAGATCATCGATTCTTGGAATCGGATATCGGTTCTTCTCGGTCAACTTGTTTAGCTCTCGATAATCAATGCATAGACGCAAGCTCCCGTCCTTCTTTTTCACAAAGAGGACCGGTGCACTCCAAGGCGATGAACTTGGACGTACGTAGCCTTGCTCTAGCAGCTCTTGCAATTGAACCTTCAGCTCTGCCAATTCCTTTGGCGCTATCCGGTACGGTGAGCGGGCCACAGGTTTGGCACCTGGCACCAACTCGATACAGAAATCGATCTCCCGCTGAGGCGGAGCACCAAGGAGTTCGTTAGGAAACACGTCGGCGTACTCCGCTACAACTGGGACATCACATAACCTGGGCATTGGCTCTGAAGTCTCCAACAAGGTGAAGAACAACTCGGCGCCTTTTCTCACTGCCTTAACCACCTGGAGAGCAGACATCAGCGTCTTGCTCGCTCCTCGCATACCGGCGAACATGGTTTCTCCTTCGGTGTCCCTTCCCAGAGTGATCTCCTTTGTATTGCAATCTATGCATGCCCGCTGCTCCGAGAGCCAGTCCATGCCGAAGATCACATCAAATTCAGCTAACGGTAATAACGACGCTTCCAAGTCGAATTCCTGACTTCCGATCCGCACCTTCACACGACTCTTCCTATCCGCACTCATTCGAGATCCATTGGGTAGCACTACTTCCAATCTATCCTCTACGAAGGTAGACGACACTCTGATTCGCACAACGAAGTCCTCGGACAGAAAAGAGTGCGATGCACCCGTATCAAATAGAGCTCTCGCCGGATAGTTGAAAATTAGGACGAAATCTAATTGCACACAAATAAAGCATATAGTCGTACCACAGTATGAATTATATATATAGCTGTAAAAGTTAACTTCTAATTCGTACCTGTGACGACATCAGTTTGTCGTATAGCTTCTTGTTGGCCAAGCGAATAGACTCTCGGCTGAGTCGGAATGTGCTGGGAAGCCGAAGACTCCGCAGCTTTACCCTTTTCCGCAGTACGAGCATAATCCACCGCTCGATTACCAGCCTTCGGGGGACCACTTCGACACACCGCAGCTTTGTGTCCCACCTTCCCGCAGGTGAAACACGTAATAGGAGTCCGCGCGGTCGTGGCTCCCGAAACATTTGAAGGAGCTGGTTCCGCCTGTTTGAACTTCCTTTTGTTCCTTCTGAAATCCGACTTGGACTGAGAGGCCGGCGCATGAAACTCAGGTTTCTTTACAACACCCCTTGCTTGTACCCTCTTCATGTCCAACTCCAAAGATCTGGCAGTTTGCACCATCACTTGGAAGCCGAACGTCATAGGGCCTGCAAGGAGCAGCCTCAACTCGTCCCGAAGCCCTTCATAGAACTTATTTATCTTTGCCTCCTCATCCTCCACCAAGGACCCCGCATAGCGACTCCGTCTGGTAAACTCATGCAAGTAATCGTCAACGGAGCGATCACCTTGTGTCAACCTCAAGAACTGGTTTTGTAACGCAATGCGCTGGGCAGAGGGGATAAACCTTTGGAGGAACGACTTTGAAAACTCAGCCATTGTGATTTCAGTAATATCTCTACCGCAGAACTTATGCAGCTCCTGCTCTTCCCACCACAGCACAGCCTCTCCATCAAGAAGGAAAGTGGCTAAGGTGACCATCATGGCTTCGTCCGTCGCTGTCTCCCTCAGAGTTCTTCTAACTCTTGACAACCAGTCCTCTGCCTCCGTTGGGGACTCAGATCCCGAGAAGGTAGGAGGATTAAAGCTCAGGAAATGCTTTAATTGCTGGTCACCCGCTCGCCCCGCAACTACTTGCGCAACTTGAGGTTCCACCCTCGGCGCTACCGCAGGTTCTACTGCAGCTACAGGCACAGGGGCCTCCACCCTTGGTTCCGCCGCAGGTTCCACTGCAGCAACAGCCTCAGGGGCCACATCCGGAGTAGGAGTAGCAGGCTGGACCAGCCTTTGGGGTTGAGCGTTGATCATAGCGAAGACCGCTTCTGCGACTAATTTGATCATTTCAGCAGAAGGAGTGGTCGCTGGCACTTCAGCCGACCCACTACTTTCAGCGGTGTTACGGGGTCGAGACTGCCCCGCAGCACTTCTAGTCACCTATAATCATGCAAAGCACAATTTAGTGACCCAAAACATATCAAACATCACTCATGGAACGCTCAGGTTCCGCAAACAAGTATGTTTTCTTTTCATTCCTAAGTGGACATTCTTATTAGTTTTTGTCGTTTTAGGTGAATGCACAACCCGTGCGCACCACCCCTTAAAAGGAATTCATCCCGAATTCGCTAAACTACGGATCGACGCCTTAAGTCCGATACCAAATTGTAACATCCTGCCAGTATGAAGAGTATAACAGCAGGTCCGGCCGGGACCCCACGCCATACAAACCACACTAGCTAGGAGTTAAAAGGTGATAACCAGAAAAGTAACAACTAAACGAGAGTACAAAACGTAAGCGGAAGCATTAATTAAACCATTCAAATAGAACTGTCCACTATCATAGGAATGTATCCAGAATAAGAGTTACGGCCTTAAGGCCTTACATTCATCCAATGCACAAAACTCCATAAGCATACATCGGCACGCAGGCCGGCCATACATGAATAACAGGAAAAGGGTTGGCCTTCGAGGGCCAACATTGCAAAGGGCCATCGCCCGCTATTTCCCGCTAGGCTCACCTGCACCTGCATAAGAACATTCCACCAAGCGGTGGCAAACAAAGTAACGGTCAGCACAGCTGACCAAATTATAACGACCCCACCCCTTTTCCGGGGTGGCGGAGCTTCTGCCCTGCAAGCAAGCCATACTAGCACAAGTACTAAATATAAAGAAAGTGCAACTACACGAGGTGAGGTTTCAAGCACAATCAATCTTCTAGGTTGAGCATCAAAAGAAGGGAACCTAGGTATGCACATGATGTTGGTTGGGTTCACCCGAAGGTTCCCCACAACCGCCTAAGCAATCGCATGAGGCTAACATAACATCCATTTCACAAAACACTCCACCGTAAGGGCCACAACCTTGGGTGGAAACAAGAGCTTTTGGTCGGTCTAGGTATGACACCTTCCACGACCTCTCCCATGATCACACGGCTTTCCTGAGGAAGGGACCTCTTACCGATCTGCATGGAAACGGGTTCGGTTTAGCTTTGCCCGTGCTCTAATCGTCGCGATCTATCGCACGACGCGGGTACGGCTTCGCCTCGGCCCGTAAGGGTTTAGCACTTTCAAGTGCTACACTAAATATACGCTACGCACCTAACCCCTTCACAAGGATCTAGGTTTCACGAATACTCATCAAGGGAGGTGCAATACACTCCGCATCAATTTCGTGGTGAAGGTTTTCCTTCATCCAAAACTCAAAGCATGGGGCTTTTGTTAGGATCTTCACAAGACGCCTACACTTAGTTCCTGCAATACTATAGGTGAGTTCACGGAGTCATTCTCCGGCACGCATTCTAGGCCTAACCTAAATGCAACGTCGCCAATCAAGCATCACCGATTCGGGCTCACGGCCACGAATAGGCTTCACACAAAATGCCTAAATCCGCACGACTACCAGATTTTCTACTTGCAATAATGCCGGGGACGGACACAATCTACCCGGAGTTCCGAAGAACTTGAGGAAATCCTACACTTCACCCATTTGGTGAAAGAGATACCTCATGCAAACATAGGAAGAGGAATGAAAGGACAAATACAAGTCCAAAGTTCGGGAGGAAGAATCGTTACCCTAGACGCGTTCTTTTTCGCCATAGATCCGAGATTCTACACGGAGAGAAACGACCGCACCGGGCTGCACTCTCCAAATCTGGAAACGGCTCGCGAAACGGAGCTCCGGAGCTCCGTCAATGGCGGGATCTACCTTCTTCTTCCTTGGCTCCTCCTTCTTTCTCTAGGGTTTGGAGAGAGAATGGCTTAGAGAATATGAGGGTTTAACCCCCTCTCATCAGCCCTAAAGGTCTCCCGCAACTAAACCTAGCCGTTGGATCAATTTCCAAAAGATTTGGACGGTCCGATCTTCTTCTCCGCTCAAAATCGCGAAACAGAATAAACAGGGCGCACGATCGCTGGCGTACGATCACTGGTCGTGCGCGAAGAGGGAAATGGTCGTGCGCACTGTCCGAGACAGAACTCGATTCTCTTCTGAATTAACGCACGATCGCTGGCGCACGATCGCCGGTCGTGCGTGATGAGGCCACTGATCGTGCGCTAAGAGCAGAAAGGGAAGATTTAGCCTGCTTCAAGTGCAGCACTACCACTCCGCCTACTTCGCTGAACCCCGATTTTTGGGGTGTTACATAAGGGGAGAATAAATTCATGAAATATATCATTTAGGGGGAGTAACACATAAATTGCATTTATGTAGGGGGAGCATTAAGATAGGGGGAGTATGCACATTATCAAGCATATCATATACTATAGTTGCACTTTTATCTTGCTTATCTTATCTATAAACACTATTGTTGATTTCTTGCTTAGAGGATTTGTTATTATCAAAAGGGGGAGATTGTTGGACATGTGTGTCACATCCCTTTGTTTGAGAATAACAAATCCCATATTGTATTTGATATTGCTTGTAGTATGTTTATAGTGTGCAGGAACTATAGGTGCAATACTCCACCGGTAGAAAGCAGCTTGGAACAACTTTTTGAAAGGAGGAGCGCTACCGCCAGCGCTATCGCTAGCGCCAGCGCTACCGCTACCGCCAGCACTACCGCCAGGCGCTATATCGAATTCGTGCACGCCGCTACCGCTACCGCTACCGCCAGCGCTATCTCCCGCTACCGCCAGCGCTAGCGCTACCGCCAGCGCTAGCGCTACCGCCAGCGCTAGCGCTACCGCCAGGCGCTATCTCCAGTTTGTGCACACCGCCACGCCGCCGATGGTTGCGCAACCGCTCTACACGAACGATTCCGCCGGCGCTATCCACTACCGCAGGCACTAGCTCCAAGGTCTATAAATTGAAGTGTTCTCTCTCGTTTTGGTTAGACCTTCCAGAGATATTACTTGTGGCCAAACTCTCATGCTGCTACTCTACCAAATCATAATCTCCCACTCAAAGCCAAAGAAGAAATTCTGGAGAAGGAAGCCATCACGCTGCATCCAAAGAACGATCGCTTCGACCTCGCTTGTGCTTCAGCGATCCTTCATCCTCATCTCCAGAAATCTCAAGATGGAGTTTTGCTTGTTATTTATTATTTCCATTCCACACTTTTTGTATCCGTTGTAGTGAAATCGCCTTGTTTTTGGCGACTAGGTCCTTGCGCGGCTTAGGGGGAATTCGCCGCGTGAGTTGGCGACTAGGTCTTGGGGATTAGATTTAGGGGGTGCTCAAGGCCATATCCGGGGAAGGATTGGCTAGAGCGGCTTGAGGCCATATCCGGGGAAGGATTGGCTAAAGCCAACCGGTTCGTGTGGATACGAGTCGGTATAGAAAAGGAAAAGAAAATCATTTTTGTACGCTTCCGATTTCTAGCGTTATAGAAATCAAATTTTATGTAAACACTTTTTCACATAATATAATCATGTCTCTTTTGTGTTTACTTTGATTTCCATCATTTGACGTAATCTTTATTATTTTGTGTTTCTAAGTTTTCAATTCTAAATCTAAATTATTTATTTCTAATTTGTCATCATTATTTCCTATTAATCAAAACAACTTAGTAATTTTCTCAAAAATTAAAAAAAGAATTTTATTCCCTTATTCACCCCCCCCCCCCCTCTAAGGGCGCCGTAAGATCCAACAGTTACAACCGCCGGAGGCAGATGACATCGGAGGATCCATTTGGAACGAACTCGGCACGGGGAGATCGCGGGAGGGGTATATAGGAGCGAACGCGGGTTATGGAGGAAGGTGTTATAGAAATAAGTTATTTTTATTCTCCTCGTGCGGCCAATAACAGTGCTCCGACGCAACGACACTCCCGCCACTAGCAGTCCCCCGAGCACACGATTGCAGTCCCAAGGGCATCATGAGGGAGACATTTTTATTTAATTAAAAAAATGAGAGGTGGTGATCTCCATAGAATTGATTTGATGGTACACACCATAAGTGCAGTCCCAATCGCATGATTGCAATTCTAGAAATGGCATCAGTTCGAACTCATCGACTTCCTTTTTTCAGAGATAAAAATTTGGGTCCCATGGCTCATTCGTGTATAACCCGTATTTGACGAGGTGGGCCCCAACCTAATCATAGCCCCAAGACCTCAGGGTGGTCGTTGACCTAAGGGATGAAGCCACCAATGACAAGAGAAGATTATCAGGAGCTTGCTCCAGCTAGCAGTTAGCTCGCTAATGAACTCGCCAAACTAAAGCATACCTCACGAAACTAGTTAACGAGATCCTTCCAAGCTCGCTAGAGAGATTTCCTGGCTAGAGCTCAGCTCCCATGTGAACTCGCCAAGATGGAACCCAACTCGTCGGCGAGCTCTTTCATCAAAGGCCCTGATATAAATGAGCCAACCAAAAGAAGTCCGACTAAGGCGACCTCGCCTAAGGTGAAAGCAATTAGCTCACTTCCTTTAGAGGCTCCCGGGTATGAGGTCGCCTAAATATCAGGTACCTAGTATCTCAGGAAGGCAGGGCGGATATTCGTAGACCATTTACCCCTGGATTGCATATAAGTAGAACCTGAGGGCACAAGTCGAAGGTACGTTGCCCCCCCCCCACACACACACACACCCTCAAGAATCTTATTTGACGAGTCAATGTCTTCCTTGTGTCGAGCTCAGCATTGTCTTTAGGAGAGAAAGTTTCTATAAACCTTCGAGTATGTGGCAGGACCTCCTCGTTGCAGCACGCGGGTCCGATTTGTAGACCGTCCAGTGAATTCTCATAGTTTTTTGATTTCATCTAGTTGTGGTTTGCTCTGGTTGACCACTAGACCAGTACCTATGGTCACCCCTTGGTCCGAACTTTGTGAACCCGCTTTTTTTATTTAAACACTTTGGTGCAGTGAGCGTTGACTGCGATCGAAGGAAGAAACTCTATTGCGAGATCTAATGGCAAACGATGAAGAGAGAGAGAGATTTAGAGATTGGCAACCAACGAGCTCCAAGCGAGTTCATCACAAAAGCTGACCTCGTGGAGTTCAGGAAAGGAATGACAGAGATGATGCAAGCTCTCCTGACACCAAGTGTCGAGGCCGCAGCAACCTCTCCACTAGTCACCACCTCAGCAGAGGATGTCGAACCGTCCATGTGGCATGGAAAGGGGGTTGTTGCTTCATCGGAGGAGGATCAGCCTTTGTTCAGTGAAGCCAGGCATCATCCCACGAGTTCTTCGCTTGCGCGAGGACGATGCAGCTCGCCCTCGACCAGATCAGCAAACTGGGTCAGCAAGCCCATTTTGTGAGGAGGTGTTGAGCGTGCCCATCCCAGAGGGGTTTTGAGCTCGTGCTCAGTTAAAACATAGGGAAATGTCAAGTGAGCCTTTTGTCACGGACTTGCCTCCTCACAAGCTCCCGTGCGGCCTTAGCTCCTCCTTGCCACTCCCCGTAGCCAAGTTAAGTCAGCCTCTCCAGCAAGAGCTAGGTGGTGATGAAGTGAATAGTGGGAAAACAACTCAAGAGAAATCTCACAAGTGAAAGAACTCAAATAACTCTATTGCTTGACCAAAACTTATATGATCTACAAATGAGGAGGCCTTTCCCTTTTATAGGCCTCAAAGAGGTTTCCCTCCAAAGTACAGAAGATTCTAGAGTCCGACTATTCTAGATTATTCTATACATCTCTAGTATGTACAAGATACATGAATACTCTAGAATTCTCTTCCATCTTCTTATGTACAAGACTCCGAATTTATTTGGAATCTTCTTGGGCCTTAACCCCAAAATGTTGATCCGTGACATCCTCCCCCACCTAGCCGAGTGGCGTACTCATCGCCTCGTACTGCCTAATGGTGTCCTTGAACTGCCACAAGTCTTCCAATGTCTCCCATGTAGTCTCTGTAACGCCCCTGATTTTCGTTAATTATTTTACGTGCCCGCTGTGACGTAATTTTGCATAAGGGCGTTACGTCAGCTCGTCTAGTAGTGTGTTGAGCCTTAGCTTAGTTAAAGTATGTCTTGTAGATCGAGCGTGCGAGATTTCGCATCGTTTCGAGTTAAAGTAAAGAATTTGGGTGGATTTCAAGATTTTAGCTTCGGGAGGCTTTAGCCCGAGTTTGGCCCGTCGGAATTGAATTCTGACTTCGCCGTTGGATTCGCAGCGCCGTGCTTTAGTTAAGGTGCGAATTTCATAGAAATCCGAGGTAATCTGGTCGCCCTCGCAGTTTAAGTAAATTGGGGAATTAACTAATTAATTAATTAATTAATCAGGTCTTATATAAAGCCTAAAATCCCTTTCCCCTATTCATCTTCTTCCTCCCTCGATCAAATCAGCCGCCGAGCGAAAGGGCGAGTGCTGAGCTTCGAGGAACATTCGATCGGCGATTTCTAGGGCTGTAGTAGTCGGAATCGCGTTTGGAGAGGAGATTTGGAAAGCTCTCGGCGAGATCTTCGTTCTAGCGGTAAGCTTTTCCCGTTTTATGGAATTTTTGGAGTTAGGGTAGTGACCTAACCCCTTCTTTCGACCCGAAAAGTTTCAGGAATCTGTGCTCGCGTGTTTCCCTAGCCGATCCATAGCTTTCGGAGCGGAGAACTTCGAGTTTGCAAGGTTTAAGGCAAGTGGCTTCCTCCTCCTCTTTGTTTGGTTAAGTCGTGGTTTGTCTTTCTCTCGATAGATGCTTGATGAACTGTGGGCTCGTGTTTCGAGCGTCTTGTGTGATAGTTAGAAACCCTAAATTTTCTTCCCCGTGTAGTGTCAGGGCATTTCTCCGGGAAGACACCGTCGTTCCCTGAATTTTAGCCGCTGATTGGTCCTTCTCGAGAAGTCTTTGAGAGTCTCGAGAAGTTGTGTTGTCAAGTTTTCGAGAGATCCCTGGTCCTTCTCGAGAAGTCTTCATCGTTCTCGAGAAGTTGTTTTAGCCCAGCTCTCGAGATATCCGTGCCCCTCTCGAGAAATGCTCCTCTCGAGAAACCCCCTCGACCTTTCGAGAAATGCTCCTCTCAAGAAATCCTTGCATCTCTCGAGAAATTCTCCTCTCGAGAAACCCCCTCGACCTTTCGAGAAATCCCTGCCTTCCTCTCGAGAAATCAAATTCCATCTCTCGAGAAATCCTTTTATCTCTCGAGAAGTTCCTTGTAGTTTTCGAGAAGTCCTAAATTTTGATGGGATTTTGTGTGGTTTCTGGTGGTGGGTTTTCAAAATTTTGGATGGGGCTCTGCCCCGCACCCCGCAAGGGCTCTGCCCCTTGACCCCGCTCGCTGATCAGTCAGCGAGACCACCGCCAGGGGCGCGGCCCCTTGGAACCCCGCCCGGAACGCATGTGATTTCGTTGAGTTCTCGTGTTTGAATCTCGTGTCCCCTCGGGTGTACTTGGATGATTGCCAGTGACCCTTCAGTTCTTCTGATCTCGAATCCCTCTCGTTTGAACCTATTTTTACTCGTTGTGGTCTGTTAACAATTGAGTCACTCTTATGATTCATATTGATTGATGTGTACTTCGTCTTGACCCTATTTCTTAGGGCCTTCCAGTGATTAACCTTTCGGGCAGCGTCCCGTGTTTAATTAAAATTTAAGTAATAAGAACTACTGTCTTTAGCCTTACACAGTAGTTGTGTTTGGGGGACAGTGGGGGAAAATGTTATAGCCTTGCACGGTAGTCGTGTTTGGGTGGTTGGGTCTAGTGGTACCCCACCTGGTTTTGGGCTGTGGGTAGCGGAGGTAGTTAACCGCTCCCGTATAATTTGAGCTGATCAGTCTCTTTAATTGATGAAACTAAATAAATGAACGTGTTGTTCCTCTTTTGATATTTAGTGCACTTGATGCTTGTTGGTTCTTTGTTCAGAGCTCTCTTTCGGTAAATTTGGCTTGGGTTGGTACCCCTTATGCTTCGCTTGTTTTTCTGCTAGTTTTCTGCCACTTGTAATCCCTTGCTGAGGCGTTCTTTGTTTTATTGAATGCCTCAGGTTCAGAGCCGTAACGGCTAGTGGTGTAGCCTGAAGTTCAGAGTTTTAGTAGCTGTTCACCCCGCTGCTGCGAGGTAGTTGTTTTTAGTTACTTCTTGTGCTCAGACATACTAGTTGGTGCCAATGGGTTAGTGTCATGTTGTTGACGCCCATTGTCCCCCTTTTTATACTTTATAGTTTATTTGCCAGATTATGCCACTACTTTTAGATCTTATGTATCTTACCCTCTGGGAATGATTTATGTTAGGTGCACTATAGCTATAAAATGGTTTTTCTTCACCCTCATTGCATTCTTTCTAACTAAAACCCTTAACTTTAAAGTCGCCTAAAGGTATTTTCTACTCTTACAGTACGCCTAGTTATGTGCATATCACTTACGTCATGCTCCGTCGTTTGCATACATGTAGGACTTTAAGTAAACCAAATCAAGTATTTTCCGCTGCAATTATATATACTTTCTCGGTGGACTAGTTGATCCACGAACTGAGAGACACAGTTCTTATCTCAAAACCCCTAATAAATGATTTCAAATGATGACTTATCATATAATCGTGTTTATTTAGTTAAGTAATAGGTTCCCGCCTGAGCGTCTACAGTTGTCTCCTGTATGACGTGGCATCATGACGTGTATTTTCTCTTACTCTGGTATTCTTAAATTCGGAGAAAATGCGGGTTGTGACAGTCTCGGACTCTGGCAATCACTTCCATTTGATCAAGTATTGTGTGCATGGTGGCACACCTCTCCTTCGAACCACTCTTTTAGTGAGCAACTTGTCTATAGCAATCCCTTCCATTAGTTTTGCCCAGTCCTTTTGATTTGCACTCACAAAGTGCCGCAAATAGCACTCCAATAGTGCATTCACCCTTTCTGTCTACCCATCCGTTTGAGGGTGGAAGTTGGTAGAGAAGTGCAACTCTAACCCAAGTAACTTGAATAACTCTGTCCATAGATTCCGGGTAAAACTGGGATCCCGATCACTCACAATGCTCTTGGGTAATCCCCAAAACTCCACCACATGTTTGAAGAAGAGACAAGTCGTCTATGCTGTTGTTGTGTCCTTAGTACTTGTATGAAAGTGCCATTTTTTTAGAAACGGTCTACCACCACCAAGATAGACCCGCACCCTTCAGACTTGTGCAAGGCACTAATGAAGTAGAGCGTCACCGTCTTCCATGGATACTCTGACACTGATAGTGATTCCAAGAGTCATGCTGGTTGCTTGTTCTCTACCTTGTCTTGTTGGAAAACAAGACATGTCTCCACGTACAACTCAATGTTATCCCGCATATGTGGCCAGTAGTATGAATCCTCCATCGAGGCTAAAGTGTGCTTCTGCCCTGGATGTCCAACCCACTTTGTATCATGACACTCTTTAATCAAGTCCCTCTGCAGGTTTCCCCTCTTTGGGATGTATAATCTCCTTCCTTTGGTGTAGAGTAACCCGTCCTCTACCCAAAATCTCTTTGCTCGACCTTCTTTGGTCAGTTGTATGAGTTGCTTGGCCAGTGGGTCTTCCTCCAGCCCACTCTTCACCTGCTCCAATAGGTCGCTCTTCACCATCGAGATTGTTGCTAACTCCACTTTGTGGCTAAGTATGTCTGCCACCACATTGGCTTTGCCCGGTTTGTGCTCCAGGACTGTCAAATTCCGCCAAGAAGTCCTGCCATCTTGCTTGCTTTGCTGATAATTTCTTCTGAGTTTGAAAATATGTAGTCGCCACATTATCAGACTAGATCATGTACTGTGCTCCAAGCAAGTAATGTCTCCATACTTGCAAGTAATGTATGATGGTCGTCATCTCCTTCTCTTGCATAGTGTAGCGCTGCTTCGCCTCATTTAACTTGAGGCTCTCAAAGGAAGTCGGGTATACTTCTTGCATTAACACCCCTCCGATAGCAAAATCCGAAGCATCTGTATGCAGCTCAGACTTCTTACCAAAGTTGGGTAATGCAAGCAAGGGCTCCGTGCTCACCGCCTTCTTCAAATCTTCAAATGCATGTTGGCATTCATTCGTCCAAACCCATGCTCTGTCCTTCTTGAGCAGTTCCGTCAGTGGCACTGCCCTCTGGGAGTATCCCATGATGAATCGCTTATAGCATTTCACCAAGCCAATGAATGATCGAGCAGCTCCATCACTTTTGTTGGTGGCTCCCAATCGATGATCGCCCTCACTTTTTCCATGTCCATCGTTAGTTGGCCATGCCCAATGACATGCCTAAGGAAATGCACCTCCTCTTGGCCAAAGGAGCACTTTGACCTCTTGATGTACAACTCATTTTTTCGTAGCACTTGCAACACTAGGAGAAGATGGTGTACATGTTTCTCCATTGTGTGACTATATATGATGATGTTTGTTAGTTTAGGATGTTGTCTAATCACCTAGAGGGAGGGTGAATATGTATTTCAAGTATTTTAGTCTTCTTTTTGTTATTGAATGTTCTAGCTTATGGATATATATACTTAGAGCACACCACAGAAAACACACAATAATTTATAGTGGTTCCCCTAGACAATATGTCTAGAGTACTCCACTGCATGTCCCTCTACGCCTATCTAGCAGTGTGTTAGAGTCTGTTGAGAAAAACCCCTTTTGATTTAACTTAACAAATTAAATATAAGTGATTTTACTTCTTAGGTTCATTACCCATTGTATAGTAAGGGTAATCTGGTCATTGGATGTCTTAGGATGTCTCACTCAGCCTAGAGTGTCAAGTCTAGGTCAGGGCAAGCACAATCTGAGTTGAACTAATATTTGCGTTGAATACAAGTTGACGCAACTTTTACTTGATGTCGACGCAACTCAGACTAGAAGTCCAAGCAACTAAATCTTTCTGTCAAAGTACATCAAGTCGACACTACATCGAATAGGAGTCGACGTAGATAAAGGAGGATGTCGAAGTTATCTTAGAAGTCGACGCAACATCGACTTCAACTCAACGCAGAAGGAAATTCCTGTCGAAGCCATCTGAAGTCGACGCGACGTCGACTACAATTCGACGCAGACAATATGGTTCAAAACAAGTCTCCAACTCGACGGATACGTCGATAAGTAATCGACGTAACGTCGACATTAGAGTTCAACCAGAGCTTGAAGGAATTCGAAGCTGCACTTACAAGAACTCGAAGGTGCGTCGATAAGAAGAGGGGATGAAGTCGGCGCATCGTTGAATACAGTCTGAAAAGGAAACCTTTTCAGCTGTTTCTTTTGCACTCTCTCCGAGGGCCCACAACACTAAAGACCATTCTACAACGGCTTGTTTATTTCCTAGAATGGAGAGGAGCATTCAAGAAGACAGGAAAAGCTTTCTTGGAAAGGATTAAAACAGTTGGCAGACGGGTCGTGAACAAAAGAAGGAAGGGAGATTACTTGTCCATGAATATACCTTTTCAGTACAGCCCAAAAGAGGAAAGGAATTCAAATTAAATCATGGACAATAAATAAGGATAGAAGAGAGAAAAACAAAAGAAGATTCAACACAAAAAACTCAGCTTGTCGATTAGGGTTTCTTCCTTCTTCTTCTTCCTCTCAGAACCTTAAAAGACAGAAAAACAAGAACTGTTGTCTTTCTTAGAACAAAACAACTGAAGGCTGCTCTTCATCAAAATCTCATAGTAGTCATAATACAAGGATAATACAGTCAAAAGGATCTGAAGCAAATAACTCTCGCAAATCATCACCATCATAAGCAAGGGTTCATCATTAGCAGATCCATCAAAAGAAAAAACAGAAGTTGAAGGCTTCAATAGAATTCTGAGAACAGAATTCTTCTTCATACTTCTTACTCTTCCTTCTCCTTTCCTACAACTGTAAAAGATTCTTTAGAATCCCTCTTCCAAAGGATTCAGTGGTTCAAGATCTCCTTATCAAAAGATTTGAGTGGTTCAAGATCTCCTTATCAAAAGATCTGAGTGGTTCAAGATCTCCTTATCAAAAGATCATTGGTTCTTAGAGTCTCCTTATCAAAAGACTCAGGCACAGGTTATGCATTCCTACCAGGTGGTAGAAGAGAGGACTACCCACATTTTGGGGAACCTCTATAAAATCCTATGTCTTCTGTGTTGTGCTTTTTCTGTGTTGTCCCCTTATTTATTGCTTACTGTTTCTCTGTTTGTATAATTACTATACTTTATTTATTCTGCACCTTGGTATTGTTGAAGCATAAATCTTTATGTGTTTTATTGTATGCACAAGTAGGATAGAAATATTTTAAATCTCTATTCACCCCCTAGAGAATTCTCAAACGCACAATGTGCACTTTCAATTGATATCAGAGGGAGATTGATCATTAAGAGCTTGACACCTTGATCAAAAAGACCTCCTACCCTTATTTATTTATTATAGATATATTTTATAAAGAAAATGAGTTCTAAGGATTATGCCTCAACAAGACCTCCAATGTGTAACTTGAATAAGTTTACACTCTGGAAGGCAAGAATAAAACTTTACATGAACTCTATTGATGAAGACATCTTTGATGTCAAAATTTCAGGTCCACCAACTCCATACAAGAAAGATGCCAGTGGGACTTCAACTCAAGAACTTGTGCCCAGGGCTGAGTGGACTGAAACAGAGAAAAAGCAGAAGGCATGTGATGCCAAAGCTATGAATATTCTGGTCTCCACAATGTCAGATGACATTTTCCAGAAAGTTGCTGACTGTCAGTCGGCTAAAGAAATCTGGGAGTCACTTTCCAGACTTGTAGAAGGAAGTGTTGATGAAAGGAAGGACAAGAAGACACTTTTCATATCCAGTATGAGAACTTTTAGAAGAAAGCTGAAGAAACAGTTGTTGATATGTATGACAGATTCAGCCTTATCATTAATGAGCTCAGAGGCTTGAACAAGGAATATCCTTGACTGAAATTAATGATAAAATCCTCATGTGCTTCCCAAGCTCATGGGATTCAAGGATCTAGGCCATCAGAGAGTACAGATGTCATAGAGAAATCTCTACTGAGGCTTTGCTAGGAAAGCTTAAGTCATATGAGATGCTTCTTAACAATAGAGCTGATTCAGAGGAAAGGGAGATAACTCCAGCTCCTATCGAAAGGAGCCTTGCTTTGAAAGCTATTGAAGGAGAGTCCTCCACTCCTGAAGATGAAATATTCAGTCTCCTAGCAAGGAGATTCAGAAAATGGGTCAAGACAGAAGACTCAAGGAGAAGAGAGAGGAGCTCAAAGCCCAGATATGACAAGACTCCAAAAAAGAGGTAATATGCTACTCCTACAACAAGCCATGGCACATAGCTCCTGAGTGCCCACAAGAACAAAGGGACAGGAGCAGCAATAAGGAAGAAAAGAATAAGATGTAGTCTTTCAAGGGGAAAGACGAGAAGAAAGCCATGGGTTTCATTGCTGAAACCTGGAGTGACTCTGAAGCAAAGTTAAGCTCCTCTTCATCTGAAAGTGATGATGAAGCAGAAGCAGAAGCAGCTTGCATGATGGCATTGGGGATGTCTTCAGATGATGATGAAGAAGACCAGGTATCTTTATATGAAAATTTTGATTTCAACTCTGATGACTTTAAAAACGGCTTTAAAGAGTTTTGCAGTGATTTCCTCAATGTACAAAAAGAAATATAAACAGTTAGGTTAGAACTAGACAACCTAAAGCAAGATGAACTATATATAAGAAATCAAGACCTAGTAGAAGAAATTGATAATAAAGAATCATAACTAATTGAAATTAGAAAAAAAAATCTAAAGTTAAAAGAAGAGCTAGCAAAGGCAAAAGCCTTTGAGGACTCTATTAATGGAAGGAGACAGAAGCTCAGAGATATCACACAAAATCTCTCTATAAGATTTAAGCACCTAGGACTAGGAGCAGAGCCATCCACTAGCACAGAAGCCCCTAGGAAACCTTGTTGGAACAACCCTATTACTGATTTGGGCTAGGATCACTATCTGCTGACTAGGATCAAGTTGACCTCAATGTATAGTTTATGGGTCAAGAGTTTAGGCTGTTAGAACTCAAGAAATCATTCAGGTTCTACGTTCGATGAAATGTTATCTGCGTTTGACGAAATGCTATCTGCGTTCGACGAATGGCTTGCACTCTGCGTTCGACAAACGACTTGCACTCTGTGTTCGACGAACGGCTTGCTTCAAGCTCGTCTCAGCGGTCGATGATCTTCAGTCTCAGCGGTCGAAGAAAAGTCTTCTCAGCGGCTGACCAAGTCCCAGCGGATTGATCAAGTCTCAGCGTTCGACGAACTCCATTCTGCGTTCGACGAACTGAGCTCTGCGTTTGAAGAATTAGTTTCAGATGTTCAGATCGACGAAAGTGCTTCTCAGTTCGACGAATTCTGTTCTTCCAGGCAGACTTAGCAGTAAATCTTTCAGTTCGAAGACCTCCAGCTTGAGATCGAAGGATTTCAGATTGCGTTGGACGAAATTTGTTGAGATCGACGAATTCTGTTCAGATCGAAGAATTCTTATTTAAGTTCAGAAATTTCAGAAGGATTATTTTAATTTCATTCTCTGAACTCAGCTCGACCTCAGCAACGGCTCTATTATATCAGATAAGTAAGGATAATATATTTCCTTTTATTATTCCAAGATTATAGCCGTTGACATTTCTCAGAAAAGGACATTTCATGGAAAAGGAAAAGAGATATACTGCGTGTCAGATTTATGGTTCCCAGATATATTTATTCCTTAATTCAAGGGATTTGATTTTTTCAAATATTATCAAAAGAAAAGGGAAGAAGAGAGACAGATTATTACTTCTATAGTTTCACGACAGCAAAAGACAGAACATATCAATATAGCTGTACAGAGAAAAAGAAGGAAAAAGGTTACAGGAAGAACAAGAAGAACAAAAGCTAACAGATCTTCTTCTTCCTCAATAGCAGTACTCATTCTCTGAGAACATCTTCAACAATACTCTCTCAGTCATCAGCTGCAAGTACAGATCTTCAAAAGAGCAACAAAAATCTGAAGAACTTATTCTTCCAGATTAATCAGCCACAGGAAGATCATTTGATTCAAGAGAAAGCTCCAGCCAATCTACTGTCAAACATTTCCAATCAGACAGAGGATCTTTACAACATACATCCACTAGAGTCTTCTCTCAGATTATTGACAGAGAAGAACATTCTAAACCCTCCTTATCCCACTCTGTAAAGGGTTAAAACTCTCTTCAAAAGTTTACCTCTTGGTGGCAAAACACCTGATCAAAAAATCCTGTTTGGTTTTTGGGCACCTTATCAAAAGCTCATTGGTGTTAGGACACCTGATCAAAAATCCTAGTGGATTCCTACCAAGGGTGGTAGAAGAGTAGAGGTACCCAGGTTTATTGGGGAACTACTATAGCTCCTTGTGTCCTCTGTGATTGCTTTACTTTTCTGTGCTTGTGTTGTGTGCTTTCTTTGTGTTTGTTTTTATTACTCACTCAATACACATATATATATATATCAGAATTTTTAATTCCGCAATAAAACTAATAAAAAAATTTAATACACTATTCTCCCCCCTCTAGAGTTAATTTAAGATCTAACCTCACTTTCAAACCTGCCTGGAAAAATCCAGTTAGCTTCATTAGACCTAGTTACTATAAATCTTGTGAGGAGAGTGCAATAACTAAGGACAGTAATAACTCAAATAGAATAACTGTGCCTAATGAAGTTAATCCAAACAATGAGAAGAAATCTTTAGGGAAGAGTGATGCAGAGAAATTAACCAACCAAAATGCTAAAGCAAAACCTAGGATAATAAAACACTCTGCTGATCTTTTATATTTAGATACATTCTATACACACTTTAAGTATCAAAATAATAAACATAGGTTTGGGAAACCCATTCCTTATCATCCAAAAGGGTATCATGAAAGACCATTCTATTTTTTGATTGAACCCTACAATGGTAAAAACAAAGGGCCCAAGGTAACCTGGGTTTCTTCTAATGTTTGAATTACTTGTGCAGGGAAAGGTAGGGGCTATCTAAGAGATAGTGAGAAAAGGAAGAAAGAACTATGGTCTAACAAAGACCCAAATTCAATAGGGGAGTAATTTCTTCTGTAAACTCCTTATCATCTAAACAGTTCTTAAAGATTAATAACATAAACCCTATTTTTAGTAAACATTATTGCTGGGAAAAACAGTAGGAATTTTCTCAGAAAATAGAATTATTTACTCAGAGTTGCGTCAAATAGAATTCGACGTAACATCAGGTTCTACTCGATGCAAGCACTAAGAGCCAATCGGAGTGGATGATACAAATGTTATTCGACGCAGAGTCAAGTTCATATCGACGCATGTGTCGACTTAATAGCCGCTGATCAAATTCATGGCCGTGTCGATTATAAATCGACGCAACGTCGACATCCCTGCGTTGACTTAAGAATCTCAAAGTCACGTCGAATGGTAATCGACGCAACATCAATATAGCAGCACACGCAAAACTGCTTCTAGAAGCAGCCACGACATATTTTTGCGTGCTAAATATTAATTATATATCTCCGGTGCTTCGACTTAAACCCTAAGTTGCGGCGATTCATCTTCTTTTAAGCGATTTCTGCGTTGAATCATTTACGCTTTCGAATTTTCCTCTCTCTGCTCTCTAGCTCTTTTCTTCTCCAACTCTCTTGCATCCTTGCCACTTTCTCTCTCTTTTCTTTGTAGGTACCTCCAAATCAATGGCTCCTCCAAAGATTAATTCAGGCTTTGATGTGGATGTAGACTCCTTCAATGCGGCTGCAGATAGTTTCAAAGCCACTCTTGGCTTATTTCAGGCAGCTGGGCTAACAAAGGTGATTTCCACAAGGAGCAAGATACTTGATATAGAGCTGACAAAATTCAAGGAGAGTGTGCAGATAGGAGATGATGGCTCCCTTAATGGGAAAGTTTCTGAGACAGATATATACATCACAGAGAAGCTGTTAAATCAGACATTTGACCTTCCCACTGGTGATGAATCTGATGAACTAACAAGGGAAGAAATCAAAAGGGTCCTAGAGATAATGCAGTTCAAGAAAGAAAAGGCTATCAATCTGAAGAAGAATGATCTTGGAGAAGAATATAGGTTCCTTGCTGACATAGTGGGCAAGGTATTGTTGTGCAAGATATCAGCACATGATGCTATTCCCAAGCAGCAGCTGTAAATTATGGGTATTTTAGTTCTGGGAAAGAAGATAAACTGGGGGAGATGCCTACTAAAGCTGATTGGCCAAAAATACTCCCACAAGGAAAATGCCTACATGAGGATCATGAGTCAGGTGCTCTTCCATCATTATCCAGGGGTGTGCAAATCAAAAGGAGTGCCCAATCCTCCAGGAAAAAGGATGAATATAGGTTTATTCTCCAAGTGGACCAGGCAAATTCTGAATCCTGGTCAGTCTGCACCTTCTCCTCCTTCCTCTCCAACTCCACAAAACATTGTACCAGATCCCCGAAGGGATGTCATTCCAGAATAGGAACCTGCTGCAGCATCACAAGAAGCTATTCCAGATGATACTACAGTCCTAGAGCCAACACCTCAATCTCCCATCCACCAACAACCACAACAACAACCATCCACACCACTTCCAAATAATCAATCTGTTCCATCTCCACCACCAACCTATATTTCTCCAGAAACCTACCAAACCCTTTCCCCTGCCTACCAGGATCCTTCTAATCAGAATGAAAACCTCACACCTCCACCTGCCTTTACTTACCATCCTACACCTTCCTTTGACATTGAGCAAGCAATATCTAAAGCTGTAGGGATGGCTTCAAGCACCTTTGCAGACCTACTGGCCAGCCAAGCTAGAAGATTTGAAAAGAAGTAATCACAGATGGAGTCTGAACTACTAGACTCAAAGAGGTCTTTCAAGGTCTCAAAGAGTTCATGTCTTCCTCTTTAGTAACAAAGGATTTCTTAACCTCTCTTACCAGCAAGGTTAAGAAGGTGGAGAAAATTCAGGAGGAGGTAGGACCTACTCTAGAGATGAGTGTCCATGACAAGGGGAATGATGTTGAAGCCCCTGATAAGACTACAACATTCCAAAATGTTCAGGGGGAGCCTGCTGTTCAGGGGAAGCTGGTTGAAAAAGATATGGAAGAGGTACTTCAATACCTAGCAAATGTCCAGGGGGAGTCTCAAGTAGAATCTCCAGAGAATCAAGGGGAGCCTTCTGCAAATCCTCAAGAGAATTTTGAGGAAAATCAGGAGGAGCTTCCAGCTCAAGAAACCAGCTGAGGATGTATTTGAAAGTGCTCGGGGGAATCCAATTTCAGATGTTCAAAGAAATCTGGAAGGAGAAATGATTGTTGAAGACACAGCAGTGAACCAGGTGGAGGTGATTCCCTCTACTCTAGGGGAGCTCCATGTAGATGAATTGCTGGATGAAGTTGCCAGAATTTCCAAGGAAGCTGCTTAGAATGCTGAACTGAATGCACAAACTCAGGGGGAGCTTCGCAAAGACAATGTTGCTGAAGAAGAAAATGAACCAATTACATTCCCCCCCCCCCCCCAAGGAAGATAACTCCAAAGGTGTTTTCAAGAAAAAGGAAAACCCCTGAGAAGGAGCAATGAAACTCAGGTAATTTTGTTATACTGTCTAAAGAGAAACAAAAAGGGAAGGTGGTGTGGTGAACTTTAAAATACACTTGACAGTGTATGAAATATTTTGTGATCTCATTTTCTCATAATGTGATTGTATATGTTATCCTGTATATAATTCTGTTTATCCAAAAGAATGTGTAAAATCACTTCAAAACAATCTGTAAAATTTGTTAAGATAAATAGGGGGAGATTGCTGGGAAAACTCCCTTTTGATTTAACTTAACAAATTAAATATAAGTGATTTTACTTCTTAGTTTCATTACCCATTGTATAGTAAGGGTAATCTGGTCATTGGATGTCTTAGGATGTCTCACACAAATTAGAGTGTCAAGTCTAGGTCAGGACAAGCATAATCTGAGTTGAACTAATATTTGCGTCGAATACAAGTCGACACAACTTTGACTTGATGTCAATGCAACTCAGATTAGAAGTCCAAGTAACTAAATCTTTCTGTCAAAGTACATCAAGTCGACGCTACGTTGAATTGGAGTCGACGCAACATCGACTTCAACTCAACGCAGAAGGAAATGCCTGTTGAAGCCTTTTGAAGTCGACGCGATGTCGACTATAATTCAATGCAGACAATGTGGTTCAAAACAACTCTCCAACTCGACGGATACGTCGATAAGTAATCGACGTAACGTAGACATCAGAGTTCAACAAGAGATTGAAGGAGTTCAAAGCTGCTCTTACAAGAACTCGAAGGTGCGTCGATAAAAAGAGGGAATGAAGTCGACGCAGCGTCGAATACAGTCTGAAAAGGAAACCTTTTCAGCGGTTTCTTTTGCACTCTCTCTGAGGGCCCATGACACTAAAAACATTCTACAACGGCTTGCTTATTGCCTAGAATTGAGAGGAGCATTCAAGAAGACAGGAAAAGCTTTCATGGAAAGGATTAAAATAGTTGGCAGACAGGTCGTGAACAAAAGAAGGAAGAGAGATTAATTGTCCATGAATATTCCTTTTCAGTACAACCTAAAAGAGGAAAGGAATTCAAATTAAATCATGGACAATAAATAAGGATAGAAGAGAGAAAAACAGAAGAAGATTCAACACAAAAAACTCAGGTTGTCGATTAGGGTTTCTTCCTTCTTCCTCTTGGAACACTAAAAGACAAAAAAACAAGAACTGCTCTCTTTCTTAGAACAGAACAACTGAAGGCTACTCTTCATCAACATCTCATTCAGACAGAATACAAGGATAATACATTCAAAAGGATCTGAAGCAAATAACCCTTGCAAATCATCACCATCATAAGCAAGGGTTCATCATTAGCAGATCCAGCAAAAGGAAAAATAGAAGCTGAAGGCTTCAATAGAATTCCGAGAACAAAATTCTTCTTCATACTTCTTCCTCTTCCTTCTCCTTTCCTTCAACTGTAAAAGAGTCTTTAGAATCCCTCTTCCAAAGGATTCAGTGGTTCAAGATCTCCTTATCAAAAGATCTGAGTGGTTTAAGATCTCATTATCAAAAGATCTGAGTGGTTCAAGATCTCCTTATCAAAAGATCTTTGGTTCTTAGAGTCTCCTTATCAAAAGACTCAGGCACAGGTTGTGCATTCCTACTAGGTGGTAGAAGAGAGGACTACCCATATTTTTGGGAACCTGTGTTGTGATTTTTCTGTGTTGTCCCCTTATTTATTGCTTACTGTTTCTCTGTTTTTATAATTATTGTACTTTATTTATTCTGCACCTTGGAATTGTTGAAGCATAATTCCTTAGGTGTTTTATTGTATGCACAAGTAGGATAGAAATATTTTAAATCTCTATTCACCCCCCCCCCCCCCCCCCCTCTAGAGAATTCTCAGAGGCACACTGTGCACTTTCAGAGTCAGCAATCTCCACCAAAACTCAGATCTTTTGCAAAGACCCTACAACTCAGGCACACAGGCCCTACAGCTCAGGCACTCAGGCCCTACAACTCAGATCCTTCAAGGATCCTACATCAGGTTCCAGGAACCCTATAACTCAGGCACAAAGGCCCTACTGCTCAGATTTGCAAGAGATCCTACAACTCAGGCACATGGGCCCTACATCTCACACTCAAAGAGTCCTACAAAATGTTGTTTTACATAGTAAAAGAGTACTCCACACATATCTATAGAGTTCTTCTGAAGCCTGATGAAGATGGCTTCTGGACTAGAAGAAAAGGCTTTAATGATATTGCTGATGCACACAAGCTTCTCTTCTGTCTTATCTCACCTTTCTGGAACACTTCTTATCAGTCGATAGTGCTTGACTGAAACTTAGAGAACTAAAGGCAAGATCGTATTTTTCACAAGAAAACTCTTCCTTCTTTCTTACAGCCATTCCGTGTTCCGATTCTTAGTTATGTATTTCTATGTGTGTGTTCCGTATCTTTAGGGCATACATATTGTCTTTTTATATGACAAGGCCCTCTAACGGTCTGTTCTCAGCACTCTTAATTGTCAAAATCTCATTCCTTATGGCATCCACTGATTGGTCCATTTGACGACGACATTAAATGCAGACAACGTATTCCAAAAAATCTCAGTCTGTTTCTACGATATGAGCAACATCTCAATGACAGAACTACCTGTCTCAGCGATCCATTTGAGACTTAGACATTTCTTCAAGTCTTCTTGAATCTTCAGCTGAGAAGGATATCTCGAAGATATGAATTATCTCAACTACAAAAGCAGTCACGGCGATATGAAGTCTTCTCGTCGATATCATTGAGATCCTATTATCGACATGAGGTCTTCTCGCTGATATCGTCGAGATTATTCTGACTATTACTTCAGCTCCAAACTGTCTCCACGATTTCTGTCTTAGTCTTCAAGACGACACTGCTTCTTTACGACAATATGTCTTCTTAGCCAGATACAGTCGGAGCTGGTCCCTGAGCTTATGATGGAACTTGTAGCCGTCGGAGATACCTTTCCAACGACTGGTTGTACGATTTGTGAGGAGCCCGGTAGCTCCCTCAAAGTTTGGTCGAAATAGGCTGTGTTTGAAATTATAAAGTGTAATGTGATGGACAGATTCTGTCCTGTGGTGCACAGCCGGGTTCAAACCCATTTCTGGGTGTGACCTACTTGAATCTGGACCTCGGGATCAACATGAAAGTTGTGGCCCTCGGAAAGAGCTTTCCGACGATAGGTTTTGCGTTTTCTGAAGTGACCAGTAGCTTCCTACAAGTCCAGTCGAGTGGACTGTCCAGAAAGCGGGGATGGGTTAAGTGCGTGCTGTTTTGCTGTCCAGATTTCTGCAGTTGACTTCGGAGCAGATTTTAGATAGGACCCACTTGGATATGGGTTTCGGGCTCAACACAAAAGTTTTAGCCCTTGGCGATACCTTTTCGGAATGGTGTGACACATAATTTTTGGTGGTCTTTAGCTCCAAAAAATACTATTTTTGGTTTTGTACAGATTTTGATGCTTTACTGATTTTCTCGTAAAATACTCATCGGATGTTTACAAAATTTGGTAGAGATGAACCTGATGATATAGTGATCACTTCTGTTTAGTTTCAGAATTTTTGGATATATAAATATTTACCATGAAGTTGCTTGTCGTATCATATAAATGTAGAGCACCGTAAATACGTATTGCATAATACAATGAGGTCAAATTTTGGGGGACATGGATGAATTAATATCCATATCACTTGATAATCTATTGGATGGTGTAGATTGGTGATAACCTCTCCATAAGGTTGATAGCTTTAATCGTGTTGAAACACGTGATTTGTACATAAGACGATTGAATATTAGTGATATGTTCGGGCTTACATATTTAGTAAAATATGAATATGACATTGTGACCACAAGTAGTCCTGGAGGATCAGATAAAGTAATTCCATGTTTTGGCGCATGTCACCGCATGAGAGTTACGATAACGCAGTATGGGTAGAAGCGTTGTCTTGATGTGGATTATAAGATATGGTTATATTTTATGGTGATATGTTGGGAGACCCGGAAGCGTTGGGGGCCTTGGATGCTAATTAGCATCGGTTGAACCGATATGATGTGAAAGGTAAGAAGGCTCCATCTGTGAGTCCTTGGGTACTTTATAGCACGGGTGTGCATGGGAATTACATGGGTTGCATGGCTTACACATGGTGGTGTATGGACCCTGCTTGGAGGATTACTTGTGGCGGGTGTACGGGATTGCTTATCGTGACACCGACAGAAGCCAGCAGTTAGACTCTAGACCGGTTGGGTTGGACTCTTGGTGCTTACCTACCCAAGTCCCCTTCTGCGCCCTTAAAGGATCAGCATGTTGCGAGCAGTACGCAGGGTCTCCGCTGTGTGTTCTTAGCATCGAGGCGTATAGAGGCCTAGGACTGGTGGTGTTCATACCCTCCTAGTAGTGGAGGAGCTCGTTCCACTGTCTCCGTCTGGCCACGATGGGAGATGCCTGAGCGGTTAGCTACCCCTCAAAAAGCGAGAACTAAAGGTCTATGCCAACATAGTAAATATGCATGGGTGAGTCATCATATCATAATCAATAAATTGCATTCATCCTTTATAATCATTGCATTGCACCACATTGGATCCTTATTATATAAACTTGTATGGGCACCTTTATATGATGAGTTACCTTCATGTTCAGATCCTTAACTTGTAAGCTTGAATGGGCATCCTTATAAGTTAAGTTCAATTCTGTTCTATGATACTCTGCTCATGCTTTCTTGTTACTAGTACTTGCTTATATAACCACTGTTATGTATGTACCTGTTAGTTAGAGTTGTTGCAAGTACTTGGGTACTTATACAACCGACATATATGAACAACCATTCCTGTCACCTACTTTGTATATTATTGCTTATATTGTAGCTTTTCTTCCTTTCCTACCGCCCGGTGCCTTTTGTCGCCGGGGGAGCGGATGTGAAGTCACTTAGTCTTTATGACTAACGGTTGCTACGTCCCTCTTTTTAGGAGCGCATCCTGGAGCAGCAGCGCACGACGCTGGAGGAGTATAGCCTGGCAAGGACGACAGGGTCGGAGGCCACGATACCCTCACTACTGTGGTGACAGATGTGAGCACAGTTTGAGATGTAGCCCTTGGGGCATTTAGCTTGATACTCTGATACTTTTGCAGGAGCTCTCGGAGCTTCTTGTCTTTTGTACTTATGTGAATTTATTTATATGGCTTCTTGCTTTTACATTATTGATGGGTTGGCGATGTTCAGTTGGTTTGGCCGGCAGGATAGGCGTCTTGTGGGGGAGGCTAGCTCGTGTGCTGGCGCTCCCGCAAGGCGGTTGTCCTGGGCATAAGACTCCCCTCGGCCGTGTCGTGTGTTCCGGGAGGGGATCTTACAAATGGTATCAGCTTGCAATGATCCTGAGATAAAGAAGTCCATTCTGGCATGGTTCACCCTCTCACCTCCTTAGTTTGAGAACAAACTGAATGAGCGGAAACAGTGGTGTGCCCATGTGTAATTCGCATTGAGTAGGTCTATTATCTTCTTTCAAGTAGCCAACCTAACCCAAAAATCTAGCTTGCATGAAGATCCTGGTACGTTCAGAACCAGCGACGGCCGCTCCCGTGCCTCCTGTACCTACTCCTTTTCAACAATCAGAGTTGGGCCAGACCCTGACGGCAATCCTGGATGCCTTCAGGTCTCAGCAGATGTCGGTGTAGCCGCAGGCTCCGAACTCAAATTGGTTAAGCACCTTCCGTGCTCTCTCCCCTCCCACCTATCATGGGACAGAGTCCGCAGTTCAGACGGAGGAATGGTTGGACACAGTGCAGGAGTTATTGGCAGGGATTCGATTCCCAGGCAATATGGCAGTCACATTGGCGGTCACGACCTTGGATCTTCATGTGAAAAGGTGGTGGAAGTCCTTGATGGGCTCCACCTTTGAAGGGCGTAACCATCTTGACATAAGCTGGGATGAGTTTGCAGAAGTGTTCCTGGAGCATTTTGTCTCTTCTACAGCCCGAGATGAACTCGAGGAGAGGTTCCTGCAGCTGAAGCAGGGATCTAGGACAGTCGTGGAGCATCAACGGGAATTTCAGCACTTGGCTAGATTTGCAGACTCTTATGATCTAGATGATCGTGGGTACGCGAAGCGGTTCTACAAGGGATTGTGAGATCCCCTGAGGCAGGCTCTTCTCTTAATCACTGATTCGAGCCTCGCATAGATTATAGAGACGGCGCAAAAGTTGGAGGCAGACCATTTGGGGGTCCAGGCTAAGGGAAAGAGGCCCGCAGAGGGCGTGATGGAGGCAGGGCCCAGCTTCAGAAGGAGGCGGAACACCAGGGGCAGAGGCGGAGACCGGAGGAGAGATGGTGGGCATTTTCGCCCAAACTTCGGGATAGAGCAGCCAGCACGGACGCTTCCATTGCCCCCACCGCATCAGAATCAAGCGCCTCAGCCGCAAAGAGGTGCCGGAGTTTGCTACTATTGTCACTAGCCCGGTCACAGTTGGGCCTTCTGCCCGCTGCTGCAAGGAAATGCTCTGAATCGCCCCATGGCTCCCCCGGGGGCGTAGCGGGGTAGAGGTCGAGGTCGAGGCCAAGGTCGGCAGGGTAGGAACCCCAGGCCTGCTCAGGAGCAGGTATACGCTTTGGATCTAGCTAAGGAACGAGACCCGCAGGAGGTCATCACAGGTAATCATGCATTTAGTTTTGTCTTTTTATAACTATTATGCTTAAGTGTGCATGATTTAAAACCCCAGGTACCGTGCTTATTTGCGGTAGGCCCGCCCTTACTCTTTTCGATACGGGTGCCACTCATTCGTTTGTATCGGAAGAGTTTGTGAGTGAACTGGGTGCGGTGCAGTGTTTCGAGGGAGCCCCCAGGAGGGTGCGCCTTCCGGATGGCTCAGAGATACTATCTACCGCCAAGTACAGCATGGTAATATCCATCGGTGGGAATCAATTTGAGACACCGGCAACGGTGTTGCGGATGCCAGACTTTGATCTAATCTTGGGCATGACATGGTTGCATTGGAATCACGCGAAGATCGACTGTGTGGCAAAGCGGATCACGCTGAGGCATGACGACTCGGAGGTGGTAATTCAAGGTATAAGATTCGTATCTCGGAACTTGTTGTCCTCTATACAGGTTGTAAAGTCTCACGAGCAAGGCGATGAGGTGTTCATAATCTGTCATGAGATGAAGGAGATGGGGGCTGATATGAAGGATGTGCTGGTAGTTCGGGATTTTCCAGATATTTTCCCTGAAAAATTACCCGGATTACCCCCGCCTAGGGAGTTAGACTTCCAGATTAAGCTAGCACCGGGTGCTAAGCCTGTTTCTCGGGCCCTGTACAGAATGGCACCTAAGGAGTTGGTGGAGTTCAGAGTACAATTGCAAGAGTTGGTGGACTCAGGGTTCGTTCACCCTAGTTCGTCACCCTGGGGAGCCCCGGTTCTGTTCGTAAAGAAGAAGGACGGTTCGCTCTGCTTGTGTGTAGATTATCGGGAGCTCAACCAGCTGACGGTCCGGAACACTTATCCCCTACCGCGAATCGACGAGCTCTTCGATCAGTTGGAAGGAGCACAGTGGTTCTCCAAGCTCGACTTGCGCTCTGGTTATTATCAGTTGAGGATTCAGGAGGAGGACATCCAGAAAACTGCTTTCAGCTCAAGGTACGGGTTATATGAGTTTACGGTTATGCCTTTTGGGCTCACTAATGCCCCCTCTGCATTTATGAGCCTGATGAACAGGGTGTTTGAGCCTTATCTGGACAACTTCGTGATTGTTTTCATCCACGACATCCTGGTTTATTCAAAGTCGATATTGGACCATTGGACGCATCTGGAGTTGGTGTTAGCAAAGCTGAGGGAGCATCAGTTGTTCGCCAAGTTCAGCAAGTGCGAGTTCTGGCTCCGAAAGGTTGCCTTCTTGGGTCATGTCATCAGTGGGGCAGGATTGGTCGTGGACCCTGCTAAGGTTCGTGCAGTGAAGGAATGGCAGCCTTTGAAGTCAGCAACAGATGTGCGCAGTTTTTTGGGACTTGTCGGGTACTACCGCAAGTTTGTCGAGGGGTTCTCGAAGATCGCTCTTCCACTCACTGCACTGACCATGAAGGAGGTGCCATTCGTGTGGTCACCTCAGTGTGAGGTTGCATTTCAGGAGCTGAAGGATCACCTCACCTCAGCCCCGATCCTTGCTCTTCCATCTGGGAAGGAAGGATTTCAGGTTTACACAGATGCATCTTTTCAGGGGATGGGTGCAGTACTGATGCAGCACGGGCACGTGATTGCTTATGCTTCAAGGCAGCTTAAGAAGCATGAAGTGAATTATCCGGTGCATGATCTGGAGCTGGGTGCAGTGATTTTTGCCTTGAAGATTTGGAGGCATTATTTATATGGTGTTCTCTGCGAGATATTCACCGATCACAAAAACTTAAAGTACATACACACCCAGAAGGATCTAAATTTAAGGCAGCGGCGGTGGATTGAGTTTTTGTGCGAGTATGATAACACGCTAAACTATCACCCAGGGAAGGCAAATTTGGTGGTCGATGCACTGAGTAGGAGTACATCCAGTTCAGAGTCACGACTGATGGCCATGGAGTTGGTAAGGATGCTCGAGGAGATGCAAATCACTCTCGTGTCTAGAGCCGATCCAGAGGTTTTCGCCGATTACCTGGCCGCGATGAGCATAGTTTGTGATATTCAAGATCGCATCCAAGCGAAGCAAAAGATGGATGCTGCCCTAGAATCTATACTTCGAGCAGTGGAGGCTGGAACCGCGGGGGAGTACACCATGCAGGAGGATCTTGTTCACTTCCATGGTAGGTTATACATACCCGTGGGAGGAGGGATTCAAGAAGACATAATGAAGGAGGCTCACTGCACAAAATATTTGGTGCATCCCGGGATTGTCAAGATGTATACCGACTTGCGAAGGATGATGTACTGGCCAGGGATGAAGCGGGATGTCACTTATTTTGTCACTCACTGCGAGGCGTGCCAGAAGGTAAAGGTAGAGTGTAGAAGCCCGACTGGGTTGTTGCAGTAGCTGTCCATTCCCGAGTGGAAGTTTGAATATATATCCATGGATTTCGTTCACGAGCTACCTCGTTCCCGCTCCGGGAATGACTTTGTATGGGTGGTTGTGGATCGCCTGACGAAGGTCGGGAGGTTTATACCGATGAGGAAGGATACACATGTTGACGTGTTGGTGAGACTCTTCGTCGAGCAGTTTGTTTGCTATCATGGAGTGCCCAAAACTATCATTTCGGACCGTGACGGTCGCTTCACCTCCAAGGAATGGAAAGCAGTGCAAGCTTATTTGGGCTCATGTTTGACTTTTAGCACGGCCTTCCATAATCAGACGGATGGCCAGTCAGAGCGGACAATCAGGACCCTAGAAGATTTGTTGCGCCTTTGTGTTTTGGATCGAGGTGAGCCGTGGGAGAGACTTCTGCCCTTGGTAGAGTTCTCTTATAATAAAAGTCATCAGGAGAGCATCGACATGGCTCCTTATGCGGCATTATATGGGAGGAGGTGCAGGACACCTTTGTCATGGGTCCAAGATGAGGACCCGAAGGCGTTATGGGTGAAATTCATCGATGATACCGATGAAATGGTCAGACTGATTCGAGACCGCATGCTTGAAGCGCGGAGCCGGCAGGCAAAATATTATGACAAAAAGCACAGGGCAGTGGAATTCCATGTTGGAGACAAGGTGTTCTTGAAGATCAGGCCGATGCACGGGGTGTCTCAGGTTCGGGGAAGGAAGAAGCTCAGCCCTCGTTATATGGGGCCTTATACCATCTTGGAGCGGATTGGCCCCTTAGCTTATAGCTTGATGTTACCGTCAGAGTTGGAGAATTTACATGATGTTTTCCATGTGTCCTCCCTTCGGAGGGCCTTGCTTCGCCCCGATCAACATGTTGTAACTTCGTCTGGTCCTGTGGAGACCAACAGGTCTGTCCGGCTGGAGCCTATACGGATAGTAGACACCGAGATCAGAGTGCTGCGGAGAAAGAGTGTTCCGTTGGTGAAAGTTATGTGGTCCAACCATGGACGGGAGGAATACACTTGGGAGCCGATGGACCTTATGCAGCAGCATTACCCGGGATTGTTTTCCCAAGGTATGACCTAAACTAGTTTGGCATACTTTGTTTCAATACCGTAGCCCCAAACTCAAATTTCGGGGATGAAATTAATTTTTTTTTTGTTTATTGGATTTGTAACATCCCCGTCTGCGCTAGACCCCTCGGGTGACATGTGTCGCTTGGAGTTGCATGAACTAGAAATTTATTAATTTCTGAATCTATGTAAGGCGCGCAACTGGGTTCAAGGCACTTTTTAGGCATGATTCGGCTAGACTCAGACCTCGGGCTCAACGTGAAAGTTGTAGGCATCGAAAATACCTTTCCAACAACTGGTTGTACATTTTCTGGAGAGCTGTGTAGTTCCCTAGGATTAAAATCAAAATTGCTATATTTTGATCTCTGTCGCTAGCGCTCGGCGGTATCGCTACCGCCGGCGTTAGCGAATCGTCTCAGCGTTCCATCGAGACCACCGAGCGGTCTCAGCGGTGTCGCCTAAACGGCTTAGGATGGCTAGTGCCCGGCGGTAGTGCTACCGCCGGCGCTAGCGGCCGTGTCAGAGTCACTGGATTTCTGTTTGGTGGTGGCTTAAAATGCATAGGATAAAGCTCCTGGTGGAGTTTAGGACCAATAGGAAGCTGACATTTAATGGTAGAGTTTCAAGATTATGCTTGGGGAAAGGTTTACCATTAATGCAACCCTAAGCTAATCCCACTACTTCATTCTCCCTAAAGTGCTGAACCCTCCCAATCAGATGGGATTGTTCATCTTCTCCTTCCTCTTCTTCTTCTTCTTCTTCTTCTTCTTCTTCTTTTACTTCCTCTTCATTTTTCAACCTCCCCTCGAGGTTTTGACCTAGGATTTTGAAGGAGCAAGCTTGGAGGAGGATTTCAGCTCATCCAACCGCCGCCATGCCGCCGAGGAGACAACCGCGATCGTTGACCAGAAATCAGGTGACTTCCGACCCCTCTCCCTTGGTGCTAGATCTCTAGATATATTAGGAGAGACATCAAGTTCAAAAGAGCTTGATTTGGTGAGTTTAATGGAGTCCCATAGGAAGAGGCAACGCTAGGGTTTTCGCTCTAGGGCGTCGTTCGCCACGAAAATGCCTTCGATCAACTCCTCTCTTCGATGCGAGGTCAAAGGAGTTGATTTCGTGAAAATCGGCGGCCTCACGAGGGAGTATTCGAGGAACGAAGGGTGGTAGAAAATAAGATTTCTGCTGGAGGAAGGAGATGAACAGTGCATTAAAGAGTCTTCTTTAAGGCATGTGCAGATTTGCTATATGCAGACCAAACTGGGGCAGTTTTTATATTGCAGCTGAGTTCAAGCCTCTTTTAAGGTATGTCCCAGCTAGATCCAGGCTTTGGGCTCAACTAGAAAGTTGTAGCCCTTGGAAACACCTTTAATGAATGGTTGCACATAATTTTTGGTGAACTATAGAGTTCTATAAAGCTGTTGGAAGTAATGTGTTTTATTAATATTACCATTATATTATAAAGAAATCTGTCAAACTAGACCGGCTGTGTTCGAGTCGCTGTTTGGGCTTGATACAGCCGGAGCTGGTCCCTGAGCTTATGATGGAAGTTGTATCCATCGGAGATACCTTTCCAATGACTGATTGTACGATTTGTGAGGAGCCCGGTAGCTCGCTCAAAGTTTGGTCGAAATAGGCTGTGTCTGAAATTATAAAGTGTAATGTGATGGACAGATTCTGTCATGTGGTGCACAGCTGGGTTCAAACCCATTTCTGGGTGTGACCGACATGAATCTGGACCTCGGGCTCAACATGAAAGTTGTGTCCCTCGGAAAGAGCTTTCCGACGATAGGTTTTGCGTTTTCTGAAGTGACCTGTAGCTTCCTACAAGTCTAGTCGAGTGGACTGTCCAGAAAGCGGGGATGGGTTAAGTGTGTGTTGTTTTGCTGTCCAGATTTCTGCAGTTGACTTCGGAGCAGATTTTAGATAGGACCCACTTGGATCTGGGTTTCGGGCTCAACACAAAAGTTTTAGCCCTTGGCGATACCTTTTCGGAATGGTGTGGCACATAATTTTTGGTGGTTTTTAGCTCCCAAAAATACTATTTTTGGTTTTGTACAGATTTTGATGCTTTACTGATTTTCTCGTAAAATACTCATCGGATGTTTACGAAATTTGGTAGAGATGAACCTGATGATATAGTGATCACTTCTGTTTAGTTTCAAAAATTTTGGATATATATATTTACCATGAAGTTGCTTGTCGTATCATATAAATGTAGAGCACCGTAAATACGTATTGCATAATACAATGAGGTCAAAATTTGGGGGACATGGATGAATTAATATCCATATCACTTGATAATCTATTGGATGGTGTAGATTGGTGATAACCTCTCCATAAGGTTGATAGCTTTAATCGTGTTGAAACACGTTGTGATTTGTACATAAGACGATTGAATATTGGTGATATGTTCGGGCTTACATATTTAGTAAAATATGAATATGACATCGTGACCACAAGTAGTCCTGGAGGATCAGATAGAGTAATTTCCATGTTTTGGCGCACACCACCGCACGAGAGTTACGATAACTCAGTATGGGTAGAAGCGTTGGCTTGATGTGGATTATAAGATATGGTTATATTTTATGGTGATATGTTGGGAGACCCGGAAGCGTTGGGGGCCTTGGATGCTAATTAGCATCGGTTGAACCGATATGATGTGAAAGGTAAGAAGGCTCCATCTGTGAGTCCTTGGGTGCTTTATAGCACGGGTGTGCATGGGAATTACATGGGTTGCATGGCTTACACATGGTGGTGTATGGACCCTGGTTGGAGGATTACTTGTGGCGGGTGTACGGGATTGCTTGTCGTGACACCGACAGAAGCCAGCAGTTAGACTCTAGACCGGTTGGGTTGGACTCTTGGTGCTTACCTACCCAAGTCCCCTTCTGCGTCCTTAAAGGATCAGCATGTTGAGAGCAGTACGCAGGGTCTCCGCTGTGTGTTCTTAGCATCGAGGCGTACAAAGGCCTAAGAATGGTGGTGTTCATACCCTCCTAGTAGTGGAGGAGCTCGTTCCACTGTCTCCGTCTGGCCACGATGGGAGATGCCTGAGCGGTTAGCTATCCCTCAAAAAGAGAGAACTAAAGGTCTATGTCGACATAGAAAATATGCATAGGTGAGTCATCATATCATAATCATTACATTGCATTCTTCCTTCATAATCATTGCATTGCACCGCATTGGATCCTCATCATATAAACTTGTATGGGCACCTTTATATGATGAGTTACCTTCATGTTCAGATCCTTAACTTATAAGCTTGTATGGGCATCCTTATAAGTTAAGTTCAATTCGGTTATGTGATACTATGCTCATGCTTACTTGTTACTAGTACTTGTTTATATAACCACTGTTATTTATGTACCTGTTAGTTAGAGTTATTGCAAGTACTTGGGTACTTATACAACCGACATAAATGAACAACCATTCCTGTCACCTGCTTTGTATATTATTGCTTTTATTGCAGCTTTTCTTCCTTTCCTACCGCCCGGTGCCTTGGAGTCGCCGGGGGAGTGGATGTGAAGCCACTTAGTATTTATGACTAATGGTTGCTACGTCCCTCTTTTTAGGAGCGCATCCTGGAGCAGCAGCGCACGGCGCTGGAGGAGAATAGCCAGGCCAGGACGACATGGCCGGAGGCCACGATACCCTCACTACCGTCGATGACAGATGTGAGCACAGTTTGAGATGTAGCCCTTGGGGCATTTAGCTTGATACTCTGATACTTTTGCAGGAGCTCTCAGAGCTTCTTGTCTTTTGTACTTACTTATGTGAATTTATTTATATGGCTTCTTGCTTTTATATTATTGATGGGTTGGCGTTGTTCAGTTGGTTTGGTCGGCAAGATAAGCATCTTGTGGGGGAGGCTAGCTCGTGTGCTGGCGCTCCCGGAAGGCGATTGTCCTGGGCATAAAACTCCCCTCGGCCGTGTCGTGTGTTCCGGGAGGGGGATCTTACAGACCGCACCCCGTGGCATCACACCAGCTAGCGGACCATGGCCAAGAACGCCTGCCAAAAGGACTGCAGTCCAGGCACCCCAACCCATCTCCACGCCTGTTCTCAGCGTGACGGGTTATTGAGGTTGGGGATCGATCCCCAAACCTCCTTGATAAGGCTTGTTAGGAGAGGTTCTTATCAAGGTGGTCTGGGGATCGAGCCCCAGCCTCAACAACCCACCGTGCTGAGAACATGCGCGGAGATGGGTTGGGGTACCTGGACTGTAGTCCTTCTGGTAGGCATGCTTGGTCGTGGTCCTCTATCTGGTGTGATCCCACGGGGAGCGGTCGGGGCCCTGACGTCCTGCATCATTTATTGAGTGGAGAAACTATCTATTATAGGGAGAACAATTTTGTTTTTAGAGAAGCTAGCCACAAGCTTTCTTTCTACAACAAGTTTGTTCTCTGGAGACTTGATTGTCCTATCCTGAGCTTCAGACCTCTTCTGAAGTAGGATAAGCTCATTGGAATATCTAATCACCTCCTTGGTCTTCTCATCAATTTGAGATCTGAATGGCTTGAGGATTCTTATTTCCTCATCTTGAGATTTGACCAATATCTTTCTCTTTTTAAGATGTAACACCCCAGATTTCCCCAGCAAAAGAAAGAGGGTTGTTGTAAGGCGCTAACGCCAGACGTTATTGTTAACGCTAGGCGTTAGGTCCTTCTCGAGAAATTCTTTATGTTCTTCTCGAGAAATGTTTGTAGCACCCCAGAATTTTTCCAGCGCATTGTTAAGTCTGAGAGCTAGCGCCAGGCGTTAGCGCTAAAGTCAGGCGTTAGCCTAGGACTTAAGCGTGTCGTCATCTCGACGGGCTGGGATGTCGATTGGCGTTAGAGCTAACGCCAGCGTTAGCTTCCTGTCGATTTTCCTTAAGCGGCTGGTCAGCGGCTGTGGATAAGTTCGGCCACCGCCTTAGGGGCTAACGCTCGCGTTAAGTTCTAACGCCCGCGCTAGCTAAGAAATTATATAAGGCGGCCAAATTTCGACTTTTCTTCTCATTTTTCTGAGAGCTCTCTGCCTTTCCACTAAAAAGAAAGCTGAGTGCTGGAGGAGGGAGACTAGTTGGGGAAAATCCGCGAAGGAGATCCTGCGTGCAAGTACCATCGGTGACTCCGTGGAGATGAAGCGAATTCAGCAAATTCTCTCCGGAGCAACCGCAGCGTTATGGTGCAGAAACGGACGTCAAGGGTAACGATTCTCCTCCCTTCATCTTTGGACATGTGCGTCCTTTGATTTGCATGCTTAGGAAGACTTCTACTAATTAGTAGATAGGTTCTTCTGGTGGGTTGATGAAATCCCCACAAAATTTGCATATAGAGTCAGGAATGGTAGTACGGACATAGGCATGTTGTGTGAAGCCCATTTGGACAGGTTGGTCTGGATTGGTGATGTTGCTTGCTGTTCTGTTCGTTAACGCCAGACGTTAGCGCCATATGTTGTGTTTTTTGGGTTCTCAGTACTGAGACGTGCTGTAGTGAGTTCTGGAGGTGTTACCCAGAAATTACCCGGAAATGAGCTAATGCCCAGCGTTAAGAGTAACGCCCAGTGTTAAGGGCTAATGCTCAATGTTAAGAGGTAACACCGGAGACAGTAATCATTTAGATTGCTTATTGTGTTTGGACCTTGCCCCTGAGGCTGAGGTAATGACCATGTGAGGTTATAGTTCATCGGGCACAAGGGGAAGCCAAACCCGTGTCAGGATAAGTTGAATCCTGACATTTAGAGCGCGGGCACAAGCTGAACCGAACCCGGGCTAGGCATAGGTGAATCCTGACATCTAGCTCATAACGATAGTGCCGGAACATCGTGTGTACGGCCTAGCTCAATCTGATCATCCAAGTTGAAAAAGGACTTGAAGATGACGTGCCATGAGTGCACTTAACATGTGACTTGATGTCATCGTGTGATGAATGTTTCTACCCAATGCTTAGACACACCTGTGAAAAATATACTGTTGTTTCTTGCCTGCAGGGAAGGAGCACCACTGCCCCGAGCATGGGGTGGGGTCGTTATAAGCCTGGGTCAGCTAAAGTTGACCGGTTACTTGTTTTCCCACCGCTTGGTGGATTTTTTTGTACAGGTCCTGGCGAGGCTAGCGGGAACTAGCGGGCTGAAGCCCCTGCTGCGGTGTGTGCTGTGCTGAGCTGGCCCTCGAAGGCCGAGTTGATTTGTTTACTATTTTCATGTGTGGCCGGCCTGCGTACCGATGTTTGGAAGCCACTTTTTTTATAAACATGTTGTAAACAAACATTGTAAATAACTTGTTGTATTTCATTCCTAGTTGCTAGCGTGGACAATGTATGAACTGGTTTTATCTTAAATTAAATGCTTCCGTCATGCGACTCTGTGGGCTGAGATAGTTATATTCTTAACTATGTAATACTAATTAAGTAATGCGCTCTTCTGTTCGTTTCATATGGCGTGGGGTCCCGGCCGGACCTACTGTTATATGCTATGTAACAGGGAGGGTGTTATAAATTGGTATCAGCTACGGGTCTCATTCCCTTTCTGTCTGAATTCATGGTTGAATTCTTTTAAGGGGTGGTGAGCACGTGTGTGCGTCGCCGTTAAGACATGTAAATAACCAGTAACTGTCCACTTTAGGAATGAAGTACATGTTTGACAGTAGCCTTGTGATGAAACTTATGAGTTCCTTTGTTATTCCATGCAATCTCTTAGTCGCTAATTGTGTTTTGTGCACCTATATAGGCGGCTGGGAGTAGAGCGGGGCCGTCTCGACCCCCGCGTTCGACTGCGAGCAGTGCACCAGCTGAGGTGCCTACTCCTCCTTCTGCTGAGACAGTGAGGATGATAGCTGAAGCGGTGTTTGCTATGTTCACTACACAACCTGGAGGGCATGTCCCTGGACAACCTCCTACCCTCGGGGTGGCTCCGGTGCCGGCTATAGCAGTTGAACCAGTGGTTGAAAGACTAGTGTCGGTGAGGGCACGAAGATCTCCACACCAACAACTGCAGTACTTTTTGAGTTTCCATCCTCCTACGTTTACGGGGGCAAGAACCCCGATGTAAGCTGAGGATTGGCTATTGAGGGTGTGCAAGACCTTGAAGGCCACTGATACAGAGGAAGGGCAGAAGGTCACTTTGGCAACCTTCCTACTCGATGGGGAGGTGCAGTTGTGGTGGGACGAGATAGAGTTGCATCAGCTAGCAGGAAGGCAACTGTCGGACATATCGTTTAACAAGTTCTCAGGAATGTTCTTGGCGCGGTACCTCCCACCTGCTCAACAGATTGAGATGGAGAATCAGTTCAAACATCTAACTCAAGGTGATCATATGATTGATGATTACCTGCATGAGTTTACTTGGTTGGGGCGATACGCAGGAGCAACCTTTGCCGATGAAGCTCGGAAGACCAATCGGTTTTATGGAGGTCTGCGGGAAGATTTGCGGTTCCTTCTATCGGGGCCAATGACACAGGGGTTTATGACCCTGGTCAATACGGCTCGTTCCTTAGAAAAGGATATGAAGCGGTCCCAGAGCAGGAAGGAGTTAGCGGTGGTAAAGCCAGAGTTCAAAGCGCCGAGCTCTGCGAAGTCTGGGCGAGGCAGGTGGAGGAATAGAGCGCGACCTTCTGGGTCAGCTCAATCTGCTGCTTCAGGTGTGACCACTGGGCAAGGCCCACTCATCTATTTTAATTGCGGTAAGCCGGGTCATATAGCCCGAGACTGTCGTGGTGGCAAGAAGGTGGTTGCGGCTTATGCGGCAGAGAAAGGGAAGGCGGTGGAGTCAACTGCATCCCATGCTGCTCCGGCCTAGCCCAGAGAGTACAACCTTGGCCAGCAGGAGGCCATAAAGCAAAGCGATGTGGTGACAGGTATGCATTAGTATACAGCTTTTATTGCTTTTGATACTTCATACCTTGTGCAATGCATGTTAACCTTGTGTGTATTAGGCTTTGTCTTAATATTTAACTCTCCGGCAAGAGCGTTGTTTGATACGGGAGCTTCGCATTCTTTTCTATCGGAGTCCTTCATACAACTGCTTGGGGTGCCTTCGTCATTTAGAAAGGAACGATTATATGTGATGCTGCCCAATGGCTGCTCGATGCGTGCGGATCGAGGCTGTGTTGTCAAGGTGAGAATTGGAAGTCAAGATTTTGATTTGGAAGCATTGATAATGCCGCTTTCGGAGTTCGATGTGATCTTTGGTATGGACTGGCTGTCGGCGCAGCAGGCCTACATTGATTGCACTTCTAAGGAGGTCACACTAGGGTGGAATACCGAACGTACGACTATGTTTGCTGGTTTGCGAGGATCAAGCAAGATGTTGATGTCTGCTGTCCAAGTAGTCAAGGCAGTTCGGCAAGGTCCAAAATTGAGTTTTGTGCTAGTGGGAGCTGCAAAGCCTCGGCCCATCTTGAGTGACGTTCCTGTTATTGCAGAGTATCCTGATGTGTTTCCGAAAGATCTTCCTGGGGCGCCACCTCAGCGAGAGATTGACTACACAATAGAGTTGGTGCCAGGTGCCAAACCTGTGTAATGCTCTCCTTATAAAATTGCGCCAAAGGAGATGGCAGAGTTGAAGGTTCAATTACAGGAGTTGCTGGAGCAAGGCTATATATGCCCAAGTACGTCACCTTGGGGTGCTCCGGTCCTTTTTGTGAAGAAGAAGGACGGAAGACTACGTCTCTGCATTGACTATCGTGAATTGAGCAAGCTGACCGAGAAGAACAAGTATATGATTCCTCGAATCGATGACTTATTTGATTAGCTAGTCGGATCAACGGTGTATTCGAAACTGGATCATAAGTCTGGCTACTACCAGTTGCGAATTTGGGAATGCGACATTCCCAAGATGGCATTTAGTACCCGTTACGGGCACTACGAGTTCACAGTGATGTCGTTTGGACTAATGAATGTGCCATCAGTGTTCATGGATTTGATGAATAGGACCTTTCGAGAATGCCTTGACCGATTCGTGATCGTCTTTATTGACGATATTCTGGTCTACTCTCAATCTGAAGAAGATCGCGCGATTCATTTACGCATTGTTTTGGAGACCCTGCGGCAGAGTCAGCTGTATGCCAAATTCTCCAAGTGTGAGTTTTGGTTAGCCTCAGTAGCGTTCCTTGGTCATGTTGTTAGTGGTGAGGGTATCGCAGTGGATCCAGGAAAGATAGTTGCTATCCAGGAGTGGCCCGTTTTGAAGTCAGTAGCAGAAGTCAGGAGTTTCCTTGGACTTGTTGGCTACCTATAGGCACTTCGTGGAGAACTTTTCGCGGATTGCTCTTCCTCTCACAACTTTGACAAGGAAAGATCAGATGTTTGTTTGGTCACCGACATGTGCACAAGCTTTCGATGAGTTAAAGAGTCGTCTGACCACGACACCAATCTTGTGTTTATCATGTGGTACAGAAGGCTATGAAATTTACAGCGATGCGTTGGGGAGTGGCTTAGGCTGCGTACTTCTTCAGCATGGTCAAGTGATAGCTTATGACTCTCGCCAGTTGAATGTGCATGAGCGGAATTACCAGTCCACGACCTAGAGTTGGCGGTCGTAATTTTTGCTCTGAAATTGTGGTGGCACTACTTGTATGGTGTGAAGGTGGATATCTTTATAGACCATAAGAGCCTAAAGTATCTGTTAAATCAGAAAGAGCTCAATATGCAACAACGAAGGTGGATGGAGTTCCTGGGGGACTACACTTTTGAGATACACTATACTCCCGGGAAGGGAAATGTCGTCACAGATGCTTTGAGCCGGAGAGCTTATGCGCAGGCCAACTGGGTTCAGATGCATGACTCGCGTTTGATCAATGACTTGGAAGCTTTAGAGATCTCCTGTGTGGAGAGGAGTTATAGTGCGAGTGCGTGCTTGAACTAGACGGAGGTGCAATACGACCTCGCAGACAGAATACGACAGGCCCTGGAACTTGATTCGAGCATGCAGCGCTACTTGGCAGAGTCTGAGGTTGGGTTTACTACAGAGTTTGTGTTGGACGACGGTCTAATGTGGAAAGATGGTCGGTTGTGCATCCCAAATGTGGGTAAGTTGCGGGAGGAATTGATGTACGAAGCCCATTTTACAAAGTACTCAATTCACCCAGGGAGCACGAAAATGTACCAAGACATGAAAAAGTTGTTTTGGTGGCCAGGTTTGAAGAAGGACATCGCCCTTTACGTGGCAAAGTGTAAAACTTGCGCACTTGTGAAGGTGGAATGTCAGAAACCTAGAGGGTTCCTGAAGTCTTGCTTGTGCCGGAATCGAAATTTGATGACATTTCGATGGATTTCGTGCATGGTTTGCTGAGATCGCAAAGTGGGAATGATGCCGTATGGGTGATCGTGGATCGCTTGTCGAAGGTAGCCCACTTTATTCCAAACCGGAGGGACGATTCAGTCGAAAAGTTAGCAAAGTTGTATGTTGATAACATCGTACGATTGCACGGTGTGCCCCGTAGCATCGTTAGTGACCGAGATGGGCGCTTTACGTCGAAAGATTGGAGGCTAATCTACCAGTTGTTGGGTACAAAGTTGAAGTTTAGTACTGCCTTCCACCCTCAAACGGATGGACAAACTGAATGTACGAACAGAACTCTGGAGGATATGCTCCATATGTGCGTCCTGGATTTCGGTAAGAGGTGGGAAGATCATCTGTTCATGATCGAATTCGCTTACAATAACAACTACCAGGCAAGTATAAAGATGGCGCCCTTCGAGGCCCTTTATGGTTGCCGCACTCCCTTAGCTTGGGCAGAGACAGGCGAGATGAAGATGTTTAAGCAGAAGGAAGTCGAAGATGCAAATTTGGCTATTCGAACAATCCGGGAGAGATTGTTGATTGCACAAAATAGGCATGCAAAATACTACAACGCCAAGCACAGAAATGTCGAGTTCACCGTGGGCGACTGGGTTTACCTAAAGATCAAACCATTCAAGGGTGTGTCAAGGATTCGTCGCTTGAAAAAGCTGAGTCCGAGATACCTTGGACCGTTTGAAATACTGGAACGTGTTGGTGAAGCTGTCTATCGGCTCGCTCTTTCGACAGAGTTGAGCGGACTTCACGATGTGTTTCACATCTCTGTGCTGTGGAAAGCTGCGTCAGAGCCTAGCTAGGTCCTGGTGAAGGATCAAGTGTCGGTCGATGATGAGCTGAAGACGTTGGTCACGCCTATTTGCATCGAAGACACTGATGTCAAGCAGTTGCGGAAATAAATGATCTGAATGGTCAAAGTCCGCTGGAACAACTGCGGTCATGAGGAGCTTTCATGGGAGCGTGAGCAAACCATACATGATGAGTTCCCCGAACTGTTCCGTTGAGGTACAAGTTATGTGTTTTGTACTATTCCTTTCTTTCTTAGAATGGGAAGTTCGGGACGAACTTTCTTTAAGGGGAGGGGGATTGTAACACCCCAGATTTCCCCAGCAAAAGAAAGGGGATTGTTGTAAGGCGCTAATGCCAGGCGTTATGGTTAACGCTAGGTGTTAGGTCCTTCCCAAGAAATTCTTTATGTTCTTCTCGATAAATGTTTGTAGCACCCCAGAATTTTCCCAGCGGATTGTTAAGTCTGAGAGCTAGCGCCAGGCGTTAGCGCTAACGCCAGGCGTTAGCCTAGGACTTAAGCGTGTCGTCGTCTTGATGGGCCGGGATGTCGATTAGCGTTAGTGATAACGCCAGCGTTAGCTTCCCGTCGATTTTCCTTAAGCGGCTGGTCAGTAGCTGTGGATAAGTTTGGCCACCGCCTTAGGGGCTAACGCCCGCATTAAGTGCTAAAGCCCGCGTTAGCTAAGAAATTATATAAGGCGGACAAATTCCGACTTTTCTTCTCATTTTCCTGAGAGCTCTTTGTCTTTCCACTAAAAAGAAAACTGAGTGCTGGAGGAGGGAGACTAGTTGGGGAAAATCCGCGAAGGAGACACGGCGTGCAAGTGCCATCGGCGACTCCGTGGAGAGGAAGCGAATTCAGCTAATTCTCTCTAGAGCAATCGCAGCGTTATGGTGCAGAAACGGACGTCAAGGGAAACGATTCTCCTCCCTTCATCTTTGGACATAGGCGTCCTTTGATTTGCATGCTTAGGAAGACTTCTACTAATTAGTAGATAGGTTCTTCCGGTGGGTTGATGTTATCCCCACAAAATTTGCATATAGAGTCCGGAATGGTAGTACGGACATAGGCATATTGTGTGAAGCCCATCTGGACAGGTTGGTCTGGATTGGTGATGTTGCTTGCTGTTATGTTCGTTAACGCCAGGCATTAGAGCTAACGTCGGCGTTAGCGCCATATGTTGTGTTTTTCGGGTTCTGAGTACTGAGGCGTGCTATAGTGAGTTCTGGAGGTGTTACCCAGAAATTACCCGGAAATGAGCTAATGCCCAGCGTTAAGAGTAACTCCCAGTGTTAAGGGCTAACGCCCAGCGTTAAGAGGTAACGCCGGAGACAGTAATCATTGAGATTGTTTATCGTGTTTGGACCTCGCCCCTGAGGCTTAGGTAATGACCCTGTGAGGTTATAGTTCGTCGGGCACAAGGAGAAGCCAAACCCGTGTCAGGCTAAGTTGAATCCTGACATTTATGAGCGCGGGCACAAGCTGAACCGAACCCGGGCCAGGCATGGTTGAATCCTGACATCTAGATCATAACGATAGTGCCAGAACTTCGTGCGTACGACCTAGCTCAATCTGATCATCCAAGTGGAAAAAGGACTTAAGGATGACGTGACGTGAGTGCACTTAACGTGTGACTTGATCTCACCGTGTGATGAATGTTTCTATGCGGTGCTTAGATGCACATGTGAAAAATATACAATTGTTGCTTGCCTACAGGGAAGGAGCACCGCTGCCCCGAGCATAGGGTGGGGTCGTTATAAGCCTGGGTCAGCTAAAGCTGACAGGTTACTTGTTTTCCCACCGCTTGGTGGATTTGTTTGTACAGGTCCTGGCGAGGCTAGCGGGAATTAGCGGGCTGAAGCCCCTGCTGCTTTGTGTGCTGTGCTAAACTGGCCCTCGAAGGCCGAGTTGATTTGTTTACTATTTTCATGTGTGGCTGTCCTGCGTGCCGATGTTTGGAAGCCACTTTTGTTATAAACTTGTTGTAAACAAACCTTGTAAATAACTTGTTGTATTTCATTCCTAGTTGCTAGTGTGGACAATATATGAACTGGTTTTATCTTAAATTAAATGCTTCTGTTATGCGACTCTGTGGACTGACATAGTTATATTCTTAACTGTGTAATGCTAATTAAGTAACGCGCTCAGCTGTTCGTTTCATATAGCGTGGGGTCCCGGCCGGACCTACTGCTATATGCTATGTAACAGGGAGGGTGTTACATAAGAGCTGCCAAGAGAATACCATATTGTTCTATTAGATCAGTATGGTCCTCATTGTTGCATGATGAGCAGTCTTCTGCATCATCTTCAGATGATGAACAATCATCTGATGTACTCTTGGCCTTTTCAAATAAAGCAGAAAATAAAGATGTGTGAGGAGTGCATACCTGAGTAGGATGTGAACCATCCTGATCTTCTTCATTAGAAAGGGCAACAAGCCCATCGAACTCCTCATCCTCAGATTCACTGTCTGAGAGAGTGAGAGGTGTTCTTATCCCTCTTCTATCCACAGAGCAGTCCTTATCCTCAGATTCACTATTTGGGAGAGTAATGGGTGCTCTGATTCCTTTTACACTTAGCTCCATAAATGTTTCTTCTTCAGAGCAAGAGGAGCAGCAACTGCTTTCACTTAGAGATCTGAACATCTTGACATTAGATCTTCTTACCTTCTTCATGTAGCTTTAACTTTTTATGGTGATAACTTGACATACCCAAGGGCAGATCTGTTCAAGCTGTTAAGCTTTCTTTGAACAACCTAGCTCTGATACCACTTGTTAGGTTAGGATTTTGTCTAATCACCTGGGGGTGAATAGGTATTTCAAGTATTTTAATCTTATTTTTTGATGTTGAATGTTCTAGCTTAGGGATATATATACTTAGAGCACACCACAGAAAACACACAGTAATTTATAGTGGTTTCCTGTTAGGAAAATGACCCTCAATGTTCCTTTGATTGGAAGAAGCTTCACACTCAATGCTAAGTACAAGTTGTATTTGATAAACCCCATTTTATCTCATGACCATGCAGGGTTAGGTCATATCAAGGTGTGAAGTAAGTTCAGTAGGTTTGCTGTCAAAACCGTTGAGACAAGCTCTCTGTCTCAGCTGAACCGTTGAGACAAGGCCAACGGCAGCTGAGAAGGTATCTGGGCTAGCTGAGCTGTAGATAGAAGAAAACCGCTGAGACAATTGTCTGTCTCAGCGGATCCGCTGGAACGGGACAGAAGAAGCCGCTGAGCCTGGAAGCTGCCTCAGCCCAACTGCTAAGACAGATTCAAAAGGACTGGAGGGTTTTTCTTTTGGCGCAAGGTGCAGAAAAGCAAGATATGGTATTCCAATCTCTTCCATGCTGTGTCAGAGGACATCTGATAGCCGTTGAAGATCAGTGGAGTATAAAAGAATAAATTAGGGCTTTGTAAAAGCTCTCTCTCACACTATCACACTCTCACACACTGAAGAAGAACAAATTACTGTTCCATTGTCGGCAACAAAGAAAGCTTTCATTACCTGCTTCCTGAAGCTGCAAGGAGAAAGAAGATTGCTCCTCTTGATCAACTCAAGATAGAGCAAGTTGATCCTCACTCTTTCTCTGAAGAAAATGATCAGAAGAATCAAAGTTGAGGCCATTGGACTCATCCTAGATTCAAGACTGCTACAGCAGTTGTTCAACAACAGAAGACCAAGGCTTGACCTCCTTTATCTTCTGATGGTAATCATCTATTATAAACACTATAGGAACTTAACCGTTCTGAGATTGTAGGGCATCTTTGCCTGAGGTTGTAGGGTTGTTTGGCCTGAGTAGTAGAGCTGAGAGGTCAGCTTGAGTGTAGGATCTTTGGGAGATCTGAGGTAAGGCTGTTGAGCCTAAGGTAGGGCTGTTGAGCCTGTGGTAGGGTTGTTGAGCCTGAGGTAGAGTTTGGGAAAACCTGAGAGATCCCGAAGGATTTGTGTTGTAAAATTTTGGAGCTGAGTTTGGAGGTGTTGGCCTTTTCTAACTCATTGTTAAAAAGGTGGAGGGGGAAAGAGGACTACTCAAGACACCCTGTCTTGAGGAACCTCTATAAACCATTGTGTGTTTTCTGTGTGCTTGATACTTAACTAACCTAAAATCAGAAAACAGCTAGGTAAAGCCTAAAATAAAAAAAACAAACCTATTCACCCCCCCCCCCCCCCCCCCTCTAGGTGACTAAGACTACATCCTAAATAAACTATCAAGTGGTATCAGAGCGAGGTTGGTCAAGAAGGACATAGTAGTCTGATCAGATCCTATTAAGGAGTAGTCATATCTCAATCCAATAGCCTCCACTGGATTGCAGAAGGACATGGGATCCATGAAGTTTCCCATATGCAACAAAGAAAACTTTGGCATATGGAAGCAAAGGGTTAGATTGTTTATGGAAGCATCTGACCCAAGGATTTACATCACAGTAAAACAAGGGCCCTTCACTTTTCAAACTGCCTCCACCATAGATCCAACCAGGAGAGTGGCCAAGGCTTTCAATGACTTAACCAAGGATGAACTTGCATTGTTCACTATGGATAAAAGAGCCCAAAACATAATTGTTAATGCAATAGATGACTCAACATTTCAGAACTTGGTGCACTACACAACTACCAAGGAAATGCGGGATACACTAGTGGTGTATATGGAAGGGGCAGCTGAGGTGAGGGATGATAGAAAATCACTCCTCAACCAAGAATATGAAGCTTTCAGGCAGCTGAGCCTGGAAAGCATTTCCATTTGCTATGAAAGGTTCTTTAGGATAGTCAATGAACTAAGAACCTATGAAAGAGTGTTCAGTGACTATGAGCTTAATGATAAGTTCCTTAGATCTCTAACTAGAGACTGGGACACTAAAATTTGTGTCATCAGGGAAGTGGCCAAGCTTGGTGAGACTCCTACTCATACACTGTTTGGGAAGCTGCTCTCTTATGAGATGCAGTTATCTGTAAGAAAGGAAGAGGACACTTCAACAAGGGCTCATGCAAGGGAGAGATCTGTGGCTCTCAAGGCTGACAGCTCCAAGAAGAGCAAGGCCAGAATGGTGTCTCCTCCAAGAAGGAGTGTTGAATCAGATAAGTCTGAGAACAGCACTTCAGACAGCCCTTCATCTGATGAGGAGTTTGCTGCCTTCTCAAGGCAGTTCAAGAAGATGATGAGGAGGAAGCAATGGAAGAACAAGCGCTCCTCCTCCTCACACTCCAAGAAAGACCACAACAAATCTGAAAGGCAGCATTCAAAGGGTGACAGGTTTGATTCTAAATCTAGTAAACATGCTTCAAATAACATCATTTGTTATTGTTGCAGCAAGCCTGGACATGTCATAGATGACTGTCTAGTCAAAAGGAAGGAAACGGGTGATAAGAAACATCACCACCATAAGGATAGGATGGGGGAAAAATCCTTCCTAGCAAAGAAAGGAAAGAGCTGGAGTGAATCTGAACCCTCATCTTCAAATTCAGATGTTGAAGAAGAAGCCTTCTTTGGGTTGTTAGCAGTAGATAAAGATGATGACTGTCCTGCTGCCAGAATTGGAATCAGGGCCCCTCTATCACATTCAGACAGTGACATAGAGGAGGATGAAGAGGACAAAGTTCAGCTAGGCCTCATGGCCATCACTGATGAGGAGGACAGTCAGAACAACTCTGACAATGAACAGGTATTAATTCACTTCATCTCCTCTTCTGATTATGAGACAAGCCCAGAATCTGAAGCACCTTCATCAATTGGTGGAAGTGATTCAGAATCTGAGGAAGATGTCAATCAATTGATTGACAAGTATGGTGCTCTCATAGAAGCTCTGAAAAAGAAAAAGCAGTTGGCCAAGAGGCAAACCCAAGAAATTATGTCCCTTAAGATGGATAAGAAAGAGTGCACTAAGTCACCCTCCATGGCGGCTCAGATGAGTAGACAAATAAGCCATCTAAAAGGAATAACAATTGTGCATTTAAGCACCATATCCAAAAAAACAAGGTCATCAAGGACCTTGAGGAGAAGCTTGTGAAAGAAAAGGGCCTAGTGGCTCAATTCTCCAAGCCCAAATATGTGCTTCCTATTATTGACACCTTTTCCTCTCAAACCAATAAGAGAGGACTAGGGTTCAATAAAATGGAAGTAGGAGAAGGGAGTGGAGAAAAGAGCAAGGTCAAGGCTAAGCCTCATACCACCTTTCAGAAGATGTTGCTTCCTTCTAACAGGTATGATCATGAAAGAATGTATGGTCACTGGAAGAATGGAAGCTTATATAGGAAGGAAAATACTCCTTTCTATAGTGGAAGAAAGGGCATGAGAATGAGTGCCATGTAGGCTCCCCATGAAGAAATTCAAATGGCCCAACCTGGACCATTTGTATTTGGTACTTCATCCCCATCATTCAGGAGTATGGAAGCTAGTTCTTCCAAGCTCTGTCCAGCAAAGAACATGGTTGCTGTAAAACCTGTAGATAAGTCTTATTGCTCAGTGCCTGATGCCATCCAATCTTTCCTGGCCTCCAAGCCAAAGCAAGTTGATGCCATTAAGATAAAGGGTGCCAAGACTATTCATAGGTTAACATTCAGCCAGATCACTGCTGAAAGGAACATGAAAAATGCAGTTGTCTCCCCTCCTGAACATAAGCACAGTGATGCTCTCTCCTCAAGAAAAGCTCAGAAGAGGAGATACAATTTTCATGAATGTTGGTGTTGTGGTAAAGTGGGACACTTTGTCATAGATTGTTGGCACAATCCCAATGTGCCAAGTGCAAAGAAGAGTCTTTCTGCAAAGGGTGCAGCTAGTGTGAGGTCATTTCATCATGCTAACAAGGACCTAGGACCCAAAATTATTTGGGCTCATAAGGGTAACTAAACTCCTTCTTGTAGGTTAGTGATGCGATTTATTCGGCAAGTGCACCGGTCGCGCAAGTAATAATAATGGGGAAGATCCCCGAGTGTCGGTCTCTCAAGGAACACAGTAAGGTGGAGTTTACAATCGAGGAATGACTTGAGATCGAAGTCCTTTACGTCGGATGGATGCGGAAACGGGGGGGTTTTGGATTGTGGAAATAAAATAAAAGCTATCAACTATTCCTATGCAATGCCGCTATGCAATGCTTCGCTTGGCGGGATGGAGACTAGGCAGGCCTTGAGCGCGCTGCATCGCAAGGGCGGATGGACGAGTAGGCAAGCGGAATCGAACTATGCAGGCCTTGAGCGCGCTGCTTCGTAGGGCGAGTGGATTACACGGGCCGCTATGCCACGCTTCGCTAGGCGGATGGAAGAGTAGGCTAGCGGATGGAGTGGAGAGAACGGCGGAATGAGGGTCGCAAGCACCTCTTCGCAAAGCACACCACTAACAATTGTTAGGGCGGCACAACACAACAAACAATCCACACCACAGGGCACACCTCAAATGAAAATATAACAAGATTACTCAATCACATAGACATGATTTCATACTATTGTTAACAAATAAAAGTATACTTCATCAAACATATAAGAAATCCAACTAAACTATCAACTGCAAGAGGAGGTGAGTGTGCGAAATCGACCGATTCCGGAGTCTTGTTGAGGGTTCACGGAAGGAATCGCCGGGTTGTCAATCCGCGTCCAAGCTCGGTCCTCAACTGCGTCCGGGGTAGAGAGAGTTGTCACTACTCTCCAATGGACCCGTTTTCTTCGTGTCACGAACCGGTGGAATGATCACACAAGCTGCTCCGATCTTGAAGAAGAAGGCTAGGTTGACTCCCTTCTTGAAGCTCTTGGATGAAGGAGATGGCCGAGAGGAAGCTCCGGCGACGATTTGGCGTTGAAAGCTTGCCCGAAGATCCTCCCTAAGGTGGGCGGTGAAGAAGGAGGCGAAACCCTGCAAAAAGGGTGGAAAACGGCGGAGCTGGGCGGAGTCGGATGATGGATCCCGACCTAATTCGCGAGCAGGATTATTTATAGGCGCTGGAATAAACAGTGTGCACGGTCATTGGCGCACGACCAGTGGTCGTGCGCGCTGGAATCCTGTGATCGTGCGCCTGCCTGGGTGGAGCCTGCAATGTAAGAAATTTATAAAATACCATGTTCGCACGACCAGTGGAACACGACCGGTGGTTGTGCGCACTATCATAGGTGGTCGTGCGCACTGGTCGAAACAGAACTCATAAAATTGATGTTAAGTGCGCACGAACAGTGGCGCACGACCGGTGGTCGTGCGCACTATCGTAGGTGGTCGTGCGCACTGTCCGAGACAGAACTCAAAAAAAGGTTAAGTGCACACGATCAGCGGTGCACGACCAGTGCTCGTGCGCAATAGAACCAGTGATCGTGCGCAGTGTTCCTGTACAGAATTGTACCGGGAACACCTGCACGACTCCTGTTTCTACAGAAATGCTAATCAGGCCACTGAAAGTGGCACTCAACAAAACGATAAGGCTATCAAAAGAGAATAAGCATAAAAAAACACACCAAATTAGACCAAGAAGTGCACCTAGCATAGAATGACAAATATGAGCTAAAACAAGGCTAAAGTGCAGTGGAATGACTAGATAAACGGCCCAGATGAGTCCATATATGTGTATATAATTGGGACTCATCACACCCCCAGACTTAACTGTTTGCGCGTCCCGAGCAAACCATCTCTCGCGGACAGGAAAAACATAGCTGACATAGAAATTATCAAGCGGAGTACCATGCGAAGTCGCATGCTCACATGCGTAGAAATACAATAGATAAAATTCCTAATTATGCATATTAGTTTATAATTTCCTAGGAGCGTATTTATATATTACATTTACTCAAAAAGTGAATCACGGTGAATCATAGGGTCGTACATAGGAAGAAAGTAAACTGAACGCTGAGGCGAGCATTGCCCAAGATCGGGGCTCGAGACAACCTCCATTGAAATCCATCAATGTCGGTGACCATAAGCTTGCCCGTTCGCACTCTCTCCACGGCACTGGTTTGACTCAAATGCGTGAATCAATAGGACTTAAGGTTTTAGATGAGGCTTGGGTTTAGGTGAGGTAAATAAATATAAACATGAAGGCTTAGAACACAAAAACCCAAATGAGCAAATGCATAACACTATCCAAGTAGCCAAAAACACGCGGATGCACCACACCCCCAGACTTAGACTTAGACGCATGGGTGTGTGCACCGCCTACTCCCAAATATAAATCTCAAACAGATTTTTTTTAATTAAACTTTTCATTCTTCTTTTTCTTTTCAAATCTTTTTCTTCTTTTCTTTTTCTTTCTTTCATTTTCTTCTTTTCTTTTCTTATCATTTTCAGCAGCTAAACAATAAAACACATCCACATCTTCACAAACATATCACCAAATCAATAACCCAACTCATGAAAATAATAAACAGCTAAAGCTCAGATTTGGGTGTGCGACTAGGATTGGCATTTAGGCTTTGGTGAGAAAACAGTGGGGCTGAATCAAAGAAAGGGTAGGCACAACTGGGCTGACGAGAATAAAGCGATAGGAGTGGGCACAAAGGCTCAACCGGGCCAAAATGATGGCCTATATCACATTCACGCAATTGACTAACCGTATACCCATGCTTCAAGAATCGCTTGGGGCAAGTTCTTAGCCACCGAGAAAGATAATCCTTTCTCCCGACTCGGGAAATACGAGGCTAACGAACGTCTACACACATCCCTATGCTACCGTTTGATTCACACCGGATTCACCAATTTTTGAGTGTAGTAAACAATATTTACGCTGATAGAAAAAAAATATAAACTAAAAGCATAAAAAGAAATTGAATCTACACGAATTTCTATGTGAGACATGAGCACTCGACTAGGAGCACTACAGGAGTCAACAATTTACTCTGCCTCATAATCCTAAGCCAGCACAATGATTTTCCAAATCACACAAAAAGAAATGAGTTCAGCTCAAGACGTGCCAACAGCTAAGTGCACGCTGGAGTGGGTGTAGTGGTGTGCAATGCAATTGAACATAACTAAATATCTGAAATTAAAATACTTCTAGTATGCAAATGAGATGTGCACGTGCAGTGGGTAACATATAGCGGCTCTCCCCCAGACTAAATCTAAGCAATAGACATAAATGATGTAACCATTAAAATTGAAAATGAAGACTAGGGAAAGAGATTACCCAATGCTCAGAAGTGAGCATACCAGAAGACGCGTGTAAGCTAAAATGAGCCGCAGCATCCGCCATCCAGAAAAGATACCTGCAGGGGTCAGCTCCGCAGAAACAGAAGAAAATAGAAAACTGAAAAAAGAATACTACTAACTAAACTAAACAAGATGAAATAAGAAATGCAGGAAAAGGTAAGATAACTACTGGGGTTATTGTCATCCCAGCACGACTTATTCGGATTTTATACAGTTCTAGCTTATAGGCCTATGAAAAGAAAAGTGGACAGGTAACTGTTCTAATATGCGTGTAGGTAGCGGGTACCTATACGGAGAAAGAACAGTCACACCTCTACCCGAATATAAATACCTGCTCCTCACAGGTAGAGGGAAAATAAAGTAAGAAGAGGAGGAGGCCTGGCCCTCACTCATCTCACCAAAACTATCCTTGCCCAGCAAGGTATCATCTCCAGGGAGGCAATAGGAGGAGAAGGCAATGAGTGGGGCTTCTTCTACGGAGGAGGGATCAACCTCCTCACGTGAGAGGATACACTCATCATTGACTTGAGCAGAATGCTCCAAGTCCTCCTGAAGTACCTATGAAGACTCAACCTGCACAGGCTTAGATAGAGAAAGGGGATTAAGAGATAAAAAAGAAGAAGAACATGAATAAAAATCAATCGGGGGAGTGATCCCGGTCTCACTCCCGGCAAGATCCAAGGATAGATCGCTATCATCATCGTAAGTATCATAGCGAGGGGAACCCAAGAACTCAAGGGCCTCAGTGGTGGTTTGGACCTCCTCGTCTCATGAAGAAGTGCAAACCTCCTCATCAGAGAGAGTATCCTCCTCATCCCACCGAGGTGCACCATCGTGTTCAAAGTATTCATTCTCCCCTTCGGGGAAAACAAACTCCTCATCCCACTTTGGAGCATCCTCCGAGTCAGAAGCATCACCCCACTCCTTCACTTCGATAGGATCATAAAGAATGTGTGTAGAAAAATCATGCAAAGAAACTGGAGGAACATCAGAATCAAAAAGTCGAATATCAGGTTCCTCGGGTGCATCTAGGAGCTCCCATTCCTCTCCTTGTTGGCCAACAGATGAGTGATCATCATCACTAGGAGTGAAGCCATACATAGGGAGTGAGGAGTCCATGCATGAAATAAGATCGGGGGTAGATGGCACGATTGCCTCCATGGTTAAAGAATGAGTGATAGGGACAATGTTGTCATGAGTGGAGGAGCGGCGGTCAGGATTGAAAAGACTAGGGCAGTCCTTCAATTCATGACCCTCTCCTCGACACAACAAGAAAACAACGTTCCTACACTGCCTAACATTTAACTCATTCATTTGGTCTATATAATAGACCATCTTGTCGTAAGTGTTAGGAGAAATGTCCCATGATGACATATTTGACAATTAAAGCAGATATAACGAGACTGAAATTCTTTGCAAGAAAATTTACACAAACTAATAAAAATTCTTGGATTAGACTTGCCTAAAACTTTAAAATAAGAAGGAAAGAAATAATAACAAGCGGTAAATAAGTAAAAAGCAAACAAAAATAATAAAGCGGCTATACACACTGGAAGAAACTTCTCTCTCTCAGCTCTCCCTCTCAAGAAAACTCACACGTCTGTGTTCCCCGACAACGGCGCCAAAAACTTGATGCGATTTATTCGGCAAGTGCACCAGTCGCGCAAGTAATAATAATGGGGAAGATCCCCGAGTGTCGGTCTCTCAAGGAACACAGTAAGGTGGAGTTTACAATCGAGGAAGGACTTGAGATCGAAGTCCTTTACGTCGGATGGATGCGGAAACGGGGGGTTTTGGATTGTGGAAATAAAATAAAAGCTATCAACTACTCCTATGCAATGCCGCTATGCAATGCTTCGCTTGGCGGGATGGAGACTAGGAAGGCCTTGAGCGCGCTGCGTCGTAAGGGCGGATGGACGAGTGGCAAGCGGAATTGAACTATGCAGGCCTTGAGCGCGCTGCTTCGTAGGGCGAGTGGATTACACGGGCCGCTATGCCACGCTTCGCTAGGCGGATGGAAGAGTAGGCTAGCGGATGGAGTAGAGAGAACGGCGGAATGAGGGTCGCAAGCACCTCTTCGCAAAGCACAACACTAACAATTGTTAGGGCGGCACAACACAACAAACAATCCACACCACAGGGCACACCTCAAATGAAAATATAACAAGATTACTCAATCACATAGACATGATTTCATACTAATGTTAACAAATAAAAGTATACTTCATCAAACATATAAGAAATCCAACTAAACTATCAACTGCAAGAGGAGGTGAGTGTGCGAAATCGACCGACTCCGAAGTCTTGTTGAGGGTTCACGGAAGGAATCGTCGGGTTGTCAATCCGTGTCCAAGCTCGGTCCTCAACTGCGTCCGGGGTAGAGAGAGCTGTCACTACTCTCCAATGGACCCGTCTTCTTCGTGTCACGAACCGGTGGAATGATCACACAAGCTGCTCCGATCTTGAAGAAGAAGGCTAGGTTGACTCCCTTCTTGAAGCTCTTGGATGAAGGAGATGGCCGAGAGGAAGCTCCGGCGATGATTTGGCGTTGAAAGCTTGCCCGGAGATCCTCCCTAAGGTGGGCGGTGAAGAAGGAGGTGAAACCCTGCAAAAAGGGCGGAAAACGGCGGAGCTGGGCGGAGTCGAATGATGGATCCCGACCTAATTCGCGAGCAGGAGTATTTATAGGCGCTGGAATAAACAGTGCGCACGGTCATTGGCGCACAACCAGTGGTCGTGCGCGCTGGAATCCTGTGATCGTGCGCCTGCCTGGGTGGAGCCTGCAATGTAAGAAATTTATAAAATACCATGTTCGCACGACCAGTGGCGCACGACCGGTGGTCGTGCGCACTATCGTAGGTGGTCGTGCGCACTGGTCGAAACAGAACTCATAAAATTGATGTTAAGTGCGCATGAACAGTGGCGCACGACCGGTGGTCGTGCGCACTATCGTAGGTGGTCGTGCGCACTGTCCGAGACAGAACTAAAAAAATAAGGTTAAGTGCACACGATCAGCGGTGCACGACCATTGCTCGTGCGCAATAGAACCAGTGATCGTGCGCAGTGTTCCTGTACAGAATTGTACCGGGAACACCTGCACGACTCCTGTTTCTACAGAAATGCTAATCAGGCCACTGAAAGTGGCACTCAACAAAACGATAAGGCTATCAAAAGAGAATAAGCATAAAAAAGACACACCAAATTAGACCAAGAAGTGCACCTAGCATAGAATGACAAATATGAGCTAAATCAAGGCTAAAGTGCAGTGGAATGACTAGAAAAACGGCCTAGATGAGTCCATATATGTGTATATAATTGGGACTCATCAGTTAGTTCAAGTACAAGCCTCAACCAAATATGGTACTTTGACAGTGGGTGCTCAAGGCACATGACAGGAACCATCTTCTACAGGACTACAAAGCTGTGAAGAATGGACCTAAAGTCATCTTTGGTGGATCAGAAAGAGGAATCACCAAGGGATATGGTATGATATCCAATGTCATAGTTTCAATCACAAGGGTAGCTTATGTTGAAGGGTTGCAACACAACCTAGTGAGCATACTTCAACTATGTGATCTAGGCTATGTCATTGAATTCCACAATGACAAGTGCTTGATCAAAAATTCTAATGACTTAGAGACCATTCTCTCAGGAACTAGGAGTGAGAATGTTTATTGCTTAGACTTTATATGCAATAATTCTCTTTCATCTGTATGTCTAGTAGCTAATGAAAACCAGTCTCTTTGTGTTCAATGGCATAAGAGACTTGCCCACATTAACTACAAGACAATGTATAGACTATTCTCTAAAAACCTTGTTAGGAATAGTCCTAATTTAAAATGTATTAAAAGTGGTCCCTGTCATGCTTGCCAAATGAGTAAGCAAACAAGGGCCACCTTTAAAATTATTGGCTCCAAATACACTGAAAGATGTCTATATCTGTTGCACATGGACTTGTTTGGTCCTTTGCCAATTCAGAGCCTAGGAGGGAAGTTGTATACTTTGGTGATTGTTGATGATCACTCAAAATATACATGGGTATTCTTCCTTAAGAAGAAATCAGATACATTGAATGTCTTTATAAATCATGTCAAGGCTTTTCAGAATGACTTACAATTTGGTGTGGTCAGGACTAGGACTGACCATGGTACAGAATTTCAATCTGAATCCTTGATAAGGTTTTGTCAAGAATATGGTACCACCCAAGAGTTCTCCTCCCCAAGGACTCCGCAACAAAATGGTGTGGTTGAGAGGAGGAATATAACCTTGATAGAAGCTGGAAGAACATTGCTTAGTGACTCCTCACTCCCAGAATACTTCTGGGCTGAGGCAATCAATACTGCAAGTTATGTTCTTAATAGGGCTTCCATCAATAAGGTTCATGGAATTACTCCCTATGAGATTCTGAAAGGCAAACAACCTATAATTTGATACTTTATAATCTTTGGTTCAAAATGCTATATATTAAACAATGGAAAATCTCAATTAACCAGGTTTGTAGAGAAATGCAATGTGGGGGTTCTTGTTGGCTATAGCTCACATAGTAGAGCTTATAGAGTTTATAACAAGAAAACTCATGTTGTAGAAGAGTCAATGCATGTAGTATTTGATGAGACCAGCCTAATCTATAAGGGCTGGTCTAGTTCTTCTGTTTTGACAGGGAATGAAGAGGAGATGAAAAAGATGTCTGTGCAAGACATACCCAGCAACAGCAAAGCATATACAGATGTAGCAATTCCTGAAGAAGAAGAAGAGGTCCAAGGTGTTGAAGACACTACTGAACCAACAGAAGTATTACAGCAAGCTGAGGACAGATTGCCTGCAGCTGTAAGACACCTAAGGGATCATCCAATAGAACAAATTATAGGAGACCAGAACCAAGATGTACTGACCAGAAGCAGGGCTCATAATGAGGCCCTATTCTTAAGCTTCTTATCACAAATGGAGCCCAAGAAGTTTGAAGAAGCCAACCAAGACACCTTTTGGATTCAAGCAATGCAAGAAGAACTTCTTCAATTCAAAAGATGTAAGGTATGGAAGTTGGTGCCAAAGCCTCAAGGACACAATATTATTGGCACCAAATAGATTTACAGGAACAAGTTGGATGAAAATGGCATAATCATCAAGAACAAGGCAAGATTGGTAGCCAAGGGCTACAGACAAGAAGAGGAAATAGACTTTGATCAAACCTTTGCCCCTGTTGCAAGATTAGAAGCAATTAGGCTATTTCTTTCCTATGCTGCCCACAAGGGGTTCGAAGTATATCAAATGGATGTCAAATCATCCTTCCTCAATGGTGACTTGAAGGAAGAGGTATATGTTGAACAACCATCAGGTTTTGTGCATGCAACCCTCACTAATCATGTATATTTACTTAGGAAAGCTCTTTATGGTCTAAAGCAAGCCCCTAAGGCTTGGTATGAGACATTATCTAGCTTTCTCATCAAGAATAAGTTCTTGAGGGGAAAGATAGATAGTACATTATTTCTTAGGGAAACAAAGGGCAAATGTCTTCTAGTCCAAATATATGTTGATGACATAATATTTGGGTCTACTGATGACAACCTCTGCAAAAGGTTTGCTAACCTTATGTAGGGGGAGTTTGAGATGAGCAGTATGGGAGAGCTCAAGAACTTTTTAGGCCTCCAAGTGACACAGTCTGATGAGGGTATATTCATCTCTCAGACCAAGTACACTAGGGAGTTTATCAAGAAGTTTGGGATGGAATCAGCTTCCACCATGAAAACTCCCATGGGGTCCAACATTTCTCTGGACAAGGATGAGAAGGGCAAGGCCTTTGATGAATCCATGTACAGATGCATTATTGTATCTCTATTGTATCTAACTACTAGTAGACCAGACATTATGTATGTTACATGTCTGTGCTAGGTACCAGGCATGCCCTAAGGAATCTCACTACTCAGTTGCAAAGAGGATTTTGAGATACCTTAAAGGCAGCCTACATCTTGGCCTTTGGTACACTAAGAACAATGATTTTGAACTAACTAGATTTTCAGATGCAGATTTTGCAGGTTGCAAAGAAGACAGGAAAAGCACAAGTGACACTTGTCAATTCCTGGGAAGGAGGTTGATATCATGGAGCAGCAAAAAGCAGACAAATGTGGCAATATCCACTGCTGAGTCTGAATACATTGCTGCAGGAAGTTGTTGTGCACAACTATTGTGGATTCAACATCAGTTAGAGGACTACAACCTCAAGGTAAGTGAATCTCCTCTCTATTGTGACTCATCCAGTGCTATCTCTATTGCTAAGAATCCTGTCTCTCATAGCAGGACTAAGCACATAGAGATAAGATATCATTTTATAAGGGAACATGTTCAATGTAAGGACATCTACCTTGAATTTGTCCCCACTGACAATCATGTTGCTGATATCTTTATAAAGACATTGGATGAAGCCAAGTTTAACTCTTTCAAGATTGAACTAGGAATCTTAAATATTGAATAATTCCTTCTTGCAAATCTTCTATCATATTATACTTGTTAAGTTAGGATTCAAAAGCTTATCACATCAACTCCTAGTGATATGATTAGGTCTCAGCACATTCTGACATCACAAGGCTTAATGATAAGGTAATAAGATCAGCTAAAATAGACAAGGCTGTTTCAGCTGAGCCGCTGAGACGGCTGGGAAAAGTCTCGGCGGAACCGCTGAGACTACTAAAACTGTCCCAGTGGCTGATAGTGCTCTGTCTAAGCATTTAGGTCGTCGTCTCAGCGATTCCGCTGAGACGGGATGGATTTATTATACTTTGTCTAAATGCAACCCCAATTGACCCAATTCCACTTACAACTATAAGAGCAATTAAATCTAATTACTAGGGTTAATCATAACATAGACTTAGGCCATATAAATAAACAATCTTTAATCAGTAAGAGGTGCACAACCCTTCTTTCCTAGCTGCCGAGACGAACCTCTTCCGTCCCATTGCATTCTTCTACAACAAAAATGGCTCCCAAAAGCTCTAAAGACCTTCTGGAGGGATATGAAATCGTCAGGAATGGGTTTGCCCATGCTCAAGAAGAAATCAAGGGAATGATTAAACTCCTAAAAGACCAAGGTCTGGAGTTTATTCTGTCTGAACCATGTGTCATTCTCAGAACTGAAGTTCTCGAATGGTTTGTCCATGCTAAGTTATCCACTTCCAAGTCATCCCTCAAATCAAAGATTGGAGAAGATAGAATAAAGATAACTCCTGCAAAACTAGAAAAAGCCTTACATCTTCCATCCTGCAGTCCAAGTGAGGGGGAAGAAATCTCTGAGAAAGATAAGAAAAAGGCTCTGAAATGGACTGAATACAACGATGCCAAAACTGGATCATTAAAAAGGAAATTATTCAATCAAAGGGGAAAACTCTTATCTGATATTGTGGGAAAAGCTATTTTTTGCAAACCTGGGTCCCATGATACAATCTCACAATACATGTTTGACCTCATGATAAGGATAATACTGAAAAGGAAAACCTCTTGGGGAGAAGTTATCTTTCAAAGAATCAAGGAATGTTTGCAGGCACCAAATTTGGGTGGAATTCTTTCCCTATACCTACTCCAAACTTACCCTGACAAGTTTGGCAAATCCAAAGGAGCAAACCTCCACTATCTCAAGAGGATGGATGTCAAGAAATTAGATAGGTTTACCAGGGTGCTTCCCATGAGTCAGCCCACTAAGGCAAATGGGAAAGAACAAGAGAAAGCCAAAGTAGTGAAGAAGCCAAGAATGGTTTTATCAAGTTCTGAGTCTGACCACTCAGATATAAATAAAGATGCTGGTGTTGATCTTGGATCACAAAGTATTCCTGATAAGGATGACTTGCCTCCTGACAGTGTCCATCCACAAGACTTGGACATAGATACTACCCCTGGTAAATCCTTAATTTCCACATTACTCATAATATTATCTAACCATAGATAATCACTTAGTTAGGCACTAATGACTCTTAAAATTATGTGGACCACAGCTCCCCAAGGCCAGCTGAATGATCCATCTGAGGGGGAGCATCAACAAGAGCCATCCCCCATGGATGGTATCAATGATCAAACTGGGAGTGAAGGAGACAAATCTGACAAGGACAAAGTTCCTTCTCCTAAGGGCTTACAAAGTAAGCTTCATACACTAATACTAGATCTTGAAAGAAGAATATCAAATAACATTGATGACTCCCCAGCTCTCTGGGACTTACCCCAACAAGGACTATCTGATGCCCCATCTGAGGGGGAGAAGCAGCAAGAGCCAACTGCAGATAAAGATGAAGTTCATGGTAAGCCTTACAAACCCATCTTTAGAATTATTAAGTAATTAACTCTAACTACAGATAATTATCTCAGCCTTCCTAGACTCATCTGACAAAGATGCTCTCTCTGAGGGGGAGGAGACAGATAATGTTGATTATGACATGGATGATATGGATCATGATGAAGTCCACCCTGCTCACATTGAGGATATAACACCTTTTGTTGAGAAGATGGATGATCCAATTCAAGTGATGCTTGCAGCTGCAGTGCAAATTGTACTTCAAGTAATCCCTCCTCCAAGTCCACCAAGGCTCCCAGACCCAATTTTCCCTGATCCACAAGCTTCCACATCCACTTCCTCAAATGAGAACATTATAAATGCAATCCACCTCATGCTAGAGACTCCTCTCACTTCCATGATGAATTATGTAGACCAGTTAGTTAGCACATTCAAAGCATATATTGATCAGTCCATCATGAATGTGATGACTGAAGTAATGGCTGAGGTCAAGGAAATTAAGGAAGCCACTGGAATGTTGAACAAGAAAATGACCAAATGGTTTGACCAAGCAGAAAAGATAGTAATATCTCAGAATACCATTCTCAGGTTTATGGACAAACACCTCCAGTTGTTTGAACATGACATAACATATGTCAAAATTGTTGTCAGCAAGACAGATGAAGTGATAGAAAAATCAGCCAATCACATCCAAGAGTTTGTCTACTCAACAGCCTTGCAGTTGAATGAAGAAGCTGACAGGAACAAGGAAGAGCTGAAAGCAGATATTGCCACTGTCTTTCAATCCATTGCTGACACAGTCACTGTTACCCAACTGAATTCTGAGGTAGTCATCTTAAAGATGAGCTTGAAGCTGATTTTGAAAATGTTTTCCAAACCCTATCTGGCACTATAACAACAGCTAAGCAAGACCTCCATCAACAAGTGTTTGAAGAAGCCAGAAAGGGGGAGGATACAAATGCAATCATAAATTCTGACTTAACCCTTAAGGTTCTACATGGTACAAGGTTGGCACTGAATCTTCCTCTCTTAGATGTAAATAGGGTAGAAGATTGGGATTTCCCACATCAAGAAGCAATTGCCCAGAATGATAGATTGAAAAAGAGAAGAGAAAGAGAACATGTATTGCTGACTGAAGAATTGTAAGACCCCATATTCTGAGTGCAAAGAAAGTAGAAGTGTAGAAATGTTTGTTGCACTCCAGATTTTCCCTGTGGATAGATAACTCTGAGAGCTAGCGACAGGCATTAACTCTAACGCCAGGCGTTAGCCTAGGTCTTAGTGTGGACGGTCGTCGAGACATCGAGACGTCCAGACCGTTCGTCGAACACGCCGTTCGACGAACATCGGGCAGTTCGTCGAACGCGACGCCGTTCGCCGAACGCAGGCCAATCGACGAACATTGGGTTGTTCGTCAAGCGCGAGGACGTTCGTCGAATGCGAGGCCAATCGACGAATGTCGGGCACATCGTCGAATGCGCCGATTTGACGAAACCCAGGACGATCGTCGAACTCCAAGCCGTTCGACGAACTCCAAGCCGTTCGACGAACGCCAAGCCGTTCGTCGAACGCAGTCGGATTCCTTAAGAGGCTGTGGATAAGCTCATCCATCGCCTTAGGGGCTAACGCGCGGCGTTAGGTGCTAACGCCGGCGTTAGCTAAGAAAGTATATGTACAGCAAATCCGACTTTTCTTCTCATTTTCTCTGAAACCCTCTACTTTTCTGAGAGATGTGGGCTGAGAGCTGGGAAGGAGATCCGTTGGAGGTGAGCCTTTGTTGTGTCGAGGGAAAATGCGTGAAGGAGATTGCTTGCGTGTTTGTGCCATCGTCAATTCCAGCCGATTATCTTGCTAATCATTGTGCAGAAACGAACGGCAAGGGTAACGATTCTCCTCCTTACATCTTTGGACACGTTCGTCCTTTGATTTGCATAGTAGTAGGCAGATTTCCACTAGCGAGTGGATAGATTTCTGCCAACGGGTCGATGTTATCCCCGTAGAAAATTGCATATAGAGTCCGAAATCGAAGTACGGGCATAGGCATGCTGTGTGAAGCCCATCTGGACAAGTTGGTTTGGATTGGTGATGTTGATATGTTATTGCACTCCGGAGAAGACTCTGTGATATATGCTGTATTTTTCGGGTTTTGAGTTCTATGTTGGTCACAGAGAGTTCTGGAGGTGTTTCCCAGAACATACTCGAAAAAGAGGTAGCAGAACTGAGTTCTGTCACTAATGCCGGGCACTAGCGTTAACGCTGGCGCTAGCTCCCAGGGAGCAATGTGTGGAGCCTGTGAAACCTAAGTCCAATAACTGGGTTGTAGCAGCAGAAGTTGGAGGTCTGGTGTACCTTGCTTCATTGGCCTTGCTGGTCAAGAGCAGGTTAGGGAAAGCCGTACCCATTTTAGGTGATCGTATTGCCTAATTTAATGGGCGCGGGAATAAGGTGGAACCGAAACCCCACCCTTAGCCATCATGTGATGAGGGTAGCAACTTCGGGTAACGATGTGCTATTTGGGACTATGGATCGTCAAGGTCGGCCAATCTTGACGAGAAAAAGCTCATGTTTGACTAAGTTGAAAAATGCTTAGCATGGAAGCGTAACTCACGGAGTACGCTAGTGTGTGCCTTGAGAGCACAATACGTGCGGCCGAGAGTCGACGCATATGGTGATTGTTTCTATGCGGTGTTTAGACGCACCTGTGAAATATATACTGCTATTACTTGCTTGCGGGGAAGGAGCACCGCCGCCCCGAGCATGGGGTGGGGTCGTTATAATATTTGGTCAGCTAAAGCTGACCGGTTGCCTGTTTTCCCACCACTTGGTGGTTTTGCTTGTACAGGTCCTGGTGAGACTAGCGGGAAATAGCAGGCTGAAGCCCCTGCTGCTGTGCTGTGCTGGCCCTCGAAGGCCAAGTTGATATGTTTACTTTTATTTCATGTGTGGCCATCCTGCGTGACGATGTTTGTAAGCCGCCTAGTATATGCAAACTTGTAAACAATAATACTTGTTGTATTTCATTCCATATGTAAAAGTGGACAAGTTGTGTACTGGTTTTATTTCAATAAACTAAATGCTTCCGTATGCGACTCTGTATGCTGAGATAGTTATGTTTTAACTGTTTAACACTAATTAAGTAACGCGCGCGCTTCTATTCATTTCATATGGCGTGGGGTCCCGGCCGGACCTACTGCTATAGGTTACATAGCAGGGAGGGTGTTATAAGAATACATGGCCAGGCAAGGGGATGTGCAAAATATAGATCCTGACTATGAGTAGTGAAGTGATGACTCCAAAGAAATTATACTAAATGCCTGGCTAAACCATGGTCAAATTGGAAAATATATTGATAAGCTCTATACATCTGAAGAGTGGATAAAGCATTTAGAGAGAAACTAAAAAGAGAAAGAGTATTCAAAGTTAATCTGATAAGAAAAGATAACCCAAGAAGAATTCCTTCTAGATATATCCCAAAGCCATATCTGTATTTCCAAAGGCAAGAGAACAAAAGGAAAATAGCTGAGATTGAGATTGCAAATGCTGAAAAAGACACAGCCTTCAATCCCCCTAAAAATATGATTGCGGTTGTTGAAGATAAGGAGATCCCAGCTCAAGAAGAAGTGGTTGCTTAAAACATGAATGCTGCAGCAGACCAAGATGCTTTAGCCAAAGAAAAAGAAGTGGTTGCTGACATTCCAGAGTTTTCTACTTCTAAGAAAAGAAAACTTTAAATGAATGTATAAATGGCTTATGAATGCCTGAATGTAAATTGAACTATACTTTATCTGAAATGCTTATGAATGAATTGTTATATTAGTCATGTTATGTCCTAAGCTAATCTGAGCTAGCTTAATTTTACTCTGTGATATTAGTTAAGTTAATATGTGATACATCATCATATTTATCTAATTATATTATTGGTGTGTTAAACTTTGTAAGTAACATACCAATCTTATTTTAAATATCATAATAATGTTTACATGAGTATGTTATAATGATTATCATGATATGAAGTTACATGACAAACATTTATGTATTATGTACTTTAGCATTTGAGGGTGTTCTGCCTTCAAATAGGGGGAGATTGTTGGAAAAATAACCCTCAATGTTCCCTTGATTTGAAGAAGCTCCACACTCAATGCTAAGTACAAGTTGTATTTGATAAACCCCATTTTATCTCATGACCATGCAGGGTTAGGTCATATCAAGGTATGAAGTATGTTCAGTAGGTTTGTTGTCAAAACTGCTGAGACAAGCTCTCTGTCTCAGCTGAACCGCTGAGACAAGGCCAACGGCCGCTGAGAAGGTATCTGGGCCAGCTGAGCTGCAGATAGAAGAAAATCGCTGAGACAACTATCTGACTCAGCGGATCCCCTGGAATGGGATAGAAGAAGACGCTGATACTGGAAGCTGTCTCAGCCCAACCGCTGAGACAGATTCAAAAGGACTGTCGGGGTTTGCTTTTGGTGCAAGGTGCAGAAAAGAAAGATATGGTATTCCAATCTCGTCCATGCTGTGTCAGAGGACATCTGATAGATGTTGAAGATTAGTGGAGTATAAAAGAATAAATTAGGGCTTTGTAAAAGCTCTCTCTCACACTCTCACTCGCTGAAGAAGAACAAATTACTGTTCCATTGTCGGCAGCAAAGAAAGCTTTCATTACCTGCTTCCTTAAGCTCCAAGGAAAAAGAAGATTGTTCCTCTTGATCAACTCAAGATAGAGCAAGTTGATCCTCACTCTTTCTCTGAAGAAAAGGATCAGAAGAATCAAAGTTCAGACCATTGGACTCATCCCAGATTCAAGACTGCTACAGCAGTTGTTCAACAACAGAAGACCAAGGCTTGACCTCTTTTATCATCTGATTGTAATCATCAATTATAAACTCTGTATGAACTTAATAGTTTTGAGATTGTAGGGCATCTTTGCCTGAGGTTGTAGGGCTACTTGGCCTAAGTAGTAGAGCTGAGAGGTCAGCTTGAGTGTAGGATCTTTGGGAGATCTGAGGTAGGGTTGTTGAGCCTGAGGTAGGGTTGTTGAGCCTGAGGTAGGGTTGTTGAGCTTGAGGTAGGGTTTGGAAAAACCTGAGAGATCCTGAGGGATCTGTGTTGTAAGCTTTTGGAGCTGAGTTTGGAGGTGTTGGCCTTTTCTAACTCATTGTTAGAAAGGTGGAGGGGGAAAGAGGACTACTCAAGACACCCTGTCTTGAGGAACCTCTAAAAATCATTGTGTGTTTTCTGGGTGCTTGATACTTAACTAACCTAAAATCAGAAAACAGCTAGGTTAAAGCCTAAAAAAACAAACCTATTCACCACCCCTCTAGGTGACTAAGACTACATCCTAAATAAACTATCATTTCCCTAGACAATATTGTTGGGAATCATGCCCTCGTGATTCCTGATTTGGAGAAGTCACCAATTCAAGAGAACTTCACTATGTATTTGATTATCCTCTTAGCTTTATCATTTCAGTAAAAGATAAGAAGAGATGTCCAGTACTTCAATAACCTGCCTAAGTATAATATCGTCGAAAAAGGCTGGACATATCATCGACAAGTATAGGCACATCGTTGAAATGATGGGCAAAGCAAAGAAGGTTGACTGTGTCTGTGTCGTCAAAAAGGATCAAACATATCGTCGACAACTGAAGGCATATCATCAACAACACGCAGAGCAAGGCAGAATGGTGATATCGTTGTGACATCTACACGACGATATCAGAAAGTCGAAGATTAAGAAGAAGACTCAAAGATGTGGTCCTCAAGAAACCTTGACGTTGATAAGGCTAAGTCAGAATGAATGTCGTTGAAAAGGCAAAGGGAAGATCAGTGTCGAAGATATCGTTGATAAGAAACTGTATCATCGATAAGACTGAACAAAACAGGTATCGTCGTGAAGAAGCCTTGTCGCTGAAGAGTCTAAGTAAGATTGATGACAACTACATCATCGTAAAGAAGGCGTGACGTCAAGAAGACTGAAGGAGGTCAGTTGAAGACAAGCAGTTGCTAAATTATAGTCTGTCGATATGATATCGTTTATGTCGTCGACAAGATAAAGTTGTTACAGCGATATCAAGCAGACAAGAAGATCGCGACGACATCAGTTAGATGACTTCGTGTCGTCATAAGCTCGAGTACAGAAGAGATGTCCAGTATCGTCGAATATATCACTATCTGATGAAGAATTGAAGAAGAGACTAGTTCAAGTCATCGACAAAGTCCTGTCGACGAGATATTATCCATGTCGTCATAACAATGGAAATATCGTCGAGACAATCTCAAAAGTAGTTGGACACACTGTCAGCATTTAATACCGCCGCCTGATTGTCCAATCAGTGCATGCTCTTGAGGGATGGGCGTCTAATAGTAAAGGACATCATATGTGACCGTTAAGCGGCTCATCTCTCTCATATAAAAGGGAACAGTGTATGCCATAAGAACTCACTTTTGAATCTTGGAACTTAAGAAAATCCTGCCAAGTATTTTTATAGAACAGTACCGGCGGCGATAAGCAATACCAAGAACTGAGAACAAATTATTCGCCATCAGAGTTTTCAGTCAAGCTTCATCGACTGAGAAGACCATTCCAGAGAAAAGAAAACTTGAAGAAGATTTGTGATCTTAAGAGTCAGAATCAGAGGCATCTTCTTCAAGAAAAGAAGCCAATCCTCACCAGGCAGAAGAACTCATTGTAATACTTTTATTGTAAAGGCTTGCGGGCCAAAAACGGTAGATCTATTCTTAGATCTGTGTGTCAAGCTTGAGGGCTTGAGATCTGTGAGGCTTGAGGGCTAGGGCAGAGGACTTGCGGGTCCAAACTTGTCGAGCTTGCGGGCTCGGGGGCAGTGAAGGGGCTTGTGGGCCTAGGCTGCTGGAACTTGAGGGTTCAAGGCACAGGACTTGCGGGTCTGTGTTGTGTAGGGCATGAGGACCTGAGTGTCGAGCTTGCGGGCTCGGGTGCAATGAAGGGGCTTGAGGGCCTAGGCTGCAAGGACTTGCGGGTCAATGTTGTAGGGCTTGAGGGCCAGTGTGTCGAGCTTGCGGGCTCGGGTGCAGTGAAGGGGATTGAGGGCCTAGGCTGCAAGGACTTGCGGGTCCGTGTTGTAAGGCTTGCGGGCCAGAAACTTTGGCGGAGTTTGCTGAGCCTAACACACTGCTAGGTAGGCGCAGGGGGACAAAGGACTACTCAAGACACCCGGTCTTGAGGAACCTCTATACATCTGTTGTTGCGTGCTGTGTTTTCCTTCGTTCTCTTTGCACTGCGATTTCACTAAAGTAAACTTTCACAAAAGATTTTAAAAGAGTAGAAAAAGAACAAGAATCACCTAACCCCCCCCCCCCCCCTTGTGATTGTTCTATAACCAACAAGTGGTATCAGAGCGAGGTTGATCGAGAAAGCGACTTAACCGTCTGATCTAGATCATAGAACAATCCAATATAGCTGGAGGTGATCAGCATCGAGAAATGAGAGCCATGAAACTCCCAATCTGCACTAAGGAGAACTTTCCTATCTGGAAGGAAAGAGTAAGGTTGTTCATGGAGGCGGCTGATCCAAGAATCTACATAATTGTTCAAGAGGGCCCCTTTATTCCCTTGATAGCATCCACTATTGATCCAACGAGGATGGTGGCAAATAAGAATACAGACATGACCAAGGATGAGCTGACCTTGGCAAGTCTGGATGAAAGGGCACAAAATGTAATTTGTAAGTGCCATTGATGATTCAACCCTCCAGAATCTCATTCACTGCAAGACAGCCAAGGAGATGTGGGATTCTCTAATCGTCTACATGGAGGGTACTGAAGAGGTAAGGGACGATAGAAAATCCCTCATTAATTAGGAGTATGAAGCCTTCAAGCAAGGCAAGAGTGAAAACATCTCAAGCTGTTATGAGAGGTTTTTCAAGATAGTGAATGGACTGAAAAATTATGGCAGAGACTTCACAAACTCTGACCTAAATGATAAATTCCTTAGATCTCTCTCTAAGGAATGGGATATAAAGATCCGTGCCATCAGAGAGATGGGTCAGCTGGGCATCTTGGAGCCCAAGAATCTATATGGGAAGCTGCTATCCCATGAACTTCAGATTAATACCAGGAAAGCTGAAGAGGAGAGCTCGAAAGGGAGTTCTAGAAAGAGATCTATGGCTCTCAATGCTGAGAATACAAGAAGGTTCAAGAACAAGACTCCTGCTTACCAGAACAAGGAAGAAAGCAGTGAAGGATCTGATGCCAGCACATTAGACTCCAATGACACTGACAAAGAGATGGTCCTTCTCTCTAAACAGTTTAAGAAGCTGATAACCAGAAGAAGGAGAGACAACTACAAACCCACCTCCTCAAGCTCAAGAAGATCTGATCAACATGACAGGTCCAACTCCTCAAGGTTGGATAGGTACAGGTCAAAACCTAGTAAATTTGATTTGGCTAACACTATCTGCTACTCCTGCAATAAAACAGGTCATATAGCTGCTCACTGCTCTTCCAAGAGAAGGTAATCAAGGAACAATGAAGATAGAAGAAGGTCCAAGGACAGGAAGAGACCTGAAAGAGGGTTTGTAGCAAAGAAAGTCAGAACTTTAAGTGATTCTGACTCAAGCTCCTCAGACACTGAGGAAGAAGCACTGATTGGCTTAATGGTCATAAAGGAAGACAACCAGGAGGATACCTCTTCTGGGAAGGTACCCATCAGAGCCCATTTGTCTGCCTCTGATTCTGAATCAGTGACAGACTCTTTGCATGATAGTGAGCGTATGTCTGCAGTCAACAACACTGACTCAAGATCTCAATATGATATTGAGGTTGTCCTAATAAAGCAGTACAAGGCTTTATGGAAAGACTTCAAGAACTGCAAGAAACTCCTCAAAGTCCAGACCAAGGAGGCAGATTCCTTGAGGACTCTCTAATCTGAACTCAAAGGGACAGCTGAAAAGCTGGATGAAATGAGCAAAGAAATGGACAGACTCAAGGAGTCCATAAAGCTTAATGACGCGCAATTTCAGCACTGCTAATTAGCAAGCGCAAAATACGGTACGACGGCAGTGCACCGGTCGTTGTCAAGTAATAAAAGTAGGGAGAAACTCCCCGAATATCATTCTCAAAGGACTGCAAGTTGGGTAGTATGATTTGCCTATTAGGGAAACTCTTATAAAGATTCTAAAACACTTAATAAAAAGGGGGGTTTTGAAAGTGGTTTTCCTATGCTATCAACGAAGAAAGAAAATGCGGGCCTAAAGCTCCGCTTCGCTTGTCGGGATGGATGCAACGGCTGTGATGTCGTGCTTTGGTGAACGGATGGACGAGAAGGCTGGCGGATGAGGGTCGTAGGCACCTCATCGCGAAACACGCAACTAGCAATTGCTAGTGCTGAGCACTAAGAGCGGTGGAGTGAAAGGCGGACTACGGCGCTCCTCAAATCTCATAAACCACGGAGGATCTCAACAACATGAAATCATAATAATCAAAGCATAAGGTTTATGAACATCATCCACAATCTCAAATACATATAAAGAAATCTCTGAAGCAAGCGTAGGGGAAAAGAGTCAACCAAAGCTCGAAGACTATGCTGAAGATTCTCGGCCGGAATCGTAGGGTTGTCAAGCCTCGTCTGTCTCGGTCTTCAGTTGCCTCCGGGGTCCGGAGGAGCTGTCACCTTCCTCTACTATTACCCGTCTTCTTCGTGGTCTAGCTTGAAGTAGCTCTTGTTCGTCACCTGGAATGCTGCGGAAGTTCACCGTCTATGGCTTTCTTGAGCTCGAGGATGATGGAGGAGGCCAAGGAGGGAGCTTTGGCGGTAGATTTACAAGCTAAAGGTCACTGGAGCTCCTCCTAGGTCAAAATGGTGGTGGAACAGTGAAGTGGGCGAAACTGGCGGGATTTAGAAGCTTTTCCCGCGGGTCTCTCCTCCTTCCAGCAGATTTCCTGCTTTAAATACTAAACGGGCAGAATTTTAGTCACGCACGGGCGAACGCATGACCGTGCGTTGCCCATGCGTTATTTAACGCGCAAGCAGGCTTTGAGGAAGAAGCAGCAGCGCCCGTGCGTTTTACTCACGCACGGGCGAATCCGCCCGTGCGTAAGAACGCACGAACAAATTCAGATTGGCTAGAATATAGGCGAAACAGGCGATCGTGCGTTTCCTTCGCGCACGGGCGATCCGCCCGTGCGTAAAAACGCACGATCAAATTCAGATCACCAGTTTTCTCCCCAGATGAAGGCGCACGACCGCAGCCGTCCGTGCGTCAAGAAAATGCACGACTGTGCGTTATACACACTATTGAATTCTGGGCAAAAGGAGATGATCCAAACACCTGCAAGCACATCAAATTAGCTGGGAATACACCTACAGCACCAATCAAACATAAAAAAGGATTGGGGAGCACCATGTCCTTACCCCCAATAACGTGGAGCGCAAACGCACACCACAACGGGCCTAAAAGGAGCGTGAAGCACACAAGTGCGCATAAAAGAGCATAAGAGAAACAAATGCACTAATAGCTCGATAATGACGCACAAGATAATGAAAACTAGCCCGGATGAGCCCACAAAAGTGTATATAATTGGGACTCATCACACCCCCAGACTTAACCATTTGCACGTCTCTGGCAAACTACTCAGCTCTCTGTCTAAACAATTGGGTGTTAGAGTAAGTTTGAGCTGTAGAGACGCATGCGAAGTTGCATGCTCACGTGCGTAGAAATACATTAGAATAAAATTTAACTCAAGATTATATTTAACTATTTCTAGAACAGTAATTTGAAATCTACTTTACTCGGATGGTGAATCCCGGTGAATCTTTCGGTCGCGCACAAGGGAAAATAGCGTGACTAATGAGTAGAGTATTACTCGAATCAAAGCTCGGGACAATCTCCTAAGAAATCCATCAAAGTCAGTGTCCATAGGCTTGCACATTCGCACTCTCTCCACTACATGAGACGACTCATATCTAAAATCAATAGGACTTATAGGTTACGATTTGGCTTAGGATGAGCTTAGGTTAGATAAGTAGAAGAACGATGGGCATCGTACTCAACATAACCTGAGCACACGAGAGCATACAATCACCAAAACAGGGAAATTAAGAACCACACAACACCCCCAGACTTCAACTGGACACTAGGTGTGTGCTAAGCCGACCACAAATTGTTTTGACGAGAGATTGCATTTGAAAGTTCTTTTTGTACATTTTTTTTATTTTTTTCGTCTCGACAAATATATCTTTTGTAAGCACTTTTATAAACTTATCTTTTAGCTTTCTCAAAGCTACCATACACATCAAAGATAACACCAAACGTGATAGATATATAAATTTCATTCAAACACATATGTTGGTGCGAAAATAGGTTTGGTCGTATGGCTTTGGTGAAATTTAAGTGGAGCTAAGCAAGAAGGATAGGTAGGCTCAAGTGGGTTTGCAAAGGTGATTACATTGGTTAGGATTTCAAAAGCACAAACGGATCAAGAAACGGCCTACATCACGCTTTAAAACGAGTTATTCAACGCAATCGTTTCAAGAGTCGCCGAGAAAGGTTATCCGTCCTTCCGATTCTAGTAATAAGCTACTACTAATCTTGCTACACTCGACCCTATGCTACCATTGGATTCACCGGATTCACCACTAAAGTAAAATAAATTGCAGCTACTATAATAGAAATGATTAAATTATAACATTGAATTTTATTCTACTCTAATTGAATTTCTAGGCGTGACAGGAGCACTCGACTAGAGCACTACTCGAGTCAACATTTTTCTCCACCACTCACTCCTACACTAACAATCCAATTCTTACGAGCGGGGAACCTCGCAGTAATACCCAATAAGCGCGCGTGATCAAGTACGCGTGAACTAGGTGCAAATGTGTGCAACAGAATTAAAAATCCTAACTCAGCACATTCTAACATGCTATGCAAAGTGTATGCACGTGCATAACCTATCTCTCCTCCAGACTCGATCAAAACCATATAAAATAGAGAATTCATGAATAAGGATGATAGTGGTAGAGTGGACCTATGCTCATGAATGAGCATGCTAGAAGTGCGGCAATTCCTTCTTTAAAGTGCTCCTTCCTCATCTCCCAAGCGAGAGCTTAAACCTGCGATGTTAGCAAAAAGCCCAAAACAACGCATAATAAACAAAAATCTTAATGAAAGGTCGGAACTGAATGGTTCCACCATGGGTTGTCTCCCAAGAAGCCCTTTTGTTTACTGTCCTTAAGGTGGACCAAATACATGTATTAAGCATAGTTCATAAAGTGCAGAAGTTCTAAAGAAGAGTTCACAAACACAAAGATCACAGAACAAGAAAAATTAAATCAGCTATACGCACTTTTATAGTGCACATATCCAGTGGATCATAGGCTGGAGGTGAAAGCTTTAGGGCCAAAATTGGTATCACCCAATTTTTCCCTAGCCTCCGCCATCTTGCTATTTTGGAGAGCAGCAGAACGTGCACCACGCAATAGTCTTTCCTGCTTACGCTTCTCCACTATTAGAGAGCGCCAACGTTGATAGTCATCAGAATTTCCCACCTTGGTAGTGGGTGGCATCACTTCTGTTGTCGCAGTGGCAACTGGATCATCCCACGAGATAGAGCGTTTAAGTAGTTTATTACACAGTTTATTGCAAAATGAAAATGGGATGTTTTCCCGAGTTGTGTTTGGCTCGCCATTCTCAGAAATGAAGTTGTCCTTCCTCTCGGAGTCATCTTCTTTCCGAGAGTCAACTTCATCTTCTTCACTACTCGGCAGCTTCTCTTCCTTTTCTTCCTCCAAAGATTCGTTTTCCTCCCTGATTGCTGCATTACTAAGAGATTCATTAATAATAAAGTCGGGAGAGTGAATCAATGTTTTAGTTGCAGTTTTGGGGCAAGTAGGGGGTGTTACCTTACAAGGTAAGATGACGCACCCCGCGGAGAAGTCCAAAGTGGCACCGCTCTCTTTCAAGAATGGTACTCCCAAGATGGGAATGGATTGATTCTCACGAGGTCCCAATACTTGGAAATCGGCGATCACCACCGTCCCCTCGACTACAACCTCAACATTTCTCACTTCTCCCTCCGCCTGAATGACGGTCCCATTCGCTAGCACTAAGGACTTCCGGTCATCCGTGTTCATTTCAAGATGCATTTTAGCAATGTCCTGCAGTGCAAGGACGTTGCGTGATGAACCGGAGTCACACAGGGCAGCAGTTTCGACATTATTTATGGAGCAAGTGATTACCAACTTACTTGGGTTACTCAATTCCACATCGGTGAGACTCTTCCCTTGATTGATTGGGTTCTTTTCAGTGTTGCTGGGAAGGGTCCCTTGCGAACTCTCAGTTAGCAGTTGAGCCAATTGGCCCAATTGCGTCTCCAAGTTTCGCATGGATGCAGCTTGGTTAACCATATTCGAGTTAGCGGCCTGCATAAACCTCTCCATCATTTCTTCTAAGTTGCTTTTCTGAGGAGCTGGAGCACCTTGATCATAACTCGGTTGAGGTGGCCGCGGTTGGCTACCGGAGGCTTGAGCATCAAATTGATACGAGCCTCCTTGATATCGTTGGCCAGGAACATTTTGTTTCCAAGAGAAGTTCGGATGACTCCTCACACCCGGGTTATAAACATTATTAAAAGGGGCTCCGCGGTTTTGATCATTAATATAATTAACACTTTCACCATAAGATACTTCGTTAGGTTACTCACCTGTGGGACACTCATATGCGTGATGCCCCGGGCTTCCACAACCTTAACATGAGATAACCATCACTGGGGCTGAAGGGAGAGCAGGCCTCTTAAGCAGCCTCGCACTTTCATAGGGTGTTGATGCCATCTCAGCGGATGCACCAGATGTTCTCACTTCAAAGAGTCCCTGAGCATTCCTTGGAGCATTTCTTCCAGCAGTCCAAAATGAGCTATGAATGGCGGTGTCTTGGAGGATCCACAATGCGTCTTCGGGGGTGTGGTTCATCAGCGTTCCACCTGCAGCTGCATCAATCATGGCCCTGAAGTTAGGCTCAATTGCAAAGTAAAAAATTTCTACTATGGTCCATGGTTGCAGCTCATGCTGGGGGCATTTTCGGAGAAGGTCCATGAACCTTTCCCATGCTTCTGCGAGAGTCTCCTGATCATGCTGTCGGAAGGTTGCGATCTCCCTCCTCAAGTTTACCACCTTGTCGACAGGATGGAACTTCGCCAGAAATTTTGCTTGCAGAGTGTCCCAAGTGGTAGCTGTGCCAGGTGGTATGGTGTGGAGCCATGCTTTTGCTTTGACACGGAGGGAGAATGGAAACAGCCGGAGTTTCACCGTCTCATCAACAATCCCAGTGTACCGAAATGTCCCGCAAATTTCTGTGAATTCAATCAAGTGAAGATGGGGGTCTTCACTGACTAACCCAGAGAATTGGGCCTTGTTGCGGATCATATTCAGGATGGCCGTCTTTATCTTGAAGTTGTTATTTGTGATGGTCGGGCCGAATCTGGGGTACACACTCCCAATAGTGGGCATAGTGTAATCTCTCATGGTCCTGGGTCGTGGCCTAGCCACTTCATTCTCGTCAGCAGCCTGACCACCACCTGGTGCATTTCCACCACGGGATCGATCTGATTTCCATTAGCATCCATGGTGACAGCAGCACGGAGATGCGCCCGTAGGGTATGCTCTGTTTCAGGGTCAAAAGCTACAAAGTCACCGAGATCTCGTCTGTTCATACACACACCACAACACAAAAGAAGAAAATCAAAAACAAGAATAACTTTAAACTAATTTCCCGAGAAGGGCGAATCATACACGCTTGCAATCCCCGGCAACGGCGCCAAAAACTTGATGCGCGATTTCAGCACTGCTAATTACCAAGCGCGAAATGCAGTACGACGGCAGTGCATCAGTCGTTGTCAAGTAATAAAAGTTGGGAGAAACTCCCTGAATATCGTTCTCAAAGGACTGCAAGTTGGGTATATGATTTGCCTATTAGGGAAACTCTTATAAAGATTCTAAAACACTTAATAAAAAGGGGGTTTTGAAAGTGGTTTTCCTATGCTATCAACGAAGAAAGAAAATGCGGGCCTAAAGCTCCGCTTCGCTTGTCGGTATGGATGCAACGGCTGCGATGTCTTGCTTCAGTGAACGGAAGGACGAGAAGGCTGGCGGATGAGGGTCGTAGGCACCTCATCGCGAAACACGCAACTAGCAATTGCTAGTGCGGAGCACTAAGAGCGGTGGAGTGAAAGGCGGACTACGGCGCTCCTCAAATCTCATAAACCACGGAGGATCTCAACAACATGAAATCATAATAATCAAAGCATAAGGTTTATGAACATCATCCACAATCTCAAATACATATAAAGAAATCTCTGAAGCAAGCGTAGGGGAAAGAGTCAACCAAAGCTCGAAGACTATGCTGAAGATTCTCGGTCGGAATCGTAGGGTTGTCAAGCCTCGTCCGTCTAGGTCTTCAGTTGTGTCCGGGGTCCGGAGGAGCTGTCACCTTCCTCTACTATTACTCGTCTTCTTCGTGGTCTAGCTTGAAGTAGCTCTTGTTCGTCACCTGGAATGTTGCGGAAGTTCTCCGTCTATGGCTTTCTTGAGCTCGAGGATGATGGAGGAGGCCAAGGAGGGAGGTTTGGCGGTAGATTTGCAAGCTAAAGGTCACTGGAGCTCCTCCTAGGTCAAAATGGTGGTGGAACGGCGAAGTGGGAAAAAATGGCGGGCTTTAGAAGCTTTTTCCGCGGGTCTCTCTTCCTTCCAGCAGATTTCCTGCTTTAAATACTAAACGGGCAGAATTTTAGTCTCGCACGGGAGAACGCACGACCGTGCATTACCCGTGTGTTATTTAATGCGCAAGCATGCTTGAGGAAGAAGCAGCAGCGCCCGTGCATTTTACTCTCGCACGGGCGAATCCGCCCGTGCGTAAGAACGCACGAACAAATTCAGATTGGCTAGAATATAGGCGAAATAGGCGATCGTGCGTTTCCTTCGCGCACGGGCGATTCGCCCGTGCGTAAAAACGCACGATCAAATTCAGATCACCGGTTTTCTCCATAGATGAAGGCGCACAACCGCAGTCGTCCGTGCGTCAAGAAAACGCACGACCGTGCGATATACACACTCATGAATTCTGGGCAAAAGGAGATGATCCAAACACCTGCAAGCACAGCAAATCAGCTGGGAATACACCTTCAACACCAATCAAACATAGAAAAAGGATTGGGGAGCACCATGTGCTTACCCCCAATAATGTGGAGCGCAAGCGCACGCCGCAACTGGCCTAAAAGGAGCATGAAGCACGCAAGTGCGCATAAAAGAGCATAAGAGAAACAAATGCACTAATAGCTCGATAATGACGCACAAGAGAATGAAAACTAGCCCGGATGAGCCCATAAAAGTGTATATAATTGGGACATCACTTTAAAATGCTGAATTAGGTCAGAAGAATAAGATCATTAAGAATCTTGAAAAAATGCTGCTTGCTGAGAAGAAATTGTCTGCTAGCCTTTCTATGCCCAAGAAAGTCAGACCCATTGTTGATACCTTCTCTGGATCATTCATAGCTGGTGTAGGACTCAATAAGGAGACTGTCAAGGGCAAAGATCCTAAGGCTCAAACTTCTAAAAAGAAGGAGCAAGCATCAGGTTCCTCTGTCCTTGAATCCATAGCAACAGCCTTTAATAGAAAGGGAATGGCTGCCCCCATAGAGCCAGTTCCCAGGAGTATGAAAAAACAGGTGATGAGACCTACTCCACCTCACTCTCACACCTGCAAGGTACACCCAAGACCTGTTGAGTCAGTTATCTTCCCTCCAGCTCACCAACACTCCCAGTCTTCTCAAATGGTGAAGCAGAAGAGAAGGTACAACATGTATGAATGTTGGTGCTGTGGGAAAGTAGGACACTTTACCCTGGACTGTTGGTTCAACCCAACAGGATCCAATGCAAAGAAAATGCATAATACTCAATGGAGTAGGAATCCATTTTATCCATCTAACAGGAACCAAGGACCCAATACGAATTGGGTACCTAAGGGAAATTAATTTTTCTTGCAGGTATGTCCAAATGCCAACCAATCTCCAATTTGGTATTTGGACAGTGGCTGCTCCAGGAACATGACTGGAGTCAGAAAGTATCTAAGAAACTTCATCCATGTGGAGAATGGACCAACTGTGATATTTGGAGGTTCAGAAAAAGGGATGACTAAAGGTTATGGTAATCTCTCTAATGGTCTAGTTACCATCACATGGGTAGCTTATGTTGAGGGATTGAAACATAATCTCATAAGCATAAGTCAGCTTTGTGATCTAGGATTTGTAATTACCTTCCACAAGGATAAGTGCTTAATCAAGAAGTCCTTAGAGTCTGAGGTTGTCTTGACTGGCACTAGGAGTGGCAACATTTATTGCCTAAATTTTCTTAATGTAAATTCCTCCATGCCTATATGTCTTGTAGCTGATGACGAGGAAGCTCTATGTGTTCAATGGCACAAGAGACTCGCACACATTAACTATAAGACCATAAGCAAGCTTTTCTCACAAAACTTGGTTAGAAATGGACCTAATATTAAATGCATCAAGGAAGGTCCTTGTCAAGCCTGCCAACTTGGGAAGCAGACAAGGACCAATCTTAAAAGCATATCTGACAAAGACTCCTTCAGATGCTTATTTCTATTACATATGGATCTGTTTGGTCCAATGTCAATTCTCAGCTTGGGAGAGAAGGCTTACACCCTAGTGATAGTTGATGACTACTCAAGGTTCACTTGGGTATTCTTCCTTAAAAGGAAGTCAGATACCTTAGACATCTTGAAGAACTTTGTCAAGCAAATCCAGAATGAAATGGACTGTACTGTGGTCAGATTCAGAAGTGACCATGGTACAAAATTTCAGTCAGGAGCTATGACAGAATTCTGCCAAGAACTGGGCATCTCCCAAGAATTTTCCTCTCCTAGAACTCCTCAACAAAATGGGGTTGCAGAAAGGAAAAACAGAACCTTGATAGAGGCAAGTAGGACAATGCTAAGTGATTCCTCCCTTCCAGAATATTTCTTGGCAGAGGCTGTGAACACTGCTTGTCATGTGATAAACAGGGTCTCCATCACCAAAGATCACCAGAAGACTCCCTATGAGCTAGTGAAAGGCAGAAAACCTACCTTATCCTACTTCAGGATCTTTGGAAGTAAATGTTATGTACTTAATAATGGAAAGGTCAAGCTAACTAAGTTTGCTAAGAAAAGCAGTGAGGGTATTTTTGTTGGCTACAACTCTCATAGCAAGGCCTATGGAGTGTACAACATCAATACCCAAGCAGTGGAAGAATATGTACATGTGGTATTTGATGAGACTAGCCTTATACATAAAGCCTGGTTTAGTTCTCTAGTGAATGCAGGTACAGTGGAGAGAATGGAGAAGTTATCCATTGAAGACAATACTGGTACCTCACTCAGAAATAAGAATCAGTCAGCGATAGTTGAAATCGAGGAAGAAACTGCAGAAAGTCCAGAAACAGCTGACGGAATCCAACCTGAAGAAATGCAACCTGAAGAAGTTGCTAATGCAGAAGTGCCCAGAAGACAAATGAGAGATCATCCCCAAGAGCAGATAATAGGAAATGTTAACCAAGGTGTGCTGACAGGGAGTAGAGTTGCAAATGAAGCATTGTACCTGAGTTTTCTCTCTCAAATTGAACCCAAGAAATTTTAGAAAGCAAATCAGGATCCATTTTGGATTGCAGCAATGCAGGAGGAACTGAACCAATTTAAGAGATGCAAAGTTTGGAAACTGGTTCCAAGACCCTAAGGACAGAACATCATATAAATGGAATCATCACCCAGAATAAAGCAAGGCTAGTGGCAAAGGGCTACAGACAAGAGGAAGGGATTGATTTTGATCAGACCTTTGCTCCTATGGCCAGACTAGAAGCCATCAGACTCTTCTTAGCTTATGTTGCCTATCATGGATTCAAGGTCTAACAGATGGACGTGAAGTTAGCCTTTCTAAATGGTAATCTCAAAGAAGAAGTATATGTAGATCAGCCTTTAGGTTTTGTTGATTCAACACATCCTAATCATGTATATTTTCTTAAGAAATCTCTATACGGCTTAAAATAGGCACATAGAGCCTGGTATGAGACTCTGTCAAGCTTTCTCATTGAGAATAAATTCTCTAGGGGAAGATTTATAAGACACTGTTCCTAAGGGAAGTTAAGGGAAAGATTTTTCTAGTGCAGATCTATGTAGATGACATTATCTCTGCAAAAAGTTTGCTAGCTTGATGCAGGGAAAGTTTGAGATGAGCAGCATGGGTGAGCTCAAATACTTCCTAGGTCTCCAAGTGAAACAATCTAAAGATGGCATATTCATCTCTCAGACCAAGTTCACTAGAGAGCTAGTAAAGAAGTTTGGATTGGAGAGTGCTTCCTCTATGAAAACTCCAATGGGAACCAATGTGTCTCTGGACAAGGATGAGAAGGGAATACCCTTTGATGAAACCAAGCATAGATGCATGATTGGATCCTTGTTATACCTGACTGCAAGTAGGCCTGACATAATGTTTGCCACATGTGTCTGTGCTAGATATCGGGTCCCTAAGGAATCTCATCATGTCTCTGTAAAGAGAATCCTAAGATACCTAAAGGGTACATCAAATCTTCTCCTATGGTACCCTAAGAATAATGGGTGTGAACTGACAGGCTACTCAGATGCAGAATATGCAGGGTACAAAGAAGATATGAAGAGTACCTCAGGAACATGTCAATTCCTTGGAGGAAGACTGATCTCTTGGAGCAGCAAAAGCAGACAAGTGTAGCAATCTCCACAGCAGAATCAGAATACATCTCTGTTGGGAGCTGCTGTGCTCAACTGTTATGGATCCAGCAAAACATGAAGATTACAATTTAAAGATGACCAAACACCCCTATTTTGTGACTCCTCCAGTGTAATCTCAATTGCTAAAAATCCTGTCTCACATAGCAGGACTAAGCACATCGAGATCAGATATCACTTCATCAGGGAGCATGTGGAGACTGAAGATATCAACCTTGAGTTTGTTCCCACAGACAAACAAGTGGCTGATATATTCACAAAGCCCCTAGATGAAGCTAAGTTTAACTTCTTCAAATTCCAATTGGGAATGTTAAACTTAGAGTAAACTTTAACTTACTGCATACTAATCCCCCTGCATATAATAGTAAGAAGAACTTGCAGCACAAAGACTGAGACAATCTGGTCATAAAAGGCCTATAATAAATAAGTCAGAAAGGGGGAGAAAAGAATAACCTGGGTAGAGAAGACACATCATGTGATGTATCACATCAAGGGGGAGTAAAGATGAAGGGGGAGTAAAGATCAAGGAGGAATAAAGTAAAGATGTACACATCACATCAAGGGGGAGCTACCAGCTCAAGAAGATGCAAAAGCTAGGGAAATGGTAACTATGTTAACATCCAATGCATAAACTCAAATCTTATTGTCAGTGCAAGTAATCTTGAATTGGGATTCTGACTTCTTCAAATAGAGGGAGATTGTTGGGAATCTTGCCCTCATGATTCCTGATTTGGAGAAGTCGCCAATTCAATAGAACTTCACTATGTATTTGATTATCCTCTTAGCTTTATCATTTCAGTAAAAGATAAGGAGAGATGTCCAGTACTTCAATAACCTGCCTAAGTATAATATCGTCGAAAAAGGCTGGACATATCGTCGACAAGTATAGGCACATCATTGAAATGATGGGCAAAGCAAAGAAGGATGACTGTGTCGGTGTCGTCGAAAAGGATCAAACATATCGTCGATAATTGCAGACATATCGTCAACAACACGCAGAGCAAGGTAGAATGGTGATATCGTTGTGACATCTACACGACGATATCAGAAAGTCGAAGATGAAGAAGAAGACTCAAAGATGTGGTCATCAAGAAGCCTTGACGTCGATAAGGCTATGTCAGAATGAATGTCGTTGAAAAGGCAAAGGGAAGATCAGTGTCGAAGATATCGTTGACAAAAAACTGTATCATCGATAAGACTGAACAAAACAGGTATCGTCGTGAAGAAGCCTTGTCGCTGAAGAGGCTAAGTAAGATTGATGACAACTACATCGTCGTAAAGAAGGCGTGACGTCGAGAAGACTGAAGGAGGTCAGTTGAAAACAAGCAGTTGCTAAAGTATAGTCTGTCGATAAGATATCGTTTATGTCGTCGACAAGATAAAGTTGTTACAGCGATATCAAGCAGACAAGAAGATCGCAATGACATCAGTTAGATGACTTCGTGTCGTCATAAGCTCGAGTACAAAGAGATGTCCAGTATCGTCGAAGATATCACTATTTGATGAAGAATTGAAGAAGAGACTAGTTCAAGGCATCGACAAAGTCCTATCATCGAGATATTATCCATGTCGTCATAACAATGGAAATATCATCGAGACAATTTCAAAAGTAGTCGAACACGCTGTCAGCATTTAATACCGCCGCCTGATCGTCCAATCAGAGCATGCTTTTGAGAGATGGGCGTCTGACAGTAAAGGATATCATATGTGACCGTTAAGCGGCTCATCTCTCTCATAAAAAAGGGAACAGTGTATGCCCTAAGAACTCACTTTTGAATCTTGGAACTTAAGAAAATCCCGCCAAGTATTTTTATGGAACAGTACCTGGGGCGATAAGCAATACCAAGAACTGAGAATGAATTATTCGCCATCAGAGTTTTTAGTCAAGCTTCATCGACTGAGAAGACCGTTCCAGAGAAAAGAAAACTTGAAGAAGATTTGTGCTATCAAGAGTCAGAATCAGAGGCATCTTCTTCAAGAAAAGAAGCCAATCCTCACCAGGCAGAAGAACTCATTGTAATACTTTTATTGTAAAGTCTTGCGGGCCAAAAACGGTATATCTATTCTTAGATCTGTGTGTCAAGCTTGAGGGCTTGAGATCTGTGAGGCTTGAGGGCTAGGGCAGAGGACTTGAGGGTCCAAACATGTCGAGCTTGCGGGCTCGGGGGCAGTGAAGGGGCTTGCGGTCCTAGGCTGCTGGAACTTGAGGGTTCAAGGCACAGGACTTGCGGGTCTGTGTTGTGTAGGGCTTGAGGGCCTGAGTGTCGAGCTTGCGGGCTCGGGTGCAGTGAAGGGGCTTGAGGTCCTAGGCTGCAAGGACTTGCGGGTCCGTATTGTAGGGCTTGAGGGCCTGAGTGTCGAGCTTGCAGGCTCGGGTGCATTGAAGGGGCTTGAGGGCCTAGGCTGCAAGGACTTGCGGGTCCGTGTTGTAAGGCTTGCGGGCCAGAAACTTTGGCGGAGTATGCCGAGCCTAGCACACTGCTAGGTAGGCGCAAGGGGACAGAGGACTACTCAAGACACCCAGTCTTGAGGAACCTCTATACATCTGTTGTTGTGTGTTGTGTTTTCCTTCGTTCTCTTTGCACTGTGATTTCACTAAAGTTAACTTTCACAAAAGATTTTAAAAGAGTAGAAAAAGAACAAGAATCACCTAAGCCCCCCCCCCCTCCTTATGATTGTTCTATAACCAACAAATATGTCTAGAGTACTCCATTGTCCCTCTACGCCTATCTAGGAGTGTGCTAGAGACAGCAATCTCCATCAAAACTCATATCTTATAGCAAAGACCCTACAACTTAGGCACACATGCCCTACAATTTAGATCCTTCAAGGATCCTACCTCGGGTTCCAGGAACCCTACAACTCAGGCACAAAGGCCATACAGTTCAGATCTGCAAGAGATCCTTCAACTCAGGCGCAGGGGCCCTTGATGAGTCCCGATTATATAGGGTTTTTCGGACTCATCTGGGCCTGTTTTCGCACTTGTGCACTACACTTTTAGTGTTAAATCACTCATATTTATCTTGGTTAGGATTGTACATGTAGTGCACTGCTTTCGCCTATCATGGTGTGCAATTACGCATCCTGTGCTGGGGGTATGCCTTTTGGGGGCTCCCCATGACTATCTTGCTGTTATTATGGGTGTTAGTCCTATGGTTGGAGCTCTTTCCTGTGGTTGGTGATGTAGTTTTGATTGTGTGCAGGTGGATTGTACCCATGAGCTGAGCATTGTAGTCTGGGTAAATCGCACGACCGTGCGATTATTGTTGACGCACGATCGAGATGATCGTGCGATTTACTCAGAGCTTCTTGTGATGTTGTTCATCGTGCGTTTTCCTTAACACATGATTGAATCCAATCGTGCATGAAGGAAAACGCACGACCTACCTGGAAGCAGGAAAAATCTGCAGCTTGTCTTACCCCGTGCATTTTTGGTCACGCACGAGCATTCCGCTCGTGCATGAACAAAAATGCACGACCTTCCTGTAGATCCAGGCACTGTTTATCTCTGTAAATCGCACGGCCCAAAACGCACGGTCGTGCGTTTTGATCGTGCATTTATTAATTTAATGCCTCTATTTATGTGTGTTGGTTCAGTCAACGGGAGATCAAATTCATTCTGTGGGGAGCGTCGTTTCCTTCGCTCCAGCCCGCCATTTTCGTCGCTCCATCACCGCCCACCTTCAGGAGGAGCTCCGGCCTCCATTCTCTTGCAAATCTCTAGCCGGAGAATCCTCTTGGCCTCCTCCATTGTTCGCGCACCTCCAAAGCTCCATTTTGAAGGTTTTCTTGCTGCAAATATGAAGTTCTCCAGTGAGGTTGGAATCGAAGATGATTGACGGAGAAGACGGGCCAAATAAAAGAAAGTGACAACTCCTCTCTGTACCCCGGGCGGCAGTTGGAGCCTGAGCTCGGACAAGGATTGACAACCCTAGATTCCGGTCGTGAACCTCCAATGAGTCTCCGCCCCTTTGGTTGTAATCTCACCCCCTTCATATTGTAATACTATTTTCCTTTATCATTTGTGTGTATGAATAATGTGTACTTCACCTTGTTATGCTATTTAGTATATTTCATGTCTCTGTGAAGTTTTCTATGTGGTCTATGCAAGTGAGGAGCGCCCCATTCCACCATCCATTTACCCATCATGATCGTGTGCCGCACTAGCAATTGCTAGTTGCGTGCTTGTTGACGAGGTGCTTGCGACCCTCAAACCTTTCCGCAGTTACACTCACCTCATCTGCTTGCATACTCATCCATCTGCCTTGCGAAGCAGTGCATAGCGGCCTGCATAGTTTCCATCCACCCGGCGAAGCAGCGTATAGTGGCCTGCATAGGAGTAGTTTAATTCTTTTATTTTATTTTTCCACAATCCAAATCACCCCTTTTTCTGCAATACATTCGACCTAAAGGACTTCAATCTCAAGTTCTTCCTCGATAGATAACTTCAACTTACTGTGTTCCATTGAGATTCGATACTTGGGGATTCACTCCCACATTTTATATTACTTGAATGATCGGTACACTGCAGTTTTGTACCTCAGTCTTGCTACCACCTATAGCGGTGTGTGAGATTCGCGCATCAAGTTTTTTGCGTCGTTGCCGGGGAACACTGTCGTGTGAGTTTTTTGGAGAGAAAGGGGAGAGAAAGAAGCCCTTCCATCGTGTATAGTCATTTTTTTCTTGTTTGTTTGTTTTGTTTAAGATACTTTTATTGTTATTATGTCATCCTCTCCTGTTTTAAGGTTTTTGGCAAGTTTACTCCAAGGTGGTTTCAATAGTTTGTGTAAATTTCCTTGCAAGGAATTTCAGTTTTGTTATATCTGCTTTAATTGTTGAAAATGTCTTCATGGTATATTTCTCCTAACACTTACGACAAGATGGTCTATTATATAGACCAATTGAAGGAGTTAAATGCTAGGCAGTGTAGGAACTTTGTTTGCTTGTTGTGTCGAGGAGAGAGTCATAAATTGAAGGATTGTCCTAGTCTTTTCAATCCTGATCGTTGCTCCTTCACTCATGACTACATTGTCCCTATCGCTAATTCTTTACCCATGGAGGCAATCGTGCCCTCTACCCCCAAGATTATTTCGTGCATGGACTCCTCACTCCCTGTGTATGGATCCACCCCTAGTGATGACGATGACTCATTTGATAGCCAATAGGGAGAGGAATGGGAGCTCCTACATGCACCTGAGTGTGATAAGGAGAGTGCTTTCTCTAGTGGGGAGGTGCTTGCGGATCTTTTTATGGAGAAATCTGATTTTTCATTTTTCTGATCATGATATTATATGCATTTCTCTAGTTTCTTTGCATAATTTTTCTACATCTTTTTTTATGATCCTCTTAAAGTAATTGAGCGAGGTGATGACTTGGAGCCTGAGGTCGCACCTAGGTAGGATGAGGAGGATACTCTCTCTGATGAGGAGGTTTGCACTTCTTCATGGGATGAGGAGGTCCAAACCACCACTGAGGCCCTTGAGTTCTCAGGTCCCCCTTGCTATGATACTTCTGATTATGATGGTGATCAAGCTTGGGAACTTGCTGGGAGTCAGATCGGGACCACTCCTCCGCTTTCAGATTATTTACGTTATTCTCCTCCTTTATTTCTTGATCCCCATTCACCATCTGAGTCTGTGCAGGTTGAGTCTTCACAGGTGCATCAGGAAGACGTGGAGCAGTCTGCTCAGGTCAATGAAGAGTGCATCCTCTCATGCGAGGAGGTTGACCACTCCTCTTTTGGGAAAGCCTCATTTATTGCTTGCTCTTCCTTCTACCTCCCTGAGGATGACACATTGCTAGGAAATGACCTTTTTGGTGAGAAGAGTGAGGATTCCTCCTCTTTTTCCTTTATTCTCTTTCCTCTACCTGTGAAGAGCAGGTACTACTATTTAGGTAGAGGATTAACTATTCTATCACCGTTTCGGTACCCGCTACTGACACAGATATTAGATCAGTTACATGTGCACTTTTCTTTTCATACTCCCATTAGCTAGAACTTTTGCTTTCTGAATAAGTCGTGCTGGGGAGGACAATAAACCTCAGTAGTTATCTTCATTTTTCATGCATTTTCATCTTATCTAGTTTAGTTAATTGTTTTTTCAATTCAGCTTTTCTATTTTCCTGTTGCTTTTGCGGAGCTTACCCCTGCAGGTGTACATTTTTGGATGGCGGAAGTCGCGGCTTTGCCCTGGTTTTACACGCGTCTTCTGGTATGCTCACTTGCTGAGCATTGGGTACTCTTTTCCCCTAGCCCTCATTTAAATTTCATGTTGATATTTTATGCTAGTTTGTTTAGTTTAAGTCTGGGGGGGAGATATTTGTTGTACCCACTCACGTGCACTATTGCATAGCATGCTAGAAGTCTTTATTTTAATTATTTTGTAGTGTTCATGATGATTGCATACCACTACACCCACTTAAAAGCGCACTTACCCGCGAGCATGCTCCGAGTTTAATTCAATTTTACTGCTTAATTAGAAAATTGAGGTGCTGGTTTAGGATTGTGTAGCGGAGTAAGTTGTGACTCGTGCAGTGCTCCTAGTCGAGTGCTCCCATTTGTATAAAATTATGTGTAGAGTAGATTTCTCTTTGTACTTTTAGTTTATTTTATTTCTCTAAGTGCAATTGTTAATTACTCTACTCAAATTGGTGAATGCAGTGTGAATCAAATGGTAGCGTAGGGATGAGTGTAGATAATCGTTAGACTCATATTGTTTGAGTTCGGAGGAAGGATTGCCTCTCTCGGGAGCTAAGAACTTGCCCCAAGCTATTCTTGAAGCATGGGCATAGAATAGTTCATTTTTATGAGAGTGACGTAGGCATTCATTTTGGCCCGGTTGAGCCTGTCTTTCGCTCCTATCATCTTCCCTTGCTAGCCTCCTTGATCCTATCCATGTCACTTGATTCATCTCTACCTAGTTATCACCAAAGCCAAAATGCCGATCCTAGTCATGCACCTAAATACCAAGCGAGCGGATTTATATTTCTTATTTTAGGGGTGTGATATGGAAAATGTTGTGGTGGTGGTTGTGCTTTTATTGAAAATATGTTGAAAATGATTTGAAAAAAAAAATTGAGAAAGAGAAAAAGAAAATAATGATTAAAAAAGAAAATAAAATGTGAAAAAAGAGCTTATATGAAAATCTGTTTGAGATTTATGTTTGGATTAGGCGGGGCTCGCACCCATATTGTCAAGTTTAAGTCTGGTGGTGTGGTGCACTCGTGCACTTGGTGGTTGCTTGCTAGATTATTTTTATGATTAGCTCATTTAGGTTTGGTGCATTTAGCCTTTATGTTTACCTTTGTGTATCTCACCGTGACCCAAGCCCCATTCAAACCTAAAGTCCTACCGATTCATGCAGTGAACCGATCTAGTGTCGTGGAGAGAATGTGAACAGGCAAGCATATGGTCCCCGACACTAATGGATTTTAGTGGAGGTCATCCCGAATCCTAATCTTAGGCAATGCTCATCTCAGCGGTCCATCTATTTTCTCCTTACGCATGACTAGACGATTCACTGCATTTCCTATTTTGAGTAGAATAATAACTCTGTACCCTTTTTGAAATCTATAAACTATGTAGTATAATTAGAAATCTTTGTTGCTATATTTTTACGCATGTGAGTATATGACTTCTCATTTTACTCTGTGTCGCAATCTCCTAACCAGCTACTTTGTTTTTCCCCTTTGCTTGAATTGGTTTGCTCGGGATGCGCAAACGGTTAAGTCTGGGGGTGTGATGAGTCCCGATTATATAGAGTTTTTCGGACTCATCTGGGCCTGTTTTCTCACTCGTGCACTACCCTTTTAGTGGTAAATCGCTCATATTTATCTTTGTTAGGATTGTACACGTAGTGCACTGCTTTTGCCTATCGGGGTGTGCAATTGCGCATCCTGTGTTGGGGGTATGCCTTTGGGGGGGCTCCCCAAGCCTGTCTTGCTGTTATTATGGATGTTAGTCCTGTGGTTGGAGCTGTTTCTTGTGGTTGGAGCTGTAGTTTTGATTGTGTGCGGGTGGATTGTACCCATGAGCTGAGCATTGCAGTCTAGGTAAATCGCACGACCGTGCGATTATTGTTGACGCACGATCGAGGAGATCATGCAATTTACTCAGAGCTTCTTGTGATGATGTTCATCGTGCGTTTTCCTTAACGCACGATTGAATCCAATCGTGCATTAAGGAAAATGCACGACCTACCTGAAAGCAGGAAAAATCTGCAGCCTGTCTTACCCCGTGCATTTTTGGTCGCGCACCAGCATTCCGCTCGTGCGTGAACAAAAATGCACGACCTTCCTCTAGCTCTAGGCACTGTTTATCTCTATAAATCGCACGGCCCAAAACGCACGGTCGTGCGTTTTGATCGTGCACTTCTTAATTTAACGCCTTTATTTAAGTGAGCTGGTTCAGTCAATGGGAGATCGAATTCATTCTGAGGGGAGCGTCGTTTCCTTCGCTCCAGCCCGCCAATTTCATCGCTCCATCACCGCCCACATTTGGGAATAGCTCCAGCAGCCATTCTCTTGCAAATCTCTAGCCGAAGCATCCGCTTGGCCTCCTCCATTGTTTGTGCACCTCTAAAGCTCCATTTTGAAGGTTTTCTTGCTGCAAATATGAAGTTCTCTAGCGAGGTCGGAATCGAAGATGATTGATGGAGAAGACGGGCCAAATAGAAGGAAGTGACAACTCCTCTCCGTACCCCGGACGACAGTTGGAGCCCGAGCTCGAACAAGGATTGGAAACCCTAGATTCCGGCCGTGAACCTCCGATGAGTCTCCGCCCCTTTGGTTGTAATCTCACCCCCTTCATATTGTAGTACTATTTTCCTTTATCATTTGTGTGTATGAATAATGTGTACTGCACCTAGTTATGTTATTTAGTATATTTCATGTCTATGTGAAGTTTTCTATGTGGTCTATGCAAGTGAGGAGCCCCCCATTCCACCATCCATTTACCCATCACGATCGTGTGCCGCACTAGCAATTGCTAGTTGCGTGCTTGTTGACATGGTGCTTGCGACCCTCAAACCTTTGCGCAGTTACACTCACCTCATCTGCTTGCCTACTCGTCCATCCGCCTTGCGAAGCAGTGCATAGCGGCCTGAATAGTTTCCATCCACCCGGCGAAGCAGCGCATAGCGGCCTGCATAGGAGTAGTTTAATTCTTTTCTTTTATTTTTCCACAATCCAAATCACCCCTTTTTCCACAATCCATCTGACCTAAAGGACTTCAATCTCAAGTCCTTCCTCGATAGATAACTCCACCTTACTGTGCCTTTGAGATTCGATACTCGGGGATTCACTCTCACATTTTATATTACTTGAACGATCGGTACACTGCCGTTTCGTGCCGCAGTCTTGCTACCACCTATAGCGGTGTGTGAGATTCGCGCATCAGCCTTACAGCTCTGACTCAAAGAGTCCTAAAAAATGCTGTTTTACAAAGTAAAAGAGTACTCCACACAGATCTGAAGAGTCCTTCTGAAGTCTGATGAAGATGGCTTCTAGACTTGAAGAGAAGGCTTTAATGATATTGTTGATGCACACATACTTCTCTTCAGTCTTCTCTCTTCTTTCTGGAACACTACTTATCAGTCGATGGTGCTTGACTGAAACTTGGAGAACAGAAGACAAGATCGTATTTTTCACAAGAAAACTCTTCCTTCTTTCTTACAGTCGTTCTGTGTTCTTATGCTTAGTTCTGTATTTCTATGTGTGTGTTTTGTATCTTTTAGGGCATACATCTTGTCTTTTTATATGACAAGGCCCTCTAATGGTCTGTTCTGAGCACTCTTAATTATCAGAATCTCATTCCTTAACAACATTCGCTGAATGTTCCCTTTGATGACGGCATTAAATGCAGACAACGCATTTCGAAAAATCTCGGTCTGTCTCGACGATATGAGCAACATCTCGACAATAGAACTAGCTGTCTCAGTGATCCATTTGGGACTTAGACATTTCTTCAAGCCTTCTTGAAACTTCAGCTGAGAAGGATATCACGATGATATGGATTATCTCAGCTACACAAGCAGTCACGACGATATGAATTCTTCTCGTCGATATCGTCGAGATCATCTTGTCGACATGAGGTCTTCTCGCTGATATCGTCGAGATCATTCTGACTAATACTTCTGCTCCAAACTGTCTCCGCGATCTCTGGCTTAGTATTCAAGACGATACTGCTTCTTTATGATGATGTTTTCTTAGCCATATACTTTTCACTTAAGCTTTCTGAAGAGCTTCAGCTCAGTAGTCTGTTCAATGACACCCTTACATTCTCTGTGATAAGCCTTGATCCTTCACGAGTCTTCTCAATGATATTTTCATGTGATACTCGTTGTTACAACGATATCATCGTGTTATGCTTGTTGTCATGACGACACATTGACTTAGTTGTTCTTTCATGTTCTCACAACGATATCATCGTGTGTAATTTGTTGACACAACGATATCGTCGTGTTATCCATATTGTCATGACGATTAATGACTTATTCTTCCTGCTGTCTCCTGCGAGTAATCTCAGCCATATCGTCGTGTGTATCTTGTTGTCACGATGATATTTTCCTTTGATATTTTTTCTTGATCCTTATACATTATACTTAGTATGCATGATATTCTAACCTGCTCATGTCACATCAAATGCACATCAGATACAAATTATAATTATCATTGACTTGGGGACTTCTCCAAATCTGGAACATTGTGGGCAGTGTTCCCAACCATGTCGTTCAAGTACACTACAACAAACATGTCCAAGTAGGATGGAAGATTTGATTCATTAATGTGCAAAAGGTTGTGGGTGCGTTGGTTAGACCGAATTGCATTACCAACCACTCGAATGATCCATACCTTATTACACATGTAGTCTTTGGTTCATCTCCTTCAGTGATCCATAATTTCCATTTGCAGATCCATCTTTGTGTATATCCTTGCACTTCCAAGTCGATCAAATAAGTCAGCAATCAACGAAACGGGATACTTGTTCTTGATAGTTACCTTGTTCAGTGCTCGGTGATCAGTCCACAACCGCAAGGTTCCATAATTCTTCTTTTGAAAGAGTACCGGTGCGCCAAATGGTGCCTTTGACGGTCAGATCATCCCAGCTTCAAGCAGCTCCTGTAACGGCTTCCTCAACTCCTCGAGCTCGAGCGGAGCCATCTGATATGGGGCATTTTTCGGTGGCTTTGCTCCAATCTCCAACTCGATCTTATGGTCTACTTCCCTGCGGGGAGGCAACCTTTGGTATCTCCGCAGGCATAACGTGCTTGTTCTTCTCAAGGACTTTCGTAACAATTGGAGGCACCTCCTCGATCCTATCTGTTTTCTCCTTCAAAGTCGCTAAGAAAGTAGGCTCACCTTTCTTCATGCCCTTGGCTATTTGCATAGCCGATAATTGTTTTGCTCGATTGATTGGTGTCCCTTCCACTGTGGGGACCATGCACGTTGTACCTTTCTCCATGATGCACACTGAGCTACAAGTTGGCATGACAATTGCACTTACCGTGTAAACGAAGCCCATGCCCAACACCACCTTATGATCATCCATTGTTGCGACCGAGAAGTTCACATGTCCTCTCCATGTTCCCAGGCGAAGCTCCACGCCACGAGCCACTCCTGATATCGGCCTCGCCATCCCGTTCACGGTCTTGATCCATCCATCGCTCTTTGCCACTTGAAGGCCAAGCCTTCGAGCTTCTTCCCCCGTCACAAAGTTATGTGTTGCGCCCGTATCCACCAGTGTTTTGATAGACTTTTTGTTGATCATGGCCTCAACGTAAATCAACCCCTTGCTAGCTACATTCTTCGTCGGTTTCACATTCAAACCGTTTAGAAGTTGCAAAGAACATATTTGATTTGTGCCTTCTTCATTTTCGAATTCGCTTGCATCCTTTTCTTGTAATGATGCGAGTGAACCAAGATTCGGGCATTTGCTCATCATATGCGGTCCCTTGCATATGTAGCATCCTCCTTTTGGCGTAAATCTCTTAATTCCCCCATCCGTGTCCTTTTCATGGTTAGGGTTCCGATCTCCCCTAAGCGGTCTCCGCGACCCTAGCCCTTCTCCCCCACCTTTTGTGTGGTCATTCTTGTGGCCTTTCTTTGTAGCACTATTTGTGGGCCTTTGGAATTCTGTCATCGCTTCGGCCGCCACAATTGCTTCATCAAGCATCTTGGCATCCCTTTGATGTACTTCTTGCTTCACCCAATTCTGGAGACCATCTTTGAAGTTAAAAAGTTGATCGTCTTCGGACATACCTAGTACCATCAGCATCAAGGTTTGGAACTCTTTCACATATTCCATGATTAAACCCTTTGCTTAAGTTCCTTCAGTTTCTTCCTTGCCTCGTTCTCCACATTCTTGGGATAGAAGTGCCTCTTGAGTTCGATCTTGAATTCTTCCCAAGTGTGCAGGTTGCGTGTACCCCTTTTGATATCTGCAAGCTTTCGTTGCCACCAAAGAGATGCAATATCTGAAAGATAGTAGCTCGCAGTTTTTACCTTCAACGTCTTATCCGTAATATTGCATCCTTCGAAGTAGACCTCCATTTGATAAAGGAAGTGTTCAACTTCCTTGGCATCCCTATTCCCCTAGAATGGTTTTATCTTTGGCACATCGATCCTTAGGTTTTCCACAACCCCACCATTTCCTCCATTAGCAATGGTCCTCTTGTACAAGGCCAGTTCTTCCTTTAATTTGGTGATCCATTCCTCATTGTCATCCTCAACTTGATTGCACCTTTGAGTAAGCTCCGCATTTGCACTAAGGCTGGCTTGGACTTGGGCCTTCAACAAGTCCATCTCTCCGCAAGCTAGTAGCACTTGCTTGACGGCCTCTAGTTCTCCGCGAACATCTAAGTGGTCCTATTCCACCGTCGTCATGCTCTTGTCCCAATCCACCAACATGAGATCGAAATGTGCTTCCTCATGAGATTTGCTTTGGCTTCGCTTCTTCTTTTCAGCTTGTTGCACAACCTCCCTGACGCGATCCTCTATGCTTTAGTTGCCCATTTCACCGGCCATCTAATCTTCTTGTGCACCAACCACGAACTTGAATGAACCTAGCTCTGATATCAACTGTCACGGACTTGCCTCCTTACAAGCTCTCATGCGGCCTTAGCTCCTCCTTGCCACTCCGCGTAGCCAAGCTAATTCAGCCTCTCCAGCAAGAACTAGGTGGTGATGAAAAGAAGAATGGGAAAACAACTCAAGAGAAATCTCACAAGTGAAAGAACGCAAAGAACTCTATTGCTTGTCCAAAACTTGGATGATCAACAAATGAGGAGGCCTTCCCCTTTTATAAGCCTCAATGAGATTTCCCTCCAAAGTTCAGAAGATTCTAAACTCCTACTATTCAAGATTATTCTATACATCTCTAGTATGTACAAGATACATGAATATTCTAGAATTCTCTTCCATCTTCTTATGTACAAGACTCCGAATTTCTCTAGAATCTTCCTGGGCCTTAACGCCAAAATGCTGATCTGTGACATGTTGCTACATCGGAGGAGGATCAACCTCTATTTGAGTGAAGCCAGTGCATCACCCCACGAGTTCTTCGCTTGCACGAGGACAATGCAGCTCGCCCTCGACTAGAATAGCAAACTGGGTTGACGAGCCCATTTTGCGAGGAGGTGTTGAGCGTGCCTATCCAGAGGGGTTTTGAGCCCGTGCTCAGTTACTACATAGGGAAAGATGACCCCATCCAACACCTGCACTTGTTCGATGACGTCGTATCAATTTGAACTATGATTGATGCCTTTAAGTGTAGGTTCTTCACAATGAGCTTCAAGGGGAAGGCAAGGGACTAGTTTCATCAGTTTTTGGCAGGCTCCATCTACTGCTTCAAAGATCTGCTCTGAGGGCTGATATTGAATTTCGCAATGTCAAAGAAGATAAAGAAGGGGTCAAACGCTCATTTCATCCTCAAGTAGGAACCCAACGAGTTGTTGGGACACTGCATCGATCATTTCCAAATGGAGGTCCTGCAGATTCAGGAGGTGGATAGCTACACCCTTCAGCTGGTGCTCACATTCTGCTTTGAAAGTGCACAGTATGCCTCTGAGAGTCCTCTAGAGGGGGGTGAATAGAGATTTAAATTTATTTCTATCCTAACTGTGAAAATAATAAAATAAACAAAGGATTTATGCTCAACAAGATCACAGGTAGAATAATAATGGTGCAGGAAATAAAGTGCAGAATAAAAAGGACTTGGGACAGCACAGAAAAGCAATCCAGAAGACACCAAGATTTTTATAGAGGTTTCCCAAAATGTGGGTACTCCCCTCTTCTACCACCTAGTAGGGATGCACCACTGGGCCTGAGTCTTTTGGTAAGGAGAATCTTAGAACTACTGATCTTTTGACAAGGAGATCATGAACTACCAGATCTTTTGATAAGGAGATCTTGAACCACCAGATCTTTTGATAAGGAGATCTTGAACCACTGAATCCTTTGGTAGAGGGATTCTCAAAACTCTGTACAAGGGAATGAGAAGGAGAAAGAAAGAAGGGGGAGAAGAGGAAGAATTCTGTTTTTAGAATTCTTATGTAGGTTGTATGAAGAACAGCTTCTTGAATCTTTCACTGGATCTGCTCTTGATTAACTCCTGCTTATGATAGTGTTGTATTGCAGGAGCTATTGGTGTCAGATCCTTTCTGTTTCTTCTTTCTGATTGAACTCTTGGCTGCTATGAGATTGTGATGATGAGCATCCTTATTCTGTTGTGTTCTGAGAGAGAAGGAGAGCAGCAGTTCTTTCTTCTTTGAATGTGCTCTATTAGGGTTCCTGAGGAGGAAGAAGAAGAGAGCTCCAATGGAACAATGTGGTCGATTGTAATAAGTGCTCTGCCCTTCTCTTTATATTCTACTCTTTTATTGTGCCTCAGCAGATTTGAATTTCATTCTTTTTTTGGTAAGCTGAAAAAGTATTCTGCATATGACAAATTCTCTTTCTTTCCTTCTTCAATTCCCGACCCGTTCACCAACATTAAGCATATTTCCAAGAAAGCTTTTTGTCCTCTTTTAGTTCTTCATTCCATTTGAGGCAATTAAGGAGTCGTTGGGGAACGATCTTGAGAGAGGTGGGCCATGAGAGAGGGTCCAAAATGACAGCTGAAAAGGTTTCCCTTTTCAGACTGTATTCGACGTAGCGTCGAGTTCACTTCCTCTCTTATCGATGCACCTTCAAGTTCTTGTAGGAGCAGCTTTGAATTCATCCTTGCTCTGACTGAAATCTGTTAGTCGACGTTGCGTCGATACCCTATCGACGTAACCGTCGAGTTAACAGTATGGTTCTGAGCTTCATTATCTGCGTCGAGATGAAGTCGATGTTGTGTCGACTTTAGGTTGCTTCGACAGATACTTTCTTCTGCGCTGAGTTGAAGTAGAAGTTGCGTCAACTTTTCAAAGTACTTCGATAGGTCCATGATCTCTACGTTGATATCTATTTGACATAGCGTCGACTTGAATTACTTCGACATAAGTGTGAACCACTTGGACTTCTAGTCAGAGTAGCATTAACAATAACTTGACGTTGCGTCGAATTCTATTCGACGCAAGTGTTAACTTTGCCCAATTTTGCTTCTCTTGATTTGGTCTTGACACCCTAGGTTGAGTGTGACACCCTAAGACATCTAATGACCAGATTACCCTCACTATACAATGGGTAATTCAATCCTAAGAAATAAAATCACTTTTAGGTAATTTGTTAAGTTAAATCTAAGGGATTTTTCCCTACAATCTCCCCATATTTATCTTAACAAATTTTACAATTTGAATAAAGTGATTTTACACATTTCTTTGCATAAAATAAAAATACATACAGGACAGCATAGATATAAGAAAATAACATACTGTTTTTCACAGGCCATTTCATTCTATTTTCAAGAAATATGTAGATATCCACAGCTGTTTTTCAGGAACTATAATTCTTTACAGAGTACCTTACTGCTCCTTCTCAGGAGTTCTTCTCTTCCTTGAAAATACTTTTACCTTCCTAGGAGCAATGTACAGAGGCTCATCATCTTCTGTAGTAGCATCTTTGGGAAGCTCCCCCTGAGAGTTTGCATTTGCTTCAGCCTGCAGTGCAGCTTCCTGAGCAATCTGGGCAACCTCATCCAGAGTATCTTTCTGGGGCTCCCCCTGAATTATTGGAAGCTCCCCCTGATCTGCTGCATCTATTTTCTCCTCATTCACATCTGCAAGATACTAATTTACATCTTCCATCTCTTTGTCCATCGGCTTCCCCTGAGTATCTGGGAGCTCACCATGATCTGCTACTACTCTTTCTTCCTCATTCTGTTTTTCTGGTGCAGACTCCCCTTGATCTGCAGGCTTCCCCTGGTTCTATGAACCTTGGAAGGTGGTCACTTTGTCAAGAGCATGAGCATCACCTATACCCTGTTCACTCAAATCTAGAACATGTCTTTCTTCCTCCAATAAGTTCTCCCCCTTCTTAACCTTGCTGGCTAGAGAGGTTAAGAATTCCTTTGTAACCATGGAGAAAGATATAAAATCTTTTAGGCTCTGCAGAGTTCTTTTAAAAGTTAATAGCTCAGCCTCCATTTGTGAATATTTTCTATCAAAGCTTCTTGCCTGAGAGGCCACCTGGTATGCAAAGGTGGATGAAGCAAGAGCCACGGCTTTGGAGATGACCTGCTTAAGGTCAACTGGGGGAATATGAGATATAGAAGGGGAATGTGATGGAGAAAGGTCTTCTTGGATAGGGAGAGAGGATGATAAATATCAGGTGAGAAATGAATTGATGGTGGAGGAGGTGGAGCAAGTTGATAATCTGGAATGACAGTGGATGGTAGTTGATGGGATAATTGAGGAGATGGCTCAGGGGTTGAAGTGGATGGTAAGAAATGAGGGATCAACTGCTGTTGTTGTTGCTGTTGCTGAGAAGAATAGTGAGCTGGAACATCATCCAGATGAAGGTCTGGAACAGTGTCCAGAGGAGGGAAATTATCCCTTGGAGATGAAGAAGGGGCTTGACCATGTTTCAAGATTTGCCTGGTCCACTTTGAAAAGATTCCTATGTTGATTCTTTTCCCTGGTGGAATTGGCACTCCCTTTGACCTGCACACTGCTGGGTAGTGGTGGAGAAATACTTGGCTCATAATTCTCATATATGTATTTTCCTTATGAGAGTATTTGTGCCCAATCATTTTCAAGAGGCACCTTCCCCAATTTATCTTTTTCTTAAGAACCAGAACTCCCATTATTTGTAGCTGCTGCTTTGGTATAGCATCAGGAGCAGAGATTTTGCAAAGCATCACTTTTCCCACAACGTCAGCAAGAAAGTTGTATTCTTCTCTCAAATCAATCTTCTTGAGATTGATTGCTTTCTGCTTTCTGAACTGCATGATCTCAAGAGCTTTCTTGGTCTCTTCCTCTGTCAGCTCATCGTAGTCACTCCCAGTTGGAAGATCAAAAGTCTGACTTAGCAGCTCCTCTGTGATGAGAATGTTTGTCTCAGAAACTTTCTCATTAAGGGAGTCATCATCTTCTATCTGTACAGACTCCTTAAACTTTGTTAGTTATATATCAAGTTTCTTGCTCCTGGTGAATATCAGTTTGGTCAAGCCAGCACCCTGAACCAAGCCCAGGATGGCTTTGAAGTTGTCGGACGCTGCGCTGAAAGAGTCAATATCCACATCGAATCCAGAATTAATCTTAGGAGGGGCAATTGAGTGATGGTACCTGCAAAACACAAGAGAAAACGAGAGAGAGGGGCACGGGAGTGCTGGAGAACAAGAGAGCGAGGGAGAAAGAGGAGGAAAATTCGAAAGCGTAAATGTTTCGACGCAGTAATTGCTTAAAAGCAGATGAATCGCCGCAACTTTGGGTTTAGGTCGACGCACCGTCGATAGAACTTATTATTTGGCACGCAAAGTTGTGTCGAGATTGCCTTCTAGAAGCAATTCTGCGCGCGCTATTGTATCGATGTTGCGTTGATGGGTACTTTTTGTACTCATCTTTTAGTATAATTTTAATAGAGTTTTAAATTAAATTTATATAATCTATATGTATTTTCTTATTTAATCTGTTCTTTTTTAATTTCTTCAACTAATTTAAGCTTAGTTTATGTTTTGCAGGTTTTCTGGGCACTTTGAGTAAAAATGTCAAGTACACGCCCAAGGTCACGGGCATGACCAAGGGCGTGACAGCCAAAGATGTGTTCCAGACCTGTTACCGCCACCACGGGGGCGTTCTGTAAAGAATTCGCCAAGTACACGCCCCAGGTCACGGGCGTGACCAAGGGCGTGACCTAATGTCACGGCCGCGACCCACTGAGCTCGATGAACTGCGCCTGGCTGCTGCGTTCGACGAAAAGGCTGTGTTCGACGAAAACACTGAGGTCAACGAAATGGCTGCTGCGTTCGACGAAACGGCTGCGTTCGACGAAAACACTAAGGTCGACGAAATGGCTGCTGCGTTCGACGAAATGGGTCCTGCGTTCGACGAAAATGCTGCGTTCGACGAACACGCTAAGATCGACGAATTGGCTGAGATCGACGAATGATCAACAGCACTCTTTCCCGCCGAAGTTTCCCGCAAAAGCCAGATTTTAAGATTACACGCCCCAGGTCACGGGCGTGACCTAGGGCGTGACGTGCCCGAATCACCTGCATTAATGACAGTCGGCATCCTTTCAGCACCCAGAAGATCGCGCGCCTTACACGCCCTTGGTCACGGGCGTGACCAAGGGCGTGTAACCCAGAATCTCTGCCTATTTAAAGGCAGCTTCACCAGGAATTTGGGAGGAAGCTGGGAGATGAATTTTTAGGTTTAGACTCTTCTTTTCATGTTTTATTTTCATGTTTTAGTAGTTCTTATGCTCCTCCTTTATTTCTTGCAAATGTACTTTCAATTCAATAGTTGTAATTTCTTGTCATTTAATAAAATAGTTATTTTGTTTTCTCATTCTCTTCTTTCTCCTTCATGAACCTTTTTTATTTCTTTTAATACCAACCCAAAGTTTTAATTGATAAGATAATATAGATTTTCTTGAAGTAAGAGTACTCAATCGCCCCGAGTCTAATACGACCTTGTTTTAATAACCTATACTACATTCGATACTGTACACTTACCGTTGTCGTTTGCGGATAAAGTTTTGCTCGCATCAAGTTTTTGGCGCCGTTGCCGAGGACACGGTTGATATTTCGAAAAAAAGAAATATTTATTAATTTTATCGTTCTCTTTCTTCTCCCCCTTCTCTTTAAATTTTTTTTTTTTTTAATCTTAAAAAGCGTAATCTAAATTCTCGGAAAGGACGCTTTGGGCTTGAATTCCCGTCATAGCCTCTAGTACCTTGCGAGCCCTTCACCGGGTTGACCTTGGGAAGTCCGGGACTAATTTAACCCGCTTTTTGAAAAAAAATTATATATAATAAAAATATTTTTAAAATTCCATTCATTTGAGTAAAGGTTGTTTCCTTTTTATTTTTTATTATGCAATCACTTGAATTGGCCATAAAAGTTGTCGAGCTTCAAAGCCAAGTATATCTTTTGGAAGCGGCACAAAAACACCAAAATTGATGTTATTATTGTAATGCGCTTCATCAAAGTGAGGAATGTTATTTACATTCATATGCTCAAAATAATTATTATGAAAATAATTATCCTCAATATTATGCAAATAATTTTGATAATAATTACGATCATAATTTTTCATCTTTTAATGAAAATAATTTTTCAAACTTTGATAAAAATAACTTTTCTAATTATAATGAGAACAAAATTTTGGCATTTAATAATTGTTCTTCTAGCTCCGAAGTTGATTATTCTTGGTGGCAAGCTCACCAGGATAATTTTCGGAGCGACGAAGATAAATCTTTAGACACAAATTTTTGTTTTTCTTCTTATACACCGCAATTTTCGTTCTCTAATTTTGGGGAAATTCCGCCAATTCAAATAGATACTGCCCCCCCCCCCCAATTTAGAGGAAAATATTTTTTCTAATTTTCACGAGAATAATTTTTCGGCTTCTAATAATTTTTCATCTAGCCCCGAAGTAGATTATTCTTGGTGGCAAGGTCACCCGGATAGCTCTCGGAGCGATGATGATAAATCATTCGATCCGAATTCTTGTTCAACTTCTTTTGCGTCGCAATATTCGTACTCTAATTTTGGGGAATGTCCGCTTTTTCAGTTTGATACTCCACCCCAGAATTTAGATGAGAATTTTCTTTCTTCTAGTGTTTTTTCCTCGTCTTTGGAAAATTTAGTTATGGAGGAACATGATTGCTCATGTACTCCCATAGTTTCTTTTCCCAAATATGAAGAAAAATTCTCTTACCAAGAAATTCTTAATGTTTTGGGCACCCCGGATGAAATAGAAGAAGAACAAGCTTCTTCCCCCACTTCACCCGGATCTTCTTTTCTTTATCAAGAATTTTCGCAAATCTCTTCTATTTTAATTCAACCGGAAATTCATGAAATATTAGTGTCCGAAAATCTTATTCCGCTTGGTAATGCACTAGATTTTCCTAATGAAAATTTTATTTTAAAAAGGGAACAACCGGAGCTTAATTTTATATTTTCGCAAGCGCCTCCTCCTTGCGAAAAATTATTTGAATCGTTTATTTGTGATTCTTTATACACTAACAATTTTCAAGTTGAAGATGAGTCGTTGCTACCCCAATTAATCGACGATCCATATGTCGCTCATCTGTATAAATCCAAATCACCTCAGGTATGTATAGGTGATTTGGATTTGCAAATGCAAGATCAAAGACAAACGAAGAATCACATGTTAAGCGGAGGAGTAGTCGTGCGACTGACGTCGGCACATTCACCTACGCGTGAATTGGGGGAGTTGTCTGTCCACTTCTCTTTTTATTTTCCTTTTTCCTAGCACTAACCGTCTAGCTTAAAGAAGGGAAAAAGAAAGCGCTCTTGGGAGGCACCCCTTGCTTATCTTTAATTTTATGTATTTTTTAAAAGTTTATTTTTCAAGTGTTCTTCATACTTAGTTTTAAACATTGTGGACAATGTTTAATTTTAAGTATGGGGGTGTAGCTTAGCATTCATAGTTTTTTTTATTTGAAAATGAAAAAAAAATTATAAAAATTTATAAAAATCTAATTTCTTGGAAAGGGCGCTTTGGGCTTGAACTCCCATCACAGCTCCTAGTACCTTGTGAACCCTTCACCGGGTAGCCCTCGGGAAGTCCAAGAAATATTATATAAAAAAATTAATAATAATAAATATGCCTAGCCTTGTTGTTTTTATTGTTCTAGAAATTTAGTTTGAGGTTTGATTATAAGTATTCTTTCTTTTTTAATTTAGCTAATATTTTGTTTTATCAGAATTTGCTAAATTTAAATTTGAGGTAATTTGGTTTTAAGAAACATTTTATGATTTTAATTTGATTAGAGAATCTATTTAGCACTACTTCTCCTTTTAATTTTAAATAGCTTCACTTCGTGGTAAATTGGCTAAACACCTCTAGATTCCTATTATATTCTCTTTTAACTTTAAGATCTTAGGAAATTTCGTTCCACCAAAAATTTGCTCTCAAAATAGTTTAATTTATAAACTAGAAGTATTTCGTTACCCTTACCCTTTGTTGGCAAAAAAAAGTAGAAAAAAGATCATATGTCATGGGAATAAGAGGATAAAATTCATTATTTCCTAAACATATGCACCCAAAACCATTTAAAAGATTATATGTCATGATGTAAGAGGATAAAATTCATTACATCTAAACATATACATTTTGGGTTTTTAATTGAAGAGATTTTTTTTAAAAGATTATATGGCATGGAAAATAAGAGGATAAAATTCATTATTTTCCTAAACATATACAATTTCCTATTCAAATAAGGTAAGAGGATAAAATTCATCACCTCTATTCAAAAACTCTTCATTTTTCCATTTCGTTCAAACCCATCCCTAGCCAATTTCATTGTTTCTAGTCCTAAACTAAATTATTAAGAGAGCAATATTTTGGTAGGTGTCTTTTCCTTAAGTTTCTTTTATGTTAGAGTGTCTATAATTTCAATCTAATTTTGTTTGAAAATTTCTATAATTTCGATTGCTAAATAGTTATCTTGAGAAGTAGTTAGCTAAACAAATTTCTCTTTTTAAATTATCAACATAACTTATGACTTAATTCTTGAATTCCTAAAAATTTGCTTTTGACTAATTCTTGGTTTAATAAAATTTTAGTTAATTAGAAATAATATCGATGTCTTGTAATTCTTGCCTCACTCTTTTGCTCTGGAATAGCAAAAGCTCAAGTATGGGGGTGTTTGATGGGTACTTTTTGTACTCATCTTTTAGTATAATTTTAATAGAGTTTTAAATTGAATTTATATAATCTATATGTATTTTCTTATTTAATCTGTTCCTTTTTAATTTCTTCAACTAATTTAAGCTTAGTTTATGTTTTGCAGGTTTTCTGGGCACTTTGAAAAAAAATGTCAAGTACACGCCCAAGGTCACGGGCGTGACCAAGGGCGTGACAGCCAAAAATGTGTTACAGACCTGTTTCCGCCACCACGGGGGCGTTCCGTGAAGAATTCACCAAGTACACGCCCCAGGTCACAGGCGTGACCAAGGGCGTGACCTAATGTCACGGTCGCGACCCGCTGAGCTTGACGAACTGCGCCTAGCTGCTGCGTTCGACGAAAAGGCTGTGTTTGATGAAAACACTGAGGTCGACAAAATGGCTGTTGCGTTCGACGAAACGGCTGCGTTCGACGAAAACACTGAGGCCGATGAAATGGCTGCTGCGTTCGACGAAATGGCTCCTGCGTTCGACGAAAATATTGCGTTCGATGAACACGCTGAGATCGATGAATTGGCTGAGATCGACGAATGTTCAACAGCACTCTTTCCCGCCGAAGTTTCCCGCCAAAAGCCAGATTTTAAGATTACACACCCCAGGTCACGGGCGTGACCTAGGGCGTGACGCGCCCGAATCGCCTGCATTAATGATAGTCGGCGTCCTTTACACACCCAGAAGATCGCGCGCCTTACACGCCCTTGGTCACGGGCGTGACCAAGGGCGTGTAACCCAGAATCTCTGCCTATTTAAAGCCAGCTTCACCAGGAATTTGGGAGGAAGCTGGGAGACGAATTTTTAGGTTTAGACTCTTCTTTTCATGTTTTATTTTCGTGTTTTAGTAGTTCTTATGCTCCTCCTTTATTTCTTGCAAATGTACTTTCAATTCAATAGTTGTAATTTCTTGTCATTTAATAAAATAGTTATTTTGTTTTCTCATTCTCTTCTTTCTCCTTCATGAACCTTTTTTATTTCTTTTAATACCAACTCCAAAGTTTTAATTGATAAGATAATAGAGATTTTCTTGAAGTAAGAGTACTCAATCGCCCCGAGTCTAATACGACCTTGTTTTAATAACCTATACTACATTCGATACGGTACACTTGCCATTGTCATTTGCGGATATAGTTTTGCTCGCATCATGCGTCAACTAGTACTCGACGTAACTTCGAGACTGTTCAGTAGACCTTAAGTCGACGTAGTCCTGTCGACATTACGTCGATCTTCAATCGACGTAACTTTGAATTTATCCAGCGTTCAATAAGTCGACGTATACGTCAATATGAACTTGACGCTGCGTCGAATATTATTCGAATTGTTCACTCTGAGTGCTTCTTGACGCTGGCGTTGAGTAGAAGTCGATGGTACGTCAACTTCTATTCGACGCACCTCTTAATGAACAGATCTATTTCTTTAGAAAATTCTTGTTGTTTTTACCAGCAATTATATATGTTGAAAATAGATTATTATATAATTTTAATAACCGTTAGGGAGGATGCAAGGCAAAGATTACTCCCTTGAATAAGTCTTGTTCCTTAATAAAAACCTACATCTTTCTTCCCACTCCATTTTCTCCTGAGTGAGACCCTACCTAACCCTACACAGGTAATTCAAACATTAGAAGGGACCCAGGTTACCTTGGGCCCTTTGTTTTTACCATTGTAGGGTTCAATGAAAGAATAGAAGGGTCTTTCATGATACCCATTGGGATGATAAGGAATGGATTTCCCAAACCTATTATCTTGATACTTGAAATGAGAATAAAATGTATCTACACAAAGAAGATCAGCAGAATGTTTTATTATTCTAGGTTTTTCTTTAGCCTTTTGGTTGTGGTTATTTGACCTCTCTACATTGTTCTTACCTAGGGGTCTTTCCTTCCTGTTTAGATTTACTTAATTAGGTTTATCTATCCTATTTGGGTAACTACTGTCCTAATCCTTAGAAGATACATTCTTCTCACTTGATTTGTACTCACTAGGTCTAACAAAGGATGCTAGATTTTTCTAGGCTGGTTTCCAAGGTGCTTCTGTGCTAGTGGAGAGCTCTGCTCTTAACCCTAGGTGATTAAATCTCATAGAGAGATTTTCAGTAATGTCTTTGAGCTTCTGACTCCTCCCATTGAGTGAGTCCTCAAAGGCCTTTGCCTTTGTTAGCTCTTCTTTTAAGTTTATGTTTTCTTCTCTAAGTTTAATTCTATCTCTTTATTATTAATTTCATTTGTTAGGTTTTGATTTATTTGGTGCATTTCCTCTTTCTTAAGGTTTTCTAATTCAGATCTAGCTATGTCTAATTCTTTTTCTAACCTAAGATGATCAATGTATAAATCTTTAAAACAAGTTTTAAAATCTTCTAAACTAAAATCAAATTCATCAAAAATAGATACCTGATCATCTTCATCATATGATGACATCCCTAGTTCCATCATGCAGGCTGCTTCTGTTGCTGCTTCATCATCACTTTCAGCTTATGAGGAGCTTAATTCTGCTTCAGAATCACTCCAGGTTTCAGCAATGAAACCCTTGGCTTTCTTCTTGTCCTTTCCTCTGGAGGAATCTTCTGCTTCTCCTCCTCTTTATTGCTGCTTCTTTCCCTTTTCTCTTGTGGACACTTAGAAGCAATGTGCCCTGATTTGTTGCAGGTATAGCAGATAACCTCCTTCTTTGGAGTTTTATCATACCTGAGTCTTGAATCTCTTTCTCTTCTCCTTGTGTCTTCAGTCTTGACCCATTTCATAAATATCCTTGCCAGTAGACTGAACATTTCATCTTCAGGAGTAGAGGGCTCTCCTTCAGTAGCTTTCAGAACTAGGCTCCTTTGGATAGGAGCTGGAGTAGTCTCCCTTTCTTCTGACTCAGCCCTGTTCTTCAGTAACATCTCATAAGACTTAAGCCTTCCTAGCAAAGCTTCTGTTGAGATCTCTCTGTGGCACCTGGACTCTCTGATTGCCCAGATTCTGGAATCCCATGAGCTAGGTAAGCACATGAGGATTTTATCATTAATTCCAGTCAAGGATATATCCTTGTCTAAGCCTCTGATCTCATTAATGATAATGTTGAATCTGTCATACATATCAGCAATAGATTCTTCAGCTTTCTTTTGAAAGTTCTCATACTGGGATATGAGAAGGGACTTTCTGTCCTTTCTTTCATCAGCACTTCCTTCCACCATTGTGGTGTGTAAGTCCCAGATTTCTTTTGCTGATTGGCATTCAGAAACCTTCTGGAAAATGTCATCTGACATTGTTGATACCAGAATATTCATGGCATTGGCATCACATGCCTTGACCTTCTTCTCAGCCTCTGTTCATTCCTTTCTTGGGACAGCCTCAGTTGTTGAGGATTCTCCTGCCTTTTGTCTGACTGGAGCTGGAGGACCTATGAGAAGAACATTATAGATGTCTTCATCAATGGAGTTCATATAAAGTCTTATTTTGGCCTTCCAGAGTGTGAACTTATTTAAGTTACACACTGGGGGTCTTATGGAAACATAATCCTTAGTACTCATTTTCCTTATAAAATATATTTGTAATAAAGATGTAAAAGTAGGAGATCTTTTTGATCAAGGTGTTATCCTTTAATGATCAACCTCCCTCTGATACAAAATGAAGGTGCACGGCGTGTCTCTGAGAGTCCTCTAGAGGGGGGTGAATAGAGATTTAAATTTATTTCTATCCTAACTGTGAAAATAATAAAATAAACTAAGGATTTATGCTCAACAAGATCACAGGCAGAATAATAATGGTGCAGGAAATAAAGTGCAAAATAAAAAGGACTTGGGACAGCACAGAAAAGCAATCCAGAAGATACCAAGATTTTTATAGAGGTTCCCCAAAATATGGGTACTCCCCTCTTCTACCACCTGGTAGGGATGCACCATTGTGCTTGAGTCTTTTGGTAAGGAGACTCTTAGAACCACTGATCTTTTGTCAAGGAGATCATGAACCACCAGATCTTTTGATAAGGAGATCTTGAACCACCAGATTTTTTGATAAGGAGATCTTGAACCACTGAATCCTTTGGAAGAGGGATTCTCAAAACTCTGTACAAGGGAATAAGAATGAGAAAGAAAGAAGGGGGAGAAGAGGAAGAATTCTGTTTTCAGAATTCTTATGTAGGATGTATGAAGAACAGCTTCTTGAATCTTTCACTGGATCTACTCAAGATTAACTCCTGCTTATGATAGTGTTGTATTGCAGGAGCTATTGGTGTCAGATTCTTTCTGTTTCTTCTTTCTGATTGAACTCTTGGCTGCTATGAGATTGCGATGATGAGCAGCCTTGTTCTATTCTGTTCTGAGAGAGAAGGAGAAGCAGCAGTTCTTTCTTCTTTGTTTGTGCTCTATTAGGGTTCCTGAGGAGGAAGAAGAAGAAGAGAGCCCCAATGGAACAGTGTGGACGATTGTAATAAGTGCTTTGCCCTTCTCTTTCTATTCTACTCTTTTATTGTGCCTCAGCAGATTTGAATTTCATTCCCTTTTTGGTAAGCTGAAAAGGTATTCTGTATAAGACAAATTCTCTTTCTTTCCTTCTATAATTCCCGACCCGTTCACCAACATTAAGCATATTTCCAAGAAAGCTTTTTGTCCTCTTTTAGTTCTTCATTCCATTTGAGGCAATTAAGGAGCTGTTGGGGAACGGTCTTGAGAGAGGTGGGCCATGAGAGAGGGTCCAAAATGACAGAACCTTTTCAGACTGTATTCGACGTAAGGTCGAGTTCACTTCCTCTCTTATCGACTCACCTTCATGTTCTTGTAGGAGCAGCTTCGAATTCATCCTTGCTCTGACTGAACTCTGCTAGTCAACGTTGCGTCGATACCCTATCTACGTAACTGTTGAGTTAAAGGTATGGCACTGAGCTTCATTATCTGCGTCGAGATGAAGTCGACGTTGCGTCGACTTTAGGTTGCTTCGATAGATACTTCCTTCTGCGCTGAGTTGAAGTAGAAGTTGCGTCGACTTCTCAAAGTACTTCGATAGGTCCATGATCTCTACGTCGATATCTATTCGACGTAGCGTCGACTTGAATTACTTCGACAGAAGGGTGAACCACTTGGACTTCTAGTCAGAGTAGCATTGACAATAACTTGACGTTGCGTCGAATTCTATTTGACGCAAGTGTAAACTTTGCCCAATTTTGCTTCTCTTGATTTGGTCTTGACACCCTAGGTTGAGTGTGACACCCTAAGACATATAATGACCAGATTACCCTCACTATACAATGGCTAATTCAATCCTAAGAAATAAAATCACTTTTAGGTAATTTGTTAAGTTAAATCTAAGGGGATTTTCCCAACAGGCATACAAAAAGGGTTGTTCAAAATGAAGGTGGACAATGATCCCCCCATCTCATTTGAAGACATGATTGATCGCGCAGGGCAGTTCATCCAGGCGAAAGCCAACAACAAAAATTTCTTAGCCTTGCTTATGAGGTTAACGAAGTCAGATGAGTTGAGAACCTCTAGAGGAGGCAGGAAATAGGAAGAGGCAAGCAGGCAGGACAGAGATTTCAGGAGGCCAGGATCTATTCCGGAGTGTAGGGAACCTGAGAGGAGGTTCCAAGCCCTGATTAATATACACTATTGGAGGCCAGTAGAAGGATGAGCTCGTCTATTCGTACCCAGTACATGCCATTTTCCCGAGCGTTATGCCCATTTTGATGCACCAGGAAGACATCAGGAGGTCATGATACATGTCAAATCCCCCTCGGGAAGCGATGGCGATCAATTTACATGCCCGCAATCATAGGATGAGAGCTCTGGTTCAAGATCAGTAAGGAGGGAACACAACTCTCTATTGTGATTTCCATTAGGTGTCAGGACATGCCACTTCGGCATGCACAAATTTCTTGGAAGTGAGGAGGATGGCAGCGGGAGCAGGGAGAGCCCCATAAACAGGTCGTGGAGATCATAACAGGAAGCAGCGGTTGGGGAAATCCGGGCCCAGACTCCCCACTTAGGGAAGATGTGAGGAGAGAGTCGATGTGGGGGCTCGGGGAGGCATCGACTCCATCCATGGAGGCATATGTACATGTGGAGGCCTCGACATCTCAAATCCCTCCCTCAATTGGGGAGATCACATTTTCGGCGTAGAATATGCCAGAGAATGGGGACCCATTCCACGACGCACTCATCGTCCAGGTGGCGATCAAGAACTTTACGGTTTCTCAGATCTTGGTTGACATTGGAAGTTCAGTCAATGTCGTCTTCAAGAAGTCCTTTGACGCAATGACAGTGGAAGCTAAGAGGTGACGACCTCTGATGGCCCATTCTTCAGATTCTTAGGGGAGAGGAAGGAAGTAGAGGGAGGAGTGGACTTGTTGGTGACCCTTGGAGGCACCTCGAAGAACTGTAAGTTCATCATTGTGGATGCATCGAGCAGCTACAATGCGTTCTTTGGGAGGCCACTTGTCAGTACTTTCCAATTTGTGCTCTCCTCGTTCAATCAATGCCTGAAATATAATCAGGGAAGGGTGCAGATCCGGATCAGGATCGATCCGAAAGTATGTAGGGAGGGATACATACATGCTTTCAACACCATATGCTGGAAAGAGGACGCAGAGGAGGTTGATAAGGTGCTGGAATGGATATCACACCTAGAAGTGGCTGAGGAAGTGCAGGAGGTCAAAGTTGTTACTGTTGGAGGGAGTACTGGAAGCATGATGATCAGCAGAGAGTTGATGGAGAAGGACAAGCAGAGGATCATTGTGTGTTTATAGGAGAACATCGATGTCTTCTCCTGGAGCACCATGGATATGCATGACATTAATGTCGACATGGCGTTTCATCGCCTCAGTCAAGATCTAAAGGTTTTCCCAATCTGACAAAAGAAGAGGTCAACCGCCACCTCTTTGGTCAAGCCCATTCATGAAGAGGTGCAGAATCTGTTAGAGGTAGGGTTTGTGTTGGAACCTTAGTTTTGATTTGAGTTAGGATCCACCTTTAATGTCTAAGTTTATATCATAATATATCTTATAACTTAGAACAAATATCATTAAGAAAGAAAGCTAAAAATGCATATATTTAATAGGCTGAAAAATAAGAGAGAAATTAATATTATACATATTCTCTGCGAATGTCGAATGACGCTCTGCGAATGTCGAACGGTGCTCTAACAATTATATTATAACAGCGGTCGACGAACAGCAATATAACAGCGGTCGACGAACAGAATTCTCAGATCAGCGGTCGACGAAAAGAGGAGATCGACGAACCTTCAGTGAGGCGCTCGACGAATATTCAGCAGAAGTTCAGAACAGTAAATTTAATGATCCGGTCGACGAATTAAATGATGAGATCAACGAACGTGAACCTCAGCTCGACGAAATTTATGCAGTATTATATTTCTTATTCTAATATGCTGTCAGACTTTATTAAAGCAATATTTATTATTTCTATTTATTATTTCAATAAATATATATTGTTGATCTGACATTACAACGTGCAAGCATTAAATGATATAGTCGTTGACAGCAAAGCATTAATTACTGTAGACGTTGCAGCAAGCTAAACACAGCAAGTTATCTGCTCGAGGATCTGGGAAATGAAAGAGATAATATTTCCTTCCACTTCTGTCGGCAAGGATTCAAATCTGCCGAACTACTCTACAGATTAAATATATAGAGCAGAGAAGAAAAAAGATGATGAACAGCTAACAACAGATTATATAGATCATAATGTTGTACGGATTTTAAATAGAATATATTACAACTGTTGTACAGAAAAGAGAGAAGAAGAAGAGAAAAAGAACACAGCAAAAACAGAGGACAACTCTATTACTTTATCTTGTTCTGTTTTTGCTAATTCTTCTCTTGCAGATCATATACATACTGAGACACCAAACCAATATTACTTGCTCAGGATCAAAACTGCAAGAAGAAGAAAAAGAAGATTTGCAATCTAGAGAAGAAGCCTCCATCCAAAGCTGTCATCTATTCTAAATCAGACAGGGGGAGCTTTCTTCAACAACATCTTCAGGATCCAAACTGAACATCTCATCAGGATCATCAAGTCTTCTGAGCAAAAGAGAAGAACACTATAAACTTTCTGTTTTCTTTATTTCTCCTTCCCACCTTGTAAAGGGTTAAAACTCCCTTCAAAAGTTTACTGCCGGTGACAGGACACCTTAGCAAAAACCTGCAGCTTGGTTTATAAGCACCTTATAAAAAGCTTATAGGTGAATTGGGCACCTGATCAAAACTCTCATTGGTGTGTGGGCACCTTATCAAAAACACCTTGGTGTGAGAGCACCTTATCAACAACCTCCAGTGGATTCCTACCAGTGGGTAGAAGAGTAGATGTACCCAATTGAGGGGAACAACTATATTTCTTTGTGTCATCTAGATAGCTTGGTTTGCTTGTTGTTTTATTTCTTATTATTGCTGTGATATTTATGCACTCTCACTGTTTGTTTTAATTACTCATACATCAATCAGCAAACTCATATATATTTATATATAACATTTATTTTGAAGTAAATCCTTAATCAAGATCTTTTAATAAGATAAATAAGAACTAAAACTCTCCTTTCAATTGGTATCAAAGGAGGTTGATTTTATCAATCACCCTCATCAGAGCATATCAATTGTCCCTTTCAATTTGTATCAGAGCAAGTTGATTTTTCACACAGGCTAACACCTAAAATCACAAAGATCACTTAGTTCTTATTTTGTTTTTAAAAGTTTTTTTTCCAAATGACACATTCAGATTTTTCATTTTCTGATCCACCTTTATGTATTTTGGATAGATTTGAGTTATGGCAAGTTAGAATTAAGTTATATATGAATGCCATTGATGAAAATATTTATAATTCCATTTTGACAGGATTTTCATCTTCAATCCCTTCATCTGATGATCAAGAAAAGATGAAATGTGATGATGCCAAGGCCATGGAGATATTGGCTAAATCAATGTCCAAAGACATTTTTCTAAAAGTGGCGGATTGCACTTCAGAAAAAGGCATCTGGAACTCCCTCTCAAGGATGGTAAATGAACCATCTTCTTCCTCTTCCACTAACATTATTTTTGCTGCAGAACCATCAGTTACTCTAACTGAAGAAGAAGAAAAGGAAGAACAAAAATCCAAAGCTTTTTGCATGATGGCAATTTATGGCTCAAACTACATATCAGAATCTGAACCAGAAAAGGTAGTAGAGGTAACTTCAAACTTTATTTCTACCTCTGATCTTTCTAAATCTGTTTTCAAATCATCATCAGGTATAAAATCCGAAAATCACCAATCAGATCTTAAGTTAACACATACAGGTTTAATAAATTCTGAAAACAACATTAGAAAAGAGTTAACAAAAATAATTAATTTAACTCCTTTCAAAATTTTTGTAGAACAAACTATCTGGTTAAAAAATAAGATATTTAAAGTTGATAAGTTCAAACAGAATTTTAAAGAAAAAGAAATTATGTATGTTCAGCAAAATAAATTTTTTTCATATTTGTATTTTAATGAAATAAAAAGACCAACATACCCATCTATAAGGCAATTTTTTAAACTGATTAATATTTTTACTCAAATTTTAGTTAAACAGCAGTTTTAATGATTCTTTGAAATTTTTCTATTTTAAAAGCAATGTCAGATAACTTCACTCTCTTACAGATTTTTTTCTCCAAAATCAGTTTGAGCATTCTACTCAAGTAGCATAGATCAGAAATGATCAGAGGTCTGAGTGTGAGTCTCTTCTGATTAAGGGGATTCTATAGAAAGAAGCTATCAGACTTTGTCTTTTTTATTTTAAAATTCTTAGAATCCAATAAACAGCCAGCAATTCATTTCATATTAAAATTCCTATTTTAAATCAAAATTTAGGAAAATCAGAATTGCCCAAATAGTTTTTTAATGAAGAAGAAATTATGATAAAATGATCTCTAACCCTTAAGCTTTAAAGACTTTTTATGATTAGGAATCCTAAACCAAATAGGGGGAGATTGTTAGAACCTAGTCTTAATTTGGATTAGGATCCCAACTCAAATAGGGGGAGATTGTTGGAACTTTAGTTTTGATTTGAGTTAGGATCCACCTTTAGTGTCTAAGTTTATATCATAATATATCTTATAACTTAGAACAAATATCATTAAGAAAGAAAGCTAAAAATACATATATTTAATAGGCTGAAAAATAAGAGAGAAATTAATATTATACATATTCTCTGAGAATGTCGAACGGCGCTCTGCGAATGTCGAACGGCGCTCTAAGAATTATATTATAACAGCGGTCGACGAACAACAATATAACAGCGGTCGACGAATAGAATTCTCAGATCAGCGATCGACGAAAAGAGGACATCGACGAACCTTCAGTGAGGCGCTCGATGAATATTCAGCAGAAGTTCAGAACAATAAATTTAATGATCCGGTCGACGAATCAAATGATGAGCTCAACGAACGTGAACCTCGGCTCGACGAAATTTATGCAGTATTATATTTCTTATTCTAATATGCTGTCAGACTTTATTAAAGCAATATTTATTATTTCAATTTATTATTTCTATATATATTGTTGATCTGACATTACACCATGCAAGCATTAAATGATATAGTCGTTGACAGCAAAGCATTAATTACTGTAGTCATTGCAGCAAGCTAAACACGGCAAGTTATCTGCTCGAGGATCTGGGAAATGAAAGAGATAATATTTCCTTCCTCTTCTGTCCGCAAGGATTCAAATCTGCAGAACTGCTCTACAGATTAAATATACAGAGCAGACAAGAAAGAAGATGATGAACAGCTAACAGCAGATTATATAGATCATATTGATGTACAGATTTTAGATAGAATACATTACAACTGCTGCACATAAAAGGGAGAAGAAGAAGAAGAAGTGAAAAAGAAGAACACAGCAAAAACAGAGGACAACTCTATTACTTTATCGTGTTCTGTTTTTGCTAACTCTTCTCTTGCAAATCATATACATCCTGAGACACCAAACCAATATTACTTGCTCAGGATCAAAATTGCAAGAAGAAGAAAAAGAAGATTTGCAATCTAGAGAAGAAGCCTCCATCCAAAGATGTCATCTATTCTAAATCAGACAGGGGGGGCTTTCTTCAACAACATCTTCAAGATCCAAACTGAACATCTCATGAGGATCATCAAGAGTCTTCTCAGCAAAAGAGAAGAACACTATAAACTTTCTGTTTTCTTTATTTCTCCTTCCCACCTTGTAAAAGGTTAAAACTCCCTTCAAAAGTTTACTCCCGGTGACAGGCCACCTTAGCAAAAAACTGCAGCTTGGTTTATAAGCACCTTATCAAAATCTTATAGGTGAATTGGACACCTGATCAAAACTCTCATTGGTGTGTGGGCACCTTATCAAAAACACCTTGGTGTGAGGGCACCTTATCAACAACCTCCAGTGGATTCCTACCAGTGGGTAGAAGAGTAGATGTACCCAGTTGAGGGGAACTACTATATTTCTTTGTGTCATCTGGATTGCTTGGTTTGCTTGTTGTTTTATTTCTTATTATTGTTGTGATATTTATGCACTCTCACTGTTTGTTTTAATTACTCATACAGCAATTAGCAAACTCATATATATTTATATATATCATTTATTTTGAAGTAAAACCTTAATCAAGATCTTTTAATAAGATAAATAAGAACTAAAACTCTCCTTTCAGTTTGTATCATAGATTCAGTATCTAGGCTAGGTCTCTAATATTGTGATGGTAGGTAAAGTAGGAGGAAAATGTCGCATGTGTATTGATTTATCATTATTAAATAAACCATGCCCCAAGAAATGTTATCTTCTGCCTTGAATCAATGCGCTAGTTGACTCAGCCATCAGTTTCCCTATGATGAGTTTTCAAGATATCACCAGATCCCGATGCATCACCCCTGACATCAAGGACGTCTCGTTCATAACCAATGATGGATGCTAAAACCACAAAATGATGTCGTTTGGTTTGAAGAATGTGCGGGCAACATACCGAAGGATGATGGATCAGGTCTTCAAGGACCAAAATGGGCAAAATCTGGAGGTCTATGTCGATGACATGATGATAAAGGGCAAGAGCATGTCTGGTCATGTGAAGGACCTGGAAGATACTTTTGCAATACTGCGGAAGTACAAGATAAGACTCAACCCTGCTAAGTGCATTTTCAGAGCTAGCGGGGGCGAGTTTCTAGGACACCTCCAAACTTCTGCAGGAGTGGAGCCTAATCTGGACAAGGTGAAGGCTATCATGGAGATGTACTCTCCCAAAGACACCAAGGAGCAGCAGCAACTCGCTAGGAGGCTCGCCGGGCTGAGTCGACTCTTGTCAAAAGCTGGGGAGAAGTGCTCCCTTTTTTAAAACCCTCCATAGCAATCAAAGGTTCGAGTGGACCGTCGAGTACAAGTCGGCTTTCCAGACCATAAAGCAGCAATTGATGCCTAGGAGTTAGATCTAAGGCGGTTAGCTTAGTCCTAGTTCGAGAAGAGGGGAAGCGCCAGTTGCCAATTTACTATGTGAGTAGGGTACTCCGAAAGACTGGGTTACGATATCCAATCTTGGAGAAGCTAGCTCTCTCCCTTATTTTCTCAACAATGAGGCTGATACCTTACTTTAAGGCCCACACCATCAAGGTGGTGACAAATTACCCCTTGAGGACTATTTTAGAAAAAGTGTAGCATTCGGGTTAGATCGCTAAGTGGTCTATTGAGCTTAACAAGTTTGACATAGTCAATGTACCTCAGATGACCATCAAGGCACAAGTTGTTGCTGTCTTCTTGGCAGACTTATCCTTTGAGGGAGCAATAGAGGAGAAGGTAGAAGAGTTCGTCCCATGGCAGACGTTTGTGGATGGATTGTTGGGAAAGGATTCACTCAGAGTGGGAATCATCTTGCTAAGTCCGCAAGGAATAAGAATCTAGCCAGCGGTGGAAATCATCTTCCCAGTCACGAACAACCAGGCCGAGTATGAGGCATTCTTCACAGGCCTCCACCTGGCGAGGAGATGGGAGCTCAAGATATCCGAGCTCACACATATTCATTGGTAGTGGCGTCTCAAATCTGTGGGAAGTTTGAGGCCAGGGAGCCTATTCTACAGCAATACCTCCTGAAGGTCAAGAGATTGATTGGCACCTTCAGATCCTTCTTTGTGCAACATATTCTGAGGGAGAAGAATAATGTGGCGGACTGGCTGGCCAAGTATGGTCCGAGTGTGGGAGGCACCTTGACCGAGCCATCCAGACCATCCATCGAAAAGGGGAGTTAATGGAGATCGAACAACATCACTCCTGGATGGATCATTTCATCACCTACCTCAACACCGAAAAACTACTTGCAATAATGGAATACAAGCGGCTTTTCCGATACAAATTGGCATATTATCTTCTCCACGACGGAGGCTTGTATTGGAGGACTATTTTTGGTCCTTTGGCTCGGTACCTCTCGGAGGCCGAGGTTCCTTGAGTTCTGGAGGAGATACATTTCGGCGAGTGCATCAGTCACTTGGGGAGTCATACTATAGAGAAGAGAATCTTAATGCAGGGATACTTTTGGCTGACTATACAAAAAGACATGGAGAGCTTCACTCGGCGATGTCATAAGTGTTAGCTCTACGCTCCATTGCAGTTGCATCCGGTTCAACAACTAAGGACTATCACTTCCCCATGGCAATTTTCCATCTGGGTAATAGACCTGGTGGGACCTTTATCCACCCCCCACCCACCCCCCACCCCCCAGCTAGTGGTCAGCGACGATTCACCCTAGTGATGATCGACTACTTCACGAAGTGGATAGAGGCTAAGGCCTTGATAAAGACAATGTCTCAGGTTATGAGGAACTTCTTATGGGGAGACATAGTATGCAGGTTCGACATACCTCAAGACATTGTTACTGATAATGTCACCATGTTCGCTAGAGTCGAGCTAGAAAAGTTCTGCAAGCAGATCGAGATTGAAATGCACTTTGCTTCGGTGCATCATCCTCAGAGCAATGGTCAGGTGGAGGTGAACAACAAGCTGATTCTTAATCTCTTGAAAAAGAAGGTCGAGAATCATTTGGGTAATTGCGTGGAGTATCTCCCCTCCATCTTGTGGGCATTGGGGACTACGCCAAATTCATCTACAGGGGAAACCATGTATTTTTTTATATTCTAGTTTCAATATAATATTCCAAGTTTTTCTAAAAGAGAGTACACTGGCCTGATGTTTTATTTTTTTTCAAAAGACAAGTCAAGGAGCGCCCAATATCTGAAAGCATTATAGACTATGATTGTCCACCTCATCACGTGGGACCTTTAGTCAAGTAGCTGAGATCATCTCCATCATTGCACACTAGCCGACCCCACCCCCTAGCTCATTCTCGCACGTCTAATTGGTCGTTAAAAGGACGAATGAAGGCATAGTCTAAAAAGCTTTGAAAGAGACTGAATCCTCATCAGTTGCAGAAGAATATTCTAGCACTTAATAATTCATCTGAAATGCCTGCAGCTAGGTAAATTCTGGAGCGGGTCAATCATATAGCACTCGTGCTCCATCTCGACTGGATTTATCCAAGATTATCAAATTTTATATTGGATGACGGTACATGTTTTCTCTCAGTAATACTCAAAAGCCTTAAAAATGTGAGTCGCTCTAAGTCCATGCCTCCAGGATGGCCATTGACCCCTCGTGTGATCCATCTCCAAAGCCTCAAATATGTGAGTCGATCAAGTCCATGCCTCCTAGATGGTTGTTGACCCCTCGAGTGATGATACTCTGATGCTTTGAAAGCGTGAGTCGATCAAACTCCTTGCCTCCAGTATGGTCGTTGTCCCCTCGAGCGATGATACTCAAAAGCCTCAAAAGCATGAGTCGGTCTAAGTACATGCCTCTAGGATGGTCGTCAACCCCTCTAGAGATGATACTCCAAATCCTCAAAAGTGTGATTCAATCTAATTTCAGGCATCTGGGATGGATGTTGACCCCTCGAGTGAAAGGTGTTCAAATACTCGAAGTGTGTGTTGGGAATATTGTCCACAAGATTTCTGATTTGAAGAAAGCCTTAAGATGACAATAAACATCTTGTATTTAATGCATGCATGAGTTTTGATGTGACAAGTACAGCAGAAATGCTTGGCTAATATAATGTTAGACTTATGGTCACCCAAACAGGGTTTTGCCCTTGTAATCCCTCAAGGTTCAAAACTCATGTTGACCTATGATCTAATCCTATATTAGACATGTCATTATCATAAGGGAAAGCAGCATATATAAAATGAATTAAAGGAAGGAGCAAAGATTAGTCTAAGTCAAATGTCGACTGCATCGACTGAATGACTAAGAAAAATATTGTTGCATCGACTGAATAGCTAAGGAAAATATCGACTGCATCGACTGAATGACTAAGAAAAATATTGACTGCATCGACTGGAAGCTAAGTCATTTGTCGACTGTATTGATTGGACAGTTAAGTAAATTGTCGACTGCATCGACTAGGCAGTTAAGTAATTTGTCGACTGCATCGACTGGAAGACTACTTGATTTATCGACTGCATCATCCAGACTGTGACAGAAGAATCTTTCCAGGATTGATTGCTTAAGTATGGACTGTATCAGATTATGCCTTTAATATGGAGGTTCTCGATTATATCATATCTATAAGTACTTAAGGATTTAATCGACTAAAAGTGCTGGAGGAGTTTATCGACTGCATAAATTATTATATCGGCCAGAAGCGTGTTCTAACGGTTCTATGCTGAAATCAAGCCACAAATTGCCTAGTCATTCAAATTGATTTGCATTGCTCTTTCTACTGCAATAATAAAGATGCTTTAAGAGGAAATAGATTATACTCATTGATATCAGATTGATATCATTTAAAGGACTTTCCTTAGGGAAAATTTCTAGTCGTTGAAGCATTCCTTTTCTGAAGCAAGGCATCTGCCAATCCAGTCTTCTATATAAAGGGATATGAAAATTGAACAAGACACTTATATATATTTTTTACAAGAAGGCACACGTGCATACACTTAGAAAGGTTTTCTGTGCAAGCATTTTGTAGAGGTCAAGCTATAGAATTCAGTCAAATCTACAGCCACTGCAATCCTGAGAGAGATTACTTCCAAGGCTCAACAGAACATTTCTCTTTTGAGTAAGTCTTCTTGATCCAGCCAAATTCATTTCAAGCAGATACATTCAAGGGCTGATTAAGGAAGAAGAAGTTTACACAGTGCTTCTATTTAAAGACTCAAGTATTATTGATTCAAAATCTATACAAATTCTTTGTGATTGCAGGATCCTTTTTGGATCTGAGTTTGTTGTAGGATTCCAGTGGGAATCTAAGATGTAGGATAATTGTGATCTGAGGTAGGGTCTTTGATAAGATCTGAGTGTAGATCTCTTGTTGGAAAGATTGAGATAGGGTTGCTTTTGACCTGAGTGTAGGATCTTGTGTTTTAAGATCTGAGTTGTAGGACCTTGTGTTAAAGGTCTGAGGTAGGGCACTGTTGTTCCTGAGTTGTAGGAGTCAAGGACTCTAAGAGTGTAATATCTTTTGATCTGAGAAATTTGGAGAAGTTGGCATAAGCTAGCACTCTGCTAGATAGGTGAAGGGGGAAAGTGGAGTACCTATAATTGGGGAACCACTATATATCTTGGTGTACTGTGATGTGGTTTGTGTTTGGTTATTACTTTACTGTGCTTACAAATATATAGGTCAAAAGAAAGCATAAATCTCTTAAAACACTTATTCACCCCCATAGAGGTGATTAGACAACCTGTATCTTTCAGTGTGAATCGATCTACGTCCATGCCTCCAGGAGGGATGTTGACCCCTCAGGCGATGATACTCCAAAGCCTCAAAAGCATAAGTCGATCTAAGTCCATGCCTTCGGGATGGTCGTTGACCCCTTGAGTGATCCATTTTTAAAACCTCGAATGTGTGACTCAATCTAAGTGCATGCCTCCAGGATGACCATTGACCCCTCGAGCGATGATAATCTAAAGCCTTGAGAGCGTGAGTCGATCTATTTCCATGCCTCTGGGATGTCTGTTGACCCCTTGAGCGATGAAAGTCCAAATCCTAGAAAGTGTGAGTTGATCTAAGTCCATACCTCTGGGATGGTCGTTGACCCCTCGAGTGATCCGAATTCAAAACCTCAAATGTGTGAGTCAATCTAAGTCCATGCCTCTAGGATGGTCGTTGACCCCATGAGTGATACCTTTTCGTAGGAAGAAAGCTCACTTCATCCTATGAACATATGCACACTCTCGCTCTCTTCATCCTATGAGCCTAAGCACGCTCTTTCTCTCTTCATCATTTGAGCCCAAGAGAGTTCTCACACTTTGATAGCACTTTGACAAGAATTAATGAAAGTATATGAAAAGGCTAGACAAAAGATTGTATCTTTCTATTCTTTTTTCATCTGTGTTTTAAATATTAAAAAGATAAAAAGGGCATCAACCTCCCTAAGCGCACCACACACTATCACCTAGTGTTGCCACCTCGCATCTCTTTGCCAAAGTAGGCTAATCAATATTAATGGGCGATCTATCCTTAGTGCACCGCGAGTCAGCGGACTCGCCACCCGACAAAGAAGTTGAACTAGAGTGATGAGTACTCGCCTCTGGAGCCGCCAGCCTCACACCCAGGAGAAGGGGACAAGCATAAGTCTAATTCGTACTCGCTATAGGAGGTCTCGTCGAGCGCGATGTCAAACATCTCGAGGAGGAGACACTCGACGGTTATGTGCTCGTACCCGTCAAGCAACTTGTTCAATCGTCATAAGCGAGTAAGCATCAATTCGCCACCATCTTAAACATATAAGTGATGCATCATCCTCAGGTTGGCATGCGAGTATTATAGAAGCTCCTTATCCTTTGAAAAAATCAAAGGAGTGAGCAGCCCGGCGATCTGCGATTGCGCGGTGACGAGCTGGAGCTTCACAGATTCAATCTTGTCTTGAAGAACCGTCTTCACTTGTTTCATTAAAAAGAGCTGCTCTGCATCGATGGTTTCAGCAACAAACCCATCTCAAGGGAAGCAGTAGGAGCCTTGGGATATCCCTCAATAGCAGTCATCTCCAGAAGACCATCTGTCTTTCTCTTCTTCTCATGAGTCAGTGCCTTTGAGGTTCTCACCACCACCTTAGCTCCTCGAACCTCAGGCGTTCTCCTCGCCAACGCTTCCAGCACAGACTTGTTGCGACCAGCCTTTTTTCGAGAGTGCAACCACATCAAGTGGGAAAGAATCGTTTGAAAATGATCCTTTTGAGCCCAGTCTTGGGCTATTTATATTTTTCAGCAGTGCAGAGGTCACATCGCAGTCTCTGCGGTTACCTAGTTACTTTTTCTAAGTACGCGCAGACTTAAAAATGTGCAAGGATTATGTTAACCCGGATCCTGCAATCGCAGCAAGAACCAATTCATCCTCGGCCAGAGCACCTTTGAGCATCAGGAAGTGTGGGTGGTTACTCTCAGGGTGTCAGCATCCTCTCGGTCTCCAAGCCAAGCAGTGACAACCTCAGCCTCGAGAAGCTCGGGCGGACTCTCTAAGTGGCCGCTCCAGCTCCTTCTCCTCAGCAGCCTTAGTAGAGGCGGTTACAGCATGTTGTAACCACTCTCTCTCATTCCCGTCTCTCATGACAGCTCTCATGTATCCTAAGCAGTTCATATTTATTGCATCTTCCCGTTTGGACAGTCCCTTTTTGTATAAATAGGGGACCAGGGTACCCAGAAAGGCACGATGAAACTTGAGCATGCTCCTCTCTAGTGGTGTGGTCTCAAGTGTACGTCACTCTCTGTTTCCTGGATTTTTTGTACCTTCACTTGCAATAGCTCTGTAATATCTCATTGGATAAGCAATATTACTTCCCGCAACAAGAGGGTTTTTCCTGTTGCGAGAACAATTGGTGTAGCCGCTCACGACATTCTTCTTCTCCCACTTTCTTCTATTCGCTCCTACTCTTTGTGGCTAGTAGTTGGTTAATTGCAGTCCCTGATTCCCGCGCTCTTAAAGGTCTGTGACTGAGTGTGAAGGTTGGGGAAACTGTTAGAACCCGAGCTAGTTGCTATTTCACAATTCCGTACTCGGTTGACTGCAGTCAAACGGCACAAGCATCCCCAACCAAATCTCTCGGGCGCCACCTGGGGGCCGCCCAAACATGGCATAATTCCAGGGTAGGTTGTTGAGGTCGGGGCTTGATCCTTCGACCTCCTTTATAAGAGGGATTTAATATCTCCTCTCATAAGAACACTTGGGTATGAGAGGAGATATTAAATCCCTCTTATAAAGGAGGTCGAAGGATCAAGCCCCGGCCTCAACAACCTACCCTGGAATTATGCCATGTTTGGGCGGCCCCCAGGTGGTGCCCGGGAGATTTGGTTGGGGATTCTTGTGCCATTTGACTGCAGTCAACCGAGTACGGAATTGTGAAATAGCGACCGGCTCGGGTTCTAACAAAAGATGGCAGAACACTTGGGTATGAGAGGAGATATTAAATCCCTCTTATAAAGGAGGTCGAGGGATCAAGCCCCGGCCTCAACAACCTACCCGGGAATTATGCCATGTTTGGGCGGCCCCCAGGTGGCGCCCGAGAGATTTGGTTGGGGATGCTTGGGCCGTTTGGCTGCAGTCAACCGATTCCGGAATTGTGAAATAGCGACCGGCTCGGGTTCTAACAGAAACTTTTTTCCTCAACACTCTGGATTAGTAAGAAGCAAATCATTTTCGGAGGCATGAGTGCATAATTTGTGATTAGCATCCATGAGTGTGTTAGCGGGCTTACATCTTGAATAGTCTGCATCATGAAGAAGGCCTAGGAAGTATTTTTGTTGGGACAAGATGAGTCCATTAGGACAACGAGCAACCTCAATACATAATAAGTAACAGAGAGGACCCATATCTTTAGTATGAAACTGTGAGGACAAATGCTTCTTGACCAAAGTGATGTCAAGGATGACATCCCCTGTTAGAATAATGCACTCAACATAGACAAGAAGAACCAATGTGCATGTTGGATGGCGACGAATAAACATTGAGAAGTCAACAAAAATCCGAGTAAAGTCAATATCACGAACAACTTGGCTGAATTTGTCAAACAGTGCCCGTGGGGACTGCTTGAGTCCATAAAGAGATTTCCTGAGGTAACAAACCAGAGGCTCCTCCATGGTTTCATAACCAGGAGGTTGTTGCATGTACATAATTTCCATAAGATCGTCATTGAGAAATACTTTCTTAATGTTAAGTTGGTGCAATGCCCAATGTCAATAGACTGCTAGAAAGATAACTACTCGGACAGTATTGATCTTCGCAATAGGAGAGAATGTCTCTTCATAATCAAGACAGTGTTACTATGTGAAGCCACTAGCAATACGACGAGCTTTGAGGCACTTAATTGTCCCATCAGAGTGATGCTTGATGGTAAAAACTCATTTACATCCAACCGGAGAATGATCAGGAGGATGGGGAACAAGGTCCCATGTGTGATTGGCCAATAGAGCTATTATTTTCTCATCCATTTCTATCTGCCACCCCGAATGCTGAAGTGCCTCATGCATAGAAGACGGGGTGGAATAGAGGACAAAGATGTCGTAAACTTGCAAAGGGGAGAAGAGAGGCGGTGCAAGGATACATAATTAGAGAGAGGGTGAGCGGTAGAAGAGACTGCAACTTCGGAGGGATCCATAGGTGGATCATCGGTTCGGGGACCAGCATCAGTAAACAGCAACGGTTGCAGGCCATCAGACCGAGGATGACAGCGAGTGTACACCTATAAAGGGGGAGAGGGGAGCATAGGAGGAGGTGTAGGGATTAAGGGAGGAGAGGGTAGAACGGGAGGATATATCGGAAGCAAGGGAGGTGAAGTGTGAGTGGGAACAGTCGGACGTGGTAGAGCATTGGGAGATATAGTTGTATGAGGTGTCGAGTAGAACAGTTGATCCTTAAAGAAGGTAACATCCGCAGAGGTGATCGTTTTCCCAGTAAAGGGAGAGTAACACACATAACTTTTTTGAGTACGAGAGTACCCAACAAATATGTACTTGGAAGCACGAGAAGCCAACTTATCGACTGAGGGTCTAAGATGATGGACAAAACAAGCACACCCAAAAACCCAAGGAGGGAGGGAGAATGGAGATGTGGAAGGAAACAAAATGGAGAAGGGAGTAGCAAAGTTAAGAATGGTCGAAGACATGCGATTAATCAAATAGTGTGTGGTGGAAATAGCAAAGTGGCAATACTGCTTTGGAACTTGCATTTGTAACATAAGAGAGCGAGCAACCTCCAGAAGATGGTGATTATTCCGCACGGCGACACCATTTTGTTGTGGTGGATAAGCATAAGATGTTTGATGGAGAATGCCAATGAGATTGCAGGTTTCTTGAAATTCTCGACTAGTATATTCACGAACATTATCTGCAAAAAAATTTAGTGTTGCTTGAGAATTGAGGACGAGTTTCAGTAATGAAGGAGCAGAAGCACCGCAACAACTCAGAGCGATCACATGGTAAGTATAATCAGGTGACGCGAGAATGATCATCATTAAAGGTAAAAAATATTGATAGCTAGACAAACATACAATTTTATACGGACCCCAAATATCTGAGTGAACCAAGTCAAAGGGAGCAGTGCTTCGAGAACAACTATGGGAAAGGTGGATCGATGTTGTTTGTCGTAACTGCAAGTTTCACATTTGTACAACCCCGATATTCGCCTAGTGGATGATCAAATCCAAACAATGCTCGGCGATCCCGTCTCAGCGGATCCGCTGGGACGATCACTTAGCCGGCTGCTCGCAAGAAGACAAGCGAGTCAAGAAGGCGAGCGGGGCGGGAGTGTGAACGAGGTCTTCACAGGCCATTCGCCCAAAGGAGGTGGACCAGATCTATCAAAGGCCACCCGCGGGAAGAGGCGCGAGTCAAGTTCCCATGAGCCAGAGCCTCAAGGTCGGACGACAAGAAGGTGAGCAAGCCAGGTGCTCGCCGAATGATCGCAAGGAGGCGAGCGAGCCAGAAACTCGCCGAATGATCGCAAGAGGATGGGTGAGCCGGATTTCTTCCAAAGTCTCCGGGATCGATGAGTCTCCGTCGAGGTCGACGAACTAGGCCCGGCGCCCGACGAAGTGCGGGCTGCGTTCGACGAATCTGCTAGTCTCCTATGTTCGACGAAATTATCTCTCTATCCCCGTTGGCCTGCCATTAGCCTATTCAAACAGCGGAGTTCAGTTGTTAGCAGGCCAAACTGAGGTGCGTTTAGTAAAACCGAAAGGCGGAATTCAGCTATTGACAGACCACGAGCAGAAAACTATAAATAGACCTTGAAGGGCACCTTGGGAGAGGATTTCGGTCTCAGATCTCTGAGCTTCTTCTTCCCTTGGTTACTTTGGTTCAGCTCTCTAGCTCTCCAAGGTGCCCGAGTCTCAGCTTTGGCTTGGGAGGGGAAGCGCTCAACGATCTTTCGGGTTAGTGGAGGGACCTCCTTGCTGTGACCAGGGTCTTAGTCATCTTCCTAGTCTTCAGTCTACCTTCTCCGAGGGATCAGTAAGGGCTAGTTGCCCCTTATTTCGGTGAGGGCCCCGAGCTCCACAAGAGGCCGAGAAATCGGTTTCAACATTTTGGTGTGGTGAGCGTGGAGCGTGGCTGGTTCAAGAAAATCCCAAGGAGCAGATATTACAGGAGGCGAGGATCGAGGCGAGGAGTTCGGAGAGGCACCGCGGGTGGTGACCCCGAGGATGTTCGCAGATTTTAGGAGGGAGGTGCTTGACACCTTCGGACTCACTGTCGCGGCGTTGCGAAGTGAGTTCGTGACCCCAGCATCTCAAGCGACCCCTCCCCCAGCAGCGGTCGGCGAGAATGCCCCGGGTGGATGGGCCGGAAAGGAAATCGCCGGAAGTTCAGTTCAAGACTTTGAGGGGCGAGTGCTGTTCGCCAGCCCGGCGAGCACTGTGTCGGCGAGCTCTGTGCCGGCGAGTGCGGCACAGGGGAGCGTGCGCCCGGAGGATGTAGCGGCTGTGGGAGTGGTCCAGGCGAACACCATTCTCGCGAGCGCAGTCCCCGCGAGCCCGAGTTTGGCGAGAGAGCTCGGAGGGCGTATAGAGCGGGAACGGGCGGCAGAAGGGGGAAGTCCCTTCTACGAGTTGGTACTTTCTGCACCTGTTCCGGCAGGGTTCGGAGAGTGGGACAGGGTGTACTACAACGGCAAGGATGACCCTGTCCAACATCTCCAGTCATTTGAGGACTCGGTCTCTATCAGGCAAATGTCAGATGCTTTCAAGTGTCGGCTCTTCGCCGTCACCCTTAAGGAAAAGGCCAGGGATTGGTTCCATCAATTCCCTACAGGGTCGATCTACGCTTTCGAGGATTTACGTCGGAGTTTCTTGTTGCGATTCTCCACTTCAAAGAAGAGGAAGAAGGACGTCGAGTCCCTCTTCAAGTGAAGCAAGAGCCAAAAGAGTCATTGGCTCGCTACGCAGATCGGTTCCAGGAAGAAGTGCTGCTCACTCAGGAGATGCCTGGGTTTGCACTCATGCTCGCCTTCATGGTTGGGCTGAGGGAAAGTTTCTTTAAGATGGCTTTGAAGAGGAAAGCCCCCGTCTCCTACGAGGAGCTGATGGAGAGGGTGGCGGAGGAGATTAAGAGTGAAGAGGCCAACCCGGAACTTACCAAGAGGCTAGCAAAGCTCAGTGAGCCAGAGGTCAGGCAGCAGGAAGTAAGGAGAATGGAAGAGCCCAGGGTCCCAGAGGGGGAGTGGAGACAGCGTGCCGAAGGAATGCAAGGTCAGGGAAGGGGTTACGGCCCGGGAAGGGGTAACTTCCATGGAGGACAAGGAAGACCCCACCAGTTGGGGTGGAGGCAGGGTCCGAGGCAATTGTCTCCCCCACCTCAGCAAGCCATGGCGATCAGGCGGGGAAGGGGAGGAAGAGGAAGGAGAGAAGAGGCGAGGGAAGAAGCGGGAGCAAGAAGGAGGAGGAATAGGATGGCGGAAGGCGAAACAGGGGAGGTGACGCTGTCGTATTGTGACTTTCATGATGAGGAAGGTGATACGCAAAACTATGCTTGCAAACGATAACGGCAAGTGTACCGTATCGAATGTAGTATAGGTTATAAAAAAAACAAGGTCGTATAAAAATCCGGGCGTGTTGATTACTCTTACTCAAGACGATCTCTATTGTTCTATCAAATGAAACTTTGATTTGTTTGCAATGAGAAAAGTAACTTGACTAGAAGATTATAACTAAAGAAAAGAGAGGTGGACAAACTAGGAGAATGGATGAATAAAAACAACAAATTTTATTAATTCATGAAAAGAGATTACAACTATTGAAAGAGAACTTACAATTGCAAGAAAAAGTAAAGCTAGATTACTCAAACACAGGAGAAAAAACGCAGAAAATGGAGGCTTGGACTCCAAAACAAGGTGTTAAATAATCTGGAGGAGCTGCCCTTTTATAGCTGAAAATTTCTGGGTACACGCCCTCGGTCACGCCCGTGACCCAGGGCGTGTAAGGCGCGCGATCATCTCAGAACGGAAAGGGCGCAATCTGGCTTTAATGCTGACGATATTTGCGTGTCACGCCCTAGGTCACGCCCGTGACTTAGGGCGTGTAACCTTCAAAACGTGCTGCTGGCGGGAATCTTCGGTGGGAAGAAGCGGGGAGTGGTGCGGGATGAGTCACGCCCGTGACATTGAGTCACGCCCCTAGTCACGCCCGTGACCTGGGGCGTGTAAATTTAATTGACGTGGCAGGCTGATTCTGGATGCTTGCGGCGGGTCGCGGCCGTGACATTGGGTCACGCCCTTGGTCACGCCCGTGACCTGGGGCGTGTACTTGGCGAAATCTTCACGGAACGCACTCGTGGTGGCGGAAACAGGTCTGGAGTACCGCGCAGGTTACACGCCCATGGTCACGCCCGTGACCTTGGGCATGTACTTGAAGTTTTTGTCTAATGCGTCCAAAAAACCTGAAATACACAGAAAAAGCTTAAGTTAGTTTATAAAATTGAAAAGATAATAATTTTAATAAAAAAAACATAAAAAACTAATTAATTTCATATTAAAATAAATTAAACTTATATTAAAAGATGAGTACAAAAAATACTCATCAAACACCCCCATACTTACTCGTTTGCTAGTCCCGAGCAAACAACTTTTCATTGGAGTAGAAAAATTTAAATACTAGAAAAGAAATTTGAACTCAAGGAATAAAAACGCGAAGTCTTACGCCTACGTGTAGAGATCCTAGTTGAAAGATCTATTCAGCATAATGATTAGCTTATAATTTACAGTAATGCGAATTAACAAATTGCTTTTACTTTTAAATTGAAAGTTCGGCAAATTCTAGAATGTTATTCAGGGAGCGGGTAGCGTGTTTTTTAAGATCAATATTACCCAAAATTGAGTTTCGGGATAGCCTCCAAAGAAATCCATCAATGACGATGGCCATAGGCTTGCCCGGTCGCACTCTCTCCACTACACAAGTATAATGTTATAGCTTAAAGATCAAAAGGGCTTTCATTAGGGGTGAAACTTGGCTTAGGTATATGTTTTGGATTTGGAAATAAAAAAGATAGAATATGACGGCTAAGGATCACACTAAACCAAGGTGAGAGTTACCCAAAATTATCCAAAATTCAAACCTCGCGTAAGAGTTGTTATGAAGCAAAACTCTCATTTTTTTCAAAAAAAAGAGGCCATGAATACTTTTTTTTTATATATATATATTTTTTCACAATTGGCCAATAATTTTTTCATATATATTTTTTATATTCTTTTTTTTCATAATAGCTCCGAATAAGAAGTTGTAATTTCCTTATTTTCACAATTGAACCCATTGTAGAATTTTAATAAATCTCAAATATTTAGTGTGATCATGGGCTGGATGTTTTAGCTTTGGTGAAAATGAAAGGTGGAGGTAGCAAAGGAAATAAGGTAAGGCCCAAAGTGTTTAAGCAATGAATAATTTAAAAAGGTGGGCAAACAGGAACAAACGATCAAAAGGTGGCCTAAATCACTTCTAAAAACTATGACAAACCTATGTAAGTGCTTCGAGAATCGCTAGAGGCAAGTTCTAAACATCGAGAAAGGACACCCTTCCATTCAAAAATGTGTAATATTTCTCTAGTAAGCTTCTACATACTCACTTGAATTTATTCGCAGATTCTACCGGTTTCAAGGTAAAAGTAAAACAAGAATTGTTTTTTCGCAGTTAGAAAAACATAAATCTAATTTTATGCTGAATAGTTAATTTGACATAGAATTCTACAAATGCGTGCGTTTGACTAGGAACACTGCATGAGTCAACAATTTTATTCCAAAATTCAAAATCTAATGAAGTATAAAAATTCTCTACTACACTAAACAAAAGCAAATCTACTAAGGATTTTGCAAATGAGTAAGTAAAAAAATTCAGCATAAATCTAATAATTCTTTTTTTTTATTTCTTCTTAGACTTCCCAAGATCTACCCGGTGAAGGGTTTGCAAGGTACTAGAGGCTATGATGGGAATTCAAGCACAAAGCGTCCTTTCCAAGAAATTTTATTTAGATAGAAAATATATATATTATTATTATTATTTTTTAAATAAATAGAAATTCAAAGAAGGCAATGCTACACCCTCATACTTAGAATTAAACATTGTCCCCAATGTTTAAAACTAGGTAAGAAAAAAAAAGGAATTACACTTTTTATTTTATTTTTTTTATTATTATTATTTTTTTTTTTTTTTTGAAAATGAAAAAAATAAAACAACAAAAGGAAGAAAGATAAATGAGTGGCTAAAGGGTGAAGAGGGCTTCCCTGATCGGTAGACGAGGTTGTCGGACAGAAAATGAAACCTGCAAAATTAAGTTAAACAAAACAAACAAAAGAAAACGTTGGGTTGCCTCCCAAAAGCGCTTTGTTTACCGTCGCGTAGCTTGACTAAGTGGCGTTCTACAAGTTTGTGAGGTTAAGCGTTTCAATTTTGACGGGCACTGGGTCGCCAGAATGATATAATTTCAATCGGTGTCCGTTAACTTTCAAAAGGCCTTGATCCGGGTGCTCTATTAGCATGGTCCCATATGACCAAACCTCTTTTACAACAAAAGGGCCGGACCATCGGGATTTTAATTTGCCCGGAAAAAGTTTTAATCTAGAATTATATAAAAGGACTAAGTCTCCCGGTGAAAAAGATTTTGGAAATTTTATTTTTTTGTCATGGTAAAACTTAGTGCGCTCCTTGTAAAATTTATTATTTTCATAGGCGTTTGCACGCCATTCGTCTAATTCATTAAGTTGAAATTTTCGTTGATCGGAGGCTAAGTACAAATCTAAGTTTAAAAATTTTAGCGCCCAGAATGCGCGATGTTCTAATTCCACCAGTAAATGGCACGCTTTTCCATAGACCAATCGGTACGGTGTACATCCGATGGCGGTTTTGTACGCTGTCCGATAGGCCCATAGTGCGTCGTCTAATTTTAACGACCAGTCCTTCCTATTAACGGAGACAGTTATTTCTAAAATTCTTTTTAGCTCGCGATTCACCACCTCCACTTGGCCATTTACTTGTGGGTGGTAGGCGGTAGATAGCTTGTGGGTAACTCCATACTTTGCTAAAATTTTAGCAAGTTGGTTGTTACAGAAATGTGTGCTCCGATCACTAATTAGTGCTCGGGGTGTGCCAAATCGCGAAAATAATTTTTTTAAAAAATTTACGACGACTCTCGCGTCGTTAGTGGGGAAAGTTTGTGCTTCCGCCCACCTTGACACGTAATCGACCGCAACAAGAATATATTTATTATTTAAAGAAGAGGGTAAAGGACCTACGAAATCTATTCTCCAAAGATCAAAAATCTCGCATTCTATAAAAATATTTTGGGGCATTTCGTCTCGGTTAGAAATGTTACCTGACCGTTGGCACCGATCACAATTACTCACAAAATTATGAGCATCTTTGAATAAGGTGGGCCAATAGAAGCCCGCCTCTAGCGCCTTTCTTGCGGTTCGGTTTGCTTGGTAGTGTCCGCCGGCTGGTCCTTCGAGGCAGTGCCGCAATATTTGGACGCCTTCCTCGCCCGAAATGCACCTTCTTACCACTTGGTCTGTGCAGACACGAAATAAAACGGGGTCCTCCCAAAAATAATTTTTCAAATCTGAAAAGAATTTCTTCTTTTGCTGGCTTGAAAAATTATTTGGTAGGACCCGGGCCACTAGATAATTGGCCAAATCCGCATACCAAGGGGTGGAAGAAGTCGTTACCTTTTCGATGGCGAGGAGGCGTTCTTCAGGGAATTTATCATCTATCTCGGCCTCCACTAGTGCTCCTGCTGCCGGGTTCTCCAGTCTTGAGAGGTGGTCGGCCGCCAAATTCTCCGCTCCTTTCTTGTCTCGGATCTCCAAATCGAATTCTTGCAAGAGTAGGATCCATCTCAATAGTCGGGGCTTGGCATCCCCTTTATCTAGCAAGTACCGGAGTGCGGAGTGATCTGTAAAAACAATAATTTTTGATAGCGTTATGTACGAACGGAATTTATCAAAAGCAAAAACGATCGCTAGAAGTTCTTTTTCCGTCGTAGTATAATTAGCTTGGGCGGATGTAAGCGTTTTGCTTGCGTAATAAATTGGGTGAAAGTATTTATTCACCCTTTGGCCCAAGACTGCACCTACGGCAAAATCGCTTGCATCGCACATGATTTCGAACGGAAGAGACCAATCTGGTGAAATTAAAATAGGCGATTTGATAAGTTAGTTTTTAATTTTTATGAACGCCTTAGAACATTCTTCATCAAAGATAAACGTGGTTTCTTTTTCTAAAAGATGCGTTAACGGTTTTGTAATTTTTGAAAAATCTTTAATAAACCGTCTATAGAAACCCGCATGTCCTAAAAAACTCCTAATAGATTTAATATTAGTAGGCGGAGGGAGTTTTTCTATAACTTCGATCTTGGCCCTATCGACCTCGATCCCTTTACTAGAAACCTTATGTCCGAGGACTAATCCCTCACGGACCATAAAATGGCACTTCTCCCAGTTGAGTGCCAGATTCGTGTCTTCGCAGCGTTGAAGAACACGATCAAGATTTTTTAGACAATTTTCAAAGGAAACGCTATAAACTGAAAAATCGTCCATGAAAACTTCCATGACGTCCTCAACTAATTCATTAAAAATTGCCAGCATACATCTTTGAAATGTAGCTGGCGCGTTGCAAAGCCCAAACGGCATTCTTCGATATGCGAAGGTGCCGAACGGACAAGTGAAGGTGGTTTTCTTTTGGTCTTCGGGCGCAATTGGGATTTGGAAATATCCCGAAAGACCATCAAGAAAACAATAGTGCGAGTGACCGGATAAACGTTCTAGAATTTGGTCAATAAAGGGCAACGGAAAATGATCCTTGCGGGTAGCATCATTTAATTTCCTATAATCGATGCATACCCGCCAACCCGTAACAGTACGGGTTGGGATTAACTCGTTATTTTCGTTTTCAACTACTGTGATTCCGCCCTTCTTAGGCACGACTTGCACCAGGCTAACCCAAGTGCTATCAAAAATTAGGTAAATAATTCCCGCGTCTAATAATTTTATAATTTCGGCCTTAACGACGTCCTTCATATTAGGATTCAAGCGTCGTTGAGGCTGAATAGTGCCACGAGAATTATTTTCAAGATTTATTTTATGCGTGCAGAACGAGGGATTTATACTCTTTATATCAGAAATTTGCCACGCAATTGCGTGACGGTGGTTATTTAAAATTTTAATTAATTCGGAAATTTCCGAATCATTAAGCGCGGAAGAAATAATTACGGGTAATTTTGAATTTTCTTCTAAAAATACGTATTTTAGATGATCTGGTAGTTGTTTTAATTCTAGACTCGGCGACTCTTCATAAGAAGTTTTGATTTTAAAAATATTTAAATCTGTTTGTTCAAAATTTTCCTACCGGGTTGTTTCTTCAAGACATAATAAAGTTTGTAACTCCGGATTTTCATAAAAAAGGGGGATTTATTTCTGCAAAAGTTGATAAGTTTTCTTCAAATTTTGATTCTAAATTAAAACAAGAATCATCGTTAGTAATTGCATTTCTCATTGATTGATTAATATTGAAGATAACTTCCTCTTCTCCAACTCGCAGGAGAATGTTTCCGTTACTTACATCTATTATAGCTCGAGCGGTGGCTAGGAAAGGTCGGCCAAGTATTAGGGGTACTTCGGCGTCTTCTTCAATATCGAGGATGACAAAGTCTACCGGGAAGATAAACTTATCAACCTTTACTAGCACATCTTCAATGACCCCTATTGGGTATTTAACTGACCGATCCGCAAGTTGGATGCTTATATTAGTTGGGCTTGGGTTGCCCAAACCAAGTTTTTGAAATAACGCAAAAGGCATTAAATTTATACTAGCCCCTAGATCGGCCAAGGTGTGCTTGATTGATAAATTACCAAACATACACGGGATGGAGAACCGTCCCGGATCGTTCAATTTTTGTGGTAATTTATTTAATAAAGCCGCGGAACACTCTGCGTTTAAAGAAATACGCGAAAAATTTTCAAGTTTCTTTTTATTTGAAAGTAATTCTTTTAAAAATTTAACGTACTTTGGCATTTGAGCAATTGCTTCGCAGAATGGTACATTTATTTGGATTTGTTTTAAAATTTCAATAAATTTTTTATATTGCTCCTCATTGCGCTCATCTTTTAATTTCGAAGGATAAGGAATGGAGCGATTTTTAAATATGCGCGGAGCTAAAGCAGCAGACGGTAAAGCAGGTGAAGAAATAACTTGCGGGGGAGAAGATGAAACATTTACCTCGGGCTCGACCAATTTTGAAGAAGTTACATCCTTTCCGTTGCGGAGTGTGATTGCGTTAGCGCTCTCCCGCGGATTGGGCTCAGTGTTGCCCGGAAGTGCTCCTTGTTGGCGTTCGGAGAACATTTTTGCGAGCTGTCCAATTTGATTTTCTAAATTTTTGACCGACCCGGTGAGATTCCAGATATTGGACTCATTGGAGGCAATGTACTTGGTGAAGACCTCTTCAAGCGGAGAGGGCTTGTGTGGTGGTGGTGGTGGTGGAGCGAATCCGGGGGGATTTACTTGTGGGGGGCGTTGAGCATTATTGGGGTTGCTCCATGAAAAATTTGGGTGGTTCCTTAAACCCGGATTATAACTATTGTTAAACGGAAGATTATTATTCGGGTTATAAGGAGGGCGATAAGAGTTCCCCATATAATCAACTTGCTCAGGAATAAAATTATTATTAAAATTATTAAAGTTATTATTATTAGCCCAATTTGCGGCAGAGGAAGCAGTCATCTCCGCCACATAATATTTTGTGAGCATTTCTACTTGTTGCGCTAAGTTAGGGGTGGCCTCGACTTCAAAAAGTCCGGTCGGCTTATTAGGGCGCGACCGTGGCGCATTCCACTGATAGGCATTCATGGTCATCTCCTCAAAAAGCTCTTGAGCAGCTTCGGGGGTTTTATTATTAAGAGTTCCCTCTGCGGCCGCATCAATCATCTGCCTCGTTTGAAGATTTAAACCATTGTAGAAAATTTGAATTTGTTGCCACAAAGGAAGGGCATGATGAGGACATCTCCGCAATAATTCCTTGAAGCGCTCCCATGTGTCGTAGAGAGACTCCGAGTCTACTTGCGTAAAAGAGAGAATGTTCGTACGTAATTTGGCGGACTTTGCCGGAGGAAAATATTTCGTTAAAAATTTCTCCGTCATTTCGGCCCATGTAGTGATGGAACCTCTAGGAAGAGATCTCAACCACTGCTTGGCCTTAGTCCACAAAGAAAAAGGAAATAAGCATAAAGGGATGGCATCATCGGTGACACCATTTATCTTAAATGTATCGCAAATTTCCAAAAAATTAAGTAAATGTAAATTAGGATCTTCATCTGGTAAACCATCGAAAACGACGGTTTGTTGTACCATCTGAATGATGCTCGTTTTAATTTCAAAATTATTATTCGCCACAGCTGGGCGAATAATACTAGATTGTGTACCCTCCCAATTTGGTCTCGCATAATAGGACATGGTCCGTAGCGGGGCCTCATTATGTATGGGATCACTCATTATTTCCTCGTTAGTTTCTCCGACCGACTCTTCGCGAATTATAGGCAGATCACTAAATCGGAGACGCCGCCGCAACGTGCGCTCGATTTCCGAATCAAATCCAAATTCAAAATTAGCTGGAGAGTTGTGTCGGGTCATAAATCAAGAAGAAAAGAAAAGGGAGAAAGAGGTGAGAGAGAAGAACAAAGCAAAAATTTAGATAAATATATTTATTATATATAATTTTTTTTTATATATATATTTTTTTTTATTAGGTGATTTAAAATTAGTCCTGGACTTCCCAAGATCTACCCGGTGAAGGGCTTGCAAGGTACTAGAGGCTATGATGGGAATTCAAGCCCAAAGCGTCCTTTCCAAGAATTTAGTTACACCTTGAATGATAGAAAAAAAAAATAAGAGAAGAAAGGAAGCGATAAAGCCAATAGATATTCTCTTTCGAAATATCAACTCAGATCCCCAGCAACGGCGCCAAAAACTTGATACGCAAAACTATGCTTGAAAACGATAACGGCAAGTGTACCGTATCGAATGTAGTATAGGTTATAAAAAAACAAGGTCGTATAAAAATCCGGGCGTGTTGATTACTCTTACTCAAGACGATCTCTATTGTTCTATCAAATGAAACTTTGATTTGTTTGCAATGAGAAAAGTAACTTGACTAGAAGATTATAACTAAAGAAAAGAGAGGTGGACAAACTAGGAGAATGGATGAATAAAAACAACAAATTTTATTAATTCATGAAAAGAGATTACAACTATTGAAAGAGAACTTACAATTGCAAGAAAAAGTAAAGCTAGATTACTCAAACACAGGAGAAAAAATGCAGAAAATGGAGGTTTGGACTCCAAAACAAGGTGTTAAATAATCTGGAGGAGCTGCCCTTTTATAGCTGAAAAATTCTGGGTACACGCCCTCGGTCATGCCCGTGACCAAGGGCGCGTAAGGCGCGCGATCATCTCGGAACGGAAAGGGCGCAATCTGGCTTTAATGCTGACGATATTTGCGTGTCACGCCCTAGGTCACGCCCGTGACCGAGGGCGTGTAACCTTCAAAACGTGCTGCTGGCGGGAATCTTCGGTGGGAAGAAGCGGGGAGTGGCGCGGGATGAGTCACGCTCGTGACATTGAGTCACGCCCCTAGTCACGCCCGTGACCTGGGGCGTGTAAATTTAATTGACGTGGCAGGCTGATTCTGGATGCTTGCGGCGGGTCGCGGCCGTGACATTGGGTCACGCCCTTGGTCACGCCCGTGAACTGGGGCGTGTACTTGGCGAAATCTTCACGGAACGCACTCGTGGTGGCGGAAACAGGTCTGGAGCACCGCGCAGGTTACACGCCCATGGTCACGCCCGTGACCTTGGGCGTGTACTTGAAATTTTTGTCTAATGCGTCCAAAAAAAACTGAAATACACAGAAAAAGCTTAAGTTAGTTTATAAAATTGAAAAGATAATAATTTTAATAAAAAAAACATAAAACTAATTAATTTCATATTAAAATAAATTAAACTTATATTAAAAGATGAGTACAAAAAATACTCATCAGAAGGTCACGCGACGGCCACCTGCCCAGAGTTCCTAGAAACAAAAAGGGGTCGAGTGCCCGCGCCGAGGCAACAGCAGCAGGTGAGAATTGAGGAGGTCGGGCCTCGAGGGGAGGAGGAAGAAAGGTGTGAAGACAGAGTTGATGTGGGGAGTAGAGGAGGGATCGGGGTGATCCATGGGGGGTAGGGGTGGAGGCAACCCGCAAGGCTAGCCTCCATACCATCTATCGGCGGAGCGTGGCCTCCACATCCACTGCTCCACCCCCAGCGGAAAGAATTACTTTATCCCAAAAGGACATGCCAAGTTATGAAGACCCATTCTGCGACACGCTGGTCATCCAGGCCGCCATCGAGAACTTCACCGTCTCGCAGATTCTAGTCGATAATGGGAGCTCGGTCAACGTCGTCTTCAAGAAGGCGTTTGACGAGATGAAGGTGGAGGCCAAGAGGGTGTTGGCCTCGGATGGCCCCCTATTCGGCTTTTCGGGAGAAAGGAAGGAGGTAGAGGGTGGAGTGGGGCTACATGTGACCCTCGGAGGGCAGTCCCGGAACTGTCGCTTCGTGATAGTGGACGGCCCAAGCAGCTACAGCGCCATCTTCGGACGGCCTCTCATCAGCGCGTTCAGATGCATCCCTTCCACCTTCCACCAGTGTCTCAAGTTCAGCGCGGGTGGAGTCCAGGTCCGGATCCGAGGAGACCCCAAGATGGCGCGACAGTGCTATGTGACGGTTGTCAACACCGTCCCCTGGATGGGAGATGCGGAGGAGTTCGATAAAGTGATGGAGGAGGTGGCAGAAGCCAGAGGAGAGAATGGAGTCGAGGAGAGGATGGAGGAAGAGGAAGTTCGTGCCCAGGAAGGGGTCGTTGAAGGACCCAGGGCGGAGAAAGGAGGAGAAGAGGAGAAAGAAGAGGGTACCCAGGAAGGAGGAGTGGAGGAGTTGATGATGGTAGGGGAGGAAGAGACGGAGGAAGGAGCCCAAGCGCTCGCTTGCGCGGACAGAAGGAAAGTGCTTGGGGGGAGCAATCCAGGCTGGAGGCCGTGGATGAGGTCGTGGAGCTTGAGGTCACCACTTGGCTTGGGGTGGTGGAGAAGGTCTGAGTCAGCGGGGAGCTCAGTTCGGAGGAGCGGGCTGAGATCCTAGCCTGCATGCAGAAGAATGTGGATGTCTTCGCTTGGAGCGTCGCGGAGATGCCCGGGATCGATGCGGATGTGGCTTGCCACCGCCTCAACCTCGACCCCGGCACCCGCCCCATCCGCCAAAAGAAAAGGGCCACAACGGACAAGCTAGAGGAACCAATCCGCGAGGAGGTGAAAAAGCTCATACAAGCAGGTTTTGTGTCGGAGATCCAGTATCCAGGCTGGGTCTCTAATGTGGTCATGGTAAAGAAGGGGGGAGGTAAGTGGCGCATGTGTATCGACTTTTCACTTCTTAATAAATCATGCCCGAAAGATTGCTACCCCCTGCCTAGAATCGACGCGCTGGTTGACTCAGCCGTTGGTTTCTCTGTAATGTCTTTCTTAGATGCTTTTTCAGGTTACTACCAAATTCGCATGCACCCCCCGGACATCAAAGATGTCTCCTTCATCGCGGGGGATGGATGTTACTGTTATAATATGATGCCCTTCGGGCTCAAGAATGCAGGTGCCACATATCAAAGGATGATGGATCGGGTCTTTCACGAACAAAGGGGAAGAAACTTGGAGGTCTATGTTGATGATCTCATGGTAAAGAGTCGGGACCTTGGGTCTCACCTCCGAGACCTTGAAGAGACATTTGGGACCCTACGGAAGTATAAGATGAAACTCAACCCCCATAAGTGTGTCTTTGGGGCTAGCCGAGGGAAATTTCTAGGTCACTTGCTCACCCCAGCGGGGGTGGAGCATAATCCGGACAAGGTCAAGGCAATAATGGAGTTGGAGTCGCCAAGAAGCCCGAAGGAGGTTCAAAGCCTCACGGGGAAGCTGGCCGGACTTAGTAGGTTCCTCTCCAAGGCGGGAGAGAAGTGTGCGCCCTTCTTCAAGGTGATGAGAGGCAATAAAAAGTTCGAATGGACCCCGGAGTGTGAGGAAGCTTTTCAGGCTTTGAAAGGGAAACTCACCCAAACCCCCTACTTCAAGGGCCGAGATCGGGAGAAGACCTATCCATATACCTGGGAGTGGGACTTGAAGTGGTAAGTTCAATATTGATACGAGAGGAAGGAAGAAAGCAGTTCCCTATCTACTATGTCAGTCGAGTGCTGAAAAAGGCGGAGCTCCGGTACCCAATCTTGGAGAAGTTGGCTTTTGCATTGGTGGTGGCGGCTCGGAGACTCCGGCCCTACTTCCAGGCACATTCAATCAAAGTGATAACAGATCACCCACATCACAAGGTCATGGAAGGGGTGGAACACTCGGGAAGATTGGCAAAGTGGTCCATGGAGCTGAGTGAGTTCAACATTACGTTTGTCCCTAGGGCGTCAATCAAGGCCCAAGCAGTGGCAGACTTCAAGGCTGACTACACATCCCAAGTGGGGGAACATGAACCGCCTCCCCCAGTGGAGTGGAAGATGTTGGTAGATGGTGTGTCAGGAAGACACTCCTATGGAGGGGGAATCATCTTGGTGAGCCCCCAAGGGACCAAGATCGAGCAAGCTTTGAACATCCACTTCCCGATTACCAACAACCAAGCGGAGTACGAGGCGGTGATAGCGGGCCTGCGGTTGGCTCGGGAATTGGGGGTGCAAGACGTGGAGGTCTCGACGGACTCCATGGTGGTAGCATGCCAAGTCAGGGTGGAGTTTGAGACGAAGGATTTGACTCTCCTGCGGTACTTAGAAAAGGTCAGGGGGGGTCATCGGGCATTTCCGCACTTTCTCCATCAAGCACGTGCCAAGGGAGGAGAGCACCCCCGCAGACCTCCTAGCCAAATTCGGTCCCCGAGCAGGAGGAACGGTTTCGAAACTCTTCCGACCCACCATCGAGGAAGGAGAGTTGATGGAGGTGGATCAGCGGGTCTCATGGATGGATCCTTTCGTCACTTTCCTATCATCACGGAAATTCCCTGAAGGAGACATAGACAGACGATGCTTCAGGTATAAGTCGGCTTATTACTCTTTGCATGTAGGAGGGCTGTACAGGAAGACTCTCTCGGGACTCCTAGCCCGTTGTGTTTCAGAGGAGGAGGTTCCGAGAGTCCTAGAAGAAATCCACTCCGGGGAGTGTGGGAGTCACTCCGGGAGCCGAACTCTGGAAGGGAGGGTGTTGAGACAAGGCTACTTCTGGCCCACCCTCAGCAAGGACGCGGCGGAGTTCGCAAGGAGGTGTTCAAAGTGCCAGCTCTATGCTCCGCTCCAACTCCTCCCAGCTCAGAGGCTCCGAACCATCACTGCTCCCTGGCCCTTCGCCATATGGGGGTTGTACCTAGTTGGCCCTTTCCCTCAAGCTAGCGGCCAAAGGAGTTTCTTACTGGTCATGATCGATTATTTCTCCAAATGGGTAGAAGTGAAAGCGCTCGCCAAGGCAACATCTCAAGTTGTGAGGAACTTTGTATGGGGAGAAATAATCTGCAGGCACGGCCTTCCCCTGGCTATAGTGTAACATCCCCCAGACAGCTAGACCCCTAAGTTGGTTTTGTCATGACAAAACCATAGGAAGAGCCCAAGGCCATGTGAATTGAGGTGAGAAGAAGAAAACCACCTTGGTCTGCAAATAGCAATTTCCAGTAACCAAGCTTAGGGTTGGACTTTAGGGCCTCAACTTGACCATTTGGCCCCACCATAGTATCCCTAACCCTTTAGGGGGCCCCTTAGGGCACCAAGGGCACATTGGGGTCAACCAAAGAGGCCAAATTGACCAAAGTCAACCCTAATCCTAAATTGGTCAAAGTAGCCTATTTAGAGCCAATTAACCTTCACCATGACAAATTGATCACTCACCTAGGTCTAGAATACCATAAGGGACCTAGTAGACCTAAAAGCCCCATCATGGGACCCCCAATGGTGCAAATTGACCAAAATGCCCCTTTAGGTCAAAAATGGCAATTCTTCACAAAGTGCCCTAATTGACCATCACCATATTAAATTGACCTTACCCATAGTGTTATCATATCATAGGGGACCCAGTGGACCAAAAAGCCCCATGACTGGGTCAACCCTAGGGCTCAATTTGACCAAAGTCAACTTAGCCTGTTTTGGTCAAATCAGCTTAGATTGGGTCAACCAAGACTCATGTGACCAAATTGACCCCACCACTAGTTTCTAAACCTAATTTGGAGTTCAATGGACCCAAAAGCCCCATCCTAGGGTCACCCAATTGGTCAATTGGACCAAAAGTCAAATTTGCCCAAATTAGCTCAAACCTCTTGAACCTAGCCCAATCCCTTTGGGCCAAACCCAAATTGACCTCTTGACCAGCACCCTTGACTGCTAATTAACCCAGGAGAGAGAAATGAGTCGGCCTTGATGACTAGGAGAGAGAAAATCCAATGTGGAAGAGAGAGAAAGGTGAAGCCATCAATGGAGGAAGATGAAACCCCCTTCATTCCTCCCCATTAATGGCTGGACTCAACTCCCCAAGGGAAGGGGAGAAGTTCCCAGTCGTTTCCCGGCCTCCTAGGGTTGAATCACTTGGAATTTCACCATGGCCGACTTCCACCATTAATGGTGATAATGGCAATTCATGCCATGGCTCTTCCCCTCCCTCAATTGAAGCCTTTAAAAGCTTCACCGGGCAGAGAGGAACGTTTCCCCCCACTTACCTGAAGGAATCGGGCTCCTCTATGTGGTGGTTGCAGAACTCGGAAACCATGGAGGTCGGCAATGGCGAGTTCCCAATCGGCAAGGTTTCAAGCTTCAAGCAAGGTCCAATCCTCTTCTCCTCTCTCAGTGGTTAGATCATAATCTAACTGGGGCTTGATTCGAGTTCAAACAGGCTCGAATCGTGCACCCAAAGGTGCTCGTTTTCGAGCATATTCCTCCTTCCCGAAACCCCTACTACGGCCACCACCGGCCGGCAAACGACCTCCTATCGCCGGCCACCACCTCAACGGAGGTGGTGGTGGCACTTGCCGGCCGAGGGGATGCGAGGGTGGCCGGGAAATCAAGGTTGAAGACGGCCCAGGCGCGGGCTATCGCAGCCGTCGATTCGCTGTAGAAGACGACCCGATGCCGTCCGAATTGCTTCAAGATTCGTGCGGGAATCAAATGTATGAATGAAATGATTATTATTTTATTATGTGTATTATGTCACACTTTGTGACAGATTTTGTGACCCGATTTTAAGGCCCTTAGGGGCCATAATTCGAAAAATACCCAGAGATAACTTTTGTAGGCCTTGGTGTCTACTTTCTAATGGGAGTGAAATCAAGCTATTTGGTTAAGTATTGGACCCACAGCACTCATTCTAGTGAGGCTGGTCAAAACTCAAACCAGACCTTTAAACTAGGATAACTCTTAAATGGCACATCTGATGTAGTTGATATTTTGGCTAAGCATCCATATGTCCTATACCTAGGTTAGGTTTGAGTATCAGATTTTTAGGAGTTAATTTTCCTAAAGTTTTTGTAGAAATTTAATAATCCTTGCACAAATTAATTGGAGGGTCAAATGACCTTCAATCTCCACCAAATTTTGGTGGGGGGTTATTAGGGTCATGATAAACCCCTAGTTAAAAATATCAACTCAATTGGAGCTCTTTTGGTTGGGTAACCTTTAGACCAAAGTTTTGTTCATTAAGGGGAAAAATTGTGCTTAGGGGACATTTAGGGTTTTTCATGATAAACCACCTCCAAAAGGAGTGGATCCTTGTCCACTGCCCTAATATCACCCAAGACACCTCCAAGAGTGTTATGGAGTCTTGGGGAGTGGGTTTGCCCTAGGACTTGGGGTAGGAGTACCTTGGGGTGCAAATAGCCAAGTGGAGAATCATTGGCCAATTAGGTCCTTTGAGACTTGAGACTTCTTAGGAAGGTCAGTGGGATGAAGTTGAGACCCCATGAGGAGTTTGGTGAGCATTGGAGTTGTTTTGCTCAAGGTCATAGGGTTGATCCCTATGGGGTGGAATTTGGGGTTGTGAAGGACATAGGGGAGTTTGTCCTTGGAGAGGGGTGTGTTGGACTCCTCTGAGTGTTATAAGTGATAGGATACCCTCACAAGAAGTTTGGGTGGATTTGGTTAGGTTTAGACCCTAACCCTAGGCTAAACCCTAATGGGGTGCAATTAGAGGCTATTGAAGGAAGAAGGGTCAAACCTCAATGGTTTGACTTGAAATTTTGGGAAGATGATCTTAGTGACCAGGGGTGACTACTGTGAGAATTTGGTGGGGTTTGGAGTTGCCAAACCTAGGTAATAAACCCTTGGGTAGATTTGTAAATAATTAGGGTTTTGGGTTTTAGGGAGAAATGTTACTTAATGGTTTACCATTTTCTGTCACAAACTTGTTTTTAATGCTATTGATCTCTGGAAGAATCTGTTAGACCATGAGAAGACTTTTTGGGGTTCAAAGTGTAATATTTCACATTGTAGACAATTTTTGGGAGGATCAATTTTAGGGTGTTAAATTACTGTAATTGCATGAAACTTTGCAGGATGTCTGTTCATACCAATATGTACCCACTGTAATTTTCTCATAATTTATGGATTAATATTTTTGGTATCTCTAGTTCATTTTGGAATTATTTACAAATATATCCTTTGAGGAAATTACAAATGTAACTTCTGTGTTATGTGGTCAAACTTGGTAGACCTGAATATTTTAGTATGATTCACCACTGTATGAATTTGCATAAGATTGGGAGTCCATATGAGGGTACCTCCTTTGGAATTTATTGGTAATAAATGAGTTTTGGAATTTTTAAAAATAGTAAATCTTGCTGGTATTTCCTACAAGTTTATACCTACTGATATTTAGGTACTCTTGATTTATGTAAAAATTGGGGTAGGCATTGGAAGTCAGAAAAGTGCACTTGTAGTTCAAACTTGAGAAAATTGCCCTTTGAGAAATTGTTTAAAAATATTAATATTATGGGGAAAATTAGGAAACCCTGGATTTGATCTGATTTAAGTAGCATGGACTCCTAATAAATCCAGTAGGTCATAGAGTTGAGTATTTAGAGTACCTCCCTTCTTGAGAATCAAAACGTTAAGGGTGGTCTGCGTTTAGTAAATTGGCAATTTTGGAGTTACAGGCCAATTTGGAATACATTGATTGGAGATGTGGGAATTGAATGGTGATTGTATGGTATGAGAGGACCCTTGGAGAGATTTAAGGTTGATGAGTTCTGGGATGGTGGGGTGCCTCCCTTGGGGTAGGTCATCTTGGGACTTGGCGAAAGATCGTCTTTTCCCCTAAGTGTCTTAAAGCACTTAGGTTTAGACCAGGTGAAATGTTAAGAGGGTTTCTTAAGGGTAGTAACTAATAAAATTAAGTGTCTTGGGAGTGGGAACTTTGGGGTGTCATCCCATAGTGGTTCCTAGTACCGTAGTGAGCCCCTCACAGGGTAACCCTCGGGAAGTCCAAGACTAACCCTAACTCATAGGAGTAAGACATTGTACAAGATTAACTAATAACATACTCATCCATACCCTGTGGTTTCGGAAGTTTAGTTGGATTGGTTGTCCGAGCGGTGGGCTCGGTGGCTGTTGCAGCAGACTAGTTAGTCTGGTGAGCTTTAGGCTCGGAAGGTTATTGATGGCGGGCGGGTTAGCCCCGGGGAACTCATGGCTCAGAGATAGGAAGTAGAACATGTTGCATATGCACTGAAGGTGGTGGGTCTTCGGTATTGGACGGTCGTTCACACCGACGTCGATACGTTGACTCGGCGAGTGTGGTTTTACACTTAGCCTTGATAGTCTGGCGGTCCAGTCAGCAAGAGTACGCAGACGCTCTGCGGGTATAGTGGAGGCGTACAATAGGTCTAGGTTGGGTAGTGTGAATACCAACTTAGAGGTGGGCGGGGCCCAACCCACCGCTTCCGTTTGCCACTACGGGAGTATCCTGGGAGTCTAGCTCGCTCCAAAAAGGGGGAACTAAAGGTCTATGCGCATAGAGTCGTGGTGTGTGAGTTGCACTTGTATGATCATAGCATAACAGCATACCTGCATGTCATAACATAAACATTGCATTCAACCTACCCCTAACGTATAAGTCGGTTATGGGACTTCTTATACGGTAGGCCCTGCTAAACGACCCCTTGGTCTATAGGTTTGTATGGGCATTCCTATAAATCAATGGTTACTTTTATATTACTTTACTTGCTGCTTACTGATCTTTATATACTTGTTATCATGCTTCATATTTATGTATACACCTGTGTAGCTCTAGTTCCGCCGTCACCTGCTCTTGTTTTTACCCCTTGCTGTCCTCCGCTTCATCCTCCCGCACGGTGCCTAGGAGCCATTGGGGGAGGGGTGGGGAATTGGCTGAGTCATTTTGACTGACGGTCGGTGGACCATATCATTTTAGGAGTTCGAGGAGACGCAGCAACCTTCAAGAAACAGGTACAGCAGGATCCGACATGGTGGACCCCACGGCCATGCTACCATTGTCACCAGCCGGGACATACTCGAGTCAGATGCCCCTTGATGAGTGGAACACCTCCAGTACAGCGACCAGGAGGCCAATGGCGAAGACGTAAACGTGGACTGCGAGGCAGCAACCGCAGGTTAAAAGAGAAGAAGCATCCAGAGTTGCAGCACCATTGGAGCCCGGAGTCTGCAGGGATGGGTCAGTTAGGTCAGAGTGCTCCGGTTTCAGTGTCGGTGTCGATTAGCTTTAGTTTTGCTTAGGAGTTAGCTTCCGTGAGTGATCTTGTAGTGAGGAAATGATGTACAGGGCAAGAGCCCCTTTTATTATTTGTAACCCTTGTCTCTTTATTCAGTTAATATATGTGGACATTTGCCTTTAAGGTTTATAATTCATGTGATTCTGTGGACTTGTCTTCCCTCCTTTAAGATCTTTTCTTGTGATCGATGTGGCCGGCAGAATCGGCGTTTTGTGGTGGCGACCTTCCCGAGTGAGGGTGTCACCGCAAAGCGGCGGTTCTGGGCCTAAGACCCGGTGGTTTTTGCAAAAAAAAAATGGGGTCTTACAAGTGGTATCAGAGCAAACCTCGATCCAAAGAAAAGAAGTCCACAAACCCTGGGCCACCCCGCGCGAGTTTAGTTTGAGGACAAACTAAGCAGCGGAAGCAGTGGTGTGCCCATATGGGAATCACATTGAAAAAGGTCCACTTTTAACTGAATCTTCTTAGTCAAATCTCTTTACGAGCGTTAAGTTTTCTTTTGTAGCCTGCGGCGAACCCTGCCCCCAGCAGAGAATACCTCCGGCTACAAAGATCTTTTTAGATAATACCTTAGTTAATGAGTTAGACTCAACCCCACTAGGACACGTGACTTACTAGGACAATTTATACCATGACCTAGTCTGAAATAGACCGTAAGTATAACTATTGGTGAAGGTATGAGGATACCCCAAAGAGGCTAGAGAAAGAGAGACTGACACCTAAGTAGAATGGTATGAGACTCATAGGCTCAATCATCGTATTTGTGACAAGATTACATTAAGACAACCTCTGTGACGAACATCGAGGGTCGGATAAGAGTTCAAGTACAATAAGAAACCTATTTAGGATTGGATAACATATTGACCCTGATAAGGTTGTCGTAGAAGGTACCTGCAAGAGCCCAAGTTGTGGAATACACCATTAAGCCCCAAGATAGAACCCCAAGTCTAAGGTTGTATGCCCTAAGAATTGTTTGCATGTTTGGGATAAATATAACTTGGTGATATCGAAGACACTTCGCCCAAAGATAGATAGAGGCCAATCTTTTGTTTATTGGGGGCTTGTCCTTTGTTTATTGGGGCTTACCTTTTGTTTATTGGGCAAGTCAGGGTCGGACTTAGCTTTCCCTTAGACTTAAGTTAGAAAATTTTTATGTCGTGAACACTATGATTTTGAAGTCGATCTTACTCGATGTTACTTGGAAGAAGGTGAGATGGTGTAACAATATGTTTGGAATGATGATCAGTAGGAATTACCAGGACAATGGTTAGACATCATTTGAAAAGGACAACAACTTGGCCTTAATTGAATCTTTGAAAGTGTAAAGCCGCCAGGATTAATCATTTAAGGATGTCGATGTCCTAGTACAGAAGTTAAGGGCGGAAAGTAGATCTTGCAAGTTGTAAATTGGAGACGATTGATTACTCGGACGTTCCTGAAAGAGTAAGAATTTGAATGCGAGAAGAAAAACTTTAGAGGCATAAGAGTCTGCCCAGGTTAGAGTGGAAGTTCGAGGATAGATTGACCAAGGTAGCTAGGTCACCCCGGTCGGGATAGATGATACGACGGTGCGAGTCTTGCGGCGCAAGAAGATTCCAGAGGTTAAGACTTGTGATAAAATTAGGGTCAGGAGGAGCACAACTTGGAGCCACTAGAGCTGGTGTGGCATAGATAGTCGGTGCTCTTCGAGCCAGGAATAACTTTGACTCTTAAGGGATGTTACGTTCAGTCACCCGTGGTGAAAACCCCGCAAGCCTAACCTGAATTTCGAGGACGAAATTATTTTTTTTGTTTATTGGGATTTGTAACATCCCCCAGACAGCTAGACCCCTAAGTTGGTTTTGTCATGACAAAACCATAGGAAGAGCCCAAGGCCATGTGAATTGAGGTGAGAAGAAGAAAACCACCTTGGTCTGCAAATAGCAATTTCCAGTAACCAAGCTTAGGGTTGGACTTTAGGGCCTCAACTTGACCATTTGGCCCCACCATAGTATCCCTAACCCTTTAGGGGGCCTCTTAGGGCACCAAGGGCACATTGGGGTCAACCAAAGAGGCCAAATTGACCAAAGTCAACCCTAATCCTAAATTGGTCAAAGTAGCCTATTTAGAGCCAATTAACCTTCACCATGACAAATTGATCACTCACCTAGGTCTAGAATACCATAAGGGACCTAGTAGACCTAAAAGCCCCATCATGGGACCCCCAATGGTGCAAATTGACCAAAATGCCCCTTTAGGTCAAAAATGGCAATTCTTCACAAAGTGCCCTAATTGACCATCACCATATTAAATTGACCTTACCCATAGTGTTATCATATCATAGGGGACCCAGTGGACCAAAAAGCCCCATGACTGGGTCAACCCTAGGGCTCAATTTGACCAAAGTCAACTTAGCCTGTTTTGGTCAAATCAGCTTAGATTGGGTCAACCAAGACTCATGTGACCAAATTGACCCCACCACTAGTTTCTAAACCTAATTTGGAGTTCAATGGACCCAAAAGCCCCATCCTAGGGTCACCCAATTGGTCAATTGGACTAAAAGTCAAATTTGCCCAAATTAGGTCAAACCTCTTGAACCTAGCCCAATCCCTTTGGGCCAAACCCAAATTGACCTCTTGACCAGCACCCTTGACTGCTAATTAACCCAGGAGAGAGAAATGAGTCGGCCTTGATGACTAGGAGAGAGAAAATCCAATGTGGAAGAGAGAGAAAGGTGAAGCCATCAATGGAGGAAGATGAAACCCCCTTCATTCCTCCCCATTAATGGCTGGACTCAACTCCCCAAGGGAAGGGGAGAAGTTCCCAGTCGTTTCCCGGCCTCCTAGGGGTGAATCACTTGGAATTTCACCATGGCCGACTTCCACCATTAATGGTGATAATGGCAATTCATGCCATGGCTCTTCCCCTCCCTCAATTGAAGCCTTTAAAAGCTTCACCGGGCAGAGAGGAACGTTTCCCCCCACTTACCTGAAGGAATCGGGCTCCTCTATGTGGTGGTTGCAGAACTCGGAAACCATGGAGGTCGGCAATGGCGAGTTCCCAATCGGCAAGGTTTCAAGCTTCAAGCAAGGTCCAATCCTCTTCTCCTCTCTCAGTGGTTAGATCATAATCTAACTGGGGCTTGATTCGAGTTCAAACGGGCTCGAATCGTGCACCCAAAGGTGCTCGTTTTGAGCATATTCCTCCTTCCCGAAACCCCTACTCCGGCCACCACCGGCCGGCAAACGACCTCCTATCGCCGGCCACCACCTCAACGGAGGTGGTGGTGGCACTTGCCGGCCGAGGGGATGCGAGGGTGGCCGGGAAATCAAGGTTGAATGCGGCCCAGGCGCGGGCTATCGCATCCGTCGATTCGCTGTAGAAGACGACCCGATGCCGTCCGAATTGCTTCAAGATTCGTGCGGGAATCAAATGTATGAATGAAATGATTATTATTTTATTATGTGTATTATGTCACACTTTGTGACAGATTTTGTGACCCGATTTTAAGGCCCTTAGGGGCCATAATTCGAAAAATTCCCAGAGATAACTTTTGTAGGCCTTGGTGTCTACTTTCTAATGGGAGTGAAATCAAGCTATTTGGTTAAGTATTGGACCCACAGCACTCATTCTAGTGAGGCTGGTCAAAACTCAAACCAGACCTTTAAACTAGGATAACTCTTAAATGGCACATCTGATGTAGTTGATATTTTGGCTAAGCATCCATATGTCCTATACCTAGGTTAGGTTTGAGTATCAGATTTTTAGGAGTTAATTTTCCTAAAGTTTTTGTAGAAATTTAATAATCCTTGCACAAATTAATTGGAGGGTCAAATGACCTTCAATCTCCACCAAATTTTGGTGGGGGGTTATTAGGGCCATGATAAACCCCTAGTTAAAAATATCAACTCAATTGGAGCTCTTTTGGTTGGGTAACCTTTAGACCAAAGTTTTGTTCATTAAGGGGAAAAATTGTGCTTAGGGGACATTTAGGGTTTTTCATGATAAACCACCTCCAAAAGGAGTGGATCCTTGTCCACTGCCCTAATATCACCCAAGACACCTCCAAGAGTGTTATGGAGTCTTGGGGAGTGGGTTTGCCCTAGGACTTGGGGTAGGAGTACCTTGGGGTGCAAATAGCCAAGTGGAGAATCATTGGCCAATTAGGTCCTTTGAGACTTGAGACTTCTTAGGAAGGTCAGTGGGATGAAGTTGAGACCCCATGAGGAGTTTGGTGAGCATTGGAGTTGTTTTGCTCAAGGTCATAGGGTTGATCCCTATGGGGTGGAATTTGGGGTTGTGAAGGACATAGGGGAGTTTGTCCTTGGAGAGGGGTGTGTTGGACTCCTCTGAGTGTTATAAGTGATAGGATACCCTCACAAGAAGTTTGGGTGGATTTGGTTAGGTTTAGACCCTAACCCTAGGCTAAACCCTAATGGGGTGCAATTAGAGGCTATTGAAGGAAGAAGGGTCAAACCTCAATGGTTTGACTTGAAATTTTGGGGAGATGATCTTAGTGACCAGGGATGACTACTGTGAGAATTTGGTGGGGTTTGGAGTTGCCAAACCTAGGTAATAAACCCTTGGGTAGATTTGTAAATAATTAGGGTTTTGGGTTTTAGGGAGAAATGTTACTTAATGGTTTACCATTTTCTGTCACAAACTTGGTTTTAATGCTATTGATCTCTGGAAGAATCTGTTAGACCATGAGAAGACTTTTTGGGGTTCAAAGTGTAATATTTCACATTGTAGACAATTTTTGGGAGGATCAATTTTAGGGTGTTAAATTACTGTAATTGCATGAAACTTTGCAGGATGTCTTTTCATACCAATATGTACCCACTTTAATTTTCTCATAATTTATGGATTAATATTTTTGGTATCTCTAGTTCATTTTGGAATTATTTACAAATATATCCTTTGAGGAAATTACAAATGTAACTTCTGTGTTATGTGGTCAAACTTGGTAGACCTGAATATTTTAGTATGATTCACCACTGTATGAATTTGCATAAGATTGGGAGTCCATATGAGGGTACCTCCTTTGGAATTTATTGGTAATAAATGAGTTTTGGAATTTTTACAAATAGTAAATCTTGCTGGTTTTTCCTACAAGTTTATACCTACTGATATTTAGGTGCTCTTGATTTATGTAAAAATTGGGGTAGGCATTGGAAGTCAGAAAAGTGCACTTGTAGTTCAAACTTGAGAAAATTGCCCTTTGAGAAATTGTTTAAAAATATTAATATTATGGGGAAAATTAGGAAACCCTGGATTTGATCTGATTTAAGTAGCATGGACTCCTAATAAATCCAGTAGGTCATAGAGTTGAGTATTTAGAGTACCTCCCTTCTTGAGAATCAAAACGTTAAGGGTGGTCTGCGTTTAGTAAATTGGCAGTTTTGGAGTTACAGGCCAATTTGGAATACATTGATTGGAGATGTGGGAATTGAATGGTGATTGTATGGTATGAGAGGACCCTTGGAGAGATTTAAGGTTGATGAGTTCTGGGATGGTGGGGTGCCTCCCTTGGGGTAGGTCATCTTGGGACTTGGCGAAAGATCGTCTTTTCCCCTAAGTGTCTTAAAGCACTTAGGTTTAGACCAGGTGAAATGTTAAGAGGGTTTCTTAAGGGTAGTAACTAATAAAATTAAGTGTCTTGGGAGTGGGAACTTTGGGGTGTCATCCCATAGTGGTTCCTAGTACCGTAGCGAGCCCCTCACAGGGTAACCCTCGGGAAGTCCAAGACTAACCCTAACTCATAGGAGTAAGACATTGTACAAGATTAACTAATAACACACTCATCCATACCCTGTGGTTTCGGAAGTTTAGTTGGATTGGTTGTCCGAGCGGTGGGCTCGGTGGCTGTTGCAGCAGACTAGTTAGTCTGGTGAGCTTATGGCTCGGAAGGTTATTGATGACGGGCATGGTTAGCCCGGGGAGCTTTTGGCTCGGAAGGTTATTGATGACGGACAGGTTAGCCCGGGGAGCTTTTGGCTCGGAAGGTTTGATGACGGGCAGGTTAGCCCGGGGAGCTTTAGGCTCGGAAGGTTATTGATGGCGGGCGGGTTAGCCCCGGGGAACTCATGGCTCAGAGATAGGAAGTAGAACATGTTGCATATGCACTGAAGGTGGTGGGTCTTCGGTATTGGACGGTCGTTCACACCGACGTCGATACGTTGACTCGGCGAGTGTGGTTTTACACTTAGCCTTGATAGTCTGGCGGTCCAGTCAGCAAGAGTACGCAGACGCTCTGCGGGTATAGTGGAGGCGTACAATAGGTCTAGGTTGGGTAGTGTGAATACCAACTTAGAGGTGGGCGGTGTAAGACCCCCCCTCCCAAATCGACGGATCGACCGGGGGATCTTATCGCACACCACCCTTGAGCACGACGCCGAAGCGACCCCGAAGGGTGAAGGCACTAGCTTCTCCAACCCTTTTCCTGGAACACTCCGAAGTCACACCTAGGGGTGGTGTTAAGCGAAAGTCACTACACACCAACAGAGTAAGGAAGCAGTATTTTAGCGGAAGACATTATTAAAGAGTGCGCTTTGTTACCCTTAGCGGAAGACATTATTAAAGAGTGCGCTTTGTTACCCTTAGCGGAAGACATTATTTATAGCGGAAGATTAAATACCACAGAAACCGTAATTTCAAAACCTGTATGAGTAATATTGATTTCGCCGCCGCAATGAATCCTATCCGTCAAGGCTTCATTGCATCATATATGTATACCCTGAGATAGGGCGCAACCGATGTGGCCGTCGGTGACAGTAAATCAGTAGAGTAAATCCATGAACATATAACCAACTCCCATACGAAGGTTATATGTTACTGGTACAGATAAAATTGCAAATAAGCAGTAAAAATCCATAAACATATAACCAACTCCCATACGAAGGTTATATGTTAATGGTATATGCAGATATGTATGTTTTGATGCAAATGATGCGTATGCAAATATGTATGTTTTGATGCATATGCAAGCCATGCATAACGAGTACTCACGATTCAATCACAACACACAATGTTGAAACAGTTTGACCGCTTTTCTTCCAGCAGGGTTGCGACCCCCGCGGGCCTCACCGATGTGGTCGTCGGTGACAGTGGCCGGTCCTGCCACTTCTGGGTGTGGACGTACCGCACTACCCAGGCCCTAATGTACAACCCAGTGTACTCTTGGATGTGAGCAACATCCGTCAATTACAAAATTCGGCTATCCAGCAGAGGGACCCTGCGGGGAAATAATAAATAACCTCCCGGGGTTCACACACTCCCTAGTACCTCATGAGTCGTCAACCTTCCCATTCCTGTATGAACGGTCCTTGGGCACGACTGACCCGCCACGGTAATCACATATAATGTTTTACCAGTTTGCTCTTTACGTTGAAATATTTTGACCGCTTCTTTTTGCAGGGTAGCGAACCCCGCGGGCCTCACCGATGTGGCCGTCGGTGACAGTGGCCGGTCCTGCCACTTCTGGGTGTGGATGTACCGCACTACCCAGGCCCCAACGTACAACCCCGTGTACCCTCGGACGTAGGAGACATCCGGTAATAACTGAATTTGGTCAACCAGCGGAGGGACCCAACGGGGCATATAAGATACAACCGAGCTCCCGGGGTGCACACCTCCCTGTCGCCTAGAGTCGTCAACCTTCCCGCACCGGTACGTACGGTCTACGGGCATGACCGACCCGCCACGTTTCCCAAAGCAAGCAAGCAATAAAATAGGTAACCATCACCTTCGGGTCCTCAGTGGCTTACCCTTTTTAACGAGGCTTCCCGGCTGGCTGAGTATGCAACCATCGCAAGTCCTGAGAATGTTAACAATGTACTTTTTGGATTGTTTGTGTACAAGCTTTTATAAATTTGCCACACATTTACTTCATTCCAGCACGTCGCCTCAGTAGTCATTTCCTGAAATATTAACGTTATTGAAAAGACTAACATTTTATCATAGCTCTTTTACGATTGCACGACTTTATTTTCAACAGATCGTCAAATTGATCAAGTCAAATCATACTTCATATTTGCAATTGTTAGAGCAATTCTCCATATACACGCAAAATTTCATTTGATTAGCTCACCTCAAATGAAATTTTGAAAACGAGAATTTTTAATCCCAATAAAACAAATAGGCTTAAACTTGGGATTGAAATTCGTAATAGAATCCTTACATTGCACACATAATTTCATACGATTAGTTTACCTCGAATGGAATTTTGAAAACGAAAATTTAACCCCAATAAAACAAAGAGGCTTAAACCCGGGGTTCAAAATTTGAAATGGATGTTTGTAGGGTTTTAAAGTGAGTGTTTTATGGGAATAAGATAGAAGATCGTTCGAGATTAGACGTAGTAAAGGACATTTAAGTGTCGACTTGAGTCATAAAAATATTTTGCATGACTAAAACTGAATTTGATAAGTTCGAGTGAAAATGTTCATATATATGCTAAGTTTGTTGCCAACTTTTATCTTTTAGGTCCACCACCGCTTCCGCTGCAGTGGTTCGTCCCGAACCACGCTACAGCGATTAGCGAAACAATAGGTGTTTCTGTGATCATGAATAGGTCGAAAGATCGGTTACGCTCTGATCCATTTGTAAGACCCCCCCTCCCAAATCGACGGACCGACCGGGGGATCTTATCGCACACCACCCTTGAGCACGACGCCGAAGCGACCCCGAAGGGTGAAGGCACTAGCTTCTCCAACCCTTTTCCTGGAACACTCCGAAGTCACACCTAGGGGTGGTGTTAAGCGAAAGTCACTACACACCAACAGAGTAAGGAAGCAGTATTTTAGCGGAAGACATTATTAAAGAGTGCGCTTTGTTACCCTTAGCGGAAGACATTATTAAAGAGTGCGCTTTGTTACCCTTAGCGGAAGACATTATTTATAGCGGAAGATTAAATACCACAGAAACCGTAATTTCAAAACCTGTATGAGTAATATTGATTTCGCCGCCGCAATGAATCCTATCCGTCAAGGCTTCATTGCATCATATATGTATACCCTGAGATAGGGCGCAACAAAAGGAGATGCAGCTTAATAAAACTTTATACCTGACGTAGCCTGATCCGTGGCTTCATCCACACATAGGTGCTGTCACTCATCCGCACCTGTCACCTGTGCTAAAGACAAGTTATTAGAAATACAAACAGAATCCAACTCCTACTAACACACAAACATAATATAACAATTATAAGTAAGGGGATATCTGGACTCTTATTGGGCCGAGGCGGTCTTCCCACGACCACCGCCTACGTACTCCGTATCATCCTGCATACGGCCTCAGACCCACGTAGTTCTATTAGTTTCGCACGGGTTGCCCTCCCAGACCGTCCATCGCGCGGGTTGCCTTAGAGTAAAACTCATAGGCCATCCGATTTTATCCCAAGGCACGATATATTCCCGTAGGAATATTTCCCGAAGGCACAACTTATTCCCCGTAGGAATTACTTTCTCGAAGGCAACATTTCATTCCCGTAGGAATTACTTTCTCGAAGGCAACATTTCATTCCCGTAGGAATTACTTTCTCGAAGGCAACATTTCATTCCCGTAGGAATTACTTTCTCGAAGGCAACCTTTCATTCCCGTAGGAATTACTTTCTCGAAGGCAACATTTCATTCCCGTAGGAATTACTTTCTCGAAGGCAACATTTCATTCCCGTAGGAATTACTTTCTCGAAGGCAACCTTTCATTCCCGTAGGAATTACTTTCTCGAAGGCAACATTTCATTCCCGTAGGAATTACTTTCTCGAAGGCAACCTTTCATTCCCGTAGGAATTACTTTCTCGAAGGAAACATTTCATTCCCGTAGGAATTACTTTCTCGAAGGCAACATTTCATTTTCATAAGAGAAGAGAAAAGAAACTCTTTCCAAGTTTAGCAATAATTCCATCCCGAGAGTTTATAGAGGGGGGGAAGGAGAAAACCCTTCATGAGCTTAATGATATTTCCATCAAAGAGGGTACAAACAACTTAATCCGACCTTTGTCGATCTTTTGGATTGCTTGGCAATCAAACCCAAGCCATCCACATGAGGCACAATTTTGTATTCAAGTAGGCTTCTGCCAATTACTTGGGTGTTTGGCGATCAAGCCCAAAACTCCCGTGAACTTTTATTTCCTTCCTTGGTACACGTAGTGGCATCAAAGAGTAAGAGAGAAAATAGGAATAGGAGGAAGATAGACGATGTGCATATCATAGTAGACCATGGGTGATCAATTTCCATAATCATTCCATTCTCTTACGAGTTCGTTACCTCATTCAAAACGCCACTTTCATGTACAACCGACTCAACTTCTAATAGTGAAGCTCCTGGAAGAGTAAACCGACAGCCCTCTTCCTGGAAGGATAAACCAACCCGATTTCCCCAAAATGCATGGGCAAAGGACATTCTCAAATAATGAGACTCCTAGAAGGATAGACCAACAACCCCAGTCCTTCAGAAAAGAAGACAAAGAGCAGCCCCGACTAGAAACGACATGAAATCAGCCTGTAATTAACAGGGAGGGAGCAGCCCAAAGTAACAAGGAAAGCCCCTAAATCATTAAGGAAAGGAGCAGCCCTAATTCAACAAGGCAGCCCCCAAATCATTAAGGAAGGGAGCAGCCCCAATTCAACAAGGACAGGAAGCAGCCCCCAATTAGCAAGTATAATAAGCAGCCCCAATTTAACAAAGACAGAGCAGCCCCAACAAAATAAGGTACAGAGCAGCTCAAAGCAAACAGCCCCAAATCAACAAGGTAAAGAGCAGCTCAAAGCAACAAACCTGCAGTCCAAGTTAACAAGGAGCAGCCCCAAAACAACAAGGAGCAGCCCCCAAACTAACAAGGAAAGGAGCAGCCCCAACTATTAAACCTGCAGTCCAAGTTAGCAAGAAGCAGCCCCCAAACCAACAAGGAGAGGAGCAGCCCAAACCACCAACCTGCAGTCCAACTTAACAAGGAGCAGCCCCAAGCAACACAAGCAACAGCCCTTGATTAGACAAGGAATAAGATGTAGCCTCCAACCAAGAACAAGTATAACAGCACCCCCCATATATTAACAAAGGAAAAAGGGCAGCACCCCCATATATTAACCAATATAAAAGGGCAGCACCCCCATAGATGTAACCAGAAAAGAAAAAGAAGGCAGCACCCCATATGTATATAGATATCAACCCGAATTTAGCCAAAAAAACTGCCAACATAAGCCTCCAAGAGTTAATCGGGTAGCAGGGTCTAAAACCAGGTGATGAGGACTGCCAGCACAAGCCCTCCCCTTTAAACAAAGAGAACAAGGCAGCCCCATTCAAAACAACAGCAGCCCCCCCCCCCCCTTCTTTTAAACAAAATAAACAAGGTTTCTAAAGGCACATAATACCCAATAAATCAGAAATTTAGCATATAATACCCAATATATTTGCATCAAGCTAAGCATATAATACCGAACAAATCTGAATCAGGAATTAGTAAGGTGAACCAAGAGAGAATCGAGTATCAGGTAGGGCATACCTAACTCCATAATCAGGACCAAGTTTGGTTAAGCAAAAGGAAAGAGATGAAGGAGAAGAGGGAGAACATGTTTTCTTGCCATACCTTGTCGTGAAACCCTCTGCCAGGACAGAGCTTCGAAGAGGAGGAAGAGGGAGAGAGGAGGGCGTTCTTACCGTCCACCATCGCCCTTCGAAGAGGAGAAGAAGCCCCCCCCCCCCCCCCCCTATGTAGCCGGCGAGGCCCAATCCCGTGCCCCCACGAGCTCGCCCATGGTTTTCGCCCACGGTTTCTCCGCCCTGGTTTTCTACAGATTTTCCGCTGGTTTCATTTTCCCTCGCTGGTTTTGTTTTCTCCCGATGGTTTTGTCTTAAGTTTATATATATATATATATATATAGCATATAATTATATACATACATATATATTCATAACTCTCAAAATAAGTACGGGAAAAATGTGCGGAGTGTGTCTCTGTGTTCGTGTCAATCATTCGAAGCTAACGAAAGCATCCGAAGTTGATTCCGAGTCCGTTGGCCCAACATTTTAAAATGGCGTTGTTGTCACACTCGACGTTACTCAAAATAGTCTTTTTCTCCAAACGACCTCGGATCGGAATGAAACGAGTTCCGTTGCACTCGTATCAACTATACGAGTCTAACGTAACTGACGGAAGTCGATTCAGAGCACGTATGCTCCATATTCTAAAACTGCGTCGTCGTGACGCGCTGCGATACTCAAAACAGTCACTTTTACCAAATGACCTCTGATTGGAACGAAACGAATTCCGTTGTACTCATATCGACCATACGAGTTTAACGCAACTGACAGAAGTCGATTCAGAGTACGTATGTTCAATAAACAACTTTGACGTCGTGGCGAAGCACGATGCTACCCAAAACAGTCATTTCTCTAAATGACTACCTCTATGTGGTGAAGGTCGGGTCGTGATTGCCTGATGACCCGGCCTAGATTCCTCCAAGGGTTCAACTGAACCGGCTAGACCCCTTTTTCGAAGTCGGGATGTTACAATCCAATAAAACAAAGAAAATTTTCGTCCCCGAAAATACGAGTGGGTCATGGAGATTCAAAACAGGACGTATTGCAAACCACTAGAGGTGTCGAATGATCCCAAATTTTAAGGGTCTCTAGGTTTGGTTTTACCTAACGAGCTATGTAGACGGCTCCCGCCGTGTACTATACAAGTAGCTTACATGAACTACGGGGTAGCTTGAACGATTCAAACTGATCTAATCGTGAGAAACAAGAAACCCTTCATCACTTGATACCCCTCCCGTGAACCGAGCTTAACGGGAGACGAAGGCAACTCAACACCTTCCCGGGAGCCGAGCTCAGCTGGAAGTGGGGACTACTCGACACCTTCCAAAGAGCCGAGCTTAACTGGAAGTGGAGGCAACTCAGCACCTTCCAAGGTTTGCATATCTGAAACGCAACGTTTATGAGTTGTGTCCAAAAGGCACATAGTAAAAATCCCTCCACATATAGCTAATTCTCTCAAGGGGCTACGTGTTAGTGGAACATATAAAAGTTATAACTTGCATAAGCTTTTGTAAAACCCATCAACATATAACTGACTCCCATGCGAAGGTTAAATATTGACGGAACAGATGAAAATTGTAAATAAGTAGAGTAAATCCATGAACATATAACCAACTCCCATACGAAGGTTATATGTTACTGGTACAGATAAAATTGCAAATAAGCAGTAAAAATCCATAAACATATAACCAACTCCCATACGAAGGTTATATGTTAATGGTATATGCAGATATGTATGTTTTGATGCAAATGATGCGTATGCAAATATGTATGTTTTGATGCATATGCAAGCCATGCATAACGAGTACTCACGATTCAATCACAACACACAATGTTGAAACAGTTTGACCGCTTTTCTTCCAGCAGGGTTGCGACCCCCGCGGGCCTCACCGATGTGGCCGTCGGTGACAGTGGCCAGTCCTGCCACTTCTGGGTGTGGACGTACCGCACTACCCAGGCCCTAATGTACAACCCAGTGTACTCTTGGATGTGAGCAACATCCGTCAATTACAAAATTCGGCTATCCAGCAGAGGGACCCTGCGGGGAAATAATAAATAACCTCCCGGGGTTCACACACTCCCTGGTACCTCATGAGTCGTCAACCTTCCCATTCCTGTATGAACGGTCCTTGGGCACGACTGACCCGCCACGGTAATCACATATAATGTTTTACCAGTTTGCTCTTTACGTTGAAATATTTTGACCGCTTCTTTTTGCAGGGTAGCGAACCCCGCGGGCCTCACCGATGTGGCCGTCGGTGACAGTGGCCGGTCCTGCCACTTCTGGGTGTGGATGTACCGCACTACCCAGGCCCCAACGTACAACCCCGTGTACCCTCGGACGTAGGAGACATCCGGTAATAACTGAATTTGGTCAACCAGCGGAGGGACCCAACGGGGCATGTAAGATACAACCGAGCTCCCGGGGTGCACACCTCCCTGTCGCCTAGAGTCGTCAACCTTCCCGCACCGGTACGTACGGTCTACGGGCATGACCGACCCGCCACGTTTCCCAAAGCAAGCAAGCAATAAAATAGGTAACCATCACCTTCGGGTCCTCAGTGGCTTACCCTTTTTAACGAGGCTTCCCGGCTGGCTGAGTATGCAACCATCGCAAGTCCTGAGAATGTTAACAATGTACTTTTTGGATTGTTTGTGTACAAGCTTTTATAAATTTGCCACACATTTACTTCATTCCAGCACGTCGCCTCAGTAGTCATTTCCTGAAATATTAACGTTATTGAAAAGACTAACATTTTATCATAGCTCTTTTACGATTGCACGACTTTATTTTCAACAGATCGTCAAATTGATCAAGTCAAATCATACTTCATATTTGCAATTGTTAGAGCAATTCTCCATATACACGCAAAATTTCATTTGATTAGCTCACCTCAAATGAAATTTTGAAAACGAGAATTTTTAATCCCAATAAAACAAATAGGCTTAAACTTGGGATTGAAATTCGTAATAGAATCCTTACATTGCACACATAATTTCATACGATTAGTTTACCTCGAATGGAATTTTGAAAACGAAAATTTAACCCCAATAAAACAAAGAGGCTTAAACCCGGGGTTCAAAATTTGAAATGGATGTTTGTAGGGTCTTAAAGTGAGTGTTTTATGGGAATAAGATAGAAGATCGTTCGAGATTAGACGTAGTAAAGGACATTTAAGTGTCGACTTGAGTCATAAAAATATTTTGCATGACTAAAACTGAATTTGATAAGTTCGAGTGAAAATGTTCATATATATGCTAAGTTTGTTGCCAACTTTTATCTTTTAGGTCCACCACCGCTTCCGCTGCAGTGGTTCGTCCCGAACCACGCTACAGCGATTAGCGAAACAATAGGTGTTTCTGTGATCATGAATAGGTCGAAAGATCGGTTACGCTCTGATCCATTTGTAAGACCCCCCCTCCCAAATCGACGGACCGACCGGGGGATCTTATCGCACACCACCCTTGAGCACGACGCCGAAGCGACCCCGAAGGGTGAAGGCACTAGCTTCTCCAACCCTTTTCCTGGAACACTCCGAAGTCACACCTAGGGGTGGTGTTAAGCGAAAGTCACTACACACCAACAGAGTAAGGAAGCAGTATTTTAGCGGAAGACATTATTAAAGAGTGCGCTTTGTTACCCTTAGCGGAAGACATTATTAAAGAGTGCGCTTTGTTACCCTTAGCGGAAGACATTATTTATAGCGGAAGATTAAATACCACAGAAACCGTAATTTCAAAACCTGTATGAGTAATATTGATTTCGCCGCCGCAATGAATCCTATCCGTCAAGGCTTCATTGCATCATATATGTATACCCTGAGATAGGGCGCAACAAAAGGAGATGCGGCTTAATAAAACTTTATACCTGACGTAGCCTGATCCGTGGCTTCATCCACACATAGGTGCTGTCACTCATCCGCACCTGTCACCTGTGCTAAAGACAAGTTATTAGAAATACAAACAGAATCCAACTCCTACTAACACACAAACATAATATAACAATTATAAGTAAGGGGATATCTGGACTCTTATTGGGCCGAGGCGGTCTTCCCACGACCACCGCCTACGTACTCCGTATCATCCTGCATACGGCCTCAGACCCACGTAGTTCTATTAGTTTCGCACGGGTTGCCCTCCCAGACCGTCCATCGCGCGGGTTGCCTTAGAGTAAAACTCATAGGCCATCCGATTTTATCCCAAGGCACGATATATTCCCGTAGGAATATTTCCCGAAGGCACAACTTATTCCCCGTAGGAATTACTTTCTCGAAGGCAACATTTCATTCCCGTAGGAATTACTTTCTCGAAGGCAACATTTCATTCCCGTAGGAATTACTTTCTCGAAGGCAACATTTCATTCCCGTAGGAATTACTTTCTCGAAGGCAACCTTTCATTCCCGTAGGAATTACTTTCTCGAAGGCAACATTTCATTCCCGTAGGAATTACTTTCTCGAAGGCAACATTTCATTCCCGTAGGAATTACTTTCTCGAAGGCAACCTTTCATTCCCGTAGGAATTACTTTCTCGAAGGCAACATTTCATTCCCGTAGGAATTACTTTCTCGAAGGCAACCTTTCATTCCCGTAGGAATTACTTTCTCGAAGGCAACATTTCATTCCCGTAGGAATTACTTTCTCGAAGGCAACATTTCATTTTCATAAGAGAAGAGAAAAGAAACTCTTTCCAAGCTTAGCAATAATTCCATCCCGAGAGTTTATAGAGGGGGGGAAGGAGAAAACCCTTCATGAGCTTAATGATATTTCCATCAAAGAGGGTACAAACAACTTAATCCGACCTTTGTCGATCTTTTGGATTGCTTGGCAATCAAACCCAAGCCATCCACATGAGGCACAATTTTGTATTCAAGTAGGCTTCTGCCAATTACTTGGGTGTTTGGCGATCAAGCCCAAAACTCCCGTGAACTTTTATTTCCTTCCTTGGTACACGTAGTGGCATCAAAGAGTAAGAGAGAAAATAGGAATAGGAGGAAGATAGACGATGTGCATATCATAGTAGACCATGGGTGATCAATTTCCATAATCATTCCATTCTCTTACGAGTTCGTTACCTCATTCAAAACGCCACTTTCATGTACAACCGACTCAACTTCTAATAGTGAAGCTCCTGGAAGAGTAAACCGACAGCCCTCTTCCTGGAAGGATAAACCAACCCGATTTCCCCAAAATGCATGGGCAAAGGACATTCTCAAATAATGAGACTCCTAGAAGGATAGACCAACAACCCCAGTCCTTCAGAAAAGAAGACAAAGAGCAGCCCCGACTAGAAACGACATGAAATCAGCCTGTAATTAACAGGGAGGGAGCAGCCCAAAGTAACAAGGAAAGCCCCTAAATCATTAAGGAAAGGAGCAGCCCTAATTCAACAAGGCAGCCCCCAAATCATTAAGGAAGGGAGCAGCCCCAATTCAACAAGGACAGGAAGCAGCCCCCAATTAGCAAGTATAATAAGCAGCCCCAATTTAACAAAGACAGAGCAGCCCCAACAAAATAAGGTACAGAGCAGCTCAAAGCAAACAGCCCCAAATCAACAAGGTAAAGAGCAGCTCAAAGCAACAAACCTGCAGTCCAAGTTAACAAGGAGCAGCCCCAAAACAACAAGGAGCAGCCCCCAAACTAACAAGGAAAGGAGCAGCCCCAACTATTAAACCTGCAGTCCAAGTTAGCAAGAAGCAGCCCCCAAACCAACAAGGAGAGGAGCAGCCCAAACCACCAACCTGCAGTCCAACTTAACAAGGAGCAGCCCCAAGCAACACAAGCAACAGCCCTTGATTAGACAAGGAATAAGATGTAGCCTCCAACCAAGAACAAGTATAACAGCACCCCCCATATATTAACAAAGGAAAAAGGGCAGCACCCCCATATATTAACCAATATAAAAGGGCAGCACCCCCATAGATGTAAACAGAAAAGAAAAAGAAGGCAGCACCCCATATGTATATAGATATCAACCCGAATTTAGCCAAAAAAACTGCCAACATAAGCCTCCAAGAGTTAATCGGGTAGCAGGGTCTAAAACCAGGTGATGAGGACTGCCAGCACAAGCCCTCCCCTTTAAACAAAGAGAACAAGGCAGCCCCATTCAAAACAACAGCAGCCCCCCCCCCCCCCCCCTTCTTTTAAACAAAATAAACAAGGTTTCTAAAGGCACATAATACCCAATAAATCAGAAATTTAGCATATAATACCCAATATATTTGCATCAAGCTAAGCATATAATACCGAACAAATCTGAATCAGGAATTAGTAAGGTGAACCAAGAGAGAATCGAGTATCAGGTAGGGCATACCTAACTCCATAATCAGGACCAAGTTTGGTTAAGCAAAAGGAAAGAGATGAAGGAGAAGAGGGAGAACATGTTTTCTTGCCATACCTTGCCGTGAAACCCTCTGCCAGGACAGAGCTTCGAAGAGGAGGAAGAGGGAGAGAGGAGGGCGTTCTTACCGTCCACCATCGCCCTTCGAAGAGGAGAAGAAGCCCCCCCCCCCCCTATGTAGCCGGCGAGGCCCAATCCCGTGCCCCCACGAGCTCGCCCATGGTTTTCGCCCACGGTTTCTCCGCCCTGGTTTTCTACAGATTTTCCGCTGGTTTCATTTTCCCTCGCTGGTTTTGTTTTCTCCCGATGGTTTTGTCTTAAGTTTATATATATATATAGCATATAATTATATACATACATATATATTCATAACTCTCAAAATAAGTACGGGAAAAATGTGCGGAGTGTGTCTCTGTGTTCGTGTCAATCATTCGAAGCTAACGAAAGCATCCGAAGTTGATTCCGAGTCCGTTGGCCCAACATTTTAAAATGGCGTTGTTGTCGCACTCGACGTTACTCAAAATAGTCTTTTTCTCCAAACGACCTCGGATCGGAATGAAACGAGTTCCGTTGCACTCGTATCAACTATACGAGTCTAACGTAACTGACGGAAGTCGATTCAGAGCACGTATGCTCCATATTCTAAAACTGCGTCGTCGTGACGCGCTGCGATACTCAAAACAGTCACTTTTACCAAATGACCTCTGATTGGAACGAAACGAATTCCGTTGTACTCATATCGACCATACGAGTTTAACGCAACTGACAGAAGTCGATTCGGAGTACGTATGTTCAATAAACAACTTTGACGTCGTGGCGAAGCACGATGCTACCCAAAACAGTCATTTCTCTAAATGACTACCTCTATGTGGTGAAGGTCGGGTCGTGATTGCCTGATGACCCGGCCTAGATTCCTCCAAGGGTTCAACTGAACCGGCTAGACCCCTTTTTCGAAGTCGGGATGTTACAGGCGGGGCCCAACCCACCGCTTCCGTTTGCCACTACGGGAGTATCCTGGGAGTCTAGCTCGCTCCAAAAAGGGGGAACTAAAGGTCTATGCGCATAGAGTCGTGGTGTGTGAGTTGCACTTGTATGATCATAGCATAACAGCATACCTGCATGTCATAGCATAAACATTGCATTCAACCTACCCCTAACGTATAAGTCGGTTATGGGACTTCTTATACGGTAGGCCCTGCTAAACGACCCCTTGGTCTATAGGTTTGTATGGGCATTCCTATAAATCAATGGTTACTTTTATATTACTTTACTTGCTGCTTACTGATCTTTATATACTTGTTACCATGCTTCATATTTATGTATACACCTGTGTAGCTCTAGTTCCGCCGTCACCTGCTCTTGTTTTTACCCCTTGCTGTCCTCCGCTTCATCCTCCCGCACGGTGCCTAGGAGCCATTGGGGGAGGGGTGGGGAATTGGCTGAGTCATTTTGACTGACGGTCGGTGGACCATATCATTTTAGGAGTTCGAGGAGATGCAGCAACCTTCAAGAAACAGGTACAGCAGGATCCGACATGGTGGACCCCACGGCCATGCTACCATTGTCACCAGCCGGGACATACTCGAGTCAGATGCCCCTTGATGAGTGGAACCCCTCCAGTACAGCGACCAGGAGGCCAATGGCGAAGATGTAAATGTGGACTGCGAGGCAGCAACCGCAGGTTAAAAGAGAAGAAGCATCCAGAGTTGCAGCACCATTGGAGCCCGGAGTCTGCAGGGATGGGTCAGTCAGGTCAGAGTGCTCCGGTTTCAGTGTCGGTGTCGATTAGCTTTAGTTTTGCTTAGGAGTTAGCTTCCGCGAGTGATCTTGTAGTGAGGAAATGATGTACAGGGCAAGATCCCCTTTTATTATTTGTAACCCTTGTCTCTTTATTCAGTTAATATATGTGGACATTTGCCTTTAAGGTTTATAATTCATGTGATTCTGTGGACTTGTCTTCCCTCCTTTAAGATCTTTTCTTGTGATCGATGTGGCCGGCAGAATCGGCGTTTTGTGGTGGCGACCTTCCCGAGTGAGGGTGTCACCGCAAAGCGGCGGTTCTGGGCCTAAGACCCGGTGGTTTTTGCAAAAAAAAAATGGGGTCTTACATATAGTGACGGACAATGGGCCTCAATTTGCTAGCGAAGAATTTGTTAGCTTCTGCACCCAGCTTGGCATCGACCTCAGGTTCGCATCGGTTCACCACCCAAGGAGCAACGGCCAGGTGGAAGCGGCAAACAAGGTAATTGTCAACCTACTGAAGAAGAAGGTGGAGAACCTCCGAGGGAATTGGGTGGAACAACTACCATCCGTTCTCTGGGCCCTAAGGACTACCCCTAACACCGCCACCGGGGAGACCCCGTTCAAACTTTCTCATGGGTCCGAAGCAGTCCTTCCCATAGAATTTTAGGTAAAGACCCCCAGGGTGATCGCCGCAGGTGAAGGGAACGAAGAGTGGCTAGTAGCTAATGGCGAGGAACATAGGCTATCTTTAGACCTGGTGGAGGAACTCGGGACCAGGCAACCATCAGGCAGGAGGAAATCAAGCGACGAATGGCCCGATATTTTGACAAGCACATCCGAGTAAAACATTTTCAGAAGGAAGATCTGGTCTTGAAGAAGGTCGACGCGGCCGGAAGAGGGGCCGCGGTAGGTAAGCTCAACCCCAATTGGGAGGGTCCATACATTGTAAGCGAAGTGCTCGAGTCGGGGGGGGTATCAACTCCGAGATGTGGAAGGGGTACCACTCGGCCGAGCCAGAAATGGGGACGATCTAAAGCGGTTCTATCCCTGAGAGTTTTATTATGATATTGGTTGAACATTTTGCTTCTTCACTCGATAAATATAACTGTTATGCGAGGACAAGCAGGTGATAAGTGTTGGTGCTAGAATGCCCCAGATCTATTCCGCTCCCGGGCTCTCACTAGACGGGGGGTTTCAGGTTGATCTCTGGAGAGGCTGGCAAGGTGACGAGTGTTGGTGTTGGAATGCCCCAGATCAATTCCGCTCCCGGGCTCTCACTAGACGGGGGGTTTCAGGTTGATCTCTGGAGAGGCTGGCAAGGTGATGAGTATTGGTGTTGGAATACCCCAGATCGATTCTGCTCCCGGGCTCTCACTAGACGGGGGGTTTCAGGTTGATCTCTGGAGAGGCTGGCAAGGTGACAAGTGTTGGTGCTGGAATGCCCCAGATCGATTCCGCTCCCGGGCTCTCACTAGACGGGGGGTTTCCGGTTCATCTCTGGAGAGGCTGGCAAGGTGACGAGTATTGGTGCTGGAATGCCCCAGATCGATTCTGCTCCCGGGCTCTCACTAGACGGGGGGTTTCAGGTTGATCTCTGGAGAGGCTGGCAAGGTGACAAGTGTTGGTGCTGGAATGCCCCAGATCGATTCCGCTCCCGGGCTCTCACTAGACGGGGGGTTTCAGGTTGATCTCTGGAGAGGCTGGCAAGGTGACGAGTGTTGGTGCTGGAATGCCCCAGATCGATTCCGCTCTCGGGCTCTCACTAGACGGGGGGTTTCAGGTTGATCTCTGGAGAGGCTGGCAAGGTGACAAGTGTTGGTGCTGGAATGCCCCAGATCGATTCCGCTCCCGGGCTCTCACTAGACGGGGGGTTTCAGATTGATCTCTGGAGAGGCTGGCAAGGTGACAAGTATTGGTGCTTGAATGCCCCAGATCGATTCCGCTCCCGGGCTCTCACTAGACGGGGGGTTTAAGGTTGATCTCTGGAGAGGCTGACAAGGTGACAAGTGTTGGTGCTGGAATGCCCCAGATCGATTCCGCTCCCGGGCACTCACTAGACGGGGGGTGTCAGGCTAATCTCGGGAAGGGTGGGTAAATTTACATGTGTCTTGTGCTGGAAAACAAGTTACTCATAGCAAGGGTTCTGGCTCACAGGCAACCCCAAGATACGGGCGAGGCGGGACCAAGGGTCCGATCGCATAGACCGCGACAGAACGGCTGAGTCCGCTGATTCGCAAGGCTGCTTGTGAATCTCAGTGGCGCGAGTGACGTTGGCGGGCCAAAGAGGGCCCGCCTCCGCGGTGGTCCGTGGACAACGAAATAGCTCGCAAAAGGCGAGTGCGAGCGAGGCGGGCGAACAACCGGCCTCTCTCGCAAAGGACCTCAACAAGGTACTTCCTAAGCAAGGATAAGGCTCGGCGACCTAAGTCTTACCATTGCCTCAGAAGGGAATGGGGGCGAGAGCGGTTTAGGTATAATACGACGAAAGGAGAATCGTCAATTAAAGAGACGTAAATACAAGCATCAGAACGAAAGTCTTAAAATCTCGAGCACAAGAAAACCGAGATCGCGCGAGCGCGAATAAAAGAGTGCATGCGAACGAAAAGTAAGGAGAACATGCTGAAAAGATGGATAAAATATTTCCTTTTCATTTCTCCCAAAAGATTACAGTCCCACGGCGGGCTCGCCGGCAAAAAGGAAAAAAACTTTTACATTATAAACAACAAAAAATTTTAAGGCGATTCGCCAGATAGTATTTCAGTCGCTCCCTCGACCTTCCGCCTCGGAGATGGGCACGAACAAGTCTGGGACGACTTCCTCTGAAGTGAACTCCATAGCATCGGGAACGATCATGTCCGCTCCTTTGAGAGTGTCGAGGACGAGCTCCGCGATCTCCATCGACCTCTTGCGGTCTGCTTCTTTCTCTTCCCGCGACTGACCGCGAGTCCCAGCTCGCGGAGGAGGGGGAGGAAGCACCGTCGAGGTCAGGTCGTGGACCTGAGCCTTGAGGCAGGTGTTCTCTAGCTCCAAGTCAGCGATCCTCGCATGAAGCTGGCTGACGGACTCGGCATCCTGCAAAAATCAGGTTAGCGAGAGAAAAGCGAAGCCAAACTGGAAAGAATTTTTTGCAAAGCACTGCTTACCAGTCCGCCTTGAAGACTGGCAAGGAGGCCCTCTGATAAGGCCTCCTTCCCCTTGAGCCCCGCTACTTCATCCGCAGACCTCTGGAGCTCAACATTCAGCTCCTTGATCTCCCTATCCGCCGTAAAGTACCGACGACCCACCATGTGGGTTAGCTCCATCGCCCGGAATTGGGCTCGCATCGCCTCATATACGACCCCCCTCGGCGTGAAGGACCCAAAGAGGGAGGCGTCCTCGCAACCGTAGAGGCCGAAGGCGAGGGCGAAAGCCTCACCCACTGCCTTGTCGTCCTCTACCCAGGAAGGGAGTAGAGAGGAGCAGACGACCTTGTTCTGGTCGGGGTCCCACGCGAGCACCGGTTTGCCAACCGCGTCCGCCAGCTTCATGCCGAGCCCGAAGTTGGTATGGCTCATCGGCTTGGGCTTGGCGGTCGTCCCCCTGGCTCACCCCCCTCTTTGACGAGCTCCTGACCCGCTGCGGAAGGAGAGGGGAGATCGGATTCGGATAAGTCCACGACCTCCTTCGCCTTGGCAGCAGAGGGACCCTTTTTGGTCTTCTTCGCCGCCCCCTGTGAGGCAGGCCGGCGTAGGGGAGGAGGGCGCTTCTTTCCCGACGAAGAACTCAGGACGTCGCGGCAGGCCTCAGCGGCCGCGCGCGAGAGCGAGCTGGAGGTGAGGGAAGAAGGAGGCGTGTGAGGAGGGTTGAGGGGGAGTTCACGCTCTCCTGCGAAGATAACAGGGAACGTTAGACAATCGAAGGAGGAGGGAGTAAGAAAGTTGTCAAGTGCGAGTCAAACCTTCTCCTGGGAGTACAGGTGGCAGGAGGTCCACTCGCTCTCGAAGGAAGGCGACCTCGAAGTTTTTTCCCTTGAGGTATTGGTACAGGTCCGCATCACAACCCCCTAGCGAGGTCGGAGGGCGGTAAGCGGCCTCGTCTCGCTGGGTGGGAGTATAGGAGACGTTGCCGAAAGGACCCTTCACCAGGATGAACTTCTGCGTCCAATAATGGGACTTATTCACAGTCTCACAGACGACGACGTGCTGGCTCGCAAAGTGAGCCATCCCGTCCTTGTATGCGCGGAACGAGAAGACCTTGCGGAAGACGAGCAGGCTGAACTCGATCTTCTCCGCCCTGAGGTAACTGGCGAATGCGACCACCACAGTGATCGCGTTTGGCGTTAGCTGACTCGGCAGAACGCCGAAGTACTTGAGCACCTAGAAAAGTCAACAAGAGTTAGAGCGCCAGTCACGAAGCGAGTCAAGAATGTAAGGGTCGAGAAATGAATATACTTGGCGCACTTCCGGCCAAAGTGGGAGTCGCAACCCATTCTCGAAATGGGCAACGGGGATAGCGAGCTCATCAGGATGCGGGTCGCTGATGGTGTCTCGCTCGGTAGGGCAGCGAGCCATGAAACCGGAATGAATGTATTGGTCAGCGGTGGCCTGATATTCCTCCTTCGTGAGGTTAGCGCCGAAGAAAACACCATCGAGGAAGGCCCCGGCACATTTGGACCACCCCTCAGCTTCCGTCTCGCCAACCATGATGTTTGGGATCTGTGAAGTCGCAGAGACCGCGAGAGCGAGCTAGGTCTGCGAGAGAGTCAAAAAGAGAGGAAGCGCGAAGAAGGAATAGTAAATGCGGTGATTGGAAAGGAAAAAGGGTCGACTATTTATAGAAATGAAAAAGGCGGGAAGAAGTCGAAACGTCAGAATCTGCGGATAACGAATTCACGCGGTACTCTTCCGCCTCTAAGGGATCTATTCGCTCCCAGCGAATCGTCACCCTGTCAAAGCTTTCTCCCATTAATCATTGGCAGGCTGGCGCTAAGTAATAAAACACAAAAAGCCAGGGCGATACGCAAGTGCGAGTAATAGAAACACAAACATAATCCGCGCAAGAGCGAGCCAAGTAGGGTGAGAGAAGAGATAGTAAACAGGGAAAATAAAGGGCTCGCAAGCGAGTCAAGGTATCATTATTACAAACTTATAAAAATTGTTCGCGACCCCTCCGATCAGAGAGGAGGGGGAAGAAAAGCAATAAAAAGCAATACAAGAATCCTCAATATCGCAGCCACTTCCAGCGACCGCGACCCCAGACACCAGAGCGAGGGGGAACTCGCGGGTAGTGATACTCGCGAAGTGACCGGTTCGCCTGACTCGTCAGCCGCATGTAATCATCGATACGGGCAATGTACACCCCGGGGGAGGTCGCATCACCGTGATCGGTCGGCCGTATCTCGGCGAGAATGTGCGCATTCGCGTCCTCCATCGCGGCGAACCTTTCCTCATTAGCGAGCCGATCCAGCCGATTCTGCTCATGTAGATCCCTCAGCAGGGTGGTATGCTTCTGGAATATCTCAGTAACCCGCCTCTTCATTCGCTTTGGATCGCTGGGATCCCCCAGAAAGTCGGTGACCTGACTCGGCGAGGGAGGTGGAGATACCTCCAATGCTCCAGACTCTGACTCGGAGAGAGGGGTCATGGGATTACCTGTGAAATGGGAATCAGCGACAAAGTGAAAAATAACACTCAATGGCGACAGTCTAACCTAGTGGAGGAATTCGAGTACTAGACCGCTGGCGGGAGGTGCCCGGCTGGCCTCGGAATGCTTCAATAAAGGCAGGGGTGAGGACCTTACCCAGACCGGGGGCGAGCGCGGGTCCAGAGCCAAGCCCGGGCTCGGCAATCAACGTCCCTCCCGGGCTCCTCTGACCCAGGAGGCCGAATCCAGGAGTAGGGATAGTCTGGTTCGGCATGGTGGGCGAGTCTGTCGGAGGAGGAACTTGATCCTCTAGGGCCGCGAGAGGGGACACTGCATAGAAAGTAGGTGTGATTTAACGAGTCGAGAAACGTGAAGGAAGACGAGGTAAGCCGCTCACCTCATTGCGAAGGCGAGTCCCGTCGGCCGACGGCCCTCGCATCCACAAGAAGAGCGTTGGCTCCACCCATAAAAGGGAGGTGGGTTTCTGTGATTGACCTTCCTGATGCGCTCTCACCTGGGGGATCATTCTGCGAATAGGATAAGTAAGGTCAAAAAGGAAGAACATCAAACGGGCGAGCTTGGCGATAATACCTGCGAGGTGAGCCCGAACGGCCTTTGTCGTCCTTAGGGAGGGCGGAGGCAGAGAGCGCCGCGGGGAATTCCAGGAGGCGATGGCAGCGGCTTTCCCCTTCTGGGCCGCTTGCGAGGCCTTTAGGCGAGCCAACACCTCGTCTTTTTTCGACATCACGTTGGGACCAGCGGCGAGTGAGAAAAGATAGAGAAGAATAAAAAGTTCGAATGACGGCTAGGGAGAGTGATATTTATAGTAGTGGGCAAGGGTCCCACCGAAAGATTCTCGCAACGTCACCAAGGGACCGGCGAATATCAAGGGTTGGATGATTCTTCGCGAGCCTAAATAGCCTCGTGAAGAGCGGGGATTGTGTACAACCCTGATATTCGCCTAGTGGATGATCAAATCCAAACAACTCTCGGCTATCCCGTCTCAGCGGATCCGCTGGGACGATCACTTAGCCGGCTGCTCACAAGAAGGCAAGCGAGTCAAGAAGGCGAGCGGGGCGGGAGTGTGAACGAGGTCTTCACAGGCCATTCGCCCAAAGGAGGTGGACCAGATCTATCAAAGGCCACCCTCGGGAAGAGGCGCGAGTCAAGTTCCCATGAGCCAGAGCCTCAAGGTCGACCGACAAGAAGGTGAGCGAGCCAGGTGCTCGCCGAATGATCGCAAGGAGGCGAGCGAGCCAGAAACTCGCTGAATGATCGCAAGAGGACGGGTGAGCCGGATTTCTTCCAAAGTCTCCGGGATCGACGAATCTCCGTCGAGGTCGACGAACTAGGCCCGGCGCCCGACGAAGTGCGGGCTGCGTTCAACGAATCCGCTGGTCTCCTATGTTCGACGAAATTATCTCTCTATCCCCGTTGGCCTGCCATTAGCCTATTTAAACAGCGGAGTTCAGTTGTTAGCAGGCCAAACTGAGGTGCGTTTAGTAAAACCGAAAGGCGGAATTCAGCTATTGACAGACCACGAGCAGAAAACTATAAATAGACCTTGAAGGGCACCTTGGGAGAGGATTCCGGTCTCAGATCTCTGAGCTTCTTCTTCCCTTGGTTACTTTGGTTCAGCTCTCTAGCTCTCCAAGGTGCCCGAGTCTCAGCTTTGGCTTGGGAGGGGAAGCGCTCAACGATCTTCCGGGTTAGTGGAGGGACCTCCTCGCTTTGACCAGGGTCTTAGTCATCTTCCTAGTCTTCAGTCTACCTTCTCCGAGGGATTAGTAAGGGCTAGCTGCCCCTCATTTCGGTGAGGGCCCCGAGCTCCACAAGAGGCCGAGAAATCGGTTTCAACAACATTGAAACTTCGTAAATGGAAAATTAGAAAGAGCTCATCGAAGGATAGGAAGAGGAGGAGCATGGTTAAGTCGATGATGCCAGTCAACAAAAGTAACTGAGGATAACATGGAAGCGGGAAAGTCCAAAGTGTAAAGCCCATTTGACAGTCGGTCGGTACCAATGACACGCCGCATCCGTCGATCCTGCACCACAAAAGATGACGCGGTAAAGTTATGGAACAGTCATGATCTTGAGTAAGACGACTGACAGAGAGTAGATTAAATTTCGAGATAGGGACATGAACAGAATGAAAAGAAAGAGACAGAGTCACAACAACATCATCGCAACCACAAACAGGGGTGGCATCGCCATTAGCGATAATGATAAACTTGGGAGTGGTTGTATCAATGTACCAAGAGGGCGGTTGTGGAGATACATGATTGGTAGCCCCGGAGTTTACAATCCAAGAGGAAGAGAAATAGACTGGTGTGGGATGAAGAGTCTATGGGGTCGTTGGTGCGTGCAAGAAGTTCCCGCAGTCATTGGAGTTCATCCCACAAGACGGTGATGTCAAGGAGGGAACTAGAATAGCTAGTGTGTGAAATGCTGCGAGACCAATTGGAGGATGGGCGAACATGAGGGTTGTGCAGAGGAGGTCCCATGTTGGGTGACAGTGAGCAGGCTCAAGCAGCGATGAGCAGAGGGAGACTGGAAGGAGTGGGCTCATGTAGCGGCGAGCACGAGCTCAAGCATCGGCGAGCACGAGCGTTCAAGCGGCTAGCAGTCAAATGAGCAAAGAGAGCAGTAACCAAGGAGTTAGTAGGCACTCAGACCGACGGGCACCCTGGGTAGACAACGACGGTCGGGTCGTCATACAGAAGTAGTTAACGGGCACTCGGGGAGCGCGAGCAGAGGAGGGGTGCTAGCCGAAGCGTGAGCGAACATTGATCGCGCGAGCAAAAGAGAGTTTGATCAAAGGCATGTGCGAATGTCGTGAAGCGGCCAGTAGAGATCATGCAAACAACAAGGAGAGCCCAGAAGGACACAACGAGCTCCTAAGGGTGTGGGCATAAGGTCGCACGAGCCAAAGCTATGCCTGACAGAGATAGCGGCGGTCGTGCGAACAAATGTAGAAGTGAGCAGTGATAGAGAGCAGGTGGTCAGGCGAACAGAAGTCGCGATGCACGTGAGCATGCGGGCGAAGTTGCACTGACAGAAGAGCGGTCGTTCGAAGAGCGGTCATTCGAAGTGGCGGTCGTTCGTATCGGTAGAGATATATAAAAGCGGCAGCGATGGGTGGGGGTGGAGAAGCAAAATGCAGCCGACATCAGAAGAGAGGGCTCACAGAGGAGGTCGCGAGTTCACGAGCAGGCCGGCAAAGCGAATTTTGGGGTTAGTCCTGATACGGGAGCAATAGCTCAACCTAATAAAACTTTAGGATCTGAGTGGCTCTGATGCCATGTAAGAAGAGAAGAAACTAAAAATAAAATTTAATTATTAAATATTTTCCACTGATTTTTCCTCATATTACAAGAGCATATACATCATATTTATAAAGAGGAGAAGTAGAAGCACTACTTCAAATCAAGATGTGGGACTAATCATCTTAAAGGAAGAGTGCGCTTGGTTCGGCTGATGCTGATGAAAAGCAGCTTATAGGAAATGGAGTTTGACAAAAGTGTCGTTTCTGCAAAATAGAGTTTTGATAAAAAATTGTTTGGATGAAATAGAGTTTACAGAGCTGTTAGAGATGAAGTTTTGAAAAAATCTGTTTGATAACAAAACAGAGTTTTGGTAGAAAAAATTTGCAGTCCATAAATCCAGATTATGAACAGATTATCTCATTTATGATATACAATAACACAATCAAGAAGAAAAAAATGCATAAATGATATCCTTAATCATAAATATCCTCGATCAAACAGCAAAATGCGGATCTACCAGGGAGGCATCGGGAGGAGTTGCTCCGGCGATTCGTCTCGTCGACGACGAAGACTAACGAGACAATTCTGGATGTTGCAAAACGAAAGCTTATTTCCGATCAAAAGCGTCCAGGGAGGTGTCGGGAGGAGTTTCTTCAGCGAAGCTACCAGGGAGGCGTCGGGAGGAGTTGCTCTCGTGGATCGCCTCGCCGACGGACGAGACAATGCTCCGGCGAAGCTACCAGGGAGGCGTCGAGAGGAGTTTCTCCGGCGGATCGCCTCGTCGACGGACGAGACAATGCTTATTTATGATCGAAAGCATCCTTTCCACAGGATTCTCGGCAAAACTAAAGCTTGCCTTCCGCCTTCTGCAGAAGTGCACGTCTGGACCACACGAAAAGCATCTCCTCGTTGATGTTGCAATTATAACTATATGTTGCTTTTAAAAAAACGGAGATTCAGTTTAAACTCTTCCCCAAACGCAGCTTATAGATAAAACTGCGTTTTGTCCCAGCCGCACCGGATCCAATAAGCTCAACCAAACGCAGCCTAACTATTAAAATGGGCCAAATTTATTTTCTTCAACACTTATAAAAGAAATGTGTTTGCCCGGAAGTCCGCGGCCTTCCCTTTTCAGCAAAAAAGACCCTTCCCAACGGTCTCAGGTTTTGGAGACCGCCCAGATCGCCAGCTTTCCCTCCTAGATTTCTTCCAAGGCTCAGCGATCAAGATAATGGAGATCGCCAAGACCGAGCGGTCTGCTTCATTTTTCCTCTTATCTCTGCCCTGACTCTCCTGTATCCAGGGCAGCCCGTAATTTTTGAATCTGCCAGTTTGGGCAGCCTCCTCGTCTATAAATAGAGAGGTAGGGATACCTGAAAAGGGAATTTTGCTCCGAGCCTCCAGCTTATAACCTGTGTAAGCGGTTTCGAATTCTGTCGCTTTTCTACCTCTCATCCTGGCCTGTTTTTGGACCCCTTTTGTAGTCCCTCTTTGAGATCAATCCAAGCAGTATTTCCTCCTGTTGATCTCTCCTCTGGCATTTTTGTCCTAAGTAACCGACACTCCACAGTTCCTTCCCCTCTCTTTTAGTGTGAGTCTTGGAGGTACGTTTTTTGCACCAACAGAACGAACACGCGTTCTTCAGATTCGGAGTGTTTATGTGAAATCAGCGGACATTCAAGATGTCAGACCGCAGGTATCATTCTCGTCGGTCTCCCAGCAGTCTCCCCTTGATCAATCCGACCTCCTTAGAAGATATGTAGCATCATTTTGAGCTTCGCGTCGAGCAAGCTCTTCGAGAGGCCGCCCGAGCTCGCCGAGAGACTGCTCAGGCTCAACAAGAGTCTGCCAGGCAGTTTGAAGTTTTGAGTCAAACCTTGGTCGTGATCTCTCAGAAGCTCTCCCCCAACCAAGTCAGGTTGCCACTCCTTGACCGCTCGGCTGGCGGTTACCCTTTTGATCGCGCGACCTCCCAGCCCGCAGCTCCTATGCGACCTCAAGTTAAGGAGTTCGCAGCTCCCCGGGATTTCTTCAGAGAAGCATCCCAGGGACCTCCTGCTCAGGCCCTAAATTTCCAGGAGGATTATGCTTATCCTCCAGCCCCTGATGTTGCCTTTACTGCTCCTTTCCACGTTATTGAAGCAAAGGATCCTTCCCCCTTTACTGATAGAGTTCGTTGGGAGTCAATTCCCAATGGATTCAGCTTTGTCAGTCCAGCAGTATGAAATAAGCCGAGAATGGCTTTTAAGTTATCAGATGGTGCGTTGAATGATTCCACATTCACATCGAAACCAGAATTTATCTTGGGAGGAGCCATTGACTCTGAAGTGATGTACCTGCAAAGAAGGGAGAGAGAGAGCAAGAACACGAGAGAACAGGAGAGAAAGAAAGCACGAGAGCAAGAAGGAGAGAATTCAAAAGTGTAACAAATTCAAAGTCTAAGTTGCTTAAAAGAAGACGATTCGTCGCAGCTTAGGGTTGTATTCGATGCACCGTCGACAAAGATTAATATTCAGCGCGCCAAAATATGTCGAAACAGCTTCTAGAAGCTAAACTGCACTTGCTTAATATGTCGATGTTGTGTCGATTAGAACTCGACGCACCTTCGAAATAGTTTATCAACTAATAAGTCGGCGCAGGCATGCGGACGCTACATCGATTAGTAATCGACGAGACCTCGAATTTGTAGAGCAACTATTAAATCGACGTATGCGTCGATATGAAATCGAAGTATGTGTCGATATTAAATCAACGTTGCGTCGAATGTTATTCGAATTATCTAATTCAGATGGATCTCGAAGCTAGAATTGAATAGAACTAAACGGTACGTTGAATTCTATTCGACGCAACTCTGAATATACAGTTCTGTTTTTTTAGAAAATTCTTGTTGTTTTTCCCAGCAATGATTTTTATTAAAAATAATATTAATAATATTATTTTTTATGACCTATAAAAACAACAAAGGATTTTAGAGTAGAGATCACTCCTTTGAATATATGCAGTTCATTATTGAACATTTAGTTCTTTCTTTTCCTTCATTCTCTCTGAGGGAAGAAACCTAACTTTTCCTACACTATTAGCTCAAACATTAGAAGATACCCAGGTTACCTTGGGCCATTTGCTTTTACAATTATAAGGTGATATGAAAGAATAGAATGGTCTTTCATGGTATCCTTTTGGATGGCAGAGAATTGGTTTACCAAACTTAAGCTTATTATCTTGGTACTGAAAATGTGCATAGAATGTATCAACAATTGGGACATGGGGGTTCTTCTGGTGGGCAACATTGCATTGCATCAACAATTTGGGGCATTTGTTTACTGGTACTACCTTCCTGCTGCAGCCAACACACACTCAACATTGCGCACTGTGCTGGCTTCTGCATCAATTTGGACATTTTTCTTTTATTGATAATAGCACTTCCCACATTCTTGCTTCCTTGTAATGATATTGCTTTGTTTCCCCATTGGAACTCCATGTGCATGTTGAGGAAATCCCAATTAATAGTGCCTAGGGCAATCAACCACTGCATCCAAGGACTACATCACATCCTCCTAAGGGAAGTATTAACATATCAGCCTCAAATTCAATTCCCTGCATTATCCATTTGAAATTGACACACATCTTGGTACTTGCTAGCCGATTTCCATCAGCCACTGCTACCTTGAATGCAGGAATGGATGTTGTAGGGCATTGCAGTTGAGATGTTGTTGTCTCATCAATGAAATTGTGAATGCTCCATGTATCAATTAGGATGTAAATTTGTTGTCTCTTATAAGAACCTGTTACCCGCATTGTGTGGAAATCTATGATGCATGTGAGAGCATGCATAGACACTTGTGGTGTAATAAGAGGCTCTTGTATCTCAATCTCCTCTCCACTCTCTTCAGCTCTTTCTTTTCCCACTTCTCCTCCTTCTAGCATTTCAACTTCCAGGATGTATATTTGGGTGGAGTTTCCACATTTGTGCCCCTTGAAGTACTTCTGGTCACACCAGAAACAAAGACCCTTGTTGCGCTTCTCGTCCATCTCCTTGGGCGAGAGCCTTTTGGTTGTTTTGGATGGCAGGTATCGGCTGGAACTGGTGGTATGAGCCTTGAGGTGCTGCCTGTTGCCTTCCACCGTAGCCTTAAAAGGAAAACCCTGATGATGAGAGGCATGTTGGCCCCCCAGAATGCTCTTTTGTTCCTGGATTCTAGCCAGAGCATACGCCTTCTGAAGGGTAGAAGGCATGAACATTCTCACTGTCAAGATATGTCACTACGCAGCCCTGTGAGGAATAGACTAATAACATATTCTTCTGGAATGATTAATTTATTACACGGGGCTTCAAATTCATCCAAGTACTGTTGGACCGTGGATGTCTGTTTCAGTTCCTTGATCTCACTCATGGGGTCATCAAAAAGAGTTGGGGAGAATCTCTCGTGAATGGCCATGGAGAACTCCTCCCAGTCTAGATCCCCCTTTGAAACTCTAGACTTTGAAAATATTTGATACCACGCCAATGCCTTCTCTTCCAGGTTCACAACAACCACCTTCACCTTCATGGATTCAGGAGTACTATCAATTTCAAAAAACTGCTCACAACGAAAAATCCAATCCCTCACTGCGTCTCCAGCAAAACAGGGAAAATCCAGTCTTGCTCCTCTGGTTGGCATGGTATAGACATCCTGAAATGGCATTCCTCTACTGGCTTCAGAAGTTTCAGGAGTTGAACCACTGTGTGCTCTTCCTGCTGAGAAATTGGTAAGCATCTCCTTTAGTTCCTTCATTTCCTTTGTCTGACGACTTTCCATCTCTTGTAGAGCACTCTTCCATTTCTCTTCTTCGAGTTGTTGCATTTTTTCCTTCAGCGCATCCACCTCTCGCCGGATGTCGGCATTTTTGGTGTTGTGGTCAACCATTGATGATTTGCCTTATGGCCCGGAAAGAGCTCTGATACCACTTGATACCACGCTACAAGTTCTCCTGCACAGGTAAGTAAGAAAGAAGTAGACGACGGTGCACCGTTGTCTTAAGGCGGCAAGGTAAGGGAGAGGGAGGTAAAGGTTCACAATTTCACATTCAATCACAAAACATCACATGCCCTGCCCTGCCACTATGGTCAGGGCTTTAACACCAGCAACGACGGTATCTGCGGTTACATCACATGCCCCGCCCCGCCACTATGGTCAATTGCAATTCATGCAGAAATTAAAATTGATCTTAATTCCTAAATCCAATTTCAATTCCGCCCAAAGGAACGACCCCAAGGGTCCGTTCGTTTGGACAGAATTGAGCTCATGGAATTAGAATTAAAGGTCTAATTCCAATTTTGCCGTTCGTTTCACGCTTGAACGTTGGAATTGGAATTTTATTGGATTTCATGGAATTCATTTTGAACTAAACCCAATTCTTTCCAATCTATGTAAGAATTGGATAATTCCGGCTGAAACATGTTTATCGCCTAGGGCGCATTTTTTCGCCCGAGGGTGCGTTTTTTTGCCCGGACGAGTATTCTTCACACAAACGAGCATTTTTCATTCGGGAGCGTGTTTTCGCCCGTGCTTGCATTTTTTTGCCAGAGCATGCTTTTTTCTCCAGGGCGTATTTTTTTCGAACGTACACGCGTTTTTCGCTAGGGCTCGCATTTTTTCGCCCCGCCGCACATTTTTCGCCAAGTATTTTCGCCCGGTTGAGCATTTTTCGTACGAGTCAATTTTTACGCCAGGGCGTGTTTTTTCCCCGGGCATAAGTTTTTCGCTGGTGCGCGCATTTTTTGTCCGGACGTGCGTTTTTCACCAGGGGTCACATTTTTTCGCTTGGGCGCACATTTTTCGCCCGGTCGAGCATTTTTCGCACGGGTAAGTGTTTTTCGTACGGGCGCGCTTTTTTCGCCACAACACTCATTTTTCACTTGGGGCGCGGTTTTTCGCCCAGACACATGTATTCCGTCTAAGACCACGTATCTCGCCTGAGCACGCTTCTTTCATTTGTGTGAGCTTTTTTCGCCCGGGTGTGTCTTTTTTCGCTCGGGCACACTATTTTTTCTCCCCAAACGTGATTTTCGCCTTAACTTGCGATTTTTCACCTGGACGCACATTTTTCGCTCGGGGGAGGAGCGTTTTTTCACCTTGGTACATATTTTTTCGCCCGGGTGCGTTTTTTTTGCCACAACACTCATTTTTTGCTCGGGCGTGTGTTTTTCGCCCGGGAGCTCATTTTTCGCCCGGAAGCTCGTTTTTCGCTAGAGGGCATGTTTTTCACCAGGGCACGCGTTGTTTCACCCGGGGGCGCGGATTTTCGATCGGGTGCGAGTTTTTTGCCGGGCTGCGCGTATTTTCGCCCGCATGCCCGAGCAAGCTTTTTTTCTTCCGGGTGCGCATTTTTCGCTCTAGCGCGAGTAATTCTAAGATTGAATTTTATATAACAAACGAACAACAAAATTGATCAATTTCATAATTGTACAACCCATATTCTCTGAGGACCGAGGGTATGACCCATTCAGGCCACATGGCCTAAAAGTCGGAGACAACCAACAATCCACAGGGGCATTCAACACAAGATGCAAGTATCAGGATTACTCGCCCCTAAAGCGGCGACAATCATCAGCATCTCGCCAAGCATGGGCGAGATTCTTCCTAAAGCGGCGACTATCATCAACATCTCGCTAGGCGTGGAAGAGATCCTTCAATAGTCGCCCGTTCACCAGGTTCAGCTATCCAATCTCGCAGGGGCCAGGTATAGTCTCATGCATCCTCCCTTTTTGGATTTTGTCTATAAATAGACTCACAGTGGTACCAGGAATGACACTTGAAAAATCAGAGATCAATCCCCCCTTATAGACGAGATTCTCATCAAGCCAGTGTCTTCCTAGTATCAAGCTCAGTCATATGTGGTCGTGGAGGAGAAGTTTCTACTTAAGCTTCCGGGTACATGGCGGGCAATGTTTTAAATGTCGGACGACATGTTCAACATGTCGGCCGACATGTCTGATTTGAGAAGAAACCGATATAGATTTTAAATTTTACATTAAAAATCGTTTTTAATAATATCGTCCGATAAATCGAAAATATTCCGACTTATCGGCAGATCCGATATTTTGTTATGCGGCCGATATTTTGATATTTTGTCACATTTTCTTGTTTGATGCATGATCAAACCTTCTTAATACTTCTTAAAAATTTATGCCCTACAAAATGTTAATGTCATAATGACAGCATTATAGAAAAATAAATATTATAATTGTGTACTTATGTTTGTAGCTTTGGATGAACAATATCTAACTGCTTAGACATAGAATCAAAATACATTTTTGGATTTTCCACGTTCTGTAACTTATGTTTCCACTTGCAATAGCATGAACAGTACTAAAACTCAATTATTATTGAATAATTTAGCATGTATCAGCATTAGAGATTATACAACAGAACATTTGTTACCTGGAGAGTTTTTAAGAATTTGTCAAAATAATAGAATAAAACTTTGAGGTTAACAGAAATAGTCTAAAACCGCATCAAACATACTCATCATTCTTTAGGAGCAATTTGAGATTTCAGAATTAAACCATATGCGGTCTGCTATAGTGCTATTGAACTAGTAAAAATTGAAAATGCATTTCAATTCTTCAATTCTTGCAACTGTAATTGTTTGTCAATATAAATAATAAAAAAGTTCTTATAAAACAAATAGTAATATATTATGTTAGATGCATAAAAACATGATAGATACATAGTTATATTATACTTAATAATAATTTATGTTTTAATTTTGAAACCCGACATTTTCAAATGTCCCCGACATGTCTCCGACATCCGACATCTGACTTTTAAAAACCCAATCCGATATGTACCCGACATCCGACATTTAAAACTTTGATGGCGGGACCTCCCTGCTAAGCTCACTGGGGTCTGTTTATGGTCTCCATTTTTCTTCGCGCTAACCTTCAGATCCAAGTCGCCGAAGCGTGGAATCAATAGCCTTCGGCTACACTTAGGTCTGAACATTTGAAGCTAGGATTTTCCTAGCTTCAACAACAGTATTCTCCAATTCAGTTTATTTGACGAACACTATAATTGAAATTAGGCCAATTGATCTCAATTCTAATATCCAATTTCAATTACATACAAACGAACGAGCCCTAAGGGTATATTCATTTGGACAGAATTGGGGATTAGCTTGAGATTAGAATTGAAAATCCCTTCTCATTGGAATTGTACCCCAAAATCCCCAATGAACCAGACCCTAGAAAACTTAGGCTTCGTTTGGCGCGGTGGTGGCGGTCGTGAACGCGGAGGTCATGAACCATCATTCGTGAACGCGGAGGTCATGAACCATCATTCGTGAACGCTCAACCTCACCTACAAAAATCATGCATTTTATGCTCAAAACTAGTTCATTTTCTTGGGTAGCAGTCATAACCTGTCTTGCCAAATATACATTCTATGATAATGGCATTTTTACCAAACTCACCGGAGCAAATAAGCCGTGCCAAACGAAGCCTTAGTAATGATACAATTCAAATCCTGCTATTCATAGTTATAGGAGACTAAAAAAAGAAAAAGGAGAGCCTTCAGATCAGGAAGACGAAGAGAAGCAAGCGCAAAAAAACAAGTCCATCGGGGAATTGCATGAAGATCTAAACCAAAATATAAGATGAAATTTTTTGGCATAGGTTTAGTTAGGCTCCGCTTGGCGCGGTGGTGGCGATCGTCAACCCAGTGGTCATGAACCATCGTTCGTGAATGCTTGACCTCACCTAAGGAACTTCATCCACTTTTATGTTCAAAACCAGTTTTCTTTTCTCGGTGGCGGTAATAACCATCGTCTTGCCAAACATACATTTTATGATGGTGGCGTTTTTGTCCAAACTCACAGGAGCAAAATCGCTGCGCCAAACGGATCCTTGTACTTCTTATTTGTTTTGTGAAGAGAAAAATCAGCAGAAAGATGAAAATTTTGAACTTTGCCAGTATTTTGCCCATATGCTGCATCATCCACAAACACAGCAGGGAATCAAATGTTTAAGAGAGAGCAAACTAATATCTTGTGGAAAGATAAAGAGACATGCAATCTGAAAAAAGAAAATATGTTGGCGCAAACCCTCGTACCAAAATCTTCTCCATTTACACAATATGTGCACAAACCATTCCAGGAAACTCCGCATGGCAATACAAATAGCTTTCTAAAAATATTCAAAAACAAGAAAACAAAAACAGTACTCAAGCATATAGTCCTATTCTATATAGGCTTCTTTAATATAGATGAATAATAAGTTATATATTGTTGAGGAAGAAGTCTATTAGAAGATAAAGAACAAGCATATATGTTGTAGAAGTCTATAGAGATTAAGAAGAAGAATAAAATATTGACTCAATATATTCTTCTATATAGTCTATACAGAAGCCAATATATAGGCTATATAGCATATCTAAGAAGCATAGTAGCCTTTATATAGGCTTTTTTTCTCCTTCTATATATGCTTCTTTTTATTCTTCTTATACTTCTTATACTTCTTCTATAAGCTTATATAGGATATATGTAAAAGAAGTATATCAAAGAATAGGCTTATAGGCTTCTTCTTCATATATATATTATTCTCCTAGTTCTCTGGGCATCAAAAACAAGAAATAAAAAACTGCAAACAACAAAAACAAATTATGTTCAGCAGTAGCAATTATAAAGGATCAAAAAAAAACTGTGACAACGGTCAACTACATAATCTACCATGAATTAAGAAATTTCATAAAGTAGCATAAACAAAAAGGAGGCCAACTAAACAAGCTTCAAACATACCAGAACTCTCATTTCCCCACCACCTCTAATGTTACACTAAAAGTGTAATATAATAATAATTATAGAGATATTTTAGGCAGTGATAAATGCACCGGGACATCAAAATGAGTTACCTTATTTATAAATAAATATAGATAAGCATATGTATAACACAAAACTACATATTAATTATTTAATAAATGCTTGGACCTGGGCGCTGGACGCGGCGGACGGAGGAGTCGGCACCCCCGGAGGCGGAAACCGGCGGCGTCACACCGAGAGGAAGATCAAGGGATTCTCTCTTGAAACCTAAATCCTGGATGACTCCACCGTCGGCTGCTAGGATCATATAAAAAGGGGATACTTAGGTTAAATACATCCAAAATCTAGTCATCTGACGGATAATTTAACCCAACTCTCATAATGCAACTCAGAAAAATACATAAAAATATGAAGATTCGAGCCGGCCATAATCACATTCTCCGATCGTCCATCTGAAGATCCAAAAATGTCAATCTCATAAATATCTGAACTAATGCATAATTGATCTCCATCAATATGTTTCTATCTTAAATCATCTCATCATCATCTTCCTCCATATCAAACCTACAATAGAATATGAATCTATCCTTACTTTATTGAGTAAATCATCTCCTAAGAAATTGATAAATAAACGGGCCAAATCTAACAATTTAACTACTAATAAATCATCTACTAATACATGGTGGTTTGTCTTACCGAAGTAGCAGCATTTTGTTCCTCCAGACAGAAATTATTTGCTCCTGCAATAACCAAGAGGCCACTTCATCTGAACCCCGCATAGTACGCACATGAAGATGATATATGGAATGACTTGTAAAATATAAAAAGAACAGCCTCGTGCACAAAGCATCCCCGCGCAGCGAGGGTCCGGGAAGGGCCCCACCACAAAGGTGAAATGTAGGCAAACCTTACCCTGCATTTTTGTAAGAGGCTGCTTCCAGGACTTGAAGAAAAGAGGATGAGTCAGCAGGTTAATTGTACAGCTATTAAGGAAATAGCCAAAACATTTCAAGCCAAAGCTGTGAATATGCTATGCCTTCTTTCTCAGCCACTACCTTTGCAGAATGGAGGAGATGATGCAAATCTCAGCAGATCTTGCTTGAGCCTCAAAATATTTAAGGAGGCCAATGTAATCGTCAGTAACATTCATTTATTAAACCTATTGGAGCTCATGAAGCATACAAACTACAGAGTAATATCTTTTGAAAACTATGCAAGCTGAAGGACTCAGAAAATCTTCAAAATGCCTAAAACTGTAGCTTTAATTAGTCCACATCATTGGCCAAAGCTGCAGAGAGCTATAATCAGCTCCATCTGCAGCTCTTCTCCTACATCATGATATTATCTTCTCTTCATTTTTATTGTTGTGAATCACGGTGTTTCGCACACCCTGTCATGGATTGATGAGCGCCGGCGCTTTCTTTTTTTAGCTTTAACTTTGGGAAGTATCTCATGTGCCAGTTTCTCTGACATTGGATACCTGGGAGCCCAAACCCTCTGCAAATCTGGGACCCAACTAGTGAAAGACGAGAATCTTCGAGCCCTGTTTCGTCTTTCCTGAGCTTCATTCAGCTGTTGTTCAATTTTGGTATCTAGATCTTGTTGGTTCACTGCACTATCTGCATTGATGCTGGCAATGTTTTCATTGTTCATGTTGAGATTTTCACACAGCTTCAACCCGTCGTGATTGCTTGCAGGTACCGACTCTGATCCCTCCACGTTATGTCCATCAAATGAGAAAAACTCCATCTTACGATAGATTTCTTTAATGACATCTGGTAGAGAATGATCATACCTAGAATGATTGAACATGAAAAATAGGTTGGAATGGCTTATACTTCCTGAGATTTACTCATGACAAACATATACCATGTCTATGTAAAAGGTTGAACAAAACAATTTCATTTGATCGAATGAATTAAATGAACATAGAAAAGAGGCATGAATACTGCAGTAAACCTCCAATATGTCTTTAAAAAATTATCACATATAACCTATTGCAGACTACCTATACAAAAGTTTAAACTACATCCCTTCCCAGCTAGAAAAAATGCAAGATGTTAGGAAGTATCAAGAGGCACATGATGCAAGCATAGCGCAGCACGTCGTGATGATTTCTATGTATTTCATCCAGAAAAGAAACCCGCTCAGCACATGATGGTACTGAAAATTATGAAGAGGTGTCTATATTTTGGTATGCAAGAGGATTTAGTATGTTCATTTATGAACTGATAACTTGTGAAACCTACAAAAGCACCATTCAACACTGATTAACTAATTTGAAAATAGAAACCAGAATACCTTAAGACCACCACAAACTGCCCCACATTTAAGGTGAGCAACACAAGGATTCAAAATGTTTAGAGGGACTTGTAAAAATATAACAATTAATATTTATATTTAAAGCAAAATTAGTAGTCACCCTATTAATACTACATAATAGCTAGTGGATAATAACATGAAAAAAAAGGTATTTCATTAACATTAAGAAGAAGTATTAAATCCCTTTTGGGGAGATGGCCATGGCAACTTGGCGGATAACACACTGAAAGGAGCCCATCGGCAATTTTCAGGCAGAACATGATTGCAGAGGCAGATAGCGGTCTCGTTCACACATTCCGCAGTCAGGACAGTGATAACAGCTTCCGCCCCAAACAAAGCCTGAATCTCTTACACAACATTATATTCATGTATTTACGAAAAATGTTGAACATGTTTGTGTTCTGTACATGAAAAAAATCATTGGGCATGAAAAAAATATAGAAAATAGAAATATATTATCTTGCTTACTATTTGCAACATTGAAAAGAAAAGTGATGAATAATACTAGTACAATACAAAAAAAAATATTGACAAAAACCTACAAATGATGAAAGTGACTCAACACATAACTTAGGAGTTATGAGTCAACGTTTACTTCATGATAGAGTAGTGTTGTCAGATTTGTCAAGAGAAAGAATGGAAGTTGGAAACTAGGATATTAGGTTTTTATATATCCAAAAATTAGCTATAGTAAATAACTCATCTCTATTATAAATTAGTATATCAATAAGAGTTGGAGGATTAGATGTTATATAGTATAGTAAAAAAGAATTTTTGCCAATAAGCACATACTTTGTTTGTGATATGCTAATGAAAAAAAAGGCATCTTGATGATGTAGAAAAATTATTTGAATTGCCTAATATGTTAACGTTCAGATATTTGAAGTAAAAAGGTGTAGGGCTTCCCTGATTCATTAGAACTTATTACCACTTTATTTTTATTCGGACATGAAGTTGAGCAGATAGTTAATGTATGATTTTGTTGTATTTGAATATTCATAGGAAGAAAATAGAGAGATTCTATCTGGGATAGATGGCTGAGTGGTTGATATGCTAATGAAAAAAAGGCTTCTTGATGATGTAGGAAAGTTATTTGAATTGCCTAATATGTAACGTTCAGATATTTGAAGTAAAAAGGTGTCAGGGCTTCCCTGATTCATTAGAACTTATTACCACTTTCTTTTTATTTGAACATGAAGTTGAGCAGATAGTTAATGTACGATCTTATTGCATTCGTTATATTCGTAGGAAGAAAATAGAGATTCCATCTAGGAGAGATGGCTTAGTGGTATGTACGATTTTTAACAAGGAACTATCGAGGGTTCGAATATCTCTCTCTCCTTTTGCTTGCTTAAGAAATTGAATCAAGTTAATTTTGAGGCATGGAGAAGTTACCGGCCACATTACAAGAGGCCGGTAACATTATCAAGTGAATTATGGAATTTAATCAAGCCTAAACACTTTAAAAATAGTAGCTTATGTAAAGTTTGCACACAAAAATAATTATGGACCTACATTTGTATTCAAGCATTCTATGTTAGAGCAAACTATGAAATCCAAACGGAGTGTATCTGTTAAAGTAAATAACAAACTTCTTTATACAATCATCAGATACATTTATACAGACGAACAAATCAATTTGTTTTTGCAGCTGATGGATGCATAAAATTTTGAGTAAGCATGTATAGTGCATGAGAAGATGAATTAAATATCGAGTCAATCCACTCAATTTTGATACTTAATGAATATCCATACCTGCATTTTATGATCCTTGTTGCATAATCGAGGAGACTTTCTCCACCAAAAAAATCACCATGCAGATAGAACTCTATGTTTTGTAATAGTAAGCAAATATCTTTTATCAACTTTCGTTTCGCACTATCGTTAAAGCTTGATGCTGCATTTGACCTAAGTATCTCCATTCGGAACAAGATTTGAAGCTCATGCCTAATGCACATTAAGGAGCACAAAGATTTCGTATTTCGTATTAAAGATGCAGAAACTCAATGTACCAATAAATTAACAGTTAAAAATAGATAAAGGATACAAGCTGATTTTCTCTTCATTACTGTAATAGACAGAATTTGGTTCTGTTGTAGAAGATGTTGAGGCCGAGCTTTTGTACTTAAGTGCTAAATCTTTAGGCTTCACCAAAAGAAGATTAGATAATTCATTAGCTATTTTGGTATCGAACAAATCATTCTCTTTCCTTAGATTAAGGTCCTGCACTGGACTCCTCCCATATTTTGTAGAAAGTGCATCGATAGACGCAAGTACAAGACGCTCTACCAAAATAAATAAGTCAACTTCCTTTGTGCACAAAGCATGATCAATCTTTTGAGAAATACTTCCCAAGAAAGCATTTGAGTCATCAATTGATAAAAAGGATGATGCCAAATGACTAGCTGGTTGGCTCGAGCAATGGTCATCAGTAGAAAAATCACATTCAGATTTTTGTTGCAAACTTGAAATTTCCTCTATAGCTCCTTTTACACTGGAAGAATTTTCTAGTTCATTTCCTTCAGAGTCAGGAGAAATGTTAATTCCTTTAATCTGTTTCATCCAGCATTTCAAAAACCGTAACTTTTTTGATCTGGCGCATGGTAAGTTGAAGTACAACTTCTCTAGAAAATTGGCTGAATCGAAGTCATCAGACTGGCTAAACACTCTTTCTATGAAAGAGCTCCAGGAGACATCATGAAGCAGATTTTTGTTTGTTTTATTTCCCTTTCTGCTGTCATAAGAAAACATTTCAGCAGATAATGGAATATCAATATTTCTAGGAAAGATGCTAAGCAGCGCATAATTCAAGGTGAAGGGCTGCAAAATGCCAGAAACTAAGCTTCCACTGTCATCGGAAACAGAAACTAAAGCAGAGCAGTGCTTATTATAAAGGAAAGTTAGAACAATCTGCCAAATAGGCTTCCCCACATCAAGGCCGCCCAGCTCATCGCAAAGCAATTTAAGAACAGTTTTTGTAATAAACTCCCCTTCAGTATTTTGTGCTGTTTCTGTCCCAGATGCACCTGCAATCCCTTGTAGTAGTATTAAAGCACAAGAGTTTTCTATGGTATTGGTTATACAATTCATTTCCCTGACCTCTCTAATGCAAATTCTCATGCTCCTTTTCCCACAGTTATCAGGATTAAGACATGGAATATCCAATCTTTCTCCATGCAATTTTAAAACAATGACTCCAAGATCACACATTGTACAATCTAGAGTTGCACCACTGGAGTCAATGATGCGCAGAATCAATTCAGCGGAATCCTTCCTGTAATGGTCTAGAGACTTAAAGTCCATAGTGCAGCCAATGTACGGGAAAATCAAGCCAAATGGAACCAGTGCAGATCCCAAAATAATCGCAGCAATTCTGTAGCACCCCCAACCCAAGTTCTTCATAGCGCTTTGAAAATGACTAAATCCCAACCATTCCTCATCGCCCAATCCGTCGGAACTAACATAGACCCAGCTGACATGGATATCCCTGGACACGAGGCGTTCTTTGACCAGGCCAAAAATTTGCAAGAATTTTTTTAGGAACGGTTGAAAACTTAACAACGGCCCCTCGCTCAGATATTCGGACAAACAACTCAGACTTTGAGGGATCGGGGAAAAGAGCAATACCAAATTGGAACGGACTACTAATGATTGCAGCATACCTCTACTTTGGAGAGCATGAGGCTCCCATGCATAGTCGTGCTCGAGCTGAAGCAGTGATCCGGCGACAAAAGAGGCACGAGAATAGGCAGGTCGGCTAGGTTCAAGGGAATCGTGTATAGAGGCAAAGGAATTGATGGTGCATATAAGGCTTTCTAGGGTTTGAATGGGGCGATCGAAAGACAGGAAGGTGGGGGATTTACCGAACATGTCGTGAAGCTTGGAGGTAGATACGATGGGAGAGAGGGAGGAAAAGAAGAATTTGTAAGCAGCGAGAGATGATGAGAGAGGAGGAAAGGAGAGAATCCGGCGGGCAGCGGCGATGACGTTGCAGAGGTAAGGACCGGTGTTTCCTAGGACGAGGAGAGGATGGAGGTCGACGAGGAGTACGATCCGCTGGATCTGTGAGGGGTTTAGGGCTTCCATTTTCCGGAGATTTGAATCAGTTAGTGTCGGATCTGTGAAGAAGTTGAGAAGAAGAAGAGGATGACAAGCTCTGCATCTATGAGTGAGGATAGTCTGAAATTGTTGTTTGCCGCTTATCTCGGGTCTTACGAATTTTGGGCGGGAATCTGAGATGGCTCGTGGACCCCTCTGTATTTGAAGTTGACTTCAAATTCAATTGTCTAAGGCTCTGTTTGGCTCAGCTGCAGCGATGGGAGAATCAGTGGTGGGAAGCAGTTGTGAGAAAATCTGATTTTTTGCAGAATGGTGGGAAAATCTGTGAAATTGTTTGGAAGTGCAGATTTCTCAGTGCTGTTCAGAAATAGAAAATTGTTTCAACTGTTTGAAGAAACAGTGGTGGGAAAATCTGCTATGGATCTGCAACCCGAATACACAAATCTGTACCAAAATCTGTACAAAAATCAGTAAAAAAAATTGTAAAACATTTGTAAAAATATGTAAACAATCTATACAAAAATCTGTAAAAAAATAAGGACTGGAGCTTGCTATTGCTATGGAGCTTGCTATGGATGTACAAAGAGACTGTAAAAAATCTGGAGCTTGCTATGGATCTACAAAAATCACAAGAGAAATGTATACCAAGGAGAAATTTATACCAACGACTTGGAGCTTGCTTCGTCGGCGAGATGGGAGAAGGGCTGGAGCTTCGTCGGCGATATGGGAGAACGACTGTGGCTTGGTCGGCGAGGGATGAGAATGACTGGACCTTCGTCGGCGAGGGAGGAGAACGACTGGAGCTTCGTCGGAGAGATGGGAGAACGATTGGAGCGTAGTCGTCGAGGGAGGAGAAGTACTGGAGCGTCGTCGGCGAGGGAGGAGAAGTACTGGAGCGTCGTCGGCGAGGGACGGGGATGGGGAAGTCGGGAAACCTAGCAGAGCGCGCAGGAGGGAAATAGGAAAAGCGCTGTTTGGCGCGGCTTTCATAAAATTTCTAGTGGGCAGCACTTTAAAAGTGGAGCCAAACAGAGCCTAATTTGTTTTAGAGCAAAATGCATATTGTTCTCTAAATAAAATGTACATTGTCCTAAAATTTTATCTATTTTATGATTTTGGTCCTAAATTTTTTTTACTTTTAAGTTTTTTGTTTTGTAAGTTTCATATCTTTATGATTTTAGTTGTAAAGTTCCAAAAGATTTAATCATGAAATTAAATTAAATCGATTTTAAATGTTTGGGATGTGAATATCAGGATGGTGTACAAGTAGCAGAGTGAGTTTAGGTTAAAATAAAAATCCTTCCCAAATCCTATTTCCCTCGACTCTCAATGCCCGACACCCAACCCCTCTAATTCACGAAACCCAACACTCGCATGAAGCCCTTATGTAGTCGTGATTCCTCCTATGGTTGCGATGTCGCCTGGGAAGGAGGAGGCTCCTACTTTTGTTCTGTCCTTCTTCTTAGTCTTGGGCGGCTGACTGGTTAAGAGACAGAGAGATGAAATCCCCTTCTCTTCTCTTTGGTTGTCAGTGGTTAGAAGGAGTTTTGCCCTAGCCTGCAGGTCGACCCCCCCCCCCCCCCTCTTTTGTTGGCAACCTCCATTGTCGATCTCTTGGCCGAAATCTAAAAGGTAATTGCAATCGGTCCTCAAGTGATCTCTGTGTCAGCTCGAGTTGGGTCATTGACCTAGAAAGCTTGAGCATTGAGAAGGTCATTGCTAGGTTCCGCGAGAATCGTCGCAGAAGCTTGATTTCGGAGCTATGGTCTTTGTGTGGAGGCCCGATCCGTGGAGTGAGAGCTGTTACGGTTGCTCGACATTGTTTACCCAGAAGACCGCTTTCAAGAAGATCACTCGCAGACCGTGCGGTTTGCAGATCCAAGTCGCCCGGCTCAGGTTATACAAGGTCCATCAACACCAACTAGCACAAGTCGGGCGGTCTGACATAATTCAGATCGCCCTCAAGTACTAAAGATAATCCAGGCCCAAGTCCAACAGGACAAGTCGCGGTCTCAAGTCGGAGACCGGGCGGATTATGCCATAGGGGCAAGCCAAGGTTCGGGATCAAAGAATAAGCCGCTGTCTCAAGTCGAAGACCGCCCGGATTGCATCGTCGCCTTGGTCGCGTCATCCTCAGCCTCTGGTCAGACAGGTCGGAAGGGCAAGCCGTCAAGTCGTGCGGCTTCTTTCTTTTCCTTCTTTGTGTATCCCGTCACCGCCTGCCCGTTTCTCCTGTACCCGGGCAGACGGTTATTTTATCCCTGCCTGTTCGGGCATGCCCCCGAGCCTATAAATAGGGGCGGCATTGTTCCCAAGGGACGCACACTCGAATCCAGGAGCTCGCTTGTTTGAGCTGCGGTCTCGAGTTTCCCGTCTTGCGGACTGTCTGACCGGCCGGCTTCTTCTTTCCTGCACTTGTAACCGCTGTAACCGCCTCATTTTAATCAAAGGAAAGCCCGTCACAGGAGTGGCATTCGTCGTGACGGGCGAAGTCTGGCCTTGATCGCTGCTAGCGGTCTCATTTTTCCCAACTAAAAAGTAACCGGCAACCCGCAGCCTCCGATTTCCTTCGGAGGTGCGATTTCGGACTCAACAGAAACACGCGACCTTCAGATCGTGGATTGTCGGTGAAATCCTCACTACAATGTTAGACCGCCAGTTCCCCCCTGTAGACCGCTCCGATCACAGCGAGGACTCTTTGTGGGAAGCCTTGGAGCAATCCAGGAGAGAAGCCGAGCGGGCTCAGAGGGTCACTGATCAGCGACTTGAAGCGATCAGCCAGACTTTAACAATGCTAACCGAGCGGCTAGTTCCACAACAAACCGCGGCTAATCAGGCGGTGACCCCGGTCCCTCCTCCACCTCCTCTTTACCCGCTACCACAAGCCGCTAACTTCCAGCCCCAGCAAGAAGGCTTTGCGGCTAGGCAAAGCTTCTATCAGGAAGCCGCGCACAGCATGCCGGCTCGGGTCTTGATTTCCAGGGGGCGGCTTCTCACGCTGCCCGCCTTTCCTACCCGCTTGAAGTTCCTATTCATCACTCCTACCCGCCAGAAGCTACCGCCCGGTCCTCTTATCAGGCGGCTTGTCCGCGAATAGCCGCAGCTCCGGCGGCTTATTATCCTACTCCACTGTATGAAGATATGGAAGAAACTTCTCCCTTTGTGGACGAAGTCAGAGGGGAGCCTGCCCCTAATAATTTCAGAGAGCCTCGCCTGCCAGCTTTCAATGGGGAGACAGATCCCACGGTTCATTTACAAGCCTTCGAGTCAGCCATCGCTCTTAGAACCTTAACTGATGCGACCAAGTGCAAGCTTCTTGTGACCTCCTTTGAAGGACAAGCAAGAGAGTGGTTTTACGGATTGCACCCCAGGTCAATCCGTTGTTTCGCTGAGCTGCGAAGGGAATTCCTGCTGAGATTCTCTACCTCGAGGAAGAGAAAGAGTGGCCCGGCGGCCCTTTTCGATATAAAACAGCGGGAAGACGAGACGTGGGCTCGTTTTGTAGACCGCTTCCAGAAAGAGATCATGGAGGTCCAAAATGTGGATCCCGAGTTGTACAGGGTTGCCCTCATTCATGGTTTGAGGGAGGGCCCCTTAAAATTTGAAGCAAATATAAGAGAGCCTAGGACTTATCAAGAGATGATAAGTTTGGCAAATATGTTTATCAGAGGAGAGAAGAGTAATCCAGGCTACGTCGCAAAGCTGGTAAGCGACAAGGAGCAGCCAAATCCGTCCTTCCATCATCCGTCATCGAATCAGTCCCACTTTGAACCCCGTTCCCAAAGGGGGAGAAATTACAAAAATAAGCAACCATTCATGGGCCATCAGCGGTTTCAAGATCAGAAACCACCTTTGGCCATCGCTCCCGCTCCATCCGCTCCTCTTCCGCAAATCATGCCGGTATACTTACAACAGTACACCGCGCAACCACCTCCAGTCATTCCATCCACTCAATATGATGACTCACAAGAGTCATTCACTCCCTTAAACATCATCATGGACGAAGTAGTCCAGATTCTACAAAAGAGGCCAGATTTCAAAAGGCCTGCTCCTCTGAAGTCGGATATCCGCAATCGAAATCCGAACCTTTATTGTGAATATCATAAAGAAGGGGGGCATCTAACCGAAGACTGTCGGGCCCTTCGTTTGCTGATAGAGAGACTCCTGGGAGAAGGAAAGCTCCGGGGTCTAGTTCGGAAAGATACAACTGCTGAACCAACTTCCGAGAAGAGAAAAGAGAAAGAAACAGTAGAAGTAACCTGGGAATGTGCCGACGTTGAAGACGTCGGCTGCTATGATGGCATCCATCCTGCTACCGGATGCGTCGAAGTCAATGATGTGGGCCCCTTAGGGGACATCTATTGTATTCATGGAGGAGCTGGAGCGGAATCATCTCGCAAATCCAGCATTGCGAGAGTTCTAAAGCAGGAAGTGGCAGCTACTACAAGTTCTCCTCCCGAAAGCACTATTGTCACATTTGGTCAGGATGACCTTCCCCCCAATGCTAATCCTTTCGACGATGCGGTGGTCATCAAGGCCTTCATCGAAAACTATACAGTCCACAAGATTCTGATTGATACCGGCAGCTCCGTCAATCTCCTTTTTCGCCCGACTTTCGAGGCCCTGAAGACCGGAAAGTCTTTGCTTTCCACCGACGGGCCCCTCTACGGCTTTTCTGGGGAGAGGAAGGAAGTAGAGGGCTCAGTAAAGCTCCTGGTCTCTCTTGGAGGAGTAATAAAGTTAATCAATTTTGTGGTAGTGGATGCCCCGAGCAACTACTGTGCAATCTTCGGGAGGCCGATTCTCAATGCATATAGGGCAGTGGTGTCGACCTTTCACCTTGCCCTCAAGTTCGCGGCCGAAGGAAAGCAGTATCGGGTCAGGAGCAACCCAAAGGTGGATCGGGAGTGCTACGTCCGAACTGTCAACATGATCACCAACGTTCCGCTTCCCGAGGCCGTGGCTGAGGCTTTGGAGATTGCTGAGTCTCCAGAGGCCGCCGAGGAAGGAAAAGATCGAGAAGGGGCTCACTTGGAACCTGCCCAAGCGACCCAAGAAGTTCCTATTACTAAAGGAGCAGAAAAGAAGCTGGTCATCAACGCTGAGTTGCCAGAGGAGGAGAAAATGGAGCTAATCTCCTGCCTGTTGGAAAACCTGGATATCTTCGCTTGGTCAGCGGAGGATATGCCAGGAGTGGATCCGGACGTGGCTTGTCATCATCTAAATGTGTCTCCTGAATTCAAGCCCGTCCAGCAAAAGAAGAGAGAAGTGGCGACTAAGCTGGCATTGCCCATCAGAGAGGAGGTTTCCAAACTCCTAAGAGCGGGTTTCATTTCTGAGATTCAATATCCAACGTGGATGTCGAATGTTGTAATGGTTAAGAAATCTGGTGGAAAGTGGCGCATGTGCGTGGACTTCACCAAACTTAATAAAGCGTGCCCTAAAGATTGTTACCCTTTGCCTCGGATAGATATCTTAGTTGATTCCGCGGTTGGGTATGGTTTTATGAGTTTCCTCGATGCCTTCTCCGGATATGATCAAATTAAAATGCACAAACCTGACATCCCGCATACCTCATTTATCACAAACGATGGGTGTTACTACTATCTCGTAATGCCCTTCGGTCTTAAAAACGCGGGCGCAACATACCAAAGAATGATGGATACCGTCTTTAAACATCAAAAGGGCAGGAATCTCGAAGTTTACGTTGATGGCCTTCTTCTCAAAAGTAAAACATTCTCATTGCACTTGGAAGACCTCGTAGAGACGTTCGCTACTCTACGGAGATTCAAGTTAAAATTAAACCCATTGAAATGTGTGTTCGGGGCAAGCAAAGGAAAATTTCTTGGGCATCTCTTAACTCCTGATGGCCTTGCACCAAACCCAGATAAGGTGAAGGCCATCCTTGATATGACCCCTCCTCGAAATACTAAAGAAGTTCAACAATTAGGAGGGAGATTGGCAGGATTGAGCAGGTTTATCTCCAAATCCGGAGATAAAAGTGCCCCATTCTTTAAAACATTGCGAGGGGGATCAAAGTTCGAATGGAGCGAGGAGTGTAACAAGGCTTTCGAGCAGCTGAAAGAACAGTTAACTTCGACCCCACTACTCCAAAGTCCCCGTGAGGGAGAAAAGCTATTCTTATATCTGGGAGTCGGACCGGATGCGGTGAGTTCTGTCCTCGTTCGGAAAGAAAAGAGGAGGCAGTTTCCAATATACTATGTCAGCCACATCCTTAAGGATGCAGAAACTAGATACTCGATCCTGGAGAAACTGGTCTTGGCCTTGGTTATGTCCGCGCGAAGGCTTCGCCCTTATTTTCAGGCTCATTCCGTCCAAGTTATTACAGATCATCCTTTAAAAAATATTCTTGAAAAGCCAGATCATTCAGGGAGGTTGGCAAAATGGGCTATTGAACTAAGTGAATCTGAGATATCATACATCCCCCGGACAGCAATCAAAGCGCAAATCTTGGCAGACTTCTTGGTAGATACAACAGAGCCTAGTCCTGAACATGTGGTATAATCTCCTCTGGCTTGGATCATTTATGTGGATGGGGCTTCTGGCAGAAACTCCATGGGAGCAGGAGTAGTGTTGATCAGCCCAAATGGCATCAGGTTGGAGCAAGCTGTCAAGTTCTTCTTTCCAGTTACAAATAACCAGGCAGAATATGAAGCACTTATGGCTGGGCTAAGGCTTGCGAAAGAGCTGGGCATAGAATATGTACATGTTAGAACTGATTCACTGGTGGTGGCCTCCCAGGTCTTGGGGAATTATGAGACAAGGGAGCCGATTCTGCGAAAATATCTGCTATTAGCCAAAAAGGAAATCGGAAGATTCAAGTCATTTATTATCGAGCACATCCCAAGAACGCAAAATGAAGAGGCAGATGAATTGTCGAAGTTCGGTCTTCCATCAGGGGGAGTGACCTTTGAACTTTTTCATCCGCCAATAGATGAGGCAGAACTCATGCAAATTGATCATAATCCTTCATGGAAGGATCCTTACGAGCTATTCCTATCAAAGGGGGAGTTCCACCATTCCATCAAAGATCGGAGAAGATTCAAAAGGAAAGCGGCATATTATTATCTGATAGCGGGAGTTCTCTACAGAAAAACTTTGATTTCTCCCTCAGCACGATGTGTTTCGGAGGATGAAGTCTCAACCATACTTGAGGAAGTTCATTCCGGGGAGTGCGGTAGTCACTCGGGAGCGAAGACCCTAGAGAAGAGAATCTTAAGGCAGGGGTATTTTTGGCCAACCATGAGGAAGGATGCTGAGGCATTTGCCAAGCGGTGTGTTCAGTGCCAAAAGTTTGCTCCTCTTCAGCACTTGCCTGCTCAGTCACTCAGATCAATAACTGCGCCATGGCCCTTCGCGGTATGGGGGATGGATCTTATTGGACCTTTCCCAATAGCCAGCAGCCAGCGTCGTTTTATCATTGTAATGATCGACTATTTCAGCAAATGGATTGAGGCGAAAGCGCTGGCGAAAACTACAACCCAAATTGTCAGAAACTTCATCTGGGGAGAAATAGTCTGCCGTCATGGAATTCCGCTAGCAATTGTCACTGATAATGGTCCACAGTTCAATAATCCGGAGATGATAAACTTTTGTGATCAGGTGGGAATTGATCTTCGATTTGCCTCAGTACATCATCCAAGGACGAACGGCCAAGTAGAAGCAGCGAACAGGCAAATCCAGCAGCTCCTGATGAAAAGGGTTTTGAATCAAAGGGGAAATTGGGCAGATCAGCTTCCTTCCATTCTCTGGACCCTTCGTACTACCCCGTCTTCAGCTACTGGGGAGACATCATTCAAATTATCTCATGGCTCGGAAGCCGTTGTGCTTGTAGAATTTGAAGTAGTCACTCCAAGAGTCGTGTATGCAAAAGAGGGAGGAGAAGCGTGGATAGAAGACAATGATGAGGCTATCAAGTATAACCTGGATCTGATCGAAGAACTTCAAGACGAGGCAACAATCAGACAAGAAGAAGTTAAGAGGAGGATGGCAAAGTACTTTGACAAAAATGTCAGGGTAAAGCATTTTGCGATTGGCGACGTTGTGCTAAAAAAGGTTAATGCAGCAGCCCGAACAGGCAATGTCGGAAAGCTAAATCCTAATTGGGCTGGACCTTTCATCGTCAAGGAGGTATTAAAAAGTGGGGCTTACCGCCTCCAAACAAGCGGGGGAGAAGACATTTCGCGCACTTGGAGCGGTGACGATCTCAGACGGTTCTATCCTTAAAATATGTCTTCTTTACTTTCCTGCAATTTTTCAGATATTTTAATAAGAAGCCCCATACTGACACTTCTCCATGTCTGATGTTCTCTTTTTACATTTTCTCATATAACAAACTCACTGAACCACGGAGACATCGCCAAGTTCTGCTCGAACCCCCTCGGATTGTAGTCATTAGCGTAAAACCATGAATATCATGTGTAGCGGGGAGTTTTCGCACACGTGTAGTGGTAGCTTGCCAATTCCCGTGCGGTGATCTTCAGAACCTTGGATCCCGGCTGATATCCGACACACCCCTGCATCAAGGGAGGTCTAGGTGAATGTTGGCTCTATCATGCCCCGAGAGGGATATAATTACAGCTTTTATGATCTTTCTGAGGAAAGCAATGTCGGTATAGCCCCCGCGGCATAGCCACACCTGCCCAACTGATCATCTTAGTCTGTGACTATCGAATACTCCTAGGTACTCTCAAGCGATGCCTAAGCGGAACCCACAACTGAGTTGATCTCTTTGAGGAAAGCAATGTTCGCCGCCTAGGCCCACCTGCCCAATTGATCAACTCGGCTTGTAGCCCTAGGCAAGAGAGCAGTCGAGTCGCTTACAGCCCTTATGACCACTTGAGGAAAGCAATGTTCGCCGTCTAGGCCCACCTGCCCACTTGGTCATCTGGGTCTGTACTTGTCTTTCTCTTTATTTCTACAGCTCTTATGACCACTTGAGGAAAGCAATGTTCGCCGCCTAGGCCCACCTGCCTACTTGGTCATCTGAGTCTGTAGTTATCCTTTATCGCATTACAGGGAAAGTATCTCATCCCATATGGTCATTATAGACCATCTGGAGGAAAAAACAAGATTCCTATGTACATCACAAACCAGATGACTTAATACTCAAACCGGGCGGTTTGAAATAAGCGGGTACCAGGGTTTTCAGGCGGTCTGGTTATTAAACCACGCGGTCTAAAATCAGTAGGTTCCAAAGATGTCATGCGGTCCGGTATTCAGACCGGGCGGTTTGAAATGAACAGGATATCATTAAAATGTCACAAGGTAAATATCAAGGGAGCAAGCATAATCATGACCGGCCGACCTCAGTATTCGGGTTGTGAATCTATCATCTTTATGGGTTTCAACTCTATCCGATCGGCTAATTACAGGCTCTCTTCGATCAGACAGTTATGATTGGAAGTGTTAAACCTACTAATCGCACAAATTCTATATACAGCCCGTGCGGGTTATCAGCCAATATTATATAAGGCTGTCATATAAATTGTTCGGATTAAATATTAATCGCACGGTCTATCGGCTGATCTTCTTGCGACTTGATATTCTGTCTTACAAGACAATTATGTAGAGCCAGGTTATGGTCGCACGGCTTGATTATTTCAAAATCTTGATCGGTTGTCAGTTACATTCACGGGGGTGGGGCTTGCAGCAATCTTAGTTGCAAGTCGCCTGAGTTAAAGTACTGACCGCTCGGTCTGATAATTATTCTTATGACTTACCATTCTTTATCCTGGAAAGCAAATATGCAGGGTCTAGTAGTAACCGCGCGGCTTGATTATGTTCGGCTTCCGGGATGTCGTAATGCATTCATAATAAGTTAGCACCTTCTCAGAATGAATCAAACAAATTCGATCCGGATTGAAAGAAGCAAGCTATGCGAATGGGTTTTTACCAATAGATACTTTACCGGAATCCTGTGAAGAGCATTATCCTAACCGGATAAGTTAATATTAAATCGCACGACTTGTTTAGATTTAACACAGAAAAAGATCGCAAACAACCACAAGTAAGTCACAAAAGGTAGACAGATAGACAGGTAAAAGTTTTCCATTTCATTATCAAAACATTCTTTACATTATATTTTAAGCCGACCGGCTAACAATGTCAAGCCGACGGCTATTCAAAACAAAGCAAAATACAAGCTACTAATTATGCGACCTAAGTTTCTTAGACGCAGGGGTACTTGAGTGATCGCTCCCGTCAATTGAAACGTCAGGGGAGTAACCCTCGCTACCCGACGAGGATGAACTGCTCAATTCGCCCGACTAGCGCCCAGCCTCTTCTTCGGAACTGCTGGATTCGGACTCCGAGCCACTCTCCCCACTCTCAGCCGCTGCGGGTTCTTCGGCCTCATCATCCCCGTCGCCGCTCTCCTCTGAACTGGATCCGTCGGCTTTGTTCTTTCCTTTGGCTTTCCGCCTGATCTTCTCTAACTTCTTTTGCAAGATCGGGTAGGCGTCTGAGAAGGTGAAATGCTCGAAACCAGGCGCGAACGCTTTGAGCTCCCGCAGGCGGTTAAAAGCATTGTCGATTCCCTCGGCGACATGAGGGAAAATTTCCTGCTGATAAACCGAATTGGTCTCATCATACTTTGCCTGCAAAAAAAAAAGAGTAAGGTAAGAGACCGCGCGGTCTGAAAAATTCAGAAGGACGGCTGGCCAGGTGATAACTTACCGACTCGACTTCCTTTAGCCGCACATTCTCCTTCTTCAATTCGGCGATTTCCTTCTCTAGGTGATCATTTGCTTTAATCAACCTTCTGAAGTTCATTCCCATAAAGACATTGGTGATGAGGCTCTCGGCACCAACCCGCACGGCCTCCCGGGCGAGCTCTTCCTCGGGAATCCTCCTCAACCTCCTGAAGTTCCGTCGGCCGAACATGGCAATGCTAGCGGCTTCAGCATGCCGGCACGACTTCTTATTCGACCAATGGGGGAGCGCGGTAGAGACCTGAACACCGTCGCCGTCCGGATGCCATGACAAAATCGTGCGGCCTTTTAAATCCTTCACCTTGCTAAAGGAACGAAGGGCAGAAAAGTCGCCCGAAGAGGCCGAATCCTCCCCGTCGGATGGCAGCGGCTTGTTCCTGACTTGTCTTTTTCTCTTCTCCGTCTGAGTTAAGATTAAACCGGCCGGGCTGACCGGCTTGTTGGCAGGGACAACGGCTTCGGCTACCAAAAAGAGGAAAGGGTCAACACAAATGACCGAGCGGTCAATATTAAAGTCGGAAGCGGGTTAAAAGAAAGCTTACTATCTTCAGGCCGAACATTTTCTAGCTCGGCAAGTAGCGGGATGTAGTAGCTTACGTTAAGACGCTCATCCTCGAGAAGCTTGCAGGTTTTCTTCTCAACCTCGCTTATTGCGACCTGTTGAAAGGCCTCCTCCGGCCGCACTTGCGGATTCGGGTTCAACAGGCCAAGTCGGCCTTCGAAGATCAAGTATCTCTCCGACCAGGCTGTGACCTTGTTCGCCGCGACAGCCAAAGTAGAGATGGCCTTTGAAGACATTCGATTCAGAGTCCGGGATGGCCCGCACCGAGAATATTTTCCTGAAGAGATCCATAGAAAAGCAGACTCTCTCAGATCGCAGGTAGGAGATGAAGCTTCAAATTCCGGCCATCGAATTAGGAGAAATCTGACCGGGTACAACTCCTTAATGGTCAAAGACCATGGCGAGCTCAATCGAAATCGGGAACTTAAATCCGCAATCGAAATGGTCGATTGGGATCGCGATTTGGTTTGGGCCAGAAGAATTCATCCGCTCATCACGGAGCGGAAGTCGCGCGAGCAGCGGGCTGTCAGTCATATGTTTCTCAACGAATTCGTCCAATTCGGCCTTGGTCAAACGGCACTCCTCATGGTCTGCTGAGTGAAAAGCCACAGCGGCTTCGGAGCGGGTAGCAGAGGTTTTCGCAGGTCGCTTCGGCTGGCGCTTTGCTCCCATCTCGAAATTCTGGTAAAAAGACTTTCGGAAGGATGCTACTTATAAGAACTGCTGATTTGCATCTAACAAAGGTCAAATCACGGCTAGACCGATCAACCCGCGCGAGCACATCACCACAAAAGAATTAACAAGACAAGTATAATTCAAGCAGACGAATTAGAAAAGCACGTAAAGAAGCCGATCGGCTTATGAAGTAGTCCACAGGCATCAACCAACATTCAACATGAACATAAAGTAAATTCAAAAACTCAGACCGTGTGGCCTGGAAAACAGACCAAATATCATGAAACCAAATTCAAACAGTCGTCCAAAGGACCGAATAGAAATATTATTACAGATAAAGATCTTAAAATCACTCATCATTTGCGGGCATCACTCGGCGCATCTTCCCTATGAAGCCGCGCGACTTGGTCGCCTATCTGGAGGATTGTCCCTTGCATTTGGTTCATGTCGTGATTAAGGTGATTGATCATGCTATGAAGCCGCGCGACATCCCTCTCTACCCGCGCTGCTGGAATTACACAGGTAGGAAGGGCCGTTGCGGGCTCATTCGCACTAGCAATATGTTGGATCGTCCCGGCCGCTGGAAGAGACGAGCTCGTCCCAGCATCCGGGCGGCGTGATCCACCCTGACCTCCATCAGCAGCATTAAGGGGACGTCGGCTTCCGCCGATCTCCCTCGACAAATGAAGATATTTATCCCGATAATAGGCGCAGTCCGCTTCAAGCTTCTGAATCTCCTTCTTCCCGCGATCAACCCGGGTGGTCAGTGCGGCCACCTGATCTTGCTGTGCTTTCTCCTTTTCTCGGCGTTCTCTCCGCTCGGTCTCCAGCGCAGCCCGGCTCTCTTTCCTTTCAGCCTCCAGTTCTGCCCGCAATGCAATCTTTTCTTCTTGAGCGGTCTTCTCCCGCTCCTCAAGGGTCCTCAACTGCTTTGCAAGAGTTTCAAGATTCCTTTGAAGATGGCCCATCTCATCCTCCATCCGAGTATCTGGTACAACCCGGGATCCCGGCGAAGGCGGATCAAGCGGAGGGAGATAGGACACCAGTTCGCCCGACTTCGGAATAGAGTCACGATCATCTGCAATAAGAAAAAGCTGTCAGAAAGTGTTCAAAAGGAGATTGCTCTCTTCGAAACTTCCTCGCTTACAATCCGCAGCGGTTTGGGTTGAATTCGGGCGGACAGGTCGCCTTGCTTGCTCGGTATCAAACTTTCGGCGTTGTTCTCTCCACGATCTCTCGCTCTGCCTCCGCTTAGCAGCAGAAAATTGAGCAGCGGAGGGAAAGAAGCTGGGCGACGGGTTTAACAACGAAGCACGCGACTTATTTCGAGGCCGCGGCCTGAAAAAACGAATAGGGTGGTAACCCGTTTCATTTTTACCTTGCAGCAAAAGATTGGGTGGCGGCGGTGGCGGCCTGGAAAGTTGATCTCTTACTCGTTCCACCTTCACCTGCATAAATCGGAGACCGGTCATCACAGTATCTTCATGAGCCGGTACGGTCCTTTCGGTTCTGGTCGCAACCTCAGGGGGGACGGCCGCCTGAGTGCTAGCTGCAGCCTCAGGTAGGGCGGCCTCCTTAATGCTAGTCGCATCCTCAGACAGGGCGGCTCCTTTCTCTCCTGGCGGGTTGGCAGCCTGCAGTTCGGAAGAAGTTCTCAGCTGATCATCTTGCTTCTGGAAAGAATCAAAATCCTCGAGGAGGTCACTTACGGAAATGCTATGGGCGTCAACGAGAGCCTGGTCGTTCGACTGGGGGGAGGGAGTAATCACGCCCTCCGAGACTTCATTCTCGCGCGACTTGCCTTGCAGGCTGTCCGCTTTCGGTCTCCCGGACGCTGCTTTGTTCTTGGCTTTTAGCCTCTTCATCTTCCTCAGAAGCCTGTCCGCCGCGGACTCCGCCTTCCTCTTTTTCGACTTCAGGACGGCTGACTTTTCCGGGCTCTCTTCGATGTTGACTACTGGAGCCTGCTGGTCGCTCGGCTTGGGGGAGTCAACTGCCTCTCCCCCTTCATCTCTAATGTTTAAATGAAAAACCCCGGACGGGGTGACCTCCATCTTGAAAGACTCATCACCATCGCTCTTCGGGACGACGGTCTCCAAGTCTGTCTTATCCGGCGGAGGAGGCGGGTTGTCTCCCTTGTCGGAGAAGGCTGGGGGATCAGTTGGGGATGGATTCGGGTGAATCTCCTCCTTTCTAATCGATAAATCGGCTGTCAATTCGGGATGCTGGTCGGTCGGCTTACTCGCTTCCTCTTTGGTCGATAAGACGACTGTCAGCTCGGGAGGCAGGTCGGTCGGCCTACTCGTTGAAGCGACCGTTACTATGTTGTCAGGCCGCGTCGTTTTCTTCTTCTTCCTCTTATCCTTCGAGCGGTCTCTCTCGCGGTTTTTTCCGGGCTTCTCAAGAACTTCGAGCTGGGCCATTAAGTCCACCATCTTTTTCGGGCTGTTCAGCCTAAAAGTCCTAACCGCAATAGGTGAGTAGTGACTCGTGATAGCAATGGAGTTATGCCAGAACAGAAGCTCCTGGAACATTTTATAACCAATAGGGTGAAATCGGCGTGGTCTCCGGCTAGAACTGATATTTTCGAAATCTTCTCGGAAATTTAAAAATATGCGGGGATTATGTTTACCCAGAAGACCGCTTTCAAGAGGATCACTCGCAGACCGTGCGGTTTGCAGATCCAAGTCGCCCGGCTCAGGTTATACAAGGTCCATCAACACCAACTAGCACAAGCCGGGCAGTCTGACATAATTCAGATCGCCCTCAAGTACTAAAGATAATCCAGGCCCAAGTCCAACAGGACAAGTCGCGGTCTCAAGTCGTAGACCGGGCGGATTATGCCATAGGGGCAAGCCAAGGTTCGGGATCAAAGAATAAGCCGCGGTCTCAAGTCGAAGACCGCCCGTATTGCATCGTCGCCTTGGTCGCGTCATCCTCAGCCTCTGGTCAGACAGGTCGGAAGGGCAAGCCGCCAAGTCGCGCGGCTTCTTTCTTTTCCTTCTTTGTGTATCCCGTCACCGCCTGCCCGTTTCTCCTGTACCCGGGCAGACGGTTATTTTATCCCTGCCCGTTCGGGCAGGCCCCCGAGCCTATAAATAGGGGGCGGCACTGTTCCCAAGGGACGCACACTCGAATCCAGGAGCTCGCTTGTTTGAGCTGCGGTCTCGAGTTTCCCGTCTTGCGGACTGTCTGACCGGCCGGCTTCTTCTTTCCTGCACTTGTAACCGCTGTAACCGCCTCATTTTAATCAAAGGAAAGCCCGTCACAGGAGTGGCATTCGCCGTGACGGGCGAAGTCTGGCCTTGACCGCTACTAGCGGTCTCATTTTTCCCAACTAAAAAGTAACCGGCAACCCACAGCCTCCGATTTCCTTCGGAGGTGCGATTTCGGACTCAACAGACATCATGTTCGTGCAAGTTCCAATGCATTCGTGATGCGCGTCTAGGGTAACGACATCTTTTCCCGGTCTTAAGACCGTTTTTGTGTGCATTTGTGTATTATGATTATTTTTCATGCAATGAGATTCCCCTCACGTCATTTTGGTTGAAGACAAGGATTCCGCTAGGGCATGGAATTGCGACCCCAGCTTATGTTGTGTGATCTACACGTAGAGTTCCTCTCCTGCTACGTAGTAGAGAGCATGGACTCCGCCAGGGTGTGAGATTGCGACCCTAACGTAGCTGTCCGAACAGAAAAAGAAGAGACCGGAAATTGGAGAAAAGCTATCTTTTATTTCCAAAAAAACTTTTTATTTATTACAAAGTATGGCCTCCTTTATATAGAATGGAGGGGAGAGAAGAGATTACAATTAAACAATGTGGGACTAAATATAATACATGACATAAAATAGAACTGGGCGGTCAGACAAATGCAGACCGCAGAGACCTCGCGGTCTGATGAACACAGACCGCTGGACGGAACCACCGGAGAGAGCATGCGGTCTAACCCAAACAGACCGCCAGAAAGAAAAAGGGGCCAGTCCTCCCGGTCACCTTCTAACAAACTGCCATTCCTCGGATCATAGCAGACCGCCCGGTCACCAATCACCGGACCACCAGTTGACAATACTTCAGACCGCCCGGTCTACAATCAGACCGCCTGGTCTCCATACTTCAACACCCCCCCCCCCCCTCAAGTTGGAGCATATATGTCAATCATGCCCAGCTTGTCGCAAATATTTGAAAAAGAAGTAGATACGGGCTTGGTAAAAATATCTGCTAGTTCATTGTCTGATGTGACGAATGGAGTACAGATTTGTTTCTTCAATACTTCTTCTCTGATAAAATGGCAATCGACTTCAATGTGTTTTGTCCTTTCATGGAATACTGGATTCTTAGATATGTATATGGCAACTTTGTTGTCACAGAACATCGGCAGCGTATGGTTATAAACTTCTCCTAAGTCTAGCATGAGAGCCCTTAACCATTTAAGTTCACAAGTTGTCGACGCCATGCTTCGATATTCAGCTTCTGCACTTGACCTGGAGACAACAGACTGTTTCTTGCTCTTCCAGCTCACAAGATTTCCCCCAACAAAGATGCAAAATCCAGAAGTGGACTTGCGATCATCTTTATCGTCTACATAGCTAGAATCTGAGCAGGCCTCAATCTTTAAATGATTGTTGTTTTGAAAAAGTAATCCCTTTCCTAGAGCTCCTTTAACATACTCTAATATCCTTAGAGCAGATTGTAGATAACATTCTCTAAGAGCTTGCATGAACTGGCTAACCTTTCCTACAGCATACGAAATGTCTGGTCTGGTTACTGTAATATAGATAAGCTTGCCTACGAGACGTCTGTACCTTGTAATATCTGACAGAAGTGGTGAATCAGCTTGCCATGTTTTGTCTTCACCAACAGCCATGGGGCGTTCTTTGACCAGGCCAAAAATTTGCAAGAATTTTTTTAGGAACGGTTGAAAACTTAACAACGGCCCCTCGCTCAGATATTCTGACAAACAACTCAGACTTTGAGGGATCCGGGAAAAGAGCAATACCAAATTGGAACGGACCACTAATGATTGCATCATACATCTACTTTGGAGAGCATGAGGCTCCCATGCATAGTCGTGCTCGAGCTGAATCAGTGATCCGGCGACAAAAGATGCACGAGAATAGGCAGGTCGGCTAGGTTCAAGGGAATCATGTACAGAGGCAAGGGAATTGATGGTGCATAGAAGGCTTTCTAGGGTTTGAATGGGGCGATCGAAAGACAGGAAGGTGGGGGATTTACCGAACATGTCGTGAAGCTTGGAGGTAGATACGATGGGAGAGAGGGAGGAAAAGAAGAATTTGTAAGCAGCGAGAGATGATGAGAGAGGAGGAAAGGAGAGGATCCGGCGGGCAGCGGCGATGACATTGCAGAGGTAAGGACCGGTGTTTCCTAGGACGAGGAGAGGATGGAGGTCGACGAGGAGTACAATCTGCTGGATCTGTGAGGGGTTTAGGGCATCCATTTTCCGGAGATTTGAATCAGTTAGTGTCGGATCTGTGAAGAAGTTGAGAAGAAGAAGAGGATGACAAGCTCTGCATCTATGAGTGAGGATAGTCTGAAATTGTTGTTTGCCGCTTATCTCGGTCTTACGAATTTTGGGCGGGAATCTGAGATGGCTCGTGGACCCCCCTGTATTTGAAGTTGACTTCAAATTCAAAATGCACATTGTTCTCTAAATAAAATGCACATTGTCCCAACATTTTATCTATTTTATGATTTTGGTCCTAGAATTTTTTTACTTTTAAGTTTTTAGTTTTGTAAGTTTCATATCTTTATGATTTTAGTTGTAAAGTTCCAAAAGATTTAATCATGAAATTAAATTAAATCAATTTTAAATGTTTGGGATGCGAATATCAGGATGGTGTACAAGTAGCAGAGTGAGTTTAGGTTAAAATAAAAATCCTTCCCAAACCCTATTTCCCTCGGCTCTCCATGCCCGACAATGTGGGACGTCTATACCTTGTAATATCTGACAGAAGTGGTGAATCAGCTTGTCATGTTTTGTCTTCACCGACATCCATGAGGCGTTCTTTAACCAGGCCAAAAATTTGCAAGAATTTTTTTAGGAACGGTTGAAAACTTAACAATGGCCCCTCGCTCAGATATTCAGACAAACAACTCAGACTTTGAGGGATCGGGGAAAAAAGCAATACCTAATTGGAACGGACCACTGATGATTGCAGCATACCTCTACTTTGGAGAGCATGAGGCTCCCATGCATAGTCGTGCTCGAGCTGAAGCAGTTATCCGGCGACAAAAGAGGCACGAGAATAGGCATGTCGGCTAGGTTCAAGGGAATTGTGTATAGAGGCAAGAGAATTGATGGTGCATAGAAGACTTTCTAGGGTTTGAATGGGGCGATCGAAAGACAGGAAGGTGGGGGATTTATATACATATTTATAAGTATATATATACTTATATTTTTATATATATAAGTATATATATATTTATATATATACTAAATATATATTTATATATTAAGTATATATATACATATATATTTATATAAGTATAATTATATATACCTCATATATATTATATATACTTATATTTAAATATATATATATAAGTATATACTTATTTAAATATATATATAAGTATTTACAGATATATTTATAAATATATAAGTATATATATTTATATGTATATATATACTTATAAATATATATATATATATATATATTTATATATATATATATTTATTTATATATACTTATATATATAAGTATATATACTTATATATATAAGTATATATATGAATATATATATATATACTTATAAATATATAAATATATATACTTATATATACTTATGTATAAATATATTAATATATATATAAATACTTATACTATATATAAGTATAGTATAAATATATTTAAATACTTATAAATAAATATATATATATTTATAAGTTATATATATAAATATAAGTATATATTTATATATAAATACTTATATATAAATATTTATATATAAATACTTATATATAAATATTTATATATATTTATAAGTATATATATATTCAAATATATATATATACAAGGATTTATATATAAATATATACTTATATTTATATATATAACTTATAAATATATATATTTATATATATTTATAAGTATTTAAATATATTTATACTATACTTATATATAGTATAAGTATTTATATATATATATATATATTTATAAGTATATATATATTTATTTATAAGTATATATACTTATTAATATATAGTTATATATATATTTAAATATATATATACATATTTATATATGTTGAAACCAGTTTCCCGGCTTCAACGTTCGAAAGGGGGTTGCGACTAATCCTTACTTGACCTGAGCCTTGACCCGTGACCGGTTGCTAGGAACTAAGAGACTCGGACTTGATGAACCCTTGAATCCACAAATGGACCCCTTAAGCTGCAGCGCGGAGGTCCCACCACATACCCGGAAGATCTTAGAGCGCTTCCCCTCCCAAGCCAATGCTGAGCCTGGGCACCTTGGAGGGCACTAAGGAACACCTCACCGACCACCTTCAACGTCAAGGGGAGGGGAGGGGTAGTGCTTGCTCACACGCGAGAGAGAGGGTAGGAACCAACCATTCCCAAGGTGCCCATGGGGGTCTATTTATAGACTTTCCCAAAAATGGACTGCGAATAGCAAAAATCGGACTGCGGATAGCAAAAATCGGACTGCGGATAGCAAAAATCGGACTGCGGATAGCAAAAATACCCCAAATGAGAGGGGACGACGCAAACCAAGACCACCTTGCCTGCGCGAGTGGACGCCGACCCACTCGCAAGCTTGGCCGCGAGTGGAAGGCACTCCACTCGCCCCAGGGGCGGGCGAGTGGGGCAGCTCCTCACTCGCCCCTTAGGCGGGCGAGTGGGGCAGCTCCCCACTCGCCGCCTAGGCTGGCGAGTGGGGCAGCGCCCCACTCGCCCCTTAGGCGGGCGAGTGGGGCAGCTCCCCACTCGCCCCTTAGGCGGGCGAGTGGGGCAGCTCCCCACTCGCCCCTTAGGCGGGCGAGTGGGGCAGCTCCCCACTCGCCCCTTAGGCGGGCGAGTGGGGCAGCTCCCCACTCGCCCCTTAGGCTGGCGAGTGGGGCAGCGCCCCACTCGCCCCTTAGGCTGGCGAGTGGGGCAGCGCCCCACTCGCCCCTTAGGCGGGCGAGTGGGGCAGCTCCCCACTCACCTCTTAGGCCGGCGAGTGGGGCAGCCCCCCCACTCGCCCCTTAGGCGGGCGAGTGGGGCAGCTCCCCACTCGCCTCTTAGGCGGGCGAGTGGGGCAGCCCCCCCCCCCCCCCCCACTCTCCCGGATCTGCTCTACCTTAGTCAGTTTCGCCGTCTCCACGCGGTTGTTTTGTTCGTCTCGATCACCTTCGTAATCTTGGCCTCATCCGGGTCGGGTCACACCGACTCGGGAAATATGAGGGTTGTACACAATCCCCGCTCTTTGCGAGCTTGACTCAAGCTCGGAAAGAAAGTCCAACCCACCTATTGAACGAGTTGGTGGGACCCGGAGGGAATCTTTGGAGGGTTCCACCTGATAGCTATATAAGACCCCTCGAAGAGGAGGGTAAGAAGAGCACCCTTCCTGAGCGCTTCCCCCACTCCCTCTTCGAATGAGATGGATCCACCTCGAGACTTCAGGGCTCGCTTCAAAGACTTTGCTGGGAAGGGTTCGTCTGACGTGACGGAGCTTAAGGCTCTGGTCCATGGCCCTCCGTCTTCTCCTACCCGCCCCGCGGTGCGATCGCCTCGGAAGAAGCCCCGCCCCGAGTTGGTGAAGGAGGCTGCGTCATCATCCTTTCGTGGGGTGACCGAGTTTGCCCGCGGACTGGATATGGATATGGTATCGGTTCTCTCCTCCTTCCTGCTTCACACTTGTGGTTATATCTGTCCATGACAACGTGCTTTTTCATTGTTCATAGCTTCTCGCGGATGACCTCGAAGGGATCCGAAGAGTGGTAGAGGGACGGGTGCAGACGCTCGGGTGAGTCCTACCTCTCTCGTCCGGGAACCTGCCGCCCTCTCGACTGCTCATGATGACTCATCTGCTGGAGGGGGTAAGACTTCGACGGGCCAGTCGAGCCGAAAGGAAGTCTCGTCGCCACCCCACTCTCCCACTGCAATCTCGGAGCCCGTCGGGGACCGTCCCGACGTATTCGTCCGTCTGAGCCGCTTGGAGACTCTTACCCAGGAGCTGCGGGAGGGGAAGCTATCTTCTGGACCCGACCCCCTCGCCCGTGTTGGCGTGCTGGAGCGTCGGGTGGAGAGGCTGGAGGCTGAACTCAATCTCCTACGAGGGGAGGTCCGGCTCGCATTCGGCGGCATGACGACACCGTTCGAGGATCATTTTCGCCGGGTGGAGGCCTCCGTGCGTACCGTGACCGAGGAGCTCTCCTCAGCCAAGGCATGCTTTGAATCCACGCGTGGGGGGGTCCCCTTCACCCTGGACCAGGGCTTCTGGAAGTGGACGGCGCGTTAGCCACCCCCCCCCCTTTGGGGATGTACTATTTGTTATGTAATAATGAGGATCGACACGTCGCAGCAGCTCGTCTATTCCGCGGCCGGACTATTTGTTGTCATGTTTATGTCATGTTTGTTTTAATAACTCTGCCGAGTTATATCTCAGTTGAGCTGTCATTATTTGGCTAACTTTCATGCAGGGTGAGCGCAGCAATACTGAGATAGTGGAGTAACAGGCGGGGGATAGGGACCTCGGGTGGACGGTCCGAGGGCGAAGCATTTGGGTGGTGTGTCAGGGGGGAGACGTAGGTGAAGAGGCTCTTCGGTCTGCATCGCTACCTCAGGGGAGAGGGCTGCGAGGCCCTCCTTCCTCTGCCGGGCGAGTGGACCATGAGGTCCACTCCCGTGCACCGGGCGAGTGGACCTCAAGGTCCACTCGCCTATGCTCGGGGCGAGCGGGCCTTGCGGTCCGATCGCCCGGGGCGAGTGGGCCACCTGGTCCACCCCCTTTCATGCCCTTGGGCGAGTGGATCCCATGATCCACTCGCCTCCCCTTTCACCCCTCCCTTATAAATACGCCCTCCTTCCCCCTTTGGACCTTCACCTTCATTTCCTCCCTTGCCTTGCCTTTCTCCCAGATCCGGCTCTACTCTTTCCTTCCACTCCTACACGATGGCATCCAACCGCTCAGCTGTCAAGAGGAATGGTCGGGAACAAAACGCGGCCAACTTCTCGGAGAGTTCTTTCCCCGTAGGGAAAGTATCCAAGGAGGAGCTCTTCGCCTTTAGGACTTCCTACCTCCCCGAAGGGTGGAAATGCAGATGCCCATCAGGGGGTGAGACCGTCAACTCCTTTTATGATAACTGGCTTGCATTTCCTCTTCTTCACTTCGAGGCTGGGCTACGGCTGCCCTTGTGGCCTGAGGTGAAGGAGTTCCTGGACTACTTTGGCGTAGTCCCGGCTCAGGTTAACACAAATGCGATCTCGATGTTAACAGCTTACGCATGCTATTTGCGGGAGGAGAGGGTGATGTTTGACCTGAACGTGTTTCACAAGATCTTCACCTTCCGAGCGACCGCTGACGGGGTGTGCTTTCTGACCGGCACACACATGGAGGTGCACGAGACCTCCAACAAGGTCCACCGCTGGAACGAGTCATTTGTGTTCGTTCGAGGTGACCTGGGCGGCATCCCCTTCTCCCCCATACAGAGGCCCGAGAAGGTTTGTAAACCCCCCTCACTACGTGGGGAGGCTGCTGAGCTGCACCGCTTCCTCAAGGGTGCGAGCTTTGAGGTTGATCACCTCTGGAAGAACATCAATCAACTCACCTACGTGGAACCGGGGGCAGGTACTTGGACCTCGACAACTTGTCTTTCTTATGGCTTATTTCCTCCTATTGCCGCTCAACTCGTCCCAACTTGTGCAGGTGTTCGGTCCCTTCCTCGACGCCTTCCCTCCCAGGAGGAAGTTACTCCTCCGCCCATGGGCTCAACGAGGAGGTTGCGGCTGATTCGGCTTCGGCTCCGAAGATACTTGGGTCGGGTCAGAGGAGGGATAAGGAGCGGGTGGTTGAGGAGGGATCGCCCTCCTCCCCACCGAAGGAGCCGAGGATGCGGAGGGGGAAGGCAGTTTGCCGAAGGGATTCCAGGGCTCTGCCTAGGGAGAGGGGGCAACCGAGTGACCCCAACGCATTGGCCAATCATCCCAACTTTGAGATGGGGGGAAAGGCCACGGACCCTCTAGGCGAACCTATCGTCTACTGGGATGAGACGATGAACCGGGTCTCCCTCACCTCCCAGCGGCCTTCGTGGATTGAGGGAGATATCACGGATGGCGCGGCGTATAGCTTTACCTATGGCATCTACGGTCGGCAGGACGCTGCATCTTACCGGGAGATGTCCATGCGCGACCTCGCGTATGCGAGCTCCCAGGCTCAGCTCCGCGCGACCGAACTCTCCCACATGGCCGCCCGCCGAGGTCTTAGTCTTTCGCAACGGTCGGTGCGGGCGGACGCGTCGAAGCGGGATGCAGAAGAGAAAGCTACCGACCTTGCGGCTCGCTTGGCCACTGCTGAGAAACTCCTGGAGGAGTCATCTGGGGGCTTGGTTCGCGCCCACCTCAATGAATTTTCCTTTTCTCCTTTTAATTCCTTATTATTCGTAGGTTCTAACTTATTTGTCTTGCCGGTCTGCAGGGACCCGGTGCCGCCGACTCGCTCAGGAGATGATGTGAGGAGTCGGACCAGGAAGTGCAGGACTTGAGGGCTCAGCTTGCCGAAGTGCATAGGCAGTTAAGAGAAGGGGGAGGAGAAGGAGGTGCGCCTTCGAGAGCGGCGAGGCCAACCCCATCTCGACCCGCTGAGGTCGAGCGCGCTCGGGGGAAAATCATGGCGTCAACGGCCCGAGCCCTGGTGAGTCGCCTCCATGACGTGGACGCTATTCGAGACAGCTGGAGGGGGGTCTCCGCCAGCGACATCCTACCCGAGCTTTTTCCTTCACCTGGGCGATCCGGCTCGCCCCCTAGCAGCGGCTACTCCCCATGGTCGTGAGGGCGGCCTGTGACTTCTTCTTTTTCCACCGTTCCTCCTGGGAACTATGTATTTTTTTGTTTGCCTTTTTCTCTCAAGCCTGCATGTACTAGAAAAGTGAAGGAACAATTCGTGTAGTACACGTTATCAACGAATCAGTAGTTATCTTAAACGAATTGTCTCAGCTTATTTTTTTTTCTTTACTGCTTGAGGAGTTGATACCTTTGCTTGAATCGATCACCGAGTCGTTGACTGGCCCGATGAGTCTCTCATCCGTTAATATGACTGAGTCTGTGGAGTGGTCTCTTTTAGTCAGGGATCCTATCGATTGGAGGTGGAAGTACCCATCCACGTCCTGGGAGTCTTAGCTCAACCGGGTGTGGAGGAACTCAACGCCTTCCCAATACGACTGGAGGTGGAAGTACCCATCCACGTCCTGGGAGTCTTAGCTCAACCGGGTGTGGAGGAACTCAACGCCTTCCCAATCTGTTTGGAGGTGGAAGTACCCATCCACGTCCTGGGAGTCTTAGCTCAACCGGGTGTGGAGGAACTCAACGCCTTCCCAATATGACTGGAGGTGGAAGTACCCATCCACATCCTGGGAGTCTTAGCTCAACCGGGTGTGGAGGAACTCAACGCCTTCCCAATACGACTGGAGGTGGAAGTACCCATCCACGTCCTGGGAGTCTTAGCTCAACCGGGTGTGGAGGAACTCAACGCCTTCCCAATACGACTGGAGGTGGAAGTACCCATCCACGTCCTGGGAGTCTTAGCTCAACCGGGTGTGGAGGAACTCAACGCCTTCCCAATACGACTAGAGGTGGAAGTACCCATCCACGTCCTGGGAGTCTTAGCTCAACCGGGTGTGGAGGAACTCAACGCCTTCCCAATACGACTGGAGGTGGAAGTACCCATCCACGCCCTGGGAGTCTTAGCTCAACCGGGTGTGGAGGAACTCAACGCCTTCCCAATACGACTGGAGGTGGAAGTACCCATCCACGTCCTGGGAGTCTTAGCTCAACCGGGTGTGGAAGAACTCAACGCCTTCCCAATACGACTGGAGGTGGAAGTACCCATCCACGTCCTGGGAGTCTTAGCTCAACCGGGTGTGGAGGAACTCAACGCCTTCCCAATACGACTGGAGGTGGAAGTACCCATCCACGTCCTGGGAGTCTTAGCTCAACCGGGTGTGGAGGAACTCAACGCCTTCCCAATACGACTGGAGGTGGAAGTACCCATCCACGTCCTGGGAGTCTTAGCTCAACCGGGTGTGGAGGAACTCAATGCCTTCCCAATCCAATCGCCAAGCAGCGAGTTGACCTGATACGTCCCCCCTCCACCGGCATGACTTAGCCCGGCGGAGGGTCTCTAGTCAGGGATTTTGAACCTGTATATTCTTCCAGAACCCCTTTCCCATTCATAGTTCTTGCCTATTACAACTTACCTACGCTACGCCCCTTTGGGCATCCTGTTACACCTCGCCCTTTTTTGGGCCCATCCTTACATCTCGCCCCATATCCGGGCACTCCACTACACTTCACCCCTATCTGGGCACGCCGTTACATCTCGCCCCTCCCTGGGCATTTCCTTACACCTCGCCCATTCCGGGCTCACTCTGCTGCCTGCTCCTTGGCCATCTTTGTCATCACTCCTTCCACTTCTTCGGCTGCTTGCATCCATCCGATCGTGTTAACTGCAGTAACATAACACTGACGCGCCTCCCGGGGATCTCCCCTGACTCTCACCTGGAGTTCTCCGGAGTTGTACTTCAAGCATTGGTGGTAGGAGGACGGCACGCACTTGTACGCGCTGATGAGGGGACGTCCGAAGATGGCGTTGTAACTGCTCGGCGCATCCACGATGACGAACCGGCAGTTCTTTGAAGTTCCCCCCAGGGTGACGAGGAGTTCGACTCCCCCCTCCACCTCCTTCCTCTCCCCGGAGAATCCGAAAAGTGGCCCATCCGATGCTAGCACTCGCTTTGCGTCAACCTTCATTCCTTCAAAAGCCTTCTTGAAGACCACGTTTACCGAGCTCCCGTTGTCGACTAGGATCCGGGAGACGGTGAAGTTCTCGATCGCCGCCTTGATGACCAGCGCGTCGCAGAAGGGGTCCTCATTGGCCGGCAGGTCTTGGGTTGAGAAGGTGATCTTCCCGCTTGAGGGCAGGGATCGGGAAGTCGAGGCGATGCTCCGACGGTATATGGCGTGGAGGCTCCCCTTCCGGGTGGCCTCCTTGCCCGCTCCCCCGTGGATGACCCCGATCCCTCCCAGGGCCCCTATATCGGCCCTCTCTTCACATGGATCATCTTCTTCCTTGTCCTTCCCCTTCTCCCCCGCCCGTGGTCCTTCCAGACACAACTGCTTTCCCCTTACTAGGGCTCTTCCTCCTTCCCTCATCTCGAGGAACTCCGGGCAAGCTGCGGTTGCGTGACCCTCCTGCTGGTGGAAGTCGCAGTATAGCAGTGCCAGCTCGCCCCTCGGCTTCTCCCAACGATCCTTCTTCTTTCCGCCTCTCTTCCGGTCGATGGCCATGGATTGTAGGGGCTGGACTTGCAGCGGCCCCGAGTTCTGTTGCCACCCTGCTGGGTGGAACCGCCCGTGTCTCCCCTGATAACCTCCTCCTTGGAAGTGGCCCCTTCCTTGGCCCTGAGGGGGACCAACCTGTGACCTCCAAGCTGGTCGGGCGGCTGTCGGTTGCGACTTCCAGCCTTGCTCCTGCCCAATGGGAGGTCCATGTTGTTCTTGACTCCTCACTTCCTCCTTCTTTTTCCCTCCACGCTCACTCCTTTCCTCCTCAGCTAATCTAGCCATGAACTCTTGATTGGTAGCCTCACACTCGGTCTCACGATCAGCACGCTTCATCAACTCTTCGAATGACAGGGGAGGGTCCCGAGTCAGACTCATCCGAAACAGCCCAGGCTGCAGCCCAAGGGTGAAGGCTAGCTGCAGGGTGTGTCCGGGCACCTCGACGGCAAGAAGCACTTCCGTCTGGAACCTATCCATGTAGCTCGCTAGCGTCTCCCCTGGCTTTTGCCTGACTGCGAACAAGGCCTCCATGCTCTTCCTCCTCTTCTTTGAGGTAGAGAACCTTAACAAGAAACTTCGACGCAGATCTTCGAAGCGGTAGATGGTTCCCGCCGGAAGCGAGTGGAACCAATCCCTCGCCTTTCCTTGGAACGTGACGGCGAAAAGCCTGCACATGAAAGCGTCTGACATTTGTCTGATCGTGGTCATGTCCTCGAACCACTGAAGATGCTGGAGAGGATCGCTATCCCCCTCGTAGTAGGACATGGCAGGATCGCGAAACCCATCCGGAACGGGGGCTGACATGACTAGCTCGCAGAAAGGGCTCCTCCATTCTTCCTGGCTGGGTGGAGGTGCTCCCATCACTTCCCCGCCGGGGCAGCTGGTCCGGGGCGAACCGTTGAAGAGCACTCGCGCCTGGAGGCTCAAGCCCTCCTCCGAGGCTGGCCCCTTCTCTTGCTGACTGCTTCTCACTTCCACTAGGGGGAGTGAGGGGATCCTAGGTGCAGGTGGTGTTGAGCACTCGCCGCGAGCGGAGGATGCGGCCTGCATGAACTCCAGGATCCTCTTGCTGAATTCGTCGAAGTCGCTCTTCTTCACATACTCGCAAGGTGGAGGCGGGTCTCTCAACTCGTCGCTTCCAGCCATGGGACTTGGCTCAGAGTTTTCCAAACTAGTCTCTTCCACGCTCACCGCACCAGAATGTTGAAACCAGTTTCCCGGCTTCAGCGTTCGAAAGGGGGTTGCAACTAATCCTTACTTGACCTGAGCCTTGACCCGTGACCGGTTGCTAGGAACTAAGAGACTCGGACTTGATGAACCCTTGAATCCACAAATGGACCCCTTAAGCTGCAGCGCAGAGGTCCCACCACATACCCGGAAGATCTTAGAGCGCTTCCCCTCCCAAGCCAATGCTGAGCCTGGGCACCTTGGAGGGCACTGAGGAACACCTCACCGACCACCTTCAACGTCAAGGGGAGGGGAGGGGTAGTGCTTGCTCACACGCGAGAGAGGGGGTAGGAACCAACCCTTCCCAAGGTGCCCATGGGGGTCTATTTATAGACTTTCCCAAAAATGGACTGCGAATAGCAAAAATCGGACTGCGGATAGCAAAAATCGGACTGCAGATAGCAAAAATACCCCAAATGAGAGGGGACGACGCAAACCAAGACCACCTTGCCTGCGCGAGTGGACGCCGACCCACTCGCAAGCTTGGCCGCGAGTGGAAGGCACTCCACTCGCCCCAGGGGCGGGCGAGTGGGGCAGCTCCTCACTCGCCCCTTAGGCGGGCGAGTGGGGCAGCTCCCCACTCGCCGCTTAGGCTGGCGAGTGGGGCAGCGCCCCACTCGCCCCTTAGGCTGGCGAGTGGGGCAGCGCCCCACTCGCCCCTTAGGCGGGCGAGTGGGGCAGCTCCCCACTCGCCTCTTAGGCCGGCGAGTGGGGCAGCCCCCCCACTCGCCCCTTAGGCCGGCGAGTGGGGCAGCCCCCCCACTCGCCCCTTAGGCGGGCGAGTGGGGCAGCTCCCCACTCGCCTCTTAGGCGGGCGAGTGGGGCAGCCCCCCCACTCTCCCGGATCTGCTCTGCCTTAGTCAGTTTCGCCGTCTCCACGCGGTTGTTTTGTTCGTCTCGATCACCTTCGTAATCTTGGCCTCATCCGGGTCGGGTCACACCGACTCGGGAAATATGAGGGTTGTACAATATATATGATTAAATTTAAAGTATATTTATATATATATAAATATTAGTATATATATTTATACTTATATAATATTTATATATATACTTATATATATATTAATATTTATATATAAGTATATATGTATAAATATATACTTATATATATTTTTATTTATTTATTTATTTATAAGTATTTATAAATATATAAAAATATTTATAATTACTTATTAATATAAGTATATAAATATTAGTATATATAGTTATATACTTAATATAAGTTTATACTTATATATATACTTATACTATACTTATATGTATATTTATATGTATACATATATATATATATATATAAATATATACTTATATATATATATATATACTTATAGAGGGATTTTACGGGGCAAACTAGTTTGCTCTCCCTTAGGGAGCAAACCACATAAGCGCCGTCCAATTTCTCAAACAAATCCCTCCCGTAGATCTGATAACGCCCGATCTCTCAGGCCCTGACCTCGCGAGTGCCTTTCCCGCTCCAGTGGTGAGCGCCGATCTCCCCTCTTCCTCGCGCTCCAGCCCTGATCTCCCCCACTCCAGCTTCCGCCATGTCTCTCCGCCATGTCCTCCCCTGCCCTAGCTGCGGCCAAAATTCCAGTTATCTCCCCCGCCGGCGTGTCTCCGCCAGCTCTCTCTCTCCCTGACCTCGCGCGGTACCTCCCCTGCCCTAGCTGTCGCCAAAATTCCACCTATCTCCCCCGCCGGCGAGTGTCTCCGCCAGCTCTCTCAGCCCAGTCTCACCATTTCTGAAAGATTAAATAAGCTGAAATTTTCAAGATCTGATTGTTAAAGCTGATCTAGGATCTGCTTGTCAATATTTTAACAAACATATTTAAACAAAAAGGAATGCGTCCTGTTTGGATTTTTATAATTTGAAACCGTTACAATCTTTATAATTTGAGTTGCAAACTATGGCAATAGCAGAGGGCAGTTTCTTTTATCGTGGTTGACTCCACGTTGCTTGCATGAATTACAAATCCTAGCCTTTGCCGCTTGCTTCTCCAACGATGACTTCAAACGCTTCCCACTCCCCTTGGGTCTTGCCACATCAGGTTCCTTGATACACAGCTCACTTGAAGACACCGTTTTTCTCGCATTTGAGGAAAGTTGTGAAATTCTGTCATTTTGTACGGTTGTCTCTTCATCCATGTCTTCATTTTCTCCTCTTGTCAACTTCATTTTTTGCATTTCCTCCAAAGCATCACGTAAAGTTGTCATGGCGAACGAGAATGTCTCATTTCCACCAAGTGCTTCATCAATGAATTGGTTGGCCACATAACTCAACTCAGACCTTTGTTTGCTTCCAAAACAATCGTCATCCACATTTTTCAGTTTGACTGTGGCGCTCCTTGTCCAACGGTGCAAAATATACTCCGTTGGTAGCACCTTGTGATTGAGATACTTCAGCATAGCTATCAAATGTCTGCATGGGATGCCAAGGAACTCCAAAAGCCTACACTGGCACTTCAACATATTTGTTTCCTTGTAAATGATAACCCTTTTTTGGCTTTCTTTTCCTAATTCTTGTATGAGATAGACCATCCCATACTCGTTTTCACCACCAACGAAGACATTATGCATCAAGCTTGAGACAACTTCATCTTGGAACATGTAAAATAATTTTTTAGTATAAATTTGAGACATTTGTTTCTCTAAGGACCATGCAGTTTTGAGCTTTGGGTAATTGTTAATGGTCCGATGCTCATCCTCCAATGCATCTTGTCGCTGCTCTTCAAGTCCATTAGTGAACCTTGCATAAAAGTCCATCAAACTATTTTTTTCAGTGGAGTATTTTTTTATAAAACTATTCAAGCTTTCACTCCTTTGGCTACTATGCATCCCCGCAAAGAAACAAGTCTTCAAATAAAGAGGGATCCAATGATGCCTCACCTCATACATGCTGCTCAACCAATCATTCTCATTGAGGTGATGTTCTGTTATAATACTTGCCCAAGTAGCGCAAAACTCCAAATCATTCTCCGCATTCCAAATGCAACTTCATATTTTTTCTATTACCTCAAATTTATTTTCTATTCCTCCCAACTTCTCCATCAACTTTTTTGTTATGTGCCAAATACAATATCTATGACGAGCAAAGGGAAAAACCTATATGAATGAAGATAGAGCGATTAGAACATATAGAATGATGAATATAGATTGAAACGTACGAAAAAAAAAAAGAGGGATTTAACCTGTTCAATAGCAGCTCTCATTGCAGGATCTTGATCTGTTATAATTGTATTTGGAGCTCTACCACTCCCTTCGACCCAACTCTCAAACAACCATACAAAAGAGCCGATTGTTTCATCCTTCATAAACCCACCTCCCAGAATCACTGTGTTGTAGTGGTTGTCTATTCCAGAAAATGGTGCAAAAACCATAGAATATTTGTTAGTGTTATAAGTTGTATCAAATGCTAACACATCCCCAAACATTCTGCACTGTAATCTAGACTGGAGATCCATCCAAAAACAATGTGTCAGCTTGCCATCTGCATCGCATAGAATCTTGTAAAAAAAATCTGGACTTTTCTTCTGATTGCCTTTAAAAATTTCTAACAACATCACTGCATCGTGCCCTCTAACCTCCGCCCGTAATTTTTTCTTTAAATTCCAAGCATCTCTTTTTGTGAAACCAATATTTTCATATCCTCCGGTCTCATTCCGCAGGATTCCCATTGTTTGTGAAATACGAATGTTCACCGCTTGGTGCTCCTGAAAGAGAGTTTGCCTAGCTACACAAATTTTCCTGCGACTTCTAAGAAAATGTCTCCTGCTAGGGGTGCACAACTCGTGGTTATGTTCTTGCACAAAATTTCCTACAATATACTGTCTTGTAGCCATATCCAACTTAAATCGCACCATAGCTTTACAGTTGGTCTTTGTCGTGCCGCATTTTCTAACTGTCGATTTATCTTTCCATTTGCCGTACTTGGAGCAAACCAAGATCCTTTGAGTCACTACACTTTCATTAGTGTCCTTCACATGTTGGATTTTTCTGGTCTTTCTAGTAAAATCAAAGCCGGCAGCACATGCATATTTCCCATAGAAGGTTTCACATTCTTCCAATGACTTAAAGATCATACCAATGGTGGGTGTTATTTTTGAATCAACCTTTGGCATACCCTTATAAATAGTATCAGGACTTTGACAAGCAAGATCTTTCTCGGCAATTTGGCTACTATCCCCATTAAAGGCAGTAGAACTTTCTGAATATGGTAATTCACTGCATCATTAAAGCATGATAAGAAAATCAGTTGATGAGAAACAAAACAACTATCATTAACAGATCAGCCCTAAAACTAGAATAAGGAAAAATCACATCTCAAACTAAATCCTATCATCTAATTCAAATTCAATTTGTGAAGTGGTTTTAATCTACAATAATAGGAAAAAATCATCATACAAAATAGAAGGAAGCATTTAAACCTAACCTGGACATATCCCACAGCTGGCGAGAAGATGAAGATGACTGCGAAATGGTGAGACTGGGCCGAGATAGCTGGCAGGAGAGACTCGCCGGCGGGGGAGATAAATGGAAGGGTGCGGCAGCTAGGGCAGGGGAGTAACAGGAGGAAGAGGAGAGGTCGGGGCTGGAGCTTGATTAGCGGAGGAAGAAGAGAGATCGGGGCCGCAGCTAGGGCAGGGGAGGACATGGCGGAGAGACATGGCGGAAGCTGGAGTGGGGGAGATCAGGGCTGGAGCGCGAGGAAGAGGGGAGATCGACGCTCACCACTGGAGCGGGAAAGGCACTCGCGAGGTCAGGGCGGGAGAGATCGGGCGTTATCAGATCTACGGGAGGGATTTGTTTGAGAAATTGGATGGCGCTGATGTGGTTTGCTCCCTAAGGGAGAGCAAACTAGTTTGCCCCGTAAAATCCCTCTATACTTATATACCTCATATATACAATAAGTATATATATATATATATCTTTTACTATATATAAGGAAATACATTTGAGACTATTTTGAAGCTCCAAATAACCACTCAAGTAATCTCAGCCGTCCGATCTGATTTCATCACAACATCTCAGCCGTTCGATCAACCTGGAACGTTGATTCCATCTCGACCGTCCATTTTTTTCTCTAGATCTCCTAAACCTACCTTGATAGGATATCTTAAACCTATAAATTTTATAGGACCCCTACCTTACAAAGTGAAATTACTATTTTGCCCCTACTATTTTGAAAAAAGAGTATTGGCTCACGCGGGCCAACCAGCCCACAGAACAATCTTGATCGTACCCGCAACCAGCCATTAAAAAGCACGCCCGACACAGCAAGCCAGTGACGAGCCTATAGCCCGTCGGCCCGCTGCAAGCAACAGTTCATCAACCTGAATGGTGAAAAGGTTAATATACTAAATATTACAAAAATATTAAGCGGTGTGGGACTATTCAAAAAGGCGTGTGAACAGTACGCGTGCACCGTTTAGGTAATATACGCAGAACACGCGCCTTTTGAAAATAGACCTCCTATATGACATTTTTAGGAAAAGTGTTCAACATGAAAGTTGTAGATCTCGTCAAGATCTACAACTTTCATGTTGAACACTTTTCCTAAAAATGCCATATAGGAGGTCTATTTTCAAAAGGCGCGACACTGGGCAGAACAATTTGCATAGTTCCGCCCGGGTTCCGCCCCTTTTGAAAATAGACGTTCTATATGACATTTTTAGGAAAAGTGTTCAACATCAAAGTTGTAGATCTCGACGAGATCTACAACTTTCATGTTGAACACTTTTCCTAAAAATGCAATATAGGAGGTCTATTTTCTAAAGGCGCGGCACTGGGCAGAACAATTGCGAATCGCATAGTTCCGCCCGGGTTCCGCTTCTTTGGTCTCCTATATGACATTTTTAGGAAAAATGTTCGAGAGTTGTACACTTTCCCTAAAAATGTAATATAGAAGACTTATTTTCAAAAGGCGCGTGTTCCGCGTTTTTCTCTATATGAGGGTTTCGCAGACAAACAGTAACCCCATATAATATATATTATCTAATCTAATATAAATATTATTAACTACAAAATTTTAACCGCCAATAAATTAGCAGGCGGTTCACCCGCAACATTTACTTCATTTTACTAGGTGTTAAATTTTAAAAAATTTATATTCGTTTCTTATAAAATACAGTATAAATAATTTAAAATAATAAAAAAAAATATAAAAAATGCAAAAACTGAAATAGATTTAAAAAATAAAATTATTTAAAAAATAAAGATCAGGTGTGGACGAAGCACGCGGCCGCGGTGCGGGTACTGTCGCGCGGGGCACGGGAGCCCCCCGTGCACTGTCACTCGTACTTATATATATACATATTTATACTTAATATCTTTATTATATAAGGAAACCCTTACATAGCCATCGTGTAACATTTTTTACCCAAAATGCCCTCAAAACAATCCTCTTGCTCTCCAAAATCCTGGTTTTCTGGTCATTATACATTCCTGCCAAGCTCCATCATTATGGCCCCTGCCAAAGCATTCTATGCACGTCAACCCTTGAGAGAGCTCCGTCTGCACGTCAAACCCTCCTCGACTTCTGCCCGCCGAAAGCGGCAGCTCCTCAAACCCTCATCGAGGGAGCCACCGCCGAAAGCAGCAGCTATACCTCCGACCCTCCTCGAGAGGGAAGCCTCCTCCACGTCTCCTCGATTGGCATCCTCAATCAGCTTCCTCGACAAAGAGCCCTCCTCCAGAGCTCCTCCTCCGCCCTTTCTAGCTGTTGCAGCTGCGATTCTGACCCATTGATTTCATGTGCTTGAGGTGTTCTCGCAGAGCTTCCTTCTCTTCTATTCCAGGTTTCAGTCAAAGCTTACTTCTTTTTAATTCCAGATTTTAGGGCGCCCCAGGTTTCAGTCAACGTTTCCTTCTACAATAATCAGCCACACCACCACCGTAGTTCTCTCCAGCGACGCCGCTCCGGTAATGGTCGTCTCATCACTCTACCACGACATCTCCTCCTCAGTCCCTTACCTTATATCTCGCAATGGACGTTTCACTATATAGTTTCTTTGCTCGATTTCCTTGCAGGCTCCGGTAATGACCTCCGCTCGGCAACTTCAGAAAGCCCTATGTTCAGCACTCTGACAACTGCAGGCGGCTTTAACATCCACTGAAGATTCTTCTCAAGGGACCTTCATCACTGCATGATACTTTTTCATAACTCTCTCAAGATCTCCTTCCAACTTCTGCTCCAGCAATGTTCTTCCTTTTTTCAGTCAACTAATGCACTCCATTGAGATTTTTTAACTCCTCTCATTATTCCACCCACTTTATCAAATCAAGGTGATTGCTGTGAAAATAAATCAAGAAGATTACTGGGCGAGAAAATAATACCTACTACCTGTTCGATGAAATGCTTCAACCCTGAGTGAACGAGCAGGTTTCCGAAGTTGCATTTTTTTAATGTTTATGAACATCCATTTCCAGGTTGATATAGGCGCCCTGTCATGCTTGAATCTGAGTGCAAATTCAAGGGTGTTCCAAAACATCCCTATTTTAATAAGTGAGGATGCACGTTTTTCCTCAATTCACATCATGCATTGTTCAATTCAGCAACTTCTCTGTTGAGTGTACCATGCTTTCAACTTGCTATCATAACTATGACTATGACTAGGTTAATGTTTCTTTTTAAACTTCACTGTATAAGCCAAATAATTGCAATTTTCATCGACCAATCTCGATCTACCACTAAGAATGATATACATCAAGTGCATCATGTTAGATGTACGCACTAATCAAACTGCTTCAGAAATGCTGCAGAAATACTGCAGAAATGGCTATTTGCTGTGTTCGTTGTGTTGGGTAGTTCACTTAAGAAATGTCTTACTGAAAACTGTTCTATATTTGATATCAATTTGTCTTAAATTTATATATTTGCATACTAAAAGAAATATGCTAAGCATAATAAATGATTTTGATTCTATTTTTTGAAATGATATCAATATGCTATTGATTCTATTCGTTTGAGATTTCTTATTTGTTCTTTTTCTAAATGAATTTTTTTAGTTGTAGACTCTGGTTACTTTGCAAGCAGAGGGAATCATGTAATCGTCATGGTATGAGACACCGAATGTGGGATTCACCTCTTTCTATTATTTCTTCACCTAATTTTGTAGTCTTTCGCTAAGGTAAGTTCAGTTGATGATTGGTTTATATTTCTATTGATGATCGGTTGTGTCGTCTCTCAAAATCAGTGGAGGTTCTCCAACCATTCTATGGTTCCGCTTATATTTCTCAATCTTCTGGACTGAGCTTCTTCTCCTGCCATCTTCCAGCTCTTCATTTCCTTGCAGGTTGCTCAATCATTTACAGGTCTTTCCCTCACTCCCTCTGATGAATATTTTACCTCTAATTTAGAGGTCTTTCTTCCTCTGCGGCTGATCTGCTTATATAATTGTTGCAGTCTTTCATAACTCAAACAAGTGCGAGCACCATCAAGGGATCATCAAGTGACATGCCCAGATTAGGCATTCCCATAATTCTTAGGCATATAACAGAGCAACATAAAACACATTAGGCATTCCCATATTAGGCATAAATGTGTTATATGTCTAATGTGCCAACATAAACTAGAATTAGGCATCTGTGAAAACAGAAAACAGCAATAATGCTCATATAACAATGTGTTATATGCCTAATGTGCCAACAGAAAATAGAATTAGGCATTTGTTTAGCCAATTCTGTTTTATTATATCTCCTTTTGTTTGGCCAATTCTGTTTTCTCGACCCACCAGCTTTAAAGTGATAAGGCTGTAAGCGTTATGTAGTAATTCCATTTTAATATTGTTAATAAATATAAGGAGCCTTTTCCTTTTCTTGAAAACTTTCCTGTTCCTGAAGCTGATGGTGTCTCAAATTCTCCAAAGGCTAGGGATTCACGTATTGAAATTACAGATTACTTGGAGAAAATTTTAAACTTCCCAAAGCTTTTGCATCATGATACAATTCAAGTAATAGATGAGATGGCAGAGTTGTACTTAGAGGTCAGTTTTGAAATATATTCTACAATGAAATATTGAGATTCCTTATAGGTGCTATCTCACGTGCACATAATGCTGATGAGATATTGTTTTAAGAGGCTAGGTTTGAAATCATGTATGTCATGAAGTATCGGTATTCTTTGTAGGTTCTATATTGCATCTAAAAACACAATGAGCACACTTAAATAAGGATCTAAGGGAAAGCCGCATACGACAAATGCCGTCGCCCTCGCACAAATGTCGTCGACATAGCACCAATGTAGCCGTCCTCGCACCAATGTAGCCGTCCTCGCACCAATGTTGCTGGCCTCACACCAATGTCGCTGCCCTCGCACCAATATCGCTGCCCTCGCACCAATGTCGGCGCCCACGACCAATGTCGCCGCCCACGACCAATGTCGCCGCGCACGACCAATGTCGTCGCTCATGACAAACGTCGCCCCTACGACCAATGTCCGCCCACGACAAATGTCCCAGCCCAAGATAAATGTAGCCTCCCATGACAAATATCGTCGTCCACAACAAATGTCTCCGCTCATGACAAATGTCGCCGGCCACAACAAATTTTGCCGCCCATGACCAATGTCGCCGCTCCCCTCCGATTGTCGCCGCCCACGAAAAATGCCTCCCCCCCCGCAAACAATGTCGCCCCCCCAAGACCAACGTCGCCGTCCAAGGTCAATGTCGCCTCCCCCGACCAATGTCGCCTCCCCCGCCGAATGCCGTCGCGCCGCACGGGGTCCCCCGTGCACGACTGCTCATTTATATATAATTGAGGGCTAAAGTTGGGAGATCCCAAAACCTGAAACCAGCGGGTTACAGTAATTGAAACCAGCAAGCAGGCTGGGCGAAAAACCAGGGGCGGGAGGGAAAACCGTGGGCGGGAGAAGAAGCTTATCGGTGGCAGCGGAACTCGCTCCTGGATAAAACTTGGGGAAGATCCATCGGTGAAGGGACTCTCCAAGGGAGGTGAGCCACACCTCCACCATCGGTGGGAGATTGGGATTGGTCGGATTTGGCTATAAAAGGAGATCACCATCTTCTTCTTCAGGGGGGGGGGGGGGGGGGGGGGGGGGGGGCAGAACATCATGTCTTCCTCAAACGGTAAGAACTTCTTCCCCATCTCTCCCTCCTCTCCTTCCTCTCCTCCTCCCCTTGAAGCTTTATTAAATCAGGAAATGGTGGCTGATGGCCTGGATGGGGTATTCCTCTCTCTCTCTCTTGTTCACAGCAAATTGAAAAAAAATTGGGGGAGGCGGCAATCTAGAAAGGAAATGTATATCCTCTCCCTCTCTTAAAACCCCTATCCGAACAGGGGCATTGTCTTCAAATTCCTTTATATTTTGATAATTCATAGCTGATGGAGGATAGGAGGTTAGATCATGTCAGCTTCTCCTCTCTAATTAAGGAGGTTTTGAATGGCCAAATCACCATGAGCTGGCTTGAAATTAATCTCTCTCTCCCTCTATCTCTCTCCCTCCTTCAATTTGGAAAGGAAATTTGATAAGATGGGTCTGCTGTGCAAAGGTTTTCATTGATGGTTTAAACTTTAACATGCTCTCGCACTCCTCCCTGATTCAGCTAAGCATGGAGGGTTGGATTCATATCTCTCTCTTGTTTCTCTATTTCTATCCCTTCTATTCATGATTTACAGGTTGATGCTATTTAAATCCAGGAGATAAGTCGTATAAGACTTGGGTCTAAATTATGTCGGGCTTGGACTTATTTTTATGCTTTGAACTTGCTATGATTAAGCATTTACATATAAACTGATGGCTAAGCTTATTTATATTGCCTCCTGGTAGGGAAGAGATAAGCAGTTTCACTAGGGATAATGAGAAATCTCTCACTCATCTACTCTATCATGCTAATTCTATTTATAGAGCTGAATATTTTGGTAAGTAGCAGAATCCAAAGTATTAAACCAATCTTGGTTTTGGTTACCTAAAGAATTGATACAGTTACATGCGGTTTTTGACATTTGGGCCTTTAGGATGGTTATTAGGAGTTTGTTTGAGAAAACTTTTATATTTACCCATTCATACTCTAAATTTATAAAGTAGTGTTGGGAATATTGCCCTCAATGTTCCTTTGATTTGAAGAGGCACCATTCACAATCCTAAAGTACATATTGTATTTGATAAAGCCACATTCTTATAAGATTTACAGGCTCAGGTGACTCAAGAGGAAGGGCCAAACATGCCCTTAGATGAGGAGAAATCATCTCCTAGGAGATGAAGATTTGTCTCAGCAGAACCGCTGAGACGAAGGGTCAAAACCGCTGAGACGAGCTCACTATCTCAGCAGAACCGCTGAGACCAGAACAGGAGCCGCTGAGAAGGCTTATGAGCAAGTTGAGCTGCAGATAGCCAAGAATCCGCTGAGACGAGCTCACTGTCTCAGCGGATCCGCTGAGACGAGAAAGGAGCAACGTGCAGTTGGGAAAGAATTGACGTGTTTGTCGAACGCAGAGAGCCGTTCGTCGAACGCACAACTCAGTTCGTCGATCGCTGAGACGAGACAAGAGAAGGAGCCGCTGAGAAGACACAATTGGCGTGTTCGTCGAACGCAGAGAGCCGTTCGTCAAACGCAGAACTCAGTTCGTTGACCGCTGAGACGAGACAGAAGAAACCACTGAGAACTGGCGTGTTCGTCAAACGAAGAACACAGTTCGTCGAACGCAGAGACGGGACAAAAGAAAGCGCTAAGACGCAGTGTGTTCGTCGAATGCAGAGTATGACGAGTTCGTCGAACACAGAGTTTAACAAGATCATTGAACACAGTATGGCGAGTTCATCGAACGCAGATTGCGAGTTCTGGTCGTGGCGCAAGCTGCAGAAAAGTAGTGTGGGGTCCACCAGTCTCTCCCATGCTTGTCAGAAGGTCGGCTAAGAGCCGTTGAAGATCAGAGATGTATAAAAGAAGAAATTAGGGCACTTATGAAGCAATCCGTGGCGTGCAAAACGAAATCAACTATTTTCATTGATGGCTGAAGCTCTCGTCTTTCTCCTCTTGCTCACTGAACAAGGAAGAAGAAACTGAGAGAGAAAGTTTGCTCCTTTACAAGAAGGAGCAAGGTGATCTTCCTTTCTTCATCTGAAGAGGAAGATCAGTTAGTAGCTGTCATCAACATCTCCAGCTACAAGAAAACACAAGCTGTGCAGGAACTACAGGGGACTTCAACTGCTGTCTGTTGTAGTAAGATTTAAACTCATTTTTCAGTAGGGAATTTTGCCTGAGTTGTAGGACCTCTTGGTCTGAGTTTGTAGGAACCTTTGGGTTCTGAGTTGTAGGGCTGAAGGCCTGAGTTGTAGGGCTTTATAGCCTGAGCTGTAGGAGGAGGATTCCTCTGAGTTGTAGGACCTGGAAGGGGTCTGAGCTGTAGGATCAGGAGCTGATTTGAGTTTGTAGGGCTGTTTAGCCTGAGGTAGGGCTGTTTAGCCTGAGCTGTAGGACCTGCTGTGGTCTGAGTTGTAGGATCAGTGGATGATCTGAGGTAGGGTTGCGAAAACCTGAGAGATCCTGAGGGATCTGTGTTGTAAGCTCTTGGAGCTGAGATTGAAGGAGTTGACCTTGTCTAACACATTGTTAGAAAGGTGAAGGGGAAAGAGGACTACTCAAGACTCCCTGTCTTGAGGAACCTCTATAAACACTTGTGTGTTTTCTGGTTGTGCTTCATTTCTTGCATATAATAATTTTAATTATACATATCAGCCAAGTAGAAATCAAAAGACATATTCACCCCCTAGGTGAATTAGATCATATACCTATAATCTATCAAGTGGTATCAGAGGGAGGTTAGTCAAGAAAGACTTAACAGTCTGACCAGATCCTACATAGGTATTGATCATTCTGAATTAGATGACCTCTAGTGGAATGCAGAAGGAGATGGGCTCCATGAAGTTGTCCATGTGCAACAAAGCCAACTTTGGCATTTGGAAGCAAAGAGTTAGGTTGTACATGGAAGCCTCAGATCCTAGATTCTACATTACTGTTCAGGAAGGCCCCTTCATTATCACAAAACCCTCCACTATTGATCCTACCAGGCAGGTAGGCAAATCATACACTGAAATGACTAGGGATGAGATAACATTGGCTAATATGGATAAAATGGCTCAAAATATCATAGTCAATGCTATTGATGACTCAACATTCCAAAATTTAGTGCACTGTGAGTCTGCTAAGGAGATGTGGGATACACTGATTGTGTACATGGAAGGGACTGAAGAAGTGAGGAATGACAGGAAGTCACTCCTCAATCAGGAATATGAAGCTTTCAGGCAGCAGAGCCAGGAGAGCATCTCCATGTGCTATGGAAGGTTCTTTAGGATAATAAATGAACTAAGAACCTATGAGAGAGTGTTCACTAATTATGAGCTGAATGATAAGTTCCTCAGATCTCTAACAAGAGATTGGGACACAAAAATTTGTGCCATAAGGGAGGTGGCTAAGTTGACTGAAACTCCTCCCCAAACTCTCTATGGAAAGCTGCTCTCCTATGAAATGCAGCTGACTGCCAGGAAGGAAGAAGAGCAGAATGCAAAGAGTGATACCAGGGAGAATTCCCCAGCCTTCAAGGCTGAAAGCACAAGAAGAGGGAGGGAGAAGGCTCACTCACCTCCCAGAAGATCTGCTGAACCAAAAGATTCTGAGCCTAGCTCATCAAGTTGCTCTTCTTCTGATGAAGAAATTGCTGTTCTTACAAGGCATTTCAAAATTCTGTTGAGGAGGAAGCAATGGAAGAACAAGCCTTCCTCCTCATATCACAACAAGGAGGACAACAAGGAGTCAAAGCATCACTCCATAAGTGACAGGTATGGATCTAACTCAAAATATAATTCTTCCAAAGTTGTCTGCTATTGCTGCAGCAAGCCTGGGCATGTCATTGTTGACTGCCCTGTGAAGAGAAGAGAGAGGGATGAGAAGAAAGCTCATCAGTCAAGAAGCAAGAAAGGAGAGAAATCCTTTCTAGCTAAGAAGAAGAAGAGCTGGAGTGAATCAGACTCCAGCTCATCAGAATCTGAAAAGGAAGAAGCCCTCATTGGGCTGGTTGCTGTTGAAGAAACTGCTGTTGGCGGGATTGCAATCAGGGCCCCTCTATCACATTCAGACAGTGATGTAGAGGAGGATAAAGTCATTCAAAATGACCATGGGCTGATGACTCTAACTGAAGATGAGGACAACCACAACAATTCAAAACATGAGCAGGTATTATTTCATTCCATAACCTCTTCTGATTATGAGACTAGTCCAGAATCTGATGCACCTTCATCAATTGGTGGAAGGGGCAAGGATGCTGAGGAAGAATTCAATCAATTGATTGACAAGTATGGTGTTCTTTTGGAAGCTCTGAAGAAGAGCAAGAAGCTTGTCAAGAGGCAAGCCCAGGAAATTGTTTCCCTTAAGATGACTAAGAATGACTACACTGAACCTACCACCCTGGTGGCTCAGATGAGTAGACAGATTAGCCATTTACATGAGGTTAACTATTGTGCAATTAAACACTATTTCCCTGAAGAACAAGGTCATCAAGGACCTTGAGGAAAAGCTTGAGAAGGAGAAGAGCCTGGTGGCTCAATTCTCCAAGCCCAAATCTGTGCTTCCTATTATTGACACCTTCTCCTCTCAAACCAATAGGAGAGGACTAGGATTCAATAAAATGGAAGTAGGAGAAGGGAGTGGAGAGAAGAGCAAGGGGAAGGCTAAGCCTCAAACCACCTTTCAAAAGGTGTTACTTCCTTCCAACAGGTATGACCATGAAAGCATTTATGGTCACTGGAAGAATGAGAGTTGCTATAGGAAGGAAAATGCTCCTTCCCATAGTGGAAGAAAGGGAATGGGATTGAGTGCCATGAAGGCTCCCCATGAGAAAATTCAAATGTCCCAACCTGGACCTTTTGTATTAGGTACCTCAGCCCCCTCATTCAAGAATCAGGGTGCCAGCTCTTCCAAATCTATTTCAGCAAAGAAAATTGTTGTTGTCCAATCTATTAACAAGACTTGTTGCTCAGTGTCAGATACCATTAGATCGTGTATGGCTGCCAAGCCAAAGCAAGCTGATTTCATCAGGACAAATAACATCAAGACAGCAAATAGATTGACATTCAGTCAAATCATTGCTGAGAGAAACAGGAAGACTGCAGCTGTCTCCCCTCTTGAACATTGACACAGTAATGCTAATTCCTCAAGAAATGTTCAGAAGAGGAGATATACTATTCATGAATGTTGGTGCTGTGTTAAAGTGGGACACTTTTCCATAGATTGTTGGTACAATCCCAATGTACCTAATTCAAAGAAGAGCCTTCCTGCTAGGAGTGCAGCTGGTGTGAGATTTTCTCATCAGACTAACAGACACCTAGGACCCAAAGGTGTTTGGGATCCTAAGGATAACTAAACTTCTTTTTGCAGGTTAGTTCAAGTACCAACCTCAACCAAATTTGGTACTTGGACAGTGGGTGCTCAAGACATATGACTGGCACCAAGGGTTTACTGCAGGAATACAGAGCAGTGAAGAATGGACCCAAAGTCATCTTTGGGGGTTCAGAAAAGGGAGTCACCAAAGGTTATGGTATGATCACAAATGACATAGTCTCCATCACTAAAGTGGCTTATGTTGAAGGGTTGCAACACAACCTTGTTAGCATAAGCCAACTGTGTGATCTTGGCCATGTCATTGAATTTCACAATGATAAGTGCCTTATCAAAAAGTCTAATGACTTGGAGACCATTCTTTCAGGCACTAGGAGTGGAAATGTTTACTGTTTAGATTTTTTCTACAAATCTTCTTCCTCTCCCGTGTGTCTTGTAGCAGAAGAGAGTGAGTCTCTTTGTGTTCAATGGCACAAGAGACTCGCTCACATCAACTACAAGACAATGCATAGACTATTCTCTAAGAACTTGGTTAGAAATAGTCCTAACTTAAAATGTATTAAAAATGGACCATGTCATGCTTGTCAAATGGGCAAGCAAACTAGGACCACTTTTAAAAGTATTAGCTCCAAGGACACTAAGAGATGCCTTTATTTATTGCACATGGACTTGTTTGGTCCCATGTCAATTCAGAGCTTAGGAGGGAAGCTGTATACCTTAGTGATTATTGATGATCACTCAAGATATACTTGGGTATTTTTCATTAAAAAGAAATCTGATACTCTAAATGTCTTTATAAGCCATGTCAAGGCCATTCAGAATGACTTACAATGTTCTGTGGTCAGAACTAGGTCTGACCATGGCACAGAGTTTCAATCTGAAGCCATGATAAGGTTCTGTCAAGAACTAGGTATCATCCAAGAGTTCTCCTCCCCAAGGACTCCACAACAAAATGGTGTGGCTGAGAGGAGGAATAGAACATTGATAGAAGCTGGGAGAACATTGCTTAGTGACTCTTCACTCCCAGAATATTTCTGGGCTGAAGCAGTCAATACTGCCTGTTATGTTCTCAATAGAGCTTCCATCAATAAAGTTCATGGAATTACCCCCTATGAGATTCTGAAAGGCAAACAACCAACAATTTCATACTTTAGGATCTTTGGATCTAAATGCTACATTCTTATCAATGGAAAAACTCAGTTAACCAAGTTTGCTGAAAATGCAACATGGGGATTCTTGTTGGCTATAGCTCACATAGTAGAGCCTATAGAGTATGTAACCAGAAAACCCATGTTGTTGAAGAGTCCATGCATGTGGTGTTTGATGAGACCAGCCTAATCTATAAGGGCTGTCCCAGTTCTTCTGTTTTGACAGGAAGTGAAGAAGCCATGAAAGAACTATCTATACAAGAACCTTCCAGCAGCAGTAAAACATATACTGATGCAGAAACTCCAGAAGAAGTAGAGGTGCAGGATGCTGAAGAAGCTGCTGAACCAGTGAAATAAGTTCAGCATGTAGAGCATAGACTACCTGCAGCTACAAGACATCTAAGGGATCATCCCTTGGAGCAAATAATTGGGAATGTTCAGCAAGGTGTGACAACAAGGAGCAGAGCTCACAATGAGGCCTTATTCCTCAATTTTCTGTCACAGGTAGAGCCTAAGAAGTTTGAAGAGGCCAACTTGGATCCATTCTGGATTCAGGCAATGCAGGAAGAACTTATGCAATTCAAAAGATGCAAAGTATGGAAGTTGGTGCCAAGACCACAGGGAGACAACATCATTGGTACCAAATGGATCTTCAGAAATAAGATGGATGAGAATGAGACTATCATCAAGAACAAGGCAAGGATTGTTGCAAAGGGATACATGTAAGAGGAAGGAATAGACTTTGACCAAACCTTTGCCCCAGTTGCAAGGTTGGAGGTCATAAGGCTATTCCTTGCATATGCAGCCCACAAAAGCTTCAAAGTGTACCAGATGGACGTCAAGTCAGCATTCCTAAATGGAAATATGAAAGAGGAAGTATATGTCGAGCAGCCATCAGGTTTTGTCCATCCTACTCTTACTTCTCATGTCTATCTTCTTAGGAAAGCCATGTATGGTCTTAAGCAAGCCTCCAGGGCTTGGTATGAGACATTGTCTAGCTTTCTCATCAAGAACAAGTTCTTGAGGGGAAATATAGATATCACATTGTTTCTTAGGGAAACAAGGGGCAAGTGTCTCTTAGTCCAAATCTATGTTGATGACATAATATTTGGGTCTACTGATGACAACCTCTGCAAGAGATTTGCCAATCTAATGCAGGGGGAGTTTGAGATGAGCAGTATGGGTGAACTTAAATATTTCCTTGGGCTCCAAGTGAAACAGTCTGATGATGGAATTTTCATTTCACAGACTAAGTACACCAAGGAGCTCATCAAGAAATTTGGGATGGAGTCAGCCTCCACCATGAGAACACCCATGGGATCTAATGTATCATTAGACAAGGATGAAAAGGGGAAGGCCTTTGATGAATACATGTACAAGTGTATCATTGGATCCTTGTTGTACTTGACTGCCAGTAGACCAGACATTATGTATTCTACATGTGTTTGTGCTAGGTATCAGGCTTGTCCTAAGGAATCTCACTACACTTCTGTCAAGAGGATCTTGAGATACCTTAAAGGCAGCCTACATCTTGGCCTTTGGTGAACTAACTGGATTCTCAGATGCAGATTTTGCAGGCTGCAAAGAAGACAGGAAAAGCACAAGTGGCACCTGTCAGTTCCTTGGAAGAAGATTGATATCATGGAGCAGCAAAAAGCAGACAAGTGTGGCCATCTCCACTGCTGAGTCTGAATACATTGTTGCAAGAAGCTTTTGTGCACAACTATTGTGGATTCAACACCAGCTAGAGGACTACAACCTCAAGGTAAGTCAATCTCCTCTTTATTGTGACTCATCCAGTGCTATCTTCATTGCTAAGAATCCTGTCTTTAACAGCAGGACTAAGCACATAGAGATAAGGTATCATTTTATAAGAAAACATGTTGAATGTAAAGATATCAGCCTTGAATTTGTCCCCACTGACAGTCAAGTGGCTGATATCTTCACTAAGCCATTGGATGAGGCCAAGTTTAATGCTTTCAAGATAGAACTAGGAATGTTAAATGTAGAATAGCACTCACATTTAGGGGGAGGTAGAAAGGGTTGTTCAAATTGAACAAGATCAGCTATTACAGATAATAGTTCTCAAATTGAGGGGGAGGAAAATCCCTGCTCAGGTTGAGGGGGAGATGACAAATGCTAAGAGTGTGTAGGTTGACCTATTGGTTGATCTAAAGGGGTCGGTAGTTGTTGCCTCCCAACCCTAATGGGAGAAATAGTTGAAGAAATCAGAAAGGGGGAGATAGGGCCAATGCTTAGGGTGTTGGGTTTTAGGACCTTTGCTAGTTTAGGATGTATGCTAGCTTAGGATGTTTGCTATATAGATCAGTTACATAATATGATTTTGTTAGCTATGTACCTTAGCATTGGGATTGTTCTGCCTTCTTCAAATAGAGAGAGATTGTTGGGAATATTGCCCTCAATGTTCCTTTGATTTGAAGAGGCACCATTCACAATCCTAAAGTACATATTGTATTTGATAAAGCCACATTCTTGTAAGATTTACAGGCTCAGGTGATTCAAGAGGAAGGGCCAAACATGCCCTTAGATGCGGAGAAATCATCTCCTAGGAGATGAAGATTTGTCTCAGCAGAACCGCTGAGACGAAGGGTCAAAACCGCTGAGACGAGCTCACTGTCTCAGCAGAATCGCTGAGACCAGAACAGGAACCGCTGAGAAGGCTTATGAGCAAGCTGAGCTGCAGATATCCAAGAATCCGCTGAGACGAGCTCACTGTCTCAGCGGATCCGCTGAGACGAGAAAGGAGCAGCCTGCAGTTGGGAACGAATTGGCGTGTTCGTCGAACGCAGAGAGCCGTTCGTCGAACGCAGAACTCAGTTCATCGACCGCTGAGATGAGACAAGAGAAGGATCCACAGAGAAGGCACAATTGGCGTGTTCGTCGAACGTAGAGAGCCGTTCGTCAAACGCAGAACTCAATTCGTTGACCGCTGAGACGAGACAGAAGAAACCGCTGAGAACTGGCGTGTTCGTCGAACGAAGAACACAGTTCGTCGAACGCAGAGACGAGACAGAAGAAAGCGCTAAGACGCAGTGTGTTCATCGAACGCAGAGTATGGTGAGTTCGTCGAACGTAGTGTTTGGCAAGATCGTCGAACACAGTATGGCGAGTTCGACGAATGCAGATTGCGAGTTCTGGTCGTGGCGCAAGCTGCAGAAAAGCAGTGTGGGGTCCACCAGTCTCTCCCATGCTTGTCAGAAGGTCGGCTAAGAGCCGTTGAAGATCAGAGATGTATAAAAGAAGAAATTAGGGCACTTATGAAGCAATCCGTGGCGTGCAAAACGAAATCAACTATTTTCATTGATGGCTGAAGCTCTCGTCTTTCTCCTCTTGCTCACTGAACAAGGAAGAAGAAACTGAGAGAGAAAGTTTGCTCCTTTGCAAGAAGGAGCAAGGTGATCTTCCTTCCTTCATCTGAAGAGGAAGATCAGTTAGTAACTGCCATCAACATCTCCAGCTACAAGGAAGCACAAGCTGTGCAGGAACTATAGGGGACTTCAACTGCTGTCTGCTGTAGTAAGATTTAAACTCATTTTTCTGTAGGGCATTTTGCCTGAGTTGTAGGACCTTTTGGTCTGAGTTTGTAGGAACCTTTGGGTTCTGAGTTGTAGGGCTGAAGGCCTGAGTTGTAGGGCTTTATAGCCTGAGCTGTAGGAGGAGGATTCCTCTGAGTTGTAGGACCTGGAAGGGGTCTGAGCTGTAGGATCAGGAGCTGATCTGAGTTTGTAGGGCTGTTTAGCCTGAGGTAGGGCTGTTTAGCCTGAGCTGTAGGACCTGCTGTGGTCTGAGTTGTAGGATCAGTGGATGATCTGAGGTAGGGTTGGGAAAACCTGGGAGATCCTGAGGGATCTGTGTTGTAAGCTCTTGGAGCTGAGATTGGAGGAGTTGGCCTTGTCTAACACATTGTTAGAAAGGTGAAGGGGAAAGAGGACTACTCAAGACACCCTGTCTTGAGGAACCTCTATAAACACTTGTGTGTTTTTTGGTTGTGCTTGATTTCTTGCATAGAATAATTTTAATTATACATATCAGCCAAGTAGAAATCAAAAGATCTATTCACCCCCCTCTAGGTGAATTAGATCATATACCTATAATCTATCAAGTAGTTCGTGAATGGTACACATATTATTCTCCAAGCTACATGGAATAATCTTTAGTTGATCTTAAATATGTGAATAAAATTAATGAGGCAAGAAAATTGTTTATGCTATGAGAAAAGAGTACCCACAATCATTTATAGCATATATACCGCATTCTTGGAATCTTCTCATGCGATTAACAAGAAGATGAAAAAGGCGGAATCAGTCCGCGATTTAATTCTTGTTACTTATGTTAATAAATTATTTTACTCACATAAAAGGGGTGGTTATCCCGACACGATTTATCCAATAATTCCACACTCATTGCAACTTTTCTTAGTCAGAGTTGAAAATGAGTTTTCACTAATATATAATGTATTTCTCTTATCTTTTAGATATTTACTGATATTATATCCACGCTTTCACCAATATGTTGTTCTGACATCTTATTATTTCTTATTTCTCTATGATGATTAAAATTTATTTGAGAGCGCCGCAAAAGCTTTTCGGGGTGCGGGTAGAATTCGGCGGGCGCGTTCGAGGCGTCTCGCGAGTACTCCTACTTCGAGGAACTAACCATTATCCTACCTATCGAGATGATAGAAGTAATAGTCTTTCCTACTTTCGGAATATCGACGACCACGCCGCGGCGGCGGCAAAATTATATAGAAAGGGAGTTTTTGCGAAGTTTTCGTATCGTTATTATCCAAACTAATCATTCGAAAAGGCAAGTATACCTTATCGCGTATATTATATGATAAATTTTTAGAAAATATCAAGGTCGTATTTTTCCAAGGTCGTGTCGATTTTTGTTACTTTAGAAATACGCTATTATTTTATCGAAAAGATCGATTGATTTTTACGTTTGCAATAATTTAGAAAGCAAAAATGACGATAATCGCGGGCTTTGTGTGCATGTAGCAAAAACCAAGAAAAGCGATAGAAAAGAAAAGAACACACTAAATGAAAAACTCACGCACTCTACGGAAATTTAAATGACTTAATTGAAATAATGCAGAAAAGTTATCTCATATACGCACACACTCTACGGAAATTAAAGAAAGCAATAAAGCTAAGCTATGAAAGCTTTAAAATTTAATTATGAAAGCATTAAAATCTAAGTTATGAAAGCATTAAAATTAAAGCATTAAATCTAAATTATGAAAGCAATAAAATTAATCTCATACACACACACACACACACTTTCATAAATAAAAAAAATTAAAATAAAACAAAAACATTAAAATTTACACTCATACACTCACACACTCAACAAGAACAAAAGAAGAACAAGAACAACAAGAAGAACAAGAAGAACAAGAACAATATAATTATTATATATATAACAACTTTTTGCAAGAAAGTCTAAATTTAGAGGACAAAAAGAGCCCAAACTAGTGCTTAGAAAACACACAAAACACTCAAACAAAACTCACAGAACAAAAAAAAAAACTTACTTAGGTTCTAAAATATATGAACCCTTAAAACAAGGGAAAACCCACCTTATTTATAGGCAAAAAATGGGCTGCAATTAGCAAAAAAAAATAGATATTTAGGACCTAGTAGGAAGCAGCTGGCTGCTTCTAGAAGGGAAGAGGCGTGTTTGACTTGAGCGCTGGTGGGGTGCGAATAGCAGCTGGAAGCTGACGGGTTCTGGATTGAGATTCGTCGAGCGCAGGGAAGATTCGTCGAACGCAGAGATTCGCCGAACGACAGACTCGTCTCAGTGGTTTGGGATGAGTCTCTGCGGGCTGGGAGCGCTTTCGTCGAACGCAGGGAAGATTCGTCGAACGCCTGTAAAGAAAGTTGTTTATATAATATTATATATATATATATAATTATTATGAGATCGTCGAGCGCCTGGCGCCGTTCGTCGAACGCAGGGTGCTGAGCGTTCGTTCAACGCAGGGCGCTGATCGTTCGTCGAACGCAGGGCACTCAACGTTCATCGAACGTAGGGCGTTGCACGTTCGTCGAACGCAGGGCGCTGCACGTTCGTCGAACGCAGGGCGCTGCACGTTCGTCGAACGCAGGGTGCTGCGCGTTCGTCGAACGCAGGGCAGCGTTCGACGAATTCTAGCAGCCATATATATATTTATTTATATGTATTATTAATACTATATATATATATATAATTTTTACCGATCGTCGAACGCAGAGAGGTTCGAGTTCGTCGAACGCATTATATATATATATAGCACAGATTTTTTTATATTATTATTATTATTTTTTAATTTAATTTTCTTTTTATTTATGATTATATTTAATATATTTATACTGTTATTATTTATTATATATATATATATATATTATTTTACATTTATTATACATATATATATATTTCATTATATTTATATTATATACATTATTATTACAATATTATTATTATACTATACTACTATATTATATATATGTATTATTATATTTTTAAAAATCATATTTACATATAAATATATCATTATTTATTATACTTATTATATTTACATATATTTACAAGTTGTTTCATACTTAAATAACTCAAGTTTTTTTCAAAAAGATGTATAGCTATATACATATATAAAACAAGAGATTATTTCAAGAATTTATATGCACAAAACTACCCAAAATTATGCTAAAAATTATACAAAAAATATGTATAATTTGCTATTCATCAAATACCCCCATACTTAAGCATTTGCTATTCCAGAGCAAAAGTAAGAGATACCCATAAGACATTAATAGAATTTCTAATTTACCAAAATTTTATTTAATCGAAAGTAAGCTTGAAATAAATTTAGGAGATTAAAAGAGGTAAGTCCAACATCGTGATGATGATTTAAAAAGAGCGAAAAAGTGTAGCCAACAAGACTTCTAAAGTTAGCTAAGTAGCGACCTAAATAATTGTAATAATTAGCACCATGATTAGAATAAAATTATAAGAATATTAGCTTTTTAAAGAAATTTTTTAGAATAATTAAAACTTACTAATTATGCTTTCTCAATTTTTTTTATTTATTTCTAGTTTTCAATTTGATTGGTTGGGGTGTAGGGGGAGCTTGGTAGGAGAAGAGACTTTTGATTTGGGAGTGATGGATTTTATCCTCTCACCCTACTCAATTTTTTTTTGCTTTTGATTAGGGAATGAAAGTTTTATTCCCAAAGTGAACATTTTCAATCTTCAAAAATAACCCAATGAATATGTTTAGGGAACGAAAATTTTATTCCCATGCCATATAATCTTTTAATAAAATTGGGTGCCTATGTTTACGAAATGAAATCTTATTCCCATTGACATAAGATCTTTTAAAATAAAATACCAAGAAAGGGGATGTAAAGGGTTTAGAAATTTCTAGATTTTATAAATTAAGAAAAATTTTGAGAGCAAGTTTTAGTAGGTCTAAAACATTCCTAAAGTTTCACAAGTTTGGAGTGGGAATAATTAAAGTCTAAAGATAGTCTGCCAAAATAATACAACAAGAAGCTATTTAGGGTAAACTTGAAGTAGTGCTAAAAAGTTTGTTCTCAAATTAAATTAAAAATAAAATATATTATGTACAACTAAAATTCCATGAATCTAAATCTTACAAACTATGATACAAATAAGAGTTTTGGCAAATCAAATATAATGAAAATGCTTATAAATAAACTCAAACTAGTGTTGAGAAAATAAAAAACTAAGTAGGGGTTTAATTTTATTTTTTGGATTTTGGGGTTTTTTAGATTTTTTTTTGTTTTTTTCTAATTTATTTACAAAGTATAATAAATTGGATTTTTGGGTTTTTAGAATTTTTCTAATTTATTTACAAAGTATGAAATGTTTTTTTGGTGGATTTTTTAGAATTTTTTTGGATTTTTGGTTTTTTTTTTTTGGATTTTTCTATGTTATTTAAGATATGAAAAAAATTATATTATTAATAAATTTTTTGGTTTTGGGGTTTTTAAAATTTTTTTTTCTAAGTTTTTTGAAAATAATTATCTACAAAATAAATAGATTTTTGGGGTTTTGGGTTTTAATTTTTTTTGGATTTTTGATGTTTTTGAGAATAGGGAAATGGGGAAAATACCCCCATACTTAAAACCTAACTGTTGAAACCAGCAACTGGTCTCCTAAGTTCGGACCCACTGGGGGTGTAGCCGACGCTTACTTCTCCCTCACTAGACCCTCTGACCGGTGGATGAGAAACTTGGAATAGACCCAAGGCTGTAGCGAGGAGGTCCCGCCACACACCCGGAAGATCTTAGAGAGCTTCCCCTCCCAAACCAAAGCTCAGCCGGGCACCTTGGAGGACACAGAGTGCCAACCAAAACTAGCCTTGAGGAGAAGACTCTCAAGGAATCGGATCTCCTCCAAGGTGCCCTTAAGGGTCTATTTATAGATTTTTCTAGGCTGGTCTGCAAATAACATGAATCCGCCTTTTAGTTTTACTAACCGCACCCCAAATTGGTCTGCTAATAGCCCAACTCCGCTGTTCCGAAGGGCTATTTGCAGCCCACAAGGGGTATTATGGTCATTTCCCCCTCAAAGCCTTTTGAGCGAGTGGTCCATGAGGGTACCACCCGCTGGGCACCCGCTTAGCTGGGCGAATGCCCACGCTTTCGGGCGAGTGGTCCGTGAGGGCACCGGGCGAATGATCTGACTGGCCCAGGTCTCGCCAGTTGGCCTGTGGGTCCCACTCGGCGAATACGGGTTGTACACAATCCCAGCTCCTTGCGAGCGGTTCCCGCGCTCGGAAAGAACAGTCCAACCCGGTATTCGATGAGCGCTGGCTGACTGGTCCTATAAGATTCTGTGGGTCCCACCGTTGCTCTATATATATCTCTTTATGTCAGATTTTCCTAGAACGCTTTCCTTCCTCGATTCGGAGCTTCTTCTCTCCCTTGGCCTTTCGCCGATATCAATGTCTTCCCACAAACCTTCCGCGAGACCCCTCTCGCAGGAGATGATCGAGCGTCTGGCTGCGGCCCAAAGTGTAACCGCCGCCAAGGCTGTCAAATTTGCTCCCTGGCTTATGTCTAAACGGGATTCGAGTGCCCCCTACGTCTCGCGTCGGGCCAAGGCGATTCGGCTGAATCGTCAAAGAGGCGAGACCGCCTCGGAGTCTCCGGCGAATACTCCTCCGGCGAATACCCCTCCGATGAAAACTCCTCCGGCGAAAACTCCTCCGTCGAGGAATCCTCCGGACCCCGGGATGCAGGTATGAGGATTCCTCCCGTCTTTCTGTTTGGTTCTGTACCTTATCCTGCTCTGGCCGCCCGCAGGGGATTTCGGTGCCTGAGGCCGGCCACGGGGCAGTCTCGAGCAGTGCCGCCGTGCCACCTCTCGCGAACGAGAGGCCTCCTCCAGACCTGGACCTTGCTCCTCCGCCCCCTCCGGGCGAGACCACATTGCAGTCCGGTAAGTTGTGAACCCTCTTGATTCGTCCTTCATACTGCTCGTCACTGACCATTGTTTTTGTAGCTCTCGTCCCCGTCTTTTCGCCGCGGGACTTCATTCCTCTGAGCTCCCCTGCTCGACCGAATCCTTCCGTGCTTGCGGATGAGCCGAGGGTGTCTCCTGAGAAGGGACCCGGTCAACAGGACCGAGCGGATGGTCCTGCGGATGCTCCAGCTCCTTTTTCACAGCCCTACCGTCCTGGAAAGGGAAAGGTCCTACCTCCCGCCGGTTCGCTTAAAACGCACCCCCATTCATCTCGTCCCTCCGGTCATGGGGACCCCTCACTAGGTTAGCGACCTCTGCTGCATTTAGCGCATCCGCTTTGTTTAACGTGACTGATCAGTCTATGATCTCGCAGGCTATCGGGAAGCCTCTCCCTTTGGATCCTACCACGAGAGGGAAGACGGAATGCTCTCGCCCCTCCCCTCTCCCGGGGATCTCTCTGACTTCCTCGGCGACTCCTCAGATCATGCGACCCTAAAGGAGCGAGTCACGGAGGTCTTGGGGAAGCTCATCCATATCCAACGGAACATCGCCGGCCAGGTGGATGATGTGCGGATGGAGGTCACGCGCGAGCTGAAGGACCTTCAGAAGGACTATTCGCGCCTTCTCGCGGTGATGGAGCGACTGGGAGGTGAAGGGGGGGAGCTTTCTCCCAGGAGGCACGCTGCGCGAGCCCGGGATCAGCTTCAGCTGGCGTCTCACGAGATCACCTCCATGCTCGCGTACTATCGCCCGCGAATGCCTCTGGAGGCTGGGCCGCGAGGGCATGGTCGGTGGTACTGGGAGGAGCGCTAGTCTAGTCCTCATTCGCCTCCTTTGCATTTTTCCTTTTCTTTCTATTTATGGTGCTGAGGATACTGGACTTTATTTACGCTTGTAATAATTTCATATTCTGTGCTTTACGAATGTTTTCTTTCTATTTCGTTTATGTTTCTCGCAACTTGCCTGAGTATGCCGAATGATATCTTACAGCCGATTGCCCTTCCAACCTTGTCGCGTAACCGTTGAATGAATAGTCATAGGGCACTCGCCATAAATGGGCGAGAGGGGGTCGGCCTGGGTTTCGAGGCGCTGGGAAGGCGCGATGGCTATCCGCACACCCGTTGCCTCGAAAGCCCAAGCGTTTCCTATTCCCTCTATAAATAGGTCGGTCCAGCTACCGTATTAATTACCTTGCCATCCGCTTCCCTTCTCTCCCTGCGCTAGCACTCGCGCTTCTCTCTTCTCTGCAATTCCCGTCTTCTCCCGCATTCGTAAAAATGGGTGGCGAGACCGAAGGAAGGGCCAAGTGCGCTAGCGCATTCGTCGACCACGTCTTCGATTCCTGCGACCTCTCCGACGAGGCTTACTTAAACGCGGTTGCGGACTACGTCCCGTCGGGGTTCGAAGTGCGAAAGCCTGGGCCGGATGATCGCCTAAATTCCATCTCGCCGTGTGCTCTCGCGATCCCGTTGGAGCACTTCGAGGTGGGATTTCGCCTCCCTATCTGGCCGGAACTCCGCCAGACCTTCCGGTACTACGGGGTCATGCCCGGCCAGCTTAACCCAAACTCCATCGCCATGCTGGTCGGGTACGCGTGCTATCTGCGGGAAGAAGGGATAGAGTTCTCGCTACCCGTCTTCCGCAAGCTCTACACTTTCCGCTGTTCACACGGCGTCTCCTTCTTCTCGGGCTAAAGACCTCTCAAGCACCGGGGTCTCCCGAACAAGAACCACGACTGGGTTCGCCGCTTTATCTTTGTCAGCGGGAGACTTGGGAACACCCTTCTCGCCCCGGTGCAGGAGGAGGAGTCAACCTTTCGGCCTCCGACTCTAGGGGGGCATGAGGCCAAACTGCACCAGTACATCCTGGAGCATGGGATGGATCTCATCTACCTCCGGCGAAACGTCAATTCGCTCCCGCCCATCCCGCAGGGTGATGGTAAGTTTTCTAGATGTTCTTCATTCGCTTAGCTTTTGCCGATTTGCTATCATTCGCTGATTCTTTCGTATTCTTACATAGGCGTGCGTGATTTCCCTCTTCACCCACCGCGTCCTTCCAGGGTCTCTGTGTCTCTAGCACAGGCCGCCGCGGATGCCTGTCGGGAGGAACCTTCCACCTCCAAGCCTAGCGGCCGGAAGCGAAAACCCGGGGCGCTTACTTCCTCTGCCTCAAAGAAGTCGAAAAGTCTTTCTGTCAAGGGGAAGGGGGCATTGGTCGAGACCCCAGGGGCGAGTGCTCCGACCCAAACCCTGGGGACGGGTGTGCCAGGCGAGACTACACTCCGTGCGGGATCGTCGTTGCCGCCGCCTCCATTGCCCAGGGACCACCGAAACTTCCCCAGCGGCGAGAAGTACGTGGACCCCTCAGGGGCTCCCCTGGTAAAGTGGGACAGGAATGCCAACAGGGTCTCGCTCTCCACCCTCCATCCGTCGTGGATAGAGAGCGACCTCGCCAGTGGTGAGGCTTACGCCATTGCGTATGCCCTCTATGGCCGGGAAGATGCCAAAGTCTTCGATGCCGAGAAGACTCAGGTTCTCGCCCATGAGACTGTCAGGGCCATGCTGCGGGCGCTTGAACTCGCGCATATGTCTTCGCGCCGAAGCATCAAACTGGCGCGGAGCTTGGCGGAGGTTGAGGAGTCCAGGGCTACTGTTTCCGCCGAGGTGTGTGAACTCAAGGTGAAACTGGAAACTGCGGAGGCCCTTCTCGCCGATCGCCCCGTCAGAGAGGTATACTCTTTCCCTCCCCGCGAGTGTCCTGTTGCCGATTGACGCACTTTCTTCTTACCACCCTTATTTTTTTCAGGATACCACAGTCGCCGAGATGCTTCGTGCGCGGGTGGCCGGCCTTGAGGAGGAAGTCCGGCTGGTTAAGGCCGAGGCCCAGCGGTCGCGAGAAGCCGAATCCCTACCACTCGCCTCAAGGAACAGGGGGCACTTTTACCCCCACCATGAGCTCGAGCAGCTGATGCAGGAGAATGCTCAAGGCGCCGTTAAACACGCGCTGCAGGTGCTGCGGCAGGCCGGGTACCTGAAAGTGGAGGCTGAATGCCTCTCTGCTCGGCAAGTCGTCCCCGAGCTTTACATTCCGATCCCCTTCCCAGAGGGTGAGGACGGCGAGCCGCGAGATGACGCCCTCCTCCTGGATTCGGGCGAGAGCGACGGATCTTCTAGCGAGAAACCCGCTGACCCATGAGATGGGCCCTTTGTATTTTTTGCTTTCTTTTTACTCTTCTTTTTGGATGTAATCATGAACAGTGGCGAGTCCCCTTGTCATATATATATTGGTTACAATTTTTGTGCTCTCAATTTTTTCTCATTCGCTACTATATCTCGCTAGGCTCATTAGGACGCTAGGCCGTAGTGTAACTGTCTTGACCACTCGCCGCTGCTCGTTGACGACCTAGGATGCATCGCTCTTTTCGACTTTCCGCTACCGAGTGAGCCTCCGGACCATTCGCGCATCACGGGGCTGTGTTTAGGTAGTTATGAAAGGGAGGTGAGACCACCGTTCTGGTGCGTGGTCTATGCGAGTGCTCTTGAGGTCACTCCTTGAGAATTTAGAACCTGCCACCGAGTGAGCCTTTGGACCTGTCAGCTAGATGAGAGCCTAGACAACGGGTCTGCTCGGGGCCATTTTTCCTTCAACATAGAACCTGCCACCGAGTGAGCCTTCAGACCTGCCAGCTAGATGAGAGCCTGGACAGCGGGTCTGCTCGGGGCCATTTTTCCTTCAACATAGAACCTGCCACCGAGTGAGCCTTCGGACCTGCCAGCTAGATGAGAGCCTAGACAACGGGTCTGCTCGGGGCCATTTTTCCTTCAACATAGAACCTGCCACCGAGTGAGCCTTTGGACCTGCCAGCTAGATGAGAGCCTGGACAGCGGGTCTGCTCGGGGCCATTTTTTCTTCAACATAGAACCTGCCACCGAGTGAGCCTTCGGACCTGCCAGCTAGATGAGAGCCTGGACAGCGGGTCTGCTTGGGGCCATTTTTCCTTCAACATAGAACCTGCCACCGAGTGAGCCTTCGGACCTGCCAGCTAGATGAGAGCCTGGACAGCGGGTCTGCTCGGGGCCATTTTTCCTTCAACATAGAACTTGCCACCGAGTGAGCCTTCGGACCTGCCAGCTAGATGAGAGCCTGGACAGCGGGTCTGCTCGGGGCCATTTTTCCTTCAACATAGAACCTGCCACCGAGTGAGCCTTCAGACCTGCCAGCTAGATGAGAGCCTGGACAGCGGGTCTGCTCGGGGCCATCTTTGGAGCTTTCGGAGTTTTTCCCACAAGCTGCAGTATCGATCTCAAACACGTGTTAAACAAAATATTCTTATTTCAAAACATTTTTATTACATAGTTTCAGGGATAGAAATGCTTAAGATCGTCACCGTTCCAGGTGTGGCTGAGGGGTTGGCCCTCCACATTTTGAAGGCGATACCCCCCGGACTTTAGCGCTTCCTCCACGACATAGGGGCCTTCCCAGTTGGGATTAAGCTTTCCTACTGCGGCAGACCTCCCGGCCGCGTCAACCTTCTTGAGTACTAGGTCCCCTTTTTCGAACTGCCTGATCCTGATGTGCTTGTCGAAGTACTTGGCCATCCGCTGCTTGACCTCTTCTTGGCGAATGGCTGCTAGATCCCGGGCTTCTTCGATGAGGTCGAGGGAGAGCCGCAACTCCTCTTCGTTCCCAGCTCTCCAATCTTCCTCTCCATTCGCGGCGGCCTTTACCCGTGGCGTCATGACTTCGAACTCTATGGGAATGACGACCTCGCAGCCGTGAGAGAGCTTGAAAGGGGTCTCTCCAGTGGCGGTGTTGGGGGTGGTTCTTAAAGCCCACAGGACTGAGGGGAGCTGCTCCACCCAACTGCCCTTAAGATTTTCCACCTTCTTCTTGAGCAAGTTCACGATAATCTTGTTTGCCGCCTCCACCTGCCCGTTGCTCCTGGGATGGTAGACGGATGCAAACCTGAGGTCTATCCCCAACTGGCCGCAGAAACTGATGAACTCCTCGCTTGCGAACTGCGAACCGTTGTCCGTGACTATGGCCTGCGGAAGACCATGCCGACAGATGATCTCCCCCCATATGAAGTTGCGGACCACCTGGGAGGTGACCTTAGCCAGCGCCTTGACCTCCAACCACTTCGAGAAGTAGTCGATCATGACTAAGAGAAACCTCCTCTGCCCACTAGCCTGGGGGAAGGGTCCTACCAGATCCATCCCCCATATGGCAAATGGCCAGGGTGCCGTGATACTCCTTAGCCTCTGAGCTGGCATGAGCTGAAGCGGGGCGAACATCTGGCACTTATGGCATTTCTTGGCGAAGGTGGCCGCGTCTTTGCTTAGGGTTGGCCAAAAGTATCCCTGCCTCATTATTCTTGCCTCCAACATCCTGCTCCCCGAGTGGCTGCCGCACTCGCCAGAGTGAACTTCTTCCAAGATCCTCGGGACTTCATCTTCCGAGATGCACCGGGCCAAGAGGCCCGAGAGGGTCTTCCGATACAAGTCCCCCTCATGGAGCACGTAGTAGGCGGACTTATATCGGAAGCGCCTCTGGTCCGGAACCTCCTCCGGAAACTTTCCCGTTGCAAGGAAGGTGACGAAGGGATCCTTCCAGGAGCGCCGCTTCTCCACTTCCATGAGCTCTCCCTCCTCGATCGAAGGGCGGAATAGGTCTGTCAGGGTCCCCCCGGCTCGAGGACCGGATTTGGCCAACCGATTTGCCGGGGTGCTCTCCTCCCGAGGGATGTGCCGGATGGAGAAAGTTTTGAACGTTCCCACGAGACCTCTTACTTTGGCCAAGTACCTTATGAGCGCAGGTTCCCTCGTCTCAAACTCTCCCCTGATCTGAGAGGCTATTACCATCGAGTCGGTGAGGACATCCACGTCATGGACTCCGAGCTCCTGGGCCAGCCGCAGACCGGCGATCACCGCCTCATACTCCGCCTGGTTGTTGGTGATTGAGAAGTGTATCACTAGTGTCTGCTCGATCTTCACCCCGTGGGGACTCTCCAGCACCACCCCTCCTCCGAGAGAATTCTTGCCCGAAGCCCCGTCCACCAGCAGCTTCCACGGAATATGACGAGGGGCTCCATTTTCCTCCATCTCGGCCACATAATCTGCCATGAAATCAGCCACCACCTGCGCCTTCATGGATAGTCGAGGGACGAAGGTAATGTTGAATTCACTTAGCTCTATCGACCACTTTGCGAGCCTTCCCGAGTGCTCCACTCCTTCGAAGATCTGGCGGAGAGGGTGGTCCGTCACTATTTGAATTGAATGGGCCTGGAAGTATGGCCTGAGCTTCCTTGCTGCGAAGACCAGAGCAAAGGACAACTTCTCCAAAATCGGGTACCTGAGCTCCGCCTCCCTCAGGACCCTACTCATGTAGTAGACGGGCAGCTGCTTCTTGCCTTCCTCCCGAACCAGGACGGAGCTTACGACCTCAGCCCCGACCCCGAGATATAGATATAGATCCTCCCGCTCTTTGGGACCTTGGAGTAGCGGAGCCTTGGTGAGTTGGCTCTTCAAGGCCTGGAAGGCCTCCTCGCATTCTTTTGTCCACTTAAACTTCTGGTTACCTCGTAATGTTTTGAAGAAGGGGGAGCATTTCTCCCCGGCTCGGGAAAGAAACCTGCTCAGCCCTGCGAGCCTTCCGGTCAAGCGCTGAACTTCCTTGGCGTTCCGCGGCGACCCCAACTCCATTATGGCCTTAACCTTGTCCGGGTTAGGTTCTACCCCCCAAGGGGTGAGAAGGTGCCCCAGGAATTTCCCCTTACTGGCCCCGAACACACACTTCAGGGGGTTCAAGCGCATCTTGTACTTGCGTAGGGTGGCGAAGGTCTCCTCGAGGTCCTGGATATGAGAGTTCACGCACTTGCTCTTCACCATAAGGTCATCCACGTAGACCTCCAGGTTCCTTCCCCTTTGCTCCCTAAATACCCGGTCCATCATCTTCTGGTAGGTTGCTCCTGCATTTTTCAGCCCGAAGGGCATCATCTTATAGCAGTAGCATCCCTCCCTGGTGATGAACGAGACGTCTTTGACGTCCGGGGGGTGTATCCTGATCTGGTGATAACCTGAAAAAGCATCCAAAAAACTCATCACAGAAAAACCGACGGCTGAGTCAACCAGCGCGTCGATCCGAGGCAGGGGATAACAATCCTTAGGGCAGGCCTTGTTTAACAATGAAAAATCCACACACATACGCCAGCGGCCATCAGCCTTTTTTACCATTACGACGTTGGAGACCCAGCCTGGGTACTGGATCTCCGATACAAAACCTGCTTCGAGGAGCTTGGCCACCTCCCCGCGGATTGGTTCTTCGAGCTTGCTGGCGAAGGTCCTTCTCTTCTGCCGGATGGGGCGGGCTCCTGGCTCGAGGTTGAGACGATGGCAAGCCACGCCCGCCTCAATGCCTGGCATATCAGCTGCGCTCCATGCGAAGACATCCACGTTCTTCTGGATGCACTCCAGCATCTTCACCCTGTCCTCCGGGCCGAGACCCCCGCTGATCCGCACCTCTTTCACCCTTCCCTCCTGGGTGCTGACCTCCATCTCTACCACCTCTTCTGCCGCCTCGAGCCGGGTTGGCTCTTCCCATTGGCCCTTTTCTTCTCGCCCCTCCTCCCGGGCCTCTTCCTCTGTGGCTCCTTCCGCCTCCATCGGCTCGATCTCCTGCTCCTCCTGAGCGACCTCCATATTCTCCTCTCGGGCACCGCCCTCTTCCTCTACTCCTCTCTTCTCCACTTCTTCTCCTGGCCCCTCCGGCCTCGTCATCTCCTTATCCATCCTCTCAGCCTCCGCCATCCAAGAGATGGTGTTGACGGCAGTCACATAGCACTGCCTCTCCACCTTAGCATCTCCTCGGATCCGGACCTGGACTCCTCCACTATGGAACTTCAGGCACTGGTGGTACGATGAGGGCACGCACCGGAAAGCACTAATGAGAGGGCGTCCGAAGATAGCATTGTAGCTGCTCGGAGCGTCCACAATGACGAACCAGCAGTTCCTTGGGACCCCTCCTAACGTCACTTGGAGACCCATGCCTCCCTCGACCTCCTTTTGCTCCCCTGAGAAACCAAACAGTGGTCCGTCGGAGGCCTGCACCCTCTTCTTCCCCACCTCCATCGCGAGACCGTGAAATTTTCAATCGCCGTCTGGATCACCAGGGCGTCGCAGAATGGATCCTCATAATCTGGCATGTCTTCCGAGGAGAAGGTGAGCTTCTCCGAGGGGGGGGGGGGGGGGGGGGAGGGGGGGTGGGGTTTGGGAAGTCGACGCGACGTCCCTTCGGAACATCGCCTGGAAGCTCCTCTTGCGAGAGGCCTCTATCCCAACCCCACCATGAATCACCCCGATTCCCCCCCTTTCCCCTACATCAGCCCGGTCTTCACACCTATCCTCTTCCCCTTCCGGGAACACCTCCTCAATCCTGATCGGCTGCTGCCGTGGCTGCCCCCTCTCCCTCATCTCCAGGAACTCGGGGCAGGTGGCCGTTGCGTGACCCTCTTCCTGATGAAAGTCATAATAGGGCAACACCACCCTGCCCCCTCTTCCCGCTCTTCCTCTTCCTCCTCTAGCTCCTCTCCCTCCTCTTCCTCGGCCTACCGCCATGGCTTGCTCCCGCAGAGGGTGAGGGGGTCAGGGGCCCTGCCTCCACCCCGGATTGACTCCCCCCATCTCCCTTCTTTAGTATCCTCCTTCCTGACCTCTCGCTGGTCCCTCCTGATTCCTCCACCCCAACCTGTTGTGGGGCTCCTGATACCTCCAATTCCGAGGCGGCCTCTCGAACCCCTGACCTCTAGGTTCCTCTCTCCTTCTTCCCTCTTGTTGCCTCACCTCAGGCTCGCTCATCTTTGCCAACCTTTTGTAGAACTCCGGGTTGGCCGCCTCCCCTTCTATCTCCTCCGCCGCTCGCTCCATCAATTCCTCAAAGGAGACCGGAGCCCTCCTCTTCAGGTCCATCTTGAAGAACCCGTCTCTCAATCCCACAATGAACGCCATCTTGAGGGCGAATCCCGGCACCTCCTGCACAAGGTGTATCTCCTCCTGGAACCTATCCACGTAATGTGCCAGGGATTCCCCCTCCCTTTGCCTGATCTTGAAGAGAGCCTCCGCATCCTTTTTCCTCTTTTTCGACGTTGAGAAGCGCAGCCGGAAGCCCCGACGCAAATCATCGAACGCGTAGATGGAACCTGTGGGAAGCTGGTGGAACCAGTCCCTTGCTTTCTCCTTCAGGGTGGTTGCGAAGAGTCGGCATTGAAAAACATCCGACATGGGAAGGATTGACGTCATGTCCTCAAACCACTGCAGGTGCACGACCGGGTCCTCCTTGCCGGTGTAGTAGGACATCTCCGGCCCCCGAAACCCCTCTGGCACTGGGGCCGAGATGATCATCTCGCAAAAGGGGCTCCCTTCCCCTGCTCGGCGAATGGTCCTCTCGCGCGGAGCCAACTCGCACACCTCAGCACTCGCCGGACTGCTGAACAGCTGCCGCCCCGGGAGATCTCGCGCACTGCCTTCTGCTGGCACCTCCTTCCCCAGCCGCTGCCCCGGTGCGTTCTCGCCGATCTGCAGGGGCAGAACCACGGGGACTGCCGGGGTCTCGCACTCGCCCCTTGCCGCGAGAACTGTCTGCAGGACTTCTCGCTTGAATTTCTCGAACATCTCCAGCCACTCCCCTGTCGCTGGTGGCTGCGAGTGGCCTGAGTCAGAACCATTCCCTCCATCTCCTGTCATCGAACCTAGCTTGAGATTTTCCTTCACCGGCTACGGTCCACGCTCACCGCACCAAAAATGTTGAAACCAGCAACTGGTCTCCTGAGTTCGGACCCACTGGGGGTGTAGCCGACGCTTACTTCTCCCTCACTAGACCCTCTGACCGGTGGATGAGAAACTTGGAATAGACCCAAGGCTGTAGCGAGGAGGTCCCGCCACACACCCGGAAGATCTTAGAGAGCTTCCCCTCCCAAACCAAAGCTCAGCCGGACACCTTGGAGGACACAGACTGCCAACCAAAACTAGCCTGGAGGAGAAGACTCTCAAGGAATCAGATCTCCTCTAAGGTGCCCTTAAGGGTCTATTTATAGATTTTTCTAGGCTGGTCTGCAAATAACATGAATCCGTCTTTTAGTTTTACTAACTGCACCCCAAATTGGTCTGCTAATAGCCCAACTCCGCTGTTCCGAAGGGCTATTTGCAGCCCACAAGGGGTATTATGGTCATTTCCCCCTCAAAGCCTTTTGAGCGAGTGGTCCGTGAGGGTACCACCCGCTGGGCACCCGCTTAGCTGGGCGAATGCCCACGCTTCCGGGCGAGTGGTCCGTGAGGGCACCGAGCGAATGATCTGACTGGCCCAGGTCTCGCCAGTTGGCCTGTGGGTCCCACTCGGCGAATACGGGTTGTACACTAACATTGTCCTCAATGTTGTATTTTAAGTATGTGGAAGCGAAAATCAAAATGCGGAAGAGCTTCCTTGGGTCGTTTATTTTAGAATGAAAGTATAAATAAGAGGAAGAAAAAGAAAGAAAATTTTTTTATTTTGGGTTTTTAGATTTTTTTTTGGACTTTCTAAGTTTATAAAATAAATTGTATTATTATGTACAAAATAAACTAAGTATTCAGCTCATCAAATTTTTTAGATTTTTTTTTTGAATTTTTGTGTTTTTAGAATATTTTTGGATTTTTTTTAAATAAGGAAAAAATGAAGAAGAGAAAAGAAATACAAGATAAAATAAATTTGTTGGTTTTTTTAAAGTTATTTATTTGCAATATAACTTTTTTTTGTTGATTTTAGAATTTTTTTGGTTTTTGGATTTTTTTTTGGATTAAAGAAAATTTAAAAAGGAAAATGGAGAAAGATCAGATAACTTTTTGTTTTTTAGATTTTTACTTAAGCCCGGGTAATGGATTAGATTTAAGCGGTCGTTTTCGAGGAGTTCCACGAGTAATTCTACTTCGAGGAACTAACCATTATGCTACCTATCGAGATGATAGAAGTAATAGTTTTTCCTTCTTTCAAATTATCGGGAGAAGCTCCCGGGCGACGCTGCCTAAATCTTTTTTAGATAAAAAAAAGGACTTATTGTTTTTTTTTTTAGTTTTTATTTATTTATTTATTTACAAAGTAAGTTTTTATTATATTTTTGTGTTTTTATTTTTTTATTAAATAAACTATATCATTATGTACAAAAATAAGGTAATTTTTTCTTTCATTTTAAGATTTTAAGATTTTTTTTGAATTTTAAAGTTTTTTTTAATTATGAAAATATTATTTACAAAATAAGGTAATTTTTTTTCCATTTTAGGGGTTATTATATTTTTTTTTGGATTTTGTAATTTTTTTTTATGAAAAAGGTATATACAAAATAGGATAGAAATATTTTTGTAATTTTAGGAGTTTTTGAATTTTTTTTAGATTTTATAGATTTTTTGTGAAGAATAAACAAAAATAATGATAAAAGTAATAGCGATTTCTTTTCGAAATAATGACACTTCTCCCCGGTAACGGCGCCAAAAACTTGATGATTAAAATTTATTTGAGACCGCCGCAAAAGCTTTCCGGGGTGCGGGTAGAATTCGGCGGGCGCGTTCGAGGCGTCTCGCGAGTACTCCTACTTCGAGGAACTAACCATTATCCTACCTATCGAGATGATAGAAGTAATAGTATTTCCTACTTTCGGAATATCGACGACCACGCCGCGGCGGCGGCGCCGAATTCAATTAAAATTATATAGAAAATGAGAGTTTTTGCGAAGTTTTCGTATCGTTATTATCCAAACTAATCATTCGAAAAAGGCAAGTATACCTTATCGCGTATAGTATAGGATAAATTTTTAGAAAATATAAAGGTCGTAATTTTCCAAGGTCGTGTCGATTATTGTTACTTTAGAAATACGCTATTATTTTATCGAAAAGATCGAATGATTTTTTACGTTTGCAATAATTTAGAAAGCAAAAATGACGATAATCGCGGGCTTGGTGTGCATGTAGCAAAAATCAAGAAAAGCGATAGAAAAGAAAAGAACACACTAAATGAAAAACTCACGCACTCTACGGAAATTTAAATGACTTAATTGAAATAAAACAGAAAAGCTATCTCATATACGCACGCACTCTAAGGAAATTAAAGAAAGCAATAAGCTAAGCTATGAAAGCTTTAAAATCTAATTATGAAAGCATTAAAATCTAAGTTATGCAAGCATTAAAATTAAAGCATTAAATCTAAATTATGAAAGCAATAAAATTAATCTCATATACACACACTTTCATAAATAAAAAAAAATTAAAATAAAAACAAAACATTAAAATTTACACTCATACACTCACACACTCAACATGAACAAAAGAAGAACAAGAAGAACAAGAACAATATAATTATTATATATATAACAACTTTTTGCAAGAAAGTCTAAACTTAGAGGACAAAAAGAGCCCAAACTAGGGCTTGGAAAACACACAAAATACTCAAACAAAACTCACAGAACAAAAAAAGAAAACTTACTTAGGTTCTAAAATATATGAACCCTTAAAACAAGGGAAAACCCACCTTATTTATAGGCAAAAAATGGGCTGTAATTAGCAAAAAAAATAGATATTTAGGACCTAGTGGGAAGCAGCTGGCTGCTTCTAGAAGGGAAGAGGCGTGTTTGACTTGAGCGCCTGTAGAGAAAGTTGTTTATATAATATTGTATATATATATAATTATTATGAGATCGTCGAGCGCCTGGCGCCATTCGTCGAACGCAGGGTGCTGAGCGTTCGTCGAACGCAGGGCGCTGAGTGTTCGTCGAACGCAGGGCGCTGCGCGTTCGTCGAACGCAGGGCGCTGCGCGTTCGTCGAACGCAGGGCGCTGCGCGTTCGTCGAACGCAGGGCGCTGCGCGTTCGTCGAACGCAGGGCGCTGCGCGTTCGTCGAACGCAGGGCGCTGCGCGTTCGTCGAACGCAGGGCGCTGCGCGTTCGTCGAACGCAGGGCGCTGCGCGTTCGTCGAACGCAGGGCGCTGCGCGTTCGTCGAACGCAGGGCGATGCCCGTTCGTCAAACGCAGGGCGCTGCGCGTTCGTCGAACGCAGTGCAGCGTTCGACGAATTCCAGCAGCCATATATATATTTATTTATATGTATTATTAATACTATATATATATAATTTTTACCGATCGGCGAATGCAGAGAGGTTCGAGTTCGTCGAACGCATTATAAATATATAGCACATATTTTTTTATATATTTTATATTATTATTATTATTTTAATTTAATTTTCTTTTTATTTATGATTATATTTAATATATTTATACTGTTATTATTTATTATTATAGATATTATTTTACATTTATTATACATATATATATATTTCATTATATTTATATTATATACATTATTATTACAATATTATTATTATTATACTATACTACTATATTATACATATATATATATATATGTATTATTATATTTTTAAAAATCATATTTACATATAAACATATCATTATTTATTATACTTATTATATTTACATATATTTACAAGTTGTTTCATACTTAAATAACTCAAATTTTTTTCAAAAAGATGTATAGCTATATACATATATAAAACAAGAGATTATTTCAAGAATTTATATGCAATATGCACAAAACTACCCAAAATTATGCTAAAAATTATACAAAAATATGTATAATTTGCTATTCATCACTCTACAAACCCTCTTCTCTGTTCATCAATGTCGAGAGATTTGAGGTGTGGTGTGCAACAAGTAAAATTGAAATAGCAATGGAAACTGTTAGCAAAATCTTTCCTGTTGGCCGGCTGTTGTCACGTCATGTTGGAGGGGTTTTATCATGCTCTAAGTGGATATATATACATAGGCCGGCCACAAGATTGGCTTGCCTTATGTGAAAGGCCTCAAGCTTCAATAATTATATTTCTCCTCTCTACTACACTCTTTTATGCTCTCTTATGAGGGTTAATATAGTATGAGGATAAGGAAGATGGTGTTTTGCCTTATGCAAAGTGATGAGAGGGTTGCAAATGGCCTTCTCATATTCTTTAGAGAATTTTGTTACTTTATCACGACATTCATCTGGCACTACACAGAGGTGTGCAACATCTACATTTTGGACCTTCATAAGTTTTCAGAGTGCATAAGTTAATATGAGTGCATTGATTTTTACCAGTGTGGAACTATAGGGGACTTCAACTACTGTCTGCTGTAGTAAGATTTAAAGTCATTTTTCTGTAGGGCATTTTGCCTGAGTTGTAGGACATCTTGGTCTGAGTTTGTAGGAACCTTTGGGTTCTGAGTTGTAGGGCTGAAGGCCTGAGTTGTAGGGCTTTATAGCCTGAGCTGTAGGAGGATGATTCCTCTGAGTTGTAGGACCTGGAAGGGGTTTGAGCTGTATGATCATGAGCTGATCTGAGTTTGTAGGGCTGTTTAGCCTGAGGTGGAGCTGTTTAACCTGAGCTGTAGGACCTGCTGTGGTCTGAGTTGTAGGATCAGTGGATAATCTGAGGTAGGGTTGGGAAAACCTGAGAGATCTTGAGGGATCTGTGTTGTAAGCTCTTAGAGCTGAGATTGGAGGAGTTGGCCTTGTCTAACACATTGTTAGAAAGGTGAAGGGGGAAAGAGGACTACTCAAGACACCATGTCTTGAGGAACCTCTATAAACACTTGTGTGTTTTCTGGTTGTGCTTCATTTCTTGCATAGAATAATTTTAATTATACATATCAGCCAAGTAGAAATCAAAAGACCTATTCACCCCCCCTAGGTGAATTAGATCATATACCTATAATCTATCAAGTAGTTCGTGAATGATATACATATTATTCTCCAAGCTACTTGGAACAATCTTTAGTTGATCTTAAATATGTGAATAAATTAATGATGCAAGAAAATCGTTTATGCTATAAGAAAAGGGTACCCACAATCATTTATAGCATATATACCGCATTCTTGGAATCTTCTCATGCGATTAACAAGAAGATGAAAAAGGCGGAATCAGTTCGCGATTTAATTATTGTTACTTATGTTAATAAATTATTTTACTCACATAAAAGGGGTGGTTATCCTGGCACGATTTATCCAATAATTCCACACTCATTGCAACTTTTCTTAGTCAGAGTTGAAAATGAGTTTTCACTAATATATCAGCTTTGATAAATTATGGGGTTATGTATTTCTCTTATCTTTTAGATATTTACTGATATTATATCTACGCTTTCACCAATATGTTGTTCTGACATCTTATTATTTCTTATTTCTCTACAAACCCTCTTCTCTGCTCATCAATGTCGAGAGATTTGAGGTGTGGTGTGCAACAAGTAAAATTGAAATAGCAATGGAAACTGTTAGCAAAATCTTTCCTGTTGGCCGGCTGTTGTCACATCATGTTGGAGGGGTTTTATCATGCTCTAAGTGGATATATATACATAGGCCGGCCACAAGATTGGCTTGCCTTATGTGAAAGGCCTTAAGCTTCAATAATTATATTTCTCCTCTCTACTACACTCTTTTATGCTCTCTTATGAGGGTTAATATAGTATGAGGATAAGGAAGATGGTGTTTTGCCTTATGCAAAGTGATGAGAGGGTTGCAAATGGCCTTCTCATATTCTTTAGAGAATTTTGTTACTTTATCACGACATTCATCTGGCACTACACAGAGGTGTGCAACATCTACATTTTGGACCTTCATAAGTTTTCAGAGTGCATAAGTTAATATGAGTGCATTGATTTTTACCAGTAGCTACGGCTAAGTCCAATCCCTAATGCTGTAGTTGATCAATTTATAGAGTTTTAACAAGAAATAAGGCCCTGTGGCTCTTTGGGTTAAGTCTTGCTAATGTCAACAAGGAAGAGCTTTTCTTATTATAAGATGACAGGACTGATCATAGCCCTTAAGGCTCTTGCAAATAGTCTACAAAAAATAAAGTCTTTACATTACATTTTGGGAGCACTTTAGCCTTGGGACCCCATTTGTTTATTGCATCTTATTTTGAGTTTCATTGACGGGTTTCAGGGGAGGCGTTTTGATTATCATATCAAAGTAAAGTCGAGCTTTCTTTGCCGAGTCTTACTATTATTTAGGGCTAAGCCCTTATATTCTTCAAAGGCTTTTGGTTTATTAAACCCGCATTGGTTCAGTGTCTAGTGGCGCACTTTGATGGGTTTTTGTGAATTAAATTTCTATATCGAGTGAGATTGTTGGCATGACCATGTGAGCTCCATTTTTATGCGGCAATCTCTATATGGAATGAAATTGTTGGCATGACCATGTGAGCTTCATTTTTATGCGGCAGTCTCTATATGGAATGAGATTGTTGGCATGACCATGTGGGCTCCATTTTCATGCGGCAAACGCTATATGAATTTTCAATATCGACTTGTCCTGGAGGTTGGGTGATATGGGAAATGGATCTAAAGTTGAAGTATTGGGACCCCCCGTAAATCTTCCTTTATGGGGATTTCTTTTCAGCGTATTGAGGAGTACTTTAGTGTCCGCCTTGGTTTTGACTGGAGGCGTTGGTAGCATTAACTACTTTTCTCCTCCATCATCAACAAACCTCATAGCTCCATTTCTCTTCATTCCTCTGTTTCACCCATGAAAGGAAGGCAGAAGTTGCCAAAGTCAAATTAGAGTTCAACACATCATTGCTGGAAAAGATGGACTTCATCTCTAGTTACGGAAAGCTTCATGGCAAGAACTTCTCCCTTTTCTATCTCTCTCACTCTCTTCAGTCTCTGATTATTGTTGCCTCTATTAAAAAGGAAACAAGATTGCCAAGCTTGGATCGTTATACAATTCCTGAGATATATCTCCCTTGCATGCTCATTATTATTAATTAAGCATGAAGACATGCACTCATAATTACATTCTTGCATTTATTAGTTGAGGATTCATTGAAGGTTTTCCTAGCAAATATTTTGGTAGTATTGAAGCATATGGTTGCTTTCATTTGAGTTTGGAGCGAGATTTACATATATCACAGGTGCTTACCTCAAATATTTCTTCCAATAGAATGATCAACAAGTTACCTTAATTAATTATCCTAAAGTTAGCCGGCTGTACCAAATTGAGCTGCTGATTTTAGTTTTTATTATGGGCTAGTTCCCCTGTTCAACCTACATTACTTGTTCAGGTCATTAAAAGAGGTTATGTTATGCCGGCAAATAGATAAAATGTGTATATGGATGGCTTGGGTTTGATTACCAAGCAATCCAAAAGAGCGATGGAAGTCAGGTTAAAGTAGTCGTACCTTCTCAGATGGATATATGGCTAAGCTTCAAAGAGTTCTCGTCTCTCCTCTTATGAAAATGAAATGTGACCTTCGAGAAAATAATTCCTACGGGAATGAAATGTTGCCATCGAGAAATAATTCCTACGGGAATGAAGTGTTGCCTTCGAGAAATAATTCCTACGGGAATGAAATGTTGCCTTCGAGAAAATATTCCTATGGGAATATATTGTGCCTTCGAGAAATATTCCTACGGGAATATATTGTGCCTTCGAGAAATATTCCTACGGGAATATATTGTGCATTCGGAAAATGTGCCTTGGGAGAATGTCGGATGGCCCGTATACAGGATGATATGGAGTACGTAGGCGGTGGTCGTGGGAAGACTGCCTCGACCCAATAAGAGTCCAGATATCCCCTCTCTTATAAATGTTATATTATGTCTGTTGTTATCAAGGGTTAGATTCTGTTCGTGGTTCTAATAACTTGTCTTTAGCACAGGTGACAGGTACGGGTGAGAGACATCACCCATGTATGGAGGAAGCCACAGGGCAGGCTACTCCAGGTACGCACTCGTCGCATTTCCTTTTATTGTGCCCGGTCCTATGGTATATATATATATATATATTGACAATGAATCCTTGATAGATAGAATTTAATGCGGCGGTTTTTTTGATATTGTTCCTCCGGGTCTTGAGTTTGAGGTTTCTGTGACAGTGAATCTTCCGCTAACTGTCTTCCGCAAAGTACTATAATGTGCACTCTTTGATGATGTCTTCCGCTAGAGAACTGCTTCGCTACTCTGTCGGTGTGTAGTGACTTTCGCTTAACATCACCCCTAGGCATGACAATGGAGTGTTCAAGGAAGGGGGTTGGAGAAGCTAGTACCTTCACCCTTCGGGATCGCTTCGGCGTCGTGCTGAAAGGGTGGTGTGCGATAAGATCCCCCGGTCGGACCGCCGATTTGGGAGGGTAGGGGGGGGGGGGTGGTCTTACAAATGGATCAGAGCCTAACCGATCTTTCGACCAATAGTGTTCACAGAAACAACTCTTTCTCCACCGGTCGCTATTGCGTGGTTCGGGACGAACTACTGCAGCGGAAGCGGTGGTGGGCCTTAAAGTTAAAAGTTGACAACAAACTTGGCATATATTTGTGGATCGACACTTAAATGTCATTACCACATCTGATCTCAAACGATGATTTACATTGTCCCCATAAAATACTTCCGTTAAACCCTACAAACGTCCACTTCAAATTTTGAACCACGGGTTTAAGCCTCTTTGTTTTATTGGGGGTAAATTTTCGTTTTCAAAATTTCATTCGAGGTAAACTAATCAAATGGAATTTTGTGTGCAATGTAAGGATTCTATTACTAATTTCAATCCCAGGTTTAAGCCTCTTTGTTTTATTGGGATTAAAATTCTCGTTTTTCAAAATTTCATTTGAGGTAAGCTAATCAAATGAAATTTTGTGTGTAGATGGAGAATTACTTTAACGATTGCAAATATGAAGTATGCTTTGACTTGATATAACATTTATCAATTTGACGATCTGTTTAAAATAAAGTCGTGCAATCGTAGAAGAGCTATGATGAAATGTTAGTCTTTTCAATAACGTCAATATTTCAGGAAATATTTACTAAGGCTATTTGCTGGATGGAAGTAAAATGGTGGCAAATTTAGAAAAGCTTGTATGCACCCCATCCCAGAAGTACATTATTAGCATTCATGGGACTTGCGATATTTGCATACTCGGCCAGCCGGAAAGCCTCGTTAAAAAGGGTAAGCCACTGCGGACCCGAATATGCTGGTTGCCTGTTTTATTCATTGCTTTTATTGTAAATTGATTACGGTGGGAAAAGTGGTGGGTCGGTCATGCCCGTAGACCGTACGTACCGGTGCGGGAAGGTTGACAATTCTAGGCAACAGGGAGATGTGCACCCTGGGAGCTCGGTTGTATCTTATATGCCCTGCTGGGTCCCTCCGCTGGTTGCCAAATTCAGTTATTGTTGGACATCTCCTACGTCCAAGAGTACACAGGGTTGTACGTTAGAGCCTGGGTAGTGCGGTACATCCACACCCAGAAGTGGCAGGACCCGCCACTGTCACCGACGACCACATCGGTGAGGCCAGCGGGGTTCGCTACCCTGCTGGAAGAAAAGCGGTCAAAATATGGCAACATAAGGTGCAAATAATTGTATGTGATTATCGTGGCAGGTCAGTCATGCCCAAGGACCGTTCGTACAGGAATGGGAAGGTTGACGACTCACGAGGCACTAGGGAGTGTGTGAACCCCGAGAGGTTATTTATTATTTCCCCGGGAGGTCCCTCCGCTGGATAACTGAATCTCGGAAACGCCGGATGTCGCTCACATCCAAGAGTACACGGAGTTGTACGTTGGGGCCTGGGTAGTGCGGTACGTCCACACCCAGAAGTGGCAGGACCGGCCACTGTCACTGACGGCCACATCGGTGAGGCCCCCGAGGGTCGCTACTCTGCTGGAAGAAAAGCGGTCAGACTATGTCGATGTAGGGATATGTGATTGAGTCGTGAGTACTCATTATGCATGGCTTGCATATGCATCATTTGCATCAAAACATACATATCTGCATATACCATCAACATATAACCTTCGTATGAGAGTTGGTTATATGTTCATGGATTTTTCACTGCTTACTTGCAATTTTTACATGTACCATCAACATATAACCTTCGTATGGGAGTTGGTTATATGTTCATGGAATTTTTACTGCCTACTTGCAATTTTTGCATGTACCATTAACATATAACCTTCGTATGGGAGTTGGTTATATGTTCATGGATTACCCTGCTTAATTACATTTATGTTTATCTGTTCCATTAACATATAACCTTCGTATGGGAGTTGGTTATATGTTTATGGATTTACACTGTTTACTTATATTTCTGTTTATCTGTTCCACTAACATATAACCTTCGTATGGGAGTTGGTTATATGTTCATAGATTTACACTGCTTACTTACATTTCTATTTATCTGTCCTACTAACACATAACCTCCGTAAGGGAGCTAGTTATAGGTTAATGGGCTTTTACTATGTGCCTCTAGGACACAACTCATAAGTTTTGCGTTTTAGATATGCAAACCTTGGAGGTATTCGACTATGTTAGAATTACTTACTCGATATAATTATCCAAGATGGTAATTCATTCAGCGAACAATTTGGCGCATGAAATGTTCCCTCAAACAATATATATCAGAATTACGGCAGAATGGACATAGCTATGGTAAAACTATCGTTGTTCCACTTAAGCTGCTTATTATGTTGCACGATAGAAGCAATCGATACAGCTCATTTAGGTAAAACCAAATCTGTAGACCATTAAATTTTGTGATCATTCGACACCTATAGTGGTCTATAGTAGGTCCCGTTTTAAATCTCCATGACCCACTCGTATTTTCGGGGACGAAAATCTTCTTTGTTTTATTGGTTTGTAACATCCCAACTTTGAAAAAGGGGTCTAGCCGGTTCAGTTGAACCCTTGGAGGAACCTAGGCCGGGTCATAGGGCAACCACGACCCGACCTTCACCACATAGTGGTGGTCATTTAGGGAAATGACTGTTTTGGGTAGCATCGTGCTTCGCCACAACGTCAAAGTGTTTTATTGAGCATACATGCTTTGAATCGACTTCTGTCAGTTGTGTTAGACTCGTATGGTCGATACAGGTGCAATGGAATTCGTTTCGTTCCAATCCGAGGTCATTTGGTGAAATTGACCATTTTGAGTATCGTAGCACGTCAGGACGACGCAATTTTAGAATATGAAGCATACGTGCTTCGAATCGACTTCCGTCAGTTGCGTTAGACTCGTATGGTCGGTACGAGTGCAACGGAATTCATTTCACTCCAATCCGGGGGCGTTTGGAGAAAATGACCATTTTGAGTACTGTAGCGCGTCACGACGACGCATTTTTAGAATATGGAGCATACGTGCTCCGAATTGACTTTCGTCAGTCGTGTTAGACTCGTATAGGTGATACGAGTGCAACGGAACTCATTTTGTTTCAATCCGAGGTCATGTGTAGAATATGACAATTTTGAGTATTGTAGTGCGTCACAACAAAGTCGTTGGGGTACAGTGACCATACGTACTCCAAATTGACTTTTGTCAGTCGCATCAGACTCACATGATCAACACGAGCGCGATGTAATTCGTTTCAACCAAATCCAATGAGATTTGAGAAAGTTAGCCGAAATAAATTATTTTAAGCCATGTACCAGCTCTCGCCAATACTTACGAGTAGACGGACTCGAAATCAACTTCAGATGATTTCGTGGACTTCGCATGGTTGACACGAACACAACGACACCCTCTGTGCATTTTCATGCCCCACGCTTATCTTGGAAATTTTGATATATTCATTTGTATATATATATTCGAATATATGTATATAAATTTATATGTACGTCTGTACACATAGATGTGTATATTTATATATAATTGAGGGCTAAAGTTGGGAGATCCCAAAACCTGAAACCAGCGGGTTACAGTAATTGAAACCAGCAAGCAGGCTGGGTGGAAAACCAGGGGCGGGAGGGAAAACCGTGGGCGGGAGAAGAAGCTCACCGGTGGCAGCTGAACTCGCTCCTAGATAAAACTTGGGGAAGATCCATCGGTGAAGGGACTCTCAAAGGGAGGTGAGCCACACCTCCACCATCGGTGGGAGCTTGGGATTGGTCAGATTGGGCTATAAAAGGAGATCACCATCTTCTTCTTCAGGGGGGGGGGGGGGCAGAGCATCATCTCTTCCTCACGGTAAGAACTTCTTCCCCATCTCTCCCTCCTCTCCTCCTCCCCTTGAAGCTTTGTTAAATCAGGAAATGGTGGCTGATGGCCTGGATGGGGTATTCCTCTCTCTTTCTCTCTCTTATTCACAGCAAATTGAAAAAAAATTGGGGGAGGCGGCAATCTAGAAAGGAAATGTATATCCTCTCCCTCTCTTAAAACCCCTATCCGAACAGGGGCATTGTCTTCAAATTCCTTTATATTTTGATAATTTATAGCTGATGGAGGATAGGAGGTTAGATCATGTCAGCCTCTCCTCTCTAATTAAGGAGGTTTTGAATGGCCAAATCACCATGAGCTGGCTTGAAATTAATCTCTCCCTCTCCCTCTATCTCTCTCCCTCCTTCAATTTGGTAAGGAAATTTGATAAGATGGGTCTGTTGTGCAAAGGTTTTCATTGATGGTTTGAACTTTAACATGCTCTCTCACTCCTCCCTGATTCAGCTAAGCATGGAGGGTTGGATTCATATCTCTCTCTTTTTGCTCTATTTCTATCCCTTCTAATTCATGATTTACAGGTTGATGCTATTTAAATCCAGGAGATAAGTCGTATAAGACTTGGGTCTAAATTATGCCGAGCTTGGACTTATTTTTATGCTTTGAACTTGTTATGATTAGCATTTACATATAAACTGATGGCTAAGCTTATTTATGTTGCCTCCTGGTAGGGAAGAGATAAGTAGTTTCACTAGGGATAATGAGAAATCTCTCACTCATCTACTCTGTCATGTTAATTCTATTTATAGAGCTCAATATTTTGGTATGTAGCAGAATCCAAAGTATTAAACCAATCTTGGTTTCGGTTACCTAAAGAATTGATACAGTTACATGCGGTTTTTTACATTTAGGCCTTTAGGATGGCTATTAGGAGTTTGTTTGAGAAAACTTTTATATTTACCCATTCATACTCTAAATTTATAAAGTAGTGTTGGGAATATTGCCCTCAATGTTCCTTTCATTTGAAGAGGCACCATTCACAATCCTAAAGTACATATTGTATTTGATAAAGCCACATTCTTGTAAGATTTACAAGCTCAGGTGACTCAAGAGGAAGGGCCAAACATGCCCTTAGACGAGGAGAAATCATCTCCTAGGAGATGAAGATTTGTCTCAGCAGAACCGCTGAGACGAAGGGTCAAAACCACTGAGACGAGCTCACTATCTCAGCAGAACCGCTGAGACCAGAACAAGATCCGCTGAGAAGGCTTATGAGCAAGCTGAGCTGCAGATAGCCAAGAATCCGCTGAGACGAGCTCACTGTCTCAGCGGATCCACTGAGATGAGAAAGGAGCAGCATGCAGTTGGGAAAGAATTGGCATGTTCATCGAATGCAGAGAGCCATTCGTCGAACGCAGAACTCAGTTCGTCGACCGCTGAGACGAGACAAGAGAAGGAGCCGCTGAGAAGGCACAATTGGCGTGTTCGTCGAACGCAGAGAGCCGTTCGTCGAACGCAGAACTCAGTTCATTGACCGCTGAGACGAGACAGAAGAAACCGCTGAGAACTGGCGTGTTCGTCGAACGAAGAACACAGTTCGTCGAACGCAGACACGGGACAGAAGAAAGCGCTAAGATGCAGTGTGTTCGTCGAACGCATAGTATGGCGAGTTCGTCGAACGCAGAGTTTGGCAAGATTGTCGAACATAGTATGGCGAGTTCGTCGAACGCAGATTGCGAGTTCTGGTCGTGGCGCAAGCTGCAGAAAAGCAGTGTGGGGTCCACCAGTCTCTCCCATGCTTGTCAGAAGGTCGGCTAAGAGATGTTGAAGATCAGAGATGTATAAAAGAAGAAATTATGGCACTTATTAAGCAATCTGTGGCGTGCAAAACGAAATCAACTATTTTCATTGACGGCTGAATCTCTCGTCTTTCTCCTCTTTCTCACTAAACAAGGAAGAAGAAACTGAGAGAGAAAGTTTGCTCATTTACAAGGAGCAATGTGATCTTCCTTCCTTCATCTGAAGAGGAAGATCAGTTAGTAGCTGCCATCAACATCTCCAGCTACAAGGAAGCACAAGCTGTGCAGGAACTACAGGGGACTTCAACTGCTGTCTGGTGTAGTAAGATTTAAACTCATTTTTCTGTAGGGCATTTTGCCTGAGTTGTAGGACCTCTTGGTCTGAGTTTGTAGGAACCTTTGGGTTCTGAGTAGTAGGGCTGAAGGCCTGAGTTGTAAGGCTTTATAGCCTGAGCTGTAGGTGGAGGATTCCTTTGAGTTGTAGGACCTGGAAGGGGTCTGAGCTGTAGGATCAGGAGCTGATCTGAGTTTGTAGGGCTTTTTATCCTGAGCTATAGGACCTGATGTGGTCTGAGTTGTAGGATCAGTAGATGATCTGAGGTAGGGTTGGGAAAACTTGAGATATCCTGAGGGATCTGTGTTGTAAGCTCTTGGAGCTGAGATTGGAGGAGTTGGCCTTGTCTAACACATTATTAGAAAGGTGAAGGGGGAAAGAGGACTACTCAAGACACCCTGTCTTGAGGAACCTCTATAAACACTTGTGTGTTTTCTGGTTGTGCTTGATTTCTTGCATAGAATAATTTTAATTATACATATCAGCCAAGTAGAAATCAAAAGACCTATTCACCCCCCTCTAGGTGAATTAGATCATATACCTATAATCTATCAAGTGGTATCAGAGGGAGGTTGGTCAAGAAATACTTAACAGTCTGACCAGATCCTACATAGGTATTGATCATTCTGAATCAGATAGCCTCTAGTGGAATGCAGAAGGAGATGGGCTCCATGAAGTTGCCCATATGCAACAAAGCCAACTTTGGCATTTGGAAGCTAAGAGTTAGGTTGTACATGGAAGCCTCAGATCCTAGAATCTACATTACTGTTCAGGAAGGCCCCTTCTTTATCACAAAACCCTCCACTATTTATCCTACCGGGCAGGTAGGCAAATCATACACTGAAATGACTAGGGATGAGATGGCATTGGCTACTATGGATAAAAGAGCTCAAAATATCATAGTTAATGTTATTGATGACTCAACATTCCAAAATTTAGTGCACTGTGAGTCTGCTAAGGAGATGTGGGATACACTGATTGTGTACATGGAAGGGACTGAGGAAGTGAGGAATGACAGGAAGTCACTCCTCAATCAGGAATATGAAGTTTTCAGGCAGCAGAGCCAGGAGAGCATCTCCATGTGCTATGAAAGGTTCTTTAGGATGATAAATGAACTAAGAACCTATGAGAGAGTGTTCACTAATTATGAGCTGAATGATATTTCCTCATATCTCTAACAAGAGATTGGGACACAAAAATTTGTGCCATAAGGGAGGTGGCTAAGTTGATTGAAACTCCTCCCCAAACTCTCTATGGAAAGCTGCTCCCTATGAAATGCAACTGACCGCCAGGAAGGAAGAAAAGCAGAATGCAAAGAGTGATACAAAGGAGAATTCCCTGGCCTTCAAGGCTGAAAGCACAAGAAGAGGGAGAGAGAAGGCTCACTCACCTCCCAGAAGATCTGCTGAACCAGAAGATTCTGAGCCTAGCTCATCAAGTTGCTCTTCTTCTGATGAAGAAATTGCTGTTCTTGCAAGGCCTTTCAAAAAGCTGTTGAGGAGGAAGCAATGGAAGAACAAGCCTTCCTCCTCATATCACAACAAGGAGTCAAAGCATCACTCCAGAAGTGACAGGTATGGATCTAACTCAAAATATAATTCTTCCAAGGTTGTCTGCTATTGCTGCAGCAAGCCTGGGCATGTCATTGCTGACTGCCCTGTGAAGAGAAGAGAGAGGGATGAGAAGAAGGCTCATCATTCAAGAAGCAAGAAAGGAGAGAAATCCTTTCTAGCTAAGAAGAAGAAGAGCTGGAGTGAATCAGACTCCAGCTCATCAGAATCTGAAAAGGAAGAAGCCCTCATTGGGCTGGTTGCTGTTGAAGAAACTGCTGTTGGCGGGATTGCAATTAGGGCCCCTCTATCACATTCAGACAGTGATGTAGAGGAGGATAAAGTCATTCAAAATGACCATGGGCTGATGGCTCTAACTGAAGATGAGGACAACCACAACAATTCAGAACATGAGCAGGTATTAATTCATTCCATATCCTCTTCTGATTATGAGACTAGTCCAGAATCTGATGCTCCTTCATCAATTGGTGGAAGGGGTAAGGATGCTGAGGAAGAATTCAATCAATTGATTGACAAGTATGGTGTTCTTTTGGAAGCTCTGAAGAAGAGCAAGAAGCTTGCCAAGAGGCAAGCCCAGGAAATTGTTTCCCTTAAGATGACTAAGAATGACTACACTGAACCTACCACCCTGGTGGCTCAGATGAGTAGACAGATTAGCCATTTACAAGGGTTAACTATTGTGCAATTAAGCATTATTTCCCTGAAGAACAAGGTCATCAAGGACCTTGAGGAAAAGCTTGAGAAGGAGAAGAGCGTGATGGCTCAATTCTCTAAGCCCAAATCTGTGCTTCCTATTATTGACACCTTCTCCTCTCAAACCAGTAGGAGAGGACTAGGATTCAATAAAATGGAAGTAGGAGAAGGGAGTGGAGAGAAGAGAAAGGGGAAGGCTAAGCCTCAAACCACCTTTCAAAAGGTGTTACTTCCTTCCAACAGGTATGACCATGAAAGCATTTATGGTCACTGGAAGAATGGGAGTTGCTATAGGAAGGAAAATGCTCCTTCCCATAGTGGAAGAAAGGGAATGGGATTGAGTGCCATGAAGGCTCCTCATGAGGAAATTCAAATGTCCCAACCTAGACCTTTTGTAATTGGTACCTCAGCCCCCTCATTCAAGAATCAGGGTGCCAGCTCTTCCAAATCTATTTCAGCAAAGAAAATTGATGCTGTCCAATCTATTAACAAGACTTGTTTCTCAGTGTCAGATGCCATCAGATCTTGTATGGCTGCCAAGCCAAAGCAAGCTGATGCCATTAGGACAAATAGCATCAAGACAACAAATAGATTGACATTTAGTCAAATCATTGCTGAGAGAAACAGGAAGACTGCAGCTTTCTCCCCTCCTGAACACAGGCACAGTAATGCTAATTCCTCAAGAAATGTTCAGAAGAGGAGATATAATATTCATGAATGTTGGTGTTGTGTTAAAGTGGGACACTTTGCCATAGATTGTTGGTACAATCCCAATGTACCTAATGCAAAGAAGAGCCTTCCTGCTAGGAGTGCAGCTGGTGTGAGATTTTCTCATCAGACTAACATGCACCTAGGACCCAAAGGTGTTTGGGATCCTAAGGATAACTAAACTTCTTTTTGCAGGTTAGTTCAAGTGCCAGCCTCAACCAAATTTGGTACTTGGACAGTGGGTGCTCAATACATATGACTGGCACCATGGGTTTACTGCAGGAATACAGAGCAGTGAAGAATGGACCCAAAGTCATCTTTGGGGGTTCAGAAAAGGGAGTCACCAGAGGTTATGGTATGATCACAAATGGCATAGTCTCCATCACTGAAGTGGCTTATGTTGAAGGGTTGCAACACAACCTTGTTAGCATAAGCTAACTGTGTGATCTTGGCTATGTCATTGAATTTCACAATGATAAGTGCCTTATCAAAAAGTCTAATGACTTGGAGACCATTCTTTCAGGCACTAGGAGTGGAAATGTTTACTGTTTAGATTTTTTCTGCAAATCATCTTACTCTCTTGTGTGTCTTGTAGCAGATGAGAGTGAGTCTCTATGTGTTCAATGTCACAAGAGACTCGCTTACATCAACTACAAGACAATGCATAGACTATTCTCTAAGAACTTGGTTAGAAATAGTCCTAACTTAAAATGAATTAAAAATGGACCATGTCATGCTTGTCAAATGGGCAAGCAAACTAGAACAACTTTTAAAAGTATTAGCTCCAAGGACACTAAGAGATGCCTTTATTTATTGCACATGGACTTGTTTGGTCCCATGCCAATTCAGAGCTTAGGAGGGAAGCTGTATACCTTAGTGATAGTTGATGATCACTCAAGATATACTTGGGTATTTTTCATTAAAAAGAAATTTGATACTCTAAATGTCTTTATAAGCCATGCCAAGACCATTCAGAATGACTTACAATGTTCTGTGGTCAGAACTAGGTCTGACCATGGCACAGAGTTTCAATCGGAAGCCATGACAAGGTTCTGTGAAGAACTAGGTATCATCCAAGAGTTCTCCTCCCCAAGGACTCCACAACAAAATGGTGTGGCTGAGAGGAGGATTAGAACATTGATAGAAGCTGGTAGAACATTGCTTAGTGACTCTTCACTCCCAGAATATTTCTGGGCTGAAGCAGTCAATACTTCCTGTTATGTTCTCAATAGAGCTTCCATCAATAAAGTTCATGGAATTACCCCCTATGAGATTCTGAAAGGCAAACAACCAACAATTTCATACTTTAGGATCTTTGGATCTAAATGCTACATTCTAATCAATAGAAAGGTTCAGTTAACCAAGTTTGTTGAAAAATGCAACATGGGGATTCTTGTTGGCTATAGCTCACATAGTAGAGCCTATAGAGTATATAACAAAAAAACCCATGTTGTTGAAGAGTCCATGCATATGGTGTTTGATGAGACCAGCCTAATCTATAAGGGCTGGCCCAGTTCTTCTGTTTTGACAGGAAGTGAAGAAGCCATGGAAGAACTATCTATACAAGAACCTTCCAGCAGCAGTAAAGCATATACTGATGCAGAAATTCCAGAAGAAGCAGAGGTGCAGGATGCTGAAGAAGCTGCTGAACCAGTGAAAGAAGTTCAGCATGTAGAGCACAGATTACCTACAGCTACAAGACATCTAAGGGATCATCCCGTGGAGCAGATAATTGGGAATGTTCAGCAAGGTGTGACAACAAGGAGCAGAGCTCACAATGAGGCCTTATTCCTCAGTTTTCTATCACAGGTAGAGCCTAAGAAGTTCGAAGAGGCCAACTTGGATCCATTCTGGATTTAGGCAATGCAGGAAGAACTTATGCAATTCAAAAGATGCAAAGTATGGAAGTTGGTGCCAAGACCATATGGACACAACATCATTGGCACCAAAAGGATCTTCAGAAATAAGATGGATGAGAATGGGACTATCATCAAGAACAAGGCAAGGCTTATTGCAAAGGGATACAAGCAAGAGGAAGGAATGGACTTTGACCAAACCTTTGCCCCAGTTGCAAGGTTGGAGGCCATAAGGCTATTCCTTGCATATGCAGCCCACAAAAGCTTCAAAGTGTACCAGATGGATGTCAAGTCAGCATTCCTAAATGGAAATCTGAAAGAGGAAGTATATGTAGAGCAGCCATCAGGTTTTGTCCATCCTACTCTTACTTCTCATGTCTATCTTCTTAGGAAAGTCATGTATGGTCTTAAGCAAGCCCCCAGGGCTTGGTATGAGACATTGTCTAGCTTTCTCATCAAGAACAAGTTATTGAGGGGAAAGATAGATAGCACATTGTTTCTTAGGGAAACAAGGGGCAAGTGTCTCTTAGTCCAAATCTATGTTGATGACATAATATTTGGGTCTACTGATGACAACCTCTGCAAGAGATTTGCCAATCTAATGCAGGGGGAGTTTGAGATGAGCAGTATGGGTGAACTTAAATATTTCCTTGGGCTCCAAGTGAAGCAGTCTGATGATGGAATTTTCATTTCACAGACTAAGTACACCAAGGAGCTCATCAAGAAATTTGGGATGGAGTCAGCCTCCACCATGAGAACACCCATGGGATCTAATGTATCATTAGACGAGGATGAAAATGGGAAGGCCTTTGATGAATCCATGTACAAGTGTATCATTGGATCCTTGTTGTACTTGACTGCCAGTAGACCAGACATTATGTATTCTATATGTGTTTGTGCTAGGTATCAGGCTTGTCCTAAGGAATCTCACTACATCTCTGTCAAGAGGATCTTGAGATACCTTAAAGGCAGCTTACATCTTGGCCTTTGCTACCCTAAGAACAATGACTTTGAACTAACTGGATTCTCAGATGCAGATTTTGTAGGCTGCAAAGAAGACAGGAAAAGCACAAGTGGCACCTATCAGTTCCTTGGAAGAAGATTAATATCATGGAGCAGCAAAAAACAGACAAGTGTGGCCATCTCCACTGCTGAGTCTGAATACATTACTGCAGGAATCTATTGTGCACAACTATTGTGGATTCAAAACCAGCTAGAGGATTACAACCTCAAGGTAAGTAAATCTCCTCTTTATTGTGACTCATCCAGTGCTATCTCCATTGCTAAGAATCCTGTCTCTCACAGTAGGACTAAGCACATAGAGATAAGGTATCATTTTATAAGAGAACATGTTGAATGTAAAGATATCAGCCTTGAATTTGTCCCCACTGACAGTCAAGTTGCTAATATCTTCACTAAGCCATTGGATGAGGCCAAGTTTAATGCTTTCAAGATAGAACTAGAAACGTTAAAGGTAGAATAACACTTACAATGAGGGGGAGGTAGAAAGGGTTGTTCAAATTGAACAAGATCAGCTATTACAGATAATAGTTCTCAAATTGAGGGGGAGCAAAATCCCTGCTCAGGTTGAGGGGGAGATGGCAAATGCTAAGAGTGTGTAGGTTGACCTATTGGTTGATCTAAAGGGGTATGTAGCTGTTGCCTCCCAACCCTAATGGGAGAAATAGTTGAAGAAATCATAAAGGGGGAGATAGGGCCAATGCTTAGGGTGTTGGGTTTTAGGACCTTTTCTAGTTTAGGATGTATGCTAGCTTAGGATGTTTGCTATATAGATCAGTTACATAATATGATTTTGTTAGCTATGTACCTTAGCATTGGGAATGTTCTGCCTTCTTCAAATAGGGGGAGATTGTTGGGAATATTGCCCTCAATATCCTTTGATTTGAAGAGGCACCATTCACAATCCTAAAGTACATATTGTATTTGATAAAGCCACATTCTTGTAAGATTTATGGGCTCAGGTGACTCAAGAGGAAGGTCCAAACATGCCCTTAGATGAGGAGAAATCATCTCCTAGGAGATGAAGATTTGTCTCAGCAGAGCCGCTGAGACGAAGGGTCAAAACCACTGAGACGAGCTCACTGTCTCAGCGGAACCGCTGAGACCAGAACAGGAGCCGCTGAGAAGGCATATGAGCAAGCTGAGCTGCAGATAGCCAAGAATCCGCTGAGACGAGCTCACTATTTCAGCGGATCCGCTGAGATGAGAAAGGAGCAGCGTGTAGTTGGGAAAGAATTGGCATGTTCGTCGAACGCAGAGAGCCGTTTGTCGAACGCAGAACTCAGTTCGTCGACCGCTGAGATGAGACAAGAGAAGGATCCGCTGAGAAGGCACATTGGCGTGTTTGTCAAACGCAGAGAGCCGTTCGTCAAACACAGAACTCAATTCGTTGACCGCTGAGACGAGACAGAAGAAACTGCTGAGAACTGGCGTATTCGTCGAACGAAGAACACAGTTCGTCGAATGCAGAGACGGGACAGAAGAAAGCGCTAAGACGCAGTGTGTTCGTTGAACGCAGAGTATGGCGAGTTCATCGAAAACAGTATTTGGCATGATCGTCGAACACAGTATGACGAGTTCGTCAAACATAGATTGCGAGTTCTGGTCGTGGCACAAGCTGCAGAAAAGCATTGTGGGGTCCACCAGCCTCTCCCATGCTTGTCAGAAGGTCGGCTAAGAGCCGTTGAAGATCATAGATGTATAAAAGAAGAAATTAGGGCACTTATGAAGCAATCCGTGGCGTGCAAAACGAAATCAACTATTTTCATTGACGGCTGAAGCTCTCGTCTTTCTCCTCTTGCTCACTGAACAAGGAAGAAGAAACTGAGAGAGAAAGTTTACTCCTTTACAAGAAGGTGCAAGGTGATCTTCCTTCCTTCATCTGAAGAGGAAGATCAGTTAGTAGCTGCCATCAACATCTCCAGCTACAAGGAAGCACAAGCTGTGCAGGAACTACATGGGACTTCAACTACTGTCTGCTGTAGTAAGATTTAAAGTCATTTTTCTGTAGGGCATTTTGCCTGAGTTGTAGGACCTCTTGGTCTGAGTTTGTAGGAACCTTTGGGTTCTGAGTTGTAGGGCTGAAGGCCTGAGTTGTAGGGCTTTATAGCCTGAGCTGTAGGAGGATGATTCCTCTGAGTTGTAGGACCTGGAAGGGGTTTGAGCTGTATGATCATTAGCTGATCTGAGTTTGTAGGGATGTTTAGCCTGAGGTGGGGCTGTTTAACCTGAGCTGTAGGACCTGTTGTGGTCTGAGTTGTAGGATCAGTGGATAATCTGAGGTAGGGTTGGGAAAACCTGAGAGATCCTGAGAGATCTGTGTTGTAAGCTCTTAGAGCTGAGATTGGAGGAGTTGGCCTTGTCTAACACATTGTTAGAAAGGTGAAGGGGGAAAGAGGACTACTCAAGACACCATGTCTTGAGGAACCTCTATAAACACTTGTGTGTTTTCTGGTTGTGCTTCATTTCTTGCATAGAATAATTTTAATTATACATATCAGCCAAGTAGAAATCAAAAGACCTATTCACCCCCCCTAGGTGAATTAGATCATATACCTATAATCTATCAAGTAGTTCGTGAATGATATACATATTATTCTCCAAGCTACTTGGAACAATCTTTAGTTGATCTTAAATATGTGAATAAATTAATGATGCAAGAAAATCGTTTATGCTATAAGAAAAGGGTACCCACAATCATTTATAGCATATATACCGCATTCTTGGAATCTTCTCATGCGATTAACAAGAAGATGAAAAAGGCGGAATCAGTTCGCGATTTAATTATTGTTACTTATGTTAATAAATTATTTTACTCACATAAAAGGGGTGGTTATCCTGGCACGATTTATCCAATAATTCCACACTCATTGCAACTTTTCTTAGTCAGAGTTGAAAATGAGTTTTCACTAATATATCAGCTTTGATAAATTATGGGGTTATGTATTTCTCTTATCTTTTAGATATTTACTGATATTATATCTACGCTTTCACCAATATGTTGTTCTGACATCTTATTATTTCTTATTTCTCTACAAACCCTCTTCTCTGCTCATCAATGTCGAGAGATTTGAGGTGTGGTGTGCAACAAGTAAAATTGAAATAGCAATGGAAACTGTTAGCAAAATCTTTCCTGTTGGCCGGCTGTTGTCACATCATGTTGGAGGGGTTTTATCATGCTCTAAGTGGATATATATACATAGGCCGGCCACAAGATTGGCTTGCCTTATGTGAAAGGCCTCAAGCTTCAATAATTATATTTCTCCTCTCTACTACACTCTTTTATGCTCTCTTATGAGGGTTAATATAGTATGAGGATAAGGAAGATGGTGTTTTGCCTTATGCAAAGTGATGAGAGGGTTGCAAATGGCCTTCTCATATTCTTTAGAGAATTTTGTTACTTTATCACGACATTCATCTGGCACTACACAGAGGTGTGCAACATCTACATTTTGGACCTTCATAAGTTTTCAGAGTGCATAAGTTAATAGGAGTGCATTGATTTTTACCAGTAGCTACGGCTAAGTCCAATCCCTAATGCTGTAGTTGATCAATTTATAGAGTTTTGACAAGAAACAAGGCCCTGTGGCTCTTTGGGTTAAGTCTTGCTAATGTCAACAAGGAAGAGCTTTTCTTATTATAAGATGACAGGACTGATCATAGCCCTTAAGGCTCTTGCAAATAGTCTACAAAAAATAAAGTCTCTACTTTACATTTTGGGAGCACTTTAGCCTTTGGACCCCATTTGTTTATTGCATCTTATTTTGAGTTTCATTGACGGGTTTCAGGGGAGGCGTTTTGATTATCATATCAAAGTAAAGTCGAGCTTTCTTTGCCGAGTCTTACTATTATTTAGGGCTAAGCCCTTATATTCTTCAAAGGCTTTTGGTTTATTAAACCCGCATTGGTTCAGTGGCTAGTGGCGCACTTCGATGGGTTTTTGTGAAAATAATTTCTATATCGAGTGAGATTGTTGGCATGACCATGTGAGCTAATTTTTATGCGGCAATCTCTATATGGAATGAGATTGTTGGCATGACCATGTGAGCTCCATTTTTATGCGGCAGTCTCTATATGGAATGAAATTATTGGCATGACCATGTGGGCTCCATTTTCATGCGGCAAACGCTATATGAATTTTCATAATCGACTTGTCCTGGAGGTTGGGTGATATGGGAAATGGATCTAAAGTTGAAGTATTGGGACCCCGTAAATCTTCCTTTATGGGGATTTCTTTTCAGCGTATTGAGGAGGACTTGAGTGTCCGCCTTGGTTTTGACTGGAGGCGTTGGTAGCATTACTGCTTTTCTCCTCCATCATCAACAAACCTCATAGCTCCATTTCTCTTCATTCCTCTGTTTCACCCATGAAAGGAAGGCAGAAGTTGCCAAAGTCAAATTAGAGTTCGACACATCATTGCTGGAAAAGATGGACTTCATCTCTAGTTTCATAAAGCTTCATGGCAAGAACTTCTCCCTTTTCTATCTCTCTCACTCTCTTCAGTCTCTGATTATTATTGCCTCTATTATTAATTTTAGACTTGCCCGTCAAGTTTTGTTGCGATCCGAGCCATTTTGGAGCATCGACGCATTTTAGTAGGTTTGTATGTATTTAACGTTCGCCGTAAACTTCGGCCATTTATATCTCGAGAACGCCACATCGGATTTTGATTCTGACTTCACCATTGGATTCGTAGCGGCGCCGTTCACCTTAGGCAAAATTTTTGTTGGGTTCGGCGTTCGTTTAGTTTTTAGTAATAATATAATAATAATAATATTATTATTATTATTATAATAAAATCATATATATATATGATTAGGCAAGCTCCGTTCGAAGATCAGCCATTCCATTCGTCGATCTCCATACAAAGCATCCGTCGATCTCCATACAAAGCATTCGTCGATCTCCATACAAAGCATTCGTCGATCTGATGGCCCTCTCCATTCGTCGATCTGATGGCCCTCTCCATTCGTCGATCCCCAGCAGCTCTTCTATTCGACGATCGAGCCTCCCCTTCTATTCGACGATAGCTCCTTTCGTCGATCTCCCTTCGACGATATCCAGCCCCTCCATTATGCGTTCGTCGATCCAGCCTCTCCCGTTCGACGATCTAAATCAGCCTCCTCCATTCAACGACACAGCCCGATTCAGCCTTATTATTATTATTATTATTATTACTATTATCATATTAGATATGTATATATTAAAGGTCCTGTCCGTAACCCTCTCTCTTCTTCTTCTTCTTCATTCTGGCCGAACCAGAGAGCGAGAGACGGAGAGAGAGAGGCTTTCCGCGAATCTTTCTCCTCTCGCTCACTGAACAAGGAAGAAGAAACTGAGAGAGAAAGTTTGCTCCTTTACAAGAAGGAGCAAGGTGATCTTCCTTCCTTCATCTGAAGAGGAAGATCAGTTAGTAGCTGCCATCAACAACTCCAGCTACAAGGAAGCACAAGCTGTGCTGGAACTACAGGGGACTTCAACTGCTGTCTGCTGTAGTAAGATTTAAACTCATTTTTCTGTAGGACATTTTGCCTGAGTTGTAGGACCTCTTGGTCTGAGTTTGTAGGAACCTTTGGGTTCTGAGTTGTAGGGCTGAAGGCCTGAGTTGTAGGGATTTATAGCCTGAGCTGTAGGAGGAGGATTCCTCTGAGTTGTAGGACCTGGAAGGGGTTTGATCTGTAGGATCAGGAGCTGATCTGAGTTTGTAGGGCTGTTTAGCCTGAGGTGGGGCTGTTTAGCCTGAGCTGTAGGACCTGCTGTGGTTTGAGTTGTAGGATCAGTGGATGATCTGAGGTAGGGTTGGGAAAATCTGAGAGATCCCGAGGGATCTGTGTTGTAAGCTCTTAGAGCTGAGATTGGAGGAGTTGGCCTTGTCTAACACATTGTTAGAAAGGTGAAGGGGGAAAGAGGACTACTCAAGACACCATGTCTCGAGGAACCTCTATAAACACTTGTGTGTTTTCTGGTTGTGCTTGATTTCTTGCATAGAATAATTTTAATTATACATATCAGCCAAGTAGAAATCAAAAGACCTATTCACCCCCCCCCCTCTAGGTGAATTAGATCATATACCTATAATCTATCAAGTAGTTCGTGAATGATACACATATTATTCTCCAAGCTACTTGGAACAATCTTTAGTTGATCTTAAATATGTGAATAAATTAATGATGCAAGAAAATCGTTTATGCTATGAGAAAAGAGTACCCACAATCATTTATAGCATATATACCGCATTCTTGTAATCTTCTCATGCGATTAACAAGAAGATGAAAAAGGCGGAATCAGTCCGCGATTTAATTCTTGTTACTTATGTTAATAAATTATTTTACTCACATAAAAGGGGTTGTTATCCTGGCACGATTTATCCAATAATTCCACAATCATTGCAACTTTTCTTAGTCAGAGTTGAAAATGAGTTTTCACTAATATATCAACTTTGATAAATTATGGGGTTATGTATTTCTCTTATCTTTTAGATATTTACTGATATTATATCTACGCTTTCACCAATATGTTGTTCTGACATCTTATTATTTCTTATTTCTCTACGAACCCTCTTCTCTGCTCATCAATGTCGAGAGATTTGAGGTGTGGTGTGCAACAAGTAAAATTGAAATAGCAATGGAAACTGTTAGCAAAATCTTTCCTGTTGGACGGCTGTTGTCACATCATGTTGGAGGGGTTTTATCATGCTCAAAGTGGATATATATACATAGGCCTGCCACAAGATTGTCTTGCCTTATGTGAAAGGCCTCAAGCTTCAATAATTATATTTCTCCTCTCTACTACACTCTTTTATGCTCTCTTATGAGGGTTAATATAGTATGAGGATAAGCAAGATGGTGTTTTGCCTTATGCAAAGTGATGAGAGGGTTGCAAATGGCCTTCTCATATTCTTTAGAGAATTTTGTTACTTTATCACGACATTCATCTGGCACTACACAGAGGTGTGCAACTTCTACATTTTGGACCTTCATAAGTTTTTAGAGTGCATAAGGTAATAGGAGTGCATTGATTTTTACCAGTAGCTACGGCTAAGTCCAATCCCTAATGCTGTAGTTGATCAATTTATAGAGTTTTGACAAGAAACAAGGCCCTGTGGCTCTTTGGGTTAAGTCTTGCTAATGTCAACAAGGAAGAACTCTTCTTATTATAAGATGACAGGACTGATCATAGCCCTTAAGGCTCTTGCAAATAGTCTACTAAAAATAAAGTCTCTACTTTACATTTTGGGAGCACTTTAGCCTTTGGACCCCATTTGTTTATTTTTTTTGTTTACTGCATCTTATTTTGAGTTTCATTGACGGGTTTCAAGGGCGGCGTTTTGATTATCATATCAAAGTAAAGTCGAGCTTTCTTTGCCGAGTCTTACTATTATTTAGGGCTAAGCCCTTATATTCTCCAAAGGCTTTTGGTTTATTAAACCCGCATTGGTTCAGTGTCTAGTGGCACACTTTGATTGGTTTTTGTGAAAATAATTTCTATATAGAGTGAGATTGTTGGCATGACCATGTGAGCTCATTTTTATGCGGCAATCTCTATATGGAATGAGATTGTTGGCATGACCATGTGAGCTCCATTTTTATGCGGCAGTCTCTATATGGAATGAAATTGTTGGCATGACCATGTGGGCTCCATTTTCATGCGGCAAACGCTATATGAATTTTCATAATCGACTTGTCCTGGAGGTTGGGTGATATGGGAAATGGATCTATAGTTGAAGTATTGGGACCCCGTAAATCTTCCTTTATGGGGATTTCTTTTCAGCGTATTGAGGAGGACTTGAGTGTCCGCCTTGGTTTTGACTGTAGGCGTTGGTAGCATTAACTGCTTTTCTCCTCCATCATCAACAAACCTCATAGATCCATTTCTCTTCATTCCTCTGTTTCACCCATGAAAGGAAGGCAGAAGTTGCCAAAGTCAAATTAGAGTTCAACACATCATTGCTGGAAAAGATGGACTTCATCTCTGGTTTCAGAAAGCTTCATGGCAAGAACTTCTCCCTTTTCTATCTCTCTCACTCTCTTCAGTCTCTGATTATTATTGCCTCTATTAAAAAGGAAACAAGCTTGCCAAGCTTGGATCGTTATACAATTCCTGAGATATATCTCCCTTGCATGCTCATTATTATTAATTAAGCATGAAGACATGCACTCATAATTACATTCTTGCATTTATTAGTTGAAGATTCATTGAAGGTTTTCCTAGCAAATATTTTGGTAGTATTGAAGCATATGGTTGCTTTCATTTGAGTTTGGAGCGAGATTTACATATATCACAGCTGCTTACCTCAAATATTTCTTCCAATAGAATGATCAGCAAGTTACCCTAATTAATTATCCTAAAGGTAGCTGGTTGTACCATATTGAGCTGCTGATTTTAGTTTTTATTATGGGCTAGTTCCCCTGTTCAGCCTACATTACTTGTTCAGGTCATTAAAAGAGGTTATGTTATGCCGGCCAATAGATAAAATGTGTATATGGATGGCTTGGGTTTGATTACCAAGCAATCCAAAAGAGCGATGGAAGTCAGGTTAAAGTAGTCGTACCTTCTCAGATGGATATATGGCTAAGCTTCAAAGAGTTCTCTTCTCTCCTCTTATGAAAATGAAATGCGACCTTCGAGAAAATAATTCCTACGGGAATGAAATGTTGCCATCGAGAAATAATTCCTACGGGAATGAAGTATTGCCTTCGAGAAATAATTCCTACGGGAATGAAATGTTGCCTTCGAGAAAATATTCCTATGGGAATATATTGTGCCTTCGAGAAATATTCCTACGGGAATATATTGTGCCTTCGAGAAATATTCCTACGGGAATATATTGCGCATTCAGAAAATGTGCCTTGGGAAAATGTCAGATGGCCGATGAGTTTCACTCTAAGGCAACCCGCACGACGGACAGTCTGGGAGGGCAACCCGTGCGAAACTATAGAACTACGCGGGTCTGAGACTGTATGGAGGATGATACAGAGTACGTAGGCGGTGGTCGTGGGAAGACTGCCTCGGCCCAATAAGAGTCCAGATATCCCCTCTCTTATAAATGTTATATTATGTCTGTTGTTATCAAGGGTTAGATTCTGTTTGTGGTTCTAATAACTTGTCTTTAGCACAGGTGACATGTACGGGTGAGAGGCAGCACCCATGTATGGAGGAAGCCACAGGGCAGGCTACTCCAGGTACACACTCGTCGCATTTCCTTTTATTGTGCCCGGTCCTATGATATATATATATTGACAATGAATCCTTGATAGATAGAATTTAATGCGGCGGCGAAATTGATATTGTTCCTCCGGGTCTTGAGTTTGAGGTTTCTGTGACAGTGAATCTTCCGTTAAATGTCTTCCGCAAAGTATTATAACGTGCACTCTTTGATGATGTCTTCCGCTAGAGAACTGCTTCGCTACTCTGTCAGTGTGTAGTGAATTTCGCTTAACATCACCCCTAGGCGTGACAATGGAGTGTTCAAGGAAGGGGGTTGGAGAAGCTAGTACCTTCACCCTTCGGGATCGCTTCGGCGTCGTGCTGAAAGGGTGGTGTGCGATAAGATCCCCCGGTCGGACCGCCGATTTGGGAGGGGGGTATTACATGAAAGAACAGTGTCGGTGAGGGCACGAAGAGCTCCGGACCAACAACTGCAGTACTTTCTGTGTTTCCACCCTCCAACATTCTCGGGGGCAGGAACCCCGACTCAAGCAGATGATTGGCTAACGAGAGTGTGAAAAATCTTGACCACTGATACGGAGGAAGGTCAAAAGGTGATATTAGCAACCTTCCTTCTTGATGGGGAGGCGCAACTGTGGTGTGACGAGTTGGAGCTGCATCAGCTAGCAGGAAGGCATTTGACGGACATATCTTTTCAAGAGTTTTCGAGAATGTTCTTGGTGCGGTATCTCCCCCCTGCTCAACAGATTGAGATGGAGAACCAGTTCAACCGTCTAACTCAAGGTGACAGTTTGATTGATGCCTATCTGCATGAGTTTACCCGGTTGGGGAGGTACGTAGGCGCGACTTTCGCAGATGAAGCTCGTAAGACCAATCAGTTTTACGAAGGTCTGCGGGAAGAGTTGCGGTTCCTTCTATTGGGGCCAATGACGCAAGGGTTTATTACTCTGGTCAATACGGCTCATTCCTTGGATAAGGACATGAAGCGGTCCCAAAGCAGAATGGATTTAGCTGTGGTAAAGCCAGAGTTCAAAGTACCGAGCTCTACAAAGTCTGGGCAAAGCAAATGGAGGCAAAGAGCGAGACCTTCTAGGTCAGCTCAATCTGCTGGCTCAGGAGCAACGATTGGGCGAGGCCCAATCATTTGCTTTAATTATGGTAAGCCGGGACATATAGCCCCAGACTGTCGTGGCGGCAAAAAGGCAACTGCGACTTATGCAGCGGAAAAGGGAAAGCAGCGGAGTCGTCTGCATCCCACTACACTCTAGCCCAACCATGAGTATACAACCTTGGCCAGCAGGAGGCCATAAAGCAAAGCGAGGTGGTGACAGGTATGCATTAGTATACAACTTTTGTTGCTTTTTGTACTTCATACCTTGTGCATTGCTTGTTAACCTTGTGTGTATTAGGCTTTGTCCTAATATTTAACTTTCCGGCGAGAGCACTATTTGATACGGGAGCTTCGCATTCCTTTCTTTCGGAGGCCTTCATACGACAACTTGGAGTGCCTTCGACAGTGATAAAGGAAAGGTTAGATGTGATGCTGCCCAATGGGTGTTTTATGTGCGGATCAAGGCTGTGTGGTAAAGGTACGATTCGGAAGTCAAGATTTTGATTTGGAAGCACTGATACTGCCGCTTTCGGAGTTCGATGTGATCTTTGGTATGGACTGGCTATCGGTGCAGCATGCCTACATTGATTGCACTTCTAAGGAGGTCACACTGGGGAGGAATACCGAGCGTGCGACTAAGTTTGCTAGTTTGCGTGGATCGAGCAAGACGTTGATGTCTGTTGTCCAAGTAGTCAAGGTAGTTCGGCAGGGCGCATAATCGTGTGTTGTGCTAGTTGGGGCTGCAAAACCTCAGCCCAATCTGAGTAACGTTCTTGTTATCTCGGAGTATCCATATGTGTTTCCTAAAGATCTTCCTGGGGCGCCACCTCAGCGAGAGATTGACTTCACAATAGAGCTGGTGTCAGGTGTCAGGTGCCAAGCCTGTCTCACGCTCTCTGTATCAGATTGTGCCAAAGGAGATGGCGGAATTGAAGGTTCAATTACAGGAGTTGCTAGAGCAAGGCTATATTCGTCCAAGTACATCCCCTTGGGGTGCTCCGGTCCTCTTTGTGAAGAAGAAGGACGGAAGTCTGCGTCTATGCATAGACTATCATGAGTTGAACAAGCTAACCGAGAAGAACAAGTATTCGATTCCTCGAATCGATGACTTGTTTGATCAGCTAGTCGGATCCACGGTGTATTCGAAGCTGGATCTTAAGTCTGGATACTACCAGTTGCGAATACGGGAGTGCGACATTCCCAAGACGGCATTTACTACCCACTACGGGCACTACGAGTTCACTGTGATGCTGTTTGGACTGATGAATGCGCTATCAGTGTTCATGGATCTAATGAATAGGACCTTTAGAGAGTGTCTTGACCGGTTTGTGATCGTCTTTATTGACGATATTCTGGTATACTCTCAATCTGAAGAAGAACACGCGATTCATTTACGCGTAGTTTTCGTGACACTGCGACAGAGTCAGTTGTACGCCGAGTTCTCCAAGTGCGTGTTTTGGCTAGCCTCGGTGGCGTTCCTTGGTCATGTGGTTAATGGTGAGGGTATCGTAGTGGATCCGGCAAAGATAGTTGCTATCCAAGAGTGGCCTATTTTGACGATAGTAACGGAAGTCAGGAGTTCCCTCGGACATGCCGGCTACTATCGGCGTTCGTGGAGAACTTTTCACGGATTGCTTTTCCTCTCATAACCTTGACAAGGAAAGATCAGAAGTTCATTTGGTCACCAGAGTGTGCACGAGCTTTTGAGGAGTTAAAGAGTCATCTGACCACGACACCAATCTTGTGTTTGACATGTGGTGCAGAAGGCTATGAAATTTACAGCGATGCGTCATGGAGTGGCATAGGATGCGTACTTCTTCAGAATGGTCAAGTCATAGCTTATGGCTACCGCCAGTTGAAAGTGCATGAGCGAAATTACCCGGTTCACGACTTGGAGTTGGCGGTCGTGATCTTCGCTCTGAAATTATGGCGGCACTACTTGTATGGCGTGAAGGTTGATATCTTTACAGACCATAAGAGCCTAAAGTATCTGCTAAATCAGAAAGAACTCAATATGAGACAGCGAAGGTGGATGGAGTTCCTGGTGGACTACACCTTCGAGATACACTATACTCCCGGGAAGGGAAATGTCGTCGTAGATGCTTTGAGCCAGAGGGATTCTACTCAGGCCAGCTGGATTCAGATGCATGATTCGCGTCTGATCAGGGACTTGGAAGCCTTAAAGATCTCATGTGTGGATAGTAGTTCTAGTGCGAGTGCGTGTGTAAAACCCTGTATTCGCCGAGTGGGCACCCAGGACCCAAGGGATCTTTTAAGACATTGTTTTCCCGCAAGGTTCAAGGCAGGAAGAGAGGGGGGCGAGCGGTGGAGACGGGAGTCTCCCGCTCGCCCAACCAGTAAGGGGGCGAGAGGAGGAAGGGCGGCCTGCCCCCCTCCCGCCCCCTCCCCAGTAGGGGGGCGAGAGGAGGAGGGGCGGCCTGTCCCCCTCTCGTCCCCGCCCCAGTAAGGGGGGCGAGAGGAGGGGCGGCCTGCCCCCCTCTCGCCCCCTCCCCAAGCAGGGGGCAAGCCCAGGAGGGGGCGACCTCCCGGCTCGCCCCTCCCCAAGCAGGGGGCGAGCCCAGGAGGGGGCGACCTCCTGGCTCGCCCCTCCCCAGCAGGGGGCGAGCCCAGGAGGGGGCGACCTCCTGGCTCGCCCCGCCCAAGCAGGGGGCGAGCCCAGGAGTGTGCGACCTCCCGGCTCACCCTACCCAAGCAGGGGGCGAGCCTAGGAGGGGGCGACCTCCCGACTCGCCCCGCCACAAGCAGGGGGCGAGCCCAGGAGGGGGCGACCTCCCGGCTCGCCCTGCCCCAGCAGGGGGCGAGCCCAGGAGGGAGCGACCTCCCGGCTCGCCCCGCCCCAGCATGGGACGAGCCCAGGAGGGTGCGACCTCCTAGGCTCGCCCCAGCAGGGGGCGAGCCTAGGAGGGGGCGACCTTTGGGCTCGCCCCGCCCCAGCAGGGGGCGAGCCAGGGAGGTGGGCAACCTCCCGTGCTCACCCAGCCCAGTGAGGGGGGCGAGCAAGGGAGGAGGTCAGCCCCATCTCGCCCGGCCCCGAGAAGGCATTCTGTACTGTGTTTAGCGCATCGGAACAGCGGGATTTGACTGTTCGCAGGCCAAATCCAGGGTATTTTTGTAATCTCGTAGGCCAGATTCTGGCTATTTGCAGACCCGGTTCCAAAAACTATAAATAAGCCCAAGGGGGCACCCTTTGGAGGGGTTCAGTTTTGGCGATCTCTCTCCCCAAGTCTCTTTAGTGGGTGAGGAGAGCCTCCAAGGGTGCCCAAGCTTAGCATTGACTTGGGAGGGGAAGCGCTCTAAGATCTTCCGGGTGTGTGGTGGGACCTCCTCGCTGAGCCCTTGACCTTGTTCCTAGTTCCTTAGCCTCTTAGCCTAGAGCTCTTCCTTGGGAGGAGTAAGTGTGAGGTCACCCCTCAACTTGTTGTGGGCCCAAACTCCTCAAGAGACCAAGTTATTGGTTTCAACATTATGGTGCGGTGAGCGTGGAGAGTGACCAGCAAAAGAATATCTCAAGCTGAGCTCCATGGATGGAGGTGGAGGAGGATCCGACCCAGGCCACTCGCAGCCTCCGATGGTTGGAGTGACGTTGAAGATGTTTGAAAATTTCAGGCAGGAGGTCCTGCAGACCTTGCAGCTAACTTTTGCCGCGATAGGCGAAGGCAGGAGAGGAATTGGTCTGGAGGTCTCTCCTCAGCAGGTGGGCGAGAGCCCTCTCGACCAGCAATCCGAGAAGGAGGTACCGGGAGGGGGGAGTGGGGAGGTGCCAGGCCCCCACTCGCAGCCCCAAGTGGGCGAGTGGGGAGGTGTCAGGCCCCCACTCGCCCAGCCCCAAGGGGGAGAGTGGGGAGGTGCCATACCCCCCACTCGCCCAGCCCAAAGGGGGCGAGTAGGGAGGTGTTGTGTCCCCACTCGCCCAGCCCCAAAGGGGGGCGAGCAAGGGATGTCCTTTTTGTGAGCTTATTCTCTCAGACCCGGTTCCGGAGGGGTTCAGGGGGCCGAAGATGTCTCACTACTCCAATAAGGATGACCAGTCCTGCACCTGCAGTGGTTTGAGGACATGGTCTCCATCCGGCCCATGTCGGATGCTTTCAAGTGCCGACTCTTCGCGACAACTCTGAAGGAGAAGGCTAGGGATTGGATCCACCATCTCCCTGCGAGATCTATCTATACCTTCGAAGACTTGCGTCGAGGTTTCCTGCTATGCTTCTTGACGTTAAGGAAGAGGAAGAAGGACGCCGAAGCACTCTTCAAGATCAAGCAAGAGCCAAGGGAGTCGCTGGCTCGTTATGTTGGCAGGTTCCAGGATGAGGTCCTACTCATCCAGGAATTGCCAGGGTTCACCCTCCAACTCGCCTTTATGGTTCTTCAAGATGAGCTTGAAGCGGAAGTCCCCCATATATTTCAAAGAGCTGATGGAAAGGGTGGCAGAAGAAATCAAAAGTGAGGAGGCCAACCCAGAGTTCGCAAAAAGGTTGGCCGAGCTGAGTGAGCCAGAGGCAAGGCAGCAGGGGGGAGGGTGGAGTCTCCCAAGCGGAAGTTCGACCGAGAAGAGGGCAACTTCCAGGGAGAGAGGCCCAACCCCCCAGGGTGGAGGCAGGGATCGAAAGCACCCTCTCCACCACCTCAGCAAGCCATGACAATTGGCGGAGGAAGAAGGAGGAGAGCCAAGAAAGCAGAAAGAAGAGGAAGAGGATGGGCTATGGTTGAGTTACCCTACTGTGACTTCCACGATAAGGAGGGTCACACGACGTCCACCTGCCCTGAGTTCTTGGAAATGAGGGAGGCGAGGGGTCCAAGGCAGCAACACCAACAACTGGAAGAGGTCGAGGAAGACCAGGCTTGGGAGTAGGAGACCAAGTTTTGGTTTCCATACTTAGTTTTTTCTGCCCTTAAGCCCATGTATCGCGATGTTTCATTTTCAGACTTAGTTTTTCTCGCATGTATTGTGATGACTAATGTAATGAAAGTTTTGCAAAGTACTTAGCCCCGATGCTGGCCCGCTGACCAGGCTCCCACTAAGCTGGCAGGGCCGGGAACCGCTCGGTGGCCGAATGTTTCTCAAGGAACTTAGACCCGACGCTGGCCCGCTGACTAGGCTCACAGCAAGCTGGCAGGGCCGGGAACCGCTCGGTGGCCGGAAGGAAAGTACTTAGCCCCGATGCTGGCCCGCTGACCAGGCTCCCACCAAGCTGGCAGGGCTGGGAACCGCTCGGTGGCTGGATATTTTTCAAGGTACTTAGCCCCGATGCTGGCCCGCTGACCAGGCTCCCACCAAGTTGGCAGGGCTAGGAACCGCTCGGTGGCCGGATGTTTCTCAAGGTACTTAGCCCCGATGCTGGCCCGCTGACCAGGCTCACAGCAAGCTGACAGGGCCGGGAACTGCTCGGTGGCCGGAAGGAAAGTACTTAGCCCCGATGCTGGCCCGCTGACCAGGCTCCCACCAAGCTGGTAGGGCCGGGAACCGCTCGGTGGCTCGATGTTTCTCAAGGTACTTAGCCCCGATGCTGGCCCGCTGACCAGGCTCCCACCAAGCTGGCAGTGTCGGGAACCGCTCGGTGGCTGGATGTTTCTCAAGGTACTTAGCCCCGATGCAGGCCCGCTGACCAAGCTCCCACCAAGCTGGCAGGGCCGGGAACCGCTCGGTGGCTGGATGTTTCTCAAGGTACTTAGCTCCGATGCTGGCCCGCTGACCAAGCTCCCATCTAGCTGGCAGGGTCGGGAACCGCTCGATGGCCGGAAGTCCTCTAAGTATTTTTTCCCTCGAGGTGGCTCCACTAGCCGGGCTCTCACTAGCCGGCAGGGTAGGATGGCCTCTCGGGGAGGGTAAGTATTTTCCCCCGAGATGGCTCCGCTGGCCTGGCTCTCAATAGCCGACAAGGTAGGATGGCCTCTCGGGGAGGGTAAGTATTTTCCCCCGAGGTGGCTCCGCTAGCCGGGCTCTCACTAGCCAGCAGGGTATGATGGCCTCTCGGGGAGGGTAAGTATTTTTTCCCCCGAGGTGGCTCCTCTAGCCGGGCTCTCACTAGCCGGTAGGGTAGGATGGCCTCTCAGGGAGGGTAAGTATTTTCCCCCGAGGTGGCTCCGCTAGCCGGGCTCTCACTAGCCAGCATGGTAGGATGGCCTCTCGGGGAGGGTAAGTATTTTTTCCCCCGAGGTGGCTCTGCTAGCCGGGCTATCATTAGCCGACATGGTAGGATGCCTCTCGGGGAGGGTAAGTATTTTTTTCCCCCGAGGTGGCTCCTCTAGCCGGGCTCTCACTAGCCGGCAAGGTAGGATGGCCTCTCGGGGAGGGTAAGTATTTTCCCCCGAGGTGGCTCCGCTAGCCGTGCTCTCACTAGCCTGCAGGGTAGGATGGCCTCTCGGGGAGGGTAAGTATTTTTCCCCCGAGGTGTCTCCACTAGCCGGGCTCTCACTAGCCGGCAGGGTAGGATGGCCTCTCAGGGAGGGTAAGTATTTTTTCCCCCGAGGTGGCTCCTCTAGCCGGGCTCTCACTAGCCGGCATGGTAGGATGGCCTCTCGGCGAGGGTAAGTATTTTCCCCCGAGGTGGCTCCGCTAGCCGGGATCTCACTAGCCGGCATGGTAGGATGGCCTCTCGGGGAGGGTAAGTATTTTTCCCCCGAGGTGGCTCCGCTAACCGGGCTCTCACTAGCCGGCAGGGTAGGATGGCCTCTCGGTGAGGGTAAGTATTTTTCCGCCGATGTGGCTCCTCTAGCCGGGCTCTCACTAGCCGGCAGGGTAGGATGGCCTCTCGGGGTGGGTAAGAATTATTTCCCCCGAGGTGGCTCCGCTAGTCGGGATCTCACTAGCCGGCAGGGTAGGATGGCCTGCCGGGGACGGTAAGTATTTTTTCCCCCGAGATGGCTCCTCCAGCCAGGCTCTCACTAGCCGGCAGGGTAGGATGGCCTCTCAGGGAGGGTAAGTATTTTCCCTCGAGGTGGCTCCGCTAGACCGGCTCTCACTAGCTGGCAGGGTAGGATGGCCTCTCGGAGAGGGTAAGTATTTTCCCCCGAGGTGGCCCCGCTAGCCGGGCTCTCTCTAGCCGGCAGGGTAAGATGATCTCTCTGGGAAGCTTGAGCAAATTTTTCCGGGGGCGATATGGAGTCTTCTCAATTTCACTCAGCGCCACTCGCCGAATAGGCAGGGTCTGTAACGCCCCTGATTTTTCCGGTAATTATTTAATTCAGTGATGGCGTGTTTATGACGTCAGGGCGTTACTTTTAACGTCGAGTTAGCGGCGCGTCGCCGTTTGCGCGTTTTCGCGTCCGTTTGGGTCAAGTCGACCAAATTTTGAAAGGACCCAGAATTGAAAAATTTTACGTTAGAAAATTAAATTATTTAATTTTAGACTTACCCGTCAAGTTTCGTTGCGATCCGAGCCATTTTGGAGCCTCGACGTATTTTAGAAGGTTTGTATGTATTTAACGTTCGCCGTAAACCTCGGCCATTTATATCTCGAGAACGCCACGTCGGATTTTGATTCTGACTTCTCCATTGGATTCGTAGCGCCGCCGTTCACCTTAGGCGAAATTTTTGTTGGGTTCGGCGTTCGTTTAGTTTTTAGTAATAATATAATAATAATATTATTATTATAATAAAATCATATATATATATGATTAGGCAAGCTCCGTTCGAAGATCAGCCATTCCATTCGTCGATCTCCATACAAAGCATCCGTCGATCTCCATACAAAGCATTCGTCGATCTCCATACAAAGCATTCGTCGTTCTGATGGCCCTCTCCATTCGTCGATCCCCAGCAGCTCTTCTATTCGACGATCGAGCCTCCCCTTCTATTCGACGATAGCTCCTTTCGTCGATCTCCCTTCGACGATATCCAGCCCCTCCCTTATGCGTTCGTCGATCCAGCCTCTCCCGTTCGACGATCTAAATCAACCTCCTCCATTCAACGACACAGCCCGATTCAGCCTTATTATTATTATTATTATTATTATTATTGTTATTATTATTATTACTGTTAGCATATTAGATATATATATTAAAGGTTCTGTCCGTAACCCTCTCTCTTCTTCTTCTTCTTCATTCTGGCCGAACCAGAGAGCGAGATACGGAGAGAGAGGCTTTCCGCGAATCTTCCAGTCGCCGCCGACGGAGCTCCGGTGGATGAAATTTTCAACCGAGCATAGATCCGGAAAGCTCTCGGCGAGAGCTTCACGTTCGTGGTGAGTATTTCCCGTTTCTTGGACTTTTTGCGTTAGGGTTTTCGTCCCTAACCTTCATTTTGGCCCTTTTTCTGTAGATCTCGCCTCGTTGTACCTCCTTTTGGACCGATCTACGACGAGAAGTTGTTCGGAAGACGATTCCGGTGATTTCGAGGCAAGTGGTGATCTTGCCCTTTCTCTTTGCAACCCCCTTTTTCTCGCCTTTGCTTCCAGTATTTGGTATTATGCAGAGCTATATCATCTGCTTCACTTTTGCTTCTTTTTACTCAATATAATTTTGCTCATCTTGTTAACCAGAAATGCTACCTTAGGTTCTGATGGGCCTCACCACTTTTCCTTTGAAAGAAACATGAAAAAAATGTGAACTCTGTTGGAGGTTGTACACGATGTGTAAGACCCCATTTTTTTTCTAACACCGGGTCTTAGGCCCAGAACCGCCGTTTTGCGGTGACACCCTCGCTCGGGAAGGTTGCCACTGCAAAACGTCGATGCTGCCAGCCAAATCGATCACGAAGAAGCAAGAACAAGAACAGAAAAGAAACCATGTCCACATCACATAGAAAGGTATAACATCCACAAAGAGATGTCCACATAAATATAACTGAAATAAAGGAAAGAGATAACAAGGGATCCTGCCCGATACATCAAAGCCTCACTACAAATTCATTCGCGGAAGTAAATCAATTAGAACTAAAAGACACTCACGGATCCTGTCATCGGTGCTCCCATGCTAGACTGCCCCGCCTCCATCTGCACCGGCCTCTGGTGCTGCTCCGTCGCCGCGGTCTCCTAAAATGATAAGGTCCACTGACCGTTAGTCAAAAAGACTAAGCCAATCCCCCACCCCTCCCCCGGTGACTCCTAGGTACCGAGCGGGAAGGATGAAGCGGAGGACAACAAGGGGTATAATCAAAAAGCAGATGACTGGGTATAATCTACAAGAAGAGTTCTACCACTACTCAAGTATATATATACATAAATGCAGCAGTTAATAAAGCATAGTAAGAGCAGGTAAAGAATAAGTAAAGTGCAGTAAGTAAAGACATATATAATAGAAAAGTAACCATTGATTTATAGGAATGCCCACACAAACCTATAGACCAAGGGGTCGTTTAGCAAGGCCTATCGTATAAGAATTCCCATAACCGACTTATACGATAGGGGTAGGGGTTGAAATGCAATGTTTATGCTATGACATGCAAGGTATGCAGTTATGCTATGTTCACACAAGTGCGACTCACACACTATGACTCTATGCACACAGACCTTTAGTTCCCACTTTTTGGAGCTAGCAAGACTCCCAGGATACTCCCGTAGTGGCAAACGGGAGCGGTGGGCTGGGCCTCGCCCACCTCTAGGTTGGTATATGCACTACCTAACCTAGACCTATCGTACGCCTCAACGCAAAACCGTGGAGCATCTGCATACTCTTACTGGCTGGACCACCAGACTTTTATGGCTAAGTGCAAATTCCACACTTGCCGAGTCCGAGTATCAACGTCGGTGCAACGACCGTCGACACTAACGACCCACCACCTTATGCACATGCATTATTACTAACTAACTACAATCTCCAAACCACAAACCACCTGGGCATAACTTGCCCGACCAAGAACCAATCTGAGTCACAAACTCACCGGATCAACAATCCGCACCAACCACCACCGAGCCTACAACTCAGGGTACCAAACCAACTAAACTCTCGTGACAACGGAGTGTGAGTGAGTGTTTTATTAGTTAATCTTGAACATCATCTTACTTCTACGACTTATGGTCAATCTTGGACTTCCCGAGGGTTACCCTGTAAGGGGCTCACTATGGTACTAGGAGCTATAACGGGATGACACCCCAAGGCTCCCTTTCTCAAGACACTTAGTGTTGTTGGTATCTACCCATAAGATTTCCCTTCTACCATTTCTCCTGAGTTAGACCTAAGTGTTTTAAGACACACCAAGGGAAAGACGATCTTTCGTCAATCCCTAGGACAACCTTACTCTTAACCCACCAAGTACACTTTCCTCACATACACTTCCTGGGGTGGACTTCTAACTATTTAACCAACCCATGTGCACCATCTGCACACCATTTCCACCTAGTAGGCCACTAAATACCCAAGTTTCACAGTTTTACTAAACGCAGCCAAGCTAACTATATGAAGCTTACAACTAGAGGTACTCCAAATATTCATCCAATTGACCCAAGATATTTACTGGAGGTCTATCATGATGTTATAAGACTAAGTCCAGAGAATCATATTTTTCCTTAATTATTTAGTATTTATTTAAATTTCTCCAAACATTGCCAAGTATGAAAAAGAACATGAAGTGTAAGGAATTCTTATGATATGGCTCTCCAAAAATTATGATAAATCTATGATGACTAAATAACAGTAAATACAGCACATCATATTTTTACAGTAAGAAATTGTCCTCTATTTTAAATATTAATCATTTATCCAAAGTTGTAAATCTATGAAGGAACCACCAAAAATATCTACACCAAAATTATGGGAAAATTACCAAACTCTTGTATTCATTAGAAAAGACTACTGACTAAGTTTCAGGATTTAAAAGAATCATTTTCTCACTTAAATAAATACTTTAAGAAAACCTCAAATTAAATAAATTGTGAAGTAGCTTACTGATTTATGTCTTCAAAAATTCTATAAAAATTCACTGAGCTTCCTAATGTTCTGAAATGTCCTATCACCAATTTGCATAATTTAACAATGAGTATTGGACCCTCAACTATGTTTCCTAAGCCTAAGATAAAACAGGTGTCTTGTGAATGAAGTACTGATTAAATAATTTAATAAAATACACAAAAATTACCAGAGGTCTAAACCATGATTATAACGGCACTGCCAAAGTTTCATCTCCATACAAGACATTTTGAGCTTGTAAATGTCTCTTATAAGAAAATTCCCTAAAGGGGTTATGACATAATTCAAAGGGAATACTTGCTCCTAAAATTCTTACAAAATTACCCAAGGCCTATTTATATCCTATGAACTTATCCACCAAGTTTCATAACCATCAAGGGACTTTTGACCACATGGCCTTCACAAGGTCCTAAATGCACACCTAGGAATAAAACTAGTGTTCTAGGGCTTAACCACCTCCACACCTCCCCAAACCACTCATGGGGATACTTTAGGTGATCCTAAACCAGTGGACAAGGTATGAAGGAAAGAGTGACTGCCCTATCCTAGGGACCAGTCCCACCATTTTGGCTCTACAGGGAGCTACAGAACTCCTTCTGGGGTGAAATCAATTTTAAAACACAGTAGACTCCAAGGGCTACAACTTTGGTGTTGACCACTTTCTCATCAGAGGTGATCTAGTATTTTTAATATTTAAAATAATCTACAGCATAAAGTGTGACAGAAATTGACAGAAACATTTAATTATATAACTGATTCTGTGTTCGACGAATTATAAACTGCGCTCGACGAAAGCAGAACCAATCTGCGTTCGACGAAATCCAACCTGGCGACGAAATCGGAATAAATTTGCGTTCGACTAATTCCTTATAAACTGCGTTCGACAAATTCAATATAAACTGCGTTCGACTAATTCCTTATAAACTGCGTTCGACTAATTCCTTATAAACTGCGTTCGACTAAATCCTTCCTGCGTTCGACTAATTCAGAATAAGCTGCGTTCGACTAAACAATTCTGCGTTCGACTAATTCAGAATAAGCTGCGTTCGACTAAATCCTTCCTGCGTTCGACTAAAACTATTCCAGATCAACGAAATCTATTTCGTTCGACTAAAACTATTCCAGATCGACGAATTATATTCCGTTCGACTAAAACTATTCCAGATCAACGAAATCTATTCTGTTCGACTAAATCTATTCCAGATCGGCGAATTAAATGAAATAAACGTAAACATTAAAAACAAATTTGACGGCTCTCAGTTATCGTCCCCAAGGAATGGACGACGCGCGACAGCCCAACCTCGGCTTCTTTGCGGGGTGATTTCCCGGCCACCTACGCCTCTTTCCGGCCAGCCAATGCCACCACCACCTCCGTTGAGGTGGTGGTCGGTGATAGGGGTAGTTGGTCGGCCGGTGGTGGTCGGATCGGGATTTTAGAGGAGGGTAAAAGAGTACGTATCGCACCCTTTCGGAAGCACAAACCGAGCCCTTTTGAACACGGATCAAGCCCCAAATTTAGAAAGGATCTAACACAAAGGGAGGAGAAGAGGATCGGACCTGTGTATGGGCTTGTTGTCGTGAATTCCGACGAGTCGCCATTGACGGTGCTGGAGCTTTCGGTGCCATGCCGATCTAGGATTTCTCTGCACGATTCTCACTGGAAAGTTGGGGGATCTCTTCCTCTCTGACCACTGAAGGAAATGGGGGTTTCAAATCGGGCTTGGGATGGCTTTATTTCTAAAATCCATTAATGGCCATTAACAAGGTTTCGGTTACAGCTAAATTTCCTTTAATTTAGCCCCCTTGGCCATAGAAAATTCCAGAAATCGATTGTAACTGAAGGGGGATGTGAATGCTCATCAATTGGGGAGGGATTCAAGGATCAATAGCATTTAATCTTCATGAATGTTCTTTTTCTCTCTCTCCAATTTGGGGGAAAACTTCCCTTTTCTCTCCCCTAGTCACCAAATACAGATCTTAAGAGGTAAATTCAGAAATTAGCAGGCCCACTAGATGGTGGATCTCCTTAATTGGGCCTAGCCCAAATGGATTTGGCTAGATTAGGTTAAATTGGGGGCATTTTGACCTAAATTAAGCTTGAGTTGACTTTGGTCAATTTGACCAATTGGGTTGACCCCAAATGGTGACTTGGGCTCCATTGACTTCTCTTAAGGGTTAGGAAGGTATATGTAGAGTCAAGGTTAAAGGTGGGGCCCTAAAATCCAACCCTAGGCTTGATATATGAAAATTGTTATTTGCAGACCACTTGGGTTTTCTCCTTCTCACCTATGTTCACAAGGTCTTGAGCTCTTCCTATGGTTTTGTCATGACCTAGTCATGACAAAACCAACTTAGGGGTCTAGTTGTTTGGGGGATGTTACAAATCCCAATACATAAAAATAAAAATTTCGTCCTCGAAATTCGGGTTAAGCATGTGGGGGTTTCTACTGCTAGGAAGAAAAAGTAACACCCCGGAAAAATTAAATTATACCTGTCGTAAGAAGTTGCGGGTACTTTTGCTGCATCAAGTCCAGTGGCTCCCAAGTATGTTCTTCCTGCTCATGATTCCTCCATAGGACCTTGACCAGCAGAACCTTCTTGCGCCGCAAGACTCGTAACTCTGTGTCATCTATACGAACCGGCTCTAGGTGAACCGACCGATCAGTAGCTACTTGCCCCTCTGAAGTAGATACCTGCTCTGGCCGAAGTAGAGCCTTCCTAAGTGAGGAGATGTGGAAAACATCGTGTAGTCCCTCCAACTCCGGCGGTATCTCCAGTCTGTAAGCCAAGGGACCGATCCGCTCTAGGATCCTATAAGGTCTCATATACCTCGGACTGAGCTTCTTCCGCCCGCGAACCCGCGAGACTCCATGCATCGGACGTATCTTCAAGAAAACTCGGTCTCCCACCTGGAACTCCACAATACGATGACGCGCATCGTAATACTTGGCCTGCCTGCTCTGGTCCTCCAGCATCCTATCTCGAATCAGCCTCACCTGAGCCTCCGTGTCCTCCATGAACTCCGAGCCAAGTGCCCTGGGATCCTCATCCTGAATCCAAGACAACGGTGTCCTGCACCTCCATCCGTATAATGCCACATAAGGTGCCCTGCCTATACTAGCCTGATGATTGTTGTTGTATGAAAACTCGACTAAAGGCAACAGTCTCTCCCATGGCTCCCCGCGGTCCAAAATGCAAAGACGTAAAAATCCTCTAGGGTCCGGTTGGTACGCTCTGTTTGCCCGTCCGTCTGGGGGTGGAAAGTTGTACTGAAAGTTAACCGGGTGCCTAGGTAGGCCTGCACTGCTCTCCACTCCCTTGACGTAAATCATCCATCCCGATCTGACACGATCGTCCTAGGCACACCATGATACCGAACAAACTGCTCCACAAACCTCTGCACCAAAACACTGACCGAATCGTCCTTCCTGATTGGAATGAACCTGGACACCTTCGTCAATCTATCGATAATCACCCAAATCGAGTCATTTCCCGCACGAGATCGGGGAAGACCATGTATAAAGTCCATAGCGATGTCATCGAACTTCCACTCTGGCACCGGGAGTGGCTGCAATAATCCTGCTGGGTTCCGACACTCCGCCTTCACGAGTTGGCAAGACTCAGTGGGTCACAAAATAGACAATGTCTTTCTTCATGCCTGGCCAATACATGGTCCTCTTCAAATCCGCAGTCATCTTGGTAATGCCCGGGTGCACAGAATATCTACTGCAATGAGCCTCTGACATAATATCCTCCCGAATCCGGCCCCCTGCCTGTATATACACTCGGCCTCTAAAACTCAACAGGTCATCCTTCAGCGAATAATCTCAAGCTGAGCCTGCCTCCAAGGCTCTGAATATCGGATCCAACTTGGCATCCTGCCTCTACCCATCCCTGATGCGGTCTCGAATGTCGTAAGTGGCACCCATCGCTGCTAAGTACTCCTCATATAGATCCAGATCGTCCTCAGATACTAAAGAGATCTGCTTGTCCTCGAACATCCGCACTAGCTCCATGGCCATCAACTTAGGCCTGCTCCTGACGTAGTATCTCTCCTGCTCAGTGCGTCTGCTACTACATTCACCTTCCCTGGGTGGTAATGCATCGTGTACTGATAGTCTGATAAGAACTCCACCCATCGCCTCTGCCGGATATTTAGCTCCTTCTGCGTATCTACATACTTCAGATTCTTGTGATCTGAGAATATGTCGCAGTGGACACCATAGAGGTAGTGTCGCCAGATCTTGAGAGTGAATACGACTGCTCCCATCTCCAAGTCATGCACTGGGTAATTCCGCTCGTGATTCTTCAACTGGCGGGAGGCGTAAGCTATCACATACCCGTTCTGCATCAGAACGACACCCATCCCCTGATATGACGCATCCGTATACACCTGGAATCCTTACCTCCCCGATGGAAGGGTAAGGATGGGGGCCGAAGTAAGCCGACCCTTCAGCTCCTGGAAGGCTACCTCACACTGCGGCGACCATGTAAAAGCAGCATCCTTCCTCGTCAGGGATGTGAGCGGGAGGGCTATCTGAGAAAACCCCTGAACGAACTTCCGGTAGTAGCCGGCAAGTCCCAAGAAACTCCTCACGTCGGTGGCCGTCTTCAGCGGCGGCCAATCCCGTACTGCCTGAATCTTTGTTGGGTCCACTGCTAGACCAGCTCCACTGATGATGTGGCCTAGGAAGGCCACCTCCTTAAGCCAAAACTGGCACTTGTTGAACTTTGCATACAAATGATGCTCCCGAAGCTTCTCCAAGGTTAGTGCCAAATGCCGTGCATGCTCCTCCTCCGTCCTCGAGTAGATGAGGATGTCGTCAATGAACACAATGAAAAAGATGTCGAGATAAGGCTCGAACACCCGGTTCATCAGGCTCATAAATGTTGATGGTGCATTCGTGAGCCCAAACGACATCACAGTGAACTCATACAATCCATATCGGCTGCTGAAAGCCGTCTTCGGGATATCCTCCTCCTGGATCCTCAGCTGATAATACCCAGACCTCAAATCCAGCTTCGAGAAGCAGTGGGCTCCCTCCAGCTGGTCAAACAACTCGTCTATCCTTAGCAGAGGGTACGTGTTTCGCACCGTCAGCCTATTCAAAGCTCTGTAGTCGATGCACAATCTGAGCGTCCCATCCTTCTTCTTCACGAACAACACCGGAGCTCCCCAAGGTGAGGAACTCGGCCTAACGAACCCAGCTTCCACCAGCTCCTGCAGCTGGCTCCAAAATTCTACCAACTCCTTCGGGGCCATCCGATAAGGAGCTTTGGATACCGTCTTTGCCCCTGGTACCAGCTGGATCTGGAAATCCTTCTCACGGTGCGGTGGCAGTCCGGGAAGCTTCTCCGGAAAAACATCAGCAAAATCCCATATGACCGGGATACTTGACACTGAGTCCTTGACTTCAGTCGCCTCGAAGAGCACCTGATATACCTCGTCTCCATGCAGGTGGGCCTTGACGGCCTGAATAGGTGATAAGAAGAGACGAGAGGTGGGTTGAGTACCTTCAAAAACTACTTCACCGTCTTCATGCTTAAGAACGATCCTCCTTGTCGGGCAGTCAATCCTTGCCTGGTTCCCGAACAACCAACTCATTCCCAGGATCAGGTCATAGTCTTTCATCTTCAGCACAGTTGTCGGGGCCTCGAACAGTCTTCCTCCAATCTCCACCCTCATGCTGCATGTGGCATTTGTTAGAACCTCCGATCCGTCCAGAAATCGCACCCTCCTGTAATCGCTCCTGAAATGTTGGACTTGGTCCAGGTCCTTGATAAACTTAGCCGAGACGAACGAGTGCGAGGCACCCGTATCGAACAAGGTAAAAGAGGGTTTTCCTAAACCTAAAAGTTTTGTTGTTTGGTTCAATGCTAAGGTCAAACTAAAACTTACAAGGTACAAACAATTAAAAGAAACACATCAAAGTACCTGTGATGACCCTTGCTGGGTCCCGGGGCCTTACCAGATCTAGGGCGTACATCTGCTCCCTGTACTGTCTCCGGTCATCGCCCTGAAATCCACGACCTCATCCACGTCCTCGGCCCCCGGGATGCTGGCCCCGTGGTGCTGCCTGTAGTGCTGGTGGTGCATTCCTCTGAGGGCAGTTCCTCCTGATGTGTCCGGTCTGGTGGCAGTGGTAGCACTCCAGAGGTGGCCCACCTCCTCCAATCCTCGGCATCTCCCGCATCTTCAGAGGCTGAGGAGCCAGCACTACCGGCTCCCTTTGCATCTGTCTCTCCTCCTGGTGGGGTCGGACCTTCGTCTTTCTTTCCCCAACGTCTCGGCCTCTCGGCTGGTCCCTTCTGCCTCCTCGTCCCTGTTCCTCCATCGGTCTCTTTCTCCCACGAACAACTTGCTGCTCTACTTCCAGCTTCTTGGCCATCTCCAGAATCTTAGTCATGCTGCCGTCGGAGACGAAGAGGAGGACCCGCCTCAGCTCATCACGAAGGCCCTTGTAGAACCTATTTGCATATCCTGCGTTATCCAGCTGATACGATACTACAAACCGGGATAGGTGGGTAAACTCCCGGTGATACTCCAGAACTGTCCTGCTCCCCTACCTCAACTGCAAAAACCTGTCCTCCAGCTCGTCTCTTGCAGACTGCGGCACAAAATGCTCCAGCAGTACTACCTTGAAATCATCCCACGAAACGTCCGCTGCCTCCAGTCCTGCATAAGCTGTATCCAGGAACCTCTTCTACCATCTCTTGGCATGGGACTCCAAGCAAGAAACCACCAGTGGCACCTCCATATCTGTCGGGCACTGAATCCCTGTCAACATCTCCTCCATGATATCCACCCACTCCTCGGTCCTCACAACGGTCTCCGTCCCGATGTATGACGGTGGGGAGAGACCTCGAAAGATGCTCAGCCAGTTGGCCCCAGGATTTTGCTGAGGAGTCGGTGCCTGTTGTGCCCTGAAAGTCTCTAGAATGGCAGTCAGTGTCTGTCCCAACTCCGACTGCTGGAACGGGGTAGGAGACGGTGGTGGTGGGACGACGTTTGGAGTCGGTGGGACGACGTTTGGAGTCTGAGGAACTCCATGCTGCGATGTAGGGTTCGTCGCAGGTTACACAAGAAAAAAAAGTACACTCGTAAGGGACTTAGCTAAAGAAAATTCAGTTATAAGTGGACTTTTTTATGTGATTTCCCTTATGGGCACACCATTGCTTCCGCTGCTAGTTTGTCCTCAAACTAAGCTCGCACGGGGTGGCCCAAGGTTTATTGACTTCTTTTCTTTGGATCGAGGTTTCGCTCTGATACCACTTGTAAGACCCCATTTTTTTTCTAACACCGGGTCTTAGGCCCAGAACCGCCGTTCTGCGGTGACACCCTCACTCGGGAAGGTTGCCACTACAAAACGCCGATACTGCCGGCCAAATCGATCACGAAGAAGCAAGAACAAGAACAGAAAAGAAACCAAGTCCACATCACATAGAAAAGTATAACATCCACAAAGAGATGTCCACATAAACATAACAGAAATAAAGAAAAGAGATAACAAGGGATCCTGCCCAATACATCAAAGCCTCACTACAAATTCACTCACGAAAGCAAATCAACTAGAACTAAAAGACACTCACAGATCCTGTCATCGGTGCTCCCGTGCTAGACTGCCCGCCTCCATCTGCACCGGCCTCTGGTGCTGCTCCGTCGTCGCGGTCTCCTAAAATGATAAGGTCCACCGACCATTAGTCAAAAAGACTAAGCCAATCCCCCACCCCTCCCTCGGTGACTCCTAGGCACCGAGCGAGAAGGATGAAATGGAGGACAACAATGGGGTATAATCAAAAAGCAGATGACAAGGTATAATCTACAGGAAGAGTTCTACCACTACTCAAGTATATATATACATAAACGCAGTAGTTAATAAAGCATAGTAAGAGCAGGTAAAGAATAAGTAAAGTGCAGTAAGTAAAGACATATATAATAGAAAAGTAACCATTGATTTATAGGAATGCCCACACAAACTTATAGACCAAGGGGTCGTTTAGCAAGGCCTATCGTATAAGAAGTCCCATAACCGACTTATACGATAGGGGTAGGGGTTGAAATGCAATGTTTATGCTATGACATGCAAGGTATGCAGTTATGCTATGTTCACACAAGTGCGACTCACACACTATGACTCTATGCGCACAGACCTTTAGTTTCCCCTTTTTGGAGCTAGCAAGACTACCAGGATACTCCCGTAGTGGCAAACGGGAGCGGTGGGTTGGGTCTCACCCACCTCTAGGTTGGTATATGCACTACCAACCTAGACCTATCGTACGCCTCAACGCAAAACTGCGGAGCATCTGCATACTCTTACTGGCTGGACCACCAGACTTTTATGGCTAAGTGCAAATTCCACACTTGCCGAGTCCGAGTATCAACGTCGGTGCAACGACCGTCGACACTAAGGACCCACCACCTTATGCACATGCATTATTACTAACTAACTACAATCTCCAAACCACAAACCACCTGGGCATAACTTGCCCGACCAAGAACCAATCTGAGTCACAAACTCACCGGATCAACAATCCGCACCAACCACCACCGAGCCTACAACTCGGGGTACCAAACCAACTAAACTCTCGTGACAACGGAGTGTGAGTGAGTGTTTTATTAGTTAATCTTGAGCATCATCTTACTCCTACGACTTATAGTTAATCTTGGACTTCCCGATGGTTACCCTGTAAGGGGCTCACTACGTTACTAGGAGCTATAACGGGATGACACCCCAAGGCTCCCTTTCTCAAGACACTTAGTGTTGTTGGTATCTACCCATAAGATTTCCCTTCTACCATTTCTCCTGAGTTAGACCTAAGTGTTTAAGACACACCATGGGAAAGACGATCTTTCGTCAATCCCTAGGACAACCTTACTCTTAACCCACCAAGTAAACTTTCCTCACAAACACTTCCTTGGGTGGACTTCTAACTATTTAACCAACCCAAGTGCACCATCTGCACACCATTTCCACCTAGTAGGCCACTAAATACCTAAGTTTCACAGTTTTACTAAACACAGACTAAGCTAACTATGTGAAGCTTACAACTAGAGGTACTCCAAATATTCATCCAATTGACCCAAGATATTTACTTGAGGTGTATCATAATATTATAAGACTAAGTCCAGAGAATCATATTTTTCCTTAATTATTTAGTATTTATTTTAATTTCTCCAAACATTGCCAAGTATGAAAAAGAACATGGAGTGTAAGGAATTCTTATGATATGGCTCTCCAAAAATTATGATAAATCTATGATGACTAAATAACAATAAATACAACACATCATATTTTTACAGTAAGAAATTGTCCTCTATTTTAAATATTAATCATTTATCCAAACTTGTAAATCTATGAAGGAACCACCAAAAATATCCACACCAAAATTATGGGAAAATTACTGAAGTATCTAGTTGCCTACCAAAATCACCTAGAGGGGGGTGAATAGGTGATCTCTACGTCTTTTGCGGAATTGAAAATTAAACGTAAAGCACAGCACACAAAATAGATCACAGCCACAGATAACACCAGGAATTTATAGTGGTTCCCCGTACTTGGGTACTCCACTGCCGGCCTCGCCAATCTAGCACCACAGCTAGACTTGACTACTCACTAAATCTCGGATCAGAATGATCCTACAAACTCGTAGTCAAACTCCTACAATCTCAGAGAGAACCTCTCTTACAACTCGGAGAAAAACTTCTCCTACAACTAGGAGAACAACCTCTCCTACAGCTCGGAGATAACAACTTCTACAATAGATGATAAAAGGTTTTGAACAATAAGATACCAGATCTGAATAACAGAGGCGTTTTCTTCCTTCTTCTTGAATGGCTTTTGAGAACGATGAGGAAGAACAACGATCCTTCAAATCTGTCTTTGGCAATTCGAAACGATCCAATAGAGGTTGTAGAATCAGAACACGGATCGATCGAATCCTTCTTTGATAGAAATCAGCAACTCAAATGAGTAGATCGATCTTCAATCGTAGGCGACAGCGAGGCGGCGCTTTTCTCGTTCTTTTTGATCGGGAGAGAAATTAGGGTTTAGAATGATTCGAAAAACTTGTTGTAAACAACCCAAGAGCAATCCTATATATAGAGGGCAATGATTAAGGGCTAAATCGACCTTAAACACACTCAATATAGCCGTTAGGATCGGGAAGGAGCGTTTACGAAACGATAAGAACAGAGAAAAGAGAATAGAAATTAACGGACAGAATTCTCGAGACATAAGGGATCTCTCGAGAACTAACGGATCTCTCGAGAACTGAGGTTGAAAGAACAAAAGGCTAATGTATCGAGAACTGACGGATCTCTCGAAACATGACGGAAATTTCGGTCTTAAGGACTTCTCGAGACATGCTTTATCTCTCGAGACATTCAGAACAGAATTACCGAAATAAGCAGAACTTGCTTCTCGAGACATGCCTCAACTCTCGAGACATGCTTGATCTCTCGAGACATATCCTTAGAAAATTTATATTCATTTACTCCTTTTCTTCTCTTGAACACTTGCTGCAACCGCACTCCAAAGTCTTCAATAGTCTTGAAAATGAAGTGTACCCCAATAGAGAGATCACACATGAGTCATCACCATGTTTCATATAATGAGGAATTACATTGTATGAAACTGTGTTTGCAGACCCATTGTGACCTGACATTGATTTACACTTAGCAATGATAATCTGCAAGACAATACTGGAAAAGCATATCAAATACAAATGCAATTCAATCTTAGTTTAAGAGTGACTTCTCACAAATCAAGGTAATTGTGAATACAATTTCCAACAATCTCCCCCTATTTGTAGAAGTCAGAACCCTATATACTAATTTGAATTACAGCAATATAGAATAAATATGCTACACTACACAATGATATGAAAATGAACAAGTAGAGAACATCAAATCAACAATTATATATATATGTCTAAATTGAATTGTTAAGAAGACTTGATGTTCACAAAATCAGAACCAAAGCAAAATATGTCTTGTCAGCATCAGCATTATCCTTCAAGACCTCCTTTTCCTCTTTTCTTCTTGTCTGGAGAAATAAGCATAAGGCTTGGGATGGTAAAACGGAGGTGGATCCGGAGCATCAGAATTATTATAACCAAATGCCCTGAAATGGATTCTTCTCTTCCTTTGAGCTGTCTCATGTTTTTCCCATTCAAGTGAGTTGTAGCATTCAGATCTATTCATTTTGCCTTCATGGACTAACTTATAGGATTCAAGAATTATGTCTTTTGAGACTGGGTTCCAGATTTCTGGTAGAACCTTCTCAACCTGAGTTTTGCTATGGTCTGCAGAGCTAGAACTCGGAACAGATCTACTCGCAGAGGGACCTTCACCATGTTTTCTTTTTCTTTTGGTCCCAGCCCTATCTGATTGATCTTCAACTATAGGAGCCTTCCCAAGTAGTTCTTCTGGCCTTGGAGAAAACTGAGGAACAGGAACATCTGGATCAATTTCTAACTCAGGAAAAATCTGATTATGAAGCCACGTTGCTATTTTGAAGGAATAAGCATTAATATCAGCAATTTGCTTCAGCACCCTGGAAGAGAACTGATCAAACTGTGATTTCCATGAGCTTTGAATAGCTGACACAGAGCTTTCCACTAAATCTGTCATTCTTTCCATTATAATGTCCTCCCCCTTTCTGACTTCTACAGATAGGGTTTGGAGAGTATCATCTTTGAAATTTCCGACTTCATCAACAATCCTGAATGTATTTGCTTCAGCCTTGTCAGACAATGAGTCTTGAAGCTTTGTCATTGTAATAGTCTGAGCCAACACTGTGCCTACACCTTCAGTTGCATGTTCAATTTGCTTGCTCCCTAGGCTCATCAATTCAGAGAGATTTTCATAATTTGATTTGATTTTAGCTAACTCCCTACCAAGGTCACTTTCAACTGAGGCAATCTTCCTGTGAACAGTTGTCAAAGAGTTCTCAAACTGTTCACTCTGCTTCTTGAGCATAGCTTCAATCTTTCCCAGAAGAGAATCTGCATCATGGATTGGAGGGGAAGGATGAGAAGAAGGAAGAGGAGCAGCAGGGGGCAGCAACAGGAACATCATCAGGGAGTTCTTCAATCTCAAGAGAATGAACCACATTATCTTCTTCACAACCTAGCTCATCTGGAGCATTCTTGGTTGTATCTAACTCTGACTCCCCCTCAACATGTACTAGGGGAGGTGTTAATTCATGAACTGAATCAGCATCATCTTCTTTGTCGAAAACAAAATCAGCACCAGACCCTGCCTGTTGGCCACTGGGACTGTGCACTTCAGATATTTCTTGTTGAATATTCTTTAGAACAGCTGAAACTATCTCATTTGCTAAAGAAGTTTCTGCTTCAATAACTGATGGAGAAGGAGGTGGTGGTGATGGAACTGAATCTGGAATGTGAACATGAGAGGGTGATGGAATAGAATCTGAAGGATCTGACTGTGTCACTAATGGAATGAGTTCTGTTGGAGCTGATGAGGGCTGACCTTTGGCTTTGGAACGGATTGGTAGCTTGGCTCGACCTGAAGCTTTAGAACGAATCCGTGGAGGAGGAGGAGATGATGTAACTTTGGGTACCTGACCTTCAGAAGATGGAATTGGAATTTCTGCTTCACTTGCAACTGCAGACTGATGAGTCTCCCCCTCAGAAGTAGCACTAGCCACTCCCGGCTTCTTGATTCGAATGTCCCATCTCTGCATGGAGAGGACATCGATCTTCTTGAGATGATGGATAACTGTACCTTTGGACATGTCAAAGATAGCTGGGTTGAACTGATTTAGGAACAATGAGATGATCCGGGCAAATTTTGGAGAATTAATGCAAGCCTTGATATTGGAGAATAAGATTGTGCCCCAATCTCTCTTTTTCCCTAACACAATTCCAACCATCAACAGAAAAGTCTCTTCAGACACATGCCCTTGTGTGCCTGTCTTGCAGAATAGAACCTTTAAGATAATGTCCACCAGGAGCTTCCCCGCATCATTCATCTTATGCCTCTTAACTGCAGAAAAATCTGAATCCAGACCACAGTATCTTGATGTTCTCAACCAGTCATTGTCATCTAGCACCTCTTCAGTATCAAGCACAGATAAATGCAAGTACTTCACGAGGGTCTTAGGTGAGATTTTTATCTTAATGCCCTTGACGAATGAAACCAACATTCTCCCTTCCTTGATAGGCTTCACATTGATAAAGAACTCTTCAACCTCATCAAACAGCACCCGGCAAGGATGCTCAAGAACAAAAGCAAGACCGGCGGCATCAAGCAAACAAAATAGGTTCTTGAAGTCATCGAATAAACTGGCGATACCTGAGCGAACGACCTCATTCCCAACGCCAATCTTTGGATGAGGAGTAGGAGCCATTAATGCGAGAGAGAGGGAGAAGTGACGAGCGAAAATGATGAAGCACCGAGAACCACGGAAGCACCGACCTATCGCCGCTCGAGAAGAAGTCGAAAGGTCTTGGAGGTCTCGGAAATGATTTCCGTGAACATCAAGTTTTCGGTTTCGTATATATATATATAATTTTGATTTGACATTTAGATGACATTTTGAAGAAAAATAGAAAAGGAAACAGCGCGTACCTGATTTTTGGAATTCTTTAAAATACCTATGTCTCGAGACATTGGTTATGTCTCGAGAACTCAGAAGATTCTGCGCGATTTTTCCTTTACTGATGTCTCAAGTGACAATCCGTATATTGAGACATCACCATATCTCGAGATCTTAAACTTGTCTCGAGAGAACCATCCTGTCTCGAGAGTTCCCTGAATTCCTTTGGATGATGTCGAGATTATAAAGTGACTTGAGTTGTCGAGAAAACAGATAGTTCCCGAGACAACATGTAGTTCTCGAGACATATGCCTGAAGTTTTCAGGAAAAGTTCTGAATTTTTGTAATCTTCATGTCTTCATGGTTTTGCTTGATTTGATCATTACTCCATGTTGAGCATTCCAAGTTCCGTCTTGAAGAAAGAGAACTTAGTCTCATCCAGTGGCTTCGTGAATATGTCTGCAACTTGCTTATCCGTGGGGACATAACTCAGATTTATGTCACCCATCTCCACATGCTCCCGGATAAAGTGATATCGTAGCTCGATGTGCTTTGTCCGACTGTGAGAGACTGGATTATTTGCGATAGCAATTGCACTGGAAGAGTCGCAAAATATAGGAATGTCTTTGATCTTCATGTTGTAGTCTTGAAGTTGATTCTTTATCCATAGAAGTTGTGCACAACAACTGCCAGCAGAAATGTATTCTGACTCGGCGGTTGATATTGCAACACAATTCTGCTTCTTGCTACTCCAGGAAATAAGTCTCCTTCTGAGGAATTGGCACGTCCCGGAAGTGCTTTTTCTGTCGTCTTTGCTACCTGCAAAGTCTGCATCTGAAAAACCAATTAGTTCGCTATCATTACTTCTTGGGTACCATAAGCCAAGATTTGGTGTGCCTTTAAGGTATCTCAAAATCCGCTTTGCGGCAGTATAGTGAGATTCCTTAGAGTTCACCTGATATCTAGTACATACACATGTAGAGAACATTATATCAGGTCTACTGGCAGTAAGGTAGAGCAAAGAGCCAATTATGCTTCTGTACTTGGTTTCATCAAAAGGTTTCCCTTTCTCATCCTTGTCCAGAGACGTAGCTGAGCTCATTGGAGTCCTCATAGAGGTTGCACTCTCCATTCCAAATTTCTTAATCAACTCCTTAGTGAACTTTGTCTGAGAAATGAAGATTCCATCTTCAGACTGTTTCACCTGAAGTCCTAAGAAATATTTCAGCTCACCCATACTGCTCATTTCAAATTTCCCTTGCATAAGTTTAGAAAACTTTTTGCAGAGGTTATCGTCCGTAGAGCCAAATATGATGTCATCGACATAGATTTGCACTAGCAAAATCTTGCCTTTTACTTCCCTAAGAAATAATGTTTTATCTATCTTTCCTCTTGTGAACTTGTTCTCAAGAAGAAAGTTAGATAGCGTCTCATACCAAGCTCGAGGAGCTTGTTTCAAACCATATAAAGCTTTTTTCACTAAACTTAGTTTTGTAATGCTTTCCATTGTTTAGCACAAAGCATTTACTACCAAAGATTCGAAAATAAGAAATGGTCGGTTTCTTGCCCTTTAGAAGTTCATAAGGAGTCTTTTCATGATTTTTGTTTATGAGTGCTCTGTTTTGCACATGGCATGCAGTATTGACAGCTTCAGCCCAGAAATATTCAGGTAGTGAAGAGTCACTCAATATGGTTCTGCAAGCCTCAATAAGTGTTCTATTCTTTTTCTCAGCTACTCCATTTTGTTGTGGAGTTCGAGGAGAGGAAAACTCATGAAAGATACCAAGGCTTTCACAGAATTCTGTCATGGCTCCAGATTCAAATTCTGTACCATGGTCACTTCTGATTTTGACCACCGAACAGTTAAATTCATTCTGGACTTGCCTGACAAAGCTAGTAAAAGTGTCAAAGGTATCTGACTTGTGTTTCAGAAAGAATACCCAGGCAAAACGAGAGTAATCATCTACAATAACCAATGTGTAAGACTTTCCTCCTAAACTCCTAATTTGCAAAGGACCAAATAAATCCATATGGAGCAGGTATAAACACCTGGTTGAATCTTTGCCAATAATGCTCTTAAAGGTAGCCCTTGTTTGCTTGCCTTTTACACATGCATGACAAGGTCTATCTTTAACGCACTTAACATCTGGTGCATCGCGCACTAAGTTTTGAGAAAACAATTTATTAATAGTTTTGAGATTTATATGTGCTAATCTCTTATGCCATTTGTCAACAAGAGATGCACTATCTTTAGCTAAAAGACACACAGGAGTAGAAGATGATATACAAAGAAAGTTTAAACAAAATATGTTTCTACAGCGAATGCCTGATAAAATCGTTTCATGATTTTCAGCCGACTTTATCAAACACTTATCTTTATGAAAATCAACAATGTATCCTTTATCACAAAGTTGACTTATGCTTATCAGATTATGTTGTAATCCTTCCACATAAGCTACATCGGAAAACGATACATTACCATTAGAAATCGTACCATAGCCTTTAGTTATTCCTCTGTCAGAACCGCCAAAAATAACTTTTGGACCGTTCGCAACTGGAATGTAGTTTTGCAAAAGGCTTCTTGTCCCGGTCATATGCCGAGAGCATCCACTGTCCAAGTACCAGATAGGATTTTTATTGGCCTTTGGACATACCTGCAAAAACAGATTATTTTGCCTTAGGAGCCCAAACAGATTTGGGTCCTTGGTCCCTTGTCAGTTGAGCACCACGATGAATGTTAACATTGCGAGTGGTCTGCCTTGCAACATTCACTTGTGGTCTCCTAGTATACGTTGTATTGAACCAACAATCAATGGCAAAGTGACCAATTTTGCCGCAGCACCAACAGTCGAATATGTTGTACCTTCTTTTTACACTTTCCTGCTTAACTTTTTGAACGTTAGCTCTTGCAGGAGCAGTCCTTCTAGATGAGGATGCCTCAAGGGGGCAGCACACACAAGGTGGTACTGTCTTCTTCGGCTTTGGTGCAACAGCCTTCACTTTTGGTGCTCTCTTAGCACTCGGGCCATGAACAAATGGACCGTACCCTTTCCGATTAATCTCTTGATAGGGTGCTTGAAAAGCACTATCACCAAAGTTTCGGGGAGGAGCCCATTCCTTATGATTATTCACAGGCGCAAAAGGAATTGGTCGTGTGAAATGACCATAGGAACTCTCCATATCATAAGCATTCGTAGGGAATATAACTCTCTTGAATGCTACAGGCTCTTGATGAGCTTTCCCTTTTTCTTTGGTGGTAGCTTTCTTATCAACCAAACCATTCTTCTTAGCAATTGTGTTTTTAGAAGAATTGCTAGTACTAGCTTCATGCCCTATACCGCTTCCTTTTGCCTTAGTGGTAAAAGTACCGATAATTGGCAGAACAGTTTTAGGTTGAGAGAATGCTTCAACCAACTTCTTCTCAGCCGCAAGCTGTTCCTCCAAGACATTTATCGAATGATCTCTCAAGGCAAGAGTCTCTTCCGAGCTTTTGATCTTGTCTTTCAAGGCTTGGACTTCCTCTTTGAGAGAAGAAAGTTATTCAACTTCTTTTCTCAAGTTAGATTCCACCTCCTTGAGAGCCATGATCTCCTTACCCTGAGTTTTGACAATCTTTCGGCACTTGTCAAAGCTTTGGGGCATTTTGGTATATTGAGACATGAGCTCAGATTCATCGTCTGTGTGGTTATCCTTTTGTTCACCCGAAGCATAATCAGAATCAGATAGAATAGTGTGATCATTTACCTTTCCGGTGTACGGGGGTGCTTCTTCATCATCAGACATGGCCATCAGCCCGAAGTAAGCTTCTTCTTCATCACTCGACTCATCGGAGTCACTGTCGCTCAGAGTTTTGGCTTTCTTAGCGACGAAACTTCTATCTGATTTCTTCTTTCCGTGAGTGGATTTCTTGTCTTCTTTTCTTCCACCTTCTTTCTTCTTGTAGGGACACTCATCAATTATGTGCCCTGGCTTATTACAACAGTAGCAAATAATGTCAGAAGAAAAATGTTTGTTCTGTTTCGATTTGTACCTGTCATTATTGCTTGAGCCCTTCCTGTGATAGTCGCCATCACGACGAGAATGTTTATGATCCGAGGAAGATGGCTTGTTGTTCATGTGCCTTCGTTTGTTTAGCAATTTCTTAAACTGACGGGAAATTAAAGAGAACTCCCCATCAGACAGTTCGGAACAGGAGGAGCTGGCTTCCGATTCTTCTTCATTATCAGATTCCTTTTCTCTGATCGGTATCACTGCTTTGCTCTTCTTTGAACTCTCTGCCTTCAAAGCTAAGGTTCTTTCTTTGCTTGAAGCTCGATTGACATCCTCTTCAGACTTTCGGATGTTCATTTGTAATTCATGAGACAGCAGCTTCCCGAACAGATTCTGAGGTTCTAGACTTGGCAGTTTTCCAAACTCTCTAATAGCAACAATCTTGCTATCCCAGTCTTTTGTTAGGGAACGCAAGAATTTGTCATTTAGTTCACCGTTTGTGAACTCCCTGTCGTAGTTCCTCAAACCATTGACTATCTTGAAGAATCTTTCGTACGCATCAGCAATGCACTCCTTTTTATTCTGCTTAAACGCCTCGTACTCTTGATTAAGTAGAGACCTTCTATCTTCTCTTACCTCGTCAGTACCTTCCATTAGAACAATTAAGGATGTCCACATCTCTTTGGCTGATCTGCAGTGGATTAAGTTTTGCAACATGGAGTCGTCCACTACACTAGCAATTATGTTCTTAGCCTTTTTGTCAAGAGCAACAAGAGCTATCTCATCCTTGTTCAAATCCATCATTTTCTTAGGTATCTGGACGGTGGGATTTGTTGACGAAACGGTCATTGGCACATGGGGACCTTCTTCCATGACTTGGAAGATTCTGGGATCTGCAGCTTCCATATAAAAACGGACTCTTTCCTTCCACATAGGAAAGTTGGCCTTAGTGCAGATGGGCAGTTTCAGAGAGGATTCCTTGACTCTATCCATGGTTTGCTAGCAACTAGAAGGATGGACCCTGTTCAAGGTGTTAACCTAGCAACGAACAGCGACCCTCTGATACCAATTGAAGTATCTAGTTGCCTACCTAAATCACCTAGAGGGGGGTGAATAGGTGATCTCTACGTCTTTTGCGGAATTGAAAATTAAATGTAAAGCACAACACACAAAATAGATCACAGCCACAGATAACACCAGGAATTTATAGTGGTTCCCCGTACTTGGGTACTCCACTGTCGGCCTCGCCAATCTAGCACCACAGCTAGACTTGACTACTCACTAAATCTCGGATCAGAATGATCCTACAAACTCGGAGTCAAACTCCTACAGTCTCAGAGAGAACCTCTCTTACAACTCGGAGAAAAACTTCTCCTACAACTAGGAGAACAACCTCTCCTACAGCTCGGAGATAACAACTCCTACAATAGATGATAAAAGGTTTTGAACAATAAGATACCAGATCTAAATAACAGAGGCGTTTTCTTCCTTCTTCTTGAATGGCTTTTGAGAACGATGAGGAAGAACAACGATCCTTCAAATCTGTCTTTGGCAATTCGAAACGATCCAATAGAGGTTGTAGAATCAGAACACGGATCGATCGAATCCTTCTTTGATAGAAATCAGCAACTCAAATGAGTAGATCGATCTTCAATCGTAGGCGACAGCGAGGCGGCGCTTTTCTCGTTCTTTTTGATCGGGAGAGAAATTAGGGTTTAGAATGATTCGAAAAACTTGTTGTAAACAACCCAAGAGCAATCCTATAAATAGAGGGCAATGATTAAGGGCTAAATCAACCTTAAACACACTCAATATAGCCGTTAGGATCGGGAAGGAGCGTTTACGAAACGATAAGAACAGAGAAAAGAGAATAGAAATTAACGGACAGAATTCTCGAGACATAAGGGATCTCTCGAGAACTAACGGATCTCTCGAGAACTGAGGTTGAAAGAACAAAAGGCTAATGTATCGAGAACTGACGGATCTCTCGAAACATGACGGAAATTTTGGTCTTAAGGACTTCTCGAGACATGCTTTATCTCTCGAGACATTCAGAACAGAATTACCGAAATAAGCAGAACTTGCTTCTCGAGACATGCCTCAACTCTCGAGAAATGCTTGATCTCTCGAGACATATCCTTAGAAAATTTATATTCATTTACTCCTTTTCTTCTCTTGAACACTTGCTGCAACCGCACTCCAAAGTCTTCAATAGTCTTGAAAATGAAGTGTACCCCAATAGAGAGATCACACATGAGTCATCACCATGTTTCATATAATGAGGAATTACATTGTATGAAACTGTGTTTGCAGACCCATTGTGACCTGACATTGATTTACACTTAGCAATGATAATCTGCAAGACAATACTGGAAAAGCATATCAAATACAAATGCAATTCAATCTTAGTTTAAGGGTGACTTCTCACAAATCAAGGTAATTGTGAATACAATTTCCAATAATTACCAAACTCTTGTATTCATTAGAAAAGACTACTAACTAAGTTTCAGGATTTAAGGGAATCATTTTCTCACTTAAATAAATACTTTAAGAAAACCTCAAATTAAATAAATTGTGAAGTAGCCTACTGATTTATGTCTTCAAAAATTCTATAAAAATTCACTGAGCTTCCTAATGTTCTGAAATGTCCTATCACCAATTTGCACAATTTAACAATGAGAATTGGACCCTCAACTATTTTTCCTAAGCCTAAGATAAAACTGGTGTCTTGTGAATGAAGTACTGATTAAATAATTTAATAAAATACACAAAAATTACCAGAGGTCTAAACCATAATTATAAAGGCACTGCTAAGGTTTCATCTCCATACAAGACCTTTTGAGCATGTAAATGTCTCTTATAAGAAAACTCCCTAAAGAGGTTGTGACCTAATTCAAAGGGAATACTTGCTCCTAAAATTCTTACAAAATTACCCAGGGCCTATTTATATCCTATGAACTTATCCACCAAGTTTCATAACCATCAAGGGACTTTTGACCACATGGCCTTCACAAGGTCCTAAATGCACACCTAGGAATAAAACTAGTGTTCTAGGGCTTAACCACCTCCACACCTCCTCAAACCACTCATGGGGGTACTTTAGGTGATCCTAAACCAGTGGACAAGGTTCCACCTCATGGTGAGGAGATTTGACCACAAAATCCCAAGATAAACACCATGCCCTAACTATGACCCAATTTGACCTAACTTGGGTTAACCAATTACTCAATCAAAACAGTCCCAATTGGCCTGAGATTTTTACCTAGGTCATAACATAACCCTAAGGAGTACCCACCAAAATTTGGAGGGCAATGAAGGTCATTTGACCCACTAATTAATTAATATATGATTTATGAAATTATCTCAAAAACCTTAGAAAAAGGTTCTCCTAAAAATCCCATCTTTTAGTATGTTGTGTGGGTGTATATAACTAGCCTAGGATTCAAATATCAAGGCCATAACATCTACCAATAAAAAGATATGAAGGAAAGAGTGACCGCCCTATCCTAAGGACCAGTCCCACCATTTTGGCTCTACAGGGAGCTACAGAACTCCTTCTGGGGTGAAATTAATTTTAAAACACAGTAGACTCCAAGAGCTACAACTTTGGTGTTGACCACTTTCTCATCAGAGATGATCTAGTATTTTTAATATTTAAAATAAACTACAGCATAAAGTGTGACAGAAATTGACAGAAACATTTAATTATATAACTGATTCTGCGTTCGACGAATTATAAACTGCGCTCGACGAAAGCAGAACCAATCTGCGTTCGACGAAATCCAACCTGCGCTCGACGAAATCAGAATAAATCTGCGTTCGACTAATTTCTTATAAACTGCGTTCGACAAATTCAATATAAACTGCGTTCGACTAATTCCTTATAAACTGCGTTCGACTAATTCCTTATAAACTGCGTTCGACTAATTCCTTATAAACTGTGTTCGACTAAATCCTTCCTGTGTTTGACTAAACAATTCTGCGTTCGACTAATTCAGAATAAGCTGCGTTCGACTAAATCCTTCCTACGTTCGACTAAAACTATTCTAGTTTAACGAAATCTATTCCGTTTGACTAAAACTATTCCAGATCGACGAAATATATTCCGTTCGACTAAAACTATTCCAGATCAATGAAATCTATTCCGTTTGACTAAAACTATTCCAGATCGACGAATTAAATGAAATAAACGTAAACATTAAAAACAAATCCGACGGCTCTCAGTTATCATCCCCAAGGAATGGACGGTGCGCTACAGCCTGACCTGGGCTTCTTTGCGGGGTGATTTCCCGGCCACCTACGCCTCTTTCCGGCCAGCCAATGCCACCACCACCTCCGTTGAGGTGGTGGCCGGCGATAGGGGTGGTTGGTCGGTCGGTGGTGGTCGGATCGGGATTTTAGAGGAGGGTAAAAGAGTACGTATCGCACCCTTTTGGAAGCACAAACCGAGCCCTTTTGAACACGGATCAAGCCCCAAATTTAGAAAGGATCTAGCACCAAGGGAGGAGAACATGATTAATAATTTGAATGTTGATGGTTATATGATTATGGCGAGTTTTGACCTTGCCTATTTTCACACCTTGTTTGGTGAGTGTTTTTCTGCTGATTATTTGTTACTTCTGCTGTATCTTTTTTCCTGTTGATTATTTACGGCTAGTGTCGTCATCACTGATCCTTGCAGCTACTGATTCCCTCCGATCTCGCGGAGGTTTGCTTACTTTCTTGTTTTCTGCACCACTTGTAACTTGTTTCTGAGGTGTTCTTTCTTTGAATGCCTCAGGTTCTGGACAGTAGCAGGTGTTAGTGTGGAGTTGGCGTTGGTTGTCGTTTTCTGACCTTCTTGAGGTAGGGTTTTCTGTGAACTTGTCGGCCCATGGGTTCGTGTCAGGTGTCGACGCCCATGGTGCCGTTTGGTTAAACTTTTGCTACCATGCTGTTGTTACTTGTTGTTTACTTTTGGACACTTGTTTTGGAATGGTTAGATATGGTTTGGCTTGATAGCCCCCTTGCTTAGATATGCTAAGGCTCTTGGAGCATTGCATATCATGATTTGAAATGTTAATCTCACTACTTTCTGCGCATGATAAATTTACTTTTATATATAGTAAATCTAGACGTACGATCATGCATGGTGCACATCACTTGGTCTTCGTGTACACTTAGGCCACTAAGTAACTAAATCAAGTATTTTCCGCTGCGTAAAACTATATTTTAAAAGCGTGGACTAGTTGATCCACCTAGCCGAGGAACATGACTCTGTTTTTTTCTACGTAAATAATATTTGAATTACCTTGAGTTAATAATAATAATTTCATTGAACTGCGAGGGACGATGAGTTGCCTTAACATCAGTAGGTGTCCCCTACATGACGTGGCATCACAATGCGTAGCTTTCCTTACTCTGATAATATTTTAAATGTTGGGAAAATGCGGGTTGTGACAATTGGTATCAGAGGGAGGTTCTGTGAAAAAGGTAGTGAAAGAATATAGGTATGCTAATTAATTCACCTAGAGGGGGGGGGGGGGGGGGGTGAATAGGTCTTTTGAATTTACTTGATTATTATGGCCAGTTTAAACTATTCTAATCAGAGAATCAAGCAACACAGAAAAACACACAAGAATTTATAGTGGTTCCTCAAAGACAGTGTGTCTTTGGGTAGTCCACTTTCCCCCTTCACCCTTCTAACAGTGTGTTAGACAGGGCCAACTCCTCCAATTCTCAGCTCTAAGAGCTCACAACACAAGTTCCTCAGAACTTCTCAGATCAAGGATGATCCTACCTCAGGACAAAGGTCCCTACAACTCAGAGCTATCACCAGCTCCTACCTCAGGCACTGTTGCCCTACAATTCAGAGTAATACACCTCCTACAGCTCAGACCACCTACTGGTCCTACCTCAGGCAACAAGCCTTACTCCTCAGGCTAAACAGCCCTACAAACTCAGGCAAACCAACCCTTCAATCTCAGGCAAAAAGCCTTACAGAAAAATATGGTTTAGAAATATTCTACAGTAGAAATACTCTCATGTAGATCCTGCACAGTTGGTGCTTTCCTGTAGCTGAAGATGTTGATAACAACTACCACTTGATCTTCCTCTTTAATAGAATGATGGATGATCACCTTGCCCCTTCTGGTGGAGGAGCTATCTTCTTCTCTCAGTTTCTTCTTCTTTCTCAGTGAGCAGGAAGAAAAACGAGAGCAGCAGCAGCCGTCAATGGCGAAAATTGATTTTGCAAGTAATCGGTCGGGGGTTTTAGAAAATACCCTAACTCTTTCTTTTATACTTCTTTTATCTACAATGGCTTTTATTTGATCTCCCAAGAAGTATGGGAGACATTGGTGGTCCCCTATAGCTTTTCTGCAACTTGCCCTAGCCGCAGGTCCCGCCGCCCTACTTAACTGTAAAGAAGGTCTGCATTCGACGAACGTGCTACACTCTGCGCTCGACGAACCCGCTGCATCCTGCGTTCGACGAACCCGCTGCATTTTGCGTTCGACGAATTCAGTAAGTCCTGAGTTCGACGAACCCGCTTCATTCTGGGTTCGACGAATATGCCCTTTGTGCCTTCTCAGCGGCTCCTTCTCTGGACTTGTCTCAGCGGTCGACGAACTGAGTTCTGCATTCGACGAACGGCACTCTGCGTTCGATGAATTCACTAAGTCCTGAGTTCGACGAACATGCCCTTTGTGCCTTCTCAGCAGCTCCTTCTCTGGACTTGTCTCAGCGGTCAACGAACTGAGTTCTGTGTTCGACGAACGACACTCTGCGTTCGACGAACATGCCGATTCTCATTGTTTGACGAACTTATCAGCTGAGATAACTTCTTCTCAGCGGATCCGCTGAGACGGCTCCTCGTCTCAGCGGTTTAGCTGAGACATTTCTTCATCAACTTAGGAGAAGATTTCTCCTAACCTCAGGTCTTGATTAACCCTTTCTCTTGAGTCAGCTAAGCCTGTTTAACTTACAAAAACAAAGCTTTATCAAATACATTATGTACTTAGTATTGGAAGTGATGCCTCTTCAAATCAAGGGAACATTGAGGGCAATATTCCCAACAATCTCCCCCTATTTGAAGAAGGCAGAACATCCCCAATGCTAAGGTACATGGCCAACAAAAACATATCATGATATCACTTGAAGGACATATTATGTAAAAGATCTATAAGATAATCATGATAAAATAGCTTCTAGATAACAACAATGTTTAAGCTAACAACTTCATCACAGATTATATAAATCTTTGACTAGCTTAGAGGGCATCTCCCCCTTTCTAACTCAGATTGAGTAGCATATCATGATAACTAACTTAGAGGGCTAACACTACTTTGGTCTTAGCATTCCATCTCCTATTTGCATCTAGCAAGACCAAATTTGGTCATAGCATTGGCCATCTCCTCCTTTCTGGATTCTTTAACCTCTTTCCCATTAGGGAATATGATTCTTCAACCTCTATACTTTACTGGATACTTCTAACAAATTCTAAGATAGATTTGAAAGCGTTTTCTTAATCTTCTTTTAGGACAGCCTACCTCCTTTCAGACCTACTGAGCATTAGCTATCTCCCCCTCAACTTATAGCCAGCTCCCCCTCAATTTGAGCAGGAGCACGCTCCCCCTAAATTGGAGCACCTGTATTGACCCAGACAATTCCTTGCTGATTAACAGAAAACTGGAATTTCAGCTGATCCAGATGTTTCTGATTTAGCTGAACAATGTAAGTTATTCTACATTTAACAACTTAGGGAGATTATCTACCCTATCAGTGGATTATGCCTATTGAAAGAAGATCAATTCAGATATTATTATATCATAATATTACATTTTATGATGAATTGATCAGATAACAACATAAGTAGTTTATTCAGAAATGTACTCATTCTAAATTCAACATGCCTAAGTCAATTTTAAAAGAATTAAACTTGACCTCATCCAGTGGCTTAGTGAAGATATCAGCAACTTGATTGTCTGTAGGGGCATATTCAAGTTTGATATCTTCACACTCTACATGCTCTCTAATAAAATGATACCTAATTTCTATGTGCTTGGTCCTGCTATGGGAGACAGGATTTTTAGCAATAGAAATTGCACTGGATAAGTCACACAGCAAGGGAGATTGTCTTACCTTGATGTTATAATCTTCCAACTGATGTTGGATCCACAGAATTTGAGCACAACAGCTACCTGCTGCAATGTATTCTAACTCAGCAGTGGACATTGCCACACTGGTTTGCTTTTTGCTGCTCCATGAGACCAGCCTCCTCCCTAGGAATTGACAGGTGCCACTTGTACTTTTCCTGTCCTCTTTGCATCCTGCAAAATCTACATCTGAATAGCCTATCAGTTCAAAATCATTGTTCTTAGGGTACCAAAGGCCATGGTTTAGGCTGCCCTTGAGATATCTCAAAATCCTCTTGACAGAAGTGTAGTGAGATTCCTTAGGACAAGCCTGATACCTAGAACAAACACATGTAGAATACATAATGTCTGGCCTACTAGCAGTCAAGTACAACAGGGATCCAATGATACACCTGTACATGGATTCATCAAAGGCCTTCCCCTTTTCATCCTTGTCTAATGACACATTAGATCCCATGGGTGTTCTCATGGTGGAGGCAGACTCCATCCCAAATTTCTTGATGAGCTCCTTAGTGTACTTGGTCTGGGAGATGAAACTTCCATCATCAGACTGTTTCACCTGGAGCCCAAGGAAATATTTGAGCTCACCCATACTGCTCATCTCAAACTCCCCCTGCATTAGATTAGCAAATCTCTTGCAGAGGTTGTCATCAGTAGACCCAAAAATTATGTCATCAACATAAATTTGGACTAAGAGACACTTGCCCCTTGTTTCCCTAAGAAACAATGTGCTATCAATCTTTCCCCTCATGAACTTGTTCTTGAGGAGAAAGCTGGACAAAGTCTCATACCAAGCTCTTGGAGCTTGCTTTAGACCATAAAGGGCTTTTCTAAGAAAATAGACATGAGATTTAAGAGTAGGATGTACAAAACCTGATGGCTGCTCTAGATATACTTCCTCTTTTAGATTTCCATTCAGGAATGCTGATTTGACATCCATCTGGTAGACTTTGAAGCTCTTGTGAGCAGCATATGCAAGGAATAGTCTTATGGCCTCCAACCTTGCAACTGGGGCAAAGGTTTGGTCAAAGTCTATTCCTTCCTCTTGCCTATACCCTTTTGCAACCAGCCTTGCTTTGTTTTTGATGATTGACCCATTCTCATCCAACTTATTTCTGAATATCCATTTGGTGCCAATGATGTTGTGTCCTTCTAGTCTTGGCACCAACTTCCATACTTTGCATCTTTTGAATTCAAAGGCTCTTCCTGCATAGCCTGAATCCAGAATGGATCCAGGTTGGCCTCTTCAAACCTTTTAGGCTCTACCTGTGACAGAAAATTGATGAACAAGGCCTCATTGTGAGCCCTGCTCCTTGTTGTCACACCTTGCTGAACATTCCCTATTATCTGCTCTATGGGATGATCCCTTAGATGTCTGGTAGCTGCAGTCATTCTGTTCTCAGCTTGTTGTGTTGTTTCTGCAGGTTCAGCAGTTTCTTCATTAAGGTTGACTTCTTCCTCTTCAGGGATGGCAGCATCAGAAATAATTTTGCTACAGCTGGGAGTGTCTTGTATAGACATCCTTTCCAATTCCTGTTCATTTCCTATCAAAACAGAAGATCTAGACCAGCCTTTATATATTAGGCTGGTCTCATCAAAAACAACATGCATAGACTCCTCTACAACATGAGTTTTCTTGTTGTATACTCTATAAGCTCTACTATGTGAGCTATATCCAACAAGAACACCTACATTGCATTTCTCTGTAAACTTTGTTAATTGGGATTTTCCATTGCTTAGAATGTAGCATTTGGAGCCAAAGATTCTAAAATATGAAATTATAGGTTGTTTGCCTTTCTGAATTTCATAGGGGGTTATCCCATGAACCTTATTGATAGAAGCTCTATTGAGAACATAACAAGTTGTATTGACTTCCTCAGCCCAGAAATATTCTGGGAGTGAGGAGTCACTAAGCAGTGTTCTCCCAGCTTCTATCAAGGTCCTATTCCTCCTCTCAGCCACACCATTTTGTTGTTGAGTCCTTGGGGAGGAAAACTCTTGGGTGATACCAAATTCTTGACAAAATCTTGTCATTGCTTCATATTGAAATTTTGTGCCATGGTCAGTCCTAGTCCTGACCACATCACATTGTAGATCATTCTGAATTGCTTTGACATGATTGATAAAGACATTTAAAGTATTAGATTTCTTCTTAAGGAAGAATACCCATGTATATTTTGAGTGATCATCAACAATCACCAAAGTATATAACTTCCCACCTAGGCTCTGAATTGGCAAAGGACCAAACAAGTCCATATGCAAGAGATAAAGACATCTTTCAGTGTCTTTGCAGCCATTACTTTTAAAGGTGGCCCTAGTTTGCTTACCCATTTGGCATGCATGACAGGGACCATCTTTAATACATTTTAAATTTGGACTATTCCTAACAAGATATTTAGAGAAAAGTCTATAAATTATCTTGTAGTTAATATGAGCAAGTCTCTTGTGCCATTGAACACAAAGAGACTCATTCTCATTAGCTACAAGACAAACAGAAGTAAAAGAATTTCTGCAGATGAAATCTAAGCAATAAACATTTCCATTCCTAGTGCCTGAGAGAATAGTCTCTAAGTCACTTGACTTTTTGATCAAGCACTTGCCATTGTGGAATTCAATGACATAGCCTAAGTCACATAGTTGACTTATGCTTACTAGGTTGTGGTGCAACCCTTCAACCAAGCTACCCTTGTGATTGTAACTATGCCATTGGTGATCATACCATAGCCTTTGGTGACTCCTGTTTCACCTCCCCAAATATAACTTTGGGTCCATTCTTCACAGGCTTGTAATCCTGTAAAAGACTCCTAGTTCCTGTCATGTGCCTTGAGCACCCACTGTCCAAGTACCATATTTGATTGAGACTGGTACTTGAACTACCCTGCAAAGAAAGATTTAGTTATCCTTAGGATCCCAAAAAGCTTTGGGTCCTAGGTGCCTGTTAGTTTGATGAGATACTCTCACACTAGCTACACTCCTAGCAGGAAAGCTCTTCTTTGCATTAGGTACATTGGGATTGTACCAACAATCTATGGCAAAGTGTCCCACCTTGCCACAACACCAACAATCATGAATATTGTATCTCCTTTTCTGAACATTTTTCTAAATTGGTACAGTACTGTGCACAAGTTCCTGTTTCTTTCAACAATAATCTGACTGAAGGATAATCTGTGGACAGTCTTGCTGCTTTTTGTCCTGATGGCCTCAGCTTGCTTTGGCTTGGCAGCCATACAAGATCTGATGGAATCAGACACTGGGCAGCAGGCCTTGTCAACAGATTTGACAGCAGTCTTGCTTTTTGCTGAAGCAGATTTGGAAGTGTTTGCTTCCTTGTTCTTGACTGAAGGTGCTGAGACACCAAACACAAATGGTCAAGATTGGGCCATTTGTATTGTAACATCCCATTCCTGGAGGAGCAGATCTGGATCCTATGGATTTTTGGAGAGTTCTCGGCTAGCAGCTCCCGTTCGACGAATTCGTCGAATTCGTCGAACGCAAGCTGCTCCCGTTCGTCGATCGACGAACGGGGAGCGCTCCCGTTTGACATTAGGAGCGCTCAGCTAAGGAGAAGCTCCCGTTCGTCGTTCGACGAACGGGGAGCTTCTCCCGTTCGTCATTCGACGAACGGGGAGCTGCTCCCGTTCGACGAACGTCGAACGGGGAGCGCTCAGCTATGGAGAAGCTCCCGTTTGTCGTTCGACGAACGGGGAGCTGCTCCCGTTTGACGAACATCGAATGGGGAGCGCTCAGCTAAGGAGCAGCTCCCGTTCATCGTTCGACGAACGGGGAGCTGCTCCCGTTCGACGAACGTCGAACGGGAAGGCTTATCATTCCCGAGAGAAAAAGAAAAGAGCCTGGCTGCTCTTTGTTTATTTTATCTTTGGGGAGCCAGTGGAATAGAGTCCAATAAGGAGATGACACTTATGTTTGGAGTCCCAAGGCCTATTAATGCAAACCAAAAAGAAAGGGCCGAGCCATCTCATTTTCTCTTCTTCTTCTTCATCGTCTTCTTCCAGAACTCCATCTTCCTCCCTCTCTTTCTCATTCTCTGTCTCCACCTCTCCCCCACCCCACTTAGGGTTTTGGCCAAGAAAATTCGTGGAGAAGCTCGTGCGTCCGTTGGAAGAAGAGCTAGCTTGGAAAGAGTTGAGTTCGTCCAAGCGCCGTCATGCCGCCGCGATCGTCGGCCCGGATTCAGGTGACTTCCGACCCCTCTCCCTTGGTGCTAGTATCTTAGACCCCCTAGGCGAGATATCGAACTCAATTGAGTCGATTTGGGAGCGAAATGAAGTTCTGTAGGTTGAGGCCGCGTTAGGGTTTTCGCCGTAGGGCGTCGTTCGCCGCGAAAATGCCCCCAATCGACTCCCCGCTTCAATACGAATGTGGGACGTTGGTTTCGTGAGACGTGGTGGCCTTGTGAGGGAGCATGGGAGGAGAGAAGGTGTTTTGCCCTAAATTCCATTTGGGAAGACGATGAATAATTCCCTGTAAATGGGATTTCATTTATATATATATATATGTTCAATAAGGATGAAGAGGGTGGCCTTTGCTTTGCTATATATATATAGGTATATGTTCCCTGCCAATAGGATTTCCATTATATATATTTATATATATGTTCAAAAAGGATGAGGATTCCTCTGTTATATAAATATGTTCAACAAGGATGAAGAAGGTGGTCTTCGACTTGTATATATATATACACATATAGTTCCTGTTATAGGATTTGTTAATTATAACTTGCTTAATATGATAAATAATCCTCTGTTATAGGATTGTTAATTAATTATGACCAATGGTGGAAGTCCAGTAGCTTGGCTTGAATAGATTCCATAGTTAAATAATATGTTATGCCCTCATGTGCGCAAGTAGTCCGTAGTCCTATGAATTGGTTTAATAGTGTCCATGTTATACGCACACCACTGCACACGAGTAATCAACTCGGAATGGGCGGCACGGTTAACTTAGTGCGGGTCACAAGTTATAGTTATAGCCGGTGGTAAAAAGGAAAGGACCCAGTTGTTGGGGGCCTTGGATGCTAATTAGCATCGATTGTTGCCGCGCGAGGCGGAAGGTGGTAAGGCTCATGGGGCGAGTCCGTGGTGCTCGATAGCACGCATGGTGTGTTCAAACTACGTAGGTAAACATAATTGCGCATGGAGTATAGATCCTCGTGGGAGGATAAGTTGTGGCGGGTCTACGGGCTCGCTAGTCGTGACACCGACAGAAGCCGCTAGTCGTGACACCGACAGAAGCCGGCAGTTAGACTCAGACCGGTTGGGTTGGAATGTCTTGGTGTCCATCTACCCAATAGATCCCCTCCGCGTCTTGAAGACCCCGCATGAATGCGGGTAGTACGCAGGGACTCCGCTATGAGCAAGAGCGTCGAGGCGTACATAGGCCTAGGACCGGTAGTGTTCATACCCTCCTAGTAGTGGCGAAGCCCGTGCCACTGCCACCGTCTGGCCACGACGGGGGGCGCCTGAGTGGTTAGCTACCCTCGAAAAGTGGGAACTAAATGTCTATGTCGACATAGCAATCGTGCATGAGTCAGTCCTCATATCATAATCATTGCATTGCACCGCATTCATATCATAATCATTGCATTGCACCGCATTGGAACCTCATCATATAAACTTGTATGGGCATCCTTATATGATGAGTTACCTTTATACGCAGACCCTTGACTTATAAGCTTGTATGATCATCCTTATAAGTTAAGTTCAATTCAGTTCTCTAATACTCTGCTTATGTCTGTGCTACTTATACTTGCAAATATATATAACCACTGCTACTTTTATGCTTACGAACATATTAGATAGTGCTATGGAAAGTGCGTGGGCACTTAAACAACCAACACATATGAACAACTATTACCTGTCACCTGCTTGTTTATTATTGCTAATATTGCAGCTCCTTTTCTTCCTTTCCGCCCGGTGCCTTGGAGTCGCCGGGGGAGCGAATGTGAAGCCACTTAGTCTTTATGACTAATGGTTGCTACGTCCCCTTTTTAGGAGCGCATCCTGGTGCGGCAGCGCAACCTGGAGCAGCAGCGCACGATGCTGGAGACGGATAGCCCGACCGGGACGACGGGGCAGGATACTACGATACCATCGCAGCCATCAGTGACAGATGTGAGCGAGTTTTGTTGTAGCCCTTGGGGCCTTTCCTTTTGTTACTCTGATATTATACACTCGTTTGGTGTGTATTTGGACTGTACTTATGCGGATATATATATCTGGTGGCTTCTTGTTATATTTTATATGATGGGTTGGCATTGATGATATTTGTTAGCCGGCAGGATATGCGTCTTGTGGAGGAGGCTAGACCGTGAGCTGGCGCTTCGGCAAGGCGACTGTCCTGGGCATAAGACTTCCCTCGGCCGTGTTTTGTGTTCCGGAGGGGGGGGGGGGGGGGGGGGGTCTTACAAATGGTATCAGCTTGCAACGATCCTGAGGTCAAGAAGTCCACTTCCGCATGGTGCACCCCTCTCACCTCATCAGTTTGAGGACAAACTGAATGAGCGGAAGCAGTGGTGTGCCCATGTGTAATTCGCATTAAGTATGTCTATTATCTTCCTTCGAACAGCCAACCTAACCCAAACGTCTACCTTGCATGTAGATTCCGGTACATTCAGAACTGGCGACGGCCACTCCCGTGCCTCCAGTACCTACTCCTTTTCAACAATCAGAGCTAGGCCAGACTCTGACGGCAATCATGGATGCCTTCAGGCCTCAGCAGATGTCGGTGCAGCCGCAGGCCCCAAGCTCAAATTGGTTGAGCACCTTCCATGCTCTCTCCCCTCCCACCTACCATGGGACGGAGTCCGCAGTTCAGACGGAGGAGTGGCTGGATACAGTGCAGGAGTTACTGGCTGGGATCCGTTGCCCGAGCAACATGGCAGTCACATTGGCAGTCACGGCCTTGGATCTACATGCGAAGAGGCGGTGGAAGTCCTTGATGGGCTCCACCTTAGAAGGACGCAACCACCTGGACATAAGCTGGGACGAGTTTGCGGACGCGTTCCTGGAGCACTTTGTCTCTTCTACGGCCAGGGACGAGCTTGAGGAGAGATTTCTGCAGCTGAAGCAGGGGTCGAGATCGGTGGTTGAGTACCAGCGGGAATTTCAGCACTTAGCCAGATTCGCAGACTCTTATGATTTAGATGATCGCGGGTACGCGAAGCGGTTCTACAAGGGCCTGCGAGATCCTCTGAGGCAGGCTCTCCTCTTCGTCGCCGATTCGAGCCTCGCGCAGATTATAGAGATGGCACAGAAGCTGGAGGCGGACCACTTGGGGGTCCAGGCCAGGAATAAGAGGCCTGCAGAGGAAGTGATGGAGGCAGGGCCCAGCTTCAGTAGGAGGCAGAACACCAGGGGCAGAGACAGAGGCCAGCGGAGAGATGGCGGGCGTCCTCGCCCAAACTTCAGGTTGGAGCAGCCAGCGCGACCGCTACCACTGCCCCCACCACATCAGGGTCAGGCGCTTCAGCCGCCGAGAGAGCACTTTTGAGTGGTGTGTTATCATTGCAACCAGCCCGGCCTCATTCGGAGATACTTCCCGCAGCTGCAAGGAAACGCTCCGAATCGCCCCATGGCTCCTCCGGCAGCGCAGTGAGGAAGAGGCCGAGGTCGAGGCCAGGGTCAGCAGGGTAGGAACCCCAGACCTGCTCGGAAGCAGGTATACGCTTTGGATCTAGCTCAGGAGCGAGACCCACAGGAGGTCATCACAGGTAATTATGTTTGTATTTTCCTCGTTTCATAACTAAGGTGCTTAAGTTCGAATGATTTTAACCCCAGGTACCGTGCTCGTTTGCGGTAAACCCGCTCTTACTCTTTTTGACACGGGTGCCACTCATTCGTTCGTATCAGAAGAATTTGTGAATGAACTGGATGCAGTACAGTGCTTCAGGGAGCCCCCAGGAGGGTGCGCCTTCCGGATGGCTCGGAGATACGATCTACCTCCAGGTGCAGCTTGGTAATATCCATCGGTGGGAAGCAATTTGAGACACCGGCAACAGTGTTGCGGATGCCCGACCTTGATCTAATATTGGGCATGACGTGGTTGCACTGGAATCACGCGAAGATCGACTGTGTGGCGAAGCGGATCACGCTGAGGCATGATGACTCAGAGGTGGTAATTCAAGGTATAAGACCCGTATCACGAAACTTGTTGTCTTCTATACAGGTTGTGAAGGCTCACGAGCAAGGCGATGAGGTGTTCGTGATCTGTTTTGAGATGAAGGAGATAGGGCCTGAAATGAAGGATGTACCGGCAGTCCGGGATTTTCCGGATGTTTTCCCCGAAAAAACTACCCGGACTACCCCCACCTAGGGAGGTAGACTTCCAAATTAAGCTGGTACCGGGAGCTAAGCCTGTTTCACGGGCCCCGTACAGGATGGCGCCCAAGGAGCTAGCAGAGTTCCGTGTACAACTGCAAGAATTGGTGGACTCAGGGTTCGTTCGTCCTAGCTTGTCACCCTGGGGAGCCCCGGTGCTGTTCGTGAAGAAGAAGGACGGTTCGCTCCGCTTGTGCATAGATTATCGGGAGCTCAACCGACTGACGGTCCGGAACACTTATCCTCTGCCGCGAATCGACAAACTCTTTGATCAGTTGGAAGGAGCGCAATGGTTCTCCAAGCTCGACTTGCGCTCTGGCTATTATCAGTTGAGGATTCAGGAGGAGGATATCCAGAAGACTGCTTTCAGCTCGAGGTACGGGTCGTATGAATTTACGGTTATGCCCTTTGGGCTCACTAATGCACCCTCTGCGTTCATGAGCCTGATGAACAGGGTGTTTGCGCCTTATTTGGACGACTTCGTGATCGTATTCATCGACGACATCTTGGTTTATTCGAAGTCATTACTGGACCATTGGAAGCATCTAGAGCTGGTGTTGGCAAAACTGAGGGAGCATCAGTTGTTCGCAAAATTTGGCAAGTGCGAGTTCTGGCTCCGCAAGGTGGCTTTCTTGGGTCATGTTATCAGCGGTGCGGGATTGGTCGTAGAACCTGCTAAGGTTCGTGCTGTGAAGGAATGGCAGCCGTTGAAGTCAGCCGCAGATGTGCGCAGCTTTTTGGGGCTTGTCGTGTACTACCGCAAATTTGTCGAGGGGTTCTCGAAGATCGCTCTCCCACTCACTAAGCTGACCAGAAAGGAGGTGCCGTTTGTGTGGTCGCCTGAGTGTGAGGCCGCATTTCAGGAGCTGAAGGATCGCCTCACCTCAGCCCCGGCCCTTACTCTTCCGTCTGGTAGAGAAGGATTTCAAAATTACACGGATGCGTCCTTGCAGGGGATGGGTGTCGTACTAATGCAGTACGACCACGTGATTGCTTATGCTTCGAGGCAGCTTAAGAAGCACGAGGTAAACTATCCGGTGCATGATCTGGAGCTGGGTGCAGTGATATTTGCTTTGAAGATTTGGAGGCACTATTTATATGGGGTTCACTGCGAGATATTCACCGACCACAAGAATTTGAAGTATATACACACTCAGAAGGATCTGAATTTGAGGCAGCGGCGGTGGATCGAGTTCCTGTGTGACTATGATTACACGCTAAACTATCACCCAGGGAAGGCAAATTCGGTGGCCTATGCTCTGAGCAGGAGGACATCCAGTCCGGAGTCACGGCTGATGGCCATGGAGTTGGTAAGGATGCTCGAGGAAATGCAGATCACGCTCGTGTCTAAAGCCGACCCAGAGGTTTTCGCCGAGTACCTGTCCGCGATGAGCATAGTTTGTGATATCCGAGATCGCATTCGAGCAGAGCAGAGGAAAGATGTTGCCCTGGAACCTATTCTTCGAGCAGTGGAGGAGCAGATCTGGATCCTATGGATTTTTGGAGAGTTCTCGGCTAGCAGCTCCCGTTCGACGAATTCGTCGAATTCGTCGAACGCAAGCTGCTCCTGTTCGTCGATCGACGAACTGGGAGCGCTCCCGTTCAACATTAGGAGCGCTCAGCTAAGGAGAAGCTCCCGTTCGTCGTTCGACGAATAGGGAGCTGCTCCCGTTCATCATTCGACGAACGGGGAGCTGCTCCCGTTCGACGAACGTCGAACGGGGAGCGCTCAGCTAAGGAGAAGCTCCCGTTCGTCGTTCGACGAACGGGGAGCTGCTCCCGTTCGACAAACGTCGAATGGGGAGCGCTCAGCTAAGGAGCAGATCTGGATCCTATGGATTTTTGGAGAGTTCTCGGCTAGCAGCTCCCGTTCGTCGATCGACGAACGGGGAGCGCTCCCGTTCGACATTAGGAGCGCTCAGCTAAGGAGAAGCTCCCGTTCGTCGTTCGACGAATAGGGAGCTGCTCCCGTTCGTCATTCGACGAACGGGGAGCTGCTCCCGTTCGTCATTCGACGAACGGGGAGCTGCTCCCGTTCGACGAACGTCGAACGGGGAGCGCTCAGCTAAGGAGAAGCTCCCGTTCGTCGTTCGACGAACGGGGAGCTGCTCCCGTTCGACAAACGTCGAATGGGGAGCGCTCAGCTAAGGAGCAGCTCCCGTTCGTCGTTCGACGAACGGGGAGCTGCTCCGGTTCGACGAACGTCGAACGGGAAGGCTTATCATTCCCGAGAGAAAAAGAAAAGAGCCTGGCTGCTCTTTGTTTATTTTATCTTTGGGGAGCCAGTGGAATAGAGTCCAATAAGGAGATGACACTTATGTTTGGAGTCCCAAGGCCTATTAATGCAAACCAAAAAGAAAGGGCCGAGCCATCTCATTTTCTCTTCTTCTTCTTCATCGTCTTCTTCCAGAACTCCATCTTCCTCCCTCTCTTTCTCATTCTCTGTCTCCACCTCTCCCCCACCCCACTTAGGGTTTTGGCCAAGAAAATTCGTGGAGAAGCTCGTGCGTCCGTTGGAAGAAGAGCTAGCTTGGAAAGAGTTGAGTTCGTCCAAGCGCCGTCATGCCGCCGCGATCGTCGGCCCGGATTCAGGTGACTTCCGACCCCTCTCCCTTGGTGCTAGTATCTTAGACCCCCTAGGCGAGATATCGAACTCAATTGAGTCGATTTGGGAGCGAAATGAAGTTCTGTAGGTTGAGGCCGCGTTAGGGTTTTCGTCGTAGGGCGTCGTTCGCCGCGAAAATGCCCCCAATCGACTCCCCTCTTCAATACGAACGTGGGACGTTGGTTTCGTGAGACGTGGTGGCCTTGTGAGGGAGCATGGGAGGAGAGAAGGTGTTTTGCCCTAAATTCCATTTGGGAAGACGATGAATAATTCCCTGTAAATGGGATTTCATTTATATATATATATGTTCAATAAGGATGAAGAGGGTGGCCTTTGCTTTGCTATATATATATATATAGGTATATGTTCCCTGCCAATAGGATTTCCATTATATATATTTATATATATGTTCAACAAGGATGAGGAGTCCTCTGTTATATAAATATGTTCAACAAGGATGAAAAAGGTGGTCTTCGACTTGTATATCTATACACATATAGTTCCTGTTATAGGATTTGTTAATTATAACTTGCATAATATGATAAATAATCCTCTGTTATAGGATTGTTAATTAATTATGACCAATGGTGGAAGTCCAGTAGCTTGGCTTGAATAGATTCCATAGTTAAATAATATGTTATGCCCTCATGTGCGCAAGTAGTCCGTAGTCCTATGAATTGGTTTAATAGTGTCCATGTTATACGCACACCACTGCACACAAGTAATGAACTCGGAACGGGCGGCACGGTTAACTTAGTGCCGGTCACAAGTTATAGTTATAGCTGGTGGTAAAAAGGAAAGGACCCAGTTGTTGGGGGCCTTGGATGCTAATTAGCATCGATTGTTGCCGCGCGAGGCGGAAGGTGGTAAGGCTCATGGGGCGAGTCCGTGGTGCTCGATAGCACACATGGTGTGTTCAAACTACGTAGGTAAACATAATTGCGCATGGAGTATAGATCCTCGTGGGAGGATAAGTTGTGGCGGGTCTACGGGCTCGCTAGTCGTGACACCGACAGAAGCCGGCAGTTAGACTCAGACCGGTTGGGTTGGAATGTCTTGGTGTCCATCTACCCAATAGATCCCCTCCGCGTCTTGAAGACCCCGCATGAATGCGGGTAGTACGCAGGGACTCCGCTATGAGCAAGAGCGTCGAGGCGTACATAGGCCTAGGACCGGTAGTGTTCATACCCTCCTAGTAGTGGCGAAGCCCGTGCCACTGCCACCGTCTGGCCACGACGGGGGGCGCCTGAGTGGTTAGCTACCCTCGAAAAGTGGGAACTAAATGTCTATGTCGACATAGCAATCGTGCATGAGTCAGTCCTCATATCATAATCATTGCATTGCACCGCATTCATATCATAATCATTGCATTGCACCGCATTGGAACCTCATCATATAAACTTGTATGGGCATCCTTATATGATGAGTTACCTTTATACGCAGACCCTTGACTTATAAGCTTGTATGAGCATCCTTATAAGTTAAGTTCAATTCAGTTCTCTAATACTCTGCTTATGTCTGTGCTACTTATACTTGCAAATATATATAACCACTGCTACTTTTATGCTTACGAACATATTAGATAGTGCAATGGAAAGTGCGTGGGCACTTAAACAACCGACACATATGAACAACTATTACCTGTCACCTGCTTGTTTATTATTGCTAATATTGCAGCTCCTTTTCTTCCTTTCCGCCCGGTGCCTTGGAGTCGTCGGGGGAGTGGATGTGAAGCCACTTAGTCTTTATGACTAACGGTTGCTACGTCCCCTTTTTAGGAGCGCATCCTGGCGCGGCAGCGCAACCTGGAGCAGCAGCGCACGGCGCTGGAGATGGATAGCCCGGCCGGGACGACAGGGCAGGATACTACGATACCATCGCAGCCGTCAGTGACAGATGTGAGCGAGTTTTGTTGTAGCCCTTGGGGCCTTTCCTTTTGTTACTTTGATATTATACACTCGTTTGGTGTGTATTTGTACTGTACTTATGCGGATATATATATCTGGTGGCTTCTTGTTATATTTTATATGATGGGTTGGCATTGATGATATTTGTTAGCCGGCAGGATAGGCGTCTTGTGGAGGAGGCTAGCCCGTGAGCTGGCGCTTCGGCAAGGCGACTGTCCTAGGCATAAGACTTCCCTCGGCCGTGTTTTGTGTTCCGGAGGGGGGGGGGGGGGGGGGGGGGGGGGGGTCTTACATGTATTTCCTCATGGGGAGCTTTCAGTGCACTCAATCCCGTGCCCTTTCTTTCGCTATAGGAAGGAGTATTTTCCTTCCTATAGGATCTCCCATTCTTCTAGTGACCATAAATGCTTTCATGGTCATACCTGTTGGAAGGAAGAAGCACCTTTTGAAAGGTGGTTTGAGTCTTAGCCTTCTCCTTGCACTTTACTCCACTCCCTTCTCCTACTTCCATCTTATTGAATCCAAGTCCTCTCCTATTGGTTTGGGAGGAGAAAGTGTCAATAAGGGGAAGCACAGATTTGGGCTTGGAGAATTGAGCCACCGAGCTCTTCTCTTTCACCAGCTTCTCCTCAAGGTCCTTGATGACCTTGTTCTTCAGGGAAATAGTGCTCAATTGAGCACTTGTCATACCCTTTAAATGACTTATTTGTCTACTCATCTGGGCCACCAGGGAGGTAGGTCCAGTGTAGTCACCTTCAGTCTTCTTAAGGGAGGCAATTTCCTGGGCTTGCCTCTTGGCAAGCTTCTTGCTCTCTTTTAGAGCAATAACCAAGGCATCATATTTGTCAATCAATTGATTGACATCTACCTCAGCTTCTGAAACACTTTCATCATGTGATGGTTGTGCTTCAGATTCTTGACATACATCATGATCAGAAATAGAATTGGAATGGATTGATACCTGATCATTGTCAGACATATTCTGATTTCCTTCCTCATCAGTGAGGGCCATAAGGCCTATCAGAACACAGTCTTCTTCATCCTCCTCTTCATCACTATCTGAGTGTGAAAGAGGGGCCCTGATTCCTATCCTAACAGCAGGATAGTCTTCATCCTCCTGAGCAGCAAACAGCCCAATGTAGGCTTTCTCCTTATCATCTGAATCTGAAGATGAAGATGAAGATTCACTCCAGCTCTTGCTTTTCTTGGCTAGAAGGGATTTTTCTCCCTTCCTCTCCTTCTTGTGATGAGGCTTCTTTTCACCTCTTTCTTTCCTTTTGACTGGGCAGTCAGCAATGACATGCTCAGGCTTGCTGCAGCAGTAGCAAACAATGTTATCTGAAGCATGTTTACTAGTTTTGGAATCATACCTGTCCCCTTTGGGGTGCTGCCTTTCAAATCTAAAGTGATCCTTCTTGGAGTGTGATGAGGAGGAGGGCTTGCTCTTCCATTGATTTCTCCTCATCATTTTCTTGAACTGCCTAGAGAAGGCAGCAAAATCTTCATCATCAGAAGAGCTGTCTGGAGAGCAGCTCTCAGACTTCTCAGATTCAGCCTTCCTTCTTGGAGGTGACTGCAACCTACTCTTGCTCTTCTTTGAGCTACCAGCTTTGAGAGCTATAGTTCTCTCCTTTGTGTGAGCCTTGGAGGAAGTGTCCTCCTCCTTTCTTGCAGTCAGCTGCATCTCATATAAGAGTAGTTTCCCAAACGGTGTATGGGTAGGGGTTTCTCCAAGCCTTGCCCCTTCCCTGATTGCACAGATTTTTGTGTCCCAATCCCTAGTTAGAGATCTAAGGAACTTGTCATTCAGCTCATAATCAGAGAACACCCTCCCATAGGTTCTTAGTTCATTTACTATCCTAAAGAACCTTTCATAGCACATGAAGATGTTCTCCTGGCTCTGCTGTCTGAAGGCTTCATACTCCTGATTGAGGAGTGACTTTCTATCATCCCTCACTTCAGTTGTTCCTTCCATATATACAACCAATGTGTCCCACATTTCCTTGGCAATTGTGCAGTGTACCAAGTTCTGAAATGTAGTGTCATCAATTGCATTAATTATTATGTTCTAGGCCCTTTTGTCCATTGTGTACAGTGCAATTTCATCATTGGTCAGCTCAGAAAATACCTTGAGGACTTTTGTAGTAGGGTCAATAGTGGAGGCCTTATCAAAGGTATAAGGACCATTTTTTACTGTCACATAGATCCTTGGGTCTGAGGCTTCCATGAACAGCCTCACTCTTTGCTTCCATATGCCAAAGTTTTCTTTGGAGCATATGGGCAACTTCATTGACCCCAACTCTTTCTTCATTCCACTGGAGGCCATCTGATTTTGAATCAGCAATACCTAATTAGGAACTGGTCAGACTGTTAAGTCCTTCTTGACCAACCTCCATCTGATACCACTTGAAAGAATATAGGTATGCTAATTAATTCACCTAGAGGGGGGGGGGGGTGAATAGGTCTTTTGAATTTACTTGATTATTATGGCCAGTTAAAACTATTCTAATCAGAGAATCAAGCAACACAGAAAAACACACAAGAATTTATAGTGGTTCCCCAAAGACAGTGTGTCTTTGGGTAGTCCACTTTCCCCCTTCACCCTTCTAACAGTGTGTTAGACAGGGTCAACTCCTCCAATTCTCAGCTCCAAGAGCTTACAACACAAGTTCCTCAGAACTTCTCAGATCAAGGATGATCCTACCTCAGGACAAAGGTACCTACAACTCAGAGCTATCACCAGCTCCTACCTCAGGCACTGCTTCCCTACAACTAAGAGTAATACACCTCCTACAGCTCATACCACCTCCTGGTCCTACGTCAGGGTAAACAGCCCTACTCCTCAGGCTAAACAGCCCTACAAACTCAGGCAAACCAGCCCTACAATCTCAGGCAAAAAGCCTTACAGAAAAATATGGTTTAGAAATATTCTACAACAGAAATACTCTCCTGTAGATCCTGCACAGTTGGTGCTTTTCTGTAGCTGAAGATGTTGATAACAGCTACCACTTGATCTTCCTCTTCAATAGAATGATGGAAGATCACCTTGCCCCTTTTGGTGAAGGAGTTATCTTCTTCTCTCGGTTTCTTCTTCTTTCTCAGTGAGCAGGAAGAAAAATGAGAGCAGCAAGCCGTCAATGGCGAAAATTGATTTTGCAAGTAATCGGTCGGGGGTTTTAGAAAATACCCTAACTCTCCCAAGAAGTATGGGAGACATTGGTGGTCCCCTGTAGCTTTTCTGCAACTTGCCCTAGCTGCAGGTCCCGCCGCCCTACTTATCTGTAAAGAAGGTCTGCGTTCGACGAATGCGCTACACTCTGCGCTCGACGAACCCGCTGAATCCCGCGTTCGACGAACCTGCTGCATTCTGCGTTCAACGAATTCACTAAGTCTTGAGTTCGACGAACCCGCTTCATTCTGGGTTTGACGAACATGCCCTTTGTGCCTTCTCAGCGGCTCCTTCTCTGGACTTGTCTCAGCGGTCGACGAACTGAGTTCTGCGTTCGACGAACGACACTCTGCGTTCGACGAATTCACTAAGTCCTGAGTTCGACGAACATGCTCTTTGTGCCTTCTCAGCGGCTCCTTCTCTGGACTTGTCTCAGCGGTCGATGAACTGAGTTCTGCGTTCGACGAACGACACTCTGCGTTCGACGAACACGCCGATTCTCAGCGTTTTACAAACTTATCTGCTGAGACAACTTCTTCTCAGCGGATCCGCTGAGACGGCTCCTCGTCTCAGCGGTTTAGCTGAGACATTTCTTCATCAACTTAGGAGAAGATTTCTCCTAACCTTAGGTCTTGATTAACCCTTTCTCTTGAGTCAGCTAAGCCTGTTTAACTTACAAAAACAAATCTTTATCAAATACATTATGTACTTAGTATTGGAAGTGATGCCTCTTCAAATCAAGGGAACATTGAGGGCAATATTCCCAACAGGTAGTTCGGTGGTTTGGCGTGTGAACCAAACGACTGCTATCCTAAGCAGAACCTCATAAGATCATTTCATTGTATACACACACCGATATGTCATCAGTATGTCTTGACCGAAGCATGTTCACTACACTCATAGCATGATAAGAAGTATACGGGGCATATTATGTAGTATGAGATGCATAATATGTGTTCGTATATGGATCCACCATAGGTGGCAACATGTGACAGTTATGTAGTATGAGATGCATAACCACCATTACATGGATGCCCATTAGCACGTTTTCTTTTTTCGTTACATAATGTAATGTTATGTAGTATGGGATGCATAACATTATATGTGTATGCCGCTCATAACATGCATTAAGGCCTCTTCCTAGAATGCATAGCACTGCATACGTTCATACCATCACATAAGCACGCGTGCCAAGTTAAAGACATACCAGATGACATATGTACACACATGATTTGAAAAGAAATTTAAATGTCCATGCACTCATGTCATAGCACAAGAGTCAATAGAATGATGGTGCATCATCCTAAGTTTAATCATTGCATCATTTCATGAAATTCCAGAGCAAGGTAACAACAATCGCAGGTTGTTTTATTTCCTGTTCCGAATTGATCCGGGATATTTCCGAGTCTGTTTGGCTTAAGCGTCTTAAGCCTGTTTTTGATTGGATGTCCATCGATCTTGTAGACATGTCTCGTAGGAGAGCGACGCGATCGATTTCCCAGTTTGAGGGTGAGACTTCGGATTCTCGTATCGAAGCAATGCTAGATGAACTGCGTCAGAGCATTGAAACAATGTAAAGGCAGGTGTTTGTAATGCAAACACGGTTGCAGGCATTGCTTACTGCCACCTTGAGGCAGCAGCCTGGTGTGCAGTTTCCTGTGTTGGTTGGGTACCAGAGTGAGATCGATAAATTGAATAGATTCGCTCATGAGTTGATAGCTGCTGAGGAGTACAAGGTTAGAAATTTCTTGGGTGATCTTCAAGGTAACATCCAGCAGTTTGCTAATGCCTACCAATTCGAGACTGATGCGAAAGAAGTTGAACCTGCCTTTAAGTTTGAGTCTATTGAAAATGCCAAAGATCGTGGTATGTACTCATTACTGGAAAAGAGAAAGGTTGGGGATGGAGAAAGCCTGTGGGCATCTGACCCCATCCCAAAGAAAGGACGGGAGGAAGCGTGTAGTTTCTGTGGCCGGTCAGGCCATACCCTCGAAAAATGTTTCAAGAAACTAAAAGCTTGGAAGCAGCAACGGGTGATCGTAATTCAAGACACACCTAAAAGTGATTTGGTTTGCACTGCGTGTAATAAAGAGGGGCACGAAGAGATCCGGTGTTGGATGAAGGAAAGGGTTTGCTACCAGTGTGGGCAGAAAGGGCATATGAAGGCTATTTGCCCGCAGTTCCAGCCCTCGATGCAGTCGGTTCTTCCACAGGCCCTGCCACCGCAGCAGTTGCAGCCTTTGGATAAAGGAAAGGATAAACCGATCGTGGTGAGCAAGGGAGAAGCTCAGTCTTCAACCCCGGTGATCTCAGGTTAGATTCTGATTCAGTTAATAACTTCCTCGTTATTCTGATTTCTGTTCAGCTGGCAGTGCGTGCGATTTGTAGGGAAGTTAAGATAATTAACCGATCAGTACACGTTCTTTTGATTTTGGTGTTATCCACTTGTTCGTGGCCAGGATCTTTGTAATTGTCATTTCTTGACTCCCGATCAAGTTAGTGATTTGTTTCGTGCTAAGTTTTTCCTCGGGTGACTCGGTTGTGTTGAACCATTCCTTGGGTTTGATTTTTATAGTATTTCGATTGAAAGTGCCAGATTTGGAAGATGTTAGTATGATTTCTTGGGCAGTGATTGGAGATCTAGTTTGGCGTCATAGACCGGTGTGAGGATAAGTGCCTGGACCTCTCGTTGGATATTGACCAACCCTTGAGTGTGTTCGGATTCTCCGGTTATTTTTGCGGTTCGTGCTCGTCAATCCTTAGAGTCTGGCAGCGAGTCTTTTCTCGTTTTTGTTTCTGTTCTGGAAACTGCTCTTGTTGTGCCGCGTGTTCTGTTGTGTGAGGGTTTTCAAATGTTTCTCTGGCTAGTCTTCCCGGTCTTCTCCTTGAGAAAGAGGCAGAGTTTGCTTTAGGTCTTGAGCCAGACACCTGTCTTTTTGCGAGAGCACCTTGTCGCATGGCCCTGCATGAGCTCGAAGAATGTTTCTGGAAGATTGTGAACAAATTGTACAGAGTTGAATGAGGTGACTATCAAGGTAAATGTTCATCACCTCGAATAGATGATTTGCTTGATCAGTTGCAAGATGGATCCGGGTTCTCGGAGATTGGCCATCGTTTAGACTTTTATCTGTGAAGGATCTGTGAGTCGGATGTTTCACGGTCTGCTTGTTCGTTCCCGTTATGGGCTTTATTTTGAGATCTTAGTGTCGACCTTTGATTTAGCTAATGTCTCCCCTGAAGGATTTGTGTTTTGAAAGTTGTCTTCGAATTTATTTAGTTTATGTTTTGCGAATAATTAATTTATTCTGTCCCTAGATCGTATAGTGATGTCTCATGGTAGTTCAAGAAGATGCTCTTGGTCTTGAACAGTAGAACGCTTGAGTTCCATCACATGATCTTAGTTTAACATGCTCACAATCATGGTGGTCAGAGTGGGACATTGACCACCGCCTTGGATTGTCATATGAATTAAAGTACATTGTAGTTCTACAAATGTTAATAAAAGTTATCGTTTAATCATATGAATATGTATATAGGTTGAAGCTATACATATTGAGTCAGACCTAATCTTAAGTTGAGATATCGTATGGATTGTGTTTAGTGTCATCGATAATCTCAACGTGTCTTATTGAATGTAGATATGAGATTTGTGAACCTGCCTTCACAGGGCATACAATGTGGTAACAGTTGAATATCGTCTATTGATGGAATATACACTGCAACTCGTTGTGTGACTTGTGCGGATTAGGTTTACACATCGATAGCATCATTTGTCCCTCGAGTTACATCGAGCTATGATATTACTGGGCCCCTTGGCAAAGCGAGATTGTATGGCATGCAATATAACTGAAAGTAGTTATAAAATACATTGCTTGAGAAGCCAAGAAAGATGAATGTGCTGCGGGAATGACACTAACCTCTCCCGCGGGACATTCATGATATCATGTGACATGCATAGACACGGGTCATCTATATTTGTGTTACCTAGTTGTTGTGTTGTCTGGTCAGCTATAATGCAGTGATAAAGCCTCTTATAGCCCATGATATATATAAATATATTATCGACTAGACGACTCAGTCACTCAATAAAGGTCACACCAAATGAACAGAAACAGCCGCATTCGACTCAAATTGTGTATTTATTTTCATAGTTATATGACTCAAATACTTGGTTGAGTGCGAATAGCAATTGTCGTTAAGCGACACGTTTAGACAGTTATTAATTTGTGTTTCTTTGTTTAGGCGTTATTGATATAATGATTGAATCCATTATAGAATCGATAACTTGACTAAATAATATATGTAGCTCGTGGCGTTACATACAATCACATTAATTAATAAGTTTTGGCAGGGAAGAAATGATGGTGGTGGCATTGTATAAATAATTCGTTTGTACAATATTTTAGCACACTAATTGAGAATTCAAATTCTCTAGAATTTCTAATTAAGGATTTCAGTTTTGGATTTGATAAAGACCCAATTAAGAAATCAGTTTTTCTTAAAGGCTGAAATTGAATTTCTAATTAAAGGATTTCAGTTTTTTTTTTGAATATATAAAGATCCTCATAAAAGCTGAAATTAAATTCTAATTATTGAAATTCCTTAAATATAGGATTCTCTTTCTCTCCCTTTATTACGTTAAAAAAAAAGGAATAGGAGAAAGGTGGCGTGAATCCATAAGGTTCAGCCGGTGAAGAAAATAAACATTGCTTTCCTCTCTCCCTGACTGCCCGGTTCCTCCTCCTGAGCAGATTCCCCGGCGGCCGTTCGAACCCTTTCCTACAGTGGGTTCTCCGGCAGTCATTCCTTGACTATTTTCTTAGTCGGTGAAGGGCTGCGAGAGGAGTTTTCTTGGACGGTAAAAGAGAGCAGCCTTTCTCCATTCTTCCTTCTATTCGCCGGCACCTTGGAGTGGTTCGGTCACTTGGAGTTACCTGGCAATAGGAGCACTGTCTAAAGCTTGTTCCTCTTCCTCTACTCATCAAAGTAGAGGTAGTTGGGCTGTTTTGGGTTCAAGGTGAACCTAGAGTTTTTGGAGCCGGATCTTGTCTCTTCATCGGCGCGTTTTTGTTTCTCCGCCTCGCCGCGTCAAAATCGGAGATCCGCTCTTCACCTAGAGATTTATCTCTAGAGGTACAACTCTAATCTTTTGTGATGGCTTAGATTAGTTTGTGATTACTAATTTTGAACGACGTGAAAAATTATCTCGCAATTGCCATGAGATGAACACGATCCAAATTTCTGTGTTTTCGTTTTTGTGTTTAAATTTTTTTTAAATTTCATCCCTACGTTGCACACTAAATCCAACACTGGTATCAGAGCGTGGTTCGTTCTCTCATGGCAATATTAGTCGTTTCAATTTTGTGCTAGGTCATACGCACAATAGGTTTGAATTAATTATGTCCTAAGATTTGATTCAAGTTTTATTAATTCACCTTGTTTGGAATTATTAAAAGATTATTTTGTTGGATTTAAAATAATCAAGGTGAATCAAGAAATCTTGCGACATGGATTAATCCAAATAAGATTGAACCTTGCGAGATTTGTTTTCTTTCGTTTAATTTTAATGGAGAGCATCTCATTTTCATTTTACTTTGCATTTAGAACTTCTGGAATGTATTGTTGTGAATGGATGTAATAGTTAGAATGCCATGTGTTAGGTTTTCTATTTGTTGCAATTATTTTCTCTTATCTTCGTGTAAAAGGAAATAATTTAAATCAAAAGAAAAATTTAAGAGAGTTTTTCCTCCTCATCGTGTCCATCTAAGCTAGTGTTTTGAATGAACATGAGTGTAAATTCAATCATTAGACATGGTGGCACTTGTGCAAGTTGATATTAGGCCACAAGTGGGCAAGTCGTGTGTGGCACTTCTTGCTCATTTTGTGGAAATATCACTCGCACAAGTTACCCTACATGATGAGTTCTCTTAATCAAATTTTCAAGATCTAGGCTTGGACTTTTGGGAAAATGTTATTTTTTAAAAATAGTCTCCTCACAATAAATTATGAATAAATTTATTTTGAAATAAATATCAAGAATCATAAAGGTTTTAAGATTTCCTTAAAAGGTTATGATTGGTGATTAGTACCTACCTGGACAACCTTTTGGATGAGTCCACTAGTTTGAAAAGGATCTTAATTTACTATTTTAAAAATAAAATAAAATATGGATCTCTCTAATCCATCAGATATTTTTTTAAAAAATATTTTAAACATGAACTTTAACTTGCTCTCATAACTATTTTTTAAAGCTATGTCTACACTACCGAACTTTCTGCGTTCAATGATCGATAAAAGCCCACTTGCGAATGACGGGTCGAACTTTTCTGACTGGATCCTTAAGCTTAACATTGTGTTGCGCTTGGAGAATCTCTTACCTATTTTGGAGGGAGAATGCCCAAAAGAGAAAGAGATTGGCAAGCCAACTGATGCTGAGAAGGAGGAACAGAAAAGGTGGAATGACAATCAGCGTGTCGTGCAGACTCTGATCTTGGCCAGCATTGGCGATCAGCTGCAAAGGAAATTTCTCGATACTCCTGCAAAGGAAATAGTAGCACAGTTGGAAAAGATGTTCACCGATAGTGCTCGTAAAGAGCGCTATAAGACCACCATCGCACTCACAAGGTGCAAGATGATGGAGGGTGAATCTGTCTCGGTGCACTTCCTTAAGGTGCAGGGTTATTTGGAGAAATTGGAGAAACTAAATTCTCCCATTCCTGAAGACATTGCTGAGGACATCATTTTGGGGTCACTTCCTTACTCGTTTAAGGACTTCATCATGCACTATCATATGCGTGAGAAGAACATGACCATAAATGAACTCCACAATGCCCTCAAAACAGCTGAGGTTGACATGGGCAAGACAAAGGGGAATGCTGTCTTAGCTGTTGCGTCTGAAAGCAAGAAGATGTTCAAGAAAAAGGACAAGACCAAAGGCCAAACCTCGAAAGGAAACCCTCATCTCAAGGGCAAAAAGGGAGGAACTCAAGGGAGTACCTCCAAGGGTGGCAGCATGAAGAATTCTCCTAATTCTCTCACTGAGTGCTACCATTGCCACGAGAAGGGACACTTCAAGATGAACTGCCCCAAGTACAAGAAAGACTTGGATGAAGGCAAAATTGAAAGGAAGCGTCCTAAAGGTATACTTGTTATTGAGTTAAGTTTAAACCTAACAACTACTATCCTTGATTGGGTAATTGATACCGGATCGTGTGCTCACTTAGTCTCTAATGTGCAGTCACTAAAGGATAAGAGATCTCTCCCCAAAGGAGAGGTTGTGCTGAAGGTTGGAAACGGTGCCAGTATCTCCGCAGTTGCAGTGGGCACCTTGGAGCTTCCTCTACCTAGCGGTTTAATTTTAACGTTGTTTAATGTTTATCATGTCCCTTCTATTATGAGAAACATTATTTCTGCATCATGTTTAGATGTAGAAGGTTTTCATTTTTTCATTGGGAACTCCCAAATGCGAATAGAGAAGGATGGTTTATTTTATGCAAATGCTTTCATTTCAAATGGATTATATTTGCTTAATATTGCTGAAGATAAACAAGTTTTAAACATAAATAACAAACGACTCAAAATATCTCACATAAGTGAGACTCTCTTATGGCACCACCGTCTTGGTCACATTAATGAAAAACGCATAAGGAAATTGCATCAAGCTAATCTTTTAGATTCTTTTGATCCCGATGCAATTGGGACATGCGAATCATGCCTAACTGGCAAAATGACCAAGACACCATTCAAAAAGAAAGGTGCAAGGGCAAACAACTTATTGGAATTGATACACTCTGATGTATGTGGTCCAATGAGTGTATGTGCTAGAGATGGTTTTAGATACTTCATCACTTTTACGGATGATTATAGTCGTTATGGCTATGTCTATCTTATGAAGCATAAAAGTGAATCCCTTGCCAAGTTCAAGGAGTATAAAAATGAAGTGGAAAATCAACTAGATAAGAGAATCAAAGTTTTGAGAACAGATCGTGGAGGTGAGTACTTGAGCAATGAGTTCAGTACTTACCTAAAGGAGTGTGGTATTGTACCACAACTAACTCCTCCTGGGACACCGCAGTGGAATGGAGTCTCCGAAAGGAGAAACCGGACCCTGCTAGACATGGTTAGACCCATGATGTGTCAAACCGATCTACCTTTATATTTTGGGGTCATGCACTTTTAACCGCGGCTTACACTCTAAACTTCGTTCCAACTAAGGCCGTAGAAAAAACTCCACATGAAATATGGGTTGGGAAACCACCCAACACATCCTTCTTTAAGATTTGGGGTTGTGAGGCATATGTCAAGCGTATGCTATCATCTAAACTCGACCCCAAAGCCGATAAGTGTTTCTTCATTGGATACCCTAGAGAAACAAAAGGGTATAGCTTTTGGCACAAGTCAACGAATACTATATTCGTTAAGAAGGGTGCTACATTCTTAGAGAAAGAGTTTCTTGAAAGAATCAAAAGCGGTGACCGTAGGGTGACACTTGAGGAAACTCAAGAAAACCTACAAGAGAATGATCATGAGATGAACATTGATGTTCAATATGATCACCAAGAGTCACAAGAAGTTCCTTTAGTCAGTGGGAGCATGAGTATTCCACCTTCGCAAATGATTGCGGAGGAGACTCTTACTTTACCACCGCCTGTTAGTTCTACTCATGTTGAGCATGAGTTGACTCCACCAGAAATGGTGGAGAAGATTCAAGAATCTCAAATTGAGCCAGACAAACCAAAGGAACTTAGAAGGTCAATCAGGGAAAGGAAAAAGCCTGATATTTATATGGGCCTTCATGAGGTGTTCGTTCTAGACACAGAAGACCCGTTGACCTATGAAGAAGCAATGAAAAGAAAGGATTCCATAGCATGGCTTGAAGCCATGAAATCCGAAATGCAATCCATGTACGACAATCAAGTATGGAACTTGGTTGACCTTCCCGATGGAAAGAAATCCATTCCTTGTAAATGGATCTTCAAGAGGAAGATGGACATGAATGGCAACATGACAACCTACAAGGCAAGACTTGTAGCGAAAGGTTTTAGTCAAGTCCAAGGGATTGACTATGATGAAACCTTTTCGCCCGTTGTGATGTTTAAAACAATTCGGATCATGTTGGCCATTGCCGCATTTCATGATTATGAAATTTGGCAACTGGATGTCAAAACAGCTTTCTTAAATGGAAAGCTAGATGAGGATGTATTTATGAAGCAACCTCAAGGTTTTGAAGATCCTCAGAATAATGGCAAAGTATGCAAGCTTCAAAGAGCCATTTATGGGTTGAAGCAAGCATCAAGGAGTTGGAATAAACGCTTTGATGAAGAGGTTAAAACCCTTGGATTCATTCAAAGCAAGGAAGAGCCTTGTGTATACAAGAAGGTGAGTGGGAGTCACGTTGTTTTTCTAATCCTATATGTTGACGACATCTTACTAATGGGAAACAATTTATCTATAATGGAACAAACAAGAAATTCGTTGAAAATGATATTTTCAATGAAGGACATGGGTGAAGCTCAATATATCTTAGGAATAAAGATATATAGAGACAGATCACGTAGACTCATTGGCCTAAGTCAAAGTATCTATATTGACAAAATCTTAGAAAGGTTCCAAATGGAAAACTCTAAGAAAGGAAATGTGCCAATGAAGATGTCTACTCAGCTAGGCAAGTCTCAATGTGCCTCATCACATAAAGACATTGAATATATGATGAATGTGCCCTATGCTTCCGCCATAGGTTCCATCATGTATGCCATGATCTGTACGAGACCTGATGTCGCATATGCTCTTAGCATGACGAGTCGACATCAAGCTTCACCTGGTCTGAATCATTGGACAGCGGTCAAGAATATTCTTAGGTACCTTAAAAGGACCAAGAATAAGTTTCTTGTATTTGGTGGACAAAAAGAGCTCCGAGTAGAAGGTTACATGGATGCTAGCTTTATGACAGATCCGGACGATAGAAGATCTCAATCTGGGTTCGTTTTTCTTCTGAATGGTGGAGCTGTGAGTTGGCGTAGTTGGAAACAATCCACTACTGCTGATTCAACCACCGCAGCGGAAGTCATGGCGGCCGCGGAGGCAAGCAAGGAGGCAGTCTGGATAAAGAAATTTCTTGAGGAGCTAGGAGTCGTGGCATCTAGTGAAGAGCCCTTGAGATTGTTTTGTGATAATAGTGCTTCCATTTCACAAATCAAGGAGCCAAAGTCACATCACAAGACAAAGTACATGGATCGAAAGTATTTTGTCACGCGCGACTTCATTGAAGAAGGCAAGGTTGCACTTTTATGGATTGACACAAATAGCAACACAGCTGATCCCTTCACCAAGCCTTTGTCTCAAGCCAAAGGAGAAATTCATTTCGAGTCCATGGGGTTGCAAGACCATGGAGAGTGGCTTGATATGTAATGACAAATGATTCTCCTTTTGTTTTGTATTTCTTTTATTAGAAACTTTAAAAACAAGTGGGAGATTGAAGGATTTGTGTTTTGAAAGTTGTCTTCGAATTTATTTAGTTTATGTTTTGCGAATAATTAATTTATTCTGTCCCTAGATCGTATAGTGATGTCTCATGGTAGTTCAAGAAGATGCTCTTGGTCTTGAACAGTAGAACGCTTGAGTTCCATCACATGATCTTAGTTTAACATGCTCACAATCATGGTGGTCAGAGTGGGACATTGACCACCGCCTTGGATTGTCATATGAATTAAAGTACATTGTAGTTCTACAAATGTTGATAAAAGTTATCGTTTAATCATATGAATATGTATATGGGTTGAAGCTATACATATTGAGTCAGACCTAATCTTAAGTTGAGATATCGTATGGATTGTGTTTAGTGTCATCGATAATCTCAACGTGTCTTATTGAATGTAGATATGAGATTTGTGAACCTGCCTTCACAGGGCATACAATGTGGTAACAGTTGAATATCGTCTATTGATGGAATATACACTGCAACTCGTTGTGTGACTTGTGCGGATTAGGTTTACACATCGATAGTATCATTTGTCCCTCGAGTTACATCGAGCTATGATATTACTGGGCCCCTTGGCAAAGCGAGATTGTATGGCATGCAATATAACTGAAAGTAGTTATAAAATACATTGCTTGAGAAGCCAAGAAAGATGAATGTGCTGCGGGAATGACACTAACCTCTCCCGCGGGACATTCATGATATCATGTGACATGCATAGACACGGGTCATCTATATTTGTGTTACCTAGTTGTTGTGTTGTCTGGTCAGCTATAATGCAGTGATAAAGCCTCTTATAGCCCATGATATATATAAATATATTATCGACTAGACGACTCAGTCACTCAATAAAGGTCACACCAAATGAACAGAAACAGCCGCATTCGACTCAAATTGTGTATTTATTTTCATAGTTATATGACTCAAATACTTGGTTGAGTGCGAATAGCAATTGTCGTTAAGCGACACGTTTAGACAGTTATTAATTTGTGTTTCTTTGTTTAGGCGTTATTGATATAATGATTGAATCCATTATAGAATCGATAACTTGACTAAATAATATATGTAGCTCGTGGCGTTACATACAATCACATTAATTAATAAGTTTTGGCAGGGAAGAAATGATGGTGGTGGCATTGTATAAATAATTCGTTTGTACAATATTTTAGCACACTAATTGAGAATTCAAATTCTCTAGAATTTCTAATTAAGGATTTCAGTTTTGGATTTGATAAAGACCCAATTAAGAAATCAGTTTTTCTTAAAGGCTGAAATTGAATTTCTAATTAAAGGATTTCAGTTTTTTTTTGGAATATATAAAGATCCTCATAAAAGCTGAAATTAAATTCTAATTATTGAAATTCCTTAAATATAGGATTCTCTTTCTCTCCCTTTATTACGTTAAAAAAAAGGAATAGGAGAAAGGTGGCGTGAATCCATAAGGTTCAGCCGGTGAAGAAAATAAACATTGCTTTCCTCTCTCCCTGACTGCCCGGTTCCTCCTCCTGAGCAGATTCCCCGGCGGCCGTTCGAACCCTTTCCTACAGTGGGTTCTCCGGCAGTCATTCCTTGACTATTTTCTTAGTCGGTGAAGGGCTGCGAGAGGAGTTTTCTTGGACGGTAAAAGAGAGCAGCCTTTCTCCATTCTTCCTTCTATTCGCCGGCACCTTGGAGTGGTTCGGTCACTTGGAGTTACCTGGCAATAGGAGCACTGTCTAAAGCTTGTTCCTCTTCCTCTACTCATCAAAGTAGAGGTAGTTGGGCTGTTTTGGGTTCAAGGTGAACCTAGAGTTTTTGGAGCCGGATCTTGTCTCTTCATCGGCGCGTTTTTGTTTCTCCGCCTCGCCGCGTCAAAATCGGAGATCCGCTCTTCACCTAGAGATTTATCTCTAGAGGTACAACTCTAATCTTTTGTGATGGTTTAGATTAGTTTGTGATTACTAATTTTGAACGACGTGAAAAATTATCTCGCAATTGCCATGAGATGAACACGATCCAAATTTCTGTGTTTTCGTTTTTGTGTTTAAATTTTTTTTAAATTTCATCCCTACGTTGCACACTAAATCCAACATCCCCTGCCTTCATGAATTCGATGAATAGAGTGTTAAGAGATTTTCCAGACCATCTTGTGGTCGCCCTTAGAAGTGGTGTTTGATACACTCTAAGAGTGCACAGGATCATGCTGAGCATTTGTGATTGGGTGCGGTCTACGTTGTGAGATTGCAAGTTTGTTTCCCAAGATGAGCAAGTACAAGTTTTGGATGTCCTTAGTACCTATTCGGGTCATGTTATTAATGAGGATGAGCTTTCGACGGACCCAGTATAAATCGTTGAGTGATTGGTTTGTAAGAGATTTACAACATCCAAGGAAATAGGGAATTTTGTAGGATTGGCAGGATGATATAGAAGGCTTGTGTAATGATTCTTGTGATTACTCGTGTCTCGGGTTAGGTTTATGTAAGAGAATTCAACTTTTGTTTTGGGGGTGACTAGTGCGAAGGAGCCTTTCAGGAAAATCGAAGAGAAGATTGAGCACTGCTCCAGTTTTGATCTTACCTTGAAGGAGTGGTGTACTGTTTAAGTAGATGAGTTGTACGTTGAGCCTGGGTTTGTCTCGGAAAAAAAATGTGATCGCAGATGGTTTGAGGCAATCGAAGATTCATGGAGAGAATTATCATGCGCATGATTTGGAGTTTGCGGCGGTGATCTATGCCCTGAAACTGTGGAGACACTTACTATATGGCGCTGTGTGCAAGATTTATACCGATCATAAAAGCTTGAAGTATGTATTCGCACAAAAGGAGCTGAATTTGCGCCAGCGCCGGTGGTTGGAGTATGTTGTTGATTATGAAGTGGACATCCTCTATCATCCTGGTAAGGCCAATGTGGTGGTCGATGCATTAAGTAGGAAGACGGCTCAGATCTTCAATTTAACTGTTCAAGCCTTGGCTGAGGAGTTTCTTTTGATGAATATTTCGGTGGGGAGCTGTGGCGAGCCCTCTGGCTCGGAAGCCGAGGTGCCTTCTTGGATTTCTCTGACGAGGTTGCATCAGAAGGACGACCCGGATTTGCAGCACTTGCGAGCTAGGACCGAGAAAGGAGAACTATTTGATTTCTCTATTGATGAGCTTGACACCCTCTTGTATAGAGGTAGATTCTGTATCCCGGCGGTGGGAGATGTTTGAGTTATGATTTGCAGGGAAGCTCACGGATCTAGTGTGGCCTACCACCCGGGTTCCACCAAGATGTATAGAGACCTGAAGCAAATCGTGTGGTGGTCGGGCATGAAGAACGACATCGCCAAATTTGTATCGGAGTGCTTCACGTGCAAGCGGGTGAAGGCCGATCATGGCAGGCCTGGAGGAAAATTGACCCCTTTGGAAATTCCCACGTGGAAATGGGGAAGTATATCGATGGACTTTATTACTGGTTTGCCAAGATCTCCTCGAGGGCATGACTCAGTGTGGGTAACTGTTGATAGACTGATGAAGTGTGCTCACTTCGTGCCTTTCAAGATCGGATATTCTATGAAGATGATAGCAGAGTTGTTTTTGGATGAGGTCATCCGTTTGCATGGAGTGCCAGTGAGTATCGTGTCAGATCGAGACTCTAGGTTTATGTCGCGATTCTGGCAGAGCTTACATGGAGCTTTGGCACCGACCTCAGGTTTTCGACCGCATACCATCCGCAGACCAATGGTCAAACGGAGCGAGTTAATCAGATCGTGGAAATATGATCAGATGTTACATATTGGAGCATGGTGGAGCTTGGGACGAGCGCCTCAGACTTATGGAGTTTGCTTACAATAATAGCTTTCAAGAAAGTTTGCAGATGGCCCCGTTCGAGGCTTTGTATGGGAGGCGTAGTAGGACTCTCTTATTTTGGGCCGAGGTCGGTGAGAAGCCACTGCTAGGTCCGGAAGCCCTTGAAGAGCTGAGTATTGCTGTAACTCACATTCGGGAAAAGCTCAGTGTAGCTCAGGAGCGTTATGAGAAGTACGCAAATCAGCGAAGGGTTGAGCTGGAATTCGCAGTTGGGGAGGTTTTTCTGAAAGTTTCTCCGATGCCAGGCGTTAAAAGATTTGGGAAGAACCACAAGTTGGATCCCAGATATGTGGGACCCTTCCGGATTGTTGAGCGCACCGGAGTGTCAGCGTATAGGCTGGATTTACCTGCTACCTTCCTTAGCGTCGATGATGTGTTTCATGTGAGTCAGTTGTGGAAGTGTGTTCTTAGTGATCGTCGCGTCCTTGACCTTGACTCGGTGCCCCAGTTGCAGCCTAATCTTTCATATGTTGAAGAACCTGTTTGTATTTTGGAGACTCAGGATCGAGTGTTGCGGAGAAAGACAATCCCCATGGTCAAAGTTCTTTGGCGGAATCAAGACGTCGAGAGCGCGACGTGGGAGTTGGAGTCAGCGATGAGGGAATCTCATCCGCATCTTTCTCCTAGTTTTTTTTTGGGTAAGTCATTCATTTGTTAGCCTTGACTATTCCTGTTACTTTAGTTTGAGTTGTGTGTTAAGTTTCGGGATGAAACTTTCTTTTAGGAGGGGTGACTGTAACGCCCCTGATTTTTCTGGTAATTATTTAATTCAGTGATGACGTGTTTATGACGTCAGGGCATTACTTTTAACATCGAGTTAGCGGCGCGTTGCCGTTTGTGCGTTTTTGCGTCCGTTTGGGTCAAGTCGACAAAATTTTGAAACGACCCGGAATTGGAAAATTTTACGTTAGGAAATTAAATTATTTAATTTTAGACTTGCTCGTCAAGTTTCGTTGCGATCCAAGCCATTTTGGAGCCTCGGCGCATTTTATAAGATTTGTATGTATTTAACGTTCGTCGTAAACTTCGGCCATTTATAACTCGAGAACGCCACGTCGGATTTTGATTCGGACATCACCGTTGGATTCGTAGTGCCGCCGTTCACCTTAGGCAAAATTTTCGTTGGGTTCAACGTTCGTTTAGTTTTTAGTAATAATAATATAATAATATTATTATTATAATAAAATCATATATATATATATGATTACGCAAGCTCCGTTCGAAGATCAGCCATTCCATTCGTCGATCTCCATACAAAGCATCCGTCGATCTCCATACAAAGCATCCGTCGATGTCCATACACAGCATTCGTCGATCTGATGGCCCTCTCCATTCGTCGATCTGATGACCCTCTCCATTCGTCGATCCCCAGCAGCTCTTCTATTCGACGATCGAGCCTCCCCTTCTATTCGACGATCGAGCCTCCCCTTCTATTCGACAATAGCTCCTTTCGTCGATCTCCCTTCGACGATATCCAGCCCCTCCATTATGCGTTCGTCGATCCAGCCTCTCCCGTTCTACGATCTAAATCAGCCTCCTCCCTTCAACGACACAGCCCGATTCAGCCTTATTATTATTATTATTGTTGTTATTATTATTATTAATCTTAGCATATTACATATATATATATTAAAGGTCCTGTCCGTAACCCTCTCTCTTCTTCTTCTTCTTCATTCTGGCCGAACCAGAGAGCGAGAGACGAAGAGAGAGAAGCTTTCCGCGAATCTTCTAGTCGCCGCCGACGGAGCTCCGGTGGATGAAATTTTCAACCGAGCATAGATCCGGAAAGCTCTCGGCGAGAGCTTCGCATTCGTGGTGAGTATTTTCCGTTTCTTAGACTTTTCGCGTTAGGGTTTTCAGCCCTAACCTTCATTTTGGCCCTTTTTCTGTAGATCTCGCCTCGTCGTACGTCCTTTTGGACCGATCTACAACGAGGAGTTGTTCGGAAGACGATTCCGGTGATTTCGAGGCAAGTGGTGATCTTGCCCTTTCTCTTTGCTACCCCCTTTTTCTCGCCTTTGCTTCCAGTATTTGGTATTATGCATAGTTATATCATCTGCTTCACTTTTGCTTCTTTTTACTCAATATAATTTTGCTCATCTTGTTAACCAGAAATGCTACCTTATGTTCTGATGGGCCTCGCCCCTTTTCCTTTGAAAGAAACATGAAAAAATGCAAACTCTGTTGGAGGTCGTACACGATGTTGGCGGTGCCACCGGTGCGATGCTGTTTTAAAATAATAATACTGTTGGAGGTCGTACACGATGTTGGCGGTGCCACCGGTGCGGTGCTCTGAGGGTCATGACGATGGTGATGGTAGTATCCCCTCACGGCTTCTCCTTTTCTGATGAGTTGATCAGTCTCGATAGTTTGAACAAGAGTAACATGATTAATAATTTGAATGTTGATGGTTATCTGATTATGGCGAGTTTTGACCTTGCCTGTTTTCACACCTTGTTTGGTGAGTGTTTTTCTGCTGATTATTTGTTACTTCTGGTATATCTTTTTTTCCTGTTGATTATTTACGGCCAGTGTCGTCATCACTGATCCTTGCAGCTACTGTTTCCCTCCGGTCTCGCGGAGGTTTGCTTACTTTCTTGTTTTTTGCACCACTTGTAACTTGTTTCTGAGGTGTTCTTTCTTTGAATGCCTCAGGTTCTAGACAGTAGCAGGTGTTAGTGTGGAGTTGGCGTTGGTTTCCGTTTTCTGACCCTCTTGAGGTAGGGTTTTTTGTGAACTTGTCGGCCCATGGGTTCGTGTCAGGTGTCGACGCCCATGGTGCTGTTTGGTTATACTTTTGCTACCATGCTGCTGTTACTTGTTGTTTACTTTTGGACACTTGTTCTGGAATGGTTAGATATGGTTTGGCTTGATAGCCCCCTTGCTTAGATATGCTAAGGCTTTGGGAGCATTGCATATCATGATTTGAAATGTTAATCTCACTACTTTCTGCGCATGATAAATTTACTTTTATATATAGTAAATCTAGACGTACGATCATGCATGGTGCACCTCACTTGGTCTTCATGTACACTTAGGCCACTAAGTAACTAAATCAAGTATTTTCCGCAGCGTAAAACTATATTTTAAAAGCGTGGACTAGTTGATCCACCTAGCCGAGGGACACGGCTTTGTTTTTTTCTGCATAAATAATATTTGAATTACCTTGAGTTAATAATAATAATTTCATTGAACTGCGAGGGACGATGAGTTGCCTTAACGTCAGTAGGTGTCCCCTACGTGGCGTGGCATCACAATGCGTAGCTTTCCCTACTCTGATAGCATTTTAAATGTTGGGAAAATGCGGGTTGTGACAGGGTCGGACTTTTCTTTCCGAGCGTGTACCCCGCTCGAAAAGAGCGGGGATTGTGTACAACCCTGTATTCGCCGAGTGGGCTCCCGGGACCCAAGGGATCTTTTAAGATATTGTTTTCCTGCAAGGTCCAGGGCAGGAAGAGAGGGGGACGAGCGGTGGAGACGAGAGTCTACCACTCGCCCAACCAGTAAGGGGGCGAGAGGAGGATAGGCGGTCTGCCCCCCTCTCGCCCCCGCCCCAGTAGGGGAGCGAGAGGAGGAGGGGAGGCCTGTCCCCCTCTCGCCCCCGCCCTGGTAAGGGGGCAAGAGGAGGGGCGGCCTGCCCCCCTCTCGCCCACTCCCCAAGCAGGGGGCGAGCCCAGGAGGGGGCGACCTCCCGGCGCACCACGCCTCAAGCAGGGGGCGAGCCCAGGAGGGGGCGACCTCCCGGCTCACCCCACCCCAAGCAGGGGGGAGCCCAAGAGGGGGCGACCTCCCGGCTCGCCCCGCCCCAAGCAGGTGGCGAGCCCAGGAGGTGGCGACCTCCCGGCTCGCCCCACCCCAGCATGGGGCGAGCCCAGGAGGGTGCGACCTCCCGGCTCGCCCCGCCCAAGCAGGGGGTGAGCCCAGGAGGGTGCGACCTCCCGGCTCGCCCCGCCCAAGCAGGGGGCGAGCCTAGGAGAGGGTGACCTCCTAGCTCGCCCCGCCCCAAGCAGGGTGCGAGCCCAGGAGGGGGAGACCTCCCGGCTCGCTCCGCCCCAGCAAGGGGAGAGCCCAGGAGGGTGCGACCTTCCGGCTCGCCCCTCCCCAGCAGGGGGCGAGCCCAGGAGGGTGCGACCTCCTGGCTCGCCCCGCCCAAGCAGGGGGGAGCCCAGGAGGGTGCGACCTCCCGGCTCGCCCCGCCCCAGGAGGGGGCGAGCCCAGGAGGGGGCGACCTCCCGTCTCGCCCCGCCCCAGCAGGGGGCGAGCCAGGGAGGTGGGCAACCTCCCGGGCTCGCGCAGCCCAGTGAGGGGGGCGAGCAAGGGAGGAGGTCAGCCCCCTCTCGCCCGGCCCCGGGATGGCGTTCTGGACTGTATTTAGCGCCTCGGAACAGCGGGATTTGGCTGTTCGCAGGCCAAATCCAGGGGTATTTTTGTAATCTCGTAGGCCAGATTCTTGCTATTTGCAGACCCGGTTCAAAAAACTATAAATAAGCCCAAGGGGGCACTCTTTGGAGGGGTTCGGTTTTGGCGATCTCTCTCCTCAAGTCTTTTTAGTGGGTGAGGAGAGCCTCCAAGGGTGCCCAAGCTTAGCATTGGCTTGGGAGGGGAAGCGCTCTAAGATCTTCCGGGTGTGTGATGGGACCTCCTCACTAAGCCCTTGGCCTTGTTCCTAGTTCCTTAGCCTCTTAGCCTAGAGCTCTTCCTTGGGAGGAGTAAGTGTGAGGTCACCCCTCAACTTGTTGTGGGCCCGAACTCCTCGAGAGACCAAGTTATTGGTTTCAACAGCGTGCTTGAACTGGACGGAGGTGCAATACGACCTCACGGACAGAATACGACAGGCTTTGGAGCTTGATTCGAGCATGCAGCGCTACTTGGCAGAGACTGTGGAAAGATGGTCGGTTGTGCGTCCCAAATGTGGGTAAATAGTGGGAAGAATTAATGTACGAAGCACATTTTACAAAATACTCAATTCACCCGGGGAGCACAAAACTGTACCAAGACATGAAAAAGTTGTTTTGGTGGCCAGGTTTGAAGAAGGACAGCGCCCTTTACGTGGCAAAGTGTAAGACTTGCGCACTGGTGAAGGCCGAATGTCAGAAGCCTAGTGAGTTCCTGAAGTCGTTGCCTGTACCGGAATGGAAATTTGATGACATTTCGATGGATTTCGTGCACGGTTTGCCGAGATCGCAGAGTGGGAATGATGCTGTTTGGGTGATCGTGGATCGCTTGACGAAGGTAGCCCACTTAATTCCAAATCGAAAGGACGACTCAGTGGAGAAGTTAGCAAAGTTATATGTTGATAACATTTTACGATTGCACGGTGTGCCTCGTAGCATCGTAAGTGACCTAGACGGGCACTTTACTTCGAAAGATTGGAGGCTAATCCACAAGTTGTTGGGTACAAAGTTGAAGTTTAGTACTGCCTTCCACCCTCAAACGGATGGATAGACTGAACGTACTAACAGAACCTTGGAGGATATGCTCCTCATGTGTGTCCCGGACTTCGGTAAAAAGTGGGAAGATCATTTATTCATGATCGAATTCGCTTACAATAATAGTTATCAAGCAAGTATAAAGATGGCGCCCTTCGAGGCCCTCTATGGCAGAGCTTGTTGTACCCCTTTGGCTTGGGCAGAGACGGGCGAAATGAAGCTGTTTAAGCAGAAGGAAGTCGAAGATGTGAATTCGACTATCCGAACAATCCAGGAGCGATTGTTGGTGGCGCAAGATAGGCAGGCAAAGTATTACAATGCCAAGCACAGAAACGTTGAGTTTGTCGTGGGTGACTGGGTGTATCTCAATATCAAGCCTTTAAAGGGAGTGTCAAGGATTCAACGCTTGGAAAAGCTGAGTCCGAGATACCTTGGACCCTTTGAGATACTGGACCGTGTTGGTGAAGCTTCCTATCGGCTCGCTCTTTCGACGGAGCTGAGCAGTTTACACGATGTGTTTCACATATCTGTGCTGAGGAAAGCTGTGCGAGAGCCTAACCAAGTGTTGGTGGAAAATAAAGTGTCGGTCGATGATGGGATGAAGGCGTTGGTCACACCTATTTGCATCGAAGACACTGATGTCAAACAACTACGGAATAAGCTGATCAAGATGGTCAAAGTCCGTTGGAACAACTGCGGTCGTGAGGAGCTTACATGGGAGCGCGAGCAAACCATGCGTGAGGAGTTCCCCGAATTGTTCCGTTAAGGTACAAGTTATTTGTTTTGTATCTTGTTGTTATTTGCACTGTTAGAATTGCGGGAAGAAATTCTTTTAAGGGGGGAAGAATTGATTGTAAGACCCCAATAGTCATGTGCAAGCAAAATGGAAATGTTATGAAGCAAAGAAGCTAGCGCCAGGCGCTAGGGATAGCGCCGGCGGTAGGGTATTTCCCGAGAAACCCGTGTATTTCCTGAGAAATGTGTTTTGAAGCTAATGAGCTAGCGCCAGGCGCTAGGGATAGCGCCGACGGTAGGTCATTTCCCGAGAAATGTGTCCTTTCTCGATGAATGTGGCATTTCCCCAGAAATTCGTCGAAGTAAGATAGTGCAGGCGGTAGCGCTAGCTCCAGCGCTAGCGGCTTCTTCAGCAGTTGTGGCTAAGGTCGGCCGTACCGCCTCTGGGCTAGCGCCAGGCGCTAGTGGCTAGCGCCGACGGTAGCGGAAAAGTATAAAAGGTTGGTTTTTGGCTGTCCTTCTCATTTGACTGAGAGTTCTCAATGTTTTTCAACGCCAAAGGAAGCTGAGAGCTTGGGAAGAAAACCAGTTGGGACAAATCCGTGAAGGAGATCCTGTGTACTTGTGCCATCGTCGATTCCAGCCGATTCTCTCTCGGATTATGGCACCGAAATGAGCGCAGAGGGTAATGATTCTCCTCCTTCATCTCTGGACATGTTTGTCCTTTGATTTGCATAGTAGTAGGCAGCTTTCCACTACTTAGTGGATAGGTTTCTGCCGACAGGTCGATGTTATCCCCGTAGTAATTGCATATAGAGTTCGGAATGGCAGTACGGACATAGGCATGTTGTGTGAAGCCCTTTTGGACAGGTTGGTCTGGAATAGTGATGTTGATATGCTATATTACACTCCGGAGAAGACTCTGCGTATGTATGTTTTCGGGTTCTTGGTACTGTGATGTACTGTAGGGAGTCCTGGAGGTTACCCTCAGGAAATGCCCGAAAGAGCTAACAGATATGCGTTTTGTTGGCTAGCGCCCGATGCTAGTGCCAATGATCCTTGAGATTGCTTGGGGCACTCGAAAATAGCCCCTGAGGCTGAGGTGATGACCCTATGAGGTTATAGTTTGTCAGGCACAAGGGGAAGCCAAACCCATGTCAGGCTAAGTTGAATCCTGACATTTATGAGCGCGGGCACAAGCTGAACCGAACCCGGGCTAGGCATAGGTGAATCTTGACATCTAGCTCATAACGATCGTGCCAGAACTTTGTGTGAACGGCCGAGCTCAAAGAGTGCAGGAACTTCGTGTGTACGACCTAGCTCAATCTGATCATCCAAGTTGAAATAGGACTTGAGGATGACGTGTCGTGAGTGCACATGACGTGTGACTTGACGTCACCTTGTGATGAATGTTTCTATGCGGTGCTTAGACTCACCTGTGAAATATATATGCTGCTATGACTTACTTGCAGGGAAGGAGCACCGCCGCCCCGAGCATGGGGTGGGGTCGTTATATTCTGGGTCAGCTAAAGCTGATCGGTTACTTATTTTCCCACTCTTTTGGTGGATTTGTTCATACAGGTCCTGGCGAGACTAGCGGGAAATAGCGGGCTGAAGCCCCTGCTGCTGAGCTTTGCTGGCCCTTGAAGGCCAAGTGCTTTGTTTACTGTTTTCATGTGTGGTCGGCCTGCGTACCGATGTCCGCAAGCCACCTAGTTGATGTAAACAGTTTAATAAACAAACTTTGTTGTAGTTCATTCCCAGTAAATGAATGGACAAGTTGTGAACTGGTTTTATCTTAATAAATTAAATGCTTCCGTTATGCGACTTTGTGTGCTGAGATGGTTATGTGTGTAACTGTTTAAAACTAATTCAATAACGCGCTCTTCTGTTCGTTTAATATGGCGTGGGGTCCCGGTCGGACCTACTGCTATATTCTATGTAACATGGAGGGTGTTACACACCCAAGAGCTCACGACCAACCATGGCAGATTGGCGATTGGCAAGGCTACAAACTACCACTCAGGTCCTCCCCTCCTCCTCTCTCTTTGTGGATAGATCTCATCATGCTGGCCACAAGGTTTGGGGGCAATTGGCCTTGGATCGTTCAGTATGGTCGAAAGCTTGGATTCAAGCTTTAATCTCCTTATTTTAAACCCCAATTCCGGCCACCTCCGACCGGCCAACCACCGTCCATCGCCGACCACCACCTCAACGGAAGTGGTGGTGGCATTGGCCGACCAGGATAAGGCTTAGGTGGCCGGGAAATCACCTCCCAAGTTGGTACAGGATGGGCCAATCGTGGTCGTTGGCTGATTGGAGAAGATGAACCGATGCCCTCCATTTAGTCAGATTATACAATTTTATGATTATTTAACATCATAATTACTCCTAGAAATGTTCATTTTTTAAACTGAAAATTAAACCCCTTAGAGGTCGTTTTAGGAAAAATGGTCAGAGACAAAAATTGTAAATCTTTGTGTCTAGTTTAATTTAAAATTGATTTGAGCTGATTTGACCCACTGTTTGATTGCAACACTCAGTTTAGTGCAAGGTGTCATAAGGTTGACCAGAAATTAAAATGGGTGCCCCCACTAAACTACTCATCCAAATGCTTTGAAATTTGGAGCGTAGGCTAGATTTACTCTTACTGAGAATTTTTAGAGGAACTTTTTCTATAGTTTTTTGTAGAAATTTAATAAACCATATATGAATTAATTTTAGGGTCTAGAGACCTCCAAACCCTATCAAATTTTGGTGGGTGGTCCTTAGGGTCATGACATGACTCTGGTAAAAAATTTCATCCCATTTGGGATTAATTTGGTCGGGTGATTAAGTAACCCAAAATCGGTCAAACTAGGGGATATTTGGACAAAAGTGCACTTGTTGGATTTGAGGGTCAAACCTCATCCAAATGTTGTGAAACCTTGACCACTGATTTAACATCAGATAAAACACCCCCACAAGTGGTTTTGGCTGGTTTGGGGGTGGATGTGCCCTAGAACCCTAGTACAAACCGTAGGGTTGTATATTGAACATATTGAAGGACATAGAGTCATATGTCATCAGATTGACTAGAAACTTGGTGGAGAGGTTTATAGGGTGGTATTATGCTCTAGATCATTTATCTAGAATTTTTAAGAACAATTATCCCCTCTGAATTAATTAAGAACTAATTAGGACGTTTCCTTATAAGAAGAATTTACATGTTTACATAACCTTGAATGTTCATGAAATTTTGGCAGTGAGCTTGTAATAGTGATATTGTCCTTGATAATTTTATTGTGAATTTTAGATTGATCTATATAGTACTTCATTCACAAGTCCATTCTTTGCCCTATTTATAAAGAGAATTAATTAAGGATTTAATATTCACTGAAAAATTATGAAACTTGGTCAGAGGACTTTTTAGGGCAAGTATGCGATCTGTTAATTTTAGTATGATTTTTTGAAGAACTTATACATGGTTTTATTCACAAAGTGCCCTAGGATTTGTTTATTTAAATAAAGGATTTACATGGTCAAAAGAGTTTTGAAATTTATGGAACTCGAACAGTGAACTTTTCTGATCATCTTAGACTTCTGATAATTTTAGTAACACCCCGCAAGTACAAATAATATAACAGTAGGTCCGGTCAGGACCCCACGCCATACTATACAAACTAGCTAGGCATTATAAGGTGATAATCAGAAAGAACAACAACTACACGAGAGTATAAAAAAACGTAAGCGGAAGCATTTGGATTAAACATCATTTAGTATTGTCCACTATCCCAGGAATGAAACAAATAGAGTTACGGCCTTAAGGCCTTACATTTACCAAAAGTATATGAACTCAAAATATACATCGGCACGCAGGCCGGCAATACATGAAAAGCAGAAAAGAGGCTGGCCTTCGAGGGCCAACACAACAAAAGGGCCACCGCCCGCTATTTCCCGCTAGGCTCACCTGCACCTACAACCAACATCCAATAAGAGGTAAACGAGGGTCAGCTATGAGCTGACCACAAACCGCGTAACAATCCCACCCCCCCGGCCATCTAGCCGGCTCAGGGGCGTGTCACCGCTAACCTGCAAGCAAGCCGTACATGCAACATTTAATAATATAAAGAAGGTGCAAACTACACTACACAAGGTGAGGTTTCAAGCACAATCAATCTTCTAGGTTGAGCATCAAGTAAAAGGGAACCTAGGTATGCACATGATGTTGGTTGGGTTCACCCGAAGGTTCCCCACAACCGCCTAAGAAACCGCATGAGGCTAACATAACATCAATACGTCACAAACACTCCACCCTAAGGACATAGCCTTAGGTGGGTAAAAGAGATTTTGGCCGGTCTAGGTAAGACACCTTCCACGACCTCTCCCATGATCACACGACTTACAAGAGGTAGGGACCTCTGAGCGCAGGCCGCCGTTCGTCGAACGCAGGCCGCCGTTCGTCGAACGCAGGAAGCCGTTCGTCGAACACAGGTTTTGCAGCCGTTCGTCAAACGCAGGCAGCCGTTTGTCGAACGCAGGTAGCCGTTCATCGAACGTAGGTTTAGCAGCCGTTCGTCGAACGCAGGTTTGTTAGCCGCTCGTCGAATGCAAGTTTGTTAGCCATTCGTTGAACGCAGCTTTATAGCATTCGTCGAATGCATCTTTGCTGCTATTCGTCGAACGCAGCTTTGCTGTTATTCGTCGAACGCAGACAGTTTCAGTATTTTGCGGAATAACAGACCCGTGACTCTGTTTTTGCGCCCGTCAGATTTAGATCTTTAAATCCAAAGGCTGGGATTTAGTTCTGCCTTTATTAGGGTTGGTGCAGAGGAGTATATATATCCTCTTTTACGCCTAAACCTTTATCTCGAAAACTTTGCGGAAGACGGAAGCCGAGAGAAAAAAAGCGACAGCGAGGAAGAAGAGGGAGTCGCCTTCTGCCATTGCCGGAGCTTCGGAGCTCCGATTCGCAAGCCGTTTTCAGATCTTGAAAGTGTAGGCCGTTGCGAAACTTTCTATCCGATTGAAATCTCAGATCTATGGCGCCGAAGAAAGCTCCAAGGGTAACGATCCTTCCTCCCGGTCTTAGGACGTGTTTTTGTCCTCTCATTCCTTTTCTATGCTTGCATTGAGGAATCCCTTTCACCAAATGGGCGAAGTGTAGGATTTCCTCTAGTTCTTCGGAACTCCGGGTTGATTGTGTCCGTCCCCGGCATTATTGCATTTAGAAATCCGGTAGTCATGCGGATTTAGGCATTTTGTGTGAAGCTTATTCGTGGCCGTGAGCCCGGATCGGTGATGCTTGGATTGCGACGTTGCATTTAGGTTAAGCCTAGAATGCGTGCCGGAGAATGACTCTGTGAGATTTGCTATCGTGTTGTGGGACTTGAGATTTAGGTGCCTTTCGAGAACCTAACGGAAGCCCCTTGCTTGGGTGGTTGAATGCGAACCTTCACCACGCGATTTGAAGTGGAGTGACTTGTACCTCCTTCGTTAATTATTTGTGAAGCCTAGGTCCTCGTGAATGGATTAGGTGCGTAACTTATGTTTTGTGTGGCACTTGCAAGTGCTAAACCCTTACTGGCCGAGGTGAAGTGATAAACCTGCGTTCGACGAACGGCTGCCTGCGTTCGACGAACGACAGCCTGCGTTTGACGAACGACGGTCTGCGTTCGACGAACGACTGCTAAGGCAGATTCGGCTATAGATAATAGACGAATTCGGCTATATGTATTCGGCTGTACCCATTAGACGAATTCGGCTATAACGTTAGACTAATTCGGCTATATGAATTCGGCTATACCCATTAGACGAATTTGACTATAACCTTAGACTAATTCGGCTATATGAATTCGGTTATACCCATTAGACGAATTCGGCTGTAACCTTAGACTAATCTTCAAAGAAAAGGACGGATTTCGGCTAGCTCGCAACACAAGAAGTTTTGGGGTGTTACAAATCTCCCCTCCTTTAAGGAATTTCGTCCCGAAATTTTAACAGTGTAGAGAAACAAAAGATACAAAATATAACTTGTACCTTAATGGAACAATTCGGGGGAACTCGCCTCGCATGGTTTGCTCCCGCTCCCATGAAATCTCCTCACAACCGCAATTATTCCAACGAACCTTTACCATCCGAATGGATTTATTCCGCAATTGCTTCACTTCGGTGTCTTCAATGCAAATGGGCTTGAGTTTCGTCGCTAGCCCACCATCTACCGACACTTCAACATCCGCAACAACAAGACTAGGCTCTTTGACAGCCTTCCACAACACAGAGATATGAAATACATCATGCAACCCGCTCAACTCCGAAGATAGAGCAAGCCGGTAGGCAGCTTCACCAATGCGCTCCAAGATCTTGAACGGTCCTAAGTATCTCAGACTTAGCTTTTTCAAGCGTCGGATCCTCGATACTCCTTTGAACGGTTTGATCTTCAGGTAAACCCAATCACCAACGGCGAACTCGACATTCCGGTGATTTGCATTTTAGTACTTTGCCTGCCTATCCTGGGCAATGAGCAACCACTCTCGTATTGCCAGGATTGATGTATTTGCTTCATCCACGTCCTTGCGTTTCAACAACTTCGTGTCGCCCGTTTTAGCCCAAGCCAACGGTGTACGACATTTTCTACCATAAAGAGCCTCGAAAGGTGCCATCTTTATACTTGCTTAGTAGCTGTTGTTGTAGGCAAACTCAATCAGATGATCTTCCCATTTCTTTCCGAAGTCCAAGGCGCACATCCTGAGCATGTCTTCCATCGTCCTATTGGTCCTTTCGGTCTGTCCATCCATTTGCGGGTGGAAGGCCGTGCTAAAATTTAGCTTGGAACCCAATAATTGATGAATCAACCTCCAATCGTTTGATGTGAACCGCCCATCACGATCGCTCAGATGCTATGGGGAACCCAGTGCAACCGTATGATATTATCAACGTATAACTTTGCTAGCTTTTCCACGGAGTCGTCTTTCCGGTTCGGAATAAAGTGCGAAACTTTCGTCAATCGATCTACGATCACCCAGATGACGTCGTTTCCATGTTGCGATCTCGGCAATCCGTGCATGAAATCCATTGAAATATCGTCGAACTTCCATTCCGGGATCGGTAAAGACTTTAGAAACCCACCAGGTCTTTGACATTCGGCCTTCACCAACGCGCAAGTATGGCACTTGGCCACGTAGAGGGCAATGTCTTTCTTCATTCCTGGCCACCAGAAGAGTTTCTTCATATCCATGAACATTTTTGTGCTCCCCGGATGGATCGAGTACTTGGTATGATGAGCCTCGTACATCAATTCCGCCCGCAATGTACCAACATTTGGGACGCACAATCTGCCATTTTTCCACATAAGATCATCTTCGAAGGAGAAATCAACGTTTGACCCATCCACGGCCTCCGCTTTATAATGTTTCATGCTCGTATCCAGTTCCAAAGCTTGTCGAACTCGGTCGGCAAGGTCGTATTGAATCTCCATCCAGTTCAAACATGCTGAAGGAGATGCTCTTCTATCGACACAAAAGATCTCCATGGCTTCAAGCTCGCGGATTAGACGCTCATCATGCATCAAAATCCAGTTTGCCTGTGCAGGAGCCCGACGACTCAACGCGTCCGCAACCACATTTCCTTTCCCAGGAGTGTATCGAAAGTCGAAGGTGTAGTCCCCAAGGAACTCCATCCACCTCCTTTGACGCATATTCAACTCCTTCTGATCTAGCAGGTACTTGAGACTTTTGTGGTCCGTAAAGATGTCGATCTTCACGCCATACAAGTAGTGCCTCCAATGTTTAAGAGCAAATACCATGGCGGCTAGCTCCAAATCATGGACCGGGTAGTTCCTCTCATGTACCTTCAACTGGCGGGAGCCATATGCAATCACCTTTCCAAATTGCACTAAGACGCAACCCAAGCCACTCCCCGAGGCATCGTTATATATTTCGTAGCCTTCCGTTCCACATGGAGAGCATAGAATGGGCGCCATGGTCAGACGGCTCTTCAGCTCCTCAAAAGCTCATGCGCACTCGGGCTACCAAACGAACTTATGATCTTTCCTAGTCAGTTTAGTGAGAGGAAGTGCAATCCTCGAGAAGTTTTCCACAAAGCGCCTATAATAGCCGGCAAGTCCTAAGAAACTTCGGACTTCCGCTACATTTTTCAACACAGGCCACGATCGGATCGCTTCTATTTTCGACGGATCAACCGCAATTCCATCCCCACTAACAACATGACCCAGGGATGCTACTGACGATAGCCAAAACTCGCACTTGGAGAACTTGGCATATAGTTGACTCCTCAGGGTGCTCAAAACTGTGTGCAGATGCTCTGCATGCTCCTCTTCCGACTGAGAGTATACCAAAATGTCGTCAATGAAGACGATCACAAATTGATCTAAATACTCTCGGAAAGTTCTATTCATTAAGTCCATAAATACCGACGGTGCATTAGACAGACCGAACGGCATAACTGTAAACTCATAGTGCCCAAAGTGGGTACTGAACGCTGTCTTTGGAATATCACATTCCCTAATACGAAGCTGATAGTAGTCGGACCTTAAGTCAAGCTTAGAGTATACCGTCGACCCAACGAGTTGGTCAAATAAGTCGTCGATTCTCAGAATTGGATAACGGTTCTTCTCGGTCAGCTTATTCAGCTCTTGATAGTCAATACATAGACGCAAACTCCCGTCCTTCTTTTTCACAAAAAGGACTGGTGCACTCCAAGGTGAAGAACTTGGACGTACATAGCCTTGCTCTAGTAGCTCTTGCAACTGAACCTTCAGCTCTGCCAATTCCTTTGGCGCTATCCGGTACGGTGAGCATGCTACAAGCTTGGCACATGGCACCAGTTCAATACAGAAATCAATCTCTCGTTGAGGCGGAGCCCCAGGGAGTTCGTTAGGAAACACATCGACATACTCCGCTACAACTGGGACATCACATAACCTAGGCTTTGGACCCGAAGCCTCCAACAAGGTGAAGAACAACTCCGCGCCTTTTCTCATCGCCTTAACCACCTGGAGAGCATACATCAGTGTCTTGCTCACTCCTCGCATATCCGCGAATGTGGATTCATCTCCGGTGTTCTTTCCCAGAGTGATCTCCTTTGAATTGCAATCAATGCATGCTCGCTGCTCCGAGAGCCAGTCCATGTCGAAGATCACGTCAAATTCAACTAACGGTAATAACAATGCTTCCAAGTCGAAGTCTTGATTTCCAATCCGCACCTTCACACGACTCTTCCTATCCGCACCCATGCGAGATCCATTGGGTAGCACTACTTCCAATCTATCCTCTACTAAGGTAGACGACACTCTGATTCGCACCACGAAGTCCTCGGACAGAAAAGAGTGTGATGCACCCGTATCAAATAAATCTCTCGACGGATAGTTAAAAATTAGGCCGAAAGCTAATTGCACACAAAATAAACACAAAATCGTGTTGGAGCCTATGTTTCGCATCTCATGGTTTGAGAATAACAAATACCGTGTTGTATTTGATCTTGTATTTTGTGTGTTTATAGTATGCAGGTTGTACAGAAACTATAGCTACACATCCCTATGAATAGTTTTGCTGATTGGAGATGACTCTCTGGAAAGATAGCTAACGCCTCGCGTTAGTAATTAATGCCTCGCGTTAACTTCCGTTGAGAAGAAAATCGCTGAGAAGGAATGTCGTCGAGAACAAAGCCATCGAGCCGCGGTCGACGAACGAGATCTAACGCTCGCGGTAATTATTAACGCCCCGCGTTAACAAGAGGAGGAATGTCGTCGAGTTGAGGTCGACGAATCTGCGTTCGACGAACTTGAAGTTCTGTTCGACGAATTAGCCTGCGTTCGACGAAAATTCCGTTCGACGAAAATTCCGGTCGGTGAAATGTGAAGGCCGCTCGACGAATTGGAGTTCGACGAACTGAGCCCCTGCACAACAATATTGCGTTCGACGAATTTGAGGCCGTTCAACGAATTTGAAGGAGAACAACTCAACGCCAGCGTTGACGCTTAACGCCCGCATTGAATCCACAAACTTGCACGTTCCCGACGGTTGTGATTTTCTGTTCGACGAAGGATGCGTTCGACGAAGGCGTGTTCGATGAAATCAGTCCCGTTCGACGAAATTGGTTCTGTCACACTCCCGACTTTATGCACGATGTCAGCAACTGTCGTACACGATTCACTAACGCTGGGCGTTAGATTTAACACATGCGTTAGTTTCCGAGGCTATTTAAAGTACAGCCCCTCTCATTCCAAATTGAATATAGATGATTCCAGAATTCTGATACTTTGGAGAGAGGTTCGTGTACAACAAATTAACAGGTCTCCCTTGGGCTAACATGAAGATCTAAAGAAGATTTTGAAGGAGAAGGTCTACAACGCATATTCCATACGAAGGGCGATCGTTTCAAGAACGCCAACATCTACATCGACTTCGTCTTCACCTTCAGAATTTCTTGGGGAGTTTCTCTTTACTTATCTTGTAATCTTTTATTTTTCCTTTTGTAATTTGTGTGGAGAAATCGTTCGGTGAGAACGTCGGATTCCGGGGAGGATTCTGTGGGTAAATTCGCCTTGTGTTGGCGACTAGGTCCTTGTGAGGCTTAGGGGGTAATTCGCCGCCTTGTGCGTGGCGACTAGGTCGAGGGTAGATCTAGGGGGTGGCTAGAGGCCTTATCTGGAGATAGATAGACTATAGCCAACCGGTCCTTGGGAGAAGGGCCGGTGAAACAATAAAAAGTGTTTTTACATATTTTCGCCTTGATTTCTAGCGTTATAGAAATTAAACATTTGTGTATTCAATTTATTATGAAATAAAATCATGTCATTTAATGTTCTATTCAATTGATTTTATTTCCTCTTCAAGAATGTTTTAATTTCTATTTTCATCAAAGTATTAAAATTAATATTTGTATAATTATCTTTGAAATACAATAATTATTTTCATTATCTCTGATTTTCTGGAATTGTATTTCATTTAAGATTTCATAAGTAAAATCATTGTGACAATCTTTTTGTTCTGAGGAATATTCTCTGGAGAGCTAACGCCCAGCGTTAAGACTTAACGCCAGGCGTTAGCAACAGTCAACAAAAAGTTTTGTTTCAATTATTTAAAAAAGAATCTTCATTACAATCCTATCTGGAATATTAAAGTATATTTTTCTATAAAATATTCTGAAACTTCAGTCTCAAACTCTGATAAATTTTAATTAAGATTTAAATTCCATAAAAACCTTATTCACCCCCCTCCCTCTAAGGGCGCAGTAAGATCCAACACGTGGTATCAGAGCGCAGGTTATTCCAATACGGCTTCACAACCGGGAATAATGGTGCTTCATGATCTCGCATCTTCTAGAGGGGATAATTTTTATGAAAATAAAAAATCATTATGTCCACCATTATTTATGGGTGAAAATTATAATGGGTGGAGAATACTTATGGAAAAATTTCTTAAATCCTTGGATATTGAAGTTTGGAATATTATAATTAAAATGCCCCAAGTATTTTAAACAAAAATGAAATGTTATTAAATGTCAAATCAATGAATAGTCTATATTGTGCATTAGATCAAAATATTTTCAAACTTATTTATACATTTCCTAATGCTTATGAAGTTTGGAAATTTCTTGAGAATTCATAAAGTCTTCCTTCCGCAGATGGTGAATATGAGCAATTCCTTATGGATCCAAGAGAAGAAGACAACATCACAATATTGGACTCAATTGATGGCAACACATCAAGCAAAAGAGAAGATGGAAATTCAACTATGGAAGAGGAATGTGAAGAAAATGTCAAAGGAACCCTTGGTTCAAATCTTGTCTTATCTCATAGCAATGTAAGAAATTCTAAGTCCTCTCTCTTTGTAAGAAATTCTATTTCTACACTGCATATGCTTAATATTGCTAAACGGCGAATTAAAAATTTGAAAAATGCTAATTTCAAACTACGTTTAGAAAATAAAACTTTAAAAGTAAATGCTAAAGTAGAATCAAGTATTGATGTGTTAAATTCTCATTCATGCTCTTTAATTAAAAATGTTAAACCTTGTTTTGATTATAATACTTGTAAAGAAGAACTCAAGGTTTTAGAAAAAGGACTTTTAATTTCAAAAGAGCATAATGAAAAATTGATAAAAGAAAATGATAATTTAAAGGATAAACTAGAATCATTAAAATTGTTTATTGAAAAATTTTCAAGTAATAAAAATTCCCTTAACTCTAGTTTATTAAGAAATTTAAATTTAAAGAGCTTAACTTCATATTATAAGAGTATGTCTATAAGGAAGAGTGGAAATGAAAATCATCAAAATAGGAGTCAATCATTTAAAACATATTGTAACCCACTCTTTCAACATTCAATTCTTAAGAAAGACCATCACTCTTATAAACTCTCAAAAAATCAATATAATAAAATTCATTATGATTATCAACATCAATGTATTTTGAAAAATAATTTGAATAAACATAAATCCCAAATGAATTATTTTTCAAACAACTATCATTCCAAAAAGATGTCAAATAATCATAATATGAATTTAAACGATAAACAACCAAAGTATGAATGGAGGCCCAAAATTAAAAATGAAACACTAACTCCACTTATAAAAGCCCATTCATCACTATCTCTCCAAAAGCCTACACGATGTATTTGGGTACCCAAGGGAACCATCACACATGGTCCCCTTTGGATACCTAAATCTCTCATTTACTAGGAATCATTGTATTGCATGAAATAGAAATAAATTAAAAATGAAATATCATTACCCTACTTCATGATATGCTTAATTGCTTTTTCTTTTGTTTTTTTTTATTTTTTGAGCCAACACACTATGATCACTTTATATATCATAAGATATGACTTTCATTTTAAGCCTAATGTTTAACAAATCAAATTGAATTAAATTGAATATAAAGTCATAATTTTTAAGTGATCTATCTTTTCTTTTTATATATTTTATTCTTTTTAAATTCATTGCCTATAAATGTCTTATATTATCATTATAAATTGAATGCTAAATTTTCTAAATGATATTATCAAGACGAATGAAATTACTTTCAAAATTGGATTTAAATGGATTTTTAGGGGTCTTAGGCTAAAATATTAAATGCGCAACTAATTGCATATTTGTCTATTTTTCGTTGCTGCATATAATAGCCCCTATATTGAAAATCATAATCGAGAAAAATCAGAATCAAATAATATCAAAAACTATGTCTTTTAAATCAAATATAGTAACTCTGTTGCTATCGCCAGGCGTTATCACTAACGCTGGCGGTAGCATATTTTCCTAAAAAATTTGATTTCTCTATTTATTATTTTCTGAAAAATTATTTTACTGTGTTAAGTATCATTGTCTTTTACTTTCAGATAACCAAAACAATTTTGTTTGTCTCTTTAAAAGGATGAATATGACCTATACACACACCACCATGACATATTAATATCCTATGCTAAAATTCACTATTATCATATATCATAATTCATGATCTATGAAGAATTATCATAAATCAACCTTAGTAATTATGAAATATATGATGGCTATTGGTATTATAGTTTCATATCTTATTTTGTGTGTGTAATTTGTATCTCTATTGTTTGCATGTATCGCATTATCTTAAGACCTAAGAATTAACTTGATATCAACAAGATGAAATCAAATAGAATTGTCACTTATTTCTAGGTCTATGAAAATTCAAAACTCTATGTATGAATACATGCAATTCAATTATATATTTGTCCAATTTTACTTAGCTTTGCGCCATGTTGTCCTAACTCATCACACTAGCATTATCACTTACCATAGGAAGAAATCAATATCCATACTAGTTATATCTTGCAATGCTAAAGTAAATTATATCATTAAAATCTGAAAATCATATTTTCCTTTGTAGTTATTTGCATGAATAAAACTTTTCTAAATGGATTTAAAATCAACAATCTTCGATAAAATTGTAAATCCAAAACTAATCATGCAATTATAACACAGTTAATATATTTAAGGCTTACACGCTTAGTATGTCCATAATCAATAAACCTATGACATGTGTCTCACAATAGCGAGGGCGTAGGATTGTGTGCATTAGAGACCTAACCTCTAAATCATGTCTTGTCCTTAACCGGGGAGGGTTCCAGTGGGGCCTTGCGAGGCACTAGGGGGAAAGAGTGCTAGGTTGAGCATCATCTTTTGTTTGCATATGGGATTAACACCCCAACCTACAGCATGTGTGCAGCTCCACATGCCCATCCGTCACTTAGTACAGGGCTAGAGTGTAGTCATGTTGTTGAGGTATCTTGATCTTAGATATACTTATATTATATTCATTGCATGAACATTATCTCACTCTTTATATATAAATCATGCATAATTGTTTTTGTTCTAACATTACATCTTGTGTTTGCATATTTTATTATTCTGAGCTTTAATGATTTTACAAAACACAAGTACTTGAAAAATCACCAAAAACATGCTAAAAGAGCCTTCAAATCTAATCAATATACTCTGAAATTTCAACTGAAGGAAGGCCTCTTTATAATACAAATGAATTTTGAAAAATATTTTTCAAAACTTCAAGAAATGGAGTTCTGTTTTGGCGTTAAGAAGTTAACGCCTGGCGTTAGCTCCTTTGCCCAAAATATTATTTTTTTGTTTTTTGAATTATTTCTGGTATTATTTTAATATTTTGTGTGTGTTTTTTTTCTCTGTTTGTAAAAAGTTTTTAATCTTTTTATTTCCTTTAAAACAAAATTTTATTTTTAAAAAAAATTTATTATATGTATTTTCTCATGCATTATTTCTCTGGCATAGAATATCATTTACTGAAAGGGCTATTAAAGACTTCTATGTTTTCTAGAGAATATATAAAAAAAACAAATACAAAATTTCAAAGAACAAAAATATATTTTTCTTTATGTGTGATTATTGTTTTGTGCATATATAAAAAAAATTCAAAAAAGAAAATTTATAAAAACTGTTTGTTATTAAATGTCATTGTCAAGGATGATTAATTATATCAATTAAAGATTAAATACAATGTTTAATTTAACTTTCAAGCTTCTTAAAAGACATTGTTTTGTATTTATCATGCCTTGAATATTATCTTGTTATGTGCAATGAAATTGATTGTAGATAAATGTGTAGAAACGCTTAGCATGCCTCTAAGTATGAGTAATGTATTATGTTTGATAATGATTCATTCACTTACTTATTTTTGATAACCTACAATGTGTTTACAATCTTATTCTTACATTATGGTGTAGTGTAATAACATAAATGATTAAAATGCATAAATAGATTACCTACACAACATTGAATTGGTTATTACAATTCTTTGTCTTTCATGCGCTTATTCTTTAGAGAAATGTGGTTTAAAAATGCTATGCTTGCAAAACAAGTGAATTCGGAGTCCTTAGTCACTAACCTAAAAAGCAAATAATAAATGACAAGGAAAACTCCACCAAGCACTACTCACCCTACTGATAAGTCTTAATGAGCATTGTGAGATTGAGCACCTTGGCTAAGAATTGTAAAGTGCCTTGTAGCAAACATTTATACATCACTTCTCTTAGTACACCAGATCATAAAAAATTGAAAATAAAGCTAAAAAGTATAAAAGTGATCCCCCAAGCACTACTTTGCACCCTGATAAGTCTTAATAAGCATTGTGTGTGTAGAGCACCTTGGTAGTTGTACTATTTATTCATGTGCATTGAAATATTGTGGAAGTAATAGTATTTGTGTATTTTAATGTTGTGTTATTTCATTATATATGTCATGTGTTTTTGATTGATTCACTTGTATACTTTATCAAAACACTACTTTGTACACATCATTATCTTTCATAAAACTTCTACTCATGAGAATTGGATCCTAATGCTCATCTACGCAAATCTCTACAAACTTAAGTAAATGCACTAGATAACAAAGCATGATCGCTACAATGTTTATGTTTACTTGAAATGCAAATTTTATTACATTGTAGTTTGTGTATCTTTTCTTGATATTATGAAATCATGCTTGCAATATTATCTTAATGGAATAACATCTCTTCAATCTTTAACTCAAACATTAACTTTTCAAATTTAAAACTCATTATCCTTTATATGATTTTATCTTCTAAAAATGATGTTTATGTTTAAGAGTGCTTATTATATTCTTTTGCTAAGTTTACCACTTATGCTCATTCATGTCTATTATTTTTAACATCATGGTTTCAACAAGTGGTATCTTAAAATATAATGCTTACTTTATCATGTTAGCTATGTTGCTTACTACTTTATGTTACATCATGCTTATATTTTTCTCAACAAGTAGTATTTAACAAGCTTTTGATTGCATCCTATTTTTCTTCTCGGCATAAAATATATTACTCCTTATTATACATACTCACTCCTAAACCCTCTTTTGATTCTACCAAAAGGGGAGATTAAATTGCATAAATCTAATATTTAGGGGGAGTGCATTATAATAATATTAAACAAAAAAGGGGTATATTTGTATGTGGAGTAATCATATAGGAGGTGCATACACTATCATATGCTCGATCATGAAAATCTTTCAATAAGTGGTTCCTTATCTATCTTGAAAGATATACACTCATCCCTACCCACTTTTGTTAATAACAAAAGGGGAGAAGAAATTGAGAAATTTAGTAAAATAGATATTTAGGGGGAGTAAATTATAAGAGAACACTTATGTAGGGGGAGGACTTCATATAGAAAGAGTATGCATTATCGCTATCAAATCTATATTGCTTTTAACATGTTATTCATGCATATCTTATTACCGCACTTATCTATAAACACAAATTGTTTTAAGTTCACTAATTTCTCATACAGGTATTTGTTATTATCAAAAGGGGGAGATTGTTGGAGCCTATGTTCCGCATCTCTTAGTTTGAGAATAACAAATACCGTGTTGTATTTGATCTAGTATTTTGTGTGTTTATAGTATGTAGGTTGTACAAAAACTATAGCTACACATCCCTATGAATAGTTTTGCTAATTGGACATGACTCTCTAGAAAGATAGCTAACGCCCCGCGTTAGTAATTAACGCCCCACGTTAACTTCCGTTGAGAAGAAAACCGCTGAGAAGGAATGTCGTCGAGAACAAAGCAGTCGAGCTGCGGTCGACGAACGAGAGCTAACGCTCGCGGTAATTGTTAACGCCCCCGAGTTAACAAGAGGAGGAATGTCGTCGAGTTGAGGTCGACGAATCTGCGTTCGACAAACTTGAAGTCACGTTCGACGAATTAGCCTGCGTTCGACGAAAATTCCGGTCGGCGAAATGTGAAGGCCGCTCGACGAATTGGAGCTCGACGAACTGAGCTCCTGCACAACAATATTGCGTTCGACGAATTTGAGGCTGTTCGACGAATTTGAAGGAGAACAACTCAACGCCAGCGTTGACGCTTAACACCCGCGTTGAATCCACAAACTTGCACGTTCCTGACGGTTGCGGTTTTTCCGTTCAACGAAGGATGCGTTCGACGAAGGCGTGTTCGACGAAATCAGTCCCGTTCGACAAAATTGGTTCTGTCACGCTCCCAACTTTATGCACGATGTCAGCAACTGTCGTACACGATTCACTAATGCCGAACATTAGCTTTAACGCACGCGTTAACTTCCGAGGCTATTTAAAGTACAACCCCTCTCATTCCAAATTGAATATAGATGATTCCAGAATTCTGATACTTTGGAGAGAGGTTGGTGTACAGCAAATTAAGAGGTCTCCCTTGGGCTAACATGAAGATCTAAAGAAGATTTTGAAGGAGAAGGTCTACAACGCATATTCCATACGAAGGACGGTCGTTTCAAGAACGCCAACATCTATATCGACTTCGTCTTCACCTTCAGAATTTCTTGGAGAGTTTATCTTTACTTATCTTGTAATCTTTTATTTTTCCTTTTGTAATTTGTGTGGAGAAATCGTTCGGTGAGAACGTCGGATTCCGGGGAGGATTCTGTGGGTAAATTCACCTTGTGTTGGTGACTAGGTCCTTGTGAGGTTTAGGAGGTAATTCGCCGTCTTGTGCGTGGCGACTAGGTCGAGGGTAGATCTAGAGGGTGGCTAGAGGCCTTATCTGGAGATAAATAGGCTATAGCCAACCGGTCCTTGGGAGAAGGACCGGTGAAACAACAAAAAGTGTTTTTACATATTTTCGCCTTGATTTCTAGCGTTATAGAAATTAAACATTTGTGTATTCAATTTATTATGAAATAAAATCATGTCCTTTAATGTTCTATTCAATTGATTTTATTTCCTCTTCAAGAATGTTTTAATTTCTATTTTCATCAAAGTATTAAAATTAACATTTGTATAATTATCTTTGAAATACAATAATTATTTTCATTATCTCTGATTTTCTGGAATTGTATTTCATTTAAGATTTCATAAGTAAAATCACTGTGGGAATCTTTTTGTTTTGAGGAATATTCTATGGAGAGCTAACGCCCAGCGTTAAGACTTAACGCCAGGCATTAGCAACAGTCAACAAAAAGTTTTGTTTTAATTATTTAAAAAGGAATCTTCATTACAATCCTATCTGGAATATTACAGTATATTTTCTATAAAATATTCTGAAACTTCAGTCTCAAACTCTGATAAATTTTAATTAAGATTTAAATTCCATAAAACCCTTATTCACCCCCCTCTAAGGGCGCCGTAAGATCCAACAAGTCGCACAGCAGTATCAATCATAAATAGCTGTAAAAGCTAATTTCTAATCCATACCTGTGATGACATCAGTTTGTTGTATGGCTTCTTGCTGGCCAAGCGAGTAAACTCTCGGCTGGGTCAGAATGTGCTGTGAAGCAGAAGACTCCGCAGCTTTACCCTTTTCTGCATGACCCGTAGCACGAGCATAGTCCATCACTCGGTTCTCTGGCCTCGGGGGACCACTGCGACACACACGTGCTTTGTGTCCCACCTTTCCGCAAGTGAAACATGTAATTGGACCACGTGCAGTCGTAGCTCCCGACACGTTTGAGCGAGTTGGTTCCGCAGACTTGAACTTTCTTTTGCTCCTCCTGAACTCAGATTAGGACTGAGAGGTCGGCGTATGGAATTCAGGCTTCTTTGCAATGCCTTTTGCTTGCACTCTCTTCATGTCCAATTCCAGAGATCTGGCGGCTTGCACCATCACATGGAAGCCAAACGTCATCGGGCCTGCAAGGAGCAGCCTCAACTCATCTCGAAGACCTTCATAAAACTTGTTCGTCTTTATTTCCTCATCTTCCATCAAAAACCCCGCATAGCGGCCCAGTCTAGTGAACTCGTGCAAGTACTCGTCCACCGAGCTATCGCCTTGAGTTAACTTCAAGAACTGGTTTTGCAATGCTATGCGTTGGGCAGACGGAATATACCTCTGGTGGAATGACTTTGAGAACTCCGCCAAAGTGATCTCGGTAATATCCCTACCGCCAAACTTATGCACTTCTTGCTCCTCCCACCATAGCGCAGCTTCTTCGCTAAGGAGGAAGGTGGCTAGGGTGACCATCATGGCTTCTTCCATCGCTGACGCCTTTAGAGTTTTTCTAATTGTTGACAACCAGTCCTCAGCCTCCATTGGGGATCCGGTCCCCGAAAAGGTTGGAGGATGGAAGCTTAGAAAGTGCTGAAGTTGTTGATCACGCGCTCGCGTAACAGCTACTCGCTCTACTTGACGTTCCACTCTTGGCACCACCGCAGGTTCCACTGCATCCATTGGTACAGGGATCTCCACCCTCGGTTCCACTGTGGCAGCTGCCACCGGGGCCACATCCGGAGTAGGCATAGCAGGCTGTGCAAGTCTTTGAGGTTGAGTGTTGATCATCGCCAAGACCGCTTCAGCGATTAACCTGATCGTCTCAGCCGAAGGAGTGGTCGTTGGCACCTCAGCAGACGCACTACTTTCAGCGGTGTTATAGGGCCTAGATTGCCCCGCACCACTCCTAGTCACCTATAATCGTGCAATACACAATTTAGTGACCGAAAACATAGCAAACAACAATCATGGAACGCTCAGGTTCCGCAAACAAGTATGTTTTTCCATTCCTAAGTGGACATTCTTTATAGGTTTTTGTCGTTTTAGGTGAATGCACAACCCGTGCACACCACCCCTTAAAAGGAATTCGTCCCGAATTCGCTAAACTACGGATCGACGCCCTAAGTCCGATACCAAATTGTAACACCCCGCCAGTATAAATAATATAACAGTAGGTCCGGCCGGGACCCCACGCCATACTATACACACTATCTAGGCATTATAAGGTGATAATCAGAAAGAACAACAACTACACTAGAGTATAAAAAAACGTAAGCGGAAGCATTTGGATTAAACATCATTTAGTATTGTCCACTATCCCAGGAATAAAACAAATAGAGTTACGACCTTAAGGCCTTACATTTACCAAAAGTATATGAACTCAAACATACATCGGCACGCAGGTCGGCAATACATGAAAAGCAGAAAAGAGGCTGGCCTTCGAGGGCCAACACAGCAAAAGGGCCACCGTCCGCTATTTCCCGCTAGGCTCACCTGCACCTGCAACCAACATCCAATAAGAGGTAAACGAGGGCCAGCTATGAGCTGACCACAAACCGCGTAACGATCCCACCCCCCAGCCATCTAGCCGGCTCAGGGGCGTGTCACCGCTAACCTGCAAGCAAGCTGTACATGCAACATGTAATAATATAAAGAAGGTGCAAACTACACTACACAAGGTGAGGTTTCAAGCACAATCAATCTTCTAGGTTGAGCATCAAGTAAAAGGGAACCTAGGTATGCACATGATGTTGGTTGGGTTCACCCGAAGGTTCCCCACAACCGCCTAAGCAACCACATGAGGCTAACATAACATCAATACGTCACAAACACTCCACCCTAAGGACACAGCCTTAGGTGGGTAAAAGAGCTTTTGGCCGGTCTAGGTAAGACACCTTCCACGACCTCTCCCATGATCACACGGCTTACAAGAGGTAGGGACCTCTCACTGATCTGCATGGAAACGGGTTCGGTTCAGCTTTGCCCGTGCTTTAATCGCCGCGATCTATCGCACGACGCGGGTACGACTTCACCTCGGCCTGTAAGGGTTTAGCACTTGCAAGTGCCACACAAAACATAAGTTACGCACCTAATCCATTCACGAGGACCTAGGCTTCACAAATAATTAACGAAGGAGGTACAAGTCACTCCACTTCAAATCGCGTGGTGAAGGTTTGCATTCAACCACCCAAGCAAGGGGCTTCCGTTATGTTCTCGAAAGACACCTAAATCTCAAGTCCCGCAACACGATAGCAAATCTCACGGAGTCATTCTCCGGCACGCATTCTAGGCTTAACCTAAATGCAACGTCGCAATCCAAGCATCACCGATCCGGGCTCACGGCCACGAATAAGCTTCACACAAAATGCCTAAATCCGCACGACTACCGGATTTCTAAATGCAATAATGCCGGGGACGGACAAAATCAACCCGGAGTTCCGAAGAACTAGAGGAAATCCTACACTTCACCCATTTGGTGAAAGGGATTCCTCAATGCAAGCATAGAAAAGGAATGAGTGGACAAAAAGACGTCCTAAGACCGTGAGGAAGCATCGTTACCCTTGGAGCTTTCTTCGGCGCCATAGATCTGAGATTTCAATCGGATAGAAAGTTTCGCAACGACCTACACTTTCCAGATCTGAAAATGGCTCGCGAATCGGAGCTCCAAAGCTCCGACAATGGCAGAAGGCGACTCCTTCTTCTTCCTCGCTGTCGCTGTTTTTCTCTCGGCTTCCGTCTTCCGCAAAGTTTTCGAGATCAAGGTTTAGGCGTAAAAGAGGATATATATACTCCTCTGCACCAACCCTAATAAAGGCAGAAATAAATCCCAGCCTTTGGATTTACAAATCTGAATCTGACGGGCGCAAAAACAGAGTCACGGGTCTGTTATTCCGCAAAACGCTGAAACTGTCTACATTCGACGAATAGCAGCAAAGCTGCGTTCGATGAATGGCAGCAAAGCTGCGTTCGACGAATGCTATAAAGCTGCGTTCAACGAATGGCTAACAAACTTGCGTTCGACGAATGGCTAACAAACCTGCGTTCGACGAATGGCTACATGCGTTCGACGAACGGCTGCTAAACCTACGTTCGACGAACGGCTACCTGCGTTCGACGAACGGCCGCCTGCGTTCGACGAACAGCTGCTAAACCTGCGTTCGACGAACGACTGCCTGCGTTCGACGAACGGCGGCCTGCGTTCGACGAACGGCTGCTAAACCTGCGTTCGACGAACGGTTGCCTGCGTTCGACGAACGACGGTCTGCGTTCGACGAACGGCAGCTTGCGTTCGACGAACGGCTGCTAAGGCAGATTCGGCTATAGATAATAGACAAATTCGACTATATGAATTCGGCTATACCCATTAGACGAATTCGGCTATAACGTTAGACTAATTCGGCTATATGAATTCAGTTATACCCATTAGACGAATTCGACTATAACCTTAGACTAATTCAGCTATATGAATTCGGTTATACCCATTAGATGAAATCGGCTATAACCTTAGACTAATCTTCAAAGAAAAGGACGGATTTCGGCTAGCTCGCAGCACAAGAAGTTTTGGGGTGTTACAATTTTCCTGTAATTTTTGAATGAGTATTTTTGGTACTTACTTTGTTAACCCTTGAATTTGATAAATCAATCAATATTTTAATTGGAGGTCAAAACCATTCTGGAATTTTATAAATTTCATATGTGGTTGTTATTTTGATGATATATAGTTGTACAAATTTTAATAAGACCATAGCTTATCAGAAAATCATACTTGGTGTTCAAAGTCATAGGTTCCTTGATTGTGAGGAAATTACAATAAATGCCAAATAAATCAGGAAAATTATGAATTTTTGGAGATAGTCTTAAAATGTCATAACACACTCCTAATAATAATCTTGGGTCGTTTGTATGAGCATTTGGAGTCTTTTCCTTTTTATCCATCATATAGTTCAAGTGGTATGCGTATAGTGGAAAAGCTGCATAAGGGTAAACATGTAGGTCTTACATGAGGAGTTTAAGAAGTTGGTGCACCCAGTTTGATTGGGTTTGGAAGGTGTCACCAAAGGAAAGTTGGAGTAAGATTGTCATTCCCTAGGAGTGAAGTAAAACACACTTAGCATTAGTACGTGTAACATTAATGGTGGTCGGGTCAAGGGTAGACACCAATAAGAATAAGTGCCTTGGAAATGGAGCTTTGGGGTTCAGCCCATCGTAGCTCCTAGTACCGCTGCGAGTCCCTCACAGGGTAGTCCTCGGGAAGTCCATGGTTAACCCAAAGCTGTATGAATAATTTGTTACGCAAGATTAACTTAATAATACACTCACTCACATCTCGTTGCTACGGGTGGTTACTTGGTTTGGTCATACAAGCAGTAGGCTCGGTGGTTGTAGGTCGGACAGGTTAGTCCGGCGAGCCGGTGGCTCGAAGTTGTAAAGTAATCATGTTTGTATGTGCATAAAGGTGGCGGGTCTTCGGTATTGGACGGTCGTTCACATCGACATCGATACGCTGACTCGACAAGTGTGGTTTTGCACTTGGCCGAGGAAAGGCTGGAGGACCAGCCAGCAAGAGTACGCAGGCGCTTCACGGTTGTGTTCTTCGCGTTGAGGCGTACGATAGGTCTAGGTTAGGTAGTGTGAATACCAACCTAGAGGTGGGTAGGACCCAACCCACCGCTTTCGTTTGCCACTACGGGGGTATCCTGGGAGTTTTGCTAGCTCCAAAAAAAGGAGAACTAAAAGTCTGTGCGCATAGAGTCGGGTGCGTATGTTGCACTTGTGTGATCATAATATTAATTAGCATACCTCTGCATGTCACAGCTTAAACATTGCATTTCAACCCCTACCCTTATCGTATAAATTGGTATGAGACTTTTTATACGATAGGCCTTGCTAAACGACCCCTTGGTCTGTAGGTTTGTATGGGCATTCCTATAAATCAATGTTACTTTTCTAGTCTACTTGTTTTTACTTTACTTGTTCTTTACTCTGCCTTACTGTTCTTTATATACATACACTTTGAGTAGTGGTAGACAATCCTACAGCTAGGTTATGTCATCTGCTTTGATATATACCCCTTGCTGTCCTCCGCTTCATCCCTCCCGCACGGTGCCTAGGAGCCACTGGGGGATGGGTGGGGGAAATGAGGCTTAGTCTTTTTGACTAACGGTCTGTGGACCATATCATTTTAGGGGACCGAGGATACGCAGCACCACCAGAGGCTGGTGTAGATGGAGGCGGGCCAGTCTAGCACAGGAGCACCAGTCTCAGGATTCGTGAGTGTTTATTAGTAGATTTTGCTTCCGCGAGTGATCTTGTAGTGATGTACTGGGCATGAGCCCTTTATTCAGTTACTATCTGTGGACATCTATCTTTATGATTTTATATATTATGTGATGTGGACTTGAACTTATTCTTGGTTCAATTGTACTTTTCTTCTTCTGTGATCGATATGACCTGCATGATCGACGCTTTGTAGTGGCGACCTTTCCGAGTGTTGCTGTAACCACAAAACGACGGCTATGGGCATAAGAACCGATTTTGTAGCAAAAAAAGGGGTCTTACATCCATTTCTTCCCATCAGTTCTCCAGTACCTTCCTGCCTCTAGATCCTCTTCTCTATTTGCTCATGGATTCTAACTTGATTTAATTTTACTTATAGTCTTTCAATTTGCAAGGTAAAACTTATTAATATTATTTTTTTCTTTAAATCTGTAAGTTTAAAATTTAAAGTGAAGTCATGATTAATTTGAAGACAAACATAACTAATTTTGAGTGTTAATTATTTTTAAGTTCTCTAAAACAATTCAAATTACTTATCTTTTGATGATATTTTGGGATGTTTTTTGATATCAATGAAATTATAGAGCTCTTATTTACTATGCTTGGATTTTTTTTCCTAAAATTTTATCTACGGATATAATTTTCTGAAGTAATGATTTATGTCTATAATTTTTTTACAAATAGCTGATATAAATAATAACCGCCTAAAATAATGAGCTTAACAAAACATACTAGAAAAAAGTGTGGATGACTTGAATAAGAAATATTTGCCCTAATGATTCAAATATTCAATAGTATTACTTAGAAAATCTTCACCCATCCCGTATTATCGCGATTAAAGTTTGATGTCTTAAATCCTAAATCCAGTTTTTTTTTAGCGGCAGAAGGGGGCACGTGTCTTTGCCCAAGGAAGCCGATGAGGATGGACACCATGAGGTATTTATGGATAAATCTCAAAGCAAATCCAAGGGCCCAAAACAGTTTCCATGTGACTAAGATCTTCGTTTCAGTTTCGCGCCACTTCAACTGCACATCCCCAGAGAGAGAGAGAGAGAGAGAGAGGGAGGTAGAGAGAATGTGCGGAAGGGCTCGCTGCTCTCTGAATGCCACGCAGGTGGCAAGGGCCTGCGGTCTCCCGGCCGGCGAAGCCGACTCCGTTCGCACCACTCAGATGGATCAGTAACTCCCACAAATCCCCAAATCCTTCTTCCTCCCAACTCATTTTCCTCGGCACTCCCTAAATCAATTGCCAAATCCGAACATGCTTCAAAAACCAAACACCTAAGTTTCCCCGTTTTGCATCGCACAGGTTCCGACCTTCTTACAACGTATCTCCCGGCTCTTACTTGCCAGTGTTCACGGCGGACGTCAAGGGCCACGCTGCCCAAGCTGAGGAGGCCCGCCATGCCGTCCACTGCATGAAGTGGGGGCTTGTCCCAAGTTTCACGAAGAAGACGGAGAAGCCTGACCACTACCGGATGGTAGCTACCTTCTTTTTCTCCTCTTGCACTTTGCCCTAGCAGTTTATAAGATTTTTCAGATCGATTTGGCTAATGGCTTCTCACAATGTCTGTATTTTCAAATATATCTATCTGTGCTTTATTAAAATGTAAAACTTAGAATTGTCATGATCCTAAATTAGGATCATGAAAATAATCTTAGCCGTCCAATTTTAATCACAATGATGTCACATAGCACATGTTTTTTTTAAAGTACAGCTAGTGTATTAAAAAAACACTTGAGATGATCATGATCCCGAAATAAGATTATCAAAGTGATCTCTGCCATCCAATTATAATCTCCTTAATCTAATGTAACCTTTGTTTTTTTATATAGGGATAGCATAAAATTAAAGAAATTATATGTTGTATATGTACACGGGCGAAGACAATAGTACTCAGCCGTGGCTCGAGCGATGGTTGGGTATTGTCGCGCACACTGGGCACGGAGAGGATCCCGCGCACAACCATTGGTTCTATTAAAAATAAATAATTTTATTGTGTTGTTAAAACATTCTAATGTAGGCAGGTGCTTACGATGTCATTATTACTTTTTGCTTGCATTTTATTTAATTTATGTCAGACATTTTCTTTATTTCGCATATTTATTTCACACAATTGTTTTCCTGCATTTTATTTTTTAATTACAGAAGTTGTGTATTGAGAAGTTAATCCTGAACACAGTTACAAAAAAACAAGGGGAGTATTAAATAAAGAAGGAGAAGTGTCTATCAACATGAGAAGAAGGAACAAGGTTAACAAAGAAATCAAATTAAATGTATTCATATTTCCAAGAGTCACTTGACTCTATATATGGTAATCGAAGGAAATTAAAATGAATGCAATGTAAAGTTAGAAGTAATCGAGAATGAGAATCACCTATCCTTTTTTTCCACTTTTTTCGCCATTTTTCTCCCTTGTCCCCAACAATGGTATCATGACTTTTTGAGCTTGAAAACCATCATATTATGATCCATTTCATCCATAGGGAACTGACTGAATCCCTCTGATCAATCTCATCACATGGTTTCGTCAAATTCCCGTTAGATGTTAAGTTATTCCCAATCTGGCATTCTTATCTTCGAAGGGGATAGTTATGAATTTTGGACCACACAAATGAGGATCCTTCTTTCAGTCACAAGGACTATGGGATCTCGTGCAAATTGGAAGGATGTTACCTAGAGGAAAAGAGGGGGGGGGGGGGGGGGGGGGGGGGGGGGGGGGGGGGGGGAATTAGGGGAAATAGAAGAGAGGAGAAGTCCAAGATTTCATTCCACTTCCAAGCTACCGCAAAATACAATAGCTAATGTCTTATATAGTTGTGCTCAAAGTGCATAAAAAGAGAAACAAGTAATGTAACCTGATACAACTTGCTAAGACGACATGTTACTAGCACAGCGTTCGCGACGTCGATACACTCGACACCCTGGAGGTCGCCCTTCTCCCTCCTCCGCCTTGTCCGTGTCCGTAATAATACCACCCTATGGGAAATTTGCCTTGTCCTTAAGGCAGAAATCTGGGAACTGGTGACGCAAATCTGACCGATCCACCCATGTAGCCTCTGATAGTGGGCGATCCTGCCAAACCGCCAAGACCCGCTCGACCGAAAGCTTTGCACGGAGGATCGTGCACGTGTTCGATATGCGCTGCGGAAGGAACACCAATGGTTTGGTATCAGATGCTGGCGGGGAAAGCGCCGCCTCAATTGGGTGATCTTCGATCACTCGCTTGAGCTGCGAGACATGAAACACTGGGCGAATACGTCTTTCCGGAGGTAGGCGGAGGTGGTACGCCTGAGTGCCTACCGGGCTAGAATCTCAAATGGTCCGTAGAACTTGGCCGCTACCTTAGAGTGGGCCCGCGGGGTCACCGTAACCTGGCGGTGCGGTCAGAGCTTGACATACATCACGTCACCCCTATGTGAACTGGACGTCTCGGCGATGGAGGTTGGTCGACGCCATCATCCGGTCTTGTGGGCGCTAGAGGTGATGGAGAAGCTGAAGGAGTATGGAATCTCGATCGTGGAGGAGACTGGCCAGGGCGGCGACAATAAATTCGTCAGAAATATCGCGCGTAATGGAGGGCGGAGGTCTACCGTAGACTGCCTCTAACGGTATGGTACCAGAGCTGGAATGGAAGAACGTGTTAAAAGAGTACTCAGCCCAGGAGAGCCACTCCGCTCATGCGCGCAGGTGATCACACACAACACCGCGGATAGGTCTCCAAGCAACTATTCATGACCTCGAACTGTCCGTCCGTCTGCAGGTAGTACATTGTCCTCATCCGAAGTTGGGTGCCCTGCATCTTGAACAACGACTACCAAAATGAGCTCAAGAAGAGAGGGTCACGGTCGCTCACAATGGAGCGAGGAAACCCATGTAGATGGACCACCCCGTCAACGAAAGCTGCGGCCACCACTGGGGATGTGAATGGATGGCGGAGGGGAATGAAGTGAGCATATTTGGATAGGTGATCCACGACCATTAAGATACAATCCCATGTCATTGAGCGGGGAATCCTGGAAATGAAATCAATAAAGATGTCCTCCCTGATCTGGGTCGGAATAGGAAGCGGCTGGAGGAGGCCCCCAGGGAAGGTGGCCTCGTACTTGGCGCGTTGGCACGACTGACAAGCTGCGATGAATTCCATGACCTATTGGAACATCCCGGGCCAATGAAGCGAAGCTGCAAGACAGCGGTACGTCTTGAAAGCTCCGGCGTGACCCCCTCCAGGGTCACATGGAACTCGGTGAGCAGGCGGGGAGTAACTGGGATGAGGTGGAGAGTACCAAACGGTCGCGGTAGTAGAGACGATCTCCCGTAAGGCGATAGGGCGGGTGGGAAGTGGCGTCCTCCCGTAAAGCCTCAACAATCGACCACAAGATGGGGTCAGCCGCTCCCTCACGCTGAAGAAGAGAAGTGACGTAGGGTAAGACGCTAATGAAACCTAGGACTAAATGCAAATGGCCGGCGAATTCAAACTTGCAAAACAATATTTATAAATCATATAACTAGATTTTTCCACCATTAAATTAAAGCATTTAAAAACAAAGGAAACAAGAGAGGAGTATGAGCGCGAGAGTGCGCGAAAGTAAATGCTATTTAAATAGGAAATTACAAAGACTGGAATGACTGCAATGGGACTTATAAACTACTATCACTTCAAGTAAAGAACACACTAGATCCAATGCGAAAATAAAAACAACACACCTTGAATACCAAGACTATAAAGAGGGGAGGGATGGAGGCGCTCTATGAGGGTTGCCGGGGTAGTTTCAGCAATGACCAACTGGAGTTCTGTGTTGGAGGACTGGTCAACAATTGGGAGGATGAGAGTGGCTGTATGAAAGGGCTTTGGATGGCTGGACAGCTCTCAGGCAGCAGTTCCGGGGAGGAAGACGGCTGTCCAGGGGGAAAAACAGCAACCTGGATCATGATGCCGGGCTGTTAGGAAGGCTCGGACAGCAGCAGTTCTGGTGCTGCAGGGGAAAAGCCTGGACGGCAGCAGGAAATTCAGAGGGCTGCAGTGGGGGAGGTGGCTGGGCTTGGCCTGGATGGGGTGTAAAGGGGGGGGGGGAGAGTTTGGCTGTGGCTCAGAGGGAGGTAGGGAGGGGGGCTGGAGATGTGGGGGAGGCCGGTTATAGGCAGCAGTTGGGAGGGGGAGGGGCTCGGGTAAATGGGATATGGACAGTAGTTATGAGGGAGCAGCAGTTAGGATATTTTAATGAAATGTGGGCATAAAGAAAAGGTGGTTCCACGTGAGTAGAAAGAGGGGTGGCTGAGAGGATTGAGTGGGGGAATGGAGGCTTAAATTTAGGAATTAATTCCTAAATTCTAGGGAGTGGGGAGTGGGCGGTTATTGAGGTGGTTGCTGAGGGTTGGAGGAAGGTGTCCGGTTGGTGGTGGGTTGGGGTGTCCGGTTGGTGGTGGGTTGGGGTGGCCGGTTGGTGGTGGGTTGGGGTGGCCGAAGGTGGCCGCCTGTGGTGGTGGTCGTCATAAAGATTTTCTGGCGATTGTCGAAAAATGGAGAACGATGGAAAAATGATGGAGAGGTGTAGGGGGACTGCCAGAGGTGTCTAGAGACGTACTCCGGTGATCGCCGAAGATGGAATTTATAGGATAAAAGGGCTGTTCTGGAGGGATATGAAGGGGTGGTGGTCGCTCCACGGCATGGGGATGGAGGATGGGTGGTTGTTGGTTATGTGGGGAAGGGAGGAGGGGTGGCCGGCCACTTGGGCAGGAGGGGCAAACCCCTTTGGGTGGCTGTTTTGGTGTGCAGGCAGCAGCCTAGTGGGAGGCAGTGAGGTATGGCCGACTGCTATCTTTCAGGGGAGGATGGAGGCGACACCCTTAGCCGTCTGCTTCAAGTGGGACTAGGAGGAGGGTGGCTGCTGTTGCTATGGGTGGTGGGTAGAGGTTCCTGATGGTGGCTTGTGGGGAAGGAGGGGGATGATGGGGTGGCCGTCCAAAAGGGGCTGTATGGCTTGGCCGGCCAAAAGGGGTTGTATGGCTTGGCCGGCCAAAAGGGGTTGTATGGCTTGGCCGGCCAAAGGTAGGGAATGGAGAGTAAGCCCGGGCTTCGCACCCAGAGTCGTTTCCGCACTGAAGTGATCAAGGATTGGGCTTATAAACTCCAATCTTCAATGCCTAAAATGAGGCCCTCACCCTCTATTTATAGTTTTCTAAGGACCAATGAACGACTATGATTGACCAAACACTTTGACTCAAATAAAACTTAAAATTACAACTCGAAATAAAAAAATGACAAGAGACAAAAATACAAAGGTCACCGAGCCGCTCAAAATGAGCGGTCTCGATCGTCACTGCGCCCGTGGTCGTCGTGAGTAGTCCCGAACGGGTCAGGCGGGTTGCTCCCCATCAACTCCCCCATCTCAGAATCATTCATCTTCGTAGAATGAAGATGATCATAATATCGTCGTAGGGCGGGCTAGTCTCTCGAGCTCTGCTGCAGAAATCTAGGTATCATCGCTGAAGTGGCGGCCCTGCCAATGGACCAAATAACGAACTCTGTCTGGTGCTGGTACAAGCTCATGGGCCATGATCTCCGTAATGATGTCAAACGGGTTGGCGACTGATGCGATCTCGGCAAGTGCACCGGTCGTACAAGTAATAAAAGTTGGGAGAGACTCCCCGAATATCGTTCTCAGAGGATTGCACGTTAGGTTGTATGATTTCTCGTTAGGAAATTAATTATAAAGATTCCTAAGTAAATAATAAAAAGAGGGGGGGGGGGGGGTTTGATCTTGGTTTTCTTAAATTAACAACAGTGAAAGAAAATACGGGCCTAAAGCACCGCTTCACTTGGCGGGATGGAATGCAGGCCGCAATGCCGTGCGTCGGTAAGCGGGTGGACTAGAAGGCTAGCGGATGGATGATGTGTAACCGGCGGAGTGAGGGTCGTAGGCACCTCGTCACGGAACACGCAACTAGCAATTGCTAGTGCGGCGCACAACAGAGCGGTGGAGTGGATGGTGGAATGGGGCGCTCCTCAGTTCACATAAACCACAACAAATCTCATAAGCATGAAATTATATTAACTAAAACACAGTGTTTATGAACATCATCCAAATTAACACACATACAAGGAAAACTCTGAAGCAATACGCAAGGGGAAAGAGAAAACCGAAGCTCGAAGACTTTGCTGAAGATTCTCGGCCGGAATCGTAGGGTTGTCAAGCCTCGTCCGTGCTCGGTCTTCAGTTGCGTCCGGGGTCCAGAGGAGCTGTCACCTTCCTCTACTTAACCCGTCTTCTTCGTGGTCTAGCTCAAGCTAACTCTTGTTGGACACCTTGAATGCAGCGAAGACTCTCCGTCGATGGCGTTCTTGAGCTCGTGGATGATGAAGGAGGCCGAGGAGGAAGCTTTGGCGGAAGATTTCCAAGGAAGCGGTTGCCAGAGCTTCTCCTAGGTCCAGCGGTGGTGGAGCGGCGAAATGGGCGGAATGGCGGGCTCTGAAGTGTTTTTCCCGGGCTCCCCTTAAGTCAACAGATTTCCTGGCTTAAATACTAAAACAACAAAAATTAAGTCACACACGGTCAAACGCACGCCCGTGCGTTGCCCGTGCGTTATTAACGAAAAAGATATGACTTGAGGAAGAAGCAACAACGCCCGTGCGTTTTACTCACGCACGGTCGAAGCCGCCCGTGCGTAAAAACACACGACCAAATCCAGATTGACTAAAAACCATGCAAAACAGGCGATCGTGCGTTTCCTTCGCGCACGGGCAACTGCCCGTGCGTAAAAACGCACGATCAAAGTCAGATCATCATTTTCTACCCCAGATGAAAGCGCACGACCGCAGCCATCCGTGCGTCAAGGAAAACGTACGACCGTGCGATATATACAAACATGATTTCTGGGTAAAATAGGATGATCGAACCACCTGCAAAAACATCAACACGACTGGGAATACCCTTCCAGCTCAATACAAATACATAAAAAGGGTCGGGGAGCACCATATGCTTACCCCCAATAACATGGAGCGCAAACGCACACCAAGACGGGCCGAAATAGTGCACAGAACGCGGAAGTGATTATAAGAGAAATACAAGCAATAATAACTCAAAAAAGACGTGCACAAGAGTGAAAACTAGCCCGGATGAGTTCATAAAAGTGTATATAAATGAGACTCATCACACCCCCAGACTTACCTGTTTGCGCGTCCCGAACAAACAAATCCGGCGGGATAAGAAAAAGGTAGTTAGCGTAGAGAAGTGCAAAGAAAGAGTAGGATGCGAAGTATCATACTCATGCAAATAGAAATTCAGTAAAAGAAGATTCTAACTATACTAACTAATTTACAATAGTATAAATGCGTAAACAGAAATTTAAGTTTACTCGGATGGTGAATCATGAAGAATTTTGCAGTCGTGCCCGGTGTGAAAGTAGACAAGCCACTCAGGAGGGTGTTGCTAAAGACCGGAATTCAGGGATAACTCCGTTGAAATCCATCAACGTCGTGAGCCATAAGCTTGCCCGGTCACACTCTCTCCACGGCGCTAGCAAACTCACAAGTTGAATTAACAGGACTTTCGGGTTATTACAGGGCTTAGGTTACGATATGACAAACAATGATAAACATGACGGTTACGCAACCCAAATGAGCTAAAAGACAATGCTACACCTGAACAAGCCCAAGACGATGCTAGTGTGACACCCCCCAGACTTGGTTTGAATACTGGGTGTGCACACAGCCTACTCCAAACAATTACCAAATGAATTTTTCTATTACGCCCAAGGGGATTTCTTTTTCATTTCAATTTTTTTCATATTTTACTTCTCACTCAAATTTTCTTTCTAAATATTTTATCCCCCAATTGATTTTCAAAAACATGTGTTCAACACACCATATACACATTTTTTCTTTTCACATCACAAAGATTCCAAACAGCACACCCAAATAAGAAATATAATTTCAGTTAACTCACTACTTGGTTGCGAAAATATGATAAGCTTCAGGCTTTGGTGATTGAAGGAAGAGCTGAAATAAAGGATGGGTAGGCACAAACTTAGCTTGCAAAGGTGAACGCTTAGGTCATGAAAATCAAAGCTCAAACTAGCCAACTAAATGACCTACGTCACGCTCAACTTATTGAGTCGCTCTCACCCATGCTTCAAGAGTTGTTTGGGGCAAGTTCTTAGCCCACGAGAAAGATAAACCTTCCTTCCGACTCGAGCAACACACAACTCGCGCTTGCTTACACACAACACCGTGCTACCGCAAATTTCATCCACATTCACCAAATGAGTAAATTAAATTTAAAACTACGCAAGAACACTAATTGTAAATTAAAAGCATAAAGATAATCTAATTTTACTTAAATTTCTATGGGAGCACGCGGATGCGATTAGAGCACTACAAGAGTCAACATCGCACTCCGAATTGCAATTCCTAAACTAACATCCTATTTCAAAGTCCAAACCAAGATAAGCGTGAACGGAAGCATACAAACAAGTGAGTGCGCGCTTGTGCGGGTGAAATGGTGTATGCAAATATATGATAAAAAAAATAAAAAATACACTTCTGGTGTGCTGTGCCTATGTGCACTTGCAAGTGGGTAACGACAAGCTACTCTCCCCCAGACTTAAATCTAAACATTACAGAATGCAATACTAGATTCAGAAAAAGACGTAGAAGGAGAAGTTACCCCATGCTCAGAAATGAGCATACCGGAAGATTGACGTTAAACTTGAAAATTAGCTAAGAATACCTCCGCCATCGATGTCGCCATACCTGCAAAACAACATCTCCACAATCGCAGAAACACAAGCAAAACAACAAAATTGGGTCGTCTCCCAAAAGCCCTTTTGTTTACCGTCCTTAAGGTGGACCAAATACCTGTATTAACATTGTAACAATAGAGTTCAAGCATAATTCTTAGCAATTATCCAGAATATCACAAAAATAAACACACAAGCATAGTCAAAGAAACAGAATTAAGCAAAATCGAAACCGCAGAAACATAAACCCGGAGAGTCCATCACGACTCAGCTGTAGGCTGATTTGTGACGATTCTCCCCAGCCACACGAGATGGGAAGGAGGTGAAGGCTTTAGGGCGCAAAGGAGATTTTTTCTCCCTTGCTCCTAACCTCTTCCTTCTCGTGCCGGAGGGTAGTAAAGCGCGTTGCGCGTACTAATTCATTCTGCTTCAATTTCTCCACAGTAGGAAAGCGCCAACGAGCAATATGGGCTCGATCAAGATCAATGTCTATCGGTCTCGGAGCAGCTAAGGGCTTCATTCCTTCACCCCCAGCAGGTGACAGATCTGCCCAACAGACCTGTTTTAACTGTTTACAATTGACTCCTGTTTTAACATAATTGTTCAAAATGTTTGTGGCCATGCTGGCCATGGTGACTTCTACTTTTGCGGCATCGCCGCCCTTGTTCTCGTCATTTTCTGTCTCCATCGTGTAATTCTTGGCTATCTCCTCTCCTTCCTTCTCTAACTCCGCATTTATCTTATTTCTACTTTCGTCCACAACTGCAATCGGCTCACTAACAAGCTTATCAGAGATAACGGGTGTAAAACTGATGTCGTTGGTTATAATAGATGGGTGAGTGTGGTGTGTCACTTTAGGTGACAAGGTGATACACCCACTGGAAATGTGAATGGTGGCACCACTCTCCTTCAAGAATGGGACACCCAAAATAGGCATGGAGTTGTTTTCCATGGGGCCCAAAACTTGTAAGTTCGTGATAACCGAAGTTCCATCTATAATTACCTTGACATTCTTAATTTCTCCTTCCGTTTCTACCACCATTCCATTAGCAAGGACAAGTGACGTCCGATCATCGGCATTAATTTTTAGGTTTAGATTTTCAACGTCTTGCAATGCAAGAACGTTGCGCGATGATCCAGTGTCATACAGAGCGGTGGTTTCAACGTTATTAATTTCACATTTCACAATCAAATCGCCCTCATGGCATCCATCCGTCTCGATTATGCTCTTTACCTGCTCACGCAGATTTTTTTCCATCGTGCTCGGGAGAGCACCTTGAGTTCGCTCAGAAAGCACTTGAGCCAATTGACCCAGTTGCATTTCCAAGTTCCTCATCGAGGCTGTTTGGTTGACCATATTTGCTTGGGCCACATCCACAAATTTCTCCATCATCTCTTCTAACGCACTCTTGCGCTGTACCAGAGCGCCTTGATTATATCCGGGTTGAGGCGGCCTTTGTTGGCTTCCGGACGCTTGAGCGTCAAATTGATGCTGGCCCGGTTGCCAACGTTGGCCCGCAGTGTTTTGATTCCATGAGAAATTTGGGTGATTTCTCACACCCGGATTATAAGTATTTGAAAATGGTGCAGTGCGATTTTGATTTTGAATAAAATTAACATTTTCTTCCATATTTAGATTAGACAAGTCAGAGGAGATTTCACCTGAGGGGCATTCATAAGCATGATGACCGGAGTTCCCGCATCCTTAACAAGATATAGCCATCACCGGAGTCGGAGAAGAGGTAGGTCTCTTCAACAACGCTATGTTCTCGTATGGTGATGGAGCTGGACCAGAGGTGTTCACATTTAATAGTCCTCTTGCGTTCCGCGGGGTGTTTCGCCCTGCAGTCCAAAAAGAACTATGAGTTGCGGTATCCTGCAAAATTCGCAAAGCTTCATCAGGAGTATGATTTAAGAGGGTTCCGCCTGCGGCAACATCAATCATGGCCCTGTAATTTGGTTCTATTGCGAAGTAGAAATACTCCACAAGGTTCCATGGTTGCAGCTCATGGTGAGGACACTTTCGGAGGAGTTTCATAAATCGCTCCCAAGCTTCCGCGAAGGTCTCCTGAGCATGCTGCTGGAAAGTAGCAATCTCCCTCCTTAGGTTCATCGTTTTGTCCACGGGGTGGAACTTCGCTAAGAATTTGGAGGAAAGAAGCTCCCATGTGGTTGCTGTGCCCGGTGGGATCGTATGGAGCCATACTTTGGCTTTATCACGGAGGGAGAACGAGAATAATCTTAATTTCACCGTATCGTCCGCTATACCGGCGTACCGGAATGTTCCGCAGATTTCTGAGAACTCTGCCAAGTGAAGATGGGGATCTTCACTTGCCATCCCAGAGAACTGGGCATTGTTGCGGATGATGTTCAGAATCGCCGGCTTGATCTCGAACTGGTTGTTCGTGATGGCTGGGCCAAAACCAGGGTACACACTCCCCACAGTGGGAGTGGTATAATCTCGCATCGTTCTGGGCCTTGCCCGGGCCACCTCGTTCTCATCAGCCACATGACCAGCAACGGGTGCATTCCACCCCCGGGGGTAATCTCATTTCTGTTGATATTGAGATCCATGGCAGCAGCAGCACGACGACGCGCGCGCAGCGTCCTCTCTATCTCAGGGTCGTACTCTACTAACTCTTCAGGGTCTTGCCCCTGCATAAACTTACACACAACAAAAAGAAAAATAAAAAACAACAAATAACCTTTATAACAGCTTCCTGGAAGAAAAACTCATACAACGCTTGCAATCCCCGGCAACGACGCCACAAACTTGATGCGATCTCGACAAGTGCACCGGTCGTACAAGTAATAAAAGTTGGGAGAGACTCCCCGAATATCGTTCTCAGAGGATTGCACGTTAGATTGTATGATTTCTCGTTAGGAAATTAATTATAAAGATTCCTAAGCAAATAATAAAAAGAGGGGGGGGGGGGGGGGTTGATCTTGGTTTTCATCAATTAACAACAGTGAAAGAAAATGCGGGCCTAAAGCACCGCTTCGCTTGGCGGGATGGAATGCAGGCCACAATGCCGTGCTTCGGTAAGCGGGTGGACGAGAAGGCTAGCGGATGGATGATGTGTAACCGGCGGAGTGAGGGTCGTAGCCTCGTAGGCACCTCGTCACGGAACACGCAACTAGCAATTGCTAGTGCGACGCACAACAGAGCGGTGGAGTGGATGGTGGAATGGGGCGCTCCTCAGTTCACATAAACCACAACAAATCTCATAAGCATGAAATTATATTAACTAAAACACAGTGTTTATGAACATCATCCAAATTAACACACATACAAGGAAAACTCTGAAGCAATACTCAAGGGGAAAGAGAAAACCGAAGCTCGAAGACTTTGCTGAAGATTCTCCGCCGGAATCGTAGGGTTGTCAAGCCTCATCCGTGCTCGATCTTCAGTTGCGTCCGGGGTCCAGAGGAGCTGTCACCTTCCTCTACTTTACCCGTCTTCTTCGTGGTCTAGCTCAAGCTAACTCTTGTTGGACACCTTGAATGCAGCGGAGACTCTCCGTCGATGGCGTTCTTGAGCTCGTGGATGATGGAGGAGGCCGAGGAGGAAGCTTTGGCGGAAGATTTGCAAGGAAGCGGTTGCCGGAGCTTCTCCTAGGTCCAGCGGTGGAGCGGCGAAATGGGTGGAATGGAGCAGAAATGGCGGGCTCTGAAGTGTTTTTCCCGGGCTCCCCTTAAGTCAACAGATTTCCTGGCTTAAATACTAAAACAACAAAAATTAAGTCACGCACGGTCGAACGCACGACCGTGCGTTGCCCGTGCGTTATTAACGAAAAAGATATGACTTGAGGATGAAGCAGCAGCGCCCGTGCGTTTTACTCACCCACGGTCGAAGCTGCCCGTGCGTAAAAACGCACGACCAACTCCAGATTGACTAAAAACCAGGCAAAACAGGCGATCGTGCGTTTCCTTCGCGCACGGGCAACTGCCCGTTCGTAAAAACGCACGATCAAAGTCAGATCATCATTTTCTACCCCAGATGAAGGCGCACGACCGCAACCGTCCGTGCGTCAAGGAAAACGCACGACCGTGCGATATATACAAACATGATTTCTGGGTAAAATAGGATGATCCAACCACCTGCAAGAACATCAACACGGCTGGGAATACCCATCCAGCTCAATACAGATACATAAAAAGGGCCGGGGAGCACCATGTGCTTACCCCCAACAACATGGAGCGCAAACGCACACCAAGACGGGCCTAAATAGTGCACATAACGCGGAAGTGATTATAAGAGAAATACAAGCAATAATAGCTCGAAAAAGACGTGCACAAGAGTGAAAACTAGCCCGGATGAGTCCATAAAAGTGTATATAAATGGGACTCATCAGCGATCGAAGAAGAAGGAACTGCTGATGACGGCGGGACTGCTGCGGACGATGGAACTGCTAACGACAATGGAACTGCTGATGACGGCAGAACTGCGGGAGACGATGGAACTGCTGAAGGTGGTGGAGTTGCTGTCGGCGAACGAGGTGTGGGAACTTGAGAAGCCGAATGATCTGTCGGTGTCGAGGACTCGGGTGGGAAAGGAAGCTGGGTGGTAGGTGAAGACTGCTGCTGAAGCGGTGAGGTGGAAGGAGATAGTGGTGGTGACTTGAGTCTGGGGCTGTAGTGGAGCGATGAATGTAGATGGAGGCTGAGAGGATGTAGACCGAGAGGGCGAAGGGTGCATATAGTCATGTGGCTCAAAGTATGAAGTCAAATCTTCAACATTGAATACAAGTGAAATCCCCATACTTGGCGGGATATTCAGTTCATAAGCATTTGCTCCAATTCGTTTCAGCAAAGTGTAAGGATCCATTCGCTCAACATTCAATTTTCGAGCAGTTCTTTTCGGGAACCTCTCAGCGCGTATACGAACCATCACTTGTTCTTCTTCTTTAAACTTTTCATTTTATTGTGGCTATCAACATACAATTTATAAATATCATATTGCAAGAAATCTTTCGCCGGACCGACTCATGCTTGCTATGTATATGCCTAATGAAGGACTCAGCCGACTCTCTAGGACGAGACTCTATAGGTAGAGGAATACGATCTATCGGCTTCCTAGGCTCATAACCTAAGACTACCTGAAATGGACTCAATCTTATGGTCCTATTCACCGAACTATTAAATGCAAATTCCGCCATGGGTAACACTGAGTCCCAAGAGGTGGTGTGATCACCAACGAGGCATCACAAAAGATTTCCTAAACTCTTATTTACGACTTCCGTCTGGCCATCCATCTGCGGGTGGTGAGCAGATGAAAATATCAGTGTCATGCCAGTCTTCTTCGAGAGGGTTTTCCAAAATATCTTATGAATCAGACATTTCGATTAGAGACGATGGTCTTGGGGAGACCATGAAGTCGAAAGATGTCCCGAATGAATAGTGAAGCAACGTGAGACGCGTCGGCCGTCTTGTTGCATGCAATAAAGTGAGTCATTTTGGAGAACCGGTCAACTACAATATGGAATCGTGCTTGCGTATGGTGCGTTGGTAATCCTAGCACAAAGTCCATACTAATATCCACCCAAGATTGGTGTGGTACTTGCAGTGGCGTATACAGTCCAGTATTTTGTCGTGATCCTTTAACCGTCTGTCAGATGTAGCAATGTCGGACAACTCGCGCAACGTCCCTCTTGATCCCTACCAAAGTGGCCTGCCGCACCACCGACATGCATCTCCCAAAGGTGATCTCAAATGGATGTCCTGGGAATGCATAAAAGTGTGCCACAAAATAAATACCGGTCGGTAATCGAATAATCAAGAATGACCCCAGGTGGGTCCTGGGATAGAGCAGATTATATCTCTGCAAAGTCTGGGCATGATGCATACTCAATGATCAGATGCTCAAATCACGTGACCTCAGTGGTATGGGTGTGAAGTAGGCCCACCCGGCAGCTAAGTGCGTCCGCAAGTTTGTTCTCAACACTTGCTCGGTGTTTAAGAACATAGTGAAAGTCCTGCATGTACTCTATCCACTTGGCGTGCCAGTGACTCAATTTTTTCTGGGAGTCCAAATAACGTAAGGCCTGGTGATCTGAATATAACACAAACTCTCGTGGGAGGAGGTAGTGTCTCCAGTGCCTCAATGACTGTACTATCACCGGTCGTAGTTGGAGTACCTCTATCGGACGCCATTCATCTTCTCACTGAAGTAAGAAACTGGATGACCCTCCTGACTGAGTACTCCTATGTCTACGACGGTGGCGTCGCAAGCAACCTCGAAGGCTCGACCAAAATCAGGTAATTGGAGTATCGGAGCCGTGGTCAATTTCTCCTTGATGTCAAATGCCTGAGTGGCGGCAGGTGTCCACTGAAAATCTCCCTTACGAAGGCAGCTCGTATAGGGGGCCATGATGGTGTTGAATTCTCTGACAAAGCGTCTATAAAATGTGGCCAACCCGTGAAAGCTTCGAGCCTCGTGGATATTCGTGGGGATTGGCCAATCTCTGATGGACCTAACTTTGTCAGGATCTACGAATACGCCCGAGGCAAAAATGATAAACCCTAGAAAGTGTACAGACTCAGATAAGAAGGTGCACTTCTTCAGATGGATATATAAGTGCTCCTTTCGAAGGATGTCAAAGAGCAATCGAAGGTGCGTGGGGTGCTCTCCATGAGTCTGACTGTAAATTAGGATATCATCAAAATAAACTACGTGGAACTTGCCCATGTATGGGCGCAAGATCTGAGTCATCACGCGCATGAAAGTGTTAGGGGCGTTGGATAGCCCAAAAGGCATATTCGACTACAACCCGTCCTTCATCTTAAATGCTGTCTTCCATTCATCACCCTCTCTGACCCTGATCTGATGGTATCCGCTCCGAAGATCAATCTTTGTAAAGATCTGGGCACCTGATATGGTGTCAAGTAGGTCATCGAGTCATGGAATGGGGAATCGATAATTAATCGTGATCTTATTGATAGCACGTCTATCTACGCACATACGCCAGGTACCATCCTTCATAGGGGTAAGAAGGGCAGGTACGACACATGGACTCAAGCTCTCTCTAATAAACTGCTTTCGCAGTAGGTCGGCGATCTGAGTCTGGAGCTTTTCGTGCTCATCAGGGTTCATTCGATAATGAGGAAGATTCGGTAGAGATGAACCCGGAATGATCTATCGCGTGTTGTATATCTCGCAGTGGTGGTAACTCGTCAGGGGGCTCCTTAGGCATAACGTCACTGTACTCATCTAGTTGGTGTCGAACATCAGGATGGATGGAATCTAAGTCCACAATGCCCTCCATAGTTTGAGAAGCAGCAACGATGTAAATGAGGCCGGTATCTAGACTCGTCTGAGTGAACTCGCTACGACACAGGATATGTACAGGTCTAGGGGCACCCGTAGTAGCTGAAGGTTCGACCCTCCCCTTTGAGGGATCTCTGGGTTGGGTCGGAGATAATGTGATCTTGCGGCCCTTATCAAAGAAGACACAAGTGTTGGACCGTCCATAACAAGTCACGTCTCTATCATAAAGCCAGGGCCTGCCCAGTAAAACATGTGCAACGTCCATGGGAATGACGTCGCACCAAACTCTATCCTCGAAGGAGGCGAGCTGAATCGGAACCTGACATCTCTGGGTAACCTGGATCGCTGTCCTATCTACCCAAACAACTCGGTACAGAGGTGGATGAGGCTCCGCTTTAAGTTTCATACGCTCAAGCCCCTTTTGGGCTGTAATATTCACACAACTACCACTATCGATGGAGAGCTTGCAGGGCCCATCTGCACTCGGGAAATAAGTGTAAAAATAGTGGTCCACTTCCAATCCTCATCCGCACGGGGGGGTGTGCAGTAAGAGGCAGATGATGCCCAACTCGAGAGCTCGGTCGGCCTCGTCCTCCCAACCTTCTTCTACGACCACAAAGATCTCCTCCTCATGTGGCTCTACGACATCAAATATTAGGTCAGGATCCTCCTCAATAAGCAGATTCCGTGTGGGGCACTACACCGCCACATGGACTCTACCCTGACATCTATAACACTGGATCCCGGGCTTTGGGGGTTCGGTGGCAGTGGAAGTGGCCCTCATATCTGTGGGAGTACGGGTAGGCATGTAAGGGGCGGATCCCTGCTATGGGGGCCTGCTCGGGGAAGGACTATCAGACTGTGAAGTAGGTCGCCTCGGGCCTGTAGCGTGCAAGTACTTCTCATACTTTAATGCGAGCCGGTAGATCTGCTCGACTGTCTCCAAGCGATAAGGAATGAGCTCCCTACGAATGTCTGCCCTCAGTCCGACCCTAAAGCGGGAGGCCATCATGATATGCTCCTCCGTGACATCACTCCTCACGACAAGCTCATCAAATCGAGTCATGTACTCGGCTACGGATAGGGTGCCCTGTCGTAGGGTCAGGAGTTGCTCTAAGAGCTGGCTACGATACGAAGCAGGGAGGTATTTTTTATCTAAGTTTCTGCTTCATATCGGCCCATCGGGTGATGGGGTCAAGACCCTCTCTAGCTAGGGAGCGCTCCAAACTCGTCCAGTAAACTTTGGCCTGCCGAAGTAATTTCATCTTGGCAAACCTTACTCGCCTCTCATTGTTCATCTCGAACCAGTCAAAATACTTGTCAATTTCTAACAACCAATCGCTAAACGCCTTAGGATCTAACTGTCTGTCAAAGGATGGGGAATCGATCCGAATACGGCGGGTAATATCATCCTCATAACCTTTGGGGGGCATCATAGCGATCCATATAGTCATCTCGATCATAATAGTATCGAACGTCTTGACCGTGATAACCTCTACGAGTTGGGAACTGTGGCGGAGGCTGCTCCTCTGGGGGAGGAAGAGCCCGATTCCCATTGGGGTTCCTATAACGATCGTTGGCTACCCCCGGGGCCTCTTGGGCGGGCTGGGGAGCCTGTGCAATTGGGTTGTGGAATATACGTTTTGGGGTTTATGCAGGAGTAAGAGTTCTTCCTCTTTCACGACGACCCTCACGTTGGACAACTTGTGGCCTAGTGGACCTTACTGGACTCTAGATCCTCTACTCTAGTGGTGAGGTTTTGAAACTGCTCCCTAATCTCGTGCAATTGTGTGCCCACTTGATCGAATCGATCCTCCAAATTTTTTTGGAGATTGGACATAAACATATCAGTGTTAGAACTGGTAGTGGCCTGACTGTGTTAAGGCGTGGACTTCGACATTGAACGTATATATGCCTTACCATTACGTAACATGCAATCAAGGTTGTAGATGTCGGATGTCGGATTCATGTCGGTTTGAGTTTGAAATGTCGGATGTCGGATTGCGGGGGATATATCGGGGATATTTTATAATGTCGGATTTTAATATTTAAATAAATTTATTCATATATATACACAATTTTTATAAATATGTATAATTGTATTCATAATTTATGTTTATAAACTACAAAATAAACATATATACATATAATGTATGTTTGTAAATTACATAACAAAGAGATGTCGACTGCAATAAATGGCATAAAGATCACCAAATGAGAGCGAGATGAGAAAGTCGTCGACGCTAGACTTAAAGAGATGCACGAAACGATATATCGGTCGCGAAATATCGCCAGATATATCGGATTAAACCGATATATCGGGCGATATTTTCAAAAACGACATTTTTGTTTAAAATATCGATGTTGTTGCGTTTTATCCCCAAAACCTTTATGTCGGCCGACATGTCGGACATGTCGGCCGACATCTACAACACTGCATGCAATGCAGCCCAACCTGGGCCCTGATACCAAACTGACGTAGGCTAAGACGCTAATGAAACCTAGGACTAGATGGCCGGCGAATTCAAACTTGCTAAACAATATTTATAAACCATATAACTAGATTTTACCACCATTGAATTAAAGCATTTAAAAACCAAGGAAACAAGAGAGAAGTATGAGCGCGAGAGTGCGCGAAAGTAAATGCTATTTAAATAGGAAATTACAAAGACCGGAACGATTGCAATAGGACTTATAAACTACTATCACTTCAAGTAAAGAACACACTAGATCCAATGCGAAAATAAAAACAACACACCTTGAATACCAAGACTATAAGGAGGGGAGGGCTGGCTCTATGAGGACTGCCGGGGTAGTTTCAGCAATGACCAACTGGAGCTTGCTGTGTTGGAGGACTGGTCAACAATTAGGAGGATGAGAGTGGCTGTATGAAAGCGTGGAGGCTTGGCCGGGGCTTTGGATGGCTGTAGGGTGGCTGGACAGCTCTCAGGCAGCAGTTCCGGGGAGGAAGACGGCTGTCCAGGGGGAAAACAGCAACCTGGGTTATGTTGCCGGGCTGTTAGGAAGGCTCGGACAGCATCAGTTCTGGTGGTGCAGGGGCAAAGCCTGGACGGCAGCAGGGAATTCAGAGGGCTGGAGTGGGGGAGGTGGCTGGGCTTAGCCGTGAGTTGACAGCCAGAGGAACAAGCCTGGATGGGGTGTAAAAGGAGGGGGGCGGGAGAGTTTCGTTGTGGCTCCACGTGAGAGAGTGAGGGAGGCAGGTAAGGGGGCTGGAGATATGGGGGAGGCAGGTTATAGGCAGCAGTTAGGAGGGGGGAGTGGCTCGGGTAAATGGGATATGGACAGTAGTTATGAGGGAGCAGCAGTTAGGATATTTTAATGAAATGGGGGCATAAAGAAAAGGTGGTTCCACGTGAATAGAAAGAGGGTGGCTGAGAGGATTGAGTGGGGGAATAGAGGCTTAAATTTAGGAATTAATTCCTAAATTCTAGGGAGTGGGGAGTGGGCGGTTATTGAGGTGGTGGGAGGTGGTTGCTGAAGGATGGGGGAAGGTGGCCGGTTGGTGGTGGGTTGGGGTGCTGGAGGTGGCCGCCCATGATGGTGGTGGTTGCTGGAAAGGTTTTCTGGCGATCGTCGAAAAATGGAGAAAAAAACGATGGGGAGGTGTATGGGAACCGCCGGAGGTGTCCGGAGACGTACTCCGGTAATCGCCGGAGATGGAATTTGTGGGATAAAGGGCTGTTTTGGAGGGAGATGAAGGGGTGGTGGTGGCTCCATGGCAAGGGGAGGGAGGATGGGTGGTTGTTGGTTTTGTGGGGAAGGGAGGAGGGGTGGCCGTCCACTTGGGCAGGAGGGGCAAACCCCTTTGGCTGGCTATTTTGGTGTGCAGACAGCAGCCTAGTGGGAGGCAGTGGGGTATGGCCGGCTGCTGTCTTTCGGAGGATGGAGGGGAGGCCCTTAGCCTGCTGCTTCAAGTGGGACTAGGAGGAGGGTAGCTGCTGTTGCTAGGGGTGGTGGGTAGAGGTTCCTGATGGTGGCTTGTGGGGTAGGAGGGGGATGATGGGGTGGCTGGCCAAAAGGGGTTGTATGGCTTGGCCGTCCAAGGGTAGGGAATGGAGAGTAAGCCCGGGCTTCACACCCGAAGTCGGCTTCGGCACCGATGTGATCAAGTATTGGGCTTCTAAACTCCAATCCTCAATGCCTAAGATTAGAGTAATCACCTTCTATTTATAGTTTTCTAAGGACCAATGAACGGCTATGATTGGCCGAACACTGAGACTCAAATAAAGCATAAAATTACAACTTGACATAAAAAAATGACGAGAGACAAAAATACAAAGGTCGCCGAGCCGCTCGAAATGAGCGGTCCCGATCGTCACTGCGCCCGTGGTCGTCGTGAGTAGACCCGAACGGGTCGGGCGGGCTGCTCCCCATCATGAAGCATCCTTCCAAATTGGTCTGGAAATGGCGGTCAAGGTAGCAGTTTGCGGCTGTTTGGAGAGAGCTTCAGCCGCACGGTTGGAAGAACCAGCTTGAAACTCAGTCGAAAAGTTGTAGCCCAAAAGTTTGGCTACCCAAGCTTGCTGAGCTGGAGTCGCAATCTTCTGGTGGAGGAGGTATCGCAGTCTATGATGATCAATCCGAACTGTGAAGTGGCCACCCAACATGTAGGGGCGCCAGTGCTGTACTGCAAAAACCAAAGCCATCAACTCGGACTCGTATGCAGAGCGGGGCCGAGCGGTGGAGGCAAATATACGGCTGAAGTAGGCAATGGGCTGCCCCGCTTGCATCAATACCGCGCCAACACTCGAGTCAAAGGCTTCACACTCAACCATGAACTTTTGCGAAAATTCTGGCATAGCTAACACGGGGCGGTGGCCCAGTGCTCAGAGCTCGCTGCAGGGTCTGGAAGGCCATGGCCGCCGCCGACGTCCTCTGAAAATTGCCGGTCTCTGACTTCAACATGTTGGAGAGTGATTTGGCAATCTTGCCATAGTTTCTGATGAAACGACGATAATACCCCGTGAGGCACAGGAACCCATGAATGTCTCGGAGTGATCGAGGTGTGGGCCACTGAAGAACGGCCCGAACCTTGTCTGAGTCCATAGTAACTCCTTGTGTGGAAATGGTGTGCCTAAGTTGCTAATTTCGGTTTGACCGAAAACGCACTTCTTGGGTTTCACCTGAAAGGAGTGCTTCAGGAGGGTGGCGAGTGTCGTCCGGATATGATTAAGATGGTCTTGCCAAGATGAAATGTAAACCGGGATGTCATCGAAGAAAACCAAGATATACCTGCGCAGGGCCGGTCGGAATAGATCATTCATAGTTGCCTGAAAGGTAGCGGGAGCATTCGTCAAGCTGAAGGGCATGAAAATGAACTCGTAGTGGCCGTCGTGCGTGCGAAACGCCGTCTTTGGAATATCCTCCTTCCTGACCCGAATCTGATGGTAGTCCACGCGAAGGTCCAATTTTGAGAAATAGGCGGCCCCTCGTAACTCGTCCAATAACTCCTGAATGATCGGGATAGGATACTTGTCCGGGATCGTGATCTTATTGAGTTCCCGCTAGTCCACACAAAAGCGCCAACTCCGTCCTTGCAGACCAGGAGGACCGGGCTCGAGAAAGGACTAGTGTTGGGGCGAATGATGCTCACGGCTAGCATATCGCCCACCAGTGTCTTTATCTCATCCTTCTGCTCATGGCCGTATTGGTACGGCGAATTGATATAGAGGAAACATCCCCCTACAAGGAGATGCAGTGATCTATCGACCTGGATGGGGGAATGCGAGTCGTGTTGGCGAAGACGTCCAACAAAGGTCCAAAATAGCCTGCAGCGTCGGGGAAGTTGGGGAACGTGGGGCCTCCTGCTCCACGACGTGCCATAAGGAGGCCACCTAATCCACATTGGTGGATTTCTGAAGGGACCGAAGGGAGACAGATTGACGAAGTAATGCCAAATCGCCTTCCAGCAAGCAAGGTATCCCCTCTCAGAGGAAGCGCATGGTCATGCGTTCCCAATTCACATAGACATCACCGAGGGTGCGGAGCTAAGCTACCCCAAGAATAACATTCACCCCGCCAGAGAGAAGACATAGAAGTATGCTCGAAATGTGCAGTATCCAATGGTTAGAGTGAGAGTCAAGCAAAGGCCACCAGTTGCCCGACGACGACCATCTCCTAAGCACGCAGAGAAGCGATCCGCGGCCTGCATCGGCAATGTCAGACGATCCACCAAGCGCTGTGAGATAAAATTGTGGCTAGCCCCACTATCAATCATGACGACAACGGAGAGCCCCTGAAGCGTCCCCTGAAGCTTCATCGTCTGAGGGCCCGAGAACCCTCGACGGAGAACAGTGGAAGGTCTAAACGGTGGAAGGTGGCAGCTGGTGGGTCCTCGACAGCCGTGTCCACCTCAAGTGCCTCAAAATCTACAAGAGTAACCTCTTGTTCCTCCTCGCCAATATGGATCCAGAGGTCCTTCAATGGGCAATTGTGGGTCGGAGAGTAGGGTTGTTTGCAGCGGAAACACAGGCCCTTGGTACGCAGATGGTGGTATTCCTGATTGGACAGCCGGTGGTGGGCCATCGGCCTGGGAAGGCGTGGTGGTGGCGTGGCTCGGCTGGGGACCGGGGGTGGATCCAACTGTGGGGGGAGGTAGGCCGTTGTGGGGCAGGCGGTTGGGCGTGATGGAAGCATTGTGTCCGGCCTACCCGTGCCCATGGGCTGAACCTGAAAATCTGCTTCGACCAAGCAGGCGAGATCCTTGGCCTCCGCTATTGACAACGGCTGGTGGGTGCGGATACAAACATGGATATGTGGGAGAATCCCATGCATGAAAAACTGAGGTAGTAATCCGGCGGAAGGCCCGACACTTGCATTAGCGAGGGCAATGAACTCATCAATGTAATATTCAAGGGATCTCCTCTGGCGGACACCGCAGAGACCCTCCACCACGGAGCCTGAGTAACGAGTGTCGTATTGGAGAATGAGCTCCTGTTGGAGATCCGATCAAGACATAGTCGGTTTGGATGATGTAATCAACACACCCAGTGGAGAGCGGAGCCTTCCATACTGATCAGGGCCGTACTGACCTTCTGTGGCTCCTAGATCTGCTGGACATCGAAGAACTGCTCGGTCGGGCAATCCATCCCATGAGATCCGAAGGAGCGAGGTCCCGGAGAGAAGACTGCGGTCGGAGGCGGCGGGTCCTTGTATGGGTCTGGGGGGCTCCAAGGAGAGACGAAGAGTCCGCGTTGGAAGTCGTAGACGTACTGGGGAGGCCGGCCATGATGGTATCGAGTTTCGCGTCCATGCGCAACATGAGGGCATGTAGGGATGCGATGGCGTCGTCGTGACCGTCAAGGCGACGGAGGATGGTTGGATCCGTCGAAGAAGCAGACACTAGTGTGTCAAAGGGGGCCATCGAGCGCAGTCGAGGGGGCATGCACTCAACAAGGAGCATAGAGGGATGCTGTGATTCACTGGACTGGCGGACAGATGTGTTGGAGATGTCGTCGGTCGACGAGGGCCAGAAAACGTTGATCGACTGGACTGGACGGAGAGGTGGATCGGCTGGATGAGGAGGTGGATCGGCTGGATTGGATGAGGAGGTCGATCGACTGGACTGGACTAGACGAGGATGCGTTGGACTGGACGGAGAGGTTTACTGGATTGGACCGAGACGTCGATCGACTGGACGAGGACCAAGTGCAGACGGAACGCCGGTCGATCGGAAGATTGCAACTACCCGCAGGGCGGCGAGAAACGGAAAATGTCGAGGACCGATGTCGGGGTTGCGAATAGGGAGCGGCACTGGTATTCTTCGTGCGACTAAAACCACTGCCGGAAGGAGGCTAGGTCTAACCAAATTGTTACTCAGAGGAAAAGAGAGATGGGGTGAGGATAAATTAAGAGAAATAAAAGAGAGGAGAAGTCCAAGATTTCATTCCACTTTCAAGCTACCTCAAAATACAATAGCTAACGGCTTATATAGTTGTCGTGCTCAAAGTGCATAAAAAAAGATACAAGTAATGTAGCCTGATACGACGGGCTAAACCGGCATGTTACTAGCGCGACGTTCGCGGCGTCGATACACTCGCCACACTGGCGGTCGCCCTTCTCCCTCCTCCGCCTCGTCTGTGTCCATAACAAAGGACAACAACAACAACTACTTCCTCCAAAGAATCAACAGTAGTGACTGTAACACGAACGAACCAAATGGCAAAGGAGTTCAACAAGGCTTCGAGGCTCTTCTCTATTTTCACTAAGGAGTAAGGATATATATCCAAGGATTATGAGAGCCGAGTCATCCAAAGATGCATGGGACACCCTGACACTGAGTTTAAATGCACAGAACAGGTAATATTCCTTAAACTTCATCATTCCTGGAAGCAATTTGACACAATATTCATGAAACAATCAGAAACAATCAAGAATTTTGTTTCTAGAGTCATGAGTATAGTGAATCAAATCAGGAGTCTTGGAGACAAAATAAAGGATACAAGAATTGTCCCCAAGATACTAAGGAGCCTACCATCCCGTTATGAGATCGTAACGGAAATTGAAGAATCCAGGGTTCTCAAAGCTCTCCCCATAATCAAACTCATGGATCATTACATACCCATGAAGAACGATTAAAGAGAGAAGAACCCCTGGAACAGGCTTTCCAAATGAAAACAAAATTCTCTAAACCTGATGCCATCAAAGAAAAGAGAAGAAAGGCAGAACCAAAGATACATACGAAATTTGCTTCAGTAGGAAGAGGCAGAGGAAGGGATCAAATAAGACATCCAGAAAGGAATAACTAAAACAATTATTGTATCCTTTGTCAACGAAATAACCACAATGCTGTGGACTGCTTCCATAGGTGCAAGAAGTGTAAAAAACCCACACACTTAGAGAAGGATTGTTGGTCCAAACCCAAGGAAAAAGCAAAAAAAGAATAAGCAAATTATACAGCATCCTCAAAAACCTTGTTCTTCTCCTGCCTGAAAATAGAAGAACTGAAAACCACTTGGTGTATTAATAGTTGTTGGGAACAGTGCCTAGTAATGTTCCTGATTTGAAGAAGTGCTCAGATCAATGATAAGTACAAGGTGTATTTGATGTTATATTTAGTTCATGCTTGCAGTGTACAACCCCGTATTTGTTGAGTAGGGCCCCAGGCTCGGAATAGGCAAAAGGGCAAGTAAGGGGGGCATTCGCCCAAGTCGAGAAAGGGCAGAAGGGGTTCTGAGCGGGTGCGACCTCTCTCGCAGGTCACTCGCAGGGCACTCGCTCAAGAGTAGTGTGGATGTAATAGCAACTGGGCGAGTGAGGGGCGAGACCTAACTCGCCCAGAAGACCAAGAACCCTGCGAGTGGCGCCCTCAAGGGCCACTCGCCCTGCGGATGCCGAGAGGTCTGGCACGCGGGAGGTTAGGCGAGAGGTGCCCTCATGGACCACTTGCCCAGGGGTTTTGGGGGTGAAATTACCTAGATACCCTTCGTGGGCTGTCAATAGCCTTTCAGAACAACGGAGTTAGGCTGTTAGCAGACCAATTTGGGGTGCGATTAGTAAAACCAAAAGACGGATTCATGCTATTTGCAGACCGGACTAGAGAATCTATAAATAGACACTTAAGGACACCTTGGAGGAGATCAGATCTTTTAGGCTCTCTCCTCCTATGCAAGTTTTGGTTGACTGCTAGTGCCCTCCAAGGTGCCCGGCTTAGCATTGCTTTGGGAGGGGAAGCTCTCTAAGATCTTCCGGGTGCGTGGCGGGACCTCCTCGCTACAGCCTTGGATTAGTTCATTAATCTTCGTCCACAGTCAAGAGTGAAAGCTAGGGATAAATAGGTGCGGGCTACAGCCCCAGTGGGTCCGAACTCAAGAGACCGGTCGCCGGTTTCAATATTTTTGGTGCGGTGAGCGTGGACCGTAGCCTGTACAAGAAAATCTCAAGCTGAGCTCAATGGCTGGAGATGGAGGAGAAGGATCCGACCAGGGCCACTCGCAGCCACCCGCGAAAGAGGTGACTCTGGAAATGTTCGAAGGCCTGAGGCGAGAGATCCTGCAGACCTTGCAGCTGGCTTTCGCCACGAGGAGCGAGTGCGAGACACCCGCAGTTCCGGTGGTCCCGCTCCAGCAGATATGCGAGAACGCCCCCGGCCAGCGGCCCGGGAAGGAGGTAGCGGCGGAGGCGAATGCGCGAGATCTCCCAGGGCGGCAGCTGTTCAGTAGCCCGACGAGTGCGGAAGTCTGCTAGCTGACTCCGCGCGAGAGGACCACTCGCAGAGCAGGGTAGGGTAGTCCCTTCTGTGAGTTGATCCCCTCGGCCCCGGTTCCAGAAGGGTTCAGAGGGCCAGAGATGTCTTACTACACCGGCAAGGATGACCCAGTCCTGCACCTGCAGTGGTTCGAGGACATGGTTTCGATCCTACCAATGTCGGATGCCTTCCAGTGACGGCTCTTTGCCACCACTCTGATGGAGAAGGCGAGGGACTGGTTCCACCAGCTCCCCGTGGGTTCTATTTACGCGTTCAAGGATCTGCGTCGGAGATTCCGGCTGTGCTTCTCGACATCAAAAAAGAGGAAGAAGGACGCGGAGGCGCTCTTCAAGATTAAGCAAGGGCCAGGGGAGTCGCTGGCCCATTATGTGGATAGGTTCCAGGAAGAGGTCCTGCTCGTCCAGGAGGTGCCGGGGTTCACCCTCCAGCTGGCCTTCATAGTGGGGTTGCGGGAGGGGTTTTCAAAATGAGCCTGAACCGAAAGGCCTCTCTATCCTTCGAGGAGTTGATGGAGCGGGCGGCGGAAGAACTTGAAGGGGAATTGGGTAGAACAACTCCCTTCGGTCCTATGGGCTCTGAGGACTACGCCCAACACCGCCACTGGAGAGACCCCATTCAAGCTCTCTCACGGTTGTGAGGCTGTTATTCCCGTGGAGTTTGAAGTCAAGACACCACGGGTAAGGGCCGCCGATGAGGGTGATGAAGAATGGAGAGCAGGGAACGAGGAGGAGATGCGGCTCTCCCTAGATCTGATCGAGGAGGTCCGAGATCTTGCCGCCATCCGTCAAGAGGAAGTCAAGCGGCGGATGACCAAGTACTTTGACAAGCACGTCAGGATCAAGCAATTCGAGAAAGGGGACCTCGTATTAAAAAAGGTTAACGCGGCCGGAAGATTTGCCGCGGTTGGAAAGCTCAATCCCAACTGGGAGGGCCCCTATGTCGTGGAAGAAGCCTTAAAGTCAGGGGGATACCACCTCTAGAATGTGGAAGGCGAGTCCATCGGCCACACGTGGAGTGGTGATGACTTGAAGCGCTTTTATCCTTAAGGTCATATGATGAAAATACTTAATTCTTTAAACTTCATTCCTCTTATATCCGTGTATAATAGCATGCGAGGTGATGATGAAAAGATTCAAAGGTTGGCCCCGAGCAGATCCGCTGATCAGACTCTCATCTAGCTGGCAGGGCCGCAGGCTCACTCGGTGGCAGGTTCGAAAGTTTCAAAGGTTGGCCCCGAGCAGACCCGCTGACCAGACTCATCTAGCTGACAGGGCCGTAGGCTCACTCAGTGGCAGGTTCGAAAGGTTCAAAGGTAGGCCCCGAGCAGACCCGCTGACCAGGCTCTCATCTAGCTGGCAGGGCCGTAGGCTCACTCGGTGGCAGGTTTAAAAGGTTCAAAGGTTGGCCCCGAGCAGACCCGCTAACTAGGCTCTCATCTAGCTGGCAGGGCCGTAGGCTCACTCGGTGGCAGGTTCGCAAAGTTTCAAAGGTTGGCCCCGAGCAGACCCGCTGACCAGGCTCTCATCTAGCTGGCAGTGCCGTAGGCTCACTCGGTGGCAGGTTCGAAAGGTTCAAAGGTTGGCCCCGAGCAGACCCGCTGACCAGACTCTCATCTAGCTGGTAGGGCCGTAGGCTCACTCGGTGGCAGGTTCGAAAGGTTCAAAGGTTGGCCCCGAGCAGACCCGCTGACCAGGCTCTCATCTAGCTGGCAGGGCCGTAGGCTCACTCGGTGGCAGGTTCGAAAGATTCAAAGGTTGGCCCCGAGCAGACCCGCTGATCAGGCTCTCATCTAGCTGGCAGGGCCGTAGGCTCACTCGGTGGAAGGTTCGCAATGTTTAAAAGGTTGGCCCTGAGCAGACCCTCTGACCAGGCTCTCATCTAGTTGGCAGGGCCATAGGCTCACTCGGTGGCAGGTTCGAAAGGTTCAAAGGTTGGCCCCGAGCAGACCCGCTGACCAGGCTCTCATCTAGCTGGCAGGGTCGTAGGCTCACTCGGTGGCAGGTTCGCAAAGTTTCAAAGGTTGGCCCCGAGCAGACCCGTTGACCGGGCTCTCATCTCTGGCAGGGTCGTAGGCTCACTCGGTGGCAGGTTCGAAAGGTTCAAAGGTTGGCCCCGAGCAGACCCGCTGACCTGGCTCTCATCTAGCTGGCAGGGCCGTAAGCTTACTCCGTGGCAGGTTCGAAAGGTTCAATGTTGGCCCCAAGCAGACCCGCTGACCAAGCTCTCATCTAGCTGGCAGGGCCGTAGGCTCACTCGGTGGCAGGTTCGAAAGGTTCAATGGTTGGCCCCGAGTAGACCCGCTGACCAGACTCTCATATAGCTGGCAGGGCCGTAGGCTCACTCAGTGACAGGTTCGAAAGGTTTAAAGGTTGACCCCGAGCAGACTCGCTGACCAGGCTCTCATCTAACTGGCAGGGTCGTAGGCTCACTCGGTGGCAGGTTCGAAAGATTCAAAGGTTGTCCCCGAGCAGACCCGCTGATCTGGCTCTTATCTAGCTGGCAGGGCCGTAGGCTCACTCGGTGGCAGGTTCACAAAGTTTCAAAGGGTGGCCCCGAGCAGACCCGCTGACCAGGCTCTCATCTAGCTGGCAGGGTCGTAAGCTCACTCGGTGGCAGGTTCGAAAGGTTCAAAGGTTGGCCCCGAGCAGACCCGCTGACCAGGCTCTCATCTAGCTGGCAGGGCCGTAGGCTCACTCGGTGGCAGGTTCGCAAAGTTTTAAAGGTTAGCCCCGAGCAGACCCGCTGACCAGACTCTCATCTAGCTGGCAGGGCCGTAGGCTCACTCAGTGGCAGGTTCGAAAGGTTCAAAGGTTGGCCCTGAGTAGACCCGCTGACCAGACTCTCATCTAGCTGGCAGGGCCGTAGGCTCACTCGGTGACAGGTTCGAAAGGTTCAAAGGTCGACCCCGAGCAGACCCGCTGACCAGGCTCTCATCTAGCTGGCAGGGACGTAGGCTCACTCAGTGGCAGGTTCGAAAGATTCAAAGGTTGGCCCCGAGCAGACCCGCTGACCAAGCTCTCATCTAGCTGGCAAGGCCGTAGGCTCACTCAGTTGCAGGTTCGAAAGGTTCAAAGGTTGGCCCCAAGCAAACCCGCTGATCAGGCTCTCACATAGCTGATAGGGTCGTAGGCCCACTCGGTGGTGACCCATGAGGAAGGCAAGGTAAGAAAGAAAAATCCAATGCGAAAAATTAACACAGGGCAAGTCTCGACATAAGGTCAGCGAATGGTGCCCATCATCAGGGACACTCGCCGGCGAATGATATCGTTCGAGAAAGACACTCGCCCGACGAGTGCGCAGTGGAACGTTGGCCAGCCCCAAGGGCTGCGAGAATTTAACAGGATGAGGTGGGTTCTTGGCGCAGTTGCGTTCCCGACAGAAATCAACAAAATCGTCTAAGTCCTAAAAAGACTGGGGCGAGTGCGAAAAGGTTGCGACCGCGTGGCGCGCCTGTGCGGCGAGAGTGTCTCGGTCACGACCTAGACTATTGGTCGTCGACGCTAAGGGCGAACAAACGATATACGAGCACACGCGGGAAAATGCGAGAGCATGCAAAATAGCGTACGAGCGCGAGAACTACCGGCTGATAATAGCGAGATGCACAAAAAGAGAATATATGACAAATCACAAGAGGCAAAACATTTCATTTCATTTCAGTATAAAAAAATGAATTACAGATGGATTCTCGCATTACATCAAAAAGAGAGAAAAAGAAAGGGGGTCTTCAGGGGTCGTCGGCTTCCTCGCCAGAGTATCCGCTGCTCTTGCTCGGGGAAGGAAGGTCGCCGAGTTCCCGCCCATCACCAGCTTCATCCACAGGGTCGACCCGGGCGAAGAGTTCAGGAAGCACGTGGTGGGCGAGAATCCTCTCGCCTTCTTCCTTCAAAAGTCCGGCCCTTCGAAGCACCTCCAGCGCATGCTTCGCTGCTCCTTGGGAGGACCTCTGCATCAGCCCTTCGAACTCGACGTTGGAGTAGAGGTGCCGAGTGTCCCTCTCCGCGGAAGGTGGCCGAGCAGCGGCGTCTCTCAGCTTTGGTTCTCGGCCTCCAGCTCCTTGACTCGCTCCTCAAGGATGTGCGCCCGCACGAGTAGGGTGTCATAGTTGGCTATGTCCTGCAAGAAAAAAGAAGGTTAGCGCGGGAAAGGAAGGAAATGCGAGAACTTGAGTTACTGCGAGGAGACATGCTCACCTCACGGGCTTGGCGGCTGGCGAGAAGGGCCTCGGCTGTCGCCAACTGCTGCTTCACGACCAAGATCTCGGCAGAGACGTCGGCGCGGGTCTTCTCGACCTCGACCAGATTCCGCGTGAGGGTCATGCTGCGGCGAGAAGACATGTGAGTCCACGCGAGGGTGCACATCATGGCTCGCGAGCCCTCATGGGCAAGAGTCTGAGTGGACTCAGTGTCATAGACGGAGGCGACCTCGCGGGCGTAAAGCGCGTAGGAGAGGCCGTAGGCTTGGCCGCTGGTTGTCTCCTGCTCCATCCAGGACGAAAGGAGGGAGGAGATTGAGACCCGGTTGGCCCGCCGGTCCCAATGGAGTCGAGGCTCGCCGACCGCATCCGCGTACCTCTTGCCGAGAGGGAAGTTTCGATACCCTCTCGGCACCGGCCCCGAGGAGGGCTCCGTCGGCGCAACGACGGTCTGGACCGCTGAGTCCTCCGCAGCAGGAGCACTCGATCCAGGGGTCTCATCCGCGACCGCCTTCCCCTTAGCGGTTGCAGAAGGTTTCGCCCGCTTGGTGGGGGAGCTGGTGGCCGCGTCGGGCTTCCACTTCTGCCCACTGGATTTCGCGGGAGGCGGATCCTTGCGGCAGGCCGCGGCGGCGGACTTGGCAAGGGCAAGGGAGTCATCGGGAGCAAGCCCCACGGACGCATTCGGCGGGTGGAGGGGAAGGCTTCGAACTCCTGTATCAAGAAAGTCAAGTTAAGAGGGTGGAAGCGAGTGAAAAATGAGCGGGAGCTAGGGTTGAAATTGTTCAGCTTACCCTCTCCCGGCAGAATCGGCGGCAGCGAGTCGACGTGCTTCCGCAGATGCACGATGTCCATTCCATGCTTCTGGATGAAGGCATGGTGCTTGGTCTCGTAACCCCCCAGCGTTGGAGGCTTGAAGGTCGACTCGTCCTCTTGCACCGGCGCGAGGAGAGTGTTGCCGAAACTGCCCGTCACGAAGACAAACCGCTGAGTCCAATCATGGACCTTGTTGGCGGTACCGGAGACCTTGAGCGGGCTTTGGCCGGAGAAGAAGGTCACCCCGCTCTTCACTTGAAAATTGAAGAGCTTGCGGAAGACAGGGAGGGAGAATTCGATCCCCTCCTCTCGCAAGTAGCAGGCGAATGCTACCAGCATTGCGATCGAGTTTGGGTTCAGCTGAGCGGGAACTACGCCAAAATAGCGGAACGCCTGGCGCAGTTCGGGCCAGAGGGGGAGCCGGAGTCCCACCTCGAAATGGTCCAGGGGGATGGCGAGAGCGTAGGGCGAGATTTGGTTGATGCGATCGCGGCCTCCAGGGCGGCGCACGGTGAATCCAGGCAGGATGTAGTCGGCAACAGTCGCGGCGAAATCTTCCTCGGACAGGTCGCAGGTATCAAAGTTATGGTTAAGGAACAACTGGGCACACCTGCTTCTGCCATCGGGTTCGGGAGCCATCTCGCAAGAAGAGGGAAGAAGGAAGTCTAGAGAGAGGTGCGAGTGCTGACGCGAGAACGAGGGAAGAAAGAGAAGAAAGCGTAATAAAGGCGGTAAATGGGCTGTCTATTTATAGAAAAAATGAGAAATGAAGGGAATTCTCTACGCGCGGTGTACGGATAGCGGCCGCGCTATCCTGGCGCCTCGGAGTTCGAGCCAGCCCATCTATACCCCAGTCGCCGCCAGGTGGCGAAAGCAATGCGCGAGACTCTTCAGGCGAAAGCAAATTAAAAAGTACAGCGAGAATGAAAGCATCCGCAGGAAAGCATTCGTAAAAGCAATAAAAGACAGAATAAATAACATACAGACAGATTGTTCGCGAGACGCAACAGGTCTCGCCTTGGTTCGGCGCGTAAAAAAAAAAGAGAAATAACAAAGGTGCGGGAGAATACAGGGAGCGAGAGCCGGTAGGCTTAGTACTGCACCCACTACCATCGACCCCGGCCTCGCCTCCCTGTCCTCGGAGGCACCCGCGGGTAGTGGTACGCGCTTACTGCCGTCAGCTCTTGGTTAACCAAGCGCATCTGGTCTCTAGCCCGCGCGATGTGCCTCCCATGAGAGGTCTCCTAGCACCCGCCCCTCTGGCGCTCCATCCCCCCGATAAGGTGCGTATAGTCCCGTTCAAGGACGCTTATCCGATGCTCAAAGGCTACCCGGTGCTCCTCCGTCTGGTTGGCTTGGTCTCGCTGCATCCAGATCAGCTTGCCGAAAAGCTCCGTCATTCGCTCCTTCATGGTCCTAGTATCTTCATGGTCGCCGAGAAAGTCGGAGAGGTCGCCGGGAGAGGGAGGCGGCGAGATCATCCCCTCCTCATCCAGAGGGTCCACTGACGGGACCTGGCGGAAGCCTGCGGGAGCGAAGGTTAGCCTTTTCCAGTCATACAGATTTTGAGTTTGAGGTAAGAAGGGCAACTAACCATGTACATATTCTTCGACGGGGGATCAGCGAGAGGTGCTGGGCTGACTTGCGAATGGTTGGCTGGTGGGGTGGACCGGTTTCCCCCTCCCAGGGCGATGACCCTGGTCGGCGGCGCCGGAGGTAGTGGCCAAGTCCACGGCGGGAGAGTTGCTCTCGGGGCCTTAACCCGCCGAATGCTCCCGCTCCGGTGCGGGGGAAGTGATGGTCTCAGGGACAGGAGAGTTGCGCGGGGTAGGGGGTAACCCCGTGGTCCCAAAGGTAATAGCTGCGGAGACCAGGGTCAGAAAAAGGGCGAAAGGTAAAAAGCAGGTGAGAAGACAATGAAGTACTTACCAGGTGCAGGACGGCTCCCGCCAGGAGTAGTTGTGAGGACGGGCTCCTGGGTCGGTGGAACGCCTCCGAGAACAGGTGGGGGAATGGCGGCGTCCACCTTGTTGATCCCGGGGCCACCTCCCGTCACCTGCAGGTTCTGCGAGTGGTTGAAGTTGTCGAGGCTTATCATCACCATGGTTTAAAAGGCGAGATAGATTATATTACCTCGGCAGTGTTGTCAGGAGGAATGTTGGAGAGGGGGGGAGTCTCTGGCGCAGACTCCCTCACCGACAGGTTTCGCCGGACCACCCTGGCTTTTTTCAGCCGGTAGGGCTTAGAAGGATCTCTCGTTGACGAGAGCCAGGGGGCGTATCGGGCAGACTTGGAAGGATCCTCCCCGTGCGCGGCAGCAAGGGCGATCCATCAATCCTTGCGAGAGCGGTCTTGGCGTCGGCCTCATGAACGTCATCTGAGCAGCAAGAGCTTTGAGGAGAAAAATGGGAACAGTGATTGGAGGACAGGCGCTCTGAAGGCAGCAACCAGGGATATATTTATAGCAATGTGGAGGGCCCCACAAAAAGATTCCCTCCAGGTCAGCATGAGCTCAACAAACACAGGGTTGGACTTTCTTTCCGAGCGAGTGCTTCACTCGCAAAGAGCGGGGATTGTGTACAACCCCGTATTTGTTGAGTAGGGCCCCAGGCTTGGAATAGGCAAAAGGACAAGTAAGGGGGGCATTCGCCCAAGTCGAGAATAGGCAGAAGGGGTTCTGAGCGGGTGCGACCTCTCTCGTAGGTCACTCGCAGGGCATTCGCGCAAGAGTAGTGTGGATATAATAGCAACTGGGCTAGTGAGGGGCGAGACCCAACTCGCCCAGAAGACCAAGAACCCTGCGAGTGGCGCCCTCAAGGACCACTCGCCCCGCAGATGCCGGGAGGCCTGGCACGCGGGAGGTTAAGCGAGAGGTGCCCTCATGGACCACTCGCCTAGGGGTTTTGGGGGTGAAATTACCTAGATACCCTTCGTGGGCTGTCAATAGCCTTTCAGAACAGCAGAGTTAGGCTGTTAGCAAACCAATTTGGGGTGCGATTAGTAAAACCAAAAGACGGATTTATGCTATTTGCAGACCGGACTAGAGAATCTATAAATAGACCCTTAAGGGCACCTTGGAGGAGATCAGATCTTTTAGGCTCTCTCCTCCTAGGCAAGTTTTGGTTGGATGTTAGTGCCTTCCAAGGTGCTCGGCTGAGTATTGGTTTGGGAGGGGAAGCTCTCTAAGATCTTCCGGGTGTGTGACGGGACATCCTCGCTACAGCCTTGGGTCAGTTCATAATTCTTCGTCCACAGTCAAGAGTGAAAGCTAGGGATAAGTAGGTGCGGGCTACACCCCCCAGTGGGTCCGAACTCAAGAGACCGGTCGCCGGTTTCAACAAGCAGAAATCAGACAATATGTCCAGTACTTTAAATAATTTCACTAAGTACAATATCGTCGTAAAGTAGGCTTGACGTCGAGAAGGCTAAGGAAGCAGTTATGAAGACAGCAGTTGCTGAAGAATAGCCTATCAACATGATACTGATTATGTCGTCGATATGATAAGGTAGTTATAATGACATCAAGCAGACGAGAAGATTACGACGACATATCCAGAAGACAGTCTATCGTCATAAACGCTAGTGCAGAAGGGATGTCCCGTATCGTCGAGATATCCTTGTCAGAAGAAGAAGGAAGAAGACTTGAAGATCTTTCCAAGTCCAAGACAACGACAAGCTCTGTCGTCGAGATATTGTCCATGTCGTCGTAACGATGGAAATATCGTCGAGATAGATTCAAAAGTTGTCAGACGCACTGTCAGCATTTAATGCCGCCGCTTGATTGTCCAATCAACGCGTGCTCTTAAAGAATGGGCATCTGACATTAAAGGACATCATAGGAGACCGTTGGACGGCTCCTCGGTCCTATAAAAGGGAACAGTGGATGCCCTAAAAGTACTCTCGAACCGTGGAACAAAAAAGTATCCCGCGCAGCATTTCAAAAAAACAGTAAAAGCTGCAGAGAAGAGTCAAGAAGGAGAAGAGAACAAAACTCATATCTTGTGTTCTCTAAGAATCAGTCAATCAGCATTGACTGAAAAGAATCGTTCGAGTTTGAAGAAGGATTGAAGAAGAACTTGCATTGCAAAAGATAAAATCAAAAGCGTTTTCTTCAAGTCAAGAAGCCATTCAACATCAGGCTAAAGAAGAAGAGTTGAAGAGAATCAGTGCTGTCAAAGATTACATCAGAGGCATTCTCTTCAAGTCAAGAAGCCGATCTTCATCAGGCAAAAGAATCGTTGTTTATCTGTCTCTGTAATGCTTGTGGGCTAAAAACTGTAGGATCTGTTTACAGATCTGAGTGTCGAGCTTGCGGGCTTGAGAACTGTGAGGCTTGAGGGCCAGGGCAGTGAACTTGCGGGTCCGATCATGTCGAGCTTGAGGGCTTGAGAACTGTGAGGCTTGAGGGCCAGGGCAGTGGACTTGCGGGTCCAAGAGTCAAGACTTGCGAGTCTGTGCTGTGTAGGGCTTGAGGGCCTGAGTGTCAGGTTTGCGGACCTGAGTGCAGTAGGAGCTTGCGGGCCTAGGCTGTAGGACTTGCGGGTCCAAGTTGTAAGGCTTGCGGGCCGGAGACATTGACGGAGTTTGCCGCGCCTAGCACACTGCTAGGTAGGCGCAGAGGGACATAAGACTACTCAAGACACGTCGTTTTGAGGAACCTCTATAAATCTCTGCGTGTTTTCTGTGTTACGCTTCTTATATCATAATCTAACAAACCAGAAAACAAGAACACCAAAGAGGGGCAAAGTAATTTGAAATACCTATTCACCGCCCCTCTAGGTGATAAGTTGACAGCCCATAACTAACAATTAGTATCAGAGGTAGGTTGTTCAAAGAAAAGCTTAACAACTTGAACAGATCTGTTATTGGGTGTCCATTCATCATAGCTATGGAATCAAGACTAGCTATTTGTTCTAGGGAGAACTTTGCCCTATGAAAAGTAAGAGCTGAGATATTCATGGAGGTTATGGATCCTAGAATGTTTCTAATTGTTCAAAAAGGCATATGTCCCCATGACAGCTTCTACTTGCTGTTCTTGTAGGATGGTGCCCAAGAAAACTTCTGAAATGACTGAAGATGAGATTATCTTGGTCAACTTGGACAAGGAGTCCAAAAACATTCTAGCTGGTGAAGTTGATATCTCTATATTCCAGCAACTTGCTCACTGCATAACAACAAAGGAGATGTGAGACTCTCTAACATTCCTTATGGAAGGATCAAAAGAAGAATCAGTATTGCCTTCCAAGAATCAGAAGGAAGAAGGAAGAAATAAGCAATGTAGCTGAGAAGAAAGTCAAAACCTTGAGTGACAGTGACTCAAGTTGTTCATACTCAGAAGAGGAAGCTGATTTTGGACTGACTGCCTTATCTGAGTCAGAGGAGGAAATTCAAGATGAAATCTCTCCTGAACGGGTATGCATAAGGGCTCCTCTATCTGCCACAGATTCAGAATCTGAGACAAACTCATCAGGAAATGATGACTTGTCCAAGCCATATGATGCCCTTCTAGAGGATCTCAAAAAGATCAAGATGCTCTGCAAGGAGCAAACTGCAGAGATCTCCTCTCTTCAAGCAAGAAACTCTGACCTCTCAGTAAAGGCTGAAAAGCTAACTTTAGAGAATGCAGAGTTTTGTCAACTCAAAAAGGACTTCAATGCAAGCTCCAACATTGACCTAATAAGCAAATTTGGAAAAACTTTGAAGGCATTGATTGACAGCAAGGAGCTGTGCTACTCTCTAACCAAAGAGGTTGTACTTCTAAAAAAGGATAGAGATCAGTCTGGTATCCTGAAATCTAAGAATGATAGAGTCAGAAGTGTGGAGGATAAACACCTCATTACAAGGAAGCCTGTAGCAAGCTCCTCCAAACCCAAGACCATTCCTCCCCTGGTTAATAGTTGTGGCTTCACTCCAAGAAGAGACCAAGGATACCCTGAGGAAAGAAAATCAGGCAAATCCTTAAAGAAGACTGACTCCAGAGGCAAAGTTGTGGATGGTAATAACCAACATCGAATTCCTAATCAGTACAATTAAGTCTCCTTCAAATATCCTTCTGTTCACACACAAAGGACTCATGCTCACAATGTCAGCAAGAAAAGAAGATACATCAAGTTTGAATGTTGGTGTTGTGGAAAGACTGACCACTTTGCAATTGATTGTTGGTTCAATCCAACTGCTCCAAGGGTAACAAATGTTAAACTAGCAAATAACTTTGTTCATTGTCATTATGCACATCCTGAAGCAGTCAGATCCAGTATGCTCATTAAAGCTAACAATGTCCTAGGACCCAAAGCTACTTGGGTACCTAAGGGTCTGTAATCTAATTTTGCAGGTAGTCCAAGAGCCCACCAAAGGCAAATCTGGGCCTTGGACAAGAAGCCCGTTCTGGCCTATATGCTGGAACAACAAAAGTAGTTACTAACAATCTTGTTGCAGATCCTCCTATTGAAAAGCTTAAAAGATGTCAGCAGGATTACAAGTTGAAAATGACCAAAACACCCCTGAAGAACTCTCAGGGTTGGTGCCAAAGATGCCTCCCAAGAAGGGCTGAAGATTGCCCTAGACAGACCAGTGTAGGAAAATTGTATCGTCGATACAATAAGTTGTCACGACGACATAGCAGATGTCGCAACGACAAATGGACTAAGCTGGAAGGATGCGTATCCAAGACCAGTCTCGACGACAATCAGCAGTATCGTCGAGACAAAGTCCAGCTATTTAACACGGTCTGGATCGATCTGTCGGAGCCGTCCGATCATTCTCATCGACACATCAACACAATCAAAAAGGTATGCGCCCCTTCACCTACCTCCACTATAAATAGAGTGAATGCTTAGGATAAAAAATTACGCTATCATTTGCCCTAAGCTATTCCTTCGACAAACCACCGCTTCGTCTCCGACGTACTGCCTCTTCTCTTGTCCTGTCTCAATGGCTCCCAAGAGAGAAGAAATGATCTCAGGTTGCGAACTTCAGCGCGGCGGCTTCAATTCGTGCTCTGAAGAGATCAGGTTCGTGATAGGTTTACTGGAATCCGCCGGCTTAGAATATCTACTAAGCGAGCCGTCAGTTCTTCTCCACCGAGAACTGGCAGAATTCTTCGTTGAAGCCAGGTTCAACCACTCAGAATCCCAGATCAAATCCACCGTGGCCGGTAAGAAAGTTAAGATATCTGCAAAGAGCCTCGGGAAGGTGCGGCATCTGCCCAGAATCGAAGGGGGAGAGGAAGAAGAGCTGACCACAGAGAATGTCTCCGCTAGCTTAACCATAGTCTCTTCCATCTCTTCCATCTGCTTGGTTGTAATGATTTTAGTGTTAAAATTTCATTGTCTAGAGCACATAATTGTTTGTTTTCAGGTATCATTGTTCACGATTTTTAGCCATTGTTTTGATGTAGTTGTTGAAATATTTGAAATTTTTGTAATTCTGAGTTATTTTGTTTGATATCACTGGTTTTACATATTAATATTTCACTGCTTCAACCAGTTATTAGTTCAATTCCTGTGAATGAATTTCATCCTGCAGTCGAACAACTTTTTTATCTCAATTCCAATTCTGTTGACTGAATTCCACCTTGCAGACGAACAACAAAATTGGTTTTCTGCACAAAGTCAATTCATACAGATATTGATTTTCTGCCCAAAGCCAATTCCAGAAAGCCAATACCTGCGCGCCGAATAGACCCACACCATTTTTTGCCTTGTCCCCAATATTGCGGTGTTGTATTCCCTATAGTGCTATTATCTAGGTCATATTTTTTTACTCTAGGCATAACCATTTGATTTGATTAGGTCGAACCTTATTTCCTTGCCTACTCTTTCGTTGAGCCTTAGACTTTATTTAGAGCCTATGCTTATTGTTGGAAACCCCCAAAACTTATATATATATATATATTTTCACATGTTTAAATACAAAGGGATAGTACACATATATAGTAGAGGAAGAGAGTAAGAAAAACCTATACAAGGTGTGAGACTAATGAGGAGGAGGAATAAAGGCCCCAAAGATGGGCCTATTACATGGGCTTTTCTAATCTCTTTTCTAACACTCCCCCGCAAGCTGGAGCGTACAAGTCGTATGTACCAAGCTTGGATAAAAACTGATAGTATAAAGGCCTGGAGAGAGCTTTAGTAAGGATGTCAGCAACCTGTCTTGTAGCGGGAACATGCTGTAATTCTATCTTCTTTGATTGGACCTTCTCCCAGATAAAGTGACAGTCAACTTCAATATGCTTTGTTCGTTCATGGAAGACTGGATTCTTGGCAATGTGTATTGCAGCTTGACTATCGCAAAGAAGGATTGTCGGGGATGAGAGTCGTACACCTAAATCATTCAAAAGGCTCTCAAGCCAGGTTAACTCAGAAGTAACGGCTGCCATGGCCCGGTACTCAGCCTCAACAGAGGAGCGAGCAAACACAGTCTGTTTCTTGCTACGCCGGGTAATGAGATGACCACCGAAATATGTACAGAAACCAGTGGTAGAGCGCCTATCATCAGGAGATCCTGTGTAGTCAGCATCACAGAACGCGACAAGGGATAAAGAGGTAGAAGGTTTGTACAGCAGTCCTTGTCCTGGAGCGTTCTTTAGATATCTAAGAATACGCTCAACATCTTGAAGATGAGATGTCCAAGGAGCATGCATAAACCGACTTACTACTCCTACAGCAAATGAGATGTCCGGTCGTGTCACCGTAAGGTAAATTAACTTTCCGACCAAGCGTCGATAGTATTCGGGATTTGTAAGCAGTTGGTCGGAGTCAGAGCTATGAGCAGAGAGCTTGTGATTTGCATCCATAGGAGTGTCCACAGGTTTGCACCCAGAGTATCCAGCATCTTGAAGAAGGTCAATACAGTACTTCCGTTGGGATAGAACAAGACCGTCAGGTCGTCTGGCTACTTCAAGCCCAAGGAAGTATCGAAGATTTCCCAGGTCTTTTGTCTGGAATGCCGAGTTCAGCTGCTGTTTAACATATTGTATTCCTGTGGTGTCGTCGCCAGTGATGAGGATATCATCAACATATACAAGAAGAATCACAGTGCCGGTTGACCGATGGCGGGTGAATAGAGAGAAATCAGCCGTGCTGCGAGTGATCCCATAACACAAACAACCTTGCTGAATTTGTCAAACCAAGCGCGCGGTGACTGTTTGAGACCATATATAGACTTCCGGAGACGACAGATCAAGGACTCCCCCGTGGTCTCAAACCCGGGAGGTTGGAACATATAGACAACTTCCTGCAGATCACCATTAAGGAAGGCATTTTTTGTGTCTAGCTGATAGAGGGGCCAATGACGATGGACAGCCAATGAGATAAGAACACAAACAGTGTTCAGTTTGGCCACCGGGGAGAAGGTTTCCTCATAATCGAGTCCTTGTTGCTGAGTGAAACCCCTGGCCACGAAGCGAGCTTTCAAGCGATCAATGGTGCCATCAACAACATGTTTAATAACAAACACCCATTTGCAGCTAACACAGGAGTGGCCAGGAGGAAGGGGGACCAGATCCCATGTCTGGTTAGCCCAGAGGGCTGTCATTTCGTCGTCCATGGCTGCCCGCCAACCTGGATGGTGAAGAGCCTCCTGCACATTGTTAGGAAGAGAAACAGAAGAAATAGAGGTGGCAAATTGTTGGAGAGGGGGGGGGGGGGGGGGGGGGGGGGGGGGGGAATGACGATGTAGAGACACGTAGTTGGCCAAGGGATGAGCCGTAGAGGTGGTCGCTGGATCATCCGTTGTCGGAATGTCATTGGCATCAAGAGACTGTTGTAGGAGAGCATCCTTGGATTTTCAGCGAGTATAAACATGCAGAGGAGGTGGAGGTGCCACGGGAGGGATGTGAATCGTAGGTGAAGTTGGTGGTAGAGACGGAGTCGTGGTTGGGATGGCTGGTCGAGGAAGAGGAGTCGGGAAAGAGAGAGAATAGTGAGAGGTAGGGGAGTGAAATGGTTGGTCCTCAGAGAAGGTTACATCAGCCGAGACCACTAGTTTGCCTTCAGTGGGAGAGTAACAGACATAACCTTTTTGAGTTCGTGAATAACCAATGAACATATACTTGACGGCGCGAGCAGCAAGTTTGTCAGTAGGTGGGCCAAGGAGATGAGCATAGAAAACACAGCCGAAGACACGGGGTGTGAGAGGGAAAGGAGAGGTGGAGGGGAAAAGGAGACTGAATGGGGTGGCGAAAGCAAGGACGGACGAGGGCATGCGGTTGATGAGATGACAAGCAGTAGAAACCGCAAAGTTCCAATATTCGGTGGGTACCTGCATTTGGAACACAAGGGACCGAGCTACATCAAGGAGATGTCGGTTCTTGCGTTCGGCCACTCCATTTTGTTGGGGAGTATAAGCGCAGGAGGTTTGATGGATGATGCCAAACTCGGAGCAAAGATTGGAGAAAGTACGACCGGTGTACTCACGAACATTATCAGTTCGGATGATTTTTAACGGAGTAGAGAACTGTGTACGCATCTCAGTAATAAAGGTGCGGAACACAGATGTTAATTCAGTACGATCACGCAGTAAATATAAACAAGTAAGCCGTGAGTAATCATCAATAAATGTCACAAAGTAGCGATATCCAAAAATACTAGGGACTTTATAGGGGCCCCATATATCAGAGTGAACTAAAGAGAATGGAGTACTACTCCGGGTACAAGTAGGGAGAAAAGATGAACGATGTTGGTTGCCATAGATACAGGATTCACAAGTAAACTCTTGTAAGGGAACACCAGGAAGAGCTTTCTTGAGAACTGGAAGGGGAGCATGCCCAAGGCGGCGATGCCAATCAGTGGTGGAGATAGCAGAGAGAATGATAGGTGAGATATCCATGAGATACAATCCATTTTCCAGCCGCCCTTTACCAATGATATTCCGCTTGCGGCGATCCTGCACAACAAAAGATGAAGAAGAGAAGGTAACAAAACAATCAAGTTCTTGTGTTAGACGACTAATAGAGAGTAAATTGAAGGGAGAGCCCGAAACATGAAGAACCGAGGATAGAGGGAGAGTTGGAGTGAGGCGAAGGTCAGCTGCGCCAGAGACCGGGGTGGTGTCACCATTAGCAACAGTGATGAACTTAGGATGAGCCGACTGTATATACTTTGGGGGCCTCTGGGAGGTGATGTGATGAGCAGCGCACCGGAATCGACAATCCAGTTGGGGCTCTGAGGAAAGATAGGTTATACCTTCAGTGGAGAATGAGGCAGCGGTGGCAGCAGGGCGGTTGAGAGCACCCTGAAGCTGTTGGAGTTGGTTGCGGAGCTCATTGATGTCTTGGTTGGTAGGAGAGGCAGACTCCTGTGAAGGCATTCCAGCGGAGGCAGAGGAAGTAAGGTGAGGAGGCAGGCCATGCTTGCAGTAACATGTGGCTTCAAGATGTCCCTTGCGGTGACAGTAAGTACAACGCATAGTTGAGCGGCCACCACGTCCTCGTCCGCGAGACGGGTGGCGGCCTCCCCTAGTGGAGGAGCCACGAGAAGAACCAGGAGTGGGAAGAAGTGGCTGCTGAAGAAGAGCCGGGGAGAAACTTGTGGGAGTCTCAGAGGGAGGAGTTACTCTGAGTAACATAGAGCAAACATCATGGAGGGAAGGGGTGGTAGTGAAGGAGAGTATCTAGGCCCGAACACTGTGCAGATGTGGAGGAACACGGGCCATCATCATAGCAATACAGACGGCTTCCTTCTGAGCCCGTTGAGTCGCGAGATCAATGGTAGATGGCTGATGTTGGATCCATGCTTCAGTAAGACCCTTAGCACGAGCAACAAAGGAGGTCATGTCCGCAGCCCTACCCATATCCAGGGCCTGGAGATCAGTAATAATGTCATAGAGGTGTTGGAGGCTGTCCTTGCCTGAGTACAAGGAATGAAGCTCATCCCACATACCTTTGGCCGTCTCGTGATTCATGGCCATTTGGTAGGGTTCGCCATCCATGGAGTTGAGAAGCCATGTCTGAACTCGACCGTCATTCCGCAGTCAATCGTCGGTAGAAGGGGAGGGAGGTGCATGCGTGAGATGAAGTAAGAGTCCTTTTGCCTGAAGGACCCGACGAACGGAGTGCACCCAAGACAGGGAAATATTGGTGATCCGTAGCTCATCACGGAGTTCGGGAGAAGGAGTGACGCGAGCAGCAGGCATTTCAGAGGAATTGACCGAGGAACCCATGAAACCGAACAGAGCAGCGAGAAGAGGTCGCGCGGTCAGAGCTAACTGAGAGAGGTCCGGGGCAAGACCGGGAAACCGCGCGAGCAGGATAAAGCCGCGAGAGAGAGAGCCCGACTGCTCGAGACCGCGCGAGTAGGGGAAGCCCGCGCGAGAAGAGGAGAGCTGCGGTCGGCGGACTGGAGACAGCGGTCAGTGGTCTGAGCAGGAACCAGCGGTCTGGCGGCAGAGCTGGAGCAGCGGTCAGAAGAGGAGACAGCCGCGGTCAGCGGGCTGAGCACGAACCAGCGGTCTGGCGGCGGAGCTGGAGCAGCGGTCAGAAGAGGAGACAGCCCGGTTAGCGGGCTGAGCGCGAACCAACGGTCTGAGTAGCGGACTGGAGCAGCGGTCTGGCGGCGGAGCTTGGGCAGAGCTAATAGGGGAGCCCGTGCGAGCTGGAGCTGGCCGATGGCGGTCTAGAGCTGGCCGAATAGGAGAGCTCGTGCGAGCAGGGGCTGGTCGATGGCGGTCTGGAGCTGGCGAATAGGAGAAGCTCGCGCGAATAGGAGAAGTCGGCGGACTGAAGCAGCAGTGGGTCCCAACTGGCAGAGGGCAGGGAGAGTATAAAGAGGAGGGAGCACGAAGGAGAGAGGGGAGGAAAGAGGGGGGGGGGGGGGGGTCTCACAAAGTGGAGACCGGTCTCACAAAGTGGAGACCGCACAGAAGGAGGAAGACCGCCCAGGAAGGGGGGGCGGTTAAAAAAACGGAGAGGAGACCGTGCACGCAAGATTGGGGACGCGATTTCAGAACGGAAACCCCCAAAACTTATATATATATTTTCACATGTTTAAATACAAAGGGAGAGTACACATATATAGTAGAGGAAGAGAGTAAGAAAAACCTATACAAGACGTGAAACTAATGAGGAGGAATAAAGGGCCCAAAGATGGGCCTATTACATGGGCTTTTCTAATCTCTTTTCTAACACTTATGTTTTCACTAGAATTTGTTTGAATACTTTCCAAAACAATTAAAATAAAATGTTCTAGTAAAAAATGAAAAAAGAAAAGGAAAAAGGGCATTGTTAGAGGCCAACCTTAAATCACTATTAACAAACCTAAATTAATAAGTTCAATTCTTTTACGTGAAAAAAAGACTAAAAAAAGAAACTTATTTATTTAGGTATGCTAATTGTCATTTAAGGATTGCCTTTAACTTCTGAATTACGTGAAGCCTAAGCCACATGAAGTTTTTGCTTGAAGTGATCTGAACCTCGTATGTGGATTTTCCATGGGAGAAGGCTATTTAGCCAGATCGACCAAAAACAAAGAAAAAAAAAGAAAAATCCTATTTCACAAGCAGCGGCCTTTTGATTTCAAAGAACCATGAGTTCTCCCCATCCCCATCCCCTTCCCCTCCACTTCTTCTAAGATTTTCTTCCTCTTTCGTCTCTCCATGGATTTCGACATCATCCTGCCTCATTTACCTCGACATCGAGCCATCCTCTTTGCGAGCTACCACCTTTACAATGTTTGTGAGAGAAGTCTCCCGTCTTCCACTGGACCTTCCACCGATCATCCTACCTTAACTTTTCATACCCGGTGACATCTTTCCTAAATTTCTGGGTTCGCTTCTATCTAGTAGATACATTCAACCTAGTTTCTTAAGGGAAATTTAGTATTTTTGTTACAGAGTTGGCTTTGTCACGAGGAACTAGTTTGTTATTTGGTTCATTTTTATTGTTGCAGGGTTGCCTATCATCGAATGCATTGATTCACTAAATTAAATTGAATTCCTAATCTTTTGTAGATTGTGCTCTAAATTTGGTTTGTTAAATCTAGTGTCATTTTTTTTAAATTACCCTTAAAATCCATCGGTGCGATGTTACCGACTTGCAACCGGAGGAGCCGCCGTGGCAAGTCTACTCGAGGAGGGCGCGCGCGCACGTGGCGGGAAGCGAACCGGAGGCGCAAACCGAACGGCCGAGTCCGGTCCGGCTATGGCATAGGCCGGACGGTTCTTTATATTGTATTTCTTATGTGTTTGGTCTATTTGCAGCTTTGGTTTATTTTTGTTATTATGGTGGGGCCTTCCGTCTATATAGGGGGGTCATTATGTTGTAAGAACCATCTTTGATCAAGTATTTTATTGTGGGGGCTGATCCCTCTTCCTTCTCTCCCAAACCCTAGCCTCTTCTCTCAAACTCCTCATCCCCCTTCCTCTCTTGCTACCGGCCGGCCTCCTTCGAGCCCGGAAGTGCGCTTTGAAATCCCTAGTGGTATCATTTGGTCCGACCTGCCGCTCCGCCCGCCTCCTTGGCTGCCGGAGATCCTCTCGATGGCTCGCGGATCTAGCTCCCGCCCCGCCGACTCCGGATCTGCCCCCGACGACGTCGCAGAGCGCATTACGGCGCAGGAAGCGCACCTTTCCGCGTTGTAAGCCGCTGTCGCGGCCCTCACCGCCGGCCAGGAAGTGCTCACTTCCGGCCAAGCTTCCTTCGCGGCCGGCCAGGCGGAAGTCCTGGCTGGATTGCCGCCTGGGCGCCGGAACAGGCTAGCCCGGCGCACGGCAGTCCCGTTCCGCCCGTCCGCCTGGAGCCCGTTCGGCCGGATTTCCTCACCGGGCCGCCTGCCGCTGTCGGCATTACCTTCGGCCGTGTTCCCCCGCCCCCAATTCCAGCCCCGACCCCGGCGTATTCCACGGAGGTCGTTTCCGTCCTCGGCATGGCCCCTCCGCCCGGCTTCACCGCCGACCGCTCCGCCCTCGCCCTCGACATTCCTTCCTTCTCTGGTACGGACCCCCTCGGATGGATTGCTCGTGCCGAGCAATTCTTCGATCTCAACGGGATGTCACCAACGGACAAAGTTAGCACGACCATGGTCGGCCTCGAAGGCTCGGCCCTCCATTGGGCCCGTTGGCTTCGACAAATCCAACCCGTCATTTCGTGGACGGAGTTCAAACACGAAATGGTGAGCCGCTACGACGCTTGTTACGCCGGCTGCGCCATCGAACGGCTTTGCACGACCCGTCAATCCACCACGGTGGATGCCTACATCGACGAGTTCGTCGCGCTGGTCACTCAAGTGTCGGGCCTCCCCCCTGACCATTACCTCGGATTCTTCCTCCAAGGCCTCCGTCCCAACATCCGCTCCCGTCTTCGCACGCATCACCCGCGCACGGTGTCCGAGGCCCTCGACCTTGCTCGGGCCGTCGAGGCGGACCTCAGCCCTCGGCCGGCCGCCCCATCCACTTTTCGGCCGGCCGCCCCATCCACTTTTCGGCCGGCCGCCCCATCCACTTTTCGGCCACCCCGCCGTCGGCCCCCGCTCAGCGCTTTCCGCCTCCGGGTGCCGGCCGGCCTCCCCGACCAGAGGGCCCGCAACGCGTCGACTACCACGACCTCCGCCGACGCGGGCTCTGCTTCCGTTGCCGCCATCCCTACTCCCCGCAACACGTTTGTCCCGTTAAGGAGTTTCATGCCCTTTTCGTGGACGGCGACAGCCCCGACGGATTCGAGGATCCTTCGGTTGAGGAGGCGCCACCGGATCCTTTTGCCGGAGAGCCGGAGACCGCGCCGCTCAACGTCCTGGAGCTCCCCTTTTACTCAGTGGGCGGCCTTACGGGGCCACGGACGATGAAGCTGTCCGGGGTGCTCCACGACCAACCCATTATTGTGATGATTGACAGTGGGGCGAGCCACAATTTCATGTCGGCTCCCCTCGCACGCGACCTGGGCTTACCGGTCGATCCTTCCCCCGACTTCTCCGTCTGACTGGGAGACGGCCGCCGCCGCCCCACCTTAAGCCAGTGCACGGGGGTCACCCTGTCCCTGGGCCCGTGCACGGTCACCGCCGACTTCTACCTCTTCGAGCTGGGGGGCCTTGACGCCATCTTGGGGGTCGCGTGGTTGCAGACTCTGGGCGACGTCCGCGTCAACTGGGCGTCCATGACCATGTCCTTTCTCTACCAGGGCTAGCCCTGCCGCTTGGTGGGCGATTCGACGCTCCTCCGCTCGCCCATTTCTTTCCGCGCCATGACCCGCGTCACCGACATCGACTTCTCGGCGTGGTTGTGGACGGTGCAACCCACACCTCTGTCATCGGCCGACGGACTCCCGGCCGACATGATGACACTCCTTGATGATTTTCCGGCGCTCTTTACGCCGCTACCCGGCCTTCTGTAACACCCCAAAGATCGTGGTTCAGCGAGGTAGGCGGAGTGGTAGTGCTGCGCTCGGGATAGGCTAAAAATTCCACATCAGGTCAATGCGCACGACCATTGTCCTCTTCGCGCACGACCAGTGATCGTGCGCCAATGATCGTGCGTAACCCGCAAGGAATCGGAGTTCTGTCTCGGCTTATCGCACGACCATTCTCCTCTTCGCGCACGACCAGTGATCGTGCGCCTGTGATCGTGCGCGCTGTTTATCTGCTCCGCGATTTTGAGCGGAGGAGACGATCCGGCCGTCCAAATCCTTTGGAATTCGATCCAATGGCTAGGATTAGTTGCTGGAGGGTCTTAGGGCTTGTGAGAGGAGTTAAACCCTCATTCTTTTGAGGCTTTTCTCTCTCCAAACCTAGAGGAAGAAGAAGGAGGCAAGGAAGAAGAAGTGAGATTCCGCCATTGACGGAGCTCCGGAGCTCCGTTTCGCGAGCCGTTTCCAGATCTGGAGAGTGCAGCCCGGTGCGGTCATTTCCCTCCGTCTAGAATCTCGGATCCATGGCGAAAAAGAACGCTCCTAGGGTAACGATTCCTTCTCCCGTTGTTTGGACTTGTCTTTTGTCCTCTCCTTCATTTCTCTATGCTTGCATGAGGGATCCCTTTCACCAAATAGGTGAAGTGTAGGATTCCCTCAAGTTCTTCGGAACTTCGGGTCGATTGTGTCCGTCCCCGGCACATTGCATGTAGAAAATCCGGTAGTCGTGCGGATTTAGGCATTTTGTGTGAAGCCTATTCGTGGCCGTGAGCCCGAATCGGTGATGCTTGGATTGCGACGTTGCATTTAGGTTAAGCCTAGAATGCGTACCGGAGAATGACTCCGTGAAATCGTCTAAAGTAGTGTGGGATTTAAGTGTAGGCGTCTTGTGAAGATCCTAACGAAAGCCCCATGCTTTGAGATTGGATGAAGGCAAACCTTCACCGCGAAATTGATGCGGAGCGTATTATACCTCCCTTTTTTGAGTATTTGTGAAGCCTAGATCCTTGTGAAGGGATTAGGTGCGTAGCTTATATTTGTGTAGCACTTGAAAGTGCTAAACCCTTACGGGCCGAGGCGAAGCCGTACCCGCGTCGTGCGATAGATCGCGACGATTAGAGCACGGGCAAAGCTAAACCGAACCCGTTTCCATGCAGATCGGCAAGAGGTCCCTACCTCATGAAAGCCGTGCGATCATGGGAGAGGTCGTGGAAGGTGTTTTACCTAGACCGACCAAAAGCTCTTTTTCCCACCTAAGGCGATGGCCCTTACGGTGGAGTGTTTGTGGAATTGATGTTGTTAGCCTCATGCGGTTGTTTAGGCGGTTGTGGGGAACCTTCGGGTGAACCCAACTAACATCATGTGCATACCTAGGTTCCCTCCTTTTTGATGCTCAACCTAGAAGATTGAATGCGCTTGAAACCTCACCTTGTGTAGTTGCACTTTCTTTATTTAGTACTTGTGCTAGTATGGCTTGCTTGCAGGGTAGAATCTCCGCCACCCCGGGAAAGGGGTGGGGTCGTTATAATTTGGTCAGCTGTGCTGACCGTTACTTTGTTTGCCACCGCTTGGTGGAATGTTCTTATGCAGGTGCATGTGAGCCTAGCGGGAAATAGCGGGCGGTGGCCCTTTTTGCTGAGTTGGCCCTTGAAGGCCAGCCTCCCTTTTTAGCTTTCTCATGTATTGCCGGCCTGCGTGCCGATGTATGTTTTGGAGTTTTAGTACATTTGTTGAATGTAAGGCCTTAAGGCCATAACTCTATTTCATGGTTTCATTTCTACGATAGTGGACAATTCTAATTGAAATGTTAAATCTTTATGCTTCCGCTAGTGTTTAATATACTCTGTTGTAGTTTCTTTCTGTTTATCACCTTTTAACTCCTAGCTAGTGTGGTTAGTATGGCGTGGGGTCCCGGCTGGACCTACTGTTATATTATTCGTACTGGCAGGGTGTTACAATTTGGTATCGGACTTAAGGCGTCGATCCGTAGTTTAGCGAATTCGGGACGAATTCCTTTTAAGGGGTGGTGTGCACGGGATGTGCATTCACCTAAAACGACAAAAACTAATAAGAATGTCCACTTAGGAATGGGCAAACATACTTGTTTGCGGAACCTGAGCGTTCCATGATTGTTGTTTGCTATGTTTTCAGTCACTAAATTATGTCTTACACGATTATAGGCGACTAGAAGTGGTGCGGGCCGTCTCAACCCCGTAACACTGCTGAAAGTAGTGGGTCGGCTGAAGTGCCAGCGACCACTCCTCCTGCTGAGATGATCAGGTTAATCGCAGAAGCTGTCTTCGCGATGATCAATGCTCAACCGCAAAGGCTTGCACAGCCTGCTACGCCTAATACAGATGCGGCCCCGGTGATCGAACCTGCAGTGGAACCTGCGGTGGAACCGAGGGTTGAGACCCCTGTGCCAGTGGCTGCAGTGGAACCTGCGGTGGTGCAAAGGGTAGAGCGTCCTGTAGAGCGTATAGTTGTTGCGCGAGCGCGTGATCAACAGCTGCAACACTTTCTAAGCTTCCATCCTCCAACTTTCTCGGGGACCGGATCCCCAACGGAGGCGGAGGACTGGCTGTCAACGGTTAGGAAGATTCTAAGGGCGACAGCAACAGAAGAAGTTATGATGGTCACTTTAGCCACCTTCCTCCTTAACGGAGAGGCAGAGCGTTGGTGGGCTGAGCAGGAAGTGCACAAGTTCGGAGGCAGGGAGATTACCGAGATCACGATAGTGGTTCTCAAAGTCTTTTCTTCAAAGGTATATTCCTTCTGCCCAACGCATTGCGTTGCAGAACCAGTTTCTGAAGTTAACTCAAGGCGACAGCTCAGTGGATGAGTACTTGCACGAGTTCACTAAGCTGGGTCGTTATGCGGGGCCTATGATGGAAGACGAAGAGACAAAGACGAACAAGTTCTATGAAGGTCTTCGGGACGAGTTGAGGCTGCTCCTTGCAGGCCCTATGACGTTAGGTTTCCAGGTGATGGTCCAAACTGCCAGATCCCTAGAGTTGGACATGAAGAGGGTACAAGCCAAAGCTGTGGCAAAGAAACCTGAGTTTCATGTGCCGGTCTCTCAGTCCAAGTCAGAGTTCAGAAAGAACAAAAGGAAGTTCAAACCGGCGGAGCAAAACCGCTCAAATGTTTCGGGAGCAACGACTGTGCGGAGTCCTATCACGTGTTTCACCTGCGGGAAGGTGGGACACAAGGCCGTAGTGTGTCGAAGTGGTCCCCCGAAGGCAGAAAATCGAGCATTGGACTATGCTCGAGCTGCGGAAAAGGGTAAAGCTGCGGAGTCTTCGGCTTCCCAGCACATTACTCCGACTCAGCCGAGAGTCTACTCGCTTGGCCAGCAAGAAGCCATACGACAAGCTGATGTTGTCACAGGTATGAATCAAAAATTAGCTTTTGCATAGCTATTTGTGATTATACTGTTGTGCAACTGTATGTTTTATTCGTGTGCAATTAGGCTTTGTCCTAATTTTCAACTATCCGGCGAGAGCTCTATTTGATACGGGTGCATCGCACTCTTTTCTGTCCGAGGACTTCGTGGTGCGAATCGGAGTGCCATCTACCTTCGTAGAGGATAGATTAGAAGTAATGCTACCCAATGGATCTCGCATGTCTGCGGATAGGAAGAGCCGTGTGAAGGTGCGGATCAGAAATCAGGATTTCGATTTGGAAGCATCGTAATTACCGTTAGCTGAATTCGATGTGATCTTCGGCATGGACTGGCTCTCGGAGCAGCGTGCATGCATAGATTGCAATTCTAAGGAGATCACTCTGGGAAGGAACACCGATGGAGAAACCACGTTTGCCGGTATGCGAGGAGCGAGCAAGACGCTGATGTCTGCTCTCCAAGTGGTTAAGGCAGTGAGAAAAGGCGCCGAGTTGTTCTTCACCTTGTTGGAGACTTCGGAGTCAAAGCCCAGGTTATGTGATGTCCCAGTCGTAGCGGAGTACGCCGACGTGTTTCCTAACGAACTCCCTGGGGCCCCGCCTCATCGGGAGATTGATTTCTGTATCGAGTTGGTGCCAGGTGCCAAACCTGTGGCCCGCTCACCGTACCGGATAGCGCCGAAGGAATTGGCAGAGCTGAAGGTCCAATTGCAAGAGCTGCTAGAGCAAGGCTACGTACGTCCAAGTTCATCGCCTTGGAGTGCACCGGTCCTCTTTGTGAAAAAGAAGGACGGGAGCTTGCGTCTATGTATCGATTATCGAGAGCTAAACAAGTTGACCGAGAAGAACCGATATCCGATTCCAAGAATCGATGATCTATTCGACCAGCTGGTTGGGTCGACGGTATACTCCAAACTGGACCTAAGGTCCGGCTATTACCAACTGCGGATAAGGGAATGTGACATTCCAAAGACAGCGTTTAGTACCCGCTTTGGGCACTATGAGTTCACGGTGATGCCGTTCGGTCTGTCTAATGCACCGTCGGTATTCATGGACTTAATGAATAGGACGTTCCGTGAGTATTTGGATCAATTTGTGATCGTCTTTATCGACGACATTTTGGTATACTCTCAATCGGAAGAGGAGCATGTAGGGCATCTGCACGCCGTTCTGAGCACCTTGAGGAGGAGTCAGCTATATGCCAAGTTCTCCAAGTGCGAGTTTTGGCTACCGTCAGTAGCATTCCTTGGTCACGTCGTTAGTGGAGATGGAATTGCGGTTGATCCGTCGAAGATAGAAGCGATCCGAGCCTGGCCTTTGTTGAAAAACGTAGCGGAAGTCCGAAGTTTCTTAGGACTTGCCGGCTATTATAGGCGCTTTGTGGAAAACTTCTCGAGGATTGCACTTCCTCTCACTAAATTGACTAGGAAAGATCATAAGTTCGTTTGGTCGCCCGAGTGCGCACGAGCTTTTGAAGAGCTGAAGAGCCGTCTGACCACGGCGCCCATTCTATGCTCGCCATGTGGTACGGAAGGCTACGAAATTTATAGCGACGCCTCAGGGAGTGGTTTGGGTTGTGTCTTAGTGCAGTTCGGTAAGGTAATTGCCTACGGCTCCCGGCAGTTGAAGGTTCATGAGAGGAATTACCCGGTCCATGATTTGGAGCTAGCGGCCGTGGTATTTGCTCTTAAGCTTTGGAGGCATTATTTGTATGGCGTGAAGATCGACATCTTTACCGACCACAAGAGCCTCAAGTACTTGCTGGATCAAAGGGAGTTGAATATGCGTCAAAGGAGGTGGTTGGAGTTCCTTGGGGACTACACCTTCGACATCAAATATACTCCTGGAAAGGGAAATGTAGTTGCGGACGCATTGAGTCGTCGGGCTCCCGCTCAAGCAAATTGGATTTTGATGCACGATGAGCATCTAATCCGTGAGCTGGAAGAAATGGAGATCATTTGCGTTGATCGAAGAGCGTCTACTTCAGCATGCTTGAACTGGACGGAGGTTCAATACCACCTTGCCGACCGAGTTCGACAGGCATTGGAGCTGGATGAGAGCATGAAACGCTTTAAAGCGGAAACCGTTGACGGGTTAAACGCTGATTTCTCTTTCGAAGATGGCCTTATGTGGAAGAATGGCAGATTGTGCGTCCCAAACGTTGGTACTCTACGGGCGGAGTTGATGTACGAGGCTCATCATACCAAGTACTCTATCCACCCGGGAAGCACGAAAATGTACATGGACATGAAGAAACTTTTCTGGTGGCCGGGTATGAAGAAAGACATTGCCCTCTACGTGGCCAAGTGTAACACTTGCGCGTTGGTGAAGGTGGAATGTCAGCGTCCCGGTGGATTTTTGAAGTCCTTGCCGATTCCGGAATGGAAGTTTGACGATATTTCGATGGATTTCGTGCACGGATTGCCGAAATCTCAGCATGGAAACGACGCCATCTGGGTGATCGTGGACAGACTGACAAAAGTATCGCATTTTATTCCGAACCGGAAGGATGATTCTGTAGAAAAGCTAGCGAAGCTCTATGTCGATAGTATTGTGCGGCTGCACGGTGTCCCTCATAGCATCGTCAGCGATCGTGACGGGCGTTTCACATCGAAAGATTGGAGGCTTATCCATGAACTGTTGGGCACTAAATTGAATTTCAGCACGGCCTTCCACCCGCAAACGGATGGACAGACCGAGAGGACCAACAGGACTATGGAGGATATGCTCCGAATGTGCGCTCTAGATTTTGGAAAGAAGTGGGAAGATCATCTCTATATGATCGAATTCGCCTACAATAATAGCTACCAAGCCAGTATAAAGATGGCTCCCTTCGAGGCCCTCTATGGTAAGAAGTGTCGTACGCCGTTGTCTTGGGCGGAAACGGGCGATACTAAGCTATTGAAGCGAAAGGATGTTGAGGAAGCAACTTCGACGATCCGAACTATTCGTGAAAGGCTATTGATTGCCCAGGATAGGCAAGCAAAATATTACAACGCCAAGCATAGGAACCTAGAGTTCGCCGTCGGTGATCGGGTTTACCTGAAGATCAAACCGTTCAAAGGGGTATCAAGGATCCGACGCTTGAAAAAGCTCAGTCCAAGGTACTTAGGACCGTTTGAGATTGTGGAACGTATTGGTGATGCGGCTTATCGGCTTGCACTATCTGCAGAGCTGAGCGGTCTGCACGACGTGTTTCACATTTCAGTTCTGAGGAAGGCAGTGCAAGAGCCTACTCATATCGTTGCGGTTGGCAAAGTGCCGGTTGATAGTGGGTTGTCGACGAAAGTCAAGCCCTTACGCATCGAGGATACCGAGGTAAAGCAGTTGCGGAACAAGTCCATTCAGATGGTAAAAGTCCGGTGGGATAATTGCGGCCGAGAGGAGCTATCTTGGGAGAGAGAGCAAGCGATGCTTGCGGAGTACCCCGAGCTATTTCTCTCAGGTAAATTTTCTTTAAAAACTGTAAATTCCTGCTATTACTGTTTTCGAAATTTCGGGACGAAATTCTTTTAAGGGGGGTGGAGTTGTAACACCCCAAAGATCGTGGTTCAGCGAGGTAGGCGGAGTGGTAGTGCTGCGCTCGGGATAGGCTAAAAATTCCACATCAGGTCAATGCGCACGACCATTGTCCTCTTCGCGCACGACCAGTGATCGTGCGCCAATGATCGTGCGTAACCCGCAAGGAATCGGAGTTCTGTCTCGGCTTATCGCACGACCATTCTCCTCTTCGCGCACGATCAGTGATCGTGCGCGCTGTTTATCTGCTCCGCGATTTTGAGCGGAGGAGACGATCCGGCCGTCCAAATCCTTTGGAATTCGATCCAATGGCTAGGATTAGTTGCTGGAGGGTCTTAGGGCTTGTGAGAGGAGTTAAACCCTCATTCTTTTGAGGCTTTTCTCTCTTCAAACCTAGAGGAAGAAGAAGGAGGCAAGGAAGAAGAAGTGAGATTCCGCCATTGACGGAGCTCCGGAGCTCCGTTTCGCGAGCCGTTTCCAGATCTGGAGAGTGCAGCCCGGTGCGGTCATTTCCCTCCGTCTAGAATTTCGGATCCATGGCGAAAAAGAACGCTCCTAGGGTAACGATTCCTTCTCCCGTTGTTTGGACTTGTCTTTTGTCCTCTCCTTCATTTCTCTATGCTTGCATGAGGGATCCCTTTCACCAAATGGGTGAAGTGTAGGATTCCCTCAAGTTCTTCGGAACTCCGGGTCGATTGTGTCCGTCCCCGGCACATTGCATGTAGAAAATCCGGTAGTCGTGCGGATTTAGGCATTTTGTGTGAAGCCTATTCGTGGCCGTGAGCCCGAATCGGTGATGCTTGGATTGCGACGTTGCATTTAGGTTAAGCCTAGAATGCGTACCGGAGAATGACTCCGTGAAATCGTCTAAAGTAGTGCGGGATTTAAGTGTAGGCGTCTTGTGAAGATCCTAACGAAAGCCCCATGCTTTGAGATTGGATGAAGGCAAACCTTCACCGCGAAATTGATGCGGAGCGTATTATACCTCCCTTTTTTGAGTATTTGTGAAGCCTAGATCCTTGTGAAGGGATTAGGTGCGTAGCTTATATTTGTGTAGCACTTGAAAGTGCTAAACCCTTACGGGCCGAGGCGAAGCCGTACCCGCGTCATGCGATAGATCGCGACGATTAGAGCACGGGCAAAGCTAAACCGAACCCGTTTCCATGCAGATCGGCAAGAGGTCCCTACCTCATGAAAGCCGTGCGATCATGGGAGAGGTCGTGGAAGGTGTTTTACCTAAACCGACCAAAAGCTCTTTTTCCCACCTAAGGCGATGGCCCTTACGGTGGAGTGTTTGTGGAATTGATGTTGTTAGCCTCATGCGGTTGTTTAGGCGGTTGTGGGGAACCTTCGGGTGAACCCAACTAACATCATGTGCATACCTAGGTTCCCTCCTTTTTGATGCTCAACCTAGAAGATTGAATGTGCTTGAAACCTCACCTTGTGTAGTTGCACTTTCTTTATTTAGTACTTGTGCTAGTATGGCTTGCTTGCAGGGTAGAATCTCCGCCACCCCGGGAAAGGGGTGGGGTCGTTATAATTTGGTCAGCTGTGCTGACCGTTACTTTGTTTGCCACCGCTTGGTGGAATGTTCTTATGCAGGTGCAGGTGAGCATAGCGGGAAATAGCGGGCGGTGGCCCCTTTTGCTGAGTTGGCCCTTGAAGGCCAGCCTCCCTTTTTAGCTTTCTCATGTATTGCCGGCCTGCGTGCCGATGTATGTTTTGGAGTTTTAGTACATTTGTTGAATGTAAGGCCTTAAGGCCATAACTCTATTTCATGGTTTCATTCCTACGATAGTGGACAATTCTAATTGAAATGTTAAATCTTTATGCTTCCGCTAGTGTTTAGTATACTCTGTTGTAGTTTCTTTCTGTTTATCACCTTTTAACTCCTAGCTAGTGTGGTTAGTATGGCGTGGGGTCCCGGCCGGACCTACTGTTATATTATTCGTACTGGCAGGGTGTTACACCTTCCCCCCACGCGACCGACCGACCACGCCATCGTCCTCCAGCCCGGTGCCGCAGCGGTTTCCGTCCGTCCTTACCGCTACGGGCACACGCAGAAGGATGAGATCGAGCGGTTGGTTCGTGAGATGCTGTTGGGAGGCCTGATTCGGCCCAGTGCGAGCCCTTTCTCCAGCCCGGTGCTTCTTGTTCGCAAGAAGGATGGAAGTTGGCGCTTCTGCGTGGATTATAGAGAGCTGAACAAGGCGACGGTACCGGAGAAGTACCCGATCCCGGTCATTCAGGAGCTGCTGGACGAGTTACACGACGCCGTTTTCTTCACCAAACTCGATCTCCGCGCCAGCTATCACCAAATCCGGGTCCGACCGGAAGATGTCCCGAAGACGGCTTTTCGGACCCACGACGACCACTTCGAGTTTTTGGTGATGCCGTTCAGGCTCACCAACGCTCCCGCTACATTCCAGGCTTCCATGAATGACATCTTCCGCCCGGTCCTGCGTAAGCACGTTCTGGTTTTCTTTGATGACATTCTTGTTTTAAGTACTTCTTGGCAGGACCACCTCCACCATGTTCGGGAGACCTTTACTACTCTGCGCCGTCATCACTTTACCCTCAACCGGAAGAAGTGTACCTTTGGGGCCACGACGGTGAGCTATCTGGGCCACACGATCTCCGCCCAGGGCGTCGCCATGGATGCGGACAAGATTGAGGCGGTGACCCGGTGGCTGACTCCCACTTCTGTCCGCGATGTGCGGGCCTTCCTCTGCCTGACCGGCTACTACCGACGTTTTATCCAGGATTACGGGGGGGTGGCCTGCCCTCTCACTCAGCTGCTGAAGGCCCCTGCCGATGGTCCCTTCTCGTGGCCGCCGGCCGTCATGGCCGCTTTCGTCGCCTTGCAGTCAGCCTTGATCCGTGGACCGGTTTTGGCCATGCCAGATTTCCGGCAACCGTTCATCGTGGAATGCGACGCCTCCGGCTCCGGCGTCGGCGCCGTCCTGATGCAGGTCGGCCGCCCGGTAGCTTATTTTAGCCGCACCTTCTCGTCGGTCGTACGCAGCCGGTCGGCGTACGAGAACGAGCTGATGGCCTTGGTGTTGGCCGTGCAGCATTGGTGGCCGTATCTGTTGGGCCGGCCCTTCATCGTCCGCACTGATCATCACAGCCTCCGGTATCTGCTGCAGCAAACGATCGCTACGCCGACACAGCAACTGTGGGTAGCCAAGCTTCTGGGATATGATTTTACGATCGAGTTCCGGTCTGGCAAGACCAACCGCGCGGCGGATGCGCTGTCACGCCACCCTCAGGCTTCGGAGTTAGCCGCCATTTCACGTCCGGTTTGGGAGGACGCCACCACTTGCAGCAGGAGGCGGAGGCCGACCCACACCTGCTCGCGATCCGCACGGCCTTGCTCGCCGACCCCGCGGCCCGGCCACCTTACTCCTTGATCGGGGGACGACTATTTCATCGGGGCCGCCTTGTTCTCTCAGCTTCTTCGACCCGCATTCCGCTCCTTCTCGCAGAGTTTCATTCGACACCCTCGGGCGGTCACGCTGGCGCGTTCCGGACCTACCGGCGGTTAGCCGCCTCCTTATAGCCCCACATGCTGCGCCAGGTGAAGGCCTACGTGGCGGCTTGTCTACCTTGCCAGAAGGCCAAGTACGAGACATTGTTCCCGAGCGGCCTGCTGCAGCCTCTGCCGATTCCCGAGCGTGTCTGGGAGGACATAGCTATGGATTTTATCACACGACTACCGCGGTCGAACTGGTTTGACTGCATTCTCGTGGTCGTTGACCGGTTGACGAAGTATGGCCATTTTATCCCGTTGCGCCACCCCTATACGGCAGCGACAGTGGCCGATAGTTTCATCTCCGAGATCGTCCGCCTTCACGGTTTTCCGCGCTCCATTGTGAGTGACCGGGACCCGCTTTTCCTCAGCAGTTTCTGGACGTCTCTTTTCCGACTTCAGGGCACCCGGCTCTGGATGAGCACCGCATACCACCCACAGTCGAACGGTCAGTCCGAAGTGCTCAACCGTTGCCTGGAGACTTACCTCCGATGCTTCATTGGTGAGAGGCCTGGCTCATGGGCGAAGTAGCTCTGCTGGGCGGAGTATTCTTACAACACCTCGTACCATCATTCAGCCAACACCTCGCCGTTCGAAACAGTTTATGGTCGTCCCCCTCCCTCGATACTACGACATCTTCCGGGCGAATGCCCCGTGGCCAGCCTGGCCGACCATCTTCATGATCGAGATATAATTTTGGATAGCCTGAAGCACCACCTTCGACGGGCGCAGGCAAAGATGATCTCATTTGCCAACCGGATGCGCCGGGACCTTTCCTTCCAGGTGGGCGAGCGAGTTTTCATCAAGCTTCACCCTTACCGCCAGCTGACCGTCGCCCGCCGCACCTGCCCCAAGCTGGCCCCACGTTATGGGGCCTTTGAGATTCTCAGCCGCATCGGCGCCGTGGCCTATCGCCTGCGCCTACCCGACCAGAGCCGGATCCATCCTGTTTTCCACGTTTCTCAGCTCTGCCGAGTCATTGGCGACCACCCCGTTACCGATCACATCCCTGCAGACATCGAGCACTCCGACTCCCCACCGATGTACCCGGCCTCGATCGTGGATCGGCGCCATCATACTCCGGGGGATCCTATTTCAGACGAGATTCGCGTCACATGGCGCGACCGACCCCTCAGCTCCGCGACCTGGCTTCTGCGGGACGACTTCAGGCGCCAGTTTCCGGATTATTGCCTTGAGGACAAGACAAATTTTCCATACGGGGGTATTGTTACCGACTTGCAACCGGAGGAGCCGCCGTGGCAAGTCTACTCGAGGAGGGCGCGCGCGCACGTGGCGGGAAGCGAACCGGAGGCGCAAACCGAACGGCCCGAGTCCGGTCCGGCTATGGCATAGGCCGGACGGTTCTTTATATTGTATTTCTTATGTGTTTGGTCTATTTGCAGCTTTGGTTTATTTTGTTATTATGGTGGGGCCTTCCGTCTATATAGGGGGTCATTATGTTGTAAGAACCATCTTTGATCAAGTATTTTATTGTGGGGGCTGATCCCTCTTCCTTCTCTCCCAAACCCTAGCCTCTTCTCTCAAACTCCTCATCCCCCTTCCTCTCTTGCTACCGGCCGGCCTCCTTCGAGACCGGAAGTGCGCTTCGAAATCCCTAGTGGTATCATGCGACTACGAGTGCATCACATTCTGAGGCTTGTTAGATAGTACATGCAATGTTAGGATTTTTTTTATAATGCTAGAAAATTTTTAAACAATATTTTTGAATTGGAATGTGTTGTTATTTTATGTTTTAAAATTATGAATGCAGTTCAATGCTAGATCAGAGTCCGTTAAAGAGAAGCCTTCATTTAGGCGGCTCATTCCAAATAACCGGTGCCTCGTGGCAGTAGAAGGGTATGACTATGTTTTCCTTTTTTTGCATCTTGTTATAGTCAAGTCAATCTTATAATATAATCATGTGAACTATTTGATGTTCAAAGTTGACTAGTAGCATTCATGTGAATAATGTTGACTTTATGAACAAATTGTGGGATCATTTCCTTTCTATCCTCTAAATAATGTCGATTTTATAATATAATTTACTGGTTTATGCTGAGAAATATCGGGTGTTAAGTATGTTAGGCTTAAAAATTTTTGAACGATTTCTACTGAAGTTGTCTTTGGTCTAACCATTTTCTTCCTAATCCTTTGATATTAAATTTTATCTTCCCATGAAATGTTTGGTGTAGATATCCACCATCCACCTAATATAATCATCTTTCATTTTATCTTTATTGTTTTCCATAGACATGTCAGCTATTTATGGCTAATATAACCATTCATATGATCAAAGATTCACCATATGAGGTTTGTGCTTAAATTTGTTATTTGTTTGTAGGTGTTAAGAAAGTAAAGGATATATGTCAAACAAGTGATGAACTGTGTTCTAGTCACTTGAATACAAAGGTTGAGGTTTCCTAGTTTTTCAAGATATTGGGGACTTGGCTAAATTTAGTTTGAAAGGTGTTGATGAGTTGCCAAATGAGAGAACAGTGATGTGTGAGAGGCTAAGAACCTAGCAATCACTATGAAGAAATTTTCCTGATTAAAAAGTGATGCACATCTCTAACACTCTGACCACTGAGAACCACAACGGTTGCTTGTGAGTTATTATCTATGTATAACTCATCACCATCGGATTTAGGGTCTATTTGGCTCGGCTGCAGCGCTGGGGAAGCAGTGGCAGGAATCAGTTGTGAGGGAATCAGCTGTTTTGCAGAGTGGTGAGAAAATTCATGAAACTGTTTGGAAAACTATGTTTACAGTGTTGTTTGAAGCAGTGGTGCATTTTTATTTGTTTGCGGACTGAAAATAAAATTACATAATATATAAACTAAGTATAATTATATAAACAAAATTACATACTAATTATAAACTAATTAAAATAAATATATTATTAATAAACTAAAATATTATTTATAGCATATATTTATAACATTAATTCATTAATCACACTTAATATAAATTCATATTTATTTTATAAATTATGTTTCTGTTTGCCCGGAAGTCCGCGACCTCAGCTTTTCGATCAGAATACTTGCCCCGGCGGTCTCGATTTTCTGAGACTGCCCAGACCGCTTGTCTCATCTTCGGCAAAATCTCAAAGGCACAGAGGCCAGATTCCAGCGAGACCGCGTGACCGCGCAGTCTGAAGATTTCTCTCTTTTTGCTATTTGCACCCCCCTCTTCTCTGCCCCAGTTCTCCTGTACCCCGGGCAGCCCGTTATTTTTGGACCTGCCTGTTTGGGCAGGCCCCCGCGTCTATAAATAGAGGGGTAGGGGCACCAGAAAAGGGACTTTTGATTTAAGCCTCCAACTATGACCTGTATAAGCGATCTCGAATTTTTTCTCTTTTCTACCTCTCATCTTGACCTGTTTTAGACCCTCCTGTAACCCTTTTCTGGTAAATCAAAACAAGTTTTTTCCTCAGCAACCTCTCTTCTGGCATCCTTTAGCTCAAGTAACCGACACTCCGTTGTTTCCCCTCATTCTTTTGAAGTGTGAGTTTTGGAGGTACAATTTTTGTGCCAACAGAACGAACACGCGACCTTCAGATCGGAGTGCTTAGGTGAATCTAGCAGACAGACAAGATGTCAGACCGCGAAATTTAGCCCGCCAACGGTCACCCTTCGAGCAGTGCGACCTCCTTAGAATCCATTGAGCTTCGCGTCGAGCTCCGCCTTGGGCAAGCTCGCCGAGAGGCCGCCTAGGCTCGGCAGGAGACCGCCCGGCAGCTTGAAGCAATGAATCAGATCCTGGCTGTGATTTCCCAGAGGATCATTACTCAGACCGGTCAGGTCGCTACCCCTGATCCCCTAGCTGGCGGTCGCACTCCTGACTGCGCGATCCCTCAGCCCGCAGCTCCTCTGCGCTCTCAGGCTGAGGAGTTCGCAGCTCGCCGAGACTTCTTTAGAGCAGCAGCTCAGGGAACCCCAGCTCGAGTGCTGAATTTCCAGGAGGACTATGCCTATCCTCCAGCTTCTGCTGCTGCCCCTCCTTCTGTTCCTTCCGACGCTGTTGAAGCGGAGGAGCCTTCTCTTTTCACTGATAGAGTTTGTCGGGAGCCTATTCCCAACGGCTTCAGGGAACCCCAGTTGCCTATGTTTACCGGAGAGAGTGACCCAGTCTCTCACCTTCAGGCTTTCGAGTCTGTTGTCGCTCTGAGGTCTCTCTCAGATGTGACGAGGTGCATGATTTTGATCACCTCCTTAGATGGGCAAGCACGAGAGTGGTTTTACAAGCTATCTCCCCAGTCTATCACCTGCTTTGCCGTTCTGAGGCAAGAGCTCCTTTTGAGGTTTGCAACCTCAAGGAAAAGGAAGAGTGGCCTCGCAACTCTCTTCAGAATTAAGCAAGGAGAAAGCGAAACCCTAGCTCGCTTTGTGGATCACTTCTAGAAGGAGATCCTTGGAATAAGGGACGTCGATCCCTCTCTCTATATGGTGGCTTTGGTGAACGGTCTCCAGGAAGGCCCTCTTAAGTTTTAAGTCACCACCCGGGAGCCTAGCTCTTACCAAGAGCTAATCAGCATCACAAACCGATTCATAGAAGGGGAAATCAGTAACCCCAACTATGTTTCCAACTTGACATCCAGGGCCAGCTAGAAGGGCCCTACTGGTTTCTATCTTGCGTAGCAGTCGACGAAACCTCCTTGTCAAGAGTTCCATCCTCCTGCTCAATGGGGGAGGAACTTCCGCCCTCACCGTCCGTATTAGGGTCATCAGCAGTTCCAGCCAAAGGGACCTCTGCTGCCAACCCCAGCTGCTTCATGCCCTCAACCAACACCTGTTCATCAGGTCCAGTTCAGCCATCCGCCTCTCCCAACCTCATCACAGCCTTCTTTTAACGACTCTCAAGAGTCTTTTACCAAGCTCAATCTGTCCATGACCGAGGTAGTGCAAATCCTCCAAAAGCAGCCTTTTTACAAAAGGCCTGCTCCTCTGTAGTCAGATCCCAAGTCTAGAAATCTCTCTCTCTACTGTGAGCATTACTAGGAGAGGGCATTTGACAGAAAATTGTCGAGCTCTCCGCGTGCTGGTGGAGAAGCTCCTGAAAGAAGGAAAGCTACAGGACTTGGTCCTGAAAGGAGATTTTGCAAAAGCTTCGACCTCTAAGAGCAAAGAGGTAGCGGAAGCTCGCTGGGAGCGTGAGGAAGTAGACGACGTTGGTCACCTTGGCAACTTTGGTTATCTGAATGAATGCGTGGAAGCCAACGATGAGGGTGTCGTGGGCTACCTCTTCTGCATTCATGGAGGAGCAGAGCTCGAATCCTCTTGGAAAGCTAGTTTCGCAAGGTCTATCGCTCAGAGGTCGCTGCTACCTCCTCTTCTGCTCCTGTTCGGGGGATGGTCACCTTCGGGCAAGATGACCTTCCTCCCACCGCCAATCCTTTCAATGATGTTGTAGTCATTAAGGCGGTAATTGAAAATTATACAGTAGAAAATATTTTGATCGATACTGGAAGATCGGTGAATCTCTTGTTCAAGCCGGTATTTGAGGCCCTGAAGACTGGAAAGAATCTTCTTTCCACCGAAGGGCCGCTCTACGACTTCTCTGGGAGAAAAAGGAGGTGGAAGGAAATGTCACGCTCTCCGTGACACTTGGAGGAATCACGAAGTTGGTCCAATTCGTAGTCGTTGAAGCTCCGAGCAGCTACAACGCAATCTTCGGAAGACTAATTCTGAACGAGTGTCAAGCGGTGGTTTCTACTTTCCACCTAGCTGTGAAGTTTGCTTTGAATGGAAAACAATATCAAATCATAAGCGATCCAAAGAAAGCTCGGGAGTTTTATGTAAAGACGGTCAACGTGACCGAATCGTCTCCTCCCAAGATAGTTGAAGCTCCCCCAGCACATCAAGTCTCCGATCATGCCAAAGTTGCGGAAGAAATAGTAGAAGAAGATGCTAGAGGTGGAGTTCGCTTGGAACCCGCCCAAGCAACTCAAGCCTTTCCCATCAATGAAGAAGATGAGAGCAATAAACTCTCTATCAATGCAGAGCTATCTGAAGAAGATAAAAGTTAGCTCATCCCTTGCATTCTGAAGAACCTGGATGTCTTTGCTTGGTCAGTAGACGACATGCCAGGAGTTAATCCTGACGTTGCCTGCCACCATCTCAACATCGACCCGATCTTCACTCTTATCAAGCAAAAGAAGAGAGCAGTGGCGGTGACCTTAGCTCAACCCATCCGGGAGGAGGTGGAAAAGCTCCTGGAAAAGCCCCTGAAGGCCAAATTCATCCAAGAAATTCAATATCCAGATTGGGTGTCGAATGTTGTAATGTTTAAAAAATCTAGGGGAAAATGGAAAATGTGTGTTGATTTCACAAAACTTAATAAAGCTTGCCCGAAAGATTGCTACCCCTTGCCTCAGATAGATTCATTAGTTGATTCTGCGGTAGGGTATTCTTGCATGAGTTTTTTAGATGCATTCTCTGGCTTTCATCAAATAAGAATGCATAAGCCTAACATCCCTCACACCTCATTCATCACCAATGACGGATGTTTTTGCTATCTTGTAATGCCTTTCGGGCTGAAAAACGCTGGAGCAACTTATCAAAAATAATGGACACGGTCTTTAAAAATCAAAAAGGAAGAAATTTGGAGGTCTATGTCGACGACCTGCTAATAAAAAGTAAAACCTTCTCTGCTCACCTCGATGATCTCGCCGAGACATTCGCAGCCCTCCGAACCTTCAATATGAGGTTAAACCCGTTGAAATGTGTTTTCAGAGCAAGTAAAGGGAAATTTCTTGGTTATCTCCTCACTTCGGAGGGGTTGGAACCAAATCCCGATAAGGTGAAAACAATTCTAGATATGACACCTCCAAGGTCATCTAAAGAAGTTCAACAGTTAGGCGGAAGAATGACAGACCTAAGCCGTTTTATATCTCGCTCAAGAGATAAGAGTGCTCCATTCTTTAAGACTCCGTGGAGGAGCAAAGTTTGAATGGACAAAGAAATGTGATGATGCCTTCAACTAGCTCAAAAAACAATTAACATCAACTCCTTTGCTTCAAAGCCAGCGGGAAGGCGAAAACCTTTTTCTTTATCTCAGAGTCGGATCTGATGCGATAAGTTCGGTGTTGGTCAGAGAAGAAAAGAAGAAACAATTTTCAGTCTACTATGTGAGCAAGATATTAAAGGATGCAGAAACTCGATATCTGGTCCTTGAGAAGTTGTCATTGAAGGTTGCAGCCTTATTTCCAATCTCACTCTATTCAGGTTGTGACAGATCTCCCATTAAAGAATGCGCTAGAAAAGCCGGAACATTCGGGCAGATTGGCAAAATGGGCAATAGAGCTCACCGAGTTTGATATCTCTTATGTGCCCAAAGTAGCAATCAAGACTCAAGTGTTAGCGGATTTTATGATAGATGCAACATAAGTTAATTCAGAAAAAGAGGTTGGAACACCTCTTGCTTGGACAATCTTCGTCGATGGAGCTTCAGGAAGGAATTCGTCAGGAGCAGGAGTTGTATTGATTAACCCAAATGGGATTAGGCTGGATCAAGCTCTGAAGTTCTATTTCTCAATCACAAATAATCAAGCAGAATATGAAGCATTGCTCGCAAGTCTCAGGTTTGCAAGAGAGTTGGGTATTGAAGATGTAAAAGTCAAAACTGATTCTTTAGTAATGACCTCAAGTGAATGGAACTTTCGAGACTAGAGATCATGTTTTGAAACAATATCAAACTCTGGTGAAAACTGAGATAGACAAGTTCCAAAGCTTCACCATTCAACACATTCCACGATCAGAGAACGCATAAGAGGATGAGCTAGCAAAGTTTGGTCTTCTTTCAGGAGGAACCACATCTGAACTTTTCCACCCAGCTATTGAAGAAGGGGAGGTTATACAAATAGATCAATGTCCATCTTGGATGAATCCATTCATTCTCTACCTCTCAACTGGGAAGTTCCACCCATCAGTGGAGGATAAGAAGAGATTCAAATTGAAAACAACATATTACTACCTCATCGCAGGAATGTTGTACATGCAGACTTTTCTTTCACCACTAGCAAGATGCGTCTCCGAAGAAGAAATTCCAGTTGTACTTCGGGAGGTTCATTCTGGATAGTGTGACAGCCACTCGGGAGCTAGAACTTTGGAGAAAATGATTCTGAGGCAAGGTTATTTCTGGACTCAAATGAGAAAGGATGCCGAGAAATTTGCGAAGAAATGCGTTCAATGTCAGAAGTTTGCTCCTCTTCATCACCAACCAGCTCAACAACTCAAATCAATAGCAACTCCGTGGCCATTTGCGGTTTGAGGGATGGATCTGATTGGACCTTTCCCCTTGGCTAGTGGGCAACGCCGGTTTATTCTTGTAATGATCGACTACTTCAGCAAGTGGATCGAGGTGAAGTTGTTAGCCAAAACCACTACGCAAATCGTGAAAATTTTTATATGGGGAGAGATAGTATTCAGACATGGAATCTCTATGGCAATCATTACTGATAACGGTCCTCAGTTCAACAACTCCGACTTGATAAATTTTTGTGATCAAATTGGCATCGAGCTACGATTTGCTTCGGTACATCATCCAAGGAGTAATGGGCAAGTGGAGGCTGCTAACAAGCTGATCATAAATCTCTTGAAGAAGAAAGTGGAAAATCTTCGAGGCAATTAGGCAGAACAACTACCTTCGGTGCTCTGGGCTTTGAGGACAACTCCAACCTCAGTTACGGGAGAAACTCCTTTCAAGCTATCTCATGGCTCAGAAGCTCTTATCTCGGTTGAATTCGAGGTGATGAGTCCAAGAGCACTACTATCTAAACAAAATGAAGATAGCTGGATGGAAGGAAATGATGAAGAGCTAAAGTGCAGTCTTGATCTTATTGAAGAGCTAAGAGATACGACAACAATCAGACAAGAAGAAGTAAAAAGAAGAATGAACGAATTCTTTGATAAGAACGTCGAAGTAAAAGAATTTGCTGTTGGCGATCTAGTTCTAAAGAAGGTAGATGCGGCAGCAAGATCTGGCTCAGTTGGAAAGCTCAATCCAAATTGGGCAGGACCATTCATCATCAAAGATGTTCTCAAGAACGGTGTTTATCGTCTCCAGGCTTATGAAGGGGAAGAGTTATCGCACACCTGGAGAGGAGACGATTTGAAACGTTTCTTTTCTTGATTTCATTTTTTCTTGCAAATGTTCTGATGATATAACCTCTTGTACTCTCTCTATATATTGAAAAGGAAGTATCGAGATAGATTGTTGGAAAGGCAAAAATCCTACCAAGCGAGAGATTGACGGATCCTACTTGTTGCCCCCTCGACTTGAAGCTTGAGATGTAAATTTACCATGACCACAGATAGCGGGGAGATTTCGCATCTGTGCAGTAGTAGCTCGCCAAGCTCGGGCGGAGGATCTTTAGGATACCAGGTCCTTGCTGACATCTGACACACCTCTGCATCAAGGGAGGTCTAGGTGAATGTCCAGCTCTGTCACGCATTACAGGACATCGTTACAGTCTTGATGATCCTTCCCAGGGAAAGCAATGTTGGTGGCTCTTCAACAACCACACCTGCCCTACTGATCATCTTGCTCTGTGATCCTCGAATACTCATTGGTTCAAGGATAGCCAAGAGGGGCGGTCAGGAGCATCTATGACCGTCGCCTGAGCGTTTGAGTGGCTAGGATGTTACATCCTTGGTGATCTCTTCCAGGGAATGCAATGTCGGTAGCTGTTCAGCAACCACTCCTGCCATATTGATCATCTTGGTCTGTACACCTCTCTTCTTCTTCTGACCGTCAAGGTCGCTTCTCTCCTTAAGGTGTTACAGCTTTGGTGATCTCTACCAGGGAAATCAATGTTGGTAGCTCTTCACCAACCACACCTGCCCTATTAATTATCTTGGTCTGTACACCTCTCTTCTTCTGACCGTTGAAGTCGCTCTTCTTAGGGTGTTACAACCTTGGTGATCTCTTCCAGGGAAAGCAATGTCGGTAGCTCTTCAGCAACCACACCTGTCCTATTGATCATCTTGGTCTGTACACCTCTCTTCTTCTTCTGACCATCAAGGTCGCTTCTCTCCTTAGAGTGTTACAGCCTTGGTGATCTCTCCCAGGGAAAGCAATGTCGATAGCTCTTCAGCAACCACATCTGCCCTATTGATCATCTTGGTCTGTACACGTCTCTTCTTCTAACCGTCGAGGTCACTCTTCTTAGGGTGTTACGGCCTTAATGATCTCTTCCAGGAAAAGCAATGTCGTAGCTCTTCAGCAACCACACATGCCCTATTGATCATTTTGGTCTGTACACCTCTCCTCTATCTCAATTTTCTCCATCTTCTATCTTTTCCAATAAGGGGCGGTCTGGAGATTTGAGACCGCCAACTCGGGATTTCTATCTATTTTTATAAGGGGCGGTCTGAAGCATTTAAGACCACCGCCTGTGATTCTCTGTTATTTTTTCTGATAAGGGGTGGTATGGAGCATTTAAGGCCGCCGTCTATGCTTCTTTGATTATCTATTCTATTAAGGGGCGGTCTGGAGCATTTAAGACCGCCGCCTGGGTTTTCTCTATACATTTTTTTGTTAAGAAATGATCTGGGGAATTTAGGACCATAACCTAAGGATTTCTCTATTATCAATTTTTATAAGGGGTGGTTTGGAGCATTTTGAGACCGCTGCCTAAAAGGTTTCTCTACTTATCTTTCTCATTAAGGGGCAGTCTGAAGTTTTTGAGACCGCCACGTGAGGTTTTTTCTTTTATCCTTCTATTAAGGAGTAATCTGGGGAAGGTAAGATCACCACTTATTTGTCTCTGATATAAATCTATCAAGGTATTTCAGTTATATCATCCACAAAAGGGCGGTCTGGAATATTTGAGATCGCCACCTATTTTTCTTACTTAATGTTTCTGCTAAGTGGACTGGAGCATCTAAGGTTTTCATCTATAGCTACAATGATTTGAGCTTTCTACAGAAGACCTCAAGTATTGGAGATCGCCATTTATGAGCAGTTATCATCAAAATTATTGTTGGAATCACCTATATTTTATAAAGAGACGATCTCAAGTATTGAAAATTATTATAAAGAAGAGATCTAGCACTCAAGAGATCGCTATCCTTGATTGTCAATTATTCTTACAAACCAAAAATGATTTGTTATGTGTTCGAAATGTTATCGATCTCTCTTATATAGCTAAAGATTCTAGCTCAATAACTTCAAAGCTTGTGATCGAATGAATATATTGATCTGTGGATTACGTGATCGCGCATAATGGAGACATCTGATTTTCTATTCCAAGTCTAGTGATCGATTTATATGAATTGAGATGGACTCTCTCTTATGGGAAATCATAATGAGGTCGCAGATCAGCAGATATAAACATAATCATATTCAATATAAGAAGAGCATTTATTCACAGAAAACAGACAAAGGTATACAAAATATTCCTTTCATTTCATTTTTTGCAATATACAGAGGTCGCGCAGTCTCAAAACCGGCAGTTACATTTCAAACAAATAAAGAAAAGGCAGCTAGGAATGATCTTCAGTCTTCTTGGTTGCTCTTCGATCTTTTCGGAGATCGCTCCTATGATGATGAGGATGCGGTCTCCTTTGAAGATTCTTCCGAACTTCTACGAGGAATCCTAGATCCAGAGCTTGAGGCCGCTACCGAACTCAGCTCATCGCCAAGAATGTATTGGCTCCCGCTTAAAGGAGTATGCTCGCTTTCTCTATTTACATCCTTGGCAGTCTCCTTCTTCACCTTCTTCGCCGGTCTCAGAAATAGTGATCGACGCTTCATCGATCATTCTTGCCATTTCTGGAAATAGATCAACGAATTCTACTTCTTGAAACTCAGAAGAGAGACCGCCGCGTTCGGGAAGCCGCAAGATTTACATGTCAGACGCTCCTTTCATATGCTTCATCATTGCTTTTTGGAAAACAGGATTATCAATATGATAAGTTTCTTCATTCGTTTTCTGCAAAAGAAAATATATGAGATCGCGCGGTCACGATGAGGAGTTCCAGACCGTAGGTAAATTGTCCTTGTAATCTTTCTTGTAAGGTGTCGATGTCTTTCAAGGCCATGCGAAGAGACCGCCCCATATGGTAGTTCAAGACCACACTCCTGGCGGCCGCTTGCGCGGCCATATCGGGGAGCATCTCGGCATTAATGGCATAGGCTTCTTTGGCGTTGCGTTCACCATATAGCACAGAAGTGACCGCGTTGGCATGACGAGTCAACTTCCCTCTCCAAAGAGGAAGGGCGGTGGACACCTTCATACTCTTTCCCTTCTTATTCCACTTAAGAAGGGGCTCTCCCCTGGTGTCTTTCATCTTTCCGCAAAATCCTATCAGAGGTAAGGACTCGCTGGCGGACTCAGACTCTTGAGCGGTCTCATTTATCACCTTCTCGCGGTCTCTCTTTTGCCGCATCTCCCTCTGGGTGAGGACTTCCTCATCCGGTGTCACGGGATCGACTGTTCGGACCGCCAAGGTCGCTGAAAAGTAATAAAATGATTAGAAAAAAGCAAAGGAAAATGATAGTGAGACCGCAGATAGCTTCTTACTTTCTTCAGGAGTGACCTCGGCGACCACAGGCCAGAGGGCCAAGTAATGGAAGAGGTTGAGGCGCTTGCCGGCCAGGAAGGCCAAGATCTTGAGCTCATCTTCTGAGATCGCTTTGGACTTTCTGAAAACCCCTTCTCCTCGGCGAGACGGTAAAGTCTTGAGACCGCCGAAGTCGCCTTCAAACACCAAGAACCTTTCCGTCCAGAAAGAAATCTTGTTTGGAAGGTTCAGGACCTTGATGCCTTTGTAGGAAAAGTACATCAACCCTTTGAATTCTCCCTTCTTCCTCCCTTCTTTCAACGACTTCATTGTGAAAGTGGCGCGGAACAGATCCATTGTAAATTTGATCTTTGTCGATCTCAAGTAGCTAAAGAAAACTGACATGAGACCGATGGAGTTTGACGGAAGTTGTCCGAACACAAATCCGTAATATTCCATGACCTCAAGGAATTCCCATGGCAGGGGAAGCATCAGACCGCAATCAAAGTGATCGATTGGGATGATGAGCTTATTCTCGGCACCAAAATTCAGCCCTTCACTTTCCTTTGGAAGTCGCACGACAAACTGATTCTGAATCATGTGTCTTTCCAGAAAAGAAACATATTCATCTTGAGAAAGTCTGCATGGTTTGTGATCGATGTTCACAAAAGTTTCAGCAGCGGCAGCTCGGGAGGACACCATTTTGCGAGATCGCTGAGATCGGTGCTTAGGGCTCATCCACTGAAGTGTGAAACTTCAATTCAGAACTCTGCTATTTATAGAAGTCGAAGGATATTTTCATCATGATGACTAAATTCGAGACCGCTCAGTAAACCTCGCAGACCGCCAGACCTGCATAATGGGTGAGAAACAATAACAGCAGAATCGATCACAATAAATTCAGACCGCATCATCTCAAACAGCAAGTCAGAAAATATGCAAAGGAAAAATGACATACAACACACAACCATAGAGATCGACTTCACAACATTGCAGAGACCGCATAGAAAGGGAATTAAAGCACCAGTATATATTACAGACAGAGTCAAATTGTTCAAATTAAATATCTTCTGAGACCGCTGAAAAGAGAAATAAAAAATCTATCTTCTCGCTGGACGCTTCCTTCCAATGAAAGAGGCGACATCTTGCTTCTCATTGACAACGATCATCGTGGCCGCCATACTCTGATGCGCTGACATCGCCGCTCTGTGAATTTTTGCAACATCCTTGTCCACCTGCTCCAAGGGAACCACAACGATCTCAGAAGATGGCCTCTCCTCTTGGTGACCTCCAGAAGTTCCCAGACGCAGAGTCATGTGGGCAGGATCAGCTCTGAGTGTGGCGACCTCAGTGGTCAGCGCAGCGGCCTTCCCCTTGTAGTATTCAGTATCCTTCTCAAACTTCTGGAGTGTTCTATTGAGCTCGGCAAGCTTCAACTCATACTCTTCGCGAACTCGCTTTTCATTAGCGCGCAACTTTTCTTCGAAGTCAGCGGTCTGAGTTCTGAGTTGGTCCTCTAGCATCCTCTCCCGAGTCTGCAGTTGGTCCTCTAGCATCCGCTCCCGAGTCCGCAGTTGGTCCTCCAGCATCCGCTCCCGAGCCCGCTGTACAACCCTCATATTTGCCGAGCCGACGTGGCCTGACACATGTAAGGGGCAAGCGGACCAAACCACCGGAGGTCGTTAAGGACCGAGAAAGAGAAGGCCCGGGGGGCAAGCATTCTTGGGCGAGCGGACCTTGGGTCCACTCACCCAAGGCCCCGGGCGAGTGGACCTCTGGGCCACTCGCCCAAGAGGGGGGGGGGGGGGCGAGTGGACCTCGGGTCCACTCGCCCAAGGTGGAGGGCGAGTGGACCCAAGGTCCACACGCCCCCTAGCATGCAGGCGAGTGGACCTGTGGTCCACTCGCCCGGGACGGGTGGACCATAGGTCCACTCGCCCAGCTCAGGTGGTCGACCTTGGTCCACCCATCCGACCCCCGGCAAGGGGGGGAGTGGACGTCTCGAGCTCCACTCGCCCCCCTCCTGTTTCGATCGTTCGGGTTAGTTGTTGGGCTGCAGATAGTAGATTTTTGGCTATCCGCAGTCCAATTTTTGGGAAGTCTATAAATTGACCCCCATGGGCACCTCGGGAAGGGTTGTTGGTACCCCCTCCCTCGCGTGTGAGCAAGCACTACCCCTCCCCTCCCCCTGTCATTGAAGGTGGACGGTGAGGTGATCCTTAGTGCCCTCCAAGGTGCCCAGGCTCAGCATTGGCTTGGGAGGGGAAGTTCCTTGAGAGCTTCCGGGTATGTAGTGGGACCTCCACGCTGCAACTTAAGGGGTTCGTTTGTGGACTTAGAGATTTTCCAAGGGATAGGTTCGTCGGTTCTTAGTGACTGGTCAAGGGTCGGGCTCAGATCAAGTAAGGGTTAGCTGCATCTCCCTTTCGAACGTCGAGACCAGTTCTCTGGTTTCAACATTCTGGTGCGGTGAGCGTGGAAGCAGCTGGTTCGGAAAGCCCTGAGCAAGTCTCATGACCGGAAGCGATGAGCTGGGGAACTCGCCCCTACCAGCGAGTACGTGAAGAAGAGTGATTTTGACGAGTTCAGGAGGTCAATCCTAGAACTCTTGGGGGTCGCATGCCCCCCTCAAGGTGGGTGTTCAACATCACCTGCACCCATGCTCGTCTCGCCACCTCCGGCGGAGATGGAGCAAGCACATCGACAAGGGAAGGAGCCAACCACGGGAGAAGGTTCGGGTCTCCAAGCGAGAGTGCTCTTTAACAGCTCTCCTGGGACCCGGCTACCCCAGCGGGGAGGTGGAGAGGGCGCCTTCGACTCGCCAGGGAGGAGGGGGGAGTCCCTTCTGCGAGTTGATCATCTCGGCTCCAGTTCCCGATGGGTTCAGCGAGCCTGACATGTCGTACTACGCAGGAAAGGATGACCCAATTCAGCACCTCCAGTGGTTCGAGGACATGACCTCGATCAGGCAGATGTCGGATGCTTTCAAATGCAGTCTCTTCGCCGTCACGTTCAGAGGAAAGGCGAGGGACTGGTTCCACCAGCTCCCGGGAGGAACCATCTACAGCTTCGAGGACATGCGTCGGATTTTCCTGCCAAGGTTCTCTACTTCGAAGAAGAGAAGGAAAGGGGCGGAAGCGTTGTTCCTGATCCGGCAAAGGTCGTGGGAGACGTTGGGAAGTTATGTGGATAGATTCCAGGAGGAAGTCCTCCAAGTCGTTGAGGTGCCCGGGCACACCCTGCAGTTGGCTTTCACCCTCGGACTGCAGCAAGGACTATTCAGAATGGGTCTGACTCGCCCCCCCCCCCCCCCCCCCCCCCCCCCCTGTGTCTTTCGAAGAGCTGATGGAGCGCGCTGCCCGGGAGATTGAGTGTGAGGCCAACAATCAGGAGTTCATGGCAAGGCTGGCCAAGAGTTCGGATGAGGAGAAGAAGGAGGACAGGAAGGAGCACGGAGGGAGAAGAAGGGAGGAAGTGAAGAGCCAGGGATACCAGGGACCCCCCGCTGGGTCAGAGCAAGGTTGGAGGTCTCAACCGCCAGCCGCCCGACCAGCCTGGAGGCCGCCTGGGGGACCCTCTCAGGGCCAAGGAAGAGGCCACTTCCAAGGGGGAGGAAACTACCAAGGGAAGCAGGGACGGTATAACCCGGCGGGCTGGCAGCGCGACACAAGGCCGCTGCAAGCCCAACCCCTGCAGGCCATGGCGATTGGAAGGAAGAAGGGATGGAAGAAGAGAAACCGCTTGGGGGATGGAGCGGGCGAGTTGGCGCTACTGTATTGTGACTTCCACCAGCAGGAAGGTCACGCGACCGCGGCTGCCCAGAGTTCCTCGAGATGACAGGAGGAGGAGGAGCCCCGGCAGGGGGAAAACAGCTCTGCCTGGAGGGTCCAAGCGGAAGAGGAGAAGGGAAGAAGGAGGAGGAGGACCCGTGCGAGGAAAGGACTGACCTAGGGGCCTTGGGTGGGATCGGTGTGATCCACGGAGGAGCGGGCATCGAGGCCACCCGGAAGGGGAGCCTCCATACCATCTACCGTCGGAGCATCGCTTCGACCTCCCGATCCCCACCCCCTGGCGAGATGATCACCTTCTCGGCCCTGGACATGCCGACCCACGAGGATCCCTTATGCGACGCACTCGTCATCAAGGCCGCAATCGAAAACTTCACGGTCTCCCGAATCTTGGTCGACAATGGGAGCTCGTTGAACGTGGTGTTCAAGAAGGCCTTCGACAAGATGAAGGTCGAGGCGAAGCGGGTGTTGGCGTCAAATGGGCCGCTCTTCGGGTTCTCCGGAGAAAGGAAGGAGGTGGAAGGAGGAGTTGAGCTCCTCGTCACCTTGGGAGGCACGTCCAAAACTGCCGGTTCGTCGTCGTGGATGCGCCGAGCAGTCACAACGCCATTTTCGGGCGTCCCCTTATCAGCGCGTACCAGTGCGTGCCATCCTCATACTATCAGTGTTTGAAATACAACACTGGAGGAGTGCAGGTCAGGGTCCGGGGAGATCCCAGGGAGGCGCGCCAGTGCTACGTCACAGCAGTCAACACGGTCGAGTGGGCAAGGAAGGCGGAGGAAATGGAGGAGATGATGAAGGAGAGGGCCGGGGAGAATGTGGCCGAGTAAGCGCAGGGAGGCGCAATGTAACAAACTTGTATCCTCTATATTATGAATGAAAATGGTTCTCTTTTTTTCAGGTAACGCCTACGGTAAAATCCCCAACTAGAGACCATTCTCCGGGTTCAGTCATGCCGGCAGATGGGAGACTCATTGGGTCGACTGATTGGTAAAATCCCCAACTAGAGACCATTCTCCGGGCTCAGTCATGCCGGCAGATGGGAGACTCATTGGGTCGACTGATTGGTAAAATCCCCAACTAGAGACCATTCTCTGGGCTCAGTCATGCCGGCAGATGGGAGACTCATTGGGTCGACTGATTGGTAGAATCCCCAACTAGAGACCATTCTCCGGGCTCAGTCATGCCGACAGATGGGAGACTCATTGGGTCGACTGATTGGTAGAATCCCAACTAGAGACCATTCTCCGGGCTCAGTCATGCCGGCAGATGGGAGACTCATTGGGTCGATTGATTGGTAAAATCCCCAACTAGAGACCATTCTCCGGGCTCAGTCATGCTGGCAGATGGGAGACTCATTGGGTCGACTGATTGGTAGAATCCCCAACTAGAGACCATTCTTCGGGCTCAGTCATGCCGGTAGATGAGAGACTCATTGGGTCGACTGATTGGTAGAATCCCCGACTAGAGACCATTCTCCGGGCTCAGTCATGCCGGCAGATGGGAGACTCATTGGGTCGACTCGCTACTTAGCCAAGTGACTTGGAGAGATGATGAGCACCTCCAGCTCTGGGTAAGCAAGGCCCCTGGACGTGGATGGACCTCCCACCCCCAGTTGGTTTGAAAGAGTGATGAGTTCCTCCGCCCGCAGGTAAGCTAGGCCCCTAGGACGTGGACGGGTACTCCGCCCCCAATTGGATTGGGAAGGTATGGGGTTCCTCCGCCTCCAGGCAAGCTAAGCTCCTAGGGCATGGACGGGTACTCCACCCCCAAGTGGTTGGGAAGGGTGTTGAATTCATCTGCCTCCAGGTAAGCTAAGCCCATAGGACGTGGACCGGCTCTCTTCTCCTGGTTGTTCTAGCAAGTTGGTCCAAGGTATGACAAGATAGTGAACTCTCTTCATCATAGGGAGAGATCTCAAGCCAAATGAGTTTATTATGATTGAACAACGAATAGTTGAGTAAACTAGAAGTTCGCCAAATAGATACATGTTCGGCAATAACACGTGTTACATAAATAAGCACTTTGCTCTTGATAATTAACATGCGGTTGAAGATACAAAACAATCATGGCTTGCAGCGAATAGAGAAGAGAGGAGGTTCATAGCAACTCCGACATTCAAGGGGAGTAGCCGCCGCTGGAAGGAGGCGAGCTGGGACGCACAGGGGAGGGGTATAGATCAAAGAGGATATCGCTAGCAGCGACCCCCCTCCAACCGTCACGAAGGGCGTCCGCCTTGTGAAGGGAAACCACCAAGGCCTCGGCCGTCGTCCTTGTGACCTCCCTCCGCGTGCTCTCAGCCATAACAGGGGAAGGTGGGACGCGGACCGCCGTCCGCGAAGGTCCCCCTCTCTCCCCCTCCCGCAACTTCCTCTGGGCTTCAGCAAGTTGAGCCCTCAGGTCCTGCACCTCTCGGTCTGACTCCTCGCATCGCCTCCTGAGCGAGTCAGCAGCCTCTGGCCCCTGCAGGTAAAAAAGATGAAAGGGTTACAGGCGATGAAGAAAAGAGAGGTGAAGAAAAAGGGGAGAGACCCCAAAGCAAGCACGAACCAGGCCCCTAGGTGACTGCTCCAGGAGTCTCTCAGAGGTGACCAGACGAGTGGTGAGATCAGCAACCTTCTCTTCAGCAGCCCGACTCGACGCATCGACTTGTCTTAGCTTCTTCGAGAGACTAAGACCTCGGCGAGCAGTCATGTGCGAGAGTTCGGTTGCGCGAAGCATGGCTTGCGAGCTCATGCAGGCAAGGTCACGCATGGACTTCTTCTTGTAGGTGGCCGCATCCTGCCAGCCATATAGGCCAAAGGAGAGGTTGTATGCAGCATCCCCAAGTGGTTCACTCTCTATCCAGGAGGGTTGATGGGAGGTGATCGAGACCCGGTTCGTGGCCTCATTCCAGTGAAGGATAGGGTCGCCGAAGGGGTCAGTGGCGTCCCCCCCCCCATCTCGAAGTTGGGGTGGTTCGCCAACGCGTCGGGGTCGCTTGGTTTCCCTTTCTCCCTCGGCGCTACCACGGAGCCCTCCCTACGGACAGCCTTCCCCCGCCGCATTGTTGGCCCTTTAGGCGGGGAAGAAGGTGAGTCCTCCTCCACCACCCGCTCCTTCTCCCTCCGTTGCCTCGGCACGGGGACCTTAGGGGCGGAGGCACATGCAGCGGCAGCCTCCTTAACGAACCAGCGAGCGGATGAAGAGCTCCCCATTGCGAAGGGGGGATGCCGTGGACGAGTCCGCTCACCTGAGTGAACCAAGGTCAAGGTAAGTATCCGCGTGTATGAATGAGGAAGGAAAAATTTGGAGGACATCAGAGAGGAAGGGATACCTGTCCCAGGCTCGACGTAGGTGAGCCAGTTGATGTCCCTCCTGAGGTGCTCGACCTCAAAGCTTGCGCCCTCGAGATAGCTATGAAGTATGACCGCCTCCCCCTCTAAGCGAGGGGCCTTGAGTGCCTTCTCGGGCCTCTGGATGGGGGAGAGGGGGATGTCACCGAAGTCACCTTGGATGAACACAAATGTGTCACTCCAATGATGGACCTTGTTGGAGGTCTCACACACCTTCACATGCGTGTCGGTGAGGAAGCATACCCCCTCAGGGTCGCTCGGAAGACGAAGACCTTGCGGAACACGGATAGGTCGAACTCAACTCGTTCCTCTCGCAGATAGCAAGCGTAGGCCGTCAACATCGAGATCGCGTTAGAGTTAACCTGGCCCGGGACCACGCCGAAGTAGTTCAAAAACTCTTTCACCTCAGGCCATAGGGGAAGCCGTAGGCCGGCTTCGAAGTGGGCCAGCGGGAAGGAGAGCCAGTTCTCATAGAAGGAATTAATGGCCTCGCCCTGGGACGGGCGACGAGACGTCCACCCTCCAGGAAGGTAGGAGCTCTTGAATGCTGAGAACTCCTCCTTAGTTACCTTCCCTTCGGGAAAGGGGTGCTCGGAAAAGTTAGCTTTACATTGTTCCTGACCATTCCTGGCAACGGGAGGGCGGTTGGGAGCCATCTCACGAGGTAAAAGAGAGGGAAGGGGCCGGCCTCAAAGGGAATGCAAGGCAAGAGAGGGGGGGCGAATGTGATGGTGAAGTAGAAGGAAGGGGAGGGGTATTTATAGGGGGAGCCAAGGTGAGTGAGTGGACCACGAGGTCCACCCACCCGGGGGACGGGCGAGTGGACCCTGAGGTCCACTCGCCCGGGGCACGGGCGAGTGGACCATGGGATCCACTCGCCCGGGGCACGGGCGAGTGAACCCTGAGGGCTCACTCGCCCAGTGCATGGAAGTGGTCCTCGTGGACCATCCGCCCGGCAAGGATGTGCAGACCCTATGGTCCGCTTACTTGGTTCAGGGGCGAGGACCTCGAGGTCCATTCACCCACGCTTCCCCCCAACCCCACTCCTCTGCCTTCTCTAGATGACACCCATCTAAGACCCCCGCCTCTTGTCCTCAGATGCACTACCCCGATGCCATGTCGCCTACCCGGGCACTCAATCGTCCAACGCTTAAACGACCTGTGAATCGTGAACGAGCAAAAGCAACGAAGCATTATGATAGAAGCAGAATAGGATTAAAGCGTCCAGTCGCGGGATGGATAGAACCACCATGCAAGGCTAGTCCCTATTATTACACAGCAAATCAAAAAGCGCGAATAAAAGCCGTTCAACGCGGCATCTACTTCCATAAGCCTTGATCCTGAGTGCACGACGGCACCCCCTGCATAGACCCGATACATTCCTTCGTTGCGGAAATCTCCTCGCCCGCGGTACGAACGCTAGCCTCGACCCGGCGTATGTGGTCTGCGAGTGGAGCAGCTATACCTCCGGACGCAAGCCGGACCTCCCCCCTTAGCAGATTAAGCTCGTTTTCTAACCTCTCCATCCGCCGCTCCAGTGCGCAGACACGGGCGAGAGGGTCAGGTCCGACGGACCACCTTCCGTCGCGCAGCTCGAGAAGAAAGGCCTCTTGCCTCCGCACCATATCAGCTAAGAGATTCAGGAGGATGTTGGGCTGGTCCTCGGTAGGTTCCTCCACCATAGTAGGGGATCAGATTAGTGGGGAGACCTCCCTCCGGCTCGACTGGCCCGTCGAGGTCTTATCCCCTCCTGCAAAAAGCATAGCTTTAGACACCAAAGCACTCATCTCGATATATGCTCTCGCAGCAACATTACCTTGCGAATCCTCAATCCCTTGGCTTTTTGGGGAAGGGTTGTCGTGGGCAGTTGAGAGAGCAGCAGGGTCCTGAGCGAGAACGGCAGGACTTGCTCGAACGCCCGCGCCCGACGTTTCCATCACACTCCGGGACCCCTCGGGGAGGTTCGGGAAAAGCTGTTAGTATGCAAGAAGCATGTCTTCATTAGCGTGATGTGATCGCGAAAAGAGGCAAAAATAAGGAGTGAGTCGATACCGCGTCTAGCTCCAGGTCCCAGACATAGTCAGTCACCCCGTGGGAGGATGACGACGCCACCTCTTTCACCAAATCAGGTCGGAGTTTCTTCCGCGGTGATCGCACCGTTGGCCGAATAGGGGAGGGCGGAGGGTCGCTAACTACGGCCCTGAGCTCCGCCAAGTCATTCCGGTCCCTCTCAGCAAGGTCTTTGAAGCGAGCTCTAAAGTCTCGAGGAGGGTCCATCCTACTCGAAGTAGAGGGGGGAAGGGAGAACTCTCAAGAAGGGTGATCTCCACACCTCCCCCTCTGGAGGCATTTTATAGCCGTCCTGCGGGACCCTCGGTAGATTCCCCTAAGACCCCACTTGACTCGTCAAATAGGTGGGTTGGACTTTCTTTCCGAGCTTAGAACAAGCTCGAAAAGAGCGGGGATTGTGTACAACCCTCATATTTGCCGAGCCGACGTGGCCTGACACATGTAAGGGGCAAGCAGACCAAACCACCGGAGGTCGTTAAGGACCGAGAAAGAGAAGGCCCGGGGGGGCAAGCATTCTTGGGCGAGCGGACCTTGGGTCCACTCACCCAAGGCCCCGGGCGAGTGGACCTCTGGTCCACTCGCCCAAGAGGGGGGGGGGGGGGGGGGGGGCGGCGAGTGGACCTCGGGTGGACCCTAGGTCCACTCGCCCCCTAGCCTGCAGGCGAGTGGACCTGTGGTCCACTCGCCCGGGACGGGTGGACCATAGGTCCACTCGCCCAGCTCAGGTGGTGGACCTTGGTCCACCCATCCGACCCCCGGCAAGGGGGGGAGTGGACGTCTCGATCTCCACTCGCCCCCCCTCTTGTTTCGGTCGTTCGGGTTAGTTGTTGGGCTGCGGATAGTAGATTTTTGGCTATCCGCAGTCCAATTTTTGGGAAGTCTATAAATTGACCCCCATGGGCACCTTGGGAAGGGTTGTTGGTACCCCCTCCCTCGCGTGTGAGCAAGCACTACCCCTGCCCTCCCCCTGTCATTGAAGGTGGACGGTGAGGTGATCCTTAGTGCCCTCCAAGGTGCCCAGGCTCAGCATTGGCTTGGGAGGGGAAGTTCCTTGAGAGCTTCCGGGTATGTAGTGGGACCTCCACGCTGCAGCTTAAGGGGTTCATTTGTGGACTTAGAGATTTTCCAAGGGATAGGTTCTTCGGTTCTTAGTGACTGGTCAAGGGTCGGGCTCAGATCAAGTAAGGGTTAGCTGCATCTCCCTTTCGAACGTCGAGACCAGTTCTCTGGTTTAAACACCCGCATAGTGCGAACATCCTCAAAAATAGGTTTGAGAATGTCCGCAAACTGCGGAGGGATCGTTAGCTTATGCGGGATTTCTCCTTCTTCAGGGACCGATTCGATCTCTTCAGTATCTACGGTCAAAAGAAAAGAATTATTAGCTCGATTATGACTATTCAGAAAACAAAAGAGATCGAGTAGAAAGTATACTTTGAAAGAAAGGGAGACCGCGGTCATGCAAAGGATTTTCGACTTCTTTGGTGACCGCAGGGTCTGCGGTCAGCAAAAAGCGGTCTGATCCTCTAAAGCGCTCCAAGTCCATTCTTTCCAACTCTCTTTTCTGCGATCTCTCTCCCTCTTTTCTTCTTCTTTTTAATTCTGCGTTACTAATCAGGATGCCATCTATTTCAATGATGACGATCTCACGCTGCACTTTTGGAGATTGAGGTCGAAAAGCGAGCAAAGGAAGAGAAACTGGCGGTCTCGCGATCACTTTCGCCTTACCAGTTCGCAGAGCGGAAATAGCCTCCACGCGGTCTGTCGCTGCCTTGGTCAACTTGGCATCTTGGCCAGCAGAAAGCTCTGTCAAACCGGCGACCAGCGCGGCTTTCTCCTTCTTGAGTTGTTGTTGTTGTTTCTCTCCTTCCTCCTCTTCTCCCCCGGTCTCTTTCCCGATCTTCTCCTCCTTCTCTTTTTCGGTCTCCCTCTTCTTCTCCTCCTTCTTCCCAGCGGTCTCCTTTTTCTTCTCTCCCGCCTCAGCGGTTTCCTTCTTCTTCTTCTTCTTCTTCTCTTCAACGGCCTTTTTCTCTTCCTCCAACTTCTTCTCTCTCTCATTCTTCCTTCCTTCCTCCACGATCGGCTCTTTTGCCTTCTCCTCCTCCTTTTTCTTCTCCGCCACTTTTCTATCTTTCTCCTCTTCTTCCTCTTTCTTCCTCTTTCTTCCTCTTCTCCTCCTCCACTCTCTACCTTTCTTCTTCATCTGTTGTCGCTTTTTCAGCGATCTTCCTCTCCTCGACGATCTCTCGAAGTCGTTCATACTCGAAAGGATCAATTACTTGCGAGATCGAACATGGAAGATCATTAGAAGAGAAGTCATCAAGGTAAACTATCATCTCAGAGTCTCCCCCCATTTGAAGACATTGAGACCGCAAGAGGAAAAGAGAGACCGACCCGACCACTTACCTTAGCAGATGTGTCCTCAGGGGAATGCCTGAGACCGCCTTCTTCAGACAGGACAGTTGGCTCGACCAGAGCGGTCTTGGCGGTCCCTTCTTCATCTTCATCTTTCTTTTTTCTTTTAACAGTTTTTGTAGAAGAACTTATCTCCTTCCTTTTTCTTGTTTTTTCGGCTTCCTACTGATCGACTATCTGCTGCCTGAGCTTTTCAGCTAAGGTCTTCTACTTCTGCATCCCAACCTTTATAACTTCAGTAGAAGCTGTCTCACCGGATTGGATGGCGGTCTGGTTAAGGGCTTCAACTGATTGCTGACAGTCAAAGGTTATTATGACCTCGAGAAGCCTCAATACAGGTGGCCCTGAAGAGGTGGTCGTTACGTCAATGACGTTTGAGACCGCCAAGGCCGCTCCATCCTTCACAAGCTCTTGCTGATTCTCCTTTACAGAAGAACCAGCGGTCTCCTCTGGAGCCTCTCCTTTAGCTGCCGCATTGGAAGTCTTGACCGCCAGAGTTTTCTTTGAGCTCGTCGATTCTTTTCCGTCAACTCTCTTCTTTGAAGAGGCACACTTAGGCGAAAATCAAGTTTTCGCCCGCTTGTCAAGGGCCATCATCATGTCCATTGTCAAGAGATCGCGACGATCTGAATAAGGGTGATCGCAGAATGGATTAGCTCGCAACTTCTTCCAGAAAGTTCTGAGTTCTGAAGCCTTGAAGCAGTATTTATAGACCTTCCAGCATTTATGACGGTCGCGATCTCCACGGTCAAAGCGAATATTTCCGAAGTTCCAGCGAAACTTGAAAATGTGCGGGGATCATGTTTGCCCGGAAGTCCGCGATCTCAGCTTTTCGATCAGAATTACCAACCCCGGTGGTCTCAGTTTTCTGAGACTGCCCAGACTGCCTGTCTCATCTTCGGCAAAATCTCCAAAGCACAGGCGGTCAGATTCCAGCGAGACCGCGTGACCGCACGGTTTGAAGATTTCTCTCTTTTTGCTATTTGCACCCCATGTATCTCCTCTTCTCTGCTCCGGTTCTCCTGTATCCCGGGCAGCCCATTATTTTTGGACCTGCCCGTTTGGGCAGACCCCCCGCGTCTATAAATAGAGGGGTAGGGGTACCAGAGTAGAGACTTTTGATTCGAGCCTCCAGCTTATGACCTGAATAAGCGGTCTCGAATTTTGTCTCTTTTCTATCTCTCATCCTGACCTGTTTTAGACCCTCATGTAACCCTTTTCTGGTCAATCAAAGCAAGTTTTTTCCTCAGCAACCTCTCTTCTGGCATCCTTTAGCCTAAGTAACCGGCACTCCGCGGTTTCCCCTTATTCTTTTGAAGTGTGAGTTTTGAAGGTACAATTTTTGTGTCAACAGTTTCGTATGATAGTTATTACTATATAATATAAGTTAAATTAATATAATATAAGTTATATATAAACTCAAATTTAATTTGCAATTAATGTTAATAATACTTTCTTATTAATATAAGTTATATTAATAATATTTTCTATATAATATTAGTTATACAAATTATACTTTATTATTAATGTTTTAATAAGGAAGTTAAAACGTTAATATAATTGAAACTTTAATATATTAAACATTTAAACATTAATATATTAATAATACGTTAATATAAGTTGTAAAAATTAATATATTAGCGTTTTATATTACTGGAAAAGTTAAAACGTTAATATAATTAAAACATTAATTTATTAAACATTTAATTATATAATTTAATGTTGTTTAATTAAATGTTAATACTAAAGGTTAATATATTAAACATTTAGTTAATATTAAACATTAATATTAAACATTTAAGTATATTAAATGTTAATATGTTATAATTAAACATTTAATTATATTAAATGTTAATATATTAATGATGTTTAATTATAAAAGTTAATTATATTGAATGTTAATATATTAAAGATAATTAACGTTTTAATTTAATAGAAGTTAATTATTTTATTAAAGTTAATATATTAAAAGTTAATTATAAAAGTTAATATATTAAAACAGTTATAAAAGTTAATTTTAATTATTTTAATTTTTAATATAATTAAACTTATAATATATTAACTTTTAAAACGTTAATAAACAATTTTATAAACTTTTTTTAAGTATTTAAACAAAAATAGCGCTACAGTTTTTCAGGGCTGCAGCGCTGCCTGCCGCGTGTCCCCACCCGCGGCAGGAAAATTCGGCAGTGGCTTCTTGCCACCGCGAGCCCCAATATTTTGTTTGGCGGGGTGGCAGGAAAACTGTTGCCAGCCGCAGCTGTGCGGCCACGCCAAACATGCCCTTAAGTTGGCAGCATTGAAAATTTTCAAAATACCAAAAGAATCCAATAGATTGTCAATGTAGGCGCTGTAGTTGATCTTGTGAAGTATTCAGAATGGACCAATTTTCTTTGCTGCAGCTTACCAGATTGTCCACTGGGTATTCGTTCCTTCATCAGGTAGATAGTGACATGGTCACCAACTTCAAAAATGTAGCATTTTACCTTTTTGTTCTTCTTTCGCACACTTTCGTAGACAATTTGTATTTGTTTCACAAGCTTGGTTACCCGCACATTATTGGAAACACCTTGCAAATCCAATACATGGTTCGACGCCTTGGAATAGACCACATTGAATATTGATTTGCGTGAATTATACTGTTATAAGCAACTTATATCTGGGCTAAGGAAAATCACATTCCTTTGACTCCTCTCCATAGATACTTCTTATCATGTTCCTTAGCATATGATTAAGGACTTTGGTCTGGCCATGAATATGCGGGTTTGCAGTGTTGTTGAACTCAAGCGAGGACTCCAACAAACTCAAAAGAGTTCTTTAAAATGTATTTAAAAACTTGGTGTGCTGTGCAATATAACTAGTTTTGAATTGCCATTTGCCAACTTACCTTTTTCCTTCAGTAAATTTTCATAGCACAATTAATTTAAAGCTAACTAGATGTACCACACCGAGCTTTCAAATGGCACATGTCACTTAAAACGTGATATGAACTTGCTAGGGTTTGAGAGAAGAGAAGAGGATCGAAGGGAAATTAAGAGGGAGAAAGGCGGCTAGGGTTTGAGAAGAGAAAGAGAGAGAGGATACCTGAGAGTAATATTGCATGTCTTCAAAAGAGGGTCCCCGGGCCTATTAATACCCGGGGACAAGGGGGCTGGCCGCCCCCCCCCCCCCCAGTAGGGGCTGAACCGGTGTGGTTCAGCCCCTATTCTGTATTTATTATTGAGAGGGGGCTGAACCGGATGGTTCAGCCCCGTTGTCTTGTATTTCCTTGCGTCGTCTTGAATATTGTTGGCCTGCGAACTGTAACGGATGCGGAGGCATAACATTCCCTCCCCCATCAAGAGTCACCTTGTCCTCAAGGTGGAAATCTGGAAAGTGCTCCCGGAACTCCAAAAGATCGACCCAAGAGTTGTGCGTATCGGAGAGGTGCTTCCACTTGACGAGTACTTCGAGGCGGTACTCCGAGCCCCGCTTCTTCCACTTGGTAAGTAAGATAGTTTCTGGTAACGGACGCAGTTCCCCGCTGCTAGTGGCCTCCGGAAGCACGGGGTCGGCCTGGACTGAGTCCCCAAGTTTTCTTTTCAGCACTGAGACGTGGAAAGTTGGGTGAATGCGCGACCCCTCTGGGAGCGCCAAGGTGTAAGCAACTGGACCCACTCGCCTGATGATTCTGAAGGGTCCATAGTAACGTGGAGCTAGTTTCTGATTGGCCCGCCGAGCGACCGATAGCTGCCTGTAGGGTTGGAGATGGAGGAAAACTTCGTCCCCCACTGCAAATTCCCGCTCCTTACGATGCTTATCCGCGTGGGCTTTCATGCGATCCTGTGCTGTCCGAAGATTGTCCCGCAAAAGAGTGAGCGTCTGGTCCCGCTCCTGAAGCGTCCGGCCTACTGCTGGAAGAGATGTACTGTCTGGCTCGTAGGAACGCAGCGTGGGCGGTGGGCGGCCGTAAACCACCTCAAAAGGGTGAGCTTGCTCGCGGTATGGAACGATGTGTTGTAGCACTATTCCGCCCAGTGTAACCACTGGGTCCAGGTCCGCGGCTCATCCATCACGAAGCATCTCAAGTAGGTATCAACACCGCGATTGAGCACCTCTGTCTGCCCGTCGGTCTGGGGATGGTTGGCCGTGCTCATGCGTAAAGTGGTGCCTTGCAGGCGAAATAACTCCTTCCAGAACTTGCTGATGAACACCAGGCGAAATAACTCCTTCCAGAACTTGCTGATGAACACTGGGTCTCTGTCTGAGATGATGGCTCGAGGAATCCCGTGGAGACGCACTATCTCCCTGGCAAAAAGATCCACTACGGACTCGCCTGTGTAAGGATGGCTCAAGGCCAAGAAGTGGCCGTACTTGGAGAGCTTGTCGACCACTACGAGAATCACCGATTTGCCCTGAGACCTGGGTAAGCCGTCGATGAAGTCCAAAGAGATGGTATCACAAATCTGATGCGGAATCGCCAAGGGAGTGAGCAGCCCGGCTGGGGACGTCGTCTCGTATTTCTGTCGTTGACAGATGTCACATTCCCTGACAAACTTCTGAACATCTCGCCGCATTCCCTTCCAGAACACATTCGCCCGGACCCGCTGTAGGGTCCGCAAGATACCGGCGTGGCCCCCGGTAGGAGAAGAATGGAACTCCTGTATCATGATGGTACGCCAAGGTGACGTGGCGGGAAGGACGAGTCGGCCCTGGTAGTACAACCGCGCTCCCTGTAGGTAATAGCCGGCCTCGGTGGGACGACCGTGCTGTAGTGCCTCGACAATGTCACGGAGAGCTGGATCCTGTTGTACTGCCACCTGAACCTCATCTAAGGAATCAATCACCGGTCCGGAAACATGGGCTAGGGAGCCCTCTGGCAAACGGGATAAGGCGTCTGCCACCACATTCTCCTTCCCCTGCTTGTAAACAATCTCGTAGTCATAGCCTAGCAGCTTCGTCAGCCACTTCTGCTAGAGGGGAGAGGTCAGGCGCTGTTCCAAAAAATGCTTTAAGCTCTGGTGGTCCGTACGGACCTGAAAATGTCGCCCCAACAAATAAGGCCGCCACATAGCCACCGCATGAAGGATGGCGAGCATCTCCTTCTCATAAGTAGAGAGCCCCAAAGTCCGGGGCGCTAAAGCTTTTGCTGAAGTAAGCTATCGGCCGGCTCTCTTGCATCAATACCGCGCCGATTCCGACTCCTGAAGCGTCGGTCTCCACCACAAAATCTTTGGAAAAGTCCGGCAGTGCCAGCACCGGTGTTGTCGTCATGGCCCGTTTCAGAGCCTAGAATGCCGCCTCTGCTTCCGCCGTCCAGTCAAAGGCGTCCTTCTGCAACAGCTGTGTCAAGGGTCGGGCAATCTTCCCGTAGTCCAGCACGAACCGGCGATAGTAGCCAGTCAACCCGAGGAAGCCCCGTAGGGCCCGTGTCGTCGTGGGCTGTGGCCAGGTCACCATGCTCTCGATCTTCCTTGGGTCCGCCTGAACACCGCGGGAGGACACCAGGTGGCCCAAGTACTCGACTTCCTCCTGCCCAAAAGAGCATTTGGAGCGCTTGGCGTACAGCTGGTGCTCCCTCAAAATGCTCAGGACATGGTGGACGTGCTCCAAATGATCTTCCCAATTCCTGCTATAGATCAGTATGTCATCAAAGAAAACTAGAACGTACCGACGGAGTAGTGGCCGGAAGATCTCGTTCATCACTGCCTGGAAAGTAGATGGGGCGTTGGCCAGCCCAAACGACATCACCAGGAACTCGTAGTGACCGTCGTGGGTGCGAAAGGCCGTCTTGTGGATGTCTTCCTCTTTCATCCGAATCTGATGGTATCCAGACCGGAGGTCCAGCTTGGTGAAACGCTAGCTCCGTGCAGCTCGTCCAGCAGTTCCTCAATCATCAGAATAGGAAATTTATCTTTAATAGTAGAGCCATTCAGGCCCCGGTAATCCACACAAAAGCGCCACGATCCATCCTTCTTTTTCACAAGGATGATCGGTGAGGAGAAAGCACTTGTACTGGGACGGATGATGCCAGTGGATAACATCTCTCGTACACTGCGCTCGATCTCGGCCTTCTGAATATGCGGGCAGCGATAAGGTCGGATATTGGTCGGGTCTGATCCGACCTTCAACTAGATCTGGTGATCACGGAACCGAGAGGGTGGCAAAGAGGACGGCTCCTGAAAAACGTCCTCGAACTGTGACAGCAACCCCTGTATCTGCTCTGGCTCGGCCGCTGTGCCCGGCCCCAGGGCCTCGACCCCCAAAATCATGGCCATAGTTCTGCCCTCCTCCTCCATCCTTTGTAAGCTCCGAAGGGAAATTTCCTTGAGCGGCGGTGATCTAATGCCATGAAGGCAATGCTCTGTTCCCAAATGCGAAAACTCCAATGTCATCTTTTCCCAGTCCGTCGTGACCCTCTTGAGCTGGCGGAGCCACTGCACACCTAAAACCATATCAGACCCCCGAATCGGCAAGATGTAAACATCCGTCTGGCACACATAACCCTGAATCCGCAGCTCCACCCATTTTAGGGCCCCCTCACACCGCAGCTTGCTGCCGTCCGCGACCATGACCTGGAAGGAAGCCCCTCTGTCAACTGCATGCCCCGCCTTCAGTGTTGCTGCGGGGGTGATAAAATTGTGGGTGCTCCCACTATCGATCAAGATGGTCACCCGCTCGTGTCCCAGCTTCCCTGCAATGCGTAACGTGAGCGGTGCTGAACATCCCTCCATGGCTTGCAGGGAGATTCCAAACTCTGCCAGGTCTAATTCCTCCACCTCCTCACAACTGATGGGTTTTTCCTCGTCATCCTCCTCTCGTAGCATAAAGACCTGCACCTTCTGACATCGATGTCCGGGGGTGTACTTCTCGTCGCAATTGAAACATAGCCCCTTATCTTTCCTGGCTTGTAGCTCTGGCCAAGTCAACCGAGTCACAACCGGTCGTCCTGCCGGTGGCGGGTCTCGCCGTCCGGCTCCTGGTGCTGCTGGTACTGCTGGGACTGCCCGTGCTGTCCCCCAGTTTCGCTGGCGGTTGAACCGCTCCTCCTGTATCCGGGCCAGACTAATGGCATGGCTCAAACTGGACGGCATGTATGCGTGGACTTCGTCCCTCAGATGGTCCTTCAGTCCAGAAACGAAACAACTGAGAAGGGTCTTTTCTCCCCAGTTGACCCGGTTTGCTAACCGCTCGAACTCAGTGCGGTATTCCATGACGGTTCCCTTTTGCCTGAGCTTCTGCAAGGTCGCCTCCACATCCTCATACTCCAGGGGCCCGAAACGGGCCGTGAACCCTTCCACAAAATAATCCCATGGGGCGTAGCCCTGGTTGCGGACAAACCACTGCGCCCACTGGTATGCATCGTCCTCCAAGTGAAACGAGGCCAGCTGCACCCATTGATCTTTGGGAATCTCCTGGTAGGTAAAGAAAAGCTCGGCCTTTTGCACCCACTCCAAGGCGTCGCCGCCCCGGAATTTTGGAAAATTCATCCGAGTCCTCTTCGGTTGCATGTACGCCCGCTGATTAGCCCCTCCATTCCTCCCGAGATCTGGTTCGTGTCCTCCATGCCGGAATGGTTCCGCCATAAGATTTGGTCGCCCATAGTAATCGTGTTGATGTCCCATTGGAGGGCCATCCTCCTCATATACATGTCTTGGAGGGTTTTCCCGCCATGGTTCTCCTTGCCCCATCCGCATCGGGGCCCCAAGGGGTGGTGGCATGGGTAAAAGTCCGTTTCCAACTCCAATCGGACTTCCCATAGGTGGCAGCGGCTGGAAATTCTGCTCCGGGGCTCCAAATTGACGTCCGGCAGCCCCTCCGGCGATCCCACCACCGGCGGCCACCCCTCCAGGGCCGGACCACCCCCCGACGACTTGCTGGTGGGAGGTGGAGGCCGGTCCGACCGGCGGTCTGGCGGCAGCAGCGCCCGCCCAGGCGCTGGGCGGAAACAGGGCCGCCGGCCCTAGCGGACTCGGGATGGCCGCTGGCGCCCCGTGGCCGCCCGTCCGTCCTGGCTCCGGGCCGGGATGGGTATAGGGCATCACGCCCGACCCCCCCATGCCTTCTCCGGTGATTGTCGGCGCTGGATTTGAGGTTTCTCCCGTGTATTCACTGTTTCCGTTCGATTTTCTTCGGAGGGATTGCGTTAACAACGCTTTGAGTTCATCCAAGCGTCCTTCCATCCGTTCTTCCAGATTTTTGGTGGTGGTCTTGACTTGTTCCTCGATGCCGGCCACCGAATCCGCCAAGGCGATGTAGTTCTCCTCGATGGTGGTGAGGCGAGCGATTTCGGCTTCGGTGCGTGTGGTAACCATGGCCGTAGGAGCGGTGCTCTGATACCAATTGATATGAACTTGCTAGGGTTTGAGAGAAGAGAAGGGGATCTAAGGGAAATTAAGAGGGAGAAAGACGGCTAGGGTTTGAGAAGAGAAAGAGAGAGAGAGGATACCTGAGAGTAATATTGCATGTCTTCAAAAGAGGGTCCCCGGGCCTATTAATACCCGGGGACAAGGGGGCTGGCCGGACCCCCCCCAGTAGGGGCTGAACCGGTGTGGTTCAGCCCCTATTCTGTATTTATTGTTGAGAGGGGGGTGAACCGGATGGTTCAGCCCCGTTGTCTTGTATTTCCTTGCGCCGTCTTGAATATTGTTGGCCTGCGAACTGTAACGGATGCGGAGGCATAACAAAACGATACAGCTTTACATTAGTTTGCTTCAATGACTCTTTTTTTAAGAAAATCTTTCTTAACAGTAATTGCTTATATTTGAGTTTATCATAGCATGAACAACAGGAACATGATGTTAATTTTGAAACATGCTGTTGTGCAACCATCAATTTTGTAGACACTGTAATCCTCCTATTGATAGTTGTATATGTTGTAAATTTGACCAAGAGCATATTTATGAGTTAGATAAAGATAATGTAAACTAAGACTAATGCTCTTAGAAACTTAATTCATATATACTAGATGTTAATTTTGAAAGTTTTAAAGGTTTTGGGTGTGATATGATATTTAAGAAGTTTGAAGATTGCTGATAATCAACCCTTATATTGATGTTATATATGTTACTTTACCTCATTCTATTTAGATCTAGTGACTCAGCGATTATGTTTTTCTGTAGATTCTATGAATGGAAAAAAGATGGATCAAAAAAACAGCCGTACTATATACATTTTAAAGATGGAAGGCCTCTCGTTTTTGCTGCTCTTTATGATTCTTGGCAAAATTCAGAAGGTTGGTTTTTTTGGTTTTATTGAAGTTCTCACCTTTTTCATTATTTTAGAAATATAAAATATATCAGTGTCTAGTGTGGCACTTTCAGCCTGATCAATACTTAAATTTATTTGCTGAAGATGCATCTCCTCCTTTAATCAATTGGCATTTGCCCAAGATACACCCCAACTTATGACCAATTGATTTTGGGTTGGATGCATATGTTCTAACAATGTATCAAAGCATGTTAGGTTGAGCGACCTACTCTCACATCACTCAGTTAAAAAAGAGGTTCACATACTATTAGCCGATGACCCTGCATGTGAGGGGGCATGTTGAGAGTATAGTTCCATACCGGGTGTAGCCTTGTGCACTTAATATAAATCCTGGGCCTCGCCTATAATCAATTGGCTTCGAGTTGGATGCATAGGCGAACAAAAGTTTTAAGAATGCCAAATTATTATTCCATGTTTAACCTTATACTAAATGCTGAAAAATAACCTAGTATTAGAGACATTAAGACATAAAAAAATCAATCAATATAAAGTAGGTTACATATTTTACTTGAAACATATAAGAATGTAGTCCAGAAATGACAAACATATTTTTGGCTGCCTGGTAGGTAGTCTTAAAAAAGTGAACTGATTAAGTTATTATCCTTGTTAAGTAATCAAGCAAGAAAATTTTTTGTTTAGTTATTGAAGCAAAATTTTGATAATAAAAGACATCTGAGAAATTCATGAAAAGTGTAAGGCATGATTGAGAAATATATTTGAGGTTCCAGTATATTTGCATAAATCCAATAGATGTGGTTTAATATGATTTGCGTGTAGGAATTTGCTAAACATGTTTGAGTTTCATTTCCTTCTGTTTCATATGGAACCATTTTTGTCATCTGTTATATTTATTGATATTCAAATGCACTTCTCTTTTGGTAGAAATCCTTCTGTTAAATTTTTAACACATTTTATTTATTATGACTTGAACATTCTTTATGTTTGTTATAAACTTTGCTGCTCTTCCCTCCAGGTGAGATACTGTACACCTTCACCATTTTGACAACCCGATCTTCACCTGCTTTGGAATGGCTTCATGGTTCGTGATGCTACTTTTATCTCCCATCTTGAACTATATTTATTTCAATGAACTGTTTACAAGCAAATGCCTTTTCTGTGGAATACAAAAATGAGTGACACGAAATAAGAAAATCTGAACATTCCATTTGGCATATGGTTTCTTGCATGCATCATGGATTAGTTAATTAAGGGTTGTAGTCGTAGCAGCATAATTTGGCATATGCTTTAGAATAATCGCATATTTAGATCTAAAATGTCGACTCATTAGAAAATATGTTTTATGGTAAATTATGCATATGTTTTGTACTACCATATGTTTTTAGTAGAATCCCATAAAAAGGTTCTGAAAATTAGAAGTTTTTAAAATTTCGTGGAGGATATGATAATTTTGTAATCAATTGTACAAGAGTTATTTTTCAACATGTTTTTTTTTGTTATTTTATTGTTAGGTTGGAGCTACCATAACTTTGAGCAGTCTTCTTAATTTAACCTTTCCTCCTTGCTTGAAGGCAAGACAGGTGTGGCCTTATAAATGGAACCTTGTTTAGGGCTTTTGATCCAAAGAACTAAATTATTTTTTGATACAACATCTATTCTCTTTGAGAGAGTTTATGTTATGACCCCGCATAAAATCCGGTTCACGGGTCAGCAATACGCCCGTCGGCGGAAGGAGGCAGCACAAAATAGGGTTGAACCTACTGTTCAGCCCTCCCTAATTAAACCGCGACGGCTTGGGGTTGAACCTGCTGGTTCAGCCCACATGGGGGGGGGGGGGGGGGGGGGGGCGAACGATCTCCTCTTGGCCCAGAGGTATAAATACCTCTAGGGCTTGATCGGCTAGGGCAGGCAAGAACTCTTCAGGTATTTTCTCTCTCTTCCTCTCAAATCCTAATCTCAAATTCTCTCTTTTCCCTCTAATCCCTATTATTCTCCATAACGTTCCTAACATTTGGTATCAGAGGACCTTCCCCCGCCCTCGCGGCTACGTCCCGGCATCATTCTCATCGTCAGTCGCGACGCTTCGATCGTCGGCTTCAAACTACTGCTACGACTTCATCGCCGACTTCGTCAACCTCATCTCCATCGATTTCGAGCGACTGTTTCGACGACATCTTCGGTCGACTGCTTCGAATCCTCTTCGACGTCACCTCCGCATCCTTCGATCAACAACTTCGGTCGACTGCTTCGAACGACTGCGTCGACGATACCTCTACATCCGTCAATCGTCTGCTTCGATCGCCTACCTCGCCGGCTCTGCATCCTTCGAATGCAGCTTTTCAGCCGTCGACTGCTTCATCCACGACGCCTGACTGCCTCGTCGATCTCCCCGGCACCGACATCGTGAGTGGATAGCGTCCTTTTCGGCTTTGAAGCCGGCTGGCTGTTGCCTTATCTAAACCCTCGAGATCCACCATGGTGACTCACTCACAGGAAGAATCCACGAGGCTGGCAACTCTAGAGGAGAACTACACCGGGCTGTCAGATACAATGACTGCCACTGAAGAAAAATTAAGGGCGTCAGAGAAACATTTGGAAGAGCGACTGGATGCTCGCATGGAGGAGATCAAGAGTTTGTTGTCTCAAAGTATCAAGGCCAAAGCAATGGTGAACGAGGAAGCGAGCACTCACCAGGAGCCGATCCAGTCGCCAGGGGGCCTCGGCAGGGGACGAGAAGACCTGATTGACCAGCGACCTAGGGATATGGTCTAACCTCCTCGGGAGGGGCTTCTACCTAACCCTAAAGGATCGGGACACGCCGGCAGCAGTAAGACAGGCGGCGGCTGGGTGTACAGACCTCCTCCGGCGGCTACAAGGCCGGCTATAAGGCCGGCTATCAACACGGAGAAGAAGGAGGATACCCAAATTGTCCGATAGAGCGTCGACGACCACTTGGCCTTGGCCGGGAGTATGGAGCACACGGCCAGCAGAATCTGATAGCTTACATGCCACCAAAAATGACCTGCATGAATTACCCAAAATTCAAAGGGGGCGGCGTGTTGGAATGGGTTCAAAAGGTGGAGTTATTTTACAACTACCAGGAGATTCCAGAAGAGCAGTGGGTGCAACTGACGTCCTTTCACCTTGAAGTTGATGCATTCCAGTGGACCCAGTGGTTCCTCCGAGGGCGTGACTATGCCCCCTGGGCCAAGTTCGTTGGCAGATTTGCAGCCTGTTTTGGACCATTAGAATATGAAGAGTTTGAAGCTCGCCTCCAAAAACTGAGACAGAAGGGGACGGACATGGAATATCACACAGAGTTTAAAAGGCTCGTGAACAGAGTACAATGGGAGGAGAGAACAATCCTGAGCTGCTTTGTATCAGGATTGAAGGATGACATCAGAGACGAAGTGCATGCTTATATGCCACGCAGCTTAGCCCACACCATTAGCTGGCCCGGATTCAGAGGAACGTTTCAGTCGATAGAGGTCAAGAGTGGGGAGTACGAGGAATACTACAAACCCAGTGGCTGTCAGGAAGGAACAGGTGGCGACCGGAAAAGCAACCATAAAAAAATTGACATGACCGGAGCTACAAGCGAGGAAGGAGAAGAGATTGTGTTTCAACTGTGACGACAAGTACACTCCTGGACACAAATGTCAGATGATCCAGATGTACATGCTAAGAGAGGTGGGCGAGGACGAGGAGCCGGAGCAAGGAGGAGAGCACGGAGACAACTTGGATATTATCGAGTTCGGGGTATCTATCCAAGCAATGAAGGGATGATCTACACCGCTCACTAGGCGTATCGCATTGCAGATCTGCCAACAGAAGGTGACAATCTTGGTTGATAGCGAAAGCACTCACAACTTCATCAGCCCCACAGTGGAACAGAAGCTGGGACATGAGATCACTAAGGATGTCGCTTTCCCAGTGATGGTGGCTGACGGGAATAAGTTGCAATGCGACAGGGTGCTGAAGGGAGTGGGGTGCAGTGTGCAGGGCTATACATGCAGGATGGATATTTACTTGTTGCCCATACGCGGGTCTGATATGGTTCTGGTTGTCCAGTGGTTGCGACAAATGGGGAAGGTAACCTTGGATTGGGACCGCATGACCATGAAATTTACTCAGGAGGGAAGACAATACTGTTTGAATGGGATCAGAACCTCTCTGATGAAGGAGATCTCTCTTCGATGCCTAGAAAGGTTGTGGGACGAAGAAGGCGCTATGGCGGTGATCATGGAGCTTGCGCCACGGCCTACTTCTTCACATGAAGTGCCAGAGCAGATGCAGCCTTTGCTATTGCAATACTCAGAGATTTTCCAGGAGCCCCACTCACTATTGCCATAGAGATTTAGAGACCACCAGATCATCCTCAAGGAGCTGAGTCGACTAACATCCGACCATACCGCTACCCACATGTACAGAAGGCAGAGATAGAACGGAGTGTTAAGGAGATGCTAGCAGCGGGAATTATCAGACCCAGCACCAGTTCTTTTTCCTTGCCCATCATTCTGGTGAAGAAAAATGATGGCTCATGGAGGTTTTGTGTTGACTACCGTGGTCTGAACAACTCCACCATCAAGGACAAGTTTCTCATTCCCATGATAGAAGAACTGTTGGACGAGTTACACAGAGCACGTCTGTTCACGAAGTTGGATCTGCGATCGGGCTACCATCAAATCAGGATGAAGAAAGAAGATATCTACAAAACAGACTTCCGGACACACGAGTTCCTCGTTATGCCTTTCAGACTCTCCAACGCGCCATCCACGTTCCAGGCGGTGATTAACGAGATCTTCCGGCCCCTTCTCCGCAGGTCCGTATTGATATTTTTTGATGACATTTTGATCTACAACGCCAGTTGGGAGGAACACCTCAAATATGTGGAGCAAGTGTTTGTGATCCTCCGTCAGCACCAGCTCTACGTCAAGCTCTCCAAATGCTCCTTTGGACAAGAAGAGGTAGAATATTTGGGTCACATAGCCTCGGAACAAGGAGTCCAGGCCGATCCGAAGAAGATTGAGTTGAATTCAAGTCTTTATTATATCATTGTGTAAATACCCGCTGAAGGGTAGTTTTGTCCTCGTTACCTTTTTGGTTTTATCTCTTACTCTATATATATGAGTAAGGGGGCTGGTTTAATATTATTATCACGATTATTTCATTTCCTCGCTCTTCAACTTGGTATCAGAGCGAACATCGTGCCCTAGCCGCACTGCGTCTGCGCCTCTTCGATCGACGCCGCCTCCTCTTCGCTCGTTCTCGCCGCTTCCTCTCTCTCACGCCTTCTCCTTCATTTTGAGAATCCCCCGTGGTTGTTTCCGCTCCCATCCATGCGTGTCCTAGCCGACGCCCGTGATGTTGGTCGCTAGGGACGCTCTAGTCGTTTTTGTATGCCGCTGATTTCCTCTGCCCTGCTCGCGGCGTCCTCTATTACCGCAGCTTGTGCGCTGTTTTTTCACTAATTTGCCGCAGATCCAAGATCTGAGACATGTCTGCTGCTGTTTTGCGCTGATTTCCCGTTGATTTGCTGCGTTATGCCTGCTATATTGTTCTTTTCCACAGATTTGCGACATATCTGATCTCTTTGTCTCTTCTGTTTGCTGCTCTATTGTTCCTCATGGATGATTCGTCTGCCTCCAGTGACTCTCCTTCACCCAGTGTGGTAACTCCCCGGATGAGCGACCCTCAACGCCCTCCTGGACATTCAGGGTCTCTAAAAATCACCACGGTTCCCTTGGATGGGACCAATTATTTGGAATGGTCTCGTGCTGCTCAGCATGTCATTCGGAGCCATCAGCTGTATGGATACATTGATGGGATGAAGGTGGCTCCTTCTATGGCTGATCCTACCTGGCCTCGATGGGACTCAGAAAATTCCTTGGTTGTATCCTGGCTCCTTCACTCTATGTCCCCGAAGGTGTACAGGAGTTATATGTTGATGGACTCTGCCTACGAGATCTGGACTCGAGCGCGAGAGACGTACTCACAGATTGGCAGTTCCACTCAGACGTACGAGCTGACACGGCGTATGTTGGAGCTTCGTCAGGGAACCATGACGGTATCTTCCTACTTCTCTGAGTTCGAACGCATCGCACAGGAATTGGATTACTTTGATCAGTTTACCCCGGCCTGCACTGCCGATGCAGTTCAGCTGCAGAAACGAGACGAACGATTTTGTCTACACGTGTTTCTGATGGGGTTGAGCATGGACTTGGACATGGTTCGCACAAATATACTTCACCGCTCTCCCCTTCCATCTCTCGGGAGGCGTTCAGCATGGTTCTTGGCGACGAAGACCGTCGAAGGTCCCTCATCACAACACCTTCTCCAGATCGTTCTGCCTTGACCAGTGTGGGTCGTGGCGGCTCCAACAATCCTAGTGGAGTTCTGAACTGTGATCACTGTGGTCGTAGAGGACACCCTCGGGACGGTTGCTTCAAACTTCATCCTCATCTCATTCCACCTGGATACAGCCGTGGTCGTGGCCCTGGCCGTGGTCGTGGTTCAGGACGAGGGGGATATCGTACGACTGGTTCTCGTTCTCACGATGCTGCTTTCTCCACTGAGGTGCTGGATGACCATCAGGGTCAGTCACCCGGACATTTCACCACATCGGAATTGGATGCTCTCTGCCGTCTTCTGCATTCACAGTCTGATGCTTCACAGAGTGCTATCTCTACCTCTTTTGCCACTGCTACCATGCCTAGTGCCAATGCCGCTGCTGCTCCTCTGTCTGAATGGATTATTGACTCCGGAGCCACCGATCACATGACCGGATCCTCCTCAGGTTTTTCCTCTTACACCCCTCTGTCAGGTAAAGATAAGGTCATTTCTGCTAATGGCACTTTGTCCCCCATTGCTGGGAAGGGAACCATTTCCTGTTCCTCCTCTTTGTCTCTTCCGTCTCTCTTACATATACCGTCTTTTCCTCGCAATCTTCTGTCTATTAGCAATCTTACTCGGTCTCTTAATTGCTCTGTAACCTTTTTTCCTGATTCGTGTGTTTTCCAGGAACTGGGTACGAAGCGGATCATTGGCAGTGGTAGGAATCGCGGTGGCTTGTACTATCTGGATGCTTCCCGACCGTCCCTTGCTCTCTCATCTTCTGCTGCTACTGCTGCTGATGCTCGACGCTGGCACTTGCGTCTCGGGCATCCCTCTCCTGTTTATCTTTCAAAAGTGTTTCCTACTTTATCGCATCTTGTTAAAACTTTAAAATGTGATGTTTGTGATATGTCCAAACATGTTCGACACTCTTTTTCCAATGTTTCTTCTCCTAGTACTACCCCTTTTGCTATTATACACTTTGATATTTGGGGACCTTCCCCTGTGGTTTCTTTAAATGGATATCGTTGGTTTGTTACTTTTATAGATTGTTTTTCTCGCACGGCGTGGGTTTATCTTTTAAAGAAAAAAATGAGGTGTTTTCTGTCTTTCAAGCCTTCCATAAAATGGTGCAAACCCAGTTCCATGCTACCATTCGTGTTCTTCGTAGCGATAATGGGGGGGGGGGGGGGGGGGGGGGGGGGGAATACGATGATCGTGGAGCGTTTGGATCGTACCTCACGAGTCATTGAATTATTCACCAAACTACTTGTGTCTACACCTCTACCCAAAATGGTGTCACTGAACGGAAAAATCGGCATCTCCTGGATGTCGCCCGGTGCCTTCTTCATACCATGCATCTCCCAAAATCATATTGGGGTGATGTTATCATCACTGCCACTCATCTTATCAATCGTCTTCCCTCCCGGGTTCTCGATTTTTCTACTCCTCTAACTCGTCTCTCTGCGACTTCCATTGTTCATACTGCTCACCTTCCACCCCGCGTGTTCGGGTGTGTTTGTTTTGTTCACGTTCATCAGCCTCAGCGTGACAAGCTTGATCCTCGGGTTCTACATTGTGTCTTCATTAGTTACTCTGCCACCACTAAGGGGTACCGGTGCTACCACCCTCCTACCAGACGTGTCTTCTGTACCATGGACGTGACGTTTCGTGAGGAGGAATCTTACTATGTCGATTTGCCTCACACTGTTCGTCAGGGGGAGAATGAGCTTATTAATGAGCTTATTGACTCGGTGCCTCTCCCTCTGATTCCTCTTATTCTTGCCACTCCTCCTACACCCCCTTCACCTATTCTTGCCACTCCTTCAGCTCCTCCTACACCTCCTTCACCTACGTCATTTTCCCCTACATACCACAATCTGCCCCTCATCTCTCCTCTTCCTCATATATATCGTCGTCGGCAAACAGGTGAACAGTCCTCCGTGATTCCATCGCTGTCGGTGCCGCCTTTGGACTCAGATTCTGATCTGCATGTTCCCCTTACTGCTCTAAGAGGTAAAACTGTGTGTACTAATCAGCCTATCTCAAATCATGTTGCTTATGGTCATCTTTCCCAGCTCCATCAGGTTTTTATATCCTCCTTGTCCATGATCACTATCCCTAAAACGTGGCAGGAGGCTCTTGGCACTCAGGCATGGGCTCATGCAATGGAGGAGGAAATGGCAGCCTTGGAGAAAAATCACACATGGGACGTCACCCCTCTTCCTCCTGAAAAGAAAGCCATTGGCTCTAGATGGGTGTTCTCTGTCAAGCAAAATCAGGATGGCAAAGTTGAGCGGTACAAAACCTGTTTGGTGTCTCGCGGTTACACTCAGACTCAGGGAGTCGACTACCAGGAGACTTTTGCTCCTGTTGCTAAGATGGACACTGTTCGTGTTAATCTATTTTGTGCGGCATGCTTGGGCTGGGATCTTCATCAACTGGACGTTAAAAATGCCTTCCTGCATGGTGACCTCGATGAAGAAGTTTACATGACCTTTCCCCCAGGATTTGTGAAAAAGGGGGAAGAAAGCCTTGTATGTCGCCTAAGGAAATCCCTCTACGGGTTGAAACAGTCCCCCAGGGCTTGGTTTGGCAGGTTCCACAAGGCTATGGTCAAGTTTGGATACCAACAGGGACATTCTGATCATACTCTATTCATCAGGAAAAATGAGGGGAAGATTATTGTTCTTATTGTTTATGTGGACGACATCGTGATCACTGGAAATGACTCAGATGAAATCTCGAAGCTGAAAGTCCTCCTGTCTGCAGAGTTTGAAGTAAAGGACCTGGGAAGGCTCCGCTACTTCCTGGGAATTGAAGTGACTCGCTCCGATCAGGGAATCTTCATCTCGCAACGCAAGTATGTACTCGATTTGTTAACTGAGACCGGGATGCTTGGGTGTGCTCCTGCTAACACACCTATGGAGGAGAACCATAAGATCGATGAAGATACTGACGGAGATCGCACGGATGCTGCAAGTTACCAGAGATTGGTAGGAAGGCTGTTATACCTCTCACACACTCGCCCTGACATCACATATGTTGTTGGGATCCCGAGCAGATATATGCATGCCCCCAGGATCAGACATCAAGATGCTGCTTATCGTGTCCTCCGTTACTTAAAGAAGGCTCCGGGTCGGGGTTTGATGTTTTCAAAGAACAATCATTTGAAGATTGAAGTCTTTACCGATGCGGATTGGGCCGGAAGCCGTGATGACAGAAAATCTACTACAGGCTATTGCACCTTCGTTGGTGGCAATTTAGTCACATGGCGTAGCAAGAAACAAAATGTGGTGGCCAGATCTAGTGCTGAAGTCGAGTATCGGTCAATGTCTCAAGGACTCTGCGAAGGCTTATGGCTGCGCACATTATTGAGGGACTTGGACCTTCAGGATGACACTCCTATCTCTCTATTCTGTGACAACAAGACCGCTATCAGTATTGCTCATAACCCGGTCCAGCATGACAGAACTAAGCATGTTGAGGTTGACCGTCATTTCATCAAAGATCTTATCGAAAAGGGAAATTTAGTTACCCCCTTTGTTCACTCCAGAGATCAGTTGGCTGATGTCTTCACAAAGAGCTTAGGGAGCGATGTCTTTATAGATGATATCTACAGACTCGGAATGACGGACCTCTATCGTTCGACTTGAGGGGGAGAGTTGAATTCAAGTTTTTATTATATCATTGTGTAAATACTCGCTGAAGGGTAGTTTTGTCCTCGTTACCTTTTTTGTTTTATCCCTTACTCTATATATATGAGTAAGGGGGCTGGTTTAATATTATTATCACGATTATTTCATTTCCTCGCTCTTCAACTGATTGAAAACATGCAAACGTGGCCCCGGCCACGCACGGTCCGAGCCCTTCGCGGCTTCCTCGGGCTAATAGGCTACTACCGGCGGTTCGTGATGGATTATGGAAAGATAGCACGACCGTTGACACAGCTGCTACACAAGGATGCATTTAGCTGGCAAGAGGAGGCAGAGACGACATTCCAGGCTCTCAAGACAGCGATGACTACCACACTGGTGCTAGCTCTACCCGATTTCACTAAGGAGTTTGTCCTAGAGACTGATGCATCAGGCGTGGGGATTGGGGCCGTCCTCATGCAAGAGGGGCGTCCGATAGCCTACTTCAGCAAGGCTTTGGCGCCACGAACACTGGGCTTATCTACCTACGAGAAGGAAATGCTGACCATTATACATGTCGTGACCCTGTGGAGACCATACCTTTTGGGGAGACACTTCAAGGTACGAACTGATCACCAGAGCCTGAAGCATTTCTTGGAGCAGCGGGTGGCTTCTCCTCTGCAGCAGAAGTGGGTGATGAGGTTGCTGGGCTACGACTACGAGATCGTCTATAAACAAGGGAAAGAGAATGTGGTGGCAGACGCACTTTCCTGCATACCAGAGGGGACACTTCACATCTCAGGGCCGCTGATCAGGGCTTTAGACGACATACGGGAGATCCTTCAGGACCCGGACTTGCGCTCAATTGTGCAGTCGCTTCAACAAGGGAAGACCACCAATCCAGGGTTTCACTTACAGAATGGACACTTATACTACCACGACAGGGTGGTCATACCATCTTCATCACCATGGAAGATCATCATGTTGCACGAATTTCATTCATCGCCGATAGGGGGACATGCGGGCGTTCTCCGCACTCTTCAACGGGTACGAGCCAACATTTTCTGGAAGGGCCAACGAAGGGATGTTCAGCAATTTGTGCAGCAGTGTGAGATATGTCAGCGACAGAAATACGAAACAACGTCTCCAACGGGTCTACTTACCCCCTGGAGATTCCACAACAAATTTGGGATACGGTTTCTATGGACTTCATCAACAACCTGCCTAGATCCCAAGGGAAGACAGTTATCTTGGTCGTGGTGGATAAGATGTCTAAGTACGACCACTTCCTGGCCTTGAACCATCCCTATACGGGGGAGTCAGTAGCAGATTTGTTTGTGCGGGAGCTAGTCTGACTTAACGGCATTCCTCGGGCCATCATCTCGGATCGGGATCCTCTGTTTGTGAGCAACTTCTGGAAGGAGCTATTCCGACAACAGAGCACTCGTCTGTGCATGAGCACCGCCCACCACCCTCAGACGGACGGACAGACGGAGGTGCTTAATCGGGGGGCCGAGATGTACTTACGATGTTTTGTGATGGATGCACCCTGCACCTGGACCCGTTGGCTTCATTGGCCGAATACTGCTACAACACCTCCTACCACACAGCAAGTAAACTCACTCCGTTTGAAGTTGTGTATGGACCCTCCGCCCCGACCTTGGGGACGTATGAGCCAGGGGGAACAACACTACCAGTTGTTGATCGGGAGTTGCACGATCGGGATCATACTCTTGCCCTTCTGCGTGAAAACCTCCTGGCCGCTCAGAATAGAATGAAGGTTCAAGCAGATAAACACAGGACGGAACATGAGTTCGCAGTATGAGATGAGGTTTTCCTCAGGATTCAACCATACCGGCAAACCTCCGTGTCTCGAAGGACGAACCAGAAGTTAGCACCATGCTATTATGGGCCTTTCAGAATCATCCAGAGAGTAGGACCGGTTGCATATGCCAGAGGGATCGCGTATTCACCCGACCTTCCATGTATTCTTGCTGAAAAAGAAGATCGGGGGCACGGTACAGGTGTGCCCTACCCTGCCAGAAACACCCCACAGTGGGGAACTGTGACCACTCCCAGAGGAGGTATTGCTCACCAAACGGAAGAAGCGCGGTACCGAGTACCGCCATGAGATCCTCGTCAAATGGAAGAACTTATCGGCGGCGCACAACACATGGGTTGATCTGCTCGAGTTCCGAGAACTTTATCCAGACTTACATCTTGAGGACAAGTTGACTGCTGATGGGGGAGGTTCACGGGTCAGCAATACACGCGTCAGCGGAAGGAGGCAACACAAAACAGGGCTGAACCTACCGGTTCAGCCCTCCCCAATTAAACCGCGACTGCTTGGGGCTGAACCTGTGGGTTCACGGGCCAGAGGTAATACCTCTAGTGCTTGATCGGCTAGGGCTGGCAAGAACTCTTCAGGTATTTTCCCTCTCTTCCTCTCAAACCCTAATCCCAAATTCTCTATTTTCCCTCTAATCCCTACTATTCTCCATAACGTTCCTAACAGTTTATCCCCACTAGAATTTCTCTGGTTCCTGTCTTCAAATTTATATTAGAGTCGTTGATTCTTTGACCATATAAGTCATCTCCCATGTGCCAAATTAAGTAACATTTACTCTAACCATTTTTATATCCTTTAAAGGAAACTTTACTCCACTAAAAATATACTGTTATTTCATTTCCTAGTGAAGGAATGTTCGGGAGTAGTTTTCATGGATGATCGTCGTCGAATGTGAGCCTAATAAGAATAAGGTTGTTGTCCCTTTATATCCCTTCTTAAGTTATTCCATTCATTAAGTTATATGTGTAGGATTTCACAAAGAGATTATTTTTGATTGCTAAGCTTAAGCATTGCTCTCTTAGGAAAGGAAGCCCATCCCGAGATATTGATCTCAGGAGAGTGAACGTTCTCAAAGTAGATTGAATATGTAATATGATATGATTTTCTGTCTATTAATCAAGTTTTATTTAGATCTAGGTTGAAACTATTATGCTCTCTATAGTTAATTACCCCTCATGTTTACATGAGAACACTCTCAGTTAAGGAGGTTTTTAAGCTCGGATTTTGAGTGGGTGTATGGTTAGGTGAATAGAGATGTATTTGATCAGGATCCCCTTGTTCTGTCAACGTAAGTATACTAGTGAATGTCGGAGGGTGTAGAGTTATAAAGATCATGGAATTTTATTTTCATTCATAAGTGGCTTTCTATTAGATATTACACGCAGAAGGGGTAGTTGTGTTTATTGAAGATGTGTTCATGGAGATTGACATCAACACATTTACTGACACATAACTTATTTACTAACTTGAATGAATTGTTCACAGGTATGAAGCATGATCAATTGTGATACATAGGTAGTATACATGGCCGAGAAGGGCTCAGAGGTGTGATATGAGTTTGCTAGTTTCAACATGACATAAAGAAGCATGCATGGGACACAATGGTTTTGGTGGACTCAGTGGATTTGAGTGAGCAAGCTTGGACTAGCTCGAGGTTTTAACAATTCAGAGCATTGACTCCAGATATATGGTGGGGACTATAGTTTAATATACGTAGGGTAAAATGCTTCATGTCAAACCTTGGCTCAATTTACTGATAGAGGGCTTACTGTATTAGGAAGACTAAATGGTTTAGAGGCACAAACCATGGCTGATTCAATTTGGATTGGAGTGAACTCTAGTTTACACCCCCCTTAAGGTTGTTCCTGGGAATATTATATTTGTATGAATATACTACAGTGCGACTTACATCTTAGAGGAAGACTAAAAGATTTTTGATTCGAGGATTTGGTCTCAAGGGTTGTGGCTTTGTATCGACCCATCCTTAAAAGTTGATACTTCATCTTTGGGTAAGGCTCAAGGATGGGACATATGACTGACCCTAGGATAAGATGTTGAATTTCTTGACCCACAAAATTTTGTTACCAACACGCTTAAGTGAACCTTCGGGACCAGCTGGGGAAGTTCTTGGGCCACCTAATAACACTGAGCGGCATGAAACCCAATCCCGATAATGTTCATGCGATCTTAGACACTGGAACGCCCACCAATCTCAAGGAGCTGCAGCGGCTAACAGGGACGATCATTGCCCTCAACTATTTTCTATCTAAGTTTGCCAAGAAATGCTCCCCATTCTTAAAGGCAATGAAAGAGGCTAGAAGGTTTTAGTGGTGTTAGATATATTTTGTATTTTGTATTTCGTTCTATGTACACCTATATAAATAAACCCTTCTACCTCTATTGAGGTATCAAGTCATTCACATGGTATCAGAGCAAAATTCGGGCGTAACCCGCCGCTTCGAAAAAAATCCCGATCCTACGTAACTACGTCTGTCGATCGACGACACCTTGTCGATCGACGACACATTCTTGATCGTTCCGACGTAACTCCTTGATCGACGACGCCTTCTTGATCAACGACGCCTTCTTGATTGTTCTGCCGCTCTCTCCCTCTCGTCAATGACACCCTGCAGGTTTGGCGCCCTAGAGAGGGCATGTCGTCGGTCGCCTGACGACGTAGGGCTCACGTCGTGATGCCCTCTACCTTCGACTAATCCAGGGATTCTTTGCCCTAGTTCTACGTTGTCGTTGTTCTTGATGTTGTTGTCGTTTTTGTTGAGGTTGATGCCCGCTGTTGTTGATGTCGTTGCAACCTGTCATTCCAATACAAGAACCGGAAGAACCTCCTTTGACCTACTTCATTGATGTCGTTGATGTTGCTGCTACTTTGTCCGACCTTCTCTGTTGTCAACTCTCCCTCTCGTCGGCGATTACAATACAGCCTTCGGATCTACATCTAGGTCATGGCATCCTCAATTACCAACACCACTCTAGCGACTGTACCCTCAGGGGATTACAACAATACATTTCCTCATAATGCAAGACTTGCTACCACTGTCCTTACCTCCTCAAACTTCCAATTGTGAAAAAGGGGGTCACTATGTCCCTATCGGGCATACGATGTATGCACCACCTTACTCGGCCCCCAATTCATATTGTGGGCAGTCAAGAGTACGAGGGTTGGTGCAATGATGATTGTCGGATCTTCACTCTCCTGCTAAGCTTCATGGATCCTTCAGTTCAACAAATGTGTAAGAACTATGATAGTACTAAGGAAGTATGAGATACCTTACATATGATGTTCTCCCAGATGAACAACCTCACTCGTCTAGGTGAACTCTTACCCAAGATGGTTGAACTGAGACAAGGGGCATGTTCAGTCACTGCGAAAGGTCCTTGCTAATGAGATCTTGGATCTTTCGGAGATCCCTTCTACCAGGGAGGAATACCAGGCCTAACATGAGCAACTTGTCCTACTTTGGCTACTAAATGACCTTGATCCGAATTTCTCAACAACAAAGACTAAAATGTTAGCGAGTCCCTCTACTCTAAAGACTGTTGGTGCGTACCATCGTCTGACCAAAGCCGGAACAGCCAGTACTTTACATGGTCTCTAAAGACTGTTGGTGCGTACCATCGTCTGACCTTGATACCCGCACATATTTCAAAGCATACACATCTCAAAGCGCTTTGAGATGTGTGTGGGTATCCACGCGGACCATTAGATACCCGCACTTTACCGTAAAGTGCATCACCCGCACTTTATCCCCCCTTTCCTGTCCATGGGAAGCCTAATTGGGCCTCCAAACCTCCTCCATCTCGCTCTGCTCACCTTGCTAATTCGACTTCTTGATCTGGGCTTCCGAGGACGGTTGAGATATCTAAAGAGGAGTATCGACGTCTACAAGTACTCCAGATTGATCCTCTGACTCATAATGTTGTTGTTGCACTAACCATTCAACTAGTTTGTACTTCACAGTGCCCAACTCGTTGGCTAGCAGACTCAAGGACTTCAGATCACCTTACCAGTACCTCAGATATCTTACACTCATACAAATCTCATTGTGGGTCGTCGATTACTGTTGCGGTTGAATCGACTGTACCCATTGTTGGGTTTGGTAGTTGTGTCGTGACTCCTGACATCACTCTGTCATCGGTTGCTCACGTTCCCAAATTTTCTTACAACTAAATGTCTATTAGTAAGCTTACACGTGATTTAAATTGCATTGCTACATTCACATCCCCTGGTTGTGTATTTCACGAACAGTCGATGAGCCGTATTTTTGATAGAGGGAAGCTGAGTGGTTGTGTGTATGTCCTGGATGAAGTTTCACCCCTCGCTTGTTCAACTGCTTCGACCAAGTTTTTGGACCTTCATTATCGCCATGGTCACTCGTTTGTTCATGTTATGCGTCGTTTTTATCCCGAGTTTGGGCATGTTTCTCATCTCAATTGTGAGTCTTGTCATTTTGCTAAACTCCACAGAGTTAGCTATGTCCCTTGTCCTAATGTACGTGCTACCACACTGTTTGATTTACTTCACTCTGATGTTTGAGGACCCTGTCATGTCCCTACGTTCTCAGGACATAAATATTATGTTACTTTTATTGATGATTTCTGTCATATGAGTTGGGTGTATTTAATGAAAAATCGTTCAGAGCTTCCTTTAATTTTTCAAAACTTATGGTATAAAATGTTTACTCAATTTTTTTGTTTGTCTTAAATGCATGTGCACTGATAATGGTAGAGAATACTTATCACAATCTATGTCTACCTTCCTCGTTGACAACAACATTTTCACCAAACCACTTGTCCTGATACCCTCCCAACAAAATGGTGTTGTTGAAAGAAAAAATCGACACCTCCTTGAGGTCACTCGTGTTATTCTTCATTATAACCACGTACTCAAGTACTTCTGGGGTGATGCGGTCCCTACAACCACACACCTTATCTATCGTCTTCCCACTCATATTCTTAAAGGGGATACACCCCACCATTCCCTTCATCCAAACCATACCCTCCATCCCAGTCTCTCCCTGCCTTTACGTGTATTTGGGCGTGTTTACTATATTAGGGATGCTCGTCCCTCTGTCTCCAAACTTGACCCTTGCTCCTTAAAATGTATCTTCCTCGGGTATTCCCGTACTACTAAGGGATATCGTTGTTATTCCCCCGATTTACACGGATACATTATCTCGGCTGATGTTGTTTTCCTTGAATCTGACTCTTATCTTACTCTTACTCGTGGATCCACACCTCCTGACTCTTCCCTTGATTCTATACTTGTTCCCCGTCCTGAGCCTATTGGGCTTTCTCCTGATGACATCCTCAGTTCTCTTTGGGGACAGACCACATTCACGGCTTCTCTCATCGCGCTTCTGACATCACATTCACGTCTCTACCTCAGCCTACCTCTTCCCACAACAGTCTGACGACTGTTTCTCGGGAAGACCCTGTTGGTGCACCTGTGCATCCCTTATCGGTCAGCCCAGAGCCACCCATTGTTTTCCGTAAGGGAAGACATGCCTGTCGGAACAAACCATTATTTGTTACTTCTTATCAGGGCTTACCGGCTTCTCATACTGCGTTGCACTCTACTATGGATCTGTACCATCTTCCATCTATTGTCGTTGATGCAAAAGCTCATCCTGGTTGGGCCATTGCAATGCATGATGAGTTGACGGCCCTCCAACTTAATCACACGTGAGACTTGGTTCCTTTGCCCTTTGCGAAGCGGGCTATTGGGTGCAAATGGATTTACTCCATCAAGGTCAATGCGGATGGTTCCCTTGATCGCTTGAAAGCCCGCTTGGCTGCCAAAGGCTATGCTCAGACTTATGGCATGGACTATGATGAAACATTTTCCCCGGTCGCCAAAATGTCATCCATTCACATTCTTCTCTCTTGCAGCCTCTCACAGTGGCCCCTTCACCAATTGGACATAAAGAATGTCTTTCTTCATGGGTCTGAGGTTTATTTGGAGCAACCACCTGGGTTCGTTGCTGAGGGGGTGAGAACCAAGGTGTGCCACCTCAGGAAGTCGCCGTATGGATTGAAGCAATCCCCCCGAGCATGGTTTACTCGCCGTCCAACTGTAGTATTTCAGTTTAGTTTTACCAAGAGTACGCAAGACTCGTCTCTCTTCTATCAGAACTCTCTGTCGGGTGATATTATTATCATCAAAAGCAATTCAGAAGGGATAATCAATCTCAAGACATTTTTACATTCGAACTTTAAAACCAAGGATCTGGGATCATTGTGTTATTTCCTTGGCATTCAAGTCGCAGATCATGCTAACACTATCATTATTTGTCGGCGCAAATATGCTCTCATTTTGCTATCAGATCTTGAGATGTCTGAGTGTGGCCCTATGGATTCTCCATTTGAACCAGGAGAAAATGGTTGAAAAATTCACCGAAAAAATATCGAAGAGTAGTTGAAAAATTGAACTATCTTACCATGACCCGTCTAGACATTGCCTGCAGTAAGCAAGGTCAGCCAGTTTTCGATAGCTCTATCTAATTCTCAATGTGAATTTGTTCTTCGAATTGTCAGATACATAATGAAAGATCCTGGACTTGGGATGTCGTACAAGAATCAGAGTCATTCCAATATAGAAGCTTATTGCGACTCTGATTGGGCATACTGCTTAGCCACTCAGAAGTCTATTACATGGTTCACTCTCTTTATGGGTGGAATTCTTGTCTCTTGGAAGAGCAAAAAATAAACCATGGTTGCCAGATCTAATGCAGAAGCAGAATATCGAGCTATGTCTCACACTGTTGCTGAGATCATGTGGATTAGACGAACCCTTTGTAAGATAGGGTATTCAGTTCTAGATCCCACTCCACTATGGTGTGATAATCAGTCTGTGATACAGATTGCTACTAATCATGTGTTTCATGGACGCACAAAACACATCGAGGTCGATTGTCATTTTGTTAAGGAAAAGTATGAAGAACTTATTTCCTTAAGTCATGCGAAGACCGGAGACCAAGTTGCATATATTCTTACTAAGGGAGTTACGAGAGTTTGAATGAATTTCTATGTAACAAGTTAGGTCTGGTTGATACCCATGACCCAACTTGAGGGAGTGTTAGATATATTATGTATTTCGTACTCCGTACTATGTTCACCTATATAAATAAACCCTTGTACCTTTATTGAGGTATCAAGTCATTCACAAATGGAAAGAAGAATGCAACAACACTGTCGACAATTGGAAATGTTGGAGTCTGTAATCTAGGAGCAATCAAATGATTAATCTCACTGTCAACGTAATATAAACCTATGAGGTCACACATTAAGAACGTACTAAAAAGGAAGAATAATCAGGTTGAGTTCAACATAAGTTGGACTTTAATTTACCCAAGAAAAGCTTTGATTCCTTGATATGCGAAATACTTTCATGTGTTAGTTCCAACATCTCCAAATATCAAAGGCAGTTTCACAAGTGTAAGTACGATTAAATTCAGTCCTATCTAAGGCGCAAACTAAAGAAATCATATACTTAGCATTATCCGAACACTTACGTTTATCAAAATCGACCACTTGTCTCAAAGTCGTTACACCTACTAAGAGAAACCTAGCTCTAATACCACTTGTTGGCTCGAGTGACTTCCTTACCGGGGCGTGAAAGGGGGCTGAATTAGTAATATTAAAAATGATTAATTTTTCTTTTCACAAATAAAGATCTTAGAATAAAAATAGACTTTAAGAAAAACGAAATTATTCTTATAAAAATCTTTTAACAATGCAAAAGTTCGATCTTATAACACTAAGATCAGTAGGCGATAAAAATAAAACTTTTTGGATTGGCCCTAGCCAATCCACCTACATCTAAGTCTAGTTGCCACAAACAGGGCGAATCATAGCCCTAGACCTATCCTAGATTTAGTCGCCACACTCGAGGCGATTTCCCATGTGATACAATGATAAGCAATCAAAGATCAAAACTCAATGAAAATACAAATGAGATATAAAAATTTATGTAGAAAAACTTCCTAAAACTAAAGTTGAAGGAAGACACGGAAGAGCCGCTCGAAATAGTCATCGGAGAACACGAGCCTTTCACTTGAATAATAGCTTTAAGCGTCTTTCTTCCTTGGAATCCTTAAGCGTTGAAGGTAAGGAGTGTTGGAGGCTCTTTGGGTGGCTAGGGACACCCTCTTTCTAAAATATCTCGTGATAGAATGAAAATCCCGATAGAATATGATGCAGGACGTCGGGCCCCCGACCGCACCCCGTGGCATCACACCAGCTAGCGGACCACAGCCAAGCACGCCTGCCAGAAGGACTGCAGTCCAGGCACCCCAACCCGTCTCTGCGCCTGTTCTCAACGCAGCGGGTTGTTGAGGCTGAGGCTCGATCCCCAGACCTCCTTGATAAGAACCTCTCCTAACAGGCCTTATCACCAACTGACGACCAAGCACGCTTATCAGTTGGTGATAAGGCCTGTTAGGAGAGATTCTTATCAAGGAGGTCTGGGGATCGAGCCTCAGCCTCAACAACCCGCTGTGCTGAGAACAGGCGCAGAGACGGGTTGGGGTGCCTGGACTGCAGTCCTTCTGGCAGGCGTGCTTGGTCGTGGTCCGCTAGCTGGTGTGATGCCACGGGGTGCGGTCGGGGCCCCGGCGTCCTGCATCAGAATAAATCATTTTTATAATTCTCTGGGAGTTATCGCCCGCGGTAGCGGATACCGTCGTGCGGTAGCGGATACCGTCGTGCGGTAGCGGATACCGTCGTGCGGTAGCGGATACCGTCGTGCGGTAGCGGATACCGTCGTGCGGTAGCGGATACCGTCGTGCGGTAGCGGATACCGTCGGGCGGTAGCGGATACCGTCGGGCGGTAGCGGATACCGTCGGGCGGTAGCGGCAAATTACGAGTCCCTGCGCCATTTTCAGCCTTAAGACGGCAGAGCTTTCCATATGGAGGTTGGAGCTATCGCGGAGCAATAGTAAATTTAAATTCCCTCTCTCCTTTCCCTTCAGGACGCACTGTAACACAATCTTGTCGTAATGATCTTTCCCTCCTACCGTCGGGCAATAGGTGTTATCGCTAGTGATAGCCTCTTTCTTTAGCTTTTTCTGCTAGTCTCATATTTCTCTAAGTCCACAACAACTCTTCTTGGTCCACAACAGGTCCTCAAATGCAAGTCGACGTACATTGAGTGCTATCGTCGGGTGATAGCGGCTACCGTTGACAATAGGATGCAATATTGGTCATAGGCTCGTCATGTTAGCTTGGTTCTTGTTGTAGCTTGTTTGTCTTGTATCAGTGGTAATTTATGTACCTGCACACTACGAAACACTTGCAAAGATAGATCACATACACATCATGATTTGTTATTCTCAAACCAAGTGCGTGTCGAACCATGTTCCAACAAGTTCAACTCCGCAAAATTGATCTTCAACATGTTCCCGTCACTAATCAAATCTTTGATGCCTTCACCAAGGCCTTACCTCGCCCACTCTATCTACAGTTCATTTTCAAATTTGGTGCCTACATTATGTACGCTCCAGCTTGTTGGGGAGTATAGAAGAAGTTTTGTATTAAGCCCAATATAAAGGCTCACCTCTATGGCTCATTAGCATAATCTTGTATAGTTTAGTCTCGCATTGTGGTTTGGAGTTAAGGTGTTACTACCTATAAATATGTGTGCATGTACTTGTATTCTTTTTAAGTGAGGTAATAAAATTATTGCATTGTGCCGCTTGTAATTTCACAATAATATTACATAATAACTCTATGCATGGAGTTGGGTTGGTAATAACAAACTGTGACAAGAAAAAGAATAGTAGAAAATTATCAGAATAACTACTGTCATAATAAATGATCATGACATCCAAATGATCTAACATGAATGAGCTGACAAAAAAAAGAGTACTGTTGTACACCTTAAAGAAACCTACGCATAAAATCCACACGACCACGCATAATTATGTAGATGCTTTCACATTCTCTTACATAATTTTATTATAAAAGGAAGCACGTCTATGGCTAAACTTTGAGGGTTCCCACATTCCCTCTTATTTTTTATCTTTTCCATCCACAGAGAAAAAAAAAAGAATAGGAAGAGGGTGGTGGTGGTGGTGGGTGGGTGTGGGGGAGAATACACATTTATAATTTGTCTCGGTACGAAAGTTTTTGAGGCATTTTCTTTTACACTTCACCAGCATGTCTTCTTTTATTAGTTCTCTTTCTCGGCTTTTCTATATTTGTGGTAGCCTTTTCACGCATTTATCTATTCATCACATATCAAGCTTTATGCAGCTTTAACATTTCAATTTTTCTTTTTGACTTTTTCTTGGAATATTGACAACTCATCTTTAACTTCCAATATCTTATTTTTGGACATTTTATCTCTTTTCATTTCTCCCTTTAAGGTTTGCATCCATTGTTACAGGTCGGCGATAGGGGTTGACGTGAGGTCATAGTCGCTTGTATCTTTATTTCTTGCACAACACCCTCTTTTCTTGCACTTTATTTTACTCGCATATCATGTTGCCTGGGTGAAGGGTATAAGTGTAATATTTTTGGAACCTTCCCCTCCCACTATAAGTGAGCAAAGGGTATGGTGTGGCTTGGATGAAATTATCTTTTAGTCTTTCTTAGTTTTCTCTCCTCTTCTTTCTTCTTAAGTTAAGGTTAGGGTTGAGCAAGGCTCACTTCTTACTCTTCCTCTCTCTCGATTGAACTCTGCTACCACCGTATCTCCACCACTGGGTAGGCTTGGTCAAGGAAAGGTCGCGAGGATACTCTATGGGACTTCTCCCTCACGAGCGCGCACCCGCTCATAATCGAAAGCTCATATCAAAGAGATAGTTCCTCCTCAAGTCGATGCACCCGCTACTTATAGAACTCCACTCTCCTAAAGCTGCATGTCGTCAACAAGCTCATTGAATCCATATGCAAGCCATCACATCCGTCAAAATCGCTCGTCAGTGCCATCCTATTCAGTAGCGTCAATCCGACTATATCAACGCAACATCGACGACCCTTCTGGCACTTCCCGTTGGATTGTGCTCTCCTACGACCGATGCACCCCTGGCCAACACGATTTTGCCGACGGAAGCGTATTCCAGCTAGGGGTGTTCGCGAATCGAATTCGAATTTAATTATATAAAGTTTATTTAAATATATATTGTTATTATTCGCGAATCTTGCAATAGACACTATTCACAAATCTTGCAAATAAGTAAACTTCCCCTTCACATCAAAGATAGCTAGGACATCTTTCCAATGATCAAGAGCCTACAAGAATCACCATAAGAGAAGTAGAACTTGGCCGAAGATCTACTGGCGTCCTACGCAAGTTCAACTTCCTGTCGTTCACAACGCAGACGGCGATCCTCTGGCGATCAGTGATGGCCGCTCGGCGATCTTCGTGCCCGATCGTCGAGCGCAGATGGGCGATTGACAGTCGGCAAGGAGTCGATTAATGCCCTCCTCTCTCCCTGTCAAAGAAGTTCCTCAGCCTACGCTCATCTGCCTTTTTTTCTTCTTATAGGCGAAGCTCTACCACCCCACGATAGAGCTCCTCCACCCTTGTCTCCACGGATTCGTGGACACTTTTATGAGAGCACGGGTCATTCGACGCCAATGTTGCCGCCAACATGTAGCACTTGCTACCGGCCATCATTTCTTTATAACTTCAGAACATAGCTCCTCCATTCGCGCTGCCGCGCCTTTGTCGACGCCTTCGTCATCGGTCCCGTGATCAGCCCTCCCCCTCCCTCACGCATCAATCTTGCTGCCAATGTATGCAGTGGCTTCCCAAGCTCGAACTGGCATGAAAATTCAGAAAGCTGGCAGGGGTAATTTTGGAAATACCAAAAGAGCCGAGGACACCAAATTTGCCGTTCATCTACTGTTCATGCAAAATCTCCTTTATATAGAAAGTGTTTAGTTAAATACATTCCTATTTCTAAAGGGGAATGAGGTTTTTCTCCTCTATCCTTCGTTGCAATTTGAATAAAAACAAGAATAAATTTTTTCTATCATATTTGTATTTTATTTTAGAAGGGGAGCCTTGGCGCACCGGTTAAGGTGTTGTCGTGTGACCTTGAGGTCATGGGTTCGAGTCGGAGAGCCTTGGCGCACTGGTTAAGGTGTTGTCGTGTGACCTTGAGGTCACGGGTTCGAGTCCTAGAAGCAGCCTCTAGTAAAAAATGCACGGTAAGATTTTCCTACATTTCACCTTTGGGGTGGGACCCTTCCTCAGACCCTCGCTGCACGGGGATACTTTGTGCACCGGGCTGCCCCCTTTTTTAATGTTTTATTTTATTTTTATGCTTCTGTATAAGATTAGTCATGTAACCCTATTTTTATAAATACTAGATCTGTGACTTGTAATTATATAATTGATGATTACTACAAAGAGGCGTTTGTCAGATATCTCCTTTTACAGATGCTGAGGATCTACAATGTGATGCTTGAGGATTCATATTTCGATAACACAGCTCGAGGATTCGCCATTTATAATTTTTATTGCATTTATCCTCCAACATCTCAGCATCACATAGCACTCATTTTATTCGTTTCTCATACGCTGATACGATTCATTTCTATCTATTGATAATTTATGTTGTCTTTATCCACAATCTTTTCAGCTGAAACTTTTGACTCTTCACCACTCATATGTTTATGGATCGAATTGCTTTGAGTATTCCTTGTTAGAGTAATGGGTTGGGGGTAACTTCTACTGATGTTCAGGTGATAAAAGTGAGATCTTCATCGGTACTTGGGATCTTTGTTGAGCAAGAAGGATCCATAAGGAAGGAAGCCTCTCTTAAGTTGAGAGGGTTTGGGGAGCAAACTAGTTGGAAAAACACTAATGTGATTAGTTTTCCAAATTAGTTTAGCTGAAATGTCAGGATTCGTTTGTAGGCCGACTATACGTGCGAAAGAAAGGCGATGAAAGGGTCTAGCCGCACTCATATCTCTTTATTTTTTCTGATTCAGATTGGGTTGAACAGTTGTTTGTGCTTTGATTTATATGTTTTTGGGAACACTTGTATTTATACCTTGGCTTGTTTTGATCAAGATATACTGAAATAAAAAGATAGTGTGGCATCAAAGAGGTTTCTAGGGCTCCCCTACACTGTGCTCCCTCCCCCACGCGCCAAAGCAGCTATAGCGGCGCTTGGTGCACATCTTCTGACCCTCTCACCTGCGCTCATGCCCGCTTTGCCTTGCAGCCGCATGCCGCGGACTGCCTCCTGTCCAGTGTTCCCCTCACCTCCACCCACCTCGACGACCACACTGAGGAAGCTCTGGTAAGGCTCCACCCTCTATCCCAACATAGGCCGGCCCCAGAGTTCTAGAGGAAAAAACCGTCCTAGACCCCTTCAATCACCCTCCTCGAGCATATCCCCTCAAGTTACGTGATCTCTCGAGGGGTCTGTGATATCAACACATAATACAATGTCAAATGACGATTCAACAAGCTGGCTCCAAAGTTTATTTCACTTTTAGGTAAGACTCAGAGGAACTTATTATTTCAGACCTCTTCCGACACATACAATTTTCTAAATAGGGCATCCATTGTTATTTGGCTAGAAACTTGAAGTTTTCAACTTATTTTAGCAACATGTTTTATAAACCGAACAATATGTTTGCCTCGAGTGGCAGCTGAGAAACATACCACTTAACAAGGAAGGTTTGAATATTTAGAAGAGAAGGATAAAGATTTCAAAGATGGGCATGCCCTCACTAAAGAGCAAGTCTTTTAGGATCCGTTTGGTGCGGTGGTGGTGGTGGTGAATGCGGTGGCGTCGTTCGTGACCGCCTGACCTCACCTAAGGAATTCCATCCACTTTTATATTCAAAACTAGTTTTTTTTTCTTGACGGCGGTCATAACCATTGTCATGTCTAACATACATTCTATAATTGTGGCGTTTTTGCCCAAAATCACCAGAGCAAAAACACCGTGCCAAACGGATTCTTAACATGGAATTTAAAAAAAAAACTACATTGTATTTGTAGAAAGATTCTTGTAACAGTATTAATGGTAAAAAAGTTACAATGTATATCCGTATCCTTGTTTCTGTTTTTCTCATGTACTCTATAAATTGCAGATAGAATGCCTGTGATATTTGGAAGTAAGGGCACCACTGAAATGTGGTTGAGTGATTCTCAACCCAAACTTGAAACTGCCCTCACTCCTTACGTGGATTCTGATTTGGTGAGATGGATATATAAATTCTATTGCAGTTTTCCCATCCCTTTTCTCTTTGTTGCTCATTTGTAGAACACATGTTTGCTTTATTTAAGAAGCAAATATCGAGTACTGTATTAATTTTTATTTTAAATTGGCTTCTTAGGTATGGTATCCAGTTACCCCTGCAATGGGCAAATCATCTTTTGATGGACCTGAGTGCATCAAAGAGGTGTTTTTACTAGCATTCGCATTTAAATATGGCTTGAATTGATCTTTGTTTTTGATTTGATGGATATATATATATGGTAACCTTTTGAAGTGAATGGATATATTAGGAAAATATTCTATGTAAATGATCAACTTTCTTATATCAAAAGGTTGAAAGAATTTTATTAAAGAGGTATGCAGTTGAAAATGTATGTATATTATATTGAAGTTAAAGTTGAGTATTGATAGCGGAGTAAAATTTCAATCAAGATTAGATTTAAGATATAAGATGCCTAGCCATTAATCAGCGTGCGAAATATTAGATGAAAATGATAATAAAAGAGGTGTTATAAACACGAGTATAATAATGTTTAACTCTCTCTCTCTCTCTCTCTCAAAATGGGAGTAGATATCAATCATTCCCAACTTAGATACGTCATCAGTGGAGGTGTCGCAACTCAACCTCTTGATGAAGATGTTTGTCAGTTGATCATGTGAGTGCACAAAGAGCGTGCATATATTTCCTTTGTCAAGGTGGTCTTTAATAAAATGTCTATCCACTTTAACATTTTTGTCCTATTATGTTGAAGTGGATTGTGAACAATACTGATGACGACTTTATTGTCACAATAGAAGAGAATGAACTTGTCTTCCCGGAGTCCACGGCCCCGAAGGATTGATTTCAACCATAAGCCTTGTCCTTGTGGTTGCTCTATATTATGCTTCTGCACTTGATCTTGCCACACCATTTTTTTCTTGCTCCTCCATGTTATGAGGTTACCGCCTGTAAAGGAGCAATACACCTTAGTGAATTTCATGTCATCTTGATTACCAGTCTAGTCAGCATCTTTGAACATTTCAATCTTCGAGTGTTTATTTGTTGAAAAGAGAATCTCACGACATGGAGACTTCTTAAGATACCTCAATAACCGATAAGCTGCCTCTTAGTGTCGAGTCCTGGGAGCATGCATGTACCGATTCAGCATATGTAATGTCATGACGGGTATGAGATAGGTAAAGGAGTCCACTAACTAATCTCTGGTTGCTCAAGGGGTCAACTCCATCTTTGTTTTCATCAACTTAGTCCTAACATCCAGACTAATTGCAAAAATATCACCACATAAAATAAAAGGAGAAGTTGCATAATTAAAACCTGAGCCTCAACCTACAACCAGTTAATTTTCGGTTCAATGCATGGGTTCTAACAGTTTTTTATTATGATTTCATGTTGAAATGCACCTATGGACTTCAAAAAGTTGTCAGATCTGTCTACGGCGTGCCTAAATAAAATAGCTACTAATCATGCAGATACCATTGAAACCTGTTGTTCAGAATCAAATATCAAAGTTGTTTTCGAGAAAAACTGATGACGACATGTGCAAATGCAAGTCAGAGCCTGATGTTTTTCCCAAAAATGTCGAGCCAAACAATTTGAAGGAAGAACCTGTTACTGAAGACACCGAGGAACTGGCAGACCAAAAGAAAGTTTTTCGTGAAAAACTTCAAGGTATCAAGCGAGAATTCGAGGACATGGCGCCCAATTTACAAATTGAAACCGAGCTACCAGAGAGCTACTCCACTTCAGTGAAGAAAAAACCACAAACTGGTGACAAGCAGATATCACTTCTTTCTTACTTTGGAAAGAAATAGGGAACAATAGCTCCAGCAGTTAGAAGCAGGATTGCTGTTTTTTTTTGTTAGAGCCAACCTCTATACACAAACTTAAAACAGATGCTGGTTTTATTATAATGCAGTTGATGGATGTATTTTTATTGAATTGGATCTATATTTCCATCTAAAAAGCCTTGTTTTCATTCTTTCCTTTGCTCCCGCCTGCGGGTGGATTCGAAATCATCAATTTGGGCTATTTTGGACACCCACAGTGGATTCGTAATTGTCAATCGTTATCGAATGTTTGGTTCGTTCATAGTTAGCTATGTGCATCACTTTGGAAGAACTATAATTATAAGTGTCAGAATCTCCGTGCTATTAGACAGTCTAAAGTAGACTTGTGGGATCATTCTGATCTCACACAGCGAAATATTAGACACATTTACATCCACGGCCCAGTCCAAAAAAATTCGAGGCCAAAAATATTCTTATTGGTTTATGTAGGCGCCGCCTGACTGGGACTTTTTCAAGCTAAGGGCGATAGGGGCCGAGGGGTGCACACGTTTCATCTTTACAAAAACATTAGTATAAGCTTTATATTATTATCATACAATAAGTTAAGCTGATTAATATGTGCCATCTTAAGATTATTTAATAATTTATTTATCTATACTATATTAAAAAGAAAAAAATCGTAATATTCTCATGTAATGGGGAGAACCCTTAGATTAAATTTGGCTATTAAAATTATTTTCAAATTAAATATTTTTAAATAAAAAATAAATTATTTAAGTAAATAACATTTTAATAAAAATATTAAACTATCAAAAATGTTTTATAAACATTATTTATCAACTACACTCTTTAATTAAAAAATGCAATAAATTTCAAATGTGTGTACAAATAATATTGCTTTTGGTCTCATCTTACAATCCACCAATAACATTCCTATCACTGAAGTATTCCCAACAATAATTTTGTATGTCCTCTTGTACACTTTGCCAGACTGCTCGTAATTCATATAAGGGGAGGAAAAAGACTTAGGCTTTTTAATTCTACATACGAAGGCAGGAATGCGATTATTGGGCCCGCTCTGTGACCAACGAGCAGTAGAGCGCGCACGCCTTCGCGAACAATATTTGAGGAACCGCAGACCAACATCATGCATAAACGCACCCCTTACAGCTACTAATCCATGCTATATATAAGGAAAAAACATTTACATGAAACCATCTTTTTTATTCTATCCTGCTTTATTACTTCATTTACAATTTTTTAAACCATGTTTAATTCATTTTATTAATTTTTTCAAATTTATGACAGTATCATAAATTTCTATTAAATTTTGTATTAAACTAAAAAAATTTATTAAAGAGGAGTGGTTGATGTACTACCACACTGGAGCACGGGAAAACACTGCACAACTTGTATGATTACAAAAAATCAGAATCTGACAAGTGGAGGCATGTTTTCAATTAACTCTTTACTGTAGAAATATTAGCTGCCACAATAGCAATCAACGAATGACTATTGATTTTGTGAGAAATCTGTTAAAAATTTGGAACACAAAAAAGCAGAAATTGAACAATTTGAATTTAAATGTTTAAAATACTATAAAATAAATCTAAAATAAGAATAAAGGCTAATCTGGGGCCTCAATTTCAACCAAAAATAAGAGAAGAACAAAGAGCACATGAGCAGTGCAGGAGACAAGTTACACCAAACCGAAAAATTTAAATGTAGAAACCTTAGATTTGCATTTAATACTAATAAAACTCACTGGCTCACATTCTGGCTCCATTTGATCTCAGCCCTTAAATTTAGATCCAATGGATACCAAACACGAGCAAATATATCAAAGCTCGGGATCAGATACCGAGAATTCAAAATTCAATGCTGTCTTCGAGCCAATTTAACATATTATGAAGATAAACAGGACAGCAATGATTTAGCAAAGGCGGGAGTTGAAAGAAAATTGTTAATCAAAAGATTCAGGATTACTGAGCAAAAATAAAAACAAAGCAGATCCAAGCTGAAGCCCTCTTGATAATGTACTTTTGATCTAGAAAGTTCCAAAACTTACGAACACCATGTAAATTTAAACAAGCTAAAAATAGTGGTTTAGAAGGGGAAATAGTTGATCTCCCAGAAAAGCTGAATAGTTTGGCATGAACTAGTCGAACAAACTGAAGCCCATATCCTGTCAAACAAAGCAGATTATTTAAACAATCAGAACTCCAGGATGGCTAAATTTTTTTTATAGAACAGAAATTTACATTAAAAATAAATCATAGATTTGAGCAAAATAGTTGAAATCAACATTATGGTTAATAAAATATATGTGGTTGGTAGAGAATGAATTTGGAAAAAATAATTAGCAAATCATATAGGTAAAATGTAGTAAATATCATGTTTTCGGTAGTTAGTTGGATGAAAAACAAAATCCATGTGAAAAAACAGATCATCTATACTAATATATAAGGTATCCCCCTTATGGTGTAATGGTGTGGACCATCTGTTTCATCCCTGCCGTCCATTTTAAATCAAAACTGATACTCAAGAAAAAAACAATCTTGACCATTGATTTAAAATAAAAATTACTAATGCTCTTTTTTCCCCAGGACACGAGAGTACCTCCGCCCGCACAGTGGTGTAACGGTGTGCACAGGCGGAGGTAGTAGTGGCCTGGGTACTGTCGCGGTTGCACGGATAGCCCCCCGTGCACTGTCACTAGTATATATTATGTAAGAAGTTGCAAAAAAATTCATGTTTTGATAATGATTTTTTGAGCTGAAAACTAATTCCTCACATTTGAGGGATTTGTGTATTTAAGACCATGTATCTTTGCTTGAAAAGTTGATGATTTTGTCTGACTTATTTGTATGTGAGAACAAAATCATCATATTGAAGGCATTTTTGTAATTAAAAAACGATATTGATATCTTACTATATATAATCAAATGATGAATCTTTCTAAGCTCATCATGATCAAATCATAAAGTCTTAAGTTCAAGAACCAAATGGACCACTAAACACTACTTGGTACTCCATTTTTGCTGCTAGCGTGGCATTTTTCATTCATATTATAGAAAAATGAAAGTTTTAACCTCCACTTTTTTAGCTGCAGTGGAATGCTAAAATCTCCAATTTGAGCTTCATTTCTTACTGGAGCACCATTTTTTGTAGAGTCGGCAGGCATCACTCTTACAATCAATTAATGATGAAAGCTACTTGTAGATGGAAATAAATGTCTCTGAAAATAGTAGAATTTTTGTTTCATTCATTTCTGTGTGAACTCAAAATGATTGTTTTAGTTTAGAGGAGCTTTGTGAGTTTAAATGCAGTGCTCGGGTCTCACTACATCTGTCTATATTATATATAAGGGGAAAAACCCTTTGGTTAAACATTTATCTTTCCAATTGTATTGTTCTTTATTACAAATATTCCAATTTTTCATAAGTCAATTTAATTTGTATGTTTTAAAAAAAAATTCCTCAATTTTTGTTGAGTTTTTTGTATTAGGTGTGACAAATTTGAATGGGAACAACAAACCGAGGATATATTGTCGCATCGGGGCAAGGGGAATCATGTGCATTACTACTTGTCTAATCAAATGGTAGCTAAAGAAACTGCACTGCTGTAAACATGTTTTTAAAGTACAGCCAATCAAATGAAGATCTCATTAATGAGTAGATTAAAGTAACTCCGCCGCTATAAACATGATTTTAAGTACAACCAATCAAAGGTAGATTTCATTAACGAGTATATTAAAGAAACTACATCGCTATAAAACATGATTTCTAACTACAAGCAATCAACTGTAGATTTCATAAACGAGGGACAAAATGCAAATTTTTGATGGATTATTATTATTATTATTAAAAACTGAGATCATTAGCAGTTTGTGCCCAGAAAGAAGCTGTATGGAAGAAAGAATGAAGGAATCAAGAAAATATTTGAGAAATAGAAAAGTTCTTACATCATCTGATTCTTCCTTCTCTTCAACTTTCTCCTCCTTTTTAGGCTCCGCGGACACCGGAGCAGCAGCAGCTGCACCGCCACCTCCGGTAACAGCTGCCACGGCAACGGCGCCACCACCGCCAGAAGGCACAGAGGCAAATTTCTCTCTCCCAGAAGCAATGAGTTCAGTTATGTCCTTTCCCTTAACTTCAGATAATAGGAAATTAATCCTTTCATCGTCAGCATCAGCGCCAACTATGAACAAAAAGGAAGTTACATTTCAGTTCCAGAAAGGAGTGGGCATTAAATATAGTGCAACTATGAACAAAAAGGAAGTTACATTTCAGTTCCAGAAAGGAGTAGGCATTAAATATAGTGCAGATAGCCAGATAGTCAGGACACAAGATAAAGAAAGACTATTTTCTTAGTTATTCTAGTGTAGTTCTGTTGTAGCCACCTATAGTATTGCAACACATGTTGGGCTAGATCCCACAAATGTTATTTTTTGCTTATTTTCTGACCACCGTAAGGCCGGCCAGCCCACAGTGACGGTAATAGTGAATGAAAGTGAATGTGAGTGAATGCAAGGGAGTATAATTGAACTTATCTGGGCTTGTTTGAGCCTTTTTGAAGTGAGTGTATTTGAGGTCTCCGCCAATTTTTTTTTTATTTTTGTTGATTTTGTCATTCCTGAAGAATGTTGTCTAAGATGTTAAATCTATTCCACACAAATTTATCTAGTTCTTCTAGTCTAACCTTTTTCCTTCTTTATTATAACTTTTACAACTTTTTATAATATGATTTAATTTGTCGTTTTTATTTTGTTTTCACAAGTATGTCATTGTCCCTTTTATCAAATTCTGTATTAAACGAGACACAAATTTACAGGAAAGACGAAAGACATGTACTGTCGTGCCCGTGCACGGGGCACGATGGCTTGTAAAAATAGAAGTCCCGACTTAAAAGCTCTGAGTGGGATGAAGATGTCGAAGTGGGGTTAATGTTGCACTCTCATGAAGGAAGAAAAAGATTAAAAAATAATTTAAAGAGAATTTAAAGAAAAGGGGCAAACAGTTAAAAATTCAAAGAATGAAGCTATCAAACAAAATTAATGATAATAAAACTATTAAACCAGAAGTGTACAAAATGCCAAAGGAGAAAACTATTTAAGGGATACAGTATTGATGGAACTATCAAGGTGTGAAAAAATTTGCTTCAGAGAACTCCTGACTCTAGAGTATGTTTAATTCAAGGTTCATCAACGCTTGTTCAGATTATGCAGTGCTCAGCTATTCAGAGCCCTACAAGCTTGAGGAGATCGTGACACATGACAGATATAGTGGTGCGTGTAGGATGACTTAATTAATGCATATATGAATTGAAAAATTTAATTCGATGCTATACTTGCAAAGAAATCTACAAATAATGACAACACCCACAAGCTGGTAAAATTTCAAGGAAACATGCTACAAATGTGTATGTTAAAGAGTACAAAATAATCAATGTTAGACAAAATAACCCTACAAATCACAAGAATATTGAATGCTTATATGAATTAAATTTTATTCGATGCTAGACTTGCAAAAAAGAAATCTACAAATAAATAACAGCACGTCTGTTGAAACCAGAGAACTGGTCTCGACGTTCGCAAGGGGGATGCAGCTAACCCTTACTTGACCTGAGCGAGACCCTTGACCAGTCACTAAGAGCCGAAGAACCTTGCCCTTGGAGAACACCTAAGTCCACAAATGGACCCCTTAAGCTGCAGCGCGGAGGTCCCACCACATACCCGGAAGTTCAACGAGAGCTTCCCCTCCCAAGCCAATGCTGAGCCTGGGCACCTTGGAGGGCACTAAGGATCACCTCACCGTCCACCTTCGATGACAAGGGGAGGGGAGGGGTAGTGCTTGCTCACACACGAGGGAGGGGGGGTAGTAACATCCCTTCCCAAGGTGCCCATGGGGGTCTATTTATAGGCTTCCCAAAAATTGGGTTGCGGATAGCCAAAATTCTGCTATCCGCAGCCCAATTATGAACCCGAACGACTGAACCGAGAGGGGGGGCGAGTGGAGGATGAGACGTCCACTCCCCCCCCCCCCCTTTGCCGGGGGTCGGGTGGATGGACCAAGGTCCACCCCCCGAGCTGGGCGAGCGGACCTTACGGTCCCCTCATCCTTCCGGGCGAGAGCCACCCGGGCGGGTGGACACAAGGTCTCCCCGCCCCCGGGCGAGTGGACCAGTGGTCCACTCGCCCGCAGGCTTGGGGCGAGTGGACCCTGGGTCCACCCGCCCCCCACCCTGGGCGAGTGGCCCACACTCGGGCGAGTGGACCAGTGGTCCACTCGCCCGGGTCCTTGGGCGAGTGGACCGGGTCCACTCGCCCGGGGGCCTTGGGCGAGTGGACCCAAGGTCCACTCGTCCAAGGAGGTTTGCCCCCCCGGGCCTTCTCTTTTCGATGCTCACGACCTCTGACGGGTCGTTCCACTGAGCCCCCTCACTTGCGTCGGGTCACACCGACTCGAAAAATATGAGGGTTGTACACAATCCCCGCTCTTTTCGAGCTTGCCTTAAGCTCGGAAAGAAAGTCCAACCCACCTATTTGACGAGGAGGTGGGACCTTAGGGGAATCCATGAAGGGCTCTGCCAACTGGATACTCCTGCCGAGTTTTTCAACTGAACCTAACTCGAGGCGGAAGGCGGACCTTTCTCCACTTAACATCCCTCTTATGAGCCGAGCTCAGCTGGTGGTGGAGAAAGTTCAACACCTTAGGTCGAATTGAACTTGACCTGAGGTGGAAGAAAAACTCAACACCCTTAGTCGAGCCGAGCTCGACCTGAGGTGGAAGGCAAACCTTTCTCCACTTAACATCCCTCCTATGAGCCGAGCTCAGCTGGAGGTGGAGAAAGTTCAACACCTTAGGTCGAATTAAACTTGACCTGAGGTGGAAGAAAAACTCAACACCCTTAGTCGAGCCGAGCTCGACCTGAGGTGGAAGGCAAACCTTTCTCCACTTAACATCCCTCCTATGAGCCGAGCTCAGCTGGAGGTGGAGAAAGTTCAACACCTTAGGTCGAATTGAACTTGACCTGAGGTGGAAGAAAAACTCAACACCCTTAGTCAAGCCGAGCTCGACCTGAGGTGGAAGGCAACTCAACACCTCTAATCGAGCCGAACTCGACCTGAGGTGGAAGGCAACTCAACACCTCTAGTCGAGCCGAACTCGACCTGAGGTGGAAAGCGGGAACTCCTCACCTATCAGTGAGCTGATCTTACCTGGTGGGGGAGGGGATCAACCATCTTATCAAAGCAACTGAGGCAGAGATCCAATTCACGCCTTAGGTGCTTACCTTCACGTAGGGGCAGAGGAACTCCACCATCTCATGCCAACTGACAGTGGAACACCCATCCACGTCCTAGGGGCCTAGCTTACCTGGGAGCAGATGAATTCAACACCCTTCCCAACCACTTGGGGGCGGAGTACCCGTCCACGTCCTAGGGGCATAGCTTACCTAGAGCTAGAGGTGCTCATCATGTCTCCATGTCACTTACTCAAGCAGCGAGTCGACCCGATGAGTCTCCCATCTGCCGGCATGACCGAGCCCGGAGAATGGTCTCTAGTCGGGGATATTACCAATCAGTCGACCCGATGAGTCTCCCATCTGCCGGCATAACTGAGCCCGGAGAATGGTCTCTACTCGGGGAATTTATCAACCAGTCGACCCGATGAGTCTCCCATCTGCCGGCATAACTGAGCCCGGAGAATGGTCTCTACTCGGGGAATTTATCAACCAGTCGACCCGATGAGTCTCCCATCTGTCGGCATAACTGAGCCCGGAGAATGGTCTCTACTCGGGGAATTTATCAACCAGTCGACCCGATGAGTCTCCCATCTGCCGGCATAACTGAGCCCGGAGAATGGTCTCTACTCGGGGAATTTATCAACCAGTCGACCCGATGAGTCTCCCATCTGCCGGCATAACTGAGCCCGGAGAATGGTCTCTACTCGGGGAATTTATCAATCAGTCGACCCGATGAGTCTCCCATCTGCCGGCATAACTGAGCCCGGAGAATGGTCTCTACTCGGGGAATTTATCAACCAGTCGACCCGATGAGTCTCCCATCTGCCGGCATAACTGAGCCCGGAGAATGGTCTCTACTCGGGGAATTTATCAACCAGTCGACCCGATGAGTCTCCCATCTGCCGGCATAACTGAGCCCGGAGAATGGTCTCTACTCGGGGAATTTATCCCCCAGTCGACCCGATGAGTCTCCCATCTGCCGGCATAACTGAGCCCGGAGAATGGTCTCTACTCGGGGAATTTATCAACCAGTCGACCCGATGAGTCTCCCATCTGCCGGCATAACTGAGCCCGGAGAATGGTCTCTACTCGGGGAATTTATCAACCAGTCGACCCGATGAGTCTCCCATCTGTCGGCATAACTGAGCCCGCAGAATGGTCTCTACTCGGGGAATTTATCCCCCAGGGGGGCGGAGTACCCATCCACATCCTAGGTGCTTACCTTCACCTGGAGGCAGAGGAATCCAACACCTTCCCAGAGGCTTTACCTAAGGTTCTATCTCAACCTACTTTTTATCCAACATGGGGAGGTTACATATCTATTACAACGCGCCTCCTTGCGCCTACTCGGCCACATGCATCTCGGCCATCTCTTTCATCACCTCCTCCACTTTCTCTGCCTTCTCATTCCTTTCCTTTCTTCTGGTCCTTCCTGCTTCCCTAGTCAACCTGTAGGTGGGAGACTTGCCTCTGGAACCGATCCGCGTAGCTTCCTTGCGTTCCCCCGTGCTTTTGTTGAATCAGGCACAGGGACTCCGCCTCCTTCCTGGTGAGACGGAGGCATCCTCCCTACCCCCTCACTCGGGGCAGCTGGCCCCGGGGGAGTTGTTGAAGAGCGCTTGCGCTTGGAGGTTTGGGCCTTCCTCCGAGGCTGGCCCCTTCCCTTGCCGACCTGCTTGCTCTATCCCCATCAAAGATGGCAAGGCGAGCACAGGTGTTGGCGATGCCGAGCACTCGCCCCGAGGGGGAGTGCAAACCGCAAGACCTTCTGGATTGACTTTCTGAACTCCTCGCAGTCACCTTCCTTCACGCACTCGCCGGCAGGGGTGAGTCCCCCAGCTCATCGCTTCCAGCCATGAGACTTGCCCAGAGCTTTCCGAACTAGCTGCTTCCACGCTCACCGCACCATAATGTTGAAACCAGAGAACTGGTCTCGACGTTCGCAAGGGGGATGCAGCTAACCCTTACTTGACCTGAGCGAGACCCTTGACCAGTCACTAAGAGCCGAAGAACCTTGCCCTTGGAGAACACCTAAGTCCACAAATGGACCCCTTAAGCTGCAGCGCGGAGGTCCCACCACATACCCGGAAGTTCAACGAGAGCTTCCCCTCCCAAGCCAATGCTGAGCCTGGGCACCTTGGAGGGCACTAAGGATCACCTCACCGTCCACCTTCGATGACAAGGGGAGGGGAGGGGTAGTGCTTGCTCACACACGAGGGAGGGGGGTAGTAACATCCCTTCCCAAGGTGCCCATGGGGGTCTATTTATAGACTTCCCAAAAATTGGGTTGCGGATAGCCAAAATTCTGCTATCCGCAGCCCAATTATGAACCCGAACGACTGAACCGAGAGGGGGGGCGAGTGGAGGATGAGACGTCCACTCCCCCCCCCCCCCTTGCCGGGGATCGGGTAGATGGACCAAGGTCCACCCCCCGAGCTGGGCGAGCGGACCTTACGGTCCACTCATCCTTCCGGGCGAGTGGACCATGGGTCCACTCGCCCAGCCACCCGGGCGGGTGGACACAAGGTCTCCCCGCCCCCGGGCGAGTGGACCAGTGGTCCACTCGCCCGCAGGCTTGGGGCGAGTGGACCAGTGGTCCACTCGCCCGCAGGCTTGGGGCGAGTGGACCCTGGGTCCACCCGCCCCCCACCCTGGGCGAGTGGACCCAAAGGTCCACTCGCCCCACACTCGAGCGAGTGGACCAGTGGTCCACTCGCCCGGGTCCTTGGGCGAGTGGACCAAGGGTCCACTCGCCCGGGGGCCTTGGGCGAGTGGACCCAAGGTCCACTCGTCCAAGGAGGTTTGCCCCCCCCCCCCCCCCCCGGGCCTTCTCTTTTCGATGCTCACGACCTCTGACGGGTCGTTCCACTGAGCCCCCTCACTTGCGTCGGGTCACACCGACTCGAAAAATATGAGGGTTGTACAACGTCAACACGCACAAACGAGTAAAATTTCAAGGAAACAGATTATAGATATGTATATTAGATAATACAAATTAATCAATGTCCGGCAAAATAAACCCTGAAAATCACAAGAATACTAAGGACAAATATTACAAGAAAAATATCCGTAAAACAGAGAATTAATACAAGATTCAACAATGAAAATAATTACAACTATAAAATAAACTCACTATGAATAAAAGATTTCGGGATGGAAGTCTTTGAGTGTGTAAAATGAGTGACTGATCGCCGGAGAAGCGGAGGTGGATAGATTCTGGATGGTGGTCGGATGGAGTGGTTGGTTGTAGGTGGGCTGGTGGATGCACTCGGAGGAATCCAAAGGCTGAAACTGAGTTCCAGGTCTGTTTATGGACAGGACAGGGGGCTGGTAGGGGTCAGGGGATCAGAATTGGTTCCTGGAAGAATGCGGAGGCCGCTGAGTGAAGTTTGGATGAGTTGATAGGCAAGGCAGCATGCTAGGAGAGAAATTGGGGCTTCTTTGAAGTCCTAGGGCTAGAATTGCTCCTTGACATCTTCTGGACTGAAACAGGGATATTGGGGGTCGGCAGTGGCAGACAGGGACTGGGAGTGCTCAGTAGAGGTGGAGTGCTCCCATTTCCTGCATCTAGAAAATAGAATTCATGACCACACCTACCAAAATACTACCTAAAATGGGTTTAGGATGCATGAAATTGTTTTTCCCGGTTGTGTATTTGATTTGAGAATTTTGGGGGGCATCTTTTATCTATATATTGAGCATTTGGGACATGGGGGGAGTGCTTTATTGTTCCTCTTGTACTTAACAAGCGATATTGAGTGCACTTAGTATCTTCTTCTGGAGTTTGATTCTTTGCTAGTGCTTCGAGCATTCATCAATTAAGTATGGTTTGCATGTTAAACTTACATGTAGTACGTGATGATTTGATGTGTCGTAGTTCATGTTTACACATCTAATTTAAGATAGTAGTATATTACTACAACTTCTTCACTCGTGGAGCTAACTGGTAAGTGATAGAAAGTTTATATTATACAATGCAATTTAAAGGCAGAAAACAATTTAAGTAAATCACGTGAAATCAAAAGGCAAGTAATAGGAGTACTGATTAACAAAAGCAAAAAAAAAATCAACCTGATCCTAGGATATGCTTCAGATCTTGAGCAGAAGGATTAGCATTTCCACCAAGGATGGCCAACAAATAAGCCGCAATCACCTTCATTCTGAGAAAAAGACAAACAATGTCGATGTAAAAAAAATAATTTATCTACATGACAAAAACTATTGATAGGAGAAGTTATCTACAATAGAACTATAAAATTCATCTACACAAAAATGCATGTTATTGTTGATGTGAATGGATGGATAACAGCCAAACTCAGAAGAATCTTAAAATAAGGTCAAGTTACTTCAAATTAACACTTATGGGTGATAAAATAGATGTAGGTGGACAGATAAAACTAGAACTTGCACACGATGAAATAAGCCCCGAGGCCACACATCGTATGAAGTGAGATGAAGAATTTGTGCATTTCACGTGAGGTGGTAATTTATAAAACATATCAATCGTAATCCTAATGATGATTTTCTCACATAGTTGCTAAGATTGAAATTTGTAACAGATCTAAGAAACAAATGCTAGAAAAACATTAAAAAGACATGAATTCCAAATGGATTATTCCTAATTGACTTACGATGCTTAGTATCGTACTCTATACAATTTCTTCATCCATGGCTACAAATGGTGGATGACAAGTTCAAATTGGTTTTGAGTTTGAAATATCAGACATCAAATTGCGAGGATACATCAAGGATACATCAAGGATACAAGTTAGAAATTTTCAACTCAATATCAGATACAAGTATAAATCATCAATCCAGTTATTGTTGTGGTGACTATCTATGATATTGAGATGTTACAAAACTTCAGCTGAAAATTTGATGAATTGGAAACATATTCTTAGACTAAAATCCACATTGAAAAATATTAAACATTGGCACTCCTTTGGGATCACCTACTCAGTTTAATAATCATGTTTTTTTTAAAGTAATTATCCTTAAAAAAATTTGTTTTTTTCATGATTCTTAGAATATAAAATTGAGAAAATTGTTTTGTAAAGTATAACTGCCAGAAACCAAAAATACAACCATAGATTCAAACAACTAATGAACAATTTGTAGGCTTCTTTTATAACTCCAGTCCTTCCAGAGTGGTATCACCAGATAACTGATTTAGCAACTATTTACACAATCCCAAAATCTCAAATGAAGTTCAGCAGGCCTCAAGCAGGAAAATAAAGTACGATGCAATTACCATTAAAAAAGCTATATTTAAACAAAAAGAGAAGCATTTCCTATCATTAATCAATCCACCTCTTTGGTCATAAGTGCATTTCTCTAAAAGGTACAAATCTTTAGAACGCTTAAGAACCCTTCCAACAACTTCATAGCCTTTCCAAATGTTTGAAAAACATCACCACAACTGCAACTTCTGAAATCCAGCATTATAATTTATTTATTGTGTTCTAATAGTGTTTTTTGTCATTTAATATCGATCTCAAATCGATCGTGAAGTATGTCTGCGTTGTGAAAAGCAAAGCAGCAGAAAAATCCTATCAAAAAAGATACATATTTGCTCTCTCTGAAATCCATCAAATTGGTACCTTTGGGGCATGAATTGTTTGAAGATCTATAATTTTCAGATATCAGGCAACTATTTTTCATATGCGCAACTGATAGAAAGAACAGCTAATACCAACAAACAACAATAGGGAAACGATCAAAAGAATTGGCCATGATTTGAATCTCCTAGTATTATACCGCCGTCACATCACCACACATATGATCGGAAGTATCTCTTACGGAGAGACACGACACCATTAAAAAGCTCAATACAAGCACGGGGATAAGGATTAGAAATAACATCAGAAATTACGCTGAGGAGATGAATTTAAACAGGGGCCTACTTGAAAAAACTTGGGATCGAACGAGGAGCTCGGCCTCCGCAGGCGGCAGGGGGGAGAAAGATCTTCTTTAGGGTTTCGCAGAGCCGGGGAGGCTAAATGCACTTTTAAACCAAAAAGAAGGGTCGCTTCAAGTTTGTAATTGATCCATTCGCATGTGCTTTCGTGCTTTCGTGCCGACCCAAATACAGCAACAAGATAGATTTCACGGTTCAGGTCTGTTTCTTGCTGATCCAACGGGTTCATTAATCTCATCTTATTTTATTTTTTGTTTAATCAAAAAATTTGATGGGTAGAATCCGTGTTGCGTAAAATTAAAGTATTATCCACGTATAATTCGATAAGCCAAGTGTACATATCATTTTATAGTATAGGATTTAGAAAATCAAGTGTCGTATTTTTTCGGGCTTGTTGGTACTTCTACTCACAAAGAATAGATATTATCTTATCGATCGAAAGTTGAATTTGTTTTGGAAAACGATTCGAAGAAAATCAACTATGAGAAAAGATTATGATTAAAAGATTAGCACTTGTTCTAGAATTCCTTTGTAATAAAATAGAATTTTACAAAAGAATAATCCACAAGCTCTTATTGAAATAACTTCGACCGTGGAGGTTCCCAAAACATGATAGCACATCTCTCAAGAAATACTACCAACTAACCTTAGGTTGATCGATTAAGATCTCACGGCCAGTCGAAACCCCTAAGCTTGCTTTAAGCGGCGAACCACACTATTTGATTTGACTCCAATCCTGAAGATTTATGTCGTCCTCTCTCGAGGAGTGCCTACAACTCCGTTTATCTTTGAGTGATCAACTAGAATACGGATCTTAGATCGAATAATATATTTGCGACATATGAATTCGACGAAATTAAATTCAAAGATAAATCGAAGATAATCAAGGCGAGAGCTTGCCAATTAGAAAAATTTAAAACATATTTTATTCCATTCCAAAGTTCATCATGACCAAGTGTTAAAGGAAATTTAGCTACTCATCATAATTGTTATACACCCATAAAGGTCTTGGGGTGCGTCTAGAGAAAACTCCGCTAAAGAGAGGCGGGGTCAACGGTCAACGTATAATCGCTCAAGTTGAAGAAACCGCCGCTCAGTCCACAGCCAACCGCCCGTACAAAGACGCACGCAGAACGCGCCGCGGGGCCGCGCTTAACCATGTGCGCCAGCACCGTGCACGGCGGTGCCGCGCGCAACTGCAGGCACTACCGCGCGCGGTAGCGAGCGCGCCACCGTCACGGCGCGCGTGGCGGTACCGCGCGGCGCTACCGCGGCTAGCATGCGCGGTAGCGCCGACCCCCTGCACCCCTCCTCGGGTGCGGTCCGACTGCACCCCTCTTGGGGTGCGGCCAGGGTCGCACCCCTCTAGGGGCGCGGCCGGCGCCGCACCCCTCTTGGGGTGTGGCCGGGGCCGCACCCCTCTAGGGGTGCGGCCCAGCCGCACCCCTCCTCGGGTGCGGCCAGGGCCGGGCCGCACCCCCTTTGGGGTGCGGCCAGGCCGTACCCTTGCGGGGTGCCGCTCGGGCAGCACCCCCTTGGGATGCGGCCAAGCCGCCCCCCCTTCCCGTAAGGGGATGTTGCCGCCTTCTTCCTCCCCCCTTCTTCTTCTTTACAGGGGGGCTTGCGAGGAACCCTGCCAGGCACGCTCCTTGTCAGGTACTCGGACCTCGGGACATTTCCATATTCGTTACGGGCTCAGAACGCCTCCGCGCTCACGCAAGCTCAGAACGCTTCTAAGCACGCTCAGAACGCCTCCGCACTTGCGCGCGCCCAAAATGCTTCGGAACGCACTCAGAACGCCTCCGCGCTCACGCGCGCTCGGAACACTTCCCCAGTCACCTAGACTGCTTCTCCGTTCGTTGCGCGCTCAGAACGCTTCTGAGCGCACTCAGCTCACTTCTTGTCTTTCTGACTTCTCACTTTTTGTCTTTTGGGCGTGCTCACATTTTGTCTTTTCAGCATGCTCACTTTTTATTTCCAGTTTCTCAGATTTCAGGAACAGCTTGTCGCCTTTCTCGCCTCCAACAAAACTGCCCAAACTGCCCGAACTGCCCGAACTGCCCGAACTGCCCGAACTGCCCGAACTGCCCGAACTGCCCGAACTGCCCGAACTGCCCGAAGGGCAAGATGGTCATTTACGAAAAATGGCAATCCGTGTGCCCCAAACCGGAAAACATGATTCATCCGCCAGGTATTTTATGGAAGTTACAAACGGAGAAATTACTGGACTGCCCCCGGCCAAAGCTATAGAAGGAGCCCCAGTGCTTCATTTGAAAGGACCTTGCCTTCTGCACCCGGGAGATCTCCTTGCAGACTTTTGAGGAATTCTCCTTTGGCGCTTGAAGATCTCCTTCGTGGACTTGAAGATTTCCTTCGTCCCGAAAGGCGACGCAGCTTCTCACTTTTGTTCTCCGGAGCCTTCTCACTTTTGTTCTCCGGAGCCTTCTCACTTTCGTTCTCCAACATTCTCAGAAGGAAAAAAACTTAGTTTTCCGAGAGGTGGCCTGTCACCCTCGGAGCTCTCTCTCTCTCTCTATTATTGTAACGAGCAGCGGCCTGTCGCGCTCGAGTTCTAAGTACCAGATTGTAACCCCCAGAAGATAGTGAAGTTTGGTCGGCACAGCTCCGGCCGCGTGGTTTTTTCCCCTTTCCGGGTTTTCCACGTTAAAAAGTCTCAGTGTACTCAACGAATCTCAAATTGACTGTTTGCGTGCTTGGTTCGCTCCCGAGCTAAGGTGGTTCAATTAAACCGGTCTACCAAGAGCCCTAAGCGACCCGCAACAGTTTGACGCCGTCTGTGGGAATCGAACCCAAAACTCTTTGAAGGCCAACTGCAATGGCAAGAAAGAGTGCTCGTTGTACAACCCGTATTCGCCGAGTGGGCCCCCCCAGCCAACTGGCGAAACCTGGGTCGTCCGGATCATTCGCCGGGTCACCCGCCCAGGCTAAGTGAGGTAAAAATGCCCTCAAGATGGTAGAGGTAAGCTATAGGAAAGAAGACGCTAGGCGAGTGGTGCCCTCACGGACCACTCGCCCAGAAAGGAGAGCATTCGCCCAGCCAGGGGACCACTCGCCCAGAAGCGTGGGCATTCGCCCAGACAGGCGAGTGCCCAGCGAATGGTGCCCTCACGGACCATTCGCCCAAATGGGTGTGGGGGAAATGACCAGGATACCCCTGGTGGGCTGCAAATAGCCCCTCGGAACAGCGGAGTTAGGCTGTTAGCAGACCAATTTGGGGTGCGGTTAGTAAAATTAAAAGGCGGAGCCAGGCTATTTACAGACCAGCCTAGGAAAACTATAAATAGACCCTTAAGGGCACCTTGGAGGAGATCAGATTTTAGAGAATCCTCTCCTCTAGGCTAGTTTTGGTTGGCAGCCAGTGCCCTCCAAGGTGCCCGATTGAGCTTTGGTTTGGGAGGGGAAGCTCTCTAAGATCTTCCGGGTGTGTGGCGGGACCTCCTCGCTTCAGCCTTGGGTCTATTCCGTTTCCAGCATCCACCGTCAGGAGAGTCTAGTGAGGGAGAAATAAGCATCGGCTACACCCCTAGTGGGTCCGAACTCAAGAGACCAGTTGCTGGTTTCAACACTCGCACTACTGAAGGATCAATGCTGGAAGGGCGCGTCGACCCAGCTCCCTCCCACTCGCTTATCAATGCGCCTCCCGCGGATGGGGGAGCGCCAGCGCCCGCGGCAGGACTGGAAGGGCGCATGCGGCAGATTGAAGAGCAGCAAGCCGAGTTGTTGGCTCTCGTAAGGAATCTCGGGGCTCCCCAAGTTCCAGTTCAACCACCAGCGCTGAACGCACCGCCGCCCCCGGTTCCAAATCATGCCCCGAACGAAGAGGTCGTTCGAGAGGATGAAGCTTCGGAAGGATTCTCCAACGCAACAAGCTCCGCTCACCCTGCCCTGCCAGCCGGGGGCCCAGAAGCTGACCACCGTCACCATCACCCGAGAAGAGCTGCCCCTGATCGAGCAATAGAAAGAGCTACGCGAGAAGAAATACGCGACATGATAGAAGAGGAGTACGCCCAAGCAGGACGACGCGCAACCCTCGCCCGCTGTCCCGCGCACCACGGCTCCCCATTGTCGCCTCAAGTCTTGGCCCATCCAATTCTGAATGGTTTCAAGCTTCCCAACATCGAGACATTCGACGTGAAGGACGATCCATTGGAGCATGTCAATCACTTCACCACCGTCATGAGGATTTACAGCACCCCTGATCAGCTCCTCTGTCAGGTGTTCCCGGCAACCTTGAAGGGACAAGCGCGCACTTGGTTCCACTCCCTGCGGAATGGGGCCATCAGCAACTTCACAGAAATGGCGCAGCAATTCGTGGACCATTTTATCGCCAACCACAAAATTGTCCGAGATCCCTCCCATCTCTCAGGGATCCGCCAAAACGACGGAGAGACACTCAAAGATTTTTTCCGACGCTTCACTACGGAGGCTCGGCAGATCCCAGGAGTTGACCCTGAGCTCCTACGGGGAGTTTTCCTTGGAGGACTCCGCCCAAGTGGCTTCTACTCAGCTCTCATGAGAGAAACCGTACCAAGTTATCCCGATATCGTTCACCGAGTTGAAGCTCAGATAGCTGCTGACGAGGCCATCGAAGCACACCGTCAGCAGTTCGAAGGGAGCCAAAGAAGGAAGAGGGGGTCAGATCAAGCCCCTCGCGGACGAGAAGAGCGACGCGGCGAGGAGCGCCGCGGTTACGAACGTCGCCGTGATCCCCAAAGGGACCTGGGACCACAGCCGCCCAGGACGTACACTCCGTTAAACACTACTAGGACGAATGTACTTTACGCCATTCAGAACAACCCATAGTTCCGTATGCCCCGGGTGTTACCACCAAATCCGAGGGGCGACCAGTCCAAGTACTGCGAGTTCCATCGAGGAACCGTGCATACCACTGAAGAATGCACCAGACTTAAAGACGAGATCGAGCGACTCATCCGCCAAGGACTCCTGGGAAGATTCTTGCAAGGCCAGATTCCTGACCAGCCCCAGCAACCTAGGGAGGCGAGGGAGCAGCCTCCCGCCCCCCGGGGCGCAGGTGGAGGAAGGCCGATGGTGGGAGAAATCGAAACGATCGCCGGACCTCCCATCTTAGCATCCCAAGTCCTCTCGATTGCACGGCCCGTAAGAGACCACGAAGACAAAAACTCAAGCAAGATGTTACGATTGCTTTCGGAGAAGAAGACTTGCAAGGGTTGCGGCTTCCGCACCAGGATCCACTCGTGATTAGCGCGGGGATTGGGGACCCTTGCTTCAAAGTGAAGAGAATACTGGTCAATAACGGAAGATCAGTTGATGTTCTGTTCCTTTCCACCTTACAAAGTATGAAACTCACAAAAGATCAGCTCATCCCTGCAGCCGGGCCCGTCTACGGCTTCGACAACAGACCTGTCCCAGTTCAAGGCATGATTACTCTCCCAGTTACGTTGGGCGAGTTTCCAAGGCAGTCGGCGTACAACATCCAGTTCATGGTAGTAGAATCCACCTCCGCCTACAATGCCATCTTCGGGAGACCGCTCCAGTCAATCTTTGGATCAATCCCTTCCATTCTGCATCTGGCTATGAAGTTCCCGACTGCCGCAGGCATAGGAGTCGTAATAGGAGACCAAGAAGCAGCCAGAACCTGCTATTTGAAGCAGGCCCAACCAGTAAACTCAACCGCTCTCAATATCAATAACTTCGACCTGCGAGACGAAGCCACTCTGCAGCGAGGAGAGCCCGTTGAAGGACTAGTGGAAATACCGCTCTCCCAGCAAGACTCGACTCGGACTGTTCAGGTCGGGTCACTCCTGTCACGAGAAGAACGAGAAGAATTCACAACCTTCCTACAAGAGAACGAGGACGTCTTCGCTTGGAGCCCGGAAGACATGCCCGGGGTGGATCCTGAAGTCATTTATCACTCTTTAAACATCAACCCCGCCTGCAGGCCTGTAATTCAAAAGAAGAGGAACTTTGCCCCCGAGCGACTGAAAGCGATCGAGGAGGAAGTAACTAAACTCCTCGAGGCACGGTTCATACGAAAAGTAGAATACCCCACGTGGCTTGCCAACGTGGTCATGGTGAAAAAGGCCTCCGGGAAATGGCGAATGTGCGTCGACAACAGCAATCTGAACCAGGCATGCCCAAAGGACAGCTTCCCCCTCCCAAGGATTGACCAGCTCGTCGACGCGACGGCCGGCCACGAGCTACTTAGCTTCATGGATGCTTATTCCGGCTACAACCAGATAAGGATGAATCTCGCAGACGAGGAACATACCGCCTTCCGCACCGACAGAGGAGTCTACTGCTACAAAGTAATGACGTTCGGCCTTAAGAACGCCGAAGCCACCTATCAGAGACTGATGAACAAGGTCTTCAAGAACCTCATCGGGGAAACGATGGAGGTATACGTGGACGACATGTTAGTCAAAAGCGTCCACCGTTGCGACCACTTGAGAGACTTGGGAAAGTGCTTTCAGCTTCTCCGTCGCTTCCAGATGCGGCTCAACCCCAGCATATGCGCATTTGGTGTGACGGCGGGAAAGTTCTTGGGTTTCATGGTAACCCATCGGGGAATTGAGGCCAACCCCGAGAAGATCAAGGCGTTGGAGGATATGTCGCCGCCTCGCTCAATTAAGGAAGTGCAACGCCTGAATGGGAGGATCGTTGCGCTATCCCATTTCTTGTCACGAACGGGAGACAAGTACCTCCCCTTCTTCAAAATCCTCCGGGGAGCGCGCCACTCCGGCTTCCAGTGGACTGATGAGTGCCAAGTGGTGTTCGAACTTCTCAAACAATACCTGGCTTCGCCACCGCTTCTGTCAAAGCCCACCCCCAGAGAAACTCTATTTTTATACCTGGCAGTGTCGCCTACGGCTCTTAGCTCGGTGCTCGTGAAAGACGAAGGAGGGGTACAACGACCAATCTACTACCTCAGCAAAGTCCTCTCCGACACCGAAACCAGATATCCAGCAGCGGACAAGACAGCCTTGGCCCTTGTTTTTTCGGCGAGGAAGCTCCGACCCTACTTCCAGGCTCGTACAGTAAAAGTGTTGACACAACTCCCACTGCGAACAATCCTCCAGAAACCAGAAGTCTCAAGAAGACTAGTGAAGTGGGTCGTAGAACTCGGTGAATTTGACATCCAATTCCTACCCCGACCAGACATCAAGTCACAAGTACTCGCTGACTTTGTTGTAGAGTGCACCATCCCGCCAGAAACAGCTCTGGTCGAAGACACCACCAGCCCCCGTTGGACTCTCTACGTCGACGGCGCCTCAGGAGCAGAAGGGGCCGGAGCAGGCTTGCTCCTCATCAGTCCTGACGAGATCACCATAGACTATGGTCTCCGGTTAAAATTCCCTGCAACAAATAACATTGCAGAATACGAGGCGCTAATCGCCGGTCTCCGGCTCGCTATCGATTGCTAAGTTAAGAGCCTGACTATTTACACAGACTCTCAACTCGTAGTCTCGCAAGTCGAAGGAGACTACGAGGCTAAGAACGACCAGATGGCAAAGTACCTCGCATTCGCAAAATTACTTCTTCAGAAACTCACATCGTATCAAATTCTACACATCCCCCGAGAGCAGAATTCCAGAGTGGATGCTCTATCCGAGCTCGCCACTTCACCCTCAAGCTACCAGTCTCGAAGACGCCGAATCGAAGAAATCGTGGCTCCAAGTATTAAAGTACCATGGGAGATCGCAACCATCCACCGGGAAGAATCATCCTGGATGACCCCATTACGAGCTTACCTCGAGTGCGGGCACCTCCCTGAAGATCGCCTAGAAGCGCGAAGATTGTGGATGCGGGCGACATCATTTACCATTATAGACGGAGAGCTTTACAAACGGGCATTCTCAGGACCGTATCTAAAGTGTCTGCCGGCAGAAGAGGCAGACTACGCCCTCAGAGAGGTGCACGGGGGAGTCTGCGGAGAACACCTAGGCGGGAAGGCGTTGGCACAAAAAAATACTACGTCAAGGCTTCTATTGGCCGACATTGAAAAAGGACGCGACCGAGCTAGTCCAAAGGTGTAGGAGCTGTCAGCTGCACGCCAACGTACCTCATCAACCCCCGGTCTCACTCTCCACGCTCCAAAGTGCGTGGCCATTCGCACAGTGGGGAATCGACCTCCTCGGCCCCCTACCTCTAGCATCCGGGCAAAGGAAGTTCATCATCCTAGCCATCGATTACTTCACCAAATGGGTAGAAGCAGAGCCCCTAGCTAAAATCACGGAAGTAAACGCCAAACAGTTTGTCTGGAAGAACATTGTCTGCCGCTTTGGCATCCCAACAACAATCATTGCCGACAACGGCACTCAATTCACCGGGAAGTCCTTCACCAAGATGTGTGAGGACTTGAAGATCAACCTTCGCCATACTGCCGTAGCGCATCCGCAAAGCAACGGGCAAGTAGAAGTAACGAATCGAACCATCCTCAAAGGATTGAAAACACGCTTAGAAGAAGCAGGGGGACAATGGGTGGACGCACTCCCAAACGTATTATGGGCGTACCGCACCACAGAGAGGACTCCCACCGGAGAAACGCCTTATAACCTCTGTTACGGTACTGAAGCTATCATCCCCGTCGACATCAGCATTCCAAGTACTCGGGTGCTAACCATCGACCCTAGCAAGAATGATGGGCTGCTTCGGGAAAATCTTGACCTAATCCCTGAGGTTCGGGACAACGCTGCCCAACGTGCCGCATCCTACCAAATGCGTGTAGCCCGAGACTATGATAGGAGAATGAAGCCCGGGCCAATCAACGTGGGAGATCTCGTCCTGCGCAGCATCGAGGCAGCCGACAAAGGCCCCCAAGGGGATAAGCTCTCACCAACCTGGGAAGGCCCATACGTTGTTACCACGGTCGTAAAGCCCGAAACATACAGACTCAGAACGGCGGAAGGGAAGACTCTACCACGCCCCTGGAACGCCCAGAACCTGCGCCGCTTATACCAGTGATCCCGAATTTTCTGTCATGAACTAAGCCACGGGCCCAGACTCGTGCAAACTTATCTTATATTTTCTATGCAAAGCCGCGAGCCCAGACTCGTGCAAACTTATCTTCTAATTTATTATGTAAAAGTCGCGAGCTCAGACTCGTGCAAACTTATCTTATATTTTCTATGCAAAGCCGCGAGCTCAGACTCGTGCGAACTTATCTTACTTTGCAAATAGCCACGCGAAAAATGATTTTTTATAAAATATACATATATATATTTTGACGCCTATATTCAAATAAGAAAAATCTTCATAACAGGTCCATGCCCTGGGGACTTCGCACCGCCGTCGATTGAAGGTTCGCCTTATCCTCCGCCATAGAGTCTCAGCGTCGTAGGGGCCTGCCCCCCTTACGTTCGCCTCCGGTTTGAATACACCAGCTATTCACCGGCTATTTCGGGGCCATGCCCTGGGGACTTCGCACCGCCGTCGATTGAAGGTTCGCCCTTCTCCTCCGCCGTAGAGTCTCAGCGTCGTAGGGGCCTGCCCCCCTTACGTCCGCCTCCAGCTTGAATACACCAGCTATTTACGGGCTATTTTCGGGGCCATGCCCTGGGGACTTCGCACCGCCGTCGATTGAAGGTTCGCCCTTCTCCTCCGCCGTAGAGTCTCAGCGTCGTAGGGGCCTGCCCCCCTTATGTTCGCCTCCGGTTTGAATACACCAGCTATTCACCGGCTATTTCGGGGCCATGCCCTGGGGACTTCGCACCGCCGTCGATTGAAGGTTCGCCCTTCTCCTCCGCCGTAGAGTCTCAGCGTCGTAGGGGTCTGCCCCCCTTACGTTCGCCCCCGGTTTGAATACACCCGCTATTCACCGGCCAAGAAGCCGCGGGCCCGGACTCGCGCAAATTTGTAGAAGCCGTGAGCTCAGACTCACGCCAACTAATCCAACGTCTTGCAAGTTACTCAGGTACCGACGCTAAATAACAAGTCGGCGACAATCTCAAAAAATGGACATCCCTTCCCAGCCATCTTGAAGCATCCTCCCTCAAATCAGCACTTCGACAATGACTAGGGCAGCAGGACCACAAGAACGCTATTTCAACGCAACGCAGAGCAAGAAACGCCCGAGGCACCACAAAGAAAGCAATGATCAAAGCCGCCGCAGAAAAATCAAAACCTCCGAACTCCTCGACGCCGAAATTCCGACTCCGAAGGTTTGGGGGGCTTATGTTATACACCCATAAAGGCCTTGGAGTGCATCTAGAGAAAACTCCGCTAAAGAGAGGCGGGGTCAACGGTCAACATATAACCGCTCAAGTTGAAAAAACCGCCGCTCAGTCCACAGCCAACTGCCCGTACAAAGACGCACGCAGAACGCGCCGCGGGGCCGCACTTAACCATGCGCGCCAGCACCGCGCGCGGCGGTTCCGCGCACAACTGCAGGCACTACCGCGCGCGGTAGCGGGCGCGCCACCGTCACGGCGCGCGTGGCGGTACCGCGTAGCGCTACCGTGCGCTAGCATGCACAGTAGCGCCAACCCCCCGCACCCCTCTTGGGGCGCGGCCAGGGCCGCACCCCTCTAGGGGCGCGGCCGGCGCCGCACCCCTCTGGGGGTGCGGCAGGGCCGCACCCCTCTCGGGGTGCGGCTAGGGCCGCACCACTCTAGGGGTGCGGCCAGGGCTGCACCCCTCCTCGGGTGCGGCCCGACCGCACCCCTCTAGGGGCGCGGCCAACGCCGCACCCCTCTAGGGGTGCGGCCCAGCCGCACCCCTCCTCGGGTGCGGCCGGGGCCGGGCCGCACCCCCTTTGGGGTGCAGCCAAGCCGCACCCTTGCGGGGTGCGGCTCGGGCCGCATCCCCTTGGGATGCGGCCAAGCCGCCCCCCTTCCCGTAAGGGGATGCGACCACCTTCTTCCTCCCCCCTTCTTCTTCTTTACAGGGGGGCTCGCGAGGAACCCTGCCAGGCACGCTCCTTGCCAGGTACTCGGACCTCGGGACATTTAAATGTTCGTTACGGGCTCAGAACACCTCCACGCTCACGCAAGCTCAGAACGCTTCTGAGCACGCTCAGAACGCCTCCGCACTTGCGCGCGCCCAAAATGCTTCGGAACGCACTCAGAACGCCTCCGCGCTCACGCGCGCTCGGAACACTTCCCCAGTCGCCTAGACTGCTTCTCCGTTCGTTGCGCGCTCAGAACGCTTCTGAGCGCGCTCAACTCACTTCTTGTCTTTCTGACTTCTCACTTTTTGTCTTTTTGTCGTGCTCACATTTTGTCTTTTCAGCATGCTCACTTTTTTATCTTTCCAGTTTCTCAGATTTTAGGAACAGCTTGTCGCCTTTCTCGCCTCCAACAAAACTGCCCGAACTGCCCGAACTGCTCGAAGGGCAAGATGGTCATTTACGAAAAATGGCGATCCGTGTGCCCCGAACCGGAAAACATGATTCGTCCGCCAGGTATTTATGGAAGTTACAAACGGCGAAATTACCGGACTACCCCCGACCAAAGCTATAAAAGGAGCCCCAGGGCTTCATTTGAAAGGACCTTGCCTTCTGCACCCGGGAGAGCTCCTTGCAGACTTTTGCAGAATTCTCCTTCGGCGCTTGAAGATCTCCTTCGTGGACTTGAAGATTTCCTTCGTCCCGAAAGGCGACGCAGCTTCTCACTTTTGTTCTCCGGAGCCTTCTCACTTTTGTTCTCCGGAGCCTTCTCACTTTCGTTCTCCAACATTCTCAGAAGGAAAAATACTTAGTTTTCCGAGAGGTGGTCTGTCACCCTCGGAGCCCTCTCTCTTTCTCTCTATTATTGTAACGAGCAGCGGCCTGTCGCGCTCGAGTTCTAAGTACCAGATTGTAACCCCCAGAAGATAGTGAAGTTTGGTCGGCACAGCTCCGGCCGCGTGGTTTTTTCCCCTTTCCGGGTTTTCCACGTTAAAAAGTCTCAGTGTACTCAACGAATCTCAAATTGACTGTTTGCGCGCTTGGTTCGCTCCCGAGCTAAGGTGGTTCAAGTAAACCGGTCTACCAAGAGCTCTAAGCGACCCACAATAATGATGATGAGAATACAAGTAGAAGAGGAAGAAGACATGATAAAAAAACTACAACACTTGAATTAAAATTGCAATAATAGAAAACTTACAACTTGTAGAAAAACTAGCTAGAAAAATAAAAACAGTAAACTAAAGCTGAAAATAAATTTCAAAATCGAACTCCAATACTTCTGGAGATTGTTGTCTTTTATAGTTGAAAAATTGAGGAGTCGCGGGCGTGTAAGCTGCGTAATTGCGATCTTGAAAGCTCGGGAACGTTGGGGGAGAGAAATCGCCAGAAATCAATTCTATGGCGGGTCACGACCTAGGTTACGCCCGTGACCCATGACGTGTCTTGACCGAGTCTGGAAACGGCGGGAAACGTCGCGATCAGGAGTTAGTCTGGCGGTTGCAGGAGGAGTCACGACCTCTGTTACGTCCGTGACCGAGGGCGTGTAAGCTGGAAACGGCGCGAGTGGAGTTGAATGCTTTGAACGCTTTCCGGGCGAGTCACGCCCGTGACCTTTTGAGGTCACGCCCGTGACAGAGGGCGTGTAATTTTAATCTGACGTGACAGCGTGTTCTGGTAGCTAGGAGACGACTGGGCTGGTTCACTGTCGTGACCTGGAGTCACGCCCTTGGTCACGCCCGTGACCAAGGGCGTGTACTTTGCGATTTCGGCAGGAATGCTCCAAATGTTCTCCTAATTACTTCTATGAGCTTGAAATTGCTATTGGCAGCCCAATTTACCTGAAGATACAAAAAAAGGTAAATTAGTGATAAATTAAATTAAAACTAAATAAAAACTAATTAATTATTAATAAAATATTATATAAAAATAACTATAAATGATGCATTATCAAAATTCTACACCATTAAGGCTCCGTTTGGGGGGACTTATTTTCACCAGTCAAGCGGTCACTATCGCATGAACCGCACCTTAATTAAGGTCCGGTTCATGCGGTCGTGACCGCTTCACCGGTGAAAATAAGTCTCCCCAAACGGAGCCTAAATCAAATGAGAACAGATCAATATCATGAAATGGACCCGGATCCATTTTGTTGGGCGGGTCGGGTTAGTGTAATTTATTTGAAATCGGGGTCATTCGGGTTCGGGTTAGTGTAAATCATTTACTTGAGGTCGGGTTTGAGTTGACACCAATTGTGATCACCTAGACTCCGTTTTGCGCGCCGGTGGTGGTCGTGAACGTGGTGGTTATGAACTGGCGTTCGTGAATGCCCGACTACACATAGGCTTCGTTTGACACTGGTTTTTTGCTCCGGTGATTCTACGACTTCGTTTGTTTCGGCTGTTGTTGATCCAAAAGAAGCTGTTAAATATGAAATTTGAAAAAGAAGCTGTTTTTGAAAAATGAAGTTTGCAGCAAATATCTATTTGTGCAAAATGAAGTTTGCAGAGCTCTTCGAAAAGCAGTGCATAAAAACTGTTTGTAAAAACAAAGTTCGGTAAAAAAAAAATTTAAAAGGCAAAAGCTTGAACAGTTACTCGACATAAAACAACATAACAAAGTTTTTTAAGTCACACCTCACGCCTATGTATCAGCTAAAAGAGTGATACGCGAATAACTTCAAGAGCAGTAAAAGCCAAACAAGATTTGGAAAAAATAAACTTCAAAAGGGTGTAGCTCATGGAAAAAACCGACTGAAAAACTAGTTGGAGATCTGAAAAAAAAATCTACTGAATCAAATTAATACACATAGTTGCAGATCTGAAAATAATTGACTGAAAAACTAGTTGATTTTTGTCTTTGCAAAATCACAGATCTAGGAAAAAACAATGGTATGAAGAAGCTCGGGAGATAACAATGGCCGCAGATCTAGAAATAAAATTCATCGAGGGCGGGAGAAGAAAGTCGAGCGGCGGAATGAGGAAGAAGAAGCACACCTTGCAAGAGAAATGAGGAGGCCGACGACGAGCGCAATCAGGATGCCACCAGAAACCTTCTCGTCCGTCGTGCAATCTCCCTGCCAGAAACCCTCTTCCGTCGTGCAATCGGGAGGAGGAAGATGCAGAAAGTCGAGGAGCGGCGACAAAGCGGGGATCGAAAAATACCTGCTAGCTACGGTTGGATATTACGCATTATTGACATTTCCAACATTTTTGCTGGCAAACACCAAAAACTGATAAACTCAGTTTCGGCGAAAATGGAAAGGAGGCTAGACGCGAAAACGGAAAGGAGGCTAGACGCGAAAACAAACATAGCCACATGTTTGGCAAAACGATGGTCATGAAAACCACAAAGAAACTAGTTTTGAACATAAAAGTGGATGAAGTTCATTAGGTGGGGCGCTCATGAACGACGATTTATAACACCGTACGTGTTCACTAACACCACCATCGTGTCAAACGGAGCCCTAGGGAACTTCATCCAATTTTAAGTTCAAAACTAGTCTTTTTTTTTGGTGGCGGTCACAATCATTGTCTTGCCAAACATACAATCTATAATGGTTGCCATTTTTGTCCAAACTGATCATGGAGCAAAAAAATTCGCGCCAAACGAAGCCCTAGTTGATGATTATTCCATTTTTATGGTCGTATCATTGCTAGTAGACTCTTGAGCCTATTAAAAATTTAAGGCTCCGTTTGGCGTGGTTTTTTGCACCGGTAAGTTTGAACAAAAACGTCACCGTCATAAAATGCATGTTTGGCAAGACAATGGTTATGACCGTCACCAAGAAAAGGTAACTAAGTTTGAACATAAAAGTGGATGAAGTTCCTTAGGTGAGGTCGGACGTTCACAAACGACGGTTCATAATCACCGTGTTCACGATCGCCACCGGAGTGCCAAATTGAACCTAAGGGTCTGTTTGGGAGAGCTTTTTAGCTCCTTTACGTTTCAGAAAAACGCCACCGCACCTAACAAACAGTTTGGATTGTCTACCGGTGGGAAAAGCTACCGCGAAAAACTTCTTTTTCTCCACTTTTTGAAAAGTAACTTGTCCCCTATGTTGAAACCAGAGAACTGGTCTCGACGTTCGCAAGGGGGATGCAGCTAACCCTTACTTGACCTGAGCGAGACCCTTGACCAGTCACTAAGAACCAAAGAACCTTGCCCTTAGAGAACACCTAAGTCCACAAACGGACCCCTTAAGCTGCAGCGTGGAGGTCCCACCACATACCTGGAAGCTCACATGGAACTTCCCCTCCCAAGCCAATGCTGAGCCTGGGCACCTTGGAGGGCACTAAGGATCACCTCACCGTCCATCTTCAATGACAGGGGGAGGGGAGGGGTAGTGCTTGCTCACACGCGAGGGAGGGGGGGGGGGGGGGGGTACTAACATCCCTTCCCAAGGTGCCCATGGGGGTCTATTTATAGACATCCCAAAAATTGGGCTGCGAATAGCGAGAAATCTACTATCAGCAGCTCAACAACCGACCCGAACGACCGAAACAGGAGGGGGCGAGTGGAGCTTGAGACGTCCACTCCTCCCCTTGTCAAGGGTCGGATGAGTGGACCGAGGTCCACCACCCTGACTGGGAGAGTGGACCTTGCGGTCCAATCCCCCCACCGGGTGAGTGGACCCTTGGTCCACTCGCCCAACTGCCCGGGCGAGTGGACCTATGGTCCACTCGCCCATGGGCTTGGGGCGAGTGGACCCTAGGTCCACTTGCCCCCCACCTTGGGCGAGTGGACCCAAGGTCCACTTGCTCCCCCCCCCACTCGGGCGAGTGGACCAAGGGTCCACTCGCCTGGGTCCTTGCTCGCCCGGGGCACTCGCCCGGGTCCTTGGGCGAGTGGACCAAGGGTCCACTCGCCCGGGGCCTTGGGCGAGTGGACCCAAGGTTCACTCGTCCAAGGAGATCTGCCCCCCCCCCCCCCCCCCCCCCCCCCCCCCCATGGGCCTTCTCTTTTTGGTCTTGACGACCTCCGTTGGTTCGGTCCGCTGCGCGATGGTCACCCTCTCTACCACGACCTCATCTGCATTGGGTCACACTGACTCGGAAAATATGAGGGTTGTACACAATCCCCGCTCTTTTCGATCTTGTCTTAAGCTCGGAAAGAAAGTCCAACCCACCTATTTGACGAGGAGGTAGGACCTTAGTGGAATCCACGAAGGGCCCTGTCAACGGGATACTCCTGCTGAGTTTTTCAGTTGAACATGACTTGAGGCGGAAGACGAACCTTTCTCCACTTAACAACCCTCCTGTGAGCCGTGTTCAACTGGAGGTGGAGAAAGCTCAACACCTTAGGTCGAACTAAACTTGACCTGAGGTGAAAGAAAACTCAACACCTTTGGTCAAGCTGAACTCGACTTGAGGTGGAGGACGGGAAATCCACACCTACCAGGGAGCCGAGCTCACCTGGAGGGGGAGGGAACTCCACACCTACCAGGGAGCCGATCTCACCTGGAGGGAGAGGGAACTCCACACCTATCATGGAGCCGAGCTCACCTGGAGGGGGAGGGAACTCCACACCTATCAGGGAGCCCAGCTCACCTGGAGGGGGAGGGAACTCCACACCTACCAGGGAGCTGAGCTCACCTGGAGGGGGAGGGAACTCCACACCTATCAGGGAGCCGAGCTCATTTGGAGGGGGAGGGAACTCCACACCTATCAGGGAGCCGAGCTCACCTGGAGGGGGAGGGAACTCCACACCTACCAGGGAGCCGAGCTCACCTGGAGGGGGAGGGAACTCCACACCTACCAGGGTGCCGAGCTCACCTGGAGGAGGAGGGAACTCCACACCTATCAGGGAGCCGAGCTCACCTGCAGGGGGAGGGAACTCCACACCTATCAGGGAGACGAGATCACCTGGAGGGGGAGGGAACTCCACACCTACCAGGGAGACGAGCTCACCTGGAGGGGGAGGGAACTCCACACCTATCAGGGAGCCGAGCTCACCTGGAGGGGGAGGGAACTAACAGTTTCCCGAACTATCCTGGGGCGAGAACCAGTCCACGTCCCCGGTGCTTACCCTCGCCGAGGGACGGAGGGATTCAACCATCTTTCCAAAGCAACTGGGGGCAGATAACCAGTCCGCGTCCTAGGTGCTTACCTTCACCTGGAGACAGAGGAACTCAATCACCTTATCAAAGCAACTGAGGCAGAGATCCAATCCACGTCCTAAGTGCTTAGCTTACCCGGAGGTAGAGGAGTTCAACACCTTCCAAGTCACTTACTCAAGCAGCGAGTCGACCTGATGAGTCTTCTATCTGCCAGCATGACTGAGCTCGGAGGATGGTTTCTAGTCGGGGATATTACCAAATGGGGGCGGAGTACCCCACCATGTCCTAGGTGCTTACCTTCACCTGGAGGCAGAGGAACCCAACACCGGCATGACTGAGCCCGGAGAATGGTCTCTAGTCGGGAATATTACCAATCAGTCGACCCGATGAGTCTCCCATCTGCCGGCATGACTGAGCCCGGAGAATGGTCTCTAGTCGGGAATATTACCAATCAGTCGACCCGATGAGTCTCCCATCTGCCGGCATGACTGAGCCCGGAGAATGGTCTCTAGTCGGGGATATTACCAATCAGTCGACCCGATGAGTCTCCCATCTGCCGGCATGACTGAGCCCAGAGAATGGTCTCTAGTCGGGGATATTACCAATCAGTCGACCCGATGAGTCTCTCATCTGCCGGCATGACTGAGCCCGGAGAATGGTCTCTAGTCGGGGATATTACCAATTGGGGGCGGAGTACTCATCCACGTCCTAGGTGCTTACCCCCACCTGGAGGCAGAGGAATCCAACACCTTCCTAGAGGCTTTACCTAAGGTTCTATCTCTACCTACTTTTTATACAACATGGGGAGGTTACATATCTATTACAATGCGCCTTCTTGCGCCTACTCAGCCACATGCATCTCGGCCATCTCTTTTATCACCTCATCCACTTTCTCTGCCTTCTCATTCCTTCTCTTTCTCATGGTCCTTCCTGCTTCCCTGGTCAACCTGGAGGTGGGAGACTCGCCTCTGGAATCGATCTTCGTAGCTTCCTCACGTCTCCCCGTGCTTTTGTTGAATCAGGCACAGGGACTCCGCCTCCTTCCTAGTGAGACGGAGGCATCCTCCCTACTCCTCACTCAGGGCAGCTGGCCCCATGGGAGCTGTTGAAGAGCGCTTGCGCTTGGAGGTTCAGGCCTTCTTCCGAGGCTGGCCCCTTCCCTTGCCGACATGCTTGCTCTATTTCCATCAAAGATGGCGAAGCGAGTGCAGGTGTTGGCGATGCCGAACACTCGCCCTGAGGGGGGGAGTGCAAACCGCAAGACTTCCTGGATTGACTTCCTGAGCTCCTCGAAGTCACCTTTCTTCATGCACTTGCCGGCAGGGGTGAGTCCCCCAGCTCATCGCTTCCAGCCATGAGACTTGCCCAGAGCTTTCCGAACTAGCTTCTTCCACACTCACCGCACCATAATTTTGAAACCAGATAAGTGGTCTCGACATTTGCAAGGGGGATGCAACTAATCCTTACTTGACCTGAGCGAGACCCTTGACCAGTCACTAAGAACCAAAGAACCTTGCCCTTAGAGAACACCTAAGTCCACAAACGGACCCCTTAAGCTGCAGCGTGGAGGTCCCACCACATACCCGGAAGCTCACATGGAACTTCCCCTCCCAAGCCAATGCTGAGCCTGGGCACCTTGGAGGGCACTAAGGATCACCTCACCGTCCACCTTCAATGACAGGGGGAGGGGAGGGGTAGTGCTTGCTTACACGCGAGGGAGGGGGGGGGGGGGGGTACCAACATCCCTTCCCAAGGTGCCCATGTGGGTCTATTTATAGACTTCCCAAAAATTGGGCTACGGATAGCCAGAAATCTACTATCCGCAGCCCAACAACCGACCCGAACGACCGAAACAGGAGGGGGCGAGTGGAGCTTGAGATGTCCACTCCCCCCCTTGCCAGGGGTCGGATGAGTGGACCGAGGTCCACCACCCTGACTGGGGAGTGGACCTTGCGGTCCACTCCCCCCACCGGGCGAGTGGACCCAAGGTCCACTTGCCCCCCCCACTCGGGCGAGTGGACCAAGGGTCCACTCGCCCGGGTCCTTGGGCGAGTGGACCCTAGGTCCACTCGCCCCCCACCTTGGGCGAGTGGACCCAAGGTCCACTTGCCCCCCCCACTCGGGCGAGTGGACCAAGGGTCCACTCGCCCGGGTCCTTGGGCGAGTGGATCTTGGTCCACTCGCCCGGGGCCTTGGGCGAGTGGACCCAAGGTTCACTCGCCCAAGGAGATCTGCCCCTCGGGCCTTCTCTTTTTGGTCTTGACGATCTCCGTTGGTTCGGTCCGCTGCGCGACGGTCACCCTCTCTACCACGACCTCATATGCATTAGGTCACACTGACTAGGAAAATATGAGGGTTGTACACCATACTTTTCATCCTTTTCGAAAATCACTTCTTCATCCCGATACAAAGTTAGCGCAGTTTCCTCCTGAGAGCAAATTTTTTCCACGTGCGAACATTTTTTTGCCCGGGCGAGCATTTCTTCGCCCCTGGGCGCATTTTAGGCCCAAAGGTGAATTTTTCGCTCGGTCGCGTATTTTTCTCGGCCGCACATTCTTTGCCCGGGCGCGCATTGTTTCGCCGGGCGAGCATTTTTCGCCCGGGCGCGCATTTTTCGCCCGGGCATGCATTTTTCGCCCGGACGCGAATTTTTCGCCCCGACGCGCATTTTTCGCCCCGACGCGCATATATCGCCCGGACTCGCATTTTTCGTCGGGGCACGTATTTTTGTCGGGGTGCGCATTTTTTGTCGGGGAGCGCATTTTTCGCCCCGAGCGTGCATTTTTCGCCCAGGGCGCGCATTTTTCGCCCAGGGCGCGCATTTTTCGTCTGTGCTCTCATTTTTAGTGGGTGCACGCATTTTTCGTCCGGGCTCGCATTTTTCGTCTGGGCGCGCATTTTTCGTCCGAGCACGCATTTTTCGCCTGGACGCACATTTTCGCCCGACGTCCCATTTTTTCGCCCGACGCTCATTTTTCGCCCGGAAGCGCATTTTTCGCCCGGGGCGCGCATTTTTCTCCCAAACACCCATTTTCGCCCGGGCACGCAGTTTTCGCCCGAACGCCCATTTTTCGCCCGGGCTCGCATTTTTTCGCCTGGGTGCGCATTTTTGCCCGAACGCACATTTTTCGCCCGAACGCCCATTTTTCGTCTGGGCTCGCATTTTTTCGCCCGAGCGCGCATTTTTCACACGGCGCGCATTTTTTGCCCGGACGCGCATTTTTCGCACGGGCGTGCATTTTTCGTCCGGACGAGAAGTTTTCGCGCGGGCGCGCATTTTCTCGCACCGACGCTCTTTTTTCATCCGGGCGAAAAATGTGCGTCCGGGCGAAAAATGCGCGCCCGGACGAAAAAAATGCGCGTCCGCTCGAAAAATGCGCGCCTGCGCGAAAAAATGCGAGCCCGGGAGAAAAATGGGCGTTCGGGCGAAAAATGCGCGTCCGGGCGAAAAATTCGCACCCGGACGAAAAATGCGCACCGGCGAAAAATGAGAGCAAGGGCCAAAAATGCGTGCCCGGGGAAAAAAATGAGTACCCCGGAGAAAAATGCTCTCCCGGGTGAAAAATGCTCGCCCGGGCGAAATGTGTGCGCCCGAGCATAATATGCTCGCCCGGGTGAAAATTGCACGTCCGAGTAAAAAATTCGCGCTCGGGCGCTCATTTTCCCCCGGGCGCGCATTTTTCTGTCCGTGCTTACATTTTTAATAAAAAAAGTCACCGTAACGAAGATTTGCCAAACAGTTTATAAAGAAGGATTTCACTCAAAAGATCTTATTTTGCAATAGATATTTTTAAAAAACATATTTTCCTACCATCCTTTTGCCACCACTCGTTCTCCTTTCTGAAAAACCCTTCCAAAGAGTCCCTAAATCTCTTTTGAAAGTACTTTTGAACTTTGTATTTTTTTAATATATAAAATTCTATAATAATTTAAAAATTATTATAATGCATTGCATGATTTAATAAATATTTTGTACTAATATTTTCTTATATAGCAATGTTGATTTGATGCGCACACAATTATTAAATTTATCATTATGCATATATCTCTCAATTATATTCATGTAGTGGTTTAGAATATTAATAAATATAAAGTTAGCATAGTAATGTAGGATGGATGACTTCCAAAGAAGTTGTATCCAAAGCGGACAATAACTCATATGGCGGCACTGTGATCACTGTGGTGAAATCCTGATGTTATATTTCGTATCTTCAGTATATGTGTGGGCTATGTTGAAGGGTGAACCTCGTTGGAAGGTCATTAAAAGTGCATGCAAGCAAAATGACACCTTCAACAACATGACATGCAATTGGTCTCACACTGATAATGGAAGATAAGATTTTGGGGCATATGTAGTGGGGCGAGTCCTTACCATATTAAGTGCCGTTTAGAGAGCAAAATTGTTAAGGTTGTGGATCCGAAGAGGACATTACCTTACACGGCGGGCCCGAGGGTCACATTGGTAGACCAGAGCTGTCAAATTTGCAATCAGAGCCAATTCTCTTAGTCTAGGCATGTGTTAAGTGTGAGGATTAGCCTTGTTGGACGATTGGTAAGAGGATTACGGGTATAACACCACCTTCAATGACATGGCTTGTGATTATTCTCACATAAGTGAGAGGAGATAAGATTTTGGGTCATATTCAATGGGATGAGTCCTTACCATATTATATACCTTTTAGAGAGAAAAACTGTAAAGGTCGTGGACCATAAGAGGACAATACCTTACACAATGAGCTGCCCAAGAGTCACAATGGTAGACCCTAGCTGTCACATTTGCAATTAGAGTCAATTCTCTTAGTCTAGGCATGTGTTAAGTGTGAGGATTAACCTCGTTGGATGGTTGGTAAGAGGATAAAGGGCATAATTCCACCTTCAATGGCATGGCTTGTGATTTTTCTCACATAAGCGAGAAGAGATAAGATTTTGGGTCATATATACTACCCTGTGAGCCACCTTTAGGGGGCAAAATCTGAGTGTCGCGGACCAAAGCGAACAGTACCTCGCATTGTGAGCATGAGGTCAAATTGTTGGACTCAATCTACATGATTGATTTTACCCATCTTACAATAAGCAAGGTATATAAACAAGATATTATATTGAAAGAGGGGCTACATTGCAAGAAGTAACTTAAGGTGTCGGGGTACTTGAAGACTCTAAACTTGTCTCGATATTTTACTGATGCGCTTATTTGATTGTTTGTGATTGTTATGACATGTAGTAGTTTAGATAATCATATTTAGAAGAAAATTTAATCATCATAATTTCCCCGTTTTGAGGTTAATTAACCATCAACATTATCACACAAGGTAGTACATGCAACAACTTATTAATCAATTTGGTAGACTAAGAGATGACATGTTCATTATAGCCACCAACAATGATTTGGAGCTTCATGCCGGTTCAATCAACTTCAAAATAAGTTAAGAAATTTACTTGATTATTAGGAAAATATAAGAAATTAATAAACATTTTTGGCATAAATGGTATTGCTACAAACTTAAGATATCTTTATCAAGCTTAATTAAGTGTCTAAATTTATCAATTGAAATATCGAAATTTATTATTAATACATATAACTTAAGATGGCTGACTAGAAACTCAAATTAAAATGATCATCAATACACTAGAAAAAAATTGAAAGACATTCATACAATCTCATAATGGTAAAGCAACATAAATAAAATGCTCTAGAGCAAGTAGAGAAATAGAAGAGTACATAACACCCCATTACAAATCACTAAAGCCTTCTCCTAAGAAATATAATATATATATATATATATATATATATATATATATATATAAGCATAAATAGCTTAACCTTCTCCAATATTTTTTTTAATGTTGAGGATAAGGTAAAATCTTAAATGCAAAAAAAACTATCTTGAACAATATGATCTAGCTTCTTATAAGTATAACCCAAACCCTTATCCAAATAATGATGACCCGAATAATGACCTTCATATTATCACAAAATTTGTTAAGCTTCCCACATTACCCTTGCCTCTAACAAAAGTTAGGACTTTGCAGAGGACACCAAGCCAAAGTTATTTGAACAAAATCATAAAGTCCATGATGAAATAAGAAATAATATTTCCTTCAAACTCACAATTTTAAAGATATGATGAGTTGAAGAAGATAACTTCATCTCGTAATCAAACATAATTAATAAATGCCAGATAATCTTGAGAGCTCTTCCTTAAAGTCAAGATTATGTTAGCGAATGCCAAACTATAAAATTATAATGATCTCCCTAATAAACTCTCCATTAAGTCTAACCATCCTTGGAGTTATCCATTAATATTTCAAAGCAATAATTATCATTACAACATGATTTTGTACAAGATAATCCATCACACTAAATTGTTTTTGATGTAAGTTCATCAATTATCAACCACCAATGAGTCCAAAAAATTAGGAAAATGTTAGACACATTTTCTAGAAGTTTCTAAGAATTTGATTCACTAAAATAGGAGAGAAAAAATAACTATAAGCACACCCCAGGTGCTCCAGCAAGGAGGTCCCACTACATAACCGAAAGTTTGGGAGAAACTTTCCCTCCGCAACCAAAAGCTGGGCGAGATACTAGACGGGCATGGACTTGGCGAGTATCCAGCTTGGGGGACCTCGACCACTTCCCTAAAGTGCCATTTCTAGTACCCCTGGGGGGCTATTTATAGAGAAATCCGGGGGGGGGGGGGATCCAGACGAGTGTATTGCATCTGCTCGCGAGTTACAAGGGCTACTCGCCCATAATCGCGAGATACTCGCCCAAACTCGTCTCCTGCTCGCCTCTGCTCGCCTCTGCAAGCCCCTTGCTCGCCATACTCACCCCTTGCTCGCCATACTCGCCCCTTGCTCGCCATACTCGCCCCTTGCTCGCCTCTGCTCGCCTAGCGAGGTCTGCGAATAGGCGTCTCCTTAGGCCATTTTGATCTCGACGAATTACAGGTGGTACACAATCCCCGCTTTTTTCGAGCTCGCTCGTGAGGTCAGAAAAACAATGTTGAACCCGTAGTTCGGAGAGATGTGAACGAGGGGTGTATCGCGCGAGGTCCTTCCAGGAGTAGATCCCAACTGTAGGAGGAAAAAAAGTCGATACTTGGCCGAGCTTAACTGGAGGAAGAGAGAATGCCGACACTTCACGGGAGCCGAGCTCAACTGGAGGGGGATACAAGGTCGACACCTTCTAGGAGCCGAGCTCAACTAGATGTGGAGACAAGGTCGACACCTTCTTGGAGCCGAGCTCAACTAGAGGTGGAGAGAAGGTCGACACCTTCTAGGAGCCAAGCTCAACTAGAGGTGGAGACAAGGTTGACACCTTCTAGGAGCCGAGCTCAACTAGAGGTGGAGACAAGGTCGACACCTTCTAGGAGCCGAGCTCAACTAGAGGTGGAGACAAGGTCGACACCTTCTAGAAGCCGAGCTCAACTAGAGGCGGATACAAGGTCGACACCTTCTAGGAGCCGAGCAAAACTAGAGGTGGATACAAGGTCAACACCTCGCAGGAGCCGAGCTCAACTGGAGGCGGATACAAGGTCGACACCTCGCAGGAGCCGAGCTCAACTGGAGGCGGATACAAGGTCGACACCTTCTAGGAGCCGAGCTCAACTAGAGGTGGAGAAAAGGTCGACACCTTCTAGGAGCCGAGCTCAACTAGAGGTGGAGACAAGGTCGACACCTTCTAGGAGCCGAGCTCAACTAGAGGTGGAAACAAGGTCGACACCTTCTAGGAGGCAAGCTAAATTAGAGGCGGATACAAGGTCGACACCTTCTAGGAGCCGAGCTCAACTAGAGGCGGATACAAGGTCGACACCTCGCAGGAGCCGAGCTCAACTGAAGGCGGATACAAGGTCGACACCTCGCAGGAGCCGAGCTCAACTGAAGGCGGATACAAGGTCGAGACCTTCTAGGAGCCGAGCTCAACTACAGGTGGAGACAAGGTCGACAACTTCTAGGAGCCGAGCTCAACTAGAGGTGGAGAGAAGGTCGACACCTTCTAGGAGCCGAGCTCAACTAGAGGTGGAGAGAAGGTCGACACCTTCTAGGAGCCGAGCTCAACTAGAGATGGAGACAAGGTCGACACCGTCTAGGAGTCGAGCTCAACTAGAGGCGGATACAAGGTCGACACCTCGCAGGAGCCAAGCTCAACTGGAGGCGGATACAAGGTCGACACCTCGCAGGAGCCGAGCTCAACTGGAGGCGGATACAAGGTCAACACCTCGCAGGAGTCGAGCTCAACTGGAGGCGGATATAAGATCGACACCTTCTAGGAGCCGAGCTCAACTAGAGGCGGATACAAGGTCGACACCTCGCAGGAGCCGAGCTCAACTGGAGGTGGATACAAGGTCGACACCTCGCAGGAGCCGAGCTCAACTGGAGGCCGATACAAGGTCGACACCTTCTAGGAGCTGAGCTCAACTAGAGGTGGAGACAAGGTCGACACCTTCTAGGAGCCGAGCTCAACTAGAGGCGGATACAAGGTCGACACCTCGCAGGAGCCGAGCTTAACTGAAGGCGGATACAAGGTCGACACCTTCTAGGAGCTGAGCTCAACTAGAGGTGGAGAGAAGGTCGACACCTTCTAGGAGCCTAGCTCAACTAGAGGCGGATACAAGGTCAACACCTCGCAGGAGCCGAGCTCAACTGAAGGCGGATACAAGGTCGACACCTCGCAGGAGCCGAGGTCAACTAAAGGCGGATACAAGGTCGACACCTTCTAGGAGCTGAGCTCAACTAGAGGTGGAGACAAGGTCGACACCTTCTAGGAGCCGAGCTCAACTAGGGGTGGAGAGAAGTTCGACACCTTCTAGGAGCCGAGATCAACAAGAGGTGGAGAGAAGGTCAGCACCTTCTAGGAGCCGAGCTCAACTAGAGGTAGAGACAAGGTCGACACCTTCTAGAAGCCGAGCTCAACTAGAGGCGGATACAAGGTCGACACCTCGCAGGAGCCGAGCTCAACTGGAGGCTTATACAAGGTCGACACCTCGCAGGAGCCGAGCTCAACTGGAGGCGGATACAAGGTCGACGCCTCGCAGGAGCCGAGCTCAATTGGAGGCGGATATATGGTCGAGACCTCGCAGGAGCCGAGCTCAACTGGAGGCAGATAGAAGGTCGACACCTTCTAGGAGCCGAGCTCAACTAGAGGCAGATACAAGGTCGACACCTCGCAGGAGCCGAGCTCACTTGGAGGCGGATACAAGGTCGACACCTCGCAGGAGCCGAGCTCAACTGGAGGCGGATACAAGGTCGACACCTTCTGGGAGCCGAGCTCAACTAGAGGTGGAGACACGGTCGACACCTTCTAGGAGCCGAGTTCAACTAGAGGTGGATACAAGGTTGACACCTCGCAGGAGCTGAGCTCAACGGAAGGCGGATACAAGGTCGACACATTCTAGGAGCCGAGCTCAACTAGACGTGGAGACAAGGTCGACACCTTCTAGGATCCGAGCTCAACTAGAGGTGGAGAGAAGGTTGACACCTTCTAGGAGTTGATCTCAACTAGAGGCGGAGAGAAGGTCGACACCTTCTAAGAGACGAGCTCAACTAGTGGCAGAGAGAAGGTCGACACCTCCTAGAAGCCGAGCTCAACTAGAGGTTGAGAGAAGGTCGACACCTTCTAGGATCCGAGCTCAACTAGAGGCGGAGAGAAGGTCGACACCTTCTAGGAGCCGAGCTCAACTAGAGGCAGAGAGAAGGTCGACACCTTCTAGGAGCCGAGCTCAACTAGAGGCGGAGAAAAGGTCGACACCTTCTAGGAGCCGAGCTCAACTAGAAGTGGAGACGAGGCCGACATATTCTAGGAGCTGAGCTCAACTAGAGGTGGAGAGAAGGTTGACACCTTCTAGGAGCCGAGCTCAACTAGAGGTGGAGACAAGGTCGACACCTTCTAGGAGCCGAGCTCAACTAGAGGCGGATACAAGGTCGACTCCTCGTAGGAGCCGAGCTCAAATGGAGGCGGATACAAGGTCGACACCTCGCAGGAGCCGAGCTCAACTAGAGGCGGATACAAGGTCGACACCTCGCAGGAGACGAGCTCAACTGGAGGCGGATACAAGATCGACAACTTCTAGGAGTCGAGCTCAACTAGAGGCGGATACAAGGTCGACACCTCGCAGGAGCCGAGCTCAACTGGAGGCGGATACAAGGTCGACACCTCGCAGGAGCCGAGCTCAACTGGAGGCGGATACAAGGTCGACACCTCGCAGGAGCCGAGCTCAACTGGAGGTGGATACAAGGTCGACACCTTCTAGGAGCCTAGCCTAACTAGAGGTGGAGACAAGGTCGACACCTTGTAGGAGCCGAGCTCAACTAGAGGGGGAGAGAAGGTCGACACCTTCTAGGAGCCGAGCTCAACTAGAGGCGGAGAGAAGGTCGACACCTTCTAGGAGCCGAGCTCAACTATAGGCGGAGAGAAGGTCGACACCTCCTAGGAGCCGAGCTCAACTAGAGGTGGAGAGAAGGTCGACACCTTCTAGGATCCGAGCTCAACTAGAGGCGGAGAGAAGGTCGACACCTTCTAGGAGCCGAGCTCAACTAGAGGCAGAGATTAGGTCGACACCTTCTAGGAGCTGAGCTCAACTAGAAGCAGAGACAAGGTCGACACCTTCTAGGAGCCGAGCTCAACTAGAGGTGGAGAGAAGGTCGACACCTTCTAGGAGCAGAGCTCAACTAGAGGTGGAGTGAAGGTCGACATCTTCTAGGAGCCGAGCTCAACTAGAGGCGGAGAGAAGGTCGACACCTCCTAGGAACCGAGCTCAACTAGAGGTGGAGAGAAGGTCGACACCTTCTAGGAGCCAAGCTCAACTAGAGGTGGTGAGAAGGTCGACACCTTCTAGGAGCCGAGCTCAACTAGAGGCGGAGAGAAGGTCGGCACCTTCTAGGAGCCGAGCTCAACTAGAGGCGGAGAGAAAGACAGCACCTTCTAGGAGCCGAGCTCAACTAGAGGCGGAGAGAAGGTCGACACCTTCTAGGAGCCGAGCTCAACTAGAGGCGGAGAGAAGGTCGACACCTTCTAGGAGCCGAGCTCAACTAGAGGCGAAGAGAAGGTCGACACCTTCTAGGAGCCGAGCTCAACTAGAGGCGGAGAGAAGGTCGACACCTTTTAGGATCCGAGCTCAATTAGAGGTGGAGACAAGGTCGACACCTTCTAGGATTCGAGCTCAACTAGAGGCAGATACAAGGTCGACACCTCGTAGGAGCCGAGCTCAACTGGAGGCGGATACAAGGTCGACACCTTCTAGGAGCCGAGCTCAATTAGAGGTGGAGACAAGGTCGACACCTTCTAGGAGCCCAGCTCAACTAGAGGTGGATACAAGGTCGACACCTTCTAGGAGTCGAGCTCAACTAGAGGTGGAGAAAAGGTCGACACCTTCTAGGAGCCGATCTCAACTAGAGGCGGATACAAGGTCGACACCTTCTAGGAGCCGAGCTTAACTAGAGGTGGATACAAGGTCGACACCTTCTAGGAGCCGAGCTCAACTAGAGGTGGAGACAAGGCCGACACCTTCTAGGAGCTGAGCTCAACTAGAGGTGGAGAGAAGGTCGACACCTTCTAGGAGCCGAGCTCAACTAGAGGTGGAGACAAGGTCGACACCTTCTAGGAGCCGAGCTCAACTAGAGGCGGATACAAGGTCGACTCCTCGTAGGAGCCGAGCTCAAATGGAGGCGGATACAAGGTCGACACCTCGCAGGAGCCGAGCTCAACTGGAGGCGGATACAAGGTCGACACCTCACAGGAGCCGAGCTCAACTGGAGGCGGATACAAGATCGACAACTTCTAGGAGTCGAGCTCAACTAGAGGCGGATACAAGGTCGACACCTCGCAGGAGCCGAGCTCAACTGGAGGCGGATACAAGGTCGACACCTCGCAGGAGCCGAGCTCAACTGGAGGTGGATACAAGGTCGACACCTTCTAGGAGCCGAGCTCAACTAGAGGTGGAGACAAGGTCGACACCTTGTAGGAGCTGAGCTCAAGTAGAGGCGGAGAGAAGGTCGACACCTTCTAGGAGCCGAGCTCAACTAGAGGCGGAGAGAAGGTCGACACCTTCTAGGAGCCGAGCTCAACTATAGGCGGAGAGAAGGTCGACACCTCCTAGGAGCCGAGCTCAACTAGAGGTGGAGAGAAGGTCGACACCTTCTAGGATCCGAGCTCAACTAGAGGCGGAGAGAAGGTCGACACCTTCTAGGAGCCGAGCTCAACTAGAGGCAGAGATTATGTCGACACCTTCTAGGAGCTGAGCTCAACTAGAAGCAGAGACAAGGTCGACACCTTCTAGGAGCCGAGCTCAACTAGAGGTGGAGAGAAGGTCGACACCTTCTAGGAGCAGAGCTCAACTAGAGGTGGAGAGAAGGTCGACATCTTCTAGGAGCCGAGCTCAACTAGAGGCGGAGAGAAGGTCGACACCTCCTAGGAACCGAGCTCAACTAGAGGTGGAGAGAAGGTTGACACCTTCTAGGAGCCAAGCTCAACTAGAGGTGGTGAGAAGGTCGACACCTTCTAGGAGCCGAGCTCAACTAGAGGCGGAGAGAAGGTCGGCACCTTCTAGGAGCCGAGCTCAACTAGAGGCGGAGAGAAAGTCAGCACCTTCTAGGAGCCAAGCTCAACTAGAGGCGGAGAGAAGGTCGACAACTTCTAGGAGCCGAGCTCAACTAGAGGCGGAGAGATGGTCGACACCTTCTAGGAGCCGAGCTCAACTAGAGGCGAAGAGAAGGTCGACACCTTCTAGGAGCCGAGCTCAACTAGAGGCGGAGAGAAGGTCGACACCTTTTAGGATCCGAGCTCAACTAGAGGTGGAGACAAGGTCGACACCTTCTAGGAGTCGAGCTCAACTAGAGGCAGATACAAGGTCGACACCTCGTAGGAGCCGAGCTCAACTGGAGGCGGATACAAGGTCGACACCTTCTAGGAGCCGAGCTCAACTAGAGGTGGAGACAAGGTCGACACCTTCTAGGAGCCCAGCTCAACTAGAGGTGGATACAAGGTCGACACCTTCTAGGAGTCGAGCTCAACTAGAGGTGGAGAAAAGGTCGACACCTTCTAGGAGCCGATTTCAACTAGAGGCGGATACAAGGTCGACACCTTCTAGGAGCCGAGCTTAACTAGAGGTGGATACAAGGTCGACACCTTCTAGGAGCTGAGCTCAACTAGAGGTGGAGACAAGGTCGACACCTTCTAGGAGCCGAGCTCAACTAGAGGCGGATACAAGGTCGACACCTTCTAGGAGCCGAGCTCAACTAGAGGTGGAGACAAGGTAGACACCTTCTAGGAGCCGAGCTCAACTAGAGATGGATACAAGGTCGACACCTCGCAGGAGCCGAGCTCAACTGAAGGCGGATACAAGGTCGACACCTTCTAGGAGCCGAGCTCAATAAGAGGTGGAGACAAGGTCGACAGCTTCTAGGAGCCGAGCTCAACTAGAGGTGGAGAGAATGTCGACACCTTCTAGGAGACGAGCTCAACTAGAGGCAGAGAGAAGGTCGACACCTTCTAGGAGCTGAGCTCAACTAGAGGCGGAGAGAAGGTCGACACCTCCTAGGATCCGAGCTCAACTTGAGGTGGAGAGAAGGCTGACACCTTCTAGGAGCCAAGCTCAACTAGAGGCGGAGAGAAGGTCGACACCTTGTAGGATCCGAGCTCAAATAGAGGCGGAGAGAAGGTCAACACCTTCTAGGAGCCAAGCTCAACTAGAGGCAGAAAGAAGGTCGTCACCTCGCAGGAGCCGAGTTCAACTGGAGGCGGATACAAGGTCGACACCTTCTAGGAGCCGAGCTCAACTAGAGGTGGATACAAGGTCGACACCTTCTAGGAGCCTAGCTCAATAGAGGTGGAGAAACCCGGAGGGGCAAAATGTTACTCGGGGGGTCCTGACAGACACGCACTCTTGAGGCTTCTACTCCACTGTCATAATAATTGTGACCTTGGGATGTACTTGGTTCAATTGACGATCATACCTTGCTCGCACATAGCTACGCGCACCTGTCTGCTTGCCCTTGTATACTCGCACCTGCATGCTCGCCTTTTTCAAAAAACCCTTGATGGAGTTGAGTTGTGGAGGTCACTTGGGGAGTCCTGAGGGACACACGTGTTGGAACATGCTTTCTGCATCTCTTGGTTTGACAATAACAAATCCTATTGTATTTGATCATACTTGCATTGTGTTTATAGTGTGCAGGATCTTCTGTTGGAACATGGTCTTCCGCATCTCCTAGGTTTGAGAATAACAAATCCCATGTGTATTTGATCTTGTGTGTTTAAGTATGTAGGATAACAAAGTCTACATGACACAAGGATTACATAAGAAGTTTGCCCCCAAATGTTGAGCGAACAAATCCAATACATCTACTAGCGCTGGCGGTAGTACTAGCGCAGGCGCTAGCTGCCGTTCGACGAACTCTTAGCAATGGTCGACGAATTTCTATTCGGCGAAATATTGGCTCGAAGCGAAATTGCCGAGAGAACTTATAGAAGGAGATAGCGCCAGGCGGTATCTACTGGCGCTGGCGGTAGCGCGGAGCACAAGAGGAATGACGAAATTGTTTCCCCGGATTAAAGATTCTCGCGCGCAAAATATTACTTAATATGGGATAGCGCCGACGGTAGCTCTAGCGCAGGCGCTAGCGCCGAGGCTATAAAAAGGACTCCTCTCCTCTCGTTTCAATGACACATCAGAGAGATATCAGAGAGAGATAGAGTGCTAGAATTCCAGAGGCTATCTTGGCCGAAAGTTGATGTCCTACCAAAGTTCTGCAAACTTCTGAAGGAGAATCTCATCATGCCAGATCCAAACGAAGTCCGCTTCTACAACGCTTATTCTACAGCGGATCTTCCCCTCCGACTTCAGAAGGGAGTTTTTATTTATTTTCATTTCATATTCTTCTTGTAAACGGTTAGTGAAATCGCCTCGTGTTGGCGACTAGGTGTGGGTAGGACTTAGGGGGAAACTCACCTCGTGTTGGCGACTAGATCTAGGCTAGGTCTAGGGGGTGCTCGAGGCCACATTCGGGGAAGGGTTGGCTAGAGCGGCTTGAGGCCAAATCCGGGGAGGATAGGCTAGGGCCACCGGTTCGTGCGGATGTGAGTCGGGATAGAAAACAAAAAGAGTCTACTATTCATCGCCACCGATTTCTAGCGTCATAGAAGTCAACTTTTGTAAAACCATATTTGATATTAATAAAGCATGTCTCTACTTTATTTCAATTGTTTTACTTGACTTTCTATTGTCTTAATCTTGCATTATTACAAAGTTTTTAAAATATCACTAAAGTTTTGAAAACCCTTATTCACCGCCCCTCTAAGGGCGCCTACCGATCCAACATCTTCAACATTCAATCCCCAAAGGAGTGCGAAAAAGAAGGACGTCGAAGAGACATCAGGATGATTATATGTTGTTACCGCGACGCGGTAACACTACCGCTGGCGCTAGTGAATCAGAAACTACTGAGAAGGAAACCGCTGAGAAGGAAACCACTTAGAACGAATTGGCGTTCGACGAAATGAAAGCTCCGTTCGACGATCTACATGCTCTACCGCGCCGCTCGATGAAATGTATGCTTTACCGCGACGCATTAGAACTACCGCTGGCGCTAGTGCTCGTTCGACGAAATGAAAGCTACGCTCGACGAAATGTGAGGCCGGTTCGACGAAAATGCGCCTGACGAAAAGAGATGTTCTCTACCGCGGAGCGTTAGCACTATCGCTGGCGCTAGCATAAATAGAAACAATTGACGAGAAGGAAACATTGGAGAAAAAGGAAAGTCGACGGGACGCTATTTTGGCAAGTACTATCGCGGCGCGTTAAGGACTAACGCCCGGCGGTAGCTTTTGGAAACCGCCCTTCTGCATGTAATTGAGGAGCTATTATGGAAGGAGATATTGGCTGAAGGAAGATATCACGCTATCGCGGAGCGTTAGCGTTACCGCGGCGCGCTAGTTGGAGTTCAAAGTTTGGCGCTCAAACGTTGCCTAAACTGCCACGATCTGTGTGCCTGATCATTGCCTAATGTGGCTAACGCGGGGCGGTAATACTACCGCAGGCGGTAGCAGCTGATTCTATTTATAGACGCGCACTGCCTCCGTTAAAGCTTGCTGATACAGAAGGAATTGGTGCCATATATTCAGAGCACTCGTGAGAGCCTTCTCCAAGCAGCCCGAAGAACTCCGTCAACGTTCGTGAACGCAAAGAACTTAAAGACCTATCCGATCGCATCTACATCGACATCAAGTTCTTCTTCTTGAGGGAGTTTTTAGTTTTTGTTTTGTCTTTGTCTTTTATTTTATCTTTGTAATCGGTTCGTGAATTCGCCACACGATGACTAGGTCTAGGTTGGACTTAGGGAGTAATTCGCCTCGTGTTGGCGACTGGGTCTAGGGAATAGATCTAGGGGGTGCTCTAGGCCTTTCTGGTGATAGATTGGCTAGAGCAGCTTGAGGCTGTATCTAGGGAGTGATCAGCTAAAGCCAACCGGTTCATGGGGATACGAGTCGGTATAGAAAACAAAAAGGGTTTTCATATTATTCGCTTCAATTTCTAGCGTCATTGAAATCAGATTTTGTAATCAATTTTATAAATGATAATCATGTCTTTTCTTGTTTAATAAAATTGATTTCATTTCTAATTTCATTATCTCTTTACTTTTGATTTAACTTACTTTGACCAAAATATCAAAAGTTTTCTATTAAAGTTTAAAGTTTTTAAAACCCTTATTCACCCCCCTCTGAGGGCGCCTACAGATCCAACAAGTGGTATCAGAGCGAGGTTATTCCAAATCGGCTTAACTACCAGGAATAATGGCGTCTCTTGATCATGATCTCGCTTCTACTAGTGGAGAAAACTTTAATATAAATGAAAAAGTATTATCACCACCTTTATTTAAGGGCAAAAATTATAAAGGGTGAAAAACATTAATGAAAATTTTCTTAAGGCCTTAGATGAAAAAGTTTGGAATATTACTATTGAAAAGCCACCTAGCGTACTAACTAGAACGAAATTATTTTAAATGCAAAATCTATGAATAGTATATTTTGTGCGTTAGACCAAAATATTTTCAAACTTATTTATACGTTACCTACCACATATTGATGAGTCCCAATTATATACACATTTATGGGCTCATCTAGGCCGATTATCTAGTCTATGCACTACACTTTAGGGATGTTTTTATTCATATTCGTTATTCCATGCTAAGTGCACTTTTAGGCCCGTTTTGGTGTGCGTATGCGCTCCATGTTATTGGGGGTAAGCACATGGTGCTCCCCAATCCTTTTCTTTGTTTGATTGGTGCTGGAGGTGTATTCCCAGCTGGATTGCTGTGCTTGCAGGTGGTTGGATCATCTCCTTTTTGCCCAGAATTCATGAATGTGTATATCGCATGGTCGTGTGTTTTCTTGACGCACGAACGGATGCGGTCGTGCGCTCTCATCTGGGGAGAAAACCAGTGATCTGAATTTGATCGTGCGTTTTACGCACGGGCGGATTCGCCCGTGCGCGAAGGAATCGCACAATCACCCTGTTTAACCTTGTTTTTAGCCAATCTGAATTTGTCCGTGCGTTTTTACGCATGGGCGGGTTTGCCCGTGCATGAGTAAAATGCACGGGCGCGGCTGCTTCTTCCTCAAGTCTATTTTATCCTAAATAACGCACAGGCAGCGCACGGTCGTGCGTTCGCCCGTGCGTGACTAAAATTCTGCCTGTTTAGTATTTAAAGCAGGAAATCTGCTTCATTGGGAGGACGATTCCCCTCGCGGGAAAAACCAGAGAAGCCCGCCATTTTCACCTTTCCACCCTAGGAGACCACATATAGTGATCTCCTCCACCATACTTCCATCTGGGATCGTTTACAAGCTTTCTCCACCACAAGTTCAAGCATTCTTCATCTTGGAGACCATAGAAGTGCTGTAGATCACTAGAGAAGTGACAACCTCCTTCGAGTCCGCACACCATCTGAGGGCCGAGCCCGGAGAGGGCCCGACAACCTCTCATTCTGGCCGAGAACCCAGGATACGGTGACATCTTCTATTGGGTCCTTTCTAAACCTTGAGCTTGTGCTTCTTTTAGTGTTGTTGTAATGAACTCTTGTTAGATTAATGTTATAGATCCTTTGTTTGATGTTCATGTGCAATGATGCTATGGTTGTGAGAATCGCTTTGCTTTTTGTTGTGATATTCTGAGTTGCTTGCGTGTGAAGCCATCTAGCAATTGCTAGTGGTGATGTTGGCGAAGAGGTGTATACGACCCTCACAAAACCCCACTCTGTGGTCATTTCACCCGCTTACCGAAGTGCGGCATCGCGACCGCTGCACTCACCCTCACTTTGCGAAGCGGTGCTTTCGACCTGCATTTATTTCATTTCTGCAATAGCTTAGGACACCAATCACAATGCCCTTTGTTCTTACTTTCTTCGCTCGCATAACAATTGACTCACAACGCAATTCATTCACCATATCCTACATTCCTCAAGAGATCGACATTCAGGGAAACTATTCCCTTAATTATTACTTGACAGTGACCGGTGCACTTGCCGAACACGCATCATGTTTTTGGCGGCGTTGCCGGGGAATGCAGGCGTGATGAGATTTTGGTTGTGAATCGATTATTTTCGATTGAGTCTTTAATTCTTTTTAATTTATTCTTTATCATGCTATTTTCTTCTTCTGTATCACGTGGGCACATTTGAATATCCGATGTCGTTGGTGTGGGGACACATCCCACGCTAGTGATAGGTGTCCCAAAGAGTATGGTGTTGTTCAGAAACCATACGGAGCCCATAAATCTTTTGGCTCCTCTACCGCGCCTCTGTTGTCGCACTTTTACGTGGTTGCTGCACCTTTGGCGCCGGTGAAATCGGTAAAACAGTGTTTATTTTGCAAAAGTAGAGAGCATGCCTTGAAGGACTGTGCGGACTATCTTCGCCAATTGGCGGATGACGATGAGCCGGATATCCGGATCGTCCCATCCTCAAATTCTGCGAACACAGCTCCTTCCTCTGGTTACGTGTCCCTTCCACCTTCACTTCTTGAAGTCTCTGGAATCGACACGTGCATCAGTGTCTCTTATGACTCTGTTTCTGATGCGACCCCCATACCTCTTTGGTTCATGTACCACTTTGCGTGGATTTGTGCCCATGTGTGGAGAGTGAGCCAGAATTCTTAAGAAGCACGTCTCCTCCCACTGCACATGAAACTACATCTATTTGTGATGTTATCATTGAGGTCAATTTGCAGGATGTCGCAGACCTGCGCAGTTTCGTGCCCACTCTCATGGAGGAGGACAGTCTCGAGCGTGCTGAAGCAACCATTTCGGTCCAGTACGAGGAAGTCCAAGTTATAGAGGAGGCCATTGCGTGCGCTGTTGAGTCTAGTGAAATATTCGATGATATCATCAGTTTGTCATTGTCGCACCCTATGGGGGATGAAGCCGGGATTATCCCCTCAGATGAGATTTCTTTTAGTTTTTCTTCCAATTTATTTCCTGACCCCCTTTCTTTATGTACAAGGATGCAGGATGCCCCTCCTCCGGTTGATCAGACCTTATGCATGGAGGAGCCGAAAGCCTGGCGGGATGAGGAAGGTACAGTGAAGGAACATCTTGTTTCCTCATCATCGTTGGTGCTTCCCCTTGAGGATTGGTTACAGGGGGCAAGCGGTTTTTCTTTGAAGACATAATACTGGAGGAGAAGAAGAGAGCGAAAAAGGAGGAGATTTGGGGTTGGAGGCTGAGCATCCTACTTAATTTCCACCCTTACTACCAGGTCCCCGGACCTTTTTCTTTCATCAGTTGTTACTACTTCAAATCAGCTTATAGCTGATTTATTTTGAGCTTGTAATAATAATTAGGATTTATTAGCTTCTTCTTATTCCTAGACTTTATGAACTATGCTTTAATACAGGTATTTAGTCCACCTTAAGGACAGTAAACAAAAGGGCTTCTTGGGAGACAACCCATGGGAACCACCCGGTTCCGTCTGCTTATTTAATTTCTATATTGTTCTGTTGTTTGCTTTATGCTGACATCGCAGGGTTAAGCTCTTGCTTGGGGATTGAGGAAGGAGAAAGTCAAAGAAGGAATTACCGCACTTCTGTCATGCTCATTCGTGAGCATAGGTCCACTCTACCCCTATTTTCCTTATTCTGAATTCTCTATTTTATTTGGTTTGGATCAAGTCTAGGGGAGAGATCGGTTATGCACGTGCATACACTTTGCATAGCATGTTAGAATGTGCTGAGTTAGGATTTTTAATTTGGTTGCACACATTGCATACACTTGCACCTAGTTCACGCGTACTTGATCACACCCGCTTATTGGGTATTGCTGCGAGGTTCCCCGCTCATAATAATTGGATTGTTAGTGTAGGAGTGAAGGGTGGAGAAAAATTTTGACTCGAGTAGTGCTCTAGTCGAGTGCTCCCGTGACGCCTAGAAATTCAATTAGAGTAGAATAAAATTCAATGTTATAATTTAATTATTTCTATTATAGTAGCTGCAATTAATTTCACTTTAGTGGTGAATCCAACGGTAGCATATGGTCGAGTGTAGCAAGATTAGTAGTAGCTTATTACTAGGATCAGAAGGATGGATAACCTTTCTTGGTGGCTAGAACTTGCACTAGACGACTCTTGAAACGATTGCGTTGAATAACTCATTATAAAGCGTGATGTAGGCCGTTCCTTGATCCATTTGTGCTTTTGAAATCCTAACCAATGTAATCACCCTTGCAAGCACACTTGAGCCGACCTATCTTCCTTGCTTAACTCCACTTAAATTTCACCAAAGCCATACAGCCAAACCTATATTCACACCAAAATATGTGTTTGAATGAAATTTATATATCTATCACGTTTGGTGTTATCTTTGATGTGTATGGTAGCTTTGAGAAAGCTAAAGGAGAAGTTTATATTGTGCCTTAAAAGATTTGTTTGTCGTGAAGAGTAAAAGAAAAAAGAAAGAAAAAAAAATTGGTACAAAAAAAACTTTCGAATGCAATCTCTCGACAAAATAATGTATGATCGGCTTAGCACACACCTAGTGTCCAGTTGTAGTCTGGGGGTGTTGTGTGGTTCTTAATTTTCCTGTTTTGGCGATTTTACACTCTTGAGTATTCAGGCTATGTTGCGTGCGATGCCCGTCGTTCTTTTACTTATCTAACCTGAACTCAACCTAAGCCAAATCCTAACCTATAAGTCCATTTGATTTTAGATATGAGTCATCTCATGCAGTAGAGAGAGTGCGAACGTGCAAGCCTATAGACACCGACTTTGATGGATTTCTTAGGAGATTGTCCCGAGCTTTGATTCGAGTAATACTCTACTCATTAGTCACGCTATTTTCCCTTGTGCGCGACCGAAAGATTCACCGAGATTCACCATCCAAGTAAACTAGATTTCGAATTACTATTCTAGAAATAGTTAAATATAATCTTGAGTTAAATTCTATTCTAACGTATTTCTACGCACGTGAGCATGTGACTTCGCATGTGTCTCCACCGCTCAAACTCACTCTAACACCCAATTGTTTAGACGGAGAGCTGAGTAGTTTGCCCGAGACGTGCAAATGGTTAAGTCTGGGGGTGTGATGAGTCCCAATTATATACACATTTATGGGCTCATGTGGGCCGATTATCTAGTCTATGCACTACACTTTATGGATGTTTTTATTCATATTCGTTATTCCATGCTAAGTGCACTCTTAGGCCTATTTTGGTGTGCGTATGCTGATAACTTCTCTAAATGAAGTTATCTATAACCTATTTTTGACTTATCAATAGCAAAAAATGTAGAAATGGAGTTTAAATAACATTAAAATGAAAGTAAAATTTATAATTATGATTGTATGACTCATTTGGTCCTTTTGCAATGTATTTTTGGTAGATTCACCAAAGGAATTTATTGGAGGATGGAAAACTGCCTAAAATATTGACCTGGGAAAAAAGTATCAGAAGTCAGAAAAAAAGAGCTTTAAGGAAAGTTTTCGAACCATATCAGAGGAGATTAGAGCGAGAAAAAGGGAGAGATTTGAGAACTCATCTTGGAGAAGAAGAACTAGGGCTGTTTGTCCGGATCTTGGAGACGGACGACTTCGGAAGCGTACGGAGTTCAAATTCCTGCATTTACTAAACTTTGATCATCATGTGCTGTAAGATCTACCTGATTATGTGGTTTTCTCCCATTATCATGGGCCAACTTCTCTAGATCTTGTGTTGTGAAAGTACCTTGTTTTGTGTGATGATAAAATCTTAAAACTATTCTTGGTGATGTTGTAGTGAATTTCTTTTATCGATTTCACGATCCTTATTATGTGAACCTCGGTTCTTCATTGTTTTGTTGCGTTTCATAATTCGAGAGAGGAGCTACGCAATAAGTTGATGAAGATTTTACTTTCATGCTTCATAATTCGAGAGAGGAGTTGCATGAATTTTTTCACCGAGGTTTTTATATTTTTACTGCGCTTCATAATTCGAGAGAGGAGTTACGCAAGTATATCTTGATTTTGTTATAACGTTTGAATGGAGACGATGATTTTTTCCTTGATGTTAGCAACTTAGGTTTTTGTGCTTTAAGCGGTTCTCTATCTCACCATCTGGGGGATAAAAGAACTAGGGACTTCCGTTATCGAGAGATACGGATTTCTATTCATAAAATCATTGCAAGGATTTTCACTTGATTCGTTTCACAAAGTCACTTTCATATTATCATCGCACAAGATTTGGGAAATCATGACACAAGATCATTTCTCCAAATCGTGATTTTAATAAAAGTTTTTCTCCAAGCATTCGTAGTTTATTTCAATTAGATTTCATCTATAGTTATCTTTAAATTTCACAACCTCAATAATGAATCACTTGGATTTAAAGAAAGAGATTAACTAGTAATTGCAAGCACTGAATCACCCACCTCTCCGTGGAAATTATACACCAGTTACGGGCGTATCATATACGCTCCATGTTATTGGGGGTAAGCACATGGTGCTCCCCAATCCTTTTTCTTTGTTTGATTGGTGCTGGAGGTGTATTCCCAGCTGGATTGCTGTGCTTGCAGGTGGTTGGATCATCTCCTTTTTGCCCAGAATTCATGAATGTGTATATCGCACAGTCGTGCATTTTCTTGACGCACGGACGGCTGCGGTCGTGCGCTCTCATCTGGGGAGAAAACCGGTGATCTGAATTTGATCGTGCGTTTTACATACGGGCGGATTCGCCCATGCGCGAAGGAATCGCACAATCACCCTATTTAGCCTTATTTTTAGCCAATCTGAATTTGTCCGTGCGTTTTTACGCACGGGCGGGTTTGCCCGTGTGTGAGTAAAACGCACGGGCGCGGCTGCTTCTTCCTCAAGTCTATTTTATCATAAATAATGCACGGGTAGCGCATGGTCGTGCGTTCGCCCGTGCGTGACTAAAATTCTGCCTGTTTAGTATTTAAAGCAGGAAATCTGCTTCATTGGGAGGACGATTCCCCTCGCGGGAAAAACCAGAGAAGCCCGCCATTTTCACCTTTTCCACCCTAGGAGACCACATCTAGTGATCTCCTCCACCATACTTCCATCTGGGATCGTTTGCAAGCTTTCTCCACCACACGTTCAAGCATTCTTCATCTTGGAGACCATAGAAGTGCTGTAGATCGCTGGAGAAGTGACAACCTCCTTCGAGTCCGCACACCATCTGAGGGCCGAGCCCGGAGAGAGCCCGACAACCTCTCATTCCGGCCGAGAACCCAGGATACGGTGACATCTTCTGTTGGGTCCTTTCTAAACCTTGAGCTTGTGCTTCTTTTAGTGTTGTTGTAATGAACTCTTGTTAGATTAATGTTATAGATCCTTTGTTTGATGTTCATGTGCAATGATGCTATGGTTGTGAGAATCGCTTTGCTTTTCGTTGTGATATTCTGAGTTGCTTGCGCGTGAAGCCATCTAGCAATTGCTAGTGGTGATGTTGGTGAAGAGGTGAATACGATCCTCACAAAACCCCGCTCTGTGGTCATTTCACCCGCTTACCGAAGCGCGGCATCGCGCCCGCTGCACTCACCCCCACTTCGCGAAGCGGTGCTTTCGACCCGCATTTATTTCATTTCTGCAATAGCTTAGGACACCAATCACAACGCCCTTTTTCCTTACTTACTTCGCTCGCGTAAGAATTGACTCACAACGCAATTCATTCACCATATCCTGCATTCCTCAAGAGATTGACATTCGGGGAAACTATTCCCATAATTATTACTTGACAGCGACCGATGCACTTGCCGAACACGCATCACATATGAGATTTGGAATTTTCTTGAAAGAACTTATGATTCTCCTTCTACAGGTATGGAACAATCACAAGAACCGGAGAATATGCAAGCTTGCACATGTCTTCAAGAATGCTCCTCTCATGACGGATCCATGAAGTGCACATCAAGTGAAAGAGAAGAAGTACTATCTTCGGAAGAGGAGTGCCAAAAAGATGTCAAAGAAACTATATGTTCAAATCGCGCCTCTCACGAAAGCAATGTAAGGAAATCAAATTCCATTTTTTGTACTTCTATCTCTACATTACAATTGCTACAAATTACAAAGAGCAAAATTAAGAAATAAAAAAATTCTAATAAACATTTGCGCTTAGAAAATAAAAATTTAAAGACAAATTAATGAAGAATCAAATTCTAATTTATCTAGTTCTACCCAAGGCTCCTTGGTTGAAAACATTACACCTTGTATAGAATTTAATGATCTAAAAGAAAAATGCAAGGAACTTGGAAAGGAACTTCTTTTTATAAAAGAACAAAATGAAAAATTATGTTTAGAAAATTCATCTTTGGAAAATGATTGTGCTAAGTGTAAATACTATAATTGAAATTGAAGAGATGGATGAAACATTTGATGAATATAGAAATAACTATCAAAATCATATTGATTCAATTGTTTCCATTCTTAAAAATAGCACAATCGCTTATAATAAAGCTAGACATAATTTAAAAATAAAAAATGATGAATTAAAAACAAAATCAACTTGCTTATGAAATTTATAAATAAAAATTCACAATATCAAGAAATATCTAAAAGCATGTTGAATATGAATATGAATATGAATATTTTAACTAAGACAAATAATGGGAGTAAGAAACAAAGTATTTGTAAATCAAAGTCAAAATCACCATTATTTACAAAATCATGTTTCTCCCAACATAAAATTAAATGTTCACAAATTTCCTATAAACAATGTTTTACAAAATCAGCATGGAAATTTGACAAATAAAAACGATATTAAACCAAGGTTTGAATGGAGGGCCAAAGTTAAAGATGAAACACTAACTCCACTCAAAAAGGCCCATTCATCACTATCTCCCCAAAAGCAAACACGATGTATTTGGGTACCCAAAGGAACCATCACACCCGGTCCTCTTTGGATACCTAAATCTCTCATTCATTAGTATCCAATCATTTGCATGAAGTAGAAATCAACTAAAAATGAAACATCATTATTCTACTTAATGATATGCCTAACCTATTTTTTTGTTTATTTTTCCTTCTTCTTTGAGCCATCATGATAAGATCACTTTATATAACTTGTGATATGATTTTCACATATTAAATCAAAATTCATTAATAAATCAAATTGAACACAATTGAATAAAAAATCATATTATTTTCAAGTGATCTAATTATCTTTTTTTTATCCTTCTAAAATACATTTCCTAAAAGTCTTATAAAATTTGAAAAACTAAATTTGTCATATGATATTATTAAGACTAAATGAAATAAGTGTCAAAATGGATTTAAAAGATGTTTCTAGGGGTATTAGGCTAAATTTATAAAAAGCGCAAGTTTTGTTTTTTATTTAATATACTTGCGTAATTTGTTTGCCCCTATCATGCTTAAACAAAATCAAATAAAAATAATTTAACTTTTCACATGATAATGTCAAGACAAATAAAAATAATTATCAAACTATGAAGTGAGAAAAATTCATAACCATACAGGATATCTATAAACTACTTCAGCAAGATAAGCATAAAAGAACACTTAAAATAAGCCAGAAATTAGTCCAAAATGAAAAACACGAACCCAGATAGTACGCTGGTACTAATGCCATCGCTAGAACTATCGCCGCGCGTTAGTAACTGTTGTTTGTCTTGCTGTCTCTAAAACTTGTATTATTAAAAAAAAACAAATTATTCATTCTCCAGCTCCCATACTACTGCTCTCTCCTTCATCACCTCCACGTCGTTTCCGACGAACCGATCGTCGAGGCTGCTCCTCTTCAGGACTCTCCTCTTTAGGTGGTGATGGAGTTAATTTAAGTGCCGCCATTATCTTTCGTACCATCTTCTCGATACCTGATATCTTCTTCGACATTCGTATCACTTTCCTATTTATGTCCGCTCCCTGCTCCGCTAGCTCATGTAGTTCTCGCTGGGTCTCTCTCATTGACCCACCTCGTCGAACTGGAGGTTGTGGAGATGGAGCCCTTTCTTGTCGTGGAGGACGAATTGATAGGGTAGATAATCTGGCTGGTCGACAATCAAGATTATAAACCTCCCTATTGAGAGACCGGCATTTCTTGTATACAACTCGTTGAATTATTCCTCCCAACGGAAGAGTATTCAATCGCTGCCGCCATGGATCTTTCAATTTATATGTATATCGGATCATTGATAGTAGGAGATCTGCCATATCAAACTGAATTCTTTCTAAAATATGGTAAGTGACCATACTCAATTGCGCTGTGATCATCCTTGTATCTCCCCCCTTTATCATGATCGTACGTCGTAGGATGTCTTGGATCATGTATGCGTCAGGAGTTAGTGTTGTCACCGATGAAATCAAATCCTCCATACCTTCATGACCATGCAACACTTCATTCATTCGAGTCCAGTTCCGAAGTGTTCGAAACCTCTCTACAATATCCAAAAAATTACTACTCCACTCAAGACCAAACTGCTCACGTAAATATTCATGAGTTATTACTACCTCATGACCCTGGACATTGGAACGTACTCCTCCTTGGAGATCAGTCCAAGCCGGATCCTCCAATCTCATGCAAAATTCCCTTACTAAAACTGAAGAAAAGTTATCATCTATGATCACTGAGAGAACACTCGCATCAGCCAAATATTCGTATATATGTGCATGAATGGGTAATTCTACCCCCACCGTCATAGCCACTCCGATGGTAGCATCCTCAATACCGGGAAATAGATTTCCACCCTCTCGATTTCGATCTACGTTTGATCGTCGAGCGTGACCACTGGAGGCAACCATTCTCAAATCTGAACCAAAATAAAATTGAAGGAACAACATCAAAAATCTGGACAGGAGGTATACCGCGACGCGGTAGCTTTCTACCTCCGCGCGGTAGATGACAAAACTACTGTTCATCTTCCTCCTTTGAATCCACCAAAAAAATCCTCCAAATCATTTCGGAAAGGCTCAAAAATTCTAGATGTGAGATATTTCAACTAATCTAACATGAATACTCAAACAATAACTCATAAATCTACCAAAATGACTTGAAAAAGTTGTCAAACATCCTCCTATGACTACATTGCCATGAAATTCCTTCAAATCCGCTAGATCCTAGCTTGAATCACTAACATGAACAATAAAAGAAAGTAAAATAACAAAAGAAAATCCTTACCTACTTCTAACGCCGGCGGAAGTCGAAGGAAAATATGAGATCCAAAACCCTTGACCAAATGAGATCTGACCGGGTCAAATCCTTTTATTTCACGCGGCTACCGCGGCGCTGTAACTCTATCGTTGGCGGTAGCGCACCTTTTTCTATGGGTGTTTATTTTTTCGACCAAAATTCGTATTTTCATGACCAAACATATCTGATTTCTGTATTGAACTACATTGTCACTATTCTGCGCAAATATATTCGAATAAAAAATTCTGAAAAATTTCACGTTTTCCCAAAATTTGGAGATCTGTCACTACCACCCGACGATAGCTGGGTACCGCTGGCGGTAGTGGATCATTTCTGAATTTCCCATTTTCTCTTTCATTTTTTATTTTTCTGTTCCTGTTATTTTCTTTTAAAAAATTAAAAAAAAAATGCAAAACAAATCAAAATCCAACCAAAAACATGCTTTGTGTTCTATATATCAAAACCAACTACAAAATTGAAAAACCAATTAAAACAACAAAAACATGCTTTATATTTGTTTTATTTATTTTTTGCTTTTGAAAACCTAATTTTTTTATAAAAACTGATGTGCTTTTCAATGTTTCAAGGATGATATGGTTTATCTTGCCTAGTTTAGAATACAATGTTTAATTCTCTATTTCAAGTATCTTAATAACATTGTTTTGTATCATGCCTTGATCATTATCTTAAGTGTGCTTTGAAATTGATTATAGAAATCATGTGTAGTATTGCATAGCATGCCTCTATGTATGAGTAAATGATTTATATTTGATAATGATTTATTCACTCACATCTTTGATAAACTACATATGAATTTAATCTACTGTTACATGATTGTGTAGTGTAACAACCTAATATTTTATTGTTATGCATACTTTGTTTTACCTACACCACAAGTAAAAATCTTTTTTTCATGCACCTATTTTTGAAGAAGTGTGTCTTTTCAAAAATATTTTTGTTTGCACATACAAGTGAATTCGGAGACCTTTGTCGTTAAGTAAAAATTCAAATGAATAATTGACAAAGATAACTCCACCAAACACTACTCACCCTCCTGATAAGTCTTAATGAGCATTGTGAGGTTGAGCACCTTGGAGAGAATTGTAAAGTGCCTTGTTGCAAACATTTTTTTACACTACTTCTTCTTGTACACCGGATCACAAATAACTAAAATTCAAAATAATAATTGTGATTCCCCAAGCACTACTTTGCACACTGATAAGTCTTTATAAGCATTGTGTGTGCAGAGCACCTTGGTAGTTGTACTATTTTTCTATGTGCATTAAATAATTAATATAGCTTTGTGGGTAGAAGTAACTCTAAAAATGCTTTTTCAATAACAGTGTGTTTATTCCATTATACGCGTCATGTGGTTTGATTAACTCATATGTATAATTTATCAAAAACACTATTTTGTACACATCATTATCACCAGATGTAAGCCTTCCACTCATGAGCATTAGAGTCTATTGCATATCTACATGTATTCTCTAAATTCTTAAGTAAATGCACTAGATAGCCTTGCATGATCAATACAATGTATACGTGTACTTGGTTTCTCAATTTAGAACATTGTATTCTTCCATCTTGACTTGATATCTTGTATCATGCTTACATATTTTTTTCGCTACGCCATGAGAACTCTGTATTGCATACCTTTCAAAACTAGTATATGGCTATGTTACAACTAAAATTATTTTGTGTACTTAAAATGCTACAACATCTATTTTGTTATGTCTAAAATTCTTAATCATCTACTATGCTTCACAATTCCTATATAGATGTTCACTTCAAAAAAGTATTTCGTCATGCTTTCCACCTCTTTACTACTTGCACGCTCGATCATGAATACATTGTCCCAACAAGTGGTTCCTTTATGACAATTTCTTCACATTCTTTTTTTTCACTCCTATATTTGTATTCTTCCTAAGCGTTTAACTCTTTACCATGTTCATTCCCTCTCTACACATTTATTGTACACATTAACGTTTGACTTTCTCTCCACCCTCTTTTGATAATACCAAAAGGGGGAGAATAAATTTGAAAGAAATTCACGTGTTTGGGGAGTCAAGTACATAGGAATTTTTTGTTGTAGGGGGAGTATTCACTTAGGGGGAGCATTCATTTAGGGGGAGCACTTGCACATGTCTTAAATTTCATGCTTATCCTTTTTAATAAACACAATTCCTATCTTTTGAACTATTTCTTTCTAAAGGGATTTGTTATTATCAAAAGGGGGAGTTTGTTGGAACATGCTTTCGGCATTTCTTGGTTTGACAATAACAAATCCTATTATATTTGATCATACTTGCATTGTGTTTATAGTGTGCAGGATCTTCAACATTCAATCCCCAAAGGAGTGCGAAAAAGAAGAACGTCAAAGAGACATCAGGATGATTATATGTTGTTACCGCGTCGCGGTAACACTACCGCTGGCGCTAGCAAATCAGAAACCGCTTAGAAGGAAACCACTGAGAAGGAAACCGCTGAGAACGAATTGGCATTCGACGAAATGAAAGCTCCGTTCGACGATCTGCATGCTCTACCGCGGCGCTCGACAAAATGTATGCTTTACCGCGGCGCGTTAGAACTACCGCTGGCGCTAGTGTTAGTTCGACGAAATGAAAGCTGTGCTCGACGAAATGTGAGGCCGGTTCAACGAAAATGCGCCCGACGAAAAGAGATGTGCTCTACCGCGGAGCGTTAGCACTACCGATGGTGCTAGCATAAATGGAAACAATTGACGAGAAGGAAACAGTGGAGAAAAAGGAAAGTCGACGGGACGCTATTTTGGCAAGTACTATCGCGGCGCGTTAAGGACTAACGCCCGACGGTAGCTTTTGGAAACCTCCCATCTGCATGTAATTGAGGAGCTATTATGGCAGGGGATATTGGGAGCGTTAGCGTTACCACGGTGCCCTAATTGGAGTTCAAAGTTTGGCGCTCAAACATTGCCTAAACTGCCACGATCCGTGTGCCTGATCATTGCCTAATGTGGCTAATGCAGGGCGGTAGTACTACCGCAGGCGGTAGCGGCTGATTCTATTTAAAGATGCGCGCTGCCTCCGTTAAAGCTTGCTGATACAGAAGGAATTGGATCCATATATTCAGAGTACTCGTAAGAGCCTTCTCCAAGCAGCCCGAAGAACTCCTTCAACGTTTGTGAACGCAAAGAACTTGAAGACCTATCCGATTGCATCTACATCGACATCAAGTTCTTCTTCTTGAGGGAGTTTTTAGTTTTTGTTTTGTCTTTGTCTTTTATTTTATCTTTGTAATCGGTTCGTGAATTCACCACACGGCGACTAGGTCTCGGTTGGACTTAGGGAGTAATTCGCCTCGTGTTGGCGACTGGGTCTAGGGAGTAGATCTAGGGGTGCTTGAGGCCTTTCTGGCGATAGATTGGCTAGAGCGGCTTGAGGCCGTATCTGGGGAGAGATCGGCTAAAGCCAACCGGTTCATGGGGATATGAGTCGGTATAGAAAACAAAAAAGGTTTTCATATTATTCGCTTCGATTTCTAGCGTCATTGAAATCAGATTTTGTAATCAATTTTATAAATGATAATCATGTCTTTTCTTGCTTAATAAAATTGATTTCATTTCTAATTTCATTATCTCTTTACTTTTGATTTAACTTACTTTGACCAAAATATCAAAAGTTTTCTATTAAAGTTTAAAGTTTTTAAAACCCTTATTCACCTCCCTCTAAGGGCGCATACAGATCCAACAACACACTCTCAAGGCCTTTCCTTGTACCATCCTGAGGCTTTCATCCTACTTGGATGTTGAACGTCGGCGATGGATGACGTCAAGTAGGGACTGACAGTCGGGGAGGTCCGAGGGGACACACCTGTTGGAGTTACCATTGTGATCTAGAAGTGGTCAAACATGTAATGTCACTGCCAACGCGATATGAGCATGCAGGGTCGCATATAAGAGCATGTGGAGAAGATGGAAGATTGACTGTGTTGGTAAAGGTTACCAATCACCATATAGAATGGGGAAGTCCAGCAAATGTTGCTGTCGGAATTCGTCGGATATGATTCGTCGGATTCGTCGGAAGTCGTCGGATGGTTCCGTGGAAACTCGACGAATTATTACAGAGTCCCTTAACTCGGCAAGTGTTGCCGTCTGATCGGATTCATCGGAATTCGTCGGATCGTTCCGTGGAAACTCAACGAACTGTTACAGAATTCATTAACTCGGCAAATGTTGCCGTCTGACACGATTCGTCGGATTCGTCGGGATTCGTCGGATTGTTCCGTGGAATCTCGGCGAATTATCACAGAGAGCAAATTGTTGCCGTCTAATGTGATTCGACGGAATTCGTCGGATTGTCCCGTGTAAACTCGACGAATGCTGATTCGTGAAATCCCGACGAATTGTAACAGAAGCCCCTATTTTGCTGTGTGGTCTGCGGATAGCGATTCTTCTAGAAGCTGTTTATCCTTTGGGTATAAATAGGACTTCTTTTAGGGTTCTCATTAACTGACGAAATAGAAGCCGACGGAAGTGTTCCGCTCTCGCCTTCGCCCTAGCCGACGGAAGAAGTTCCGCTCGAACCCTAGACGGAAGGAGTTCCGTCTGAATCTCCTCCGCCGACCTCCTCTCCGTCGATTGTCGCCGGGATTGTTCTTCCTGGAGCGAACCTAGCAGTTCGTGGAAGTGCAAGGTGCGGTTGTTCTTCCTTCCGAGTTGCGTGCGACGTGACTTGGCGTTCTCCCGGCTCGTGTGGACTTCTGTAGAGACGTAGACAATATTCTACGTGTGGACTCGCACAGCCGACGACAGGATTCAACTCGTGGAGCATCTAGGTTGGATTTGATCCAACTCCTCTAAGGTAATTTTTGCCTATGCATTTAGTTAACTTCTTGATTCAATATTCATGGCCGATCCAAGTCTTTTTGGGTTGTTTCTCTTCATTTCCGCTGCGCCTACATTTGATGTATGGTTCTAGAAAAACCTAACAGTGGTATCAAAGGGAGGTTCTGGTCATGATTGTTGTTTAAGAAGTTAGGTTATTCCAGTACGTGCAAATCTAGGTATTCGGAAGCGTTCTAAATGTCAAGATTTCTTCTTGGAATATCACATTTGATGTGATTTTGTGTGGTTTTTGGTGGTGGGATTTCAAAAATTTGGTCGGGGCTCTGCCCCGCACCCCGCAAGGGCTCTGCCCCTTGACCCCGCTCGCTGATCGGTCAGCGAGACCGCCGCCAGGGGTGCTGCCCCTTGGACCCCGTTAGGGGATCTGCCCCTAAGACCCCGCCAGGGGCGCGCCCCCTTGGAACCCCACCAGGAACGTCTGGGATTTCATGGTTATTTCTAATTGTTAGAAATTGTTGTCTCCTTAGCAGTAACCGTCCCTCAAGTGGTTAATGAACCCTTGTATTGTTTTGGATTTTGAATCCAACAATGTGAGACGAGCTTGTCTACTACTTTAAGTCGAGTTGTCTTTGCCTTTGTCTAATGCATGTAAATCTGAAGATTTGGAAGAGTTCTAAATGTCCAGATTTAGCCCTTTCGTCTATCAAAGGTTGATAGTCTTATGTTGTGCACATAAGGGATGCATGTGGATTTTAGATGGCTTGTGTTTCTGTGGATGTGCACTTTGATCAAATGTTGATCATGGTTAAGTGTTAACCTATTATTAAAATTAAAATCCCTTCATCAAATATTAAGTGTTCGGATGCCTTCCGATGGATGACACTCTTCCTGCCTCGATCGATGAAGTGTGGGCTTGCCAAAGCAAGGTGCATTAATCTATCTTGGTAAGGGTGCGAGCGGATAATTGTGATATCCCACTGTCGACATCGGGTCTAACTTAACTAGGTGACCTCAAAGGTTGAGTGCCTAGAGGCATAGGGTTGACATGCACAATATGATGGATGCGAATAAGGAGTTATTCACCAGCCATACAAGAGTTGCATGAGGATGCAATTGGCAAGCGTTGCCTACCTAAATAACCGCATTATGAGAGGAACGCCAAAGCGGACTCGTGGTGTTGGTGAAATACGGATCTTGTCCACTAAGAGAGTAGCTCGCATGGACTCTCCGAATTGATAGTGAGGGCTGTCAATTTGAATAAAATAGTGGGAGTATTTAATTGAAGTCCAAATTAAAATAAATTGTATTTTGAAATTAAGGTGCTGATTAAATTCTGCATGAATTCTTGTAGAATTCCATGGCAAGTGGTTCACATTCCACCTTGTCCCTAAGAGCTATCCTTGAGAAGGACAAGCTTAGTGGGACGAACTATATGGACTGGTATAGGAACCTGAGAATTGTTCTCAGGCAAGAGCGAAAGCTCTACGTCTTGGAAGAAGAAGCCCCCGAGGTGCCGACCGGGAACTCGTCCCGTGTTGATAAGGATGCTTATAAGAAGTATACCGATGACGCTTTAGACGTCGAGTGCCTTATGCTTGCCACCATGAACTCTGAGCTTCAGAAGCAACACGATAACATGGGGTGCAAGGATATTGACGAGCACCTAAAGAAAATGTTTCAAGGGCAAGCTCGTCAAGAGAGGTTCGATGTCACGAAGGCATTATTTCAGTGCAAAATGGGAGCTCGAGACTCAGTTGGTACTCACGTACTGAAGATGATTGGGTATATATAGAACCTAGAGAGACTGGGTTTTCCTCTGGGTCAAGAGTTGGCCACAGATCTTATCCTGCAATCGTTGCCGGATAGTTATGAGCAGTTTGTCTTGAACTACAACATGAATGAAATAGACAAGACACTGCCCGAGCTCCTAGGCATGTTGCGAACTGCCGAGATAAACATGAAGAAGGCCAAGCCTGCTAGTCCCATATTGATGGTACATAAAGGCAAGGGTAAGGCCAAGGGCTTCAAGAAGACGAAGGTGGGACCTAAGTCGCATCTTGAGCCCAAATCTTCCGCGCTGAAAAAGAAGAGCACCGTGAAGGAAGGGAAATGCCACCACTGTGGCAAGGCTGGTCATTGGAGGAGGAATTGTCCTTCGTACATTGACGGTCTGCAGAAAATGAAGGGAGGTATGACTTCCGCTTCGAATATTTACGTTATAGAGATAAACCTTTCTGCTCCTTCATCTTGGGTATTGGATACCGGATGTGGTTCTCACATTTGTACAAATGTGCAGGAACTAGGAAGGAGGAGATTGCCGAGTAAAGGAGAGGTGGACCTACGCGTCGGCAATGGAGCAAGAGTTGCTGCTGTAGCCGTAGGGGTTTACCGTCTTTCTTTGCCCAGTGGGCTTGTAATAGAACTTAATAATTGTTATTATGTTTCGGCCATAACTAGAAACATTATATCCATTTCATGTTTGGACATGATTGGATTTTCTTTTATAATTAAGAACAATTGTTGTTCTATATTTAAGAATGATGTTTGTTATGCTGTAGCTCAATTGTTTAATGGTCTTTATGTTTTGAACCTGGACCATCCGATCTATAATGTAGATAATAATAAAAGACTAAGAACAAATGACTCAAATCCTACATATCTCTGGCATTGTCGTTTGGGCCATATAAACGAGAAGCGCATATCCAAGCTCCATAAAGATGGACTATTGGACTCATTTGATTATGAATCATTTGAGCGATGCGAGTCTTGTTTATTAGGCAAGATGACTAAAGCCCCTTTCACTGGTTATACTGAGAGGGCTGAGGATCTCTTGGGTGTTGTACATAGTGATGTATGCGGACCCATGAGTTCTATGGCTAGAGGTGGGTATTTCTACTTCGTTACATTTACTGATGATTTCAGTAGATACGGATATGTGTATCTTATGAAGTGCAAATCCGAAACTTTTGAAAAGTTCAAAGAGTTTAAAAATGAAGTGGAGAACCAATTGGGTAAAAAGGTTAAAGCACTCCGATCTGATCGAGGTGGCGAATACCTGAGTCATGAGTTCCGTGATCATCTGAAAGAGTGTGGTATTGTATCACAGCTCACTCCACCTAGGACACCGCAGCATAATGGTGTGTCTGAGAGGAGAAATCGTACTCTGTTAGACATGGTACGGTCGATGATGAGTCATGCAGATTTGCCTGTTTCCTTTTGGAGTTTTGCTTTAGAGACTGCTGCAATAACACTGAATCGCGCTCCAACGAAAACGGTTCTAAAGACACCATATGAGATATGGACTGGGAAGCGTCCTAGTATGTCATTCATTAAAATTTGGGGCTGTGAGGCATACGTACGACGTCAAATGCCTGACAAGCTGGAACCCAAATCAGATAAGTGTTATCTGGTGGGATATCCTAAGGAAACGAAAGGATATTACTTTTACCTACCGTCTGAGGGCAAAGTGTTTGTCGCAAGGACGGGTGTCTTCTTGGAGAAAGAGTTCTTGTCAAGAAAGACGCAAAAGGTAGAACTTGAAGAAGTTCAAGAACCACAAGTAGTGAATGAACCAGAGTTGGATTCTGAGCCAGGACTACAAGATGTTGTAGCTGGAGAACCTGCTCAAGTGACACAAGTCCTACGTAGATCTGGTAGACCAAGATTTGAGCCTGAGAGATATGGATTTCTCGTGTCTCAAATAGGTAATGTGTTGCTTATGGATCATGATGATGAACCAGCGACCTACCAAGAGGCTATGAATGGACCGGACTCCGACAAATGGCTTGAGGCTATGAAATCCGAAATGGACTCCATGTATACAAACCAAGTTTGGAACTTGGTGGAACCACCTGAAGGGGTACGACCCATAGGGTGCAAGTGGGTCTTCAAGAAGAAGACCGACATGGATGGGAATGTACAGACATTCAAAGGGCGACTGGTGGCTAAGGGTTTCAAGCAAATTCATGGTGTTGACTATGATGAGACCTTTTCCCCTGTTGCCATGGTAAAGTCCATTAGGACATTGCTTGCTATTGCTGCGTATTATGACTATGAGATCTGGCAGATGGATGTCAAAACGGCTTTCCTAAATGGAAACCTCCTTGAGGAAGTGTACATGACACAACCCGAGGGTTTTGTATCCCCAAATGAAGCCACTAAAATATGCAAGCTGAATATGTCCATCTATGGATTGAAACAAGCCTCTAGAAGTTGGAATCTTCGTTTTGATGAGAAGATCAAAGAGTTTGGTTTTGTCAAGAACGAGGATGAACCGTGTGTTTACAAGCGAATCAGTGGGAGCATTGTTGTCTTCCTGATATTGTATGTAGATGACATACTGCTGATCGGGAATGATATACCTACCCTGAAAGTTGTTAAGAACAACTTAGGGAACTGCTTTTCTATGAAGGACTTGGGTGAAGCGACTTACATACTCGGTATTAAGATCTATAGAGATAGATCGAAGAAGTTGCTGGGTCTGACCCAGAGTACGTACATTGAGAAGGTGTTGAGGCGGTTCAACATGCTTGAGTCCAAGAAAGGATTTTTGCCCATGTCTCATGGTGTAAATCTCTCTAAGGACCAGTGTCCAAAATCTTGTGAAGATAAGGACCGCATGAAGTTGATTCCATATGTTTCGGCAATTGGGTCAATCATGTATGCAATGTTATGTACTCGACCCGATGTCTCTTTTGCTTTGAGCATGACTAGCAGGTATCAGTCTGATCCCGGTGAATGTCACTGGATAGCCGTGAAGAATATCCTGAAGTACTTAAGAAGGACTAAGGATGTATTCTTGGTGTATGGTGGAGAGGAAGAGCTCGTTGTAAGTGGTTACACGGATGCCAGCTTCCAAACTGATAGGGATGATTCGAAGTCTCAGTCAGGGTTTGTGTTTTGCCTGAATGGAGGAGCTGTGAGCTGGAAGAGTTCCAAGCAAGAGACAGTTGCTGATTCTACAACTGAGGCCGAGTATATCGCTGCAGCAAATGCAGCGAAGGAGGCTGTATGGATTAGGAAATTCATCGGCGAGCTAGATGTAGTTCCTAGCATTGTTGGTCCCGTAGTTCTCTACTGTGATAACAATGGTGCAATTGCACAATCTAAGAAACCTAGATCCCATCAGCGCTCCAAGCACATACTTCGGCGGTTCCATCTTATTCGTGAGATTGTCGAACGAGGAGATGTGAACATTTGCAGAGTGCCGACTGAGGAGAATATTGCAGATCCACTGATAAAGCCTCTCGCGCAGAGAAAGCATGATGGTCATACTAGATCAATGGGTATACGATACCTGAGTGATCAACTCTAGTGGGAGTCTTGTGGGTTGCATGTAAAATAAATATTCTGTTGGCTGTTTATTATTTATTCATATGATGAATTGTGTACCAATTATTTCTTTTTACAATTAATGGCAAGTTCTTTTATTACGATATACTGTTTCTATATGATAGAATAAAATTCGTGATAAATACCCTTAGAATGTTCGCTTCCATAGGACATCAAGTACGTGACTTGAATGTAAGAGCCTATGATTTCGAAGCTTCATTCTTAAAAGGTCCCTGGTCGAGGTATCATCGTAGAAGCTAAGGGTGATGATGATACATTAAGACTAGCATGTGTGTTGACTGATGACCGGTTCTCACAGGTCATGATATTGTGATATCAAGTCATCACGTGGGTACTTGTTAGTGAACAAGTTGTACTGGACAGACCCAACCTGAGACTACTTTGTGGATTGTTACTTAAAAGTGTCACAAGTAGGTCTCATTTGACAATGGTGTTGTGGTCCTTTGACCTGAAGTCACAGCATTCATCGAGTGAGGAAGAGCGTGCTTTGATGTCATCTAAAGTCTTCCTTGAAGAAGGTTGATGATAAGGGTGGTCGTTGGGTACGTTACGAATCATTTGGGTGTTTGGGTGTGAGCAGATATGGGATTTGTCCTCCTATATAACAGGAGTTGCATCCATGGGCCCCTTGATGGAATTGGACTGAGAAATGCATGACCATGCTTGGTAGAGTCAATATGTGATATTGAGCTCACCATTCTCTGGAAGTCCGTTCTAGATCAAGAAACTTGGATTGAGCTATAAAGAGGGTGACACGGTCCATGCCTCTAGTTCTTTCCGGATGTAAGGGACAAAGGGACAAAGACAACGCTGGAACATTGGTCATAAAGGCTTATGAGTTATAAACTCTTATTGCTTGGGGAGCAATGATGCATTGCTAGATGCCGCTCATTGTTTGTGAGGTTTTTGTTTGATATTTCAAGATCAAGTGGGAGACTGTTGGAGTTACCATTGTGATCTAGAAGTGGTCAAACATGTAATGTCACTGCCAACGCGATATGAGCCTGCAGGGTCGCACATAAGAGCATGTGGAGAAGATGGAAGATTGACTGTGTTGGTAAAGGTTACCAATCACCATATAGAATGGGGAAGTCCAGCAAATGTTGCTGTCGGAATTCGTCGGATATGATTCGTCGGATTCGTCGGAAGTCGTCGGATGGTTCCGTGGAAACTCGACGAATTATTACAGAGTCCCTTAACTCGGCAAGTGTTGCCGTCTGATCGGATTTGTCGGAATTCGTCGGATCGTTCCGTGGAAACTCGACGAACTGTTACAGAATTCATTAACTCGACAAATGTTGCCGTCTGACACGATTCGTCGGGATTCGTCGGATTGTTCCGTGGAATCTCGGCGAATTATCACAAAGAGCAAATTGTTGCCGTCTGATGTGATTCGACGGAATTCGTCGGATTGTCCCATGTAAACTCGACGAATGCTGATTCGTGAAATCCCGACAAATTGTAACAGAAGCCCCTATTTTGCTGTGTGGTCTGCGGATAGCGATTCTTCTAGAAGCTGTTTATCCTTTGGGTATAAATAGGACTTCTTTTAGGGTTCTCATTAACTGACGAAATAGAAGCCGACGGAAGTGTTCCGCTCTCGCCTTCGCCCTAGCCGACGGAAGAAGTTCCGCTCGAACCCTAGACGGAAGGAGTCCCATTTGAATCGCCTCCGCCGACCTCCTCTCCGTCGATTGTCGCCGGGATTGTTCTTCCTGGAGCGAACCTAGCAGTTCGTGGAAGTGCAAGGTGCGGTTGTTCTTCCTTCCGAGTTGCGTGCGACGTGACTTGGCATTCTCCCGGCTCGTGTGGACTTCTGTAGAGACGTAGACAATATTCTACGTGTGGACTCGCACAGCCGACGACAGGATTCAACTCGTGGAGCATCTAGGTTGGATTTGATCTAACTCCTCTAAGGTAATTTTTGCCTATGCATTTAGTTAACTTCTTGATTCAATATTCATGGCCGATCCAAGTCTTTTTGGGCTGTTTCTCTTCATTTCCGCTGCGCCTACATTTGATGTATGGTTCTAGAAAAACCCAACAACACCATCCCGAGGCCTCCATCCTTTTTGGATGCTTAAATGCCTTCATCCTCTGGTCGGTAGGACTGGTCATCCCTTTTTCAAGTTGGAATGTCGGTGCCCGGACTTCCCCCTGATAACCTCTCCAGTCGGATGAGATGTGCAGTCGGCGGGAACCACGACCAACGTGCAAGGGGGGAGCTGATCTCGACCGTCATTGCAGAGGCTTGTACTTAAGGGAACACACAACCGAGGCATTGTCCCATCACCTGTTTTGAGTTTTTACGTGGTTAAGTCGGAGGCTCGTTTTCCAACTTATGGTGTCGAATGCTAGTGAGATGACCCTCAAGTAGGGAATGACAGTCGGGGAGGTCTAAGGGGACACACCGTCCCGAGGTCTCCATTCTACTTGGATGCTGAATGCCGACCCAACATGTTCCCTGTTGCTCAACAATTAAACGGGGAGTTAAGCATACTTAAGCACATTAACTCACACGATTGGAGGAAATAATCGGAAACGAATCGCTTTGTTATGGGATTTTAGCCCTCGAGGGTACACAACACCTTTATTCAAGGGTCCCATGATCGGTTAAGTCGATCATCTCTTCGTTGAATTGGGAGGTCGGCGTCCAGACTTCTTCCTGATAATCTCTCCAGTCGGATGAGAAATGCAGTCGGTGGGAACCGCGGCCAACGTGCAAGGGGGGAGCTAATCTCGGCCATCATTGTAGAGGCTTAGACTTAAGGAGACGTACAACCGAGGCACTGTCCCATCATCCGCTCTGGGTTTTACGAGAATCAAGTCGGAGGCCCGTTTCCCAACCTGCCGTGGAGATCGACTTCACCTGCTTTCTTCCTTTCTTTTGAAAACGCTTAGCTGAAAGAGACAAAAGACTCACAATCTCCCATGTTTCAGGGAGGTGAGGGTTTTATAGATAACATAACCTGTTGAGTGGTCGCGAGATATCAACTTGAAGGCTATACGAGTAAGAACATAGCATCGCGGGATACCAACTGGAACACCTCATGAGTAAGACCCCTCATTGATCATAGTCGATGGAAGGAGATCATTGGGAGTATAGTACCACGGGACATCAACTGGAATACCTCATGAGTAAGCATTCTCATGGAACATAGCTGATGGAAGGGGATCATCGGGAATAAGGAGCTTGCGGAATACCAATCTTGAAGACGTCACGAGTAAGCATTCCCGTGGAACATAAGTCCTTGATGAAGATCATCGCGAGTAGAAGCTCGTGGAACAACATCTTTGAAAACCATCGCGACTAGGAGCTCACCAAGCATCAGCTTGGAGACCTCGCGAGTAGGTTGTTGAAGAAGACCATCGTGACATGGAGTCGCGGAACAGCTTATGTGCTTTCCCTTGGTGGCAAACTCATCATGAATCATCCTGTTTGTTAGTCAGACAAAAGCACTCGCGGGCTTTACTAAGGCACCCGTAAGTATGAACATGTATGGAAATCACTTGCATTGAAGAAGGAGGAAACTGAGGGGAGGAGGAGTGTCCCTTTTGACATAAGACCCCCTACGCAGAGGGTTTGGGGGTTCCGCTGGCTGGTCAGCGGACGAGGGTCAAGGGGGTTGAACCTTAATAGATCCTAAATTGTTACATAATAGAATAGGACATGTGAAATGCAGGAAAATGTGAGATCTAGCTAAGTGTCATAACATCCCCTTAGATATTTCTATTCGATTTGATAAGTGCGAGGTGTGTGCACAAACCAAGATCACTAGAAAATTGTTCAAATCAATTTCTAGAAGAACGCAACTTCTTGATTTGATACATTCAGACTTCTGTGATTTTAAGAGTCATGCCACTAGAGGGGGAAGTAAGTATCTCATCACGTTCATCGATGATTATTCTAGATATTGTCATGTTTACTTATTGAAATCGAAAGATGAAGCATTCAAGATTTGTAAGATCTTCAAATTTCGGGTAGAAAATCAGTTAAACTTGAAGATTAAGCATTTTAGAAGTGATCGAGGAGGAGAGTATACTGCAATAGAGTTTCAAAACTTTTGTGCCTTTGCAGATATAATCCTGGAAACCACTACTCCTTACTCAACCCAGTCTAATGGTATTGCTGAGCGAAAGAATATAACATTAACAGAAATGCTGAACTCTATGCTCCTTACCGCTTGTATGCCTAATTCTTTTTGGGGAGAAGCAGTTCGAACTGCTAATCACATTCTGAACAGATTGCCTTATGCAAAGCTCACTTCCACTCCGTATGAGTTGTGACATGGTCATCCTTGTAGATTTGACTCTCTAAAGACTTGGGGCTATATTGCTTATGTTAAGATACAAGATCTTAAGAGACGTAAGGTGGGACCTAGAACAATAACTTGTGTATATCTAGGTAGTGCAAAAGATAGTGCATCAGATAGGTTTCTAGATCTGTCCACTAATACAGTGATAGAGTCTATAAATGCTATTTTCTTTGAAAATAAATTTATCAAAGATCATGGTTTAACCGTCTCTGGGTCTACTGAGATGATTTTTGAATCTCTTGTAGCACCTGAAGCTGGCCCCTCTGGCACTGCTTCCCAACCTATTGAGGATTGTCTTATCCCAGTTAGAGTATCTATAAGAGATAGAGTCCATAAGAATTTTGGTGAAATTGTATCACCTATCACTTAGAGGATGACTCATTCTCCTACTAGGAAGCAATGCGATATAGAGATTCGTTAGTGTGGGCAGAAGCCATAGATGATGAAATGGACTCGCTGCTACGAAATAACACCTGACATCTAGTGGACCTCCCTAAAGGAGCCAAAGTCCTTGGATGCTAGTGGGTGCTAAATAAGAAATTGCACAGTGATGAGTCTATAACGAGATATAAAGCACGTCTAGTCACTAAAGGCCATAAGCAACAATGAGGAATTGACTACTTTGACGTCTATTCACCTGTATGTCACCTATCCACTATTAGGATTCTTCTTGCCTTGGCCTCTATCGAGGACTTCATAGTTCATCAGATGGATGTCAAAACAGCCTTCTTGAATGAAGAGCTTGATGAAGAGATCTACATGGCACAACCTGAAGGGTATGTCCATCCAGATCTAAAAGACAAAGTGTGCAAATTAGACAAATCCATCTATGGGCTTAAGCAAGCGCCTAAGATGTGGCACATGAAGTTTGACCAAGTGGTAAAGAGTTTTGGTTTTCAGTCTAGTCTTTCTGACAAATGCCTTTACCACCGCTTTATGTCAAACAAAAAAGTCATCATATGTCCATATGTGGATGACATGTTGATTATAGGTTAAGATCTTGTTGCAGTAAAGGATGTCAAATCCACACTCGCAAAAGAATTTGACATGAAGGACCTCGGTCCCGTTAATATCCTTTTAGGTATGAAAGTTAGAGTTGATAAGGTAGGGTTACTCTTAGTCAGGCTCATTATATTGAACAACTTCTTTCAATATGGGGATACAAAAATTGTAGGCCTATAGAGGCACCCTTCGATCATAATGTAAAATTGAGCCCAAATGTTGAGACTAGCATTGATCAAGTAAAATATTCCAAAATAATTGGTAATCTCATGTACGCCACAAGCTGTACTCGACCAGACATTGCCTTCTCTGTTAGCATGCTGAGTTGCTTTACCAGTAGTCCAAGAAAAGAGCATTGGGATGCTCTCAACAGGCTGATGAGATACCTGCCAGGTACTAAAAATCACACCCTGTGCTACACAGGTTACCCACCTACTGTGGATGGATATTCTGAAGCCTCATGGTGTTCAGAAGTCGGTAACAACAAATCTACCAGTGGATACATATTCACTATGGGTGGAGCTGCTATAACTTGGAAATCCAAAAGACAGGCCTGTATAGCATTGTCTTCTTTGGAAGCTGAGTTGTTTGTCTTAGCTTCAGCTGGTGAAGAGGCAGACTAGATCAGGAATCTGATACTAGATATTCCTTTGTCTAGATTACAAGTCAACTCACTGAGCTTGTATTACGATAACCAAGTAGCAGCTCAAGTCGTTAAGAATGCTCTCTACAATACTAAGAGGATACATGTACGACTGAGACACGCTCTGCTAAACTATCTGAAAGAACAAGGAATTATCTCTTTGGTCGATGTGCGATCAAAATATAATCTAGCTGATACACTGACGAAAGGAATGCCTAAAGACCGGTTAATCAAAATAGTGGGGGAAATGTGACTAAAGGTGATTTAGATCACCTTAGTCTACATAGATGTTTTGATTTTCCCTGATTTCCTTTGTCAAAGCAAGCATGTTGTGCTTCGTTGATGTTTTGGTTGCTGAGTGCGAATTTGGTGAGTTATTTCATTCCAAATCTGATGTTAATAACTTTACCTGGATTCGTCTTTTCTTACCTTGGAGGAGAGTGTTATTCCAAATTTGATAACACAATCTAACTCGGTTTGACTCTTTTTCTGTTAATGGAGTTCAAGTTCATTCCAAACTTGATATTTTCCACTTAACTTTAGAAGAACACTAACCATGACATTTCATATTGGAACACAGATATAACTGCAGTGTCCGGAAGTCTATTAATCATCTTGTTGAAAACCGATATTAGATTTTGAGGTTGAACCTTTAGTACTCTTAAGTACTCCTTCAAGCTTAATTACAAAGTACTACGTTCCTTTTGCAGAACTTGATACATGCACATTTTCAAAGTATGAATTTATTTCTAATGATATTATATGTTGAAAATTATAAGAGTTGCTGTTGATGAAGGAGCACTGGCAGGGTGGGATCCTGAGCAGGATGATTTGTTGGACGTCTGAGGCTGACGACATTTGGAGTGTTATTTGCTTTCTTTGTTTTGTCTTTGCTTAGAGCACTATTTAGCTCTTTCTTTGATACATTTTCTATTTAGACTTTATGCTCTTTTGTTGGTTCTGGCCACTATATTTGTTGGAATTGTGCTATGATCGTACTTTAGACTGTTCTATGATGCAACTGAGTTTTATTGTTTATCCTTATGCGTGCTTACAATTTTCTTTAATTCTAATCAGTTTATGCAGGTTTTGGACACGGTTGTGTACCTTTCACATTTGGTTGAATTTACACAAACCACCCTAAACCATCGCCGGGTTTACCGCGAATATAGGAGGAGATTGTTAAGTATTTTATAATGATATGTCCGCTTGTCTGAACCGACACGGTAGGCTTTATGGTTTTCATGCCGTTCTACGGTTAGGCTCTATGCTGGAGGTACTATATATACTTATTCCAAACTTGATAGGTGTACGTAGAATACTTTGAGCGGAGTCTCAACAGAAACCTCTTGTGCGAGATCTAATGGTGAACCACGACAGGCGAGAGTCGATGATCATCAACTCGCGATCTCCAAGCAAGTTAGAAATGTGAGCTGTCCTCACAGAGTTTAAGCATGGTATGATATGGACGCTGTGAGCTCTTTTCTTGCCCAGTGCCGAGGTCACGGCCGCCTGGTCGTCAATTGACAGATGATGCTGAGTTGTCTAGGTGCCATGGAAATGGGATCGCATCCAATCTTGAGGAGGAGAAAACTCAGTATAAGAAAGCCTTATACGTGACCATGTAAGCTCTTCATTTTTGCAAGGACATCTCAGCTCGGCAGTTGTCGGTTCGATTTAACGTATCAGCCAGCCCATTTTGCGAGAAAGTTTTGAGCGCGCCAGTTACTGAAGAGGTTCACAAGTCCATTGTTAGTTACTATACCGGGAAGGATGATACCGTCCATCGTATGCAGGGTTCGAGGATGTTGTGTTGATCCGTGTAATGATGGATGCCTTTAAATGCCAATTTTTTGCAATCACCTTTAAAAGGAAAGCCTAGGTATGGTTTCACCAGTTGCGGAAGAGTTCTATCTACTGCTTCGAAGATCTGCATCGTGGATTTATGTTGCACTTCACAACATCAAAGAAGAGGAAGAAGGGACCGACAATTCTCTTTCTTCTCAAGCAGAAAGCCAACGAGATGCTGGGAAGTTAAATCGATCACTTATATGAGGAGATTCTGAGTATCCAGGAGGTGGATATATTTACTTTTTCAGCTCGCACTTACGTACGACCTGCAAGCTAAGAGGGGTTGTTTAAGATGGAGGGACAAGATCCCCACATCTCCTCTGAATACCTGATTGACTGCGCGGGGCGGTATATCGAGACGGTGGCCACCATCAAGAGTTTTTTTGGCTTCTTTGATGAGGTTGACGAAATCAGAAGAGTTGATGACCTAAGGAGGAGGTAGGATACAAGAAGATACTCGACGACAGGGCAGAGAGTTTAGGATGCCAGTAGCTATTCTGAAGTCGAGGGTAGCCGAGAGGAGGTTTCAGACCCCAATGATTATACCTACTTGGAGGCCAACAAGAATGAGACCTCGTCCATTCAGACTTGGCCTGCATCATTATCCCGAGTACCAAGCTCGTTTCAATGCACCAGAGAGGTGTCAGGAGGTTAGGAGGCCCAACAGATCTCTTCGGGAGGCGATGATAATCATTCGTACAGGCAGTCAGCAGGGACGGAGAGTTCCAAATTTAGAGCAGTAGAGAAGTAATGCAGTTCCTTACTGTGACTTCCATCAGGTGGAAGGGAATGCCACTTCGGCGTGACCAAAGTTCCTGGAGGTGATGATAATGGTAGGAGGAGCAGGTAGCCCTGGGAAAAGGGTGGGAGGATCAACAATAAGAGGCGGTAGTCAGGACATTCATGTCCTGGCCCCCTCGCAGGGAAGATGCGAGGAGTGAGTCAATGTCCGGACTTGAGGAGGAATCAACTCCATTCATGGTGGAGTGTGCATTGAGGCATCCCATAAGGGATCCTTCACAGTATCTACATGAGGATCATCACTTCGATGTCTCAAGTTCCTACCCCGATTGGGATGATTAGATTCTCGGTGGAGCATATGTCAAAGAATGAGAACTCAATCCATGACATCATCGTCATCCAGGACGCGATCGAGAACTTCACTATCGATTGAATCTTGGAGGAAAACATAAGTTCAGTCAACGTCATCTTCAAGAAGGCGTTCAACGCATTGGTGGCAAAGGCCAAGAGGGTAATGACCTCAAATGACCTGTGGTTCAGTTTCTCAGGAGAAAGGAAGGAGGTGGAAGGAGGAGTAGAACTATTGGTGAACCTTGAGGGGAACCTACATGAACTGTCAACACATCATTATCAACGCTCTGAGCAATTATAATGCAACCTTTAGGAGGACGATCATCAACGCTTTCCAGTATGTGCCATCCTCGCTCCATCAATGTCAGAAGTACAATCAAGGAGGAGTATATATCTGAATTAGGAGCAATCTCAACATATCATGAGAATGTTATCTGAACGCCACAACACCATCAACTGGAAGGAGGATGCGGAACAAGTTGAGCAGGTGGAGAAGGTGGAAGTCGTACCTGTGGGTGGGAGTCCTATAAGCTTTAGAGTCAGCAGAGAGATAACGAAAGAAGATAATGAAGTCCTCATGACATGCATCCAGGCCAACATCAACATCTTCGCATGGAGCACTGCAGGCACGAAGAGCATAGATGCAGAGGTAGCTTATCACCGCTTAAATATTGACCCAGAGGTTCACCCCAACTGGCAAAAGAAGAGGGTAGTGGCAATTACCTTAGCCGAGCCCATCCGCGAGGATGTGTAGAAGCTGTATAGGTTTTGTGTTTGAGATCCAGTACCCAGGTTGGGTCTCCAACATTGTAATGATCAAGAAATTGGCAGGGAAGTGATGCCTGTGTATTTTTTTTCTGTTGAATAAAGCATGCCCCAAAGATTGTTTTCCTCTGTCTCAAATCGATACGTTAGTTGATTCAGTCGTCGGTTTTCCTATGATGAGTTTTCTTGATGCATTTTCAAGATATCACAAGATTTGGATGCATCCCCCTGATGTTAAAAATGCCTCTTTCATAAACAATGACATGTGCTACTACTACTACTACTACTACTACTACTACTACAAGATGATATAGTTCAGTTTGAAGAATGGGCAACCTACCCTAGGATGATAGACCGGGTCTTCAAATACTAAAAAGGCCAAAATTTGGATGCCTATGTGGATGACCTTATGATCAAAAGCAACGGTGTCCTGGAGCATTTGAAGGACCTGACGGAGAAATTCACCATTCTATAAAAGTAAAAAAATGAGGCTTGTTGGAACCAAGAAAATCCTAGTTCACAAATTTCTAGACCAAGGGTGGATAAAGGATACTTGTCTAGAGGTCGACCTGAGCAAACAACAACTAAAAGAAGCAAAAGAGCTAGAACTAATCTTGGACTACATTTAAACAGGACCTGCATACTACAATGAGGAGGTCCCGCCATACACCTAGAAGTTTGTAGGAACTTCCCCTCCCAAGCCAAGGCCGAGCTTGACACAAAGAAGACGCATATTTGTCAGAAGGGAACCTTGGGAGGTGGCTCAAGTTCAACGTGCCTTCAACTTATGCATTTGGGTCCTAAACTAGGTCTGCAAATATCCACCCCAACATTCTGAGATATTGGGTACCTAACCCTTGAGCAACCTGTTCTCTATAGGCCTCTGAAGGAGGCAAGATGACTGGTTAGGCGATGTCGTATGAGTTAGGTTCTTCCTTGATGAGCTCACTTGAGCCAAAGCTGACTGAGAAGAGAGCTCGCTGGCGAGCTGAGCTCCATCATGACGAGCTTATCAGCGAGCTCAAAAGTATATTTTTAAGCATCTATCCGATGAAATCATGGGCGAGCTGAGCTTCCACCTGATGAGCTCATAGGCGATCTGAGCTCCAACCTGATGAGTCTTCAAACTAGTTAATTTCTAAAAGGGGCGAGCAACTGATGAGATCCAACTGTCTTTGGGGATACATGGTTATGGTTCAACGGTCCACCTTCTGGGGCCCTAGGGTTCAATACCCAGGCTTGGGCCCACCTCATTGAATATGGGTCATACACGATCCTCGCTCTTTATAATCTTTCCCGGAGCTCAGAAATAATCGTCTAACCATTATTCGGTGAGCAGCAATCTATCAAAGTGAGGGGTATCAGTACTCCTCCTATTAATAGGGGATGAGACCTATGGAGCTCTACAAATTGGATCATGGTTGTCGAGAAAAAAGATGCTTCGCCCTCATAAAAGATGACCACCTCGTCTGTCGAGGTGAAGGGCGGACCATCAACTGGGGTGAGCCTAATTCTGGCCTCTGATTCCTTGGCTACTGCAAAATTTTGAGCTCACTTTAAGGAAGTTCCTTCACGAGATATCCTCAGGAGCGAGAGGAAGCATATGCAAAATAGGAAGATGACGATTGAGGCCTTGGTCTTGAAGGGTCAAGGAAAATGCGAGGCTAAGGTATCTGCTGTAACACCCTCCTTGTTACATAGAATATAGCAGCAGGTCCAGCCGGGACCCCACGCCATATCAAACGAACAGAAGAGGGAGTTATGTATTAGTTTTTAAACATTTTTAAACAAAACCATCTCAGCATTTACATAATCGCACAATGGAAGAAGTTATTTATATAAATTAGAACCAGATTACATACGTCCACTTTACTCCAATAGGAATGAAAGTACATTAAAGTTCTTTAATTACAATGACATGTGGTTTACTAACAACGACACGCAAGCCGACCACCTATGAAAAAAAGTAAACACACGCTTAGGCCTTCGAGGGCTAGCATAGTGTAACAGCTGGGGCTCCAACCCGCTATGTCCCGCTCAGCTCGCCAGGACCTGTAGAAACACATACCACCAAAATGTGGCAAACAAGCAACCGGTCTGCTTTAGCTGACCAAGATTTATAACGAACCCACCCCATTACCGGGGCGGTGGCACTCCTTCCATGCAAGCAAGCATCAGCAACATAAATCTCAAATGTGCATTTAAGTACTACAAGCATCATCAACGTAGGAACTCAGGACCACACACTTCGTGCACTCATGACACTCTTTCAGTGTACTCCCTCGAGTTACACCACCATCTTAAGCCTCTCTTTATGTAGATGGATATGAGCTTTACCATTAAGGTCATCATACCTTATGGTTCCTTTCCCAAAATTCCTTTAGTACACCGATGTGCGACCCTTTCACTCACTGGCTAAGGGACGGGGGTTCAGCTTTTCCCGTGCTCATATCGTCGGGATCAACTCTGCCTGACGTGGGGATGACTTCCCCTTGTTCACTCTATTGGCACACAAGGCCAACGAAGCTAGGTACATCAGGCCCTTCTGCTTCACAATCTGCTCATTGGAGTTGCCGCCAGCGGTAGCACTACCGGCTGGTGTTATCGACAGAACACACATCTGCCCTCAGCTATGCTCTGAAATTTCAGGCATATAGCTTTCTGGAGTTACCCACCCAGCCCCAGGACCTAGGCTTCACACCCACCTCAAATAGCTCACTGGATTAGACTAGAAGCTACCACCAGCAGTAGCACTACCGCCAGCGGTAGCACTACCGCTGGGCGGTAGGAGACAGAGCAACAATTCTGCCCCCTTTTTTCGGGTATTTTCTAGAGTTTGCCTCCAAAACTCCCTGCAGTAGACCACAGTACTCAGAACCCAGAAACAGAACACATATACATAGATTTTTCTACAGAATGCAATAAACAATGTAAGCATCACCAATCCAGACCAACTTATCCGGGTGAGTTTCACACAACATGCCTATGTCCGTACATCGATCCAGAATCTATATGTAATTTTTATGGGGATAATCCATATTGACCAATCGGAAGAATCCTATCCACTAATTAGTGGAAATCTTCCTACTACTATGCCAATCAAAAGAATAACATGTCCAGATATTCAGAAGGAGAGTCGTTACCCTTGGAGCTCGTTTCAGTGCCATCTTAACGTAGTTGAATCGGATGGAATAATTCAGATCACCTTCCTCTCCGTGGATCAAGCGTTGACACAAGCCTTCAAGAGCTCTCACAAGTCTAAAGGCTGATTGCAATTCAACCTTCTCCTTTCCTTTCTCTCTTTTCTTTCTCCTTTGACATTCGCTTGAAGAGAGAGAAAGTGAGGAAGTAATACGTTCTTGCAATAGTCCCTCTGACCTTAGTGAACTCAAGCCTACTCTCAGCCACAAGATCTCCAATCCAAATGAAATGGATGGCCATGATTTAACTTCATAAATCTGATCCCAGCAGCTACCGTCCGGCAGTAGCACAAATGCCCCGCGGTAGTGACTTAGGCGGTGGAGTTTATCCGATCACCGCTTAATTCCTCTCGACGATATAATTCATCTCGGTGATACAGCTTATCCTGTCAATATTTCTACCGCAAGCGTTAGCACTAACGCATGGTGCTAGCCTCATGTCTATAAAACTCATCACGTCGATATAGAGACCATCTCGACGTCATATCGATATAACTACCTCCAGCGGTAGGACTACCGCCAGACGTTATCGTGATAATCATCGAGAATTCTCGACGACAGCCGGACCTTCACGTCGATATGGTAAAGACATTGTGTCGACATCCCTACCGCCAGCGTTAGCAGTATTGCCTGGCGGTAGGTCCAGCTACCTGATAGCTTTGCTTTCTTCAGTTGGGAAAACTGGGGTGTTAAAAACCACCCCCCCTTAAAGAAATTTTGTCATAAAATTCCAGAATTTAGAAAGCATGAAAAGATACAAAAACATAACTTGTACCTTAACGGAACAACTCAGAACTCCTCTAGCATGGTTTGCTCTCACTCCCATGAAATCTCCTCATGACCGCAATTATTCTAGTGGACCTTGACCATTCAGGTCAATTTATTCCGCAATTTGTTGGAACAACCCTATTTCTGATTTGGGCTAGGATCACTATATGTTGACTAAGGACAAGTTGACCCCAATGTATAGTTTATGGGTCAAGAGTTTAGGAAGAGTTTTGGAGGTTAGAATTAAAGATTTTATTCAGATTCTGCGTTCGACGAACGACTAGCCGCATTCGACGAATGGCGAGCTGCGTTCGACGAATGGCAAGCTATCTGCGTTCGACGAACATGCTTGTTCTCAGCGGTCGACGAACCCGTCTCAGCGGTCGAAGAATTTGTCTAAGTGCAGCGCTCGACGTTTTTGCTCAAGCTCAGCGGTCGACGATTTTATCCAGGCTCAGCGATCGACGAATTCTTGAGCTCGACGAATTTGAGTTCGACAAATATGTTCAGTTCGACGAAAATTCTCACAAATCAACAAAATTAATTATTCCTTTGAGGTCGACGAAGTAAATGTTGTGTTCGACGAAAATCTTGAGGTCGATGAATCTGAGTTCGATGATTTTTGTTCAGATCGAAGAAATATTATTTAAAGTGCAGATTTAATTTCAGAATATTATATTTATTCATTCTCTGAACTCAGATCGACTACAGCAACGGCTCTTTTCTTCAGATCAAGTAAGGAAATATATTTTCTTTATTATTTAAGTTATAGTCGTTGACAATTCCAGCAGAAAAGGACAAATTATGAAAAAGGAAAGAGATTTACGACGTGCAGCTGTACAGTACTGTTCCCAGAATATCTTCTCAGATATATTATTTTCCTTAATATAAGAGATGTGCATTTAATGGTTGTCAGATATTTGAAAACAGAATAGGCAGAAGATATACAGCAAATTTTATACAAGTCTTCACGACAGATCAAAAACAGAATACTTTACATATTTGCTGTACAGGAAATCGACAAACAAAAAAGAAGAGAGAGTTATACATGAAGAATAAAAGAATAGATCTTCATCTTCTTCCTGCCAAGCATTATTCAGAGCTCAGAACTTCATCTTCTCTTCCTTCAGCAGCACATACTTTTTGAGAACAGCTACACCACCTCTCAGTATTTTCCTGCTGCATGAATCAAGAAAGAAAGAAGAAGAAGAACAAGCTTTCAGATCTTCAAAAGAGCAATAACAAATTGGAGAACTTGTTCTCTCAATTTAATCAGCTACAGGAATATTATTTCTTCAAGAAAAGCTCCAGCAACATCAACTGTCAAACAAATCCATATCAGACGAAGGAGCATTTCAACATCAAATCCACTAGAGTCTTCTCTATACATCTTGACAGAGAAGAACACTTAAACCCCTCTCTATTCCATTATGTACAGGGTTAATACTCCTTTCAAAAGTATAACCTACTGGTGGCAAGACACCTTATCAAAAAAATCCTTGTGTGGTTTTTAAGCACCCTATCAAAAGCTTATCGGTGATTTGGGCACCTGATCAAACTCCCATTGGTGTGTACCTTATCAAAAATCCCTTGGTGTGAGGGCACCTGATCAAACCTCCTAGTGGATCCTACCAAGTGTGGTAGAAGAGTAGACATACCCAGGTTTTTGGAGAACTACTATACATTCCTTGTGTCCTCTGTGATTGCTTATTTCTTTGTGCTGTGCTGTGTGATTTTATTTATTCTGTTTTCATTATCTCACACTGTTTACACATACATATAACACTATTTTAATTCCGCTATAAAAACTAAGGAAAAGTTTTTAATACTCTATTCACCCCCCTCTAGAGTAACTTAAGATCTAACCTCCACTTTCAATTGGTATCAGAGGGCTGTTGATCTTATTTACAGGCAAACACCTGGATCATAAAGATCAATTAGATCTTAAATTATTTTAGAGTTTTTATTGTTTTTATTTTCTGTTAAAAACTCATGGCACAAAACTCAAGCACAAGAACTCCTATGTGCAATCTCAGCAAGTTTGCTCTGTAGAAAGCAAGGATTAGGCTTTATATGAACTCAATTGATGAAGAAATTTTTAATGTTATTTTGACAGGGCCTCCAGCACCTACATCATCAACAAGCACTGATGCAGCAACAAACAACACTGCTGTCCCACCTCCTGAGTGGATTGAAGCTCAGAAAAAGAAGAGAAGTGCAGATGCTAAAGCCATGAATATTCTGGCTCAAACTATGTCTGATGACATATTTCAGAAAGTGGTAGATTATACCTCAGTAAGAGAGATTTGGATCTCACTAAACAATATGGTTGCAGGTTCTGCAGATGAAAGGAAAGACAGAAGATCACACTTGATCTCTCAGTATGAGAACTTCAAGAAGGGTGAAGAAGAATCAGTTGCAGATATGTACACTAGATTAAGTGTAATCATAAGTGAACTCAGAAGATTGGACAAGGAAATCTCATTAATTGAGATCAACGACAAAATCCTAATGTGCTTCCCCAGCACTTGGGACTCTAGGATCTGGCCTATCAAGGAATCCAGAAGTCTTAATGAGATAACTACTAAGACACTGCTAGAAAAGCTCAAATCCTATGAGCAACTCATCAAGACAAGGGAAGCTGAACAAGTGAGCACCTCCTCTTCAACAAAGAAGGACAGGAATATTGCCTTCAAAGCTACAGAAGAAGGAAAGACTCCTGACAATGAGGAGGTGATGAGCCTATTTGCCAAAAGATTCTATAAGATGGCAAGAAAAGATTTCAGGAAAAAGTCATCCAGAAGCTATGAAAAGCCAAGGTATGACAAAAACAATTCTAAAGAAATTATATGTTTTAGTTGCAGGAAACCAGGACATATTGCACCAGACTGTCCAGAAAACCAGAAGAAAGAAAAGAAGAAGGACAAAGAAGAGAAAAGAAGCTCCAACAAGTCTTCCTCCCACAAACACAAAAAGAAGGGAAGAGGATTTATAGCAGAATCTTGGAGTGAAACTGAATCAGAATCATCATCCAGCTCATCAGATGATGAAGAAGAAACAAAAGAGAATGATCAGTGCCTGATGGCAATTTATGACTCAGGCAGTGAGTCAGGAAATGCTTCTTCATCCAATGATGATGAAGACAATGAAGAAGAGAAGAATTTCTGCATGATGACAATCAATGCCTCATCCAACAATTCTGATGAAGAAGGATCAGAATCTGAAGCAGAAATTGATGCATATCAGGTAATATCTACTTTTGATTTTACTTCAGTTGAATTCAAAGCTGAATTCAAAGTCCTTTGCTCAGACTTAATTAAATCTGAGAAAGAAATAATCTCACTCAGACTTAAGCTAGCTGAAATGAATCAAATGAGTGAAGAAAATATGAATCTTAAGAAAGATTTGGCTGCCTCCAGGGAACATATTGTTCTCATTGAGAGCAAGTTGTCTGAAGCCAAAAAGTTTGAAGAATCCCTGAATGGGAGAAGCATCAAATTGATGGATATCACAAGCACAGCAAATGCTAGACCTAATAGTAAACTGGGCTTGGGTGCTTCATCAAGTGAGCCACCTCTAATTAAGAAGAATATATTATCTACACCCATAAAATTCATCTCTACTAAGAGCAAAGAGGTTGTAGATGAAGATAACAACATTTCAAGTAAGTCTGTCAAGAATAGCGGAATTCAGCAGAATTCGTCGAACGATGCTCGACGAAATGCATCCATTTTGTCGAATGGAGCTCGACGAACTCCGAAGATAGATTTTCTATATAGTAATTATATGAACGGTGCTCGACGAAATATCAGTCATTTGTCGAACGGAGCTCGACGAACTCAGCCCAGTTCATATAACAGAAACTATATAACAAATCTGAATAATTCTCATTCTTCACATTCTATCAATCCTTTCACTGAATGGATAATACCTCCAAGGAGATATCATCCACAAGGTTATAAGGACCAACCTGAAATGTCTTTTATTTCAATTTTTTGTGGAAATACAAAAAGACCCAAGGTAATCTGGGTCAAGAACAAATAGATTGTTTTCTTATTTTTGCAGGTACACATCTGTCCAAGAACAAATGAGAAATGGTATTTGGACAGTGGCTGTTCAAAATATATGACAGGGAACAAGGCCAACCTGAACAACTTCAAGGCAAAGCTTGGACCAAAAGTTATATTTGGAGACTCCAATTGTGGACAGACCAAAGGCTATGGAAAAGTCAAGGTTGGTGAAGTCACCTTCAAAGAGGTAGCTTATGTCAAGGGACTGAAGCACAACCTTATCAGCATAAGTCAATTATGTGATGAAGGGTATCATGTAACATTTAATAAATTGAAATGTCTTATTAAATCTGCTGATAATGTTATTGTTCTATCAGGTATTAGGCAGGGTAATATATATTTAGTGAATTTCAATTCATCTACTTCAAAAATTTGTTTATTTAGTGATTTAAGCAAACTTGGTGAACTTTGGCATAAGAGATTAGGTCATGTAAACCTTAGGACCAGTTCTAAATTATCTAAGGACAATCTTGTTAGAGGTTTACCCTTAGGTTCATATAAGAAAGAAGGTCTTTGTAGGGCATGTCAACTAGGCAAGCAAACTAAGAATAGTTTTAAATCATTATCTAAAAGTGATTCACCTAGAATCTTATATTTGCTACATATAGACCTTTTTGGACCTATAGCAACAAAGAGTTTAGGGGGGAAGTCTTACACTCTAGTTATTGTTGATGACTTCTCTAGATTCACTTGGGTGTTCTTTTTGAGAGAAAAGTCAGATAAATTTAAAGTTCTTATAGACTTCTTAAGAGCATAAAGATTGAGTACTCTACTGTAGTTGCATTGATCAGAAGTGATCATGGCACTGAGTTTGAGTCTCTTCTTATGCAAGAATTCTGTGAGAAGGAAGGTATCAGGCATTGCTTCTCAGCTCCTAGAACTCCTCAACAAAATGGGGTAGTTGAAAGGAAAAAATAGAACTCTAATTGAATCAACAAGAACATTGCTTGCAGATGCTAATTTGCCCCTATCTTTTTGGGTAGAGGCTGTTAGCACAACAAATTATGTACTGAATAGAAGTTTGATACACAAACTTAAGGGTAAGACTCCTTATGAATTACTTAAAGGGGAGAAACCTAAAGTTAACTATTTTAGAGCATTTGGCTGTAGATGTTATGTTCATAATAATGATAAGAAATATCTTAGAAAATTTGAACCATAATTTGATGAAGGAATTATCTTAGGTTATTCACTAATCAGCAAAGCATATAGGATTTATAATAAATCTTCTCTTAAAATAGAAGAATCTATGCATGTTTCTTTTGATGAAACTAATATGTTTTATAAGGAGAAGAATTCTTCTACCATAGAAAATCTGCAGGTACCTACATTATGTGAGCAGCTAGATCAATTAGCTCTACATAAAGAAGGATTTCCAATTTCTGAACAGCAGAATGCTGAAGACAGTGAAGAGGAAAATCACCCAGATTTTGCTGAAAGTTCAGAACAGTTAACAGCAGATCATCCTCCACAGGATATAGCAGCTGAACAAATTCCCCAAGTGGAAATTATTGCTGAACCCATTCCAACTATTGATCACATCACAGTTAGAGATCACCCAATATCTCAAATAATTGGTGATATATCAACAGGTGTGCAAACAAGACATCAAGTAAATCAGAATATAATGCACACTTGTTTTCTCTCTCAGATTGAACCTCAATCCCTACAAGATGCAGAACAAGATCCCAAATGGATCATTGCTATGCAAGAGGAGCTCAATCAGTTTGAGACAAATAAAGTTTGGGATTTGGTTCCTAGACCAAAAGACCATCCAATTATAGGAACTGAGTGGATCTACAGGAATAAGCTAGATGCAGAAGGAAATATTGTGAGAAACAAAGCTAGACTAGTAGCTCAAGGATACTCACAAGAAGAAGGAATTGATTATGATCAGAACTTTGCTCCTATTGCAAGGTTAGAAGCAATCAGAATTTTCTTTGCATTTGCTGCATACAAGAAATTCAAGGTTTATCAAATGGATGTAAAAAGTGCATTCCTGAATGGAGAAATCAAAGAAGAAGTCTCTGTGGAACAACCACCAGGTTTCATCTCTCCAACTCAATCCTCTTTTGTATTTAAGCTTAAGAAAGCTCTTTATGGTCTCAAACAAGCTCCTAGAGCATGGTATGAAACTTTAGCTAGTTTTCTTTTAGAGAATAAATTCTGTAGAGGCATAGTATATAAGACTTTATTTTTCAGGATACATAAAAATCAAACATTACTAGTTCAAATATATGTAGATGATATCATATTTGGCTCTACTGATTCAAATTTGTGCAAAAGATTTTCTAATTTAATGCAATCTAAATTTGAAATGAGTAGTATGGGTGAACTATCATACTTCCTTGGTCTTCAAGTGAAGCAGACTCCAAATGGAATCTTCATATCCCAATCTAAGTATGCTAAGGAATTAGTGAAAAGATTTGGTATGTCTGATTCTTCCACCATGAAAACACCCATGCCCTCAAATGCTGTTGTTGATAATGATGAATCAGGGAAACCTGTTGATTCAAAAGTATATAGAGCAATTGTTGGATCTTTACTTTATTTAACAGCTAGTAGGCCTGATATAATGTTTGCTACATGTATTTGTGCTAGATTCCAAGTTAAGCCCAAAGAATCTCACTTAATTTTACAAAAAAGAATTTTGAGATATATAAAGGGTTGCCCTAATCTAGGACTTTGGTATCCAACAACATCTGAATTTGAATTAACTGGATTCTCAGATTCAGATTATGCTGGATGTAGAGTAGACAGGAAAAGCACATCAGGAACTTGTCAGTTTCTTGGTGATAGGCTTGTGTCTTGGTTTTGTAAGAAACAAACATCTGTGTCCACATCAACAGCTGAAGCTGAATACATAGCTGTTGACAGTTGCTGCTCACAGATATTGTGCATACAAAATCAGCTCCTAGACTATGGTGTCAACTTAAATAATTCAACTATATTTTGTGACAATACTAGTGCAATATCTATAACACAAAATCCAGTTCTCCATAGTAGGACTAAACACATAGAAATTAGGCACCACTTCCTTAGGGATAATGTGGATAAAAACAAAATCTGCCTACAGTTCATCTCTACTGATTTGCAAAGAGCTGACATTTTCACCAAGCCCTTGGATGAAAAGAAACATATCTTCTTTATAAATCAACTAGGTATGATAAATGGAGATTCAATATGTTAAAAATTAAGTTTTCTACTTACCCATCTCTTCATTGATTTGAAGCTTCTTATTTCAGCCTGTCATCATTAATAAAATTTTTTTATTTAGCTGAATATCTAAAGAATTGCTTCTCTTTCTAGTTCCCTTTGCACTTGATCTCTATTTTATTGTGCAGGAACAACAGCAATATAAAACTTGCATACCTCCCTACCTCCATCAAATGTCCCTTCTTCAAGGGGCCGAGCTTCAGGCCTTTCCTGAAACTAGGCAGGGGGAGAAGTTTGTATGAACAAGCTTCATTTGATGCACTGTTTTGATCAGGGTGAGTTGTTCTATGAACTAAGCAAGGAGAGAAAAGCTGAAGAACCTCCAGAACTTAGGGGGAGACACTCTCAGGGGGAGTTGCTGTTTGAAGAAAAGCTTGATAAAGCTTATAGCAGCTTGCTGATTATAGTTTGCTGTTTCAGAAAAGTATTCTGTAATTCAGATGCAGATACAGTTCAGAAGAAAAAGCAGATTACAGATTCAGATTTAAGAATATATTTATATGCAGATTCAGAACATAGTTTTTGGATTTTAAAAGGAGCAGGAGATAACACATTCAGAAATTAGATAAAGATTCAATTCAGAATTCAGAACAATACAGTTCAGTTCAAATCAGAATTCAGAATAATACAGATCAGATAAAATCAGAATTTCAGATTTCAGAAGCAGCAGAATTAAGAAAAATCAAGGTTCTGTTTGTATTTTCATTTCTGTTTTTATTGAAATTTATTTTCAAAACTCAGAGTACTTATCATTTTATATCTGATAAAATACTCAAAATAATATCTGATATATTCATGCTCTGTTGTTTTTGATGTTTTAGAATTTATTTATTTTCAATATTTGTCAAATAGTGTCCTAACCCAAATAGGGGGAGATTGTTGGAACAACCCTATTTCTGATTTGGGCTAGGATCACTATATGTTGACTAAGGACAAGTTGACCCCAATGTATAGTTTATGGGTCAAGAGTTTAGGAAGAGTTTTGGCTGTTAGAATTAAAGATTTCATTCAGATTCTGCGTTCGACGAACGACTAGCTGCGTTCGACGAATGGCGAGCTGCGTTCGACGAATGGCAAGCTATCTGTGTTCGATGAACAGGCTTGTTCTCAGCGGTCGACGAACCCATCTCAGCGGTTGAAGAATTTGTCTAAGTGCAGCGCTCGACGTTTTTACTCAAGCTCAGCGGTCGACGATTTTATCCAGGCTCAGCGGTCGACGAATTCTTGAGCTCAACGAATTTGAGTTCGACGAATATGTTCAGTTCAACGAAAATTCTAACAGATCAACAAAATTAATTATTCCTTTGAGGTCGACGAAGTAAATGTTGTGTTAGACAAAAATCTTGAGGTCGACGATTCTGAGTTCGACGATTTTTGTTCAGATCGAAGAAATATTATTTAAAGTGCAGATTTAATTTCAGAATATTATATTTATTCATTCTCTGAACTCAGATCGACTACAACAACGACTCTTTTCTTCAGATCAAGTAAGGAAATATATTTTCTTTATTATTTAAGTTATAGCCGTTGACAATTCCAGCAGAAAAGGACAAATTATGAAAAAGAAAAGAGATTTACGGCGTGCAGCTGTACTGTTCCCAGAATATCTTCTCAGATATATTATTTTCCTTAATATAATGGATGCGCATTTAATGGCCGTCAGATATTTGAAAACTGAATAGGCAGAAGATATACATCAGATTTTATACAAGTCTTCACGACAGATCAAAAACAGAATACTTTACATATTTGCTGTACAGGAAATCGACAAAAAAAAGAAGAGAGAGATATACAGGAAGAATAAAAGAATAGATCTTCATCTTCTTCCTGCCAATCATTATTCAGAGCTCAGAACTTCATCTTCTCTTCCTTCAGCAACACATATTTTCTGAGAAGAGCTACACCACCTCTCAGTATTTTCCTGCTACAAGAATCAAGAAAGAAAGAAGAAGAAGAAGCTTTCAGATCTTCAAAAGAGCAACAACAAATTGGAGAACTTGTTCTCTCAATTTAATCAGCAACAGGAAGATTATTTCTTCAAGAAAAGCTCCAGCAACATCAACTGTAAAACAAATCCATATCAGACAGAGGAGCATTTCAACATCAAATCCACTAGAGTCTTCTCTATACATCTTGACAGAGAAGAACACTTAAACCACTCTCTATTCCATTATGTACAGGGTTAATACTCCCTTCAAAAGTGTAACCTACTGGTGGCAAGACACCTTATTAAAAAAATCCTTGTGTGGTTTTTAAGCACCTTATCAAAAGCTTATCGATGATTTGGGCACCTGATCAAACTCCCATTGGTGTGTGGACACCTTATCAAAAATCCCTTGGTGTGAGGGCACCTGATCAAACCTCCTAGTGGATCCTACCAAGTGTGGTAGAAGAGTAGACGTACCCAGGTTTTTGGGGAACTACTATAAATTCCTTGTGTCCTCTGTGATTGCTTATTTCTTTGTGCTGTGCTGTGTGATTTTATTTATTCTGTTTTCATTATCTCACACTGTTTACACGTACATATAACACTATTTTAATTCCACTATAAAAACTAAGGAAAAGTTTTTAATACTCTATTCACCCCCCCTCTAGAGTAACTTAAGATCTAACCTCCACTTTCACAATTGCTTGACATCAGTGTCCTCGATGCAAATATGCCTGACTTTCGCCTTTAGCTCATCATCGTCTGGTACTTGATCATCCATAAACACTTGAGTAGGATCTTGTACAGCCTTCCTCAGCACGGAGATGTGAAACACATCATGCAAATTGCTTAAATCTGTTGAAAGAGCGAGCCGATAGACAACTTCACCAACACGCTCCACTATCTCACACAGTCTAAGGTACCTCAGATTCAGCTTTTTGAGCATCGAATCCTTGATACGCCCTTGAAAGGTTTGATTTTGAGATAAACCCAGTCGCTCACAGCGAATTCAACGTTTCTGTGCTTGGTGTTGTAGTACTTCGCTTGCATATCATGCGCAATTAACAACCGCTCTCGGATTGTTCGAATAGTCGAAGTAGCATCTTCGACTTTTTTTGCTTAAACAACTTAGTCTCGCCCGTCTCCGCCCAAGCTAAGGGAGTATGACACTTTTTACCATAAAGGGCCTCGAAGGGTGCCAATTTAATACTAGCTTGATAATTGTTATTGTAAGCAAACTCAATCATAAAGAGATGATCTTCCCACCTCTTACCGAAATCCAAGGCGCACATTCAGAGCATATCCTCCATTGTCCTATTAGTCTGTTCAGTCTGCCCATCTGTTTGAGGATGAAAGGCAGTGTTAAACTTCAGCTTGGTACCCAATAGTTGGTGGATTAGCCTCCAATATTTCGATGTAAAGCGCCCATCTCGGTCACTAACGATTCTACGGAGCACACATTGCAATCATAATATATTATCAACGTATAACTTTCCCAATTTCTCCACTGAATCGTCCCCTCGATTTGGAATTTATGTGATACCTTTGTTAAACGGTCCACGATCACCCAAACGATATCGTTCCTGTGATGCGATATCGACAAACCATGCACAAAATCCATAGAAATATCATCAAACTTCCACTCCGGAATAGGTAACGACTTCTAGAACCCTCCAGGTTTCTGACATTCCGCATTAACAAGTGCGCAAGTTTTGCATTTTGCCATGTAAAGGGCTATATCCTTCTTCAAACTTGGCCCACAAAACAACTTTTTCATGTTCTGGTACATCTTTGTGCTCTCTTGGTGAATTGATTACTTCTTTAAGTGTGCTTCGTATATCAACTCTTCCCTCAGTTTGCCAGCATTCGGGATGCATAACCGACTGTCTTTCCACAAAAACCATCATCAAACACAAATTCGGCAGTAGGCCCATCCACAGTCTCCGCCACATAGAGCTTCATGCTTGAATCAAGCTCCAGGGTCTGTCTTATTTTGTCTGCGAGATCATGTTGTACCTCCGTCCAGTTCAAGCATGCCTTCGCGCTAGAGTTCTTATCCACACAGGAAATCTCCAAGGCCTCCAAGTCACTGATTAGATGCATATCATGCATCTGGATCCAGCTGGCTTGCGTAGAAGCCCACCGACTTAAAGCATCCGCGACCACATTTCCCTTCCCGGGAGTGTAGTGTATCGTGGAGGTATAGTCCCCGAGGAACTCCATCCACCTCCTTTGTCGCATATTTAAGTCCTTCTGGTCTAACAGATACTTCAATATCTTATGGTCCGTAAAGATATTGATCTTCACGCCATATAAGTAATGTCGCCATAATTTGAGAGTGAATATGACGGCCGCTAAGTCCAAGTTATGGACTGGATAGTTTCTCTCATGCACTTTTTGCTGGCGAGAGTCATAAGCAATAACTCGACCATTCTGAAGAAGAACGCAGCCTAAGTCACTACCTGACGCGTCGCTGTATATCTCGTAGCCTTTCGTACCACATGGAGAACATAATATTATCGTTGTGGTCAGACTACTCTTTACCTCTTCAAAAGCTCGCACACATGCCAACGAACAAATGAACTTCTGATCCTTCCTTGTCAAAGTTGTGATAGGAAGAACTATCCGTGAAAAGTTCTCTACGAAGAGCCTATAGTAGCCGCCACGTCCAAGGAAACTCCTTATTTCCGCCACCGTAGTCAACACAGGCCACTCATGTAACAAAACTATCTTCGTCGGATCCACTACAATACCTTCACCACTAACAATATGACAAAGGAATGCCACATAGGCTACCCAAAACTCACACTTTGAGAATTTGGCGTACAACTGATTCCTTCTCAGGGTATCCAGAACCATGCGCAAATGAATCACATGTTCTTCTTCAGAATGAGAGTATACCAGTATATCATCCATAAATACGATCACAAACCGGTCAAGACACTCTCGAAATGTTCTGTTCATCATATCGATGAACACTGATGGCGTATTCATCAAGCCAAATGACATTACTGTGAACTCGTAGTTTCCGTAATTGGTACAAAATGTCGTCTTGGGAATGTCGCATTCCCGAATCCTCAATTGGTAATACCCAACTTCAAATTCAATTTCGAATAATTAGTTGACCCAATCAGCTGATCGAATAGGTAATCGATTCTCGAAATCGGATACTTGTTCTTTTCCGTCAGCTTGTTCAGTTCACGGTTGTCAATACAAAGACGCAAGCTTCCTTCCTTCTTTTTTATAAAGAGGACCGGTGCACCCCAAGAGGATGAACTTGGACGTATATAGCCTTGCTCTAGTAACTCCTGCAACTGAACTTTTAGTTCCGCCATCTCTTTTGGCGCTATACAGTACGGAGAGTGTGACACAGGCATGGCACCTGGCACCAGCTCAATTGTGAAGTCGATCTCTCACAGAGGTGGTGCTCCAGGGAGATCTTTTGGAAACACATCCAGACACTCCAATACAATGGACACATCACTCAGACTGGGCTTAGGCTTTGCAACCTCCACTAGCACGAAGCACAACTCCGTTCCTTTCCGAACTGCCTTGACTACTTGAATAACAGATATCAACATCTTGCTCGATCCATTCATACCAACAAAAGTAGTCGCACATTCAATATTCTGTCCCAGTGTGACTTCTTTCGAAGTGCAATCAATGCATGCTTGCTGCTCCGACAGCCAATCCATGTCAAAGATCACATCAAACTCAAAAATCGGTAGCATCTATGCTTCCAAATCAAACTCGCGACTTCCTATCCACACCATAACATATCAAACTCTATCCGCACGATTGAGCACCCATTTGGTAGCAACACATTCAATCTTTCATTTGATAAGAATGAAGGCACTCCAATTCGTCGTATGAAGTCCTCATATAGAAAGGAATGAGAGGCTCCAATATCAAATAGTGCTCTCGCCCGATACTTATAGATTAGGACAAAGCCTAATACAAACAAGTTAATCAAGCAATGCTTAAGGTAGTAGGTATATAAAGCAACAAAATCTGTTTACTAACTCATACATGTCACCACATCGCTTTGTTTGATGGACTCATGCTGGCCAAGATTGTACACTCGGGGCTGAGCTGGAGTGTGTTGGGATGCATCTGACTCTGCCACTTTCCCTTTCTCCGCAAAGGACGCAACTGCCTTTTTACCGCTGCGACAATCCCGAGCAAAGTGTCCCACTTTGACAAAATTATAACAGGTGACTGGACCTCGTCTAGTAGTCATTCCTAACACAGAGGATGGAGCTGGCCCAAAGTGTATGGCCTTCTTGCTCCACTTGCCTTGCCTAGATCTTGCAGAGTTCGGTACCTTGAACTCTGGCTTCTTCACCGTCATGTCCTTGTTACTTTAGACTCATTTCATATCCTATTCCAAGGACCGAGTAGTATTGACCAAGGTCATAAAGTCTTGCATCATTGGGCCTGAGAGAAGCAACCTTAGATCGTCTCACAGAAGTTCATAAAATCTGTTGGTCTTTCGCTTCTCATCTGCAAATGTATCGCCTACATACCGACCCAATCTTGTGAACTCATGTAGATAGTTATCCACTAGACTATTGCCCTGAGTCAACCTCTGGAATTGATTTTCCATCGCAATCTGCTGCATTGAAGGGAGATACCTAGCCAAAATAGTCTCGAGAACTCATCAAATGAGACCTCCGTCAGTTGCCTTCCCGCCAACTGATGTATTTCCAATTCCTCCCACCAAAGTCGTGCTTCTCCATCCAGAAGAAAGGTGGCTAAAGTAAGTTTCTTCCCTTCCTCCGTCTCAGTAGCTTCAAGTTTCTCCTTACCCTAGAGAGCCAGTCTTCAGCTTGCATTGGGGATCCCGTTCCAACAAACGTAGGAGGATTGAAGCTCAGAAAATGCTTCAATTGTTGGTTCAACTACAACAACCAGCACCGGGGCCACCCAAAGGGTAGGAGGATGTACATGCTGTCCTGGTTGTGCATTAAACATTGCAAACACTGCCTCGTCAACCAACCTAATCATCTTTGCAGAAGGAGGAGGAGTAGGTACATTGGCAGGTGCACTACTCTCTACAGAGCGCTGGGGTCGAGATTGCCCTGCTGCACTCCTAGTCACCTATAATGTGTAACAGAACATAATTAAGCGACTAAATTATAGCAGGTAACCAAAAAGGAACGCTCAGGTTCCACCACATTGCTACAAATACATATGTATTTCATTCCTAAAGTGGACATTTACTGGTTAATTAAATGTTTTAACCGTGACACCCGCACGTGCTCACCACCCCTTAAAGAATTCGACCACGAATTCACCGGTAACTGATACCAAATTATAACACCCTCCTTGTTACATATAATATAGCAGTAGGTCCGGCCGGGACCCCACACCATATTAAATGAACAGGAGAGAGAGAGTTACGTATTAGTTTTAAACAATTTTAAACAAAACCATCTCAACATTTACATAGTCACACAATGGAAGCAATTATTCATATAAATCAGAACCAGATTACATAAGTCCACTTTACTCCAACATGAATGAAAGTACATTAAAAGTTCTTTAATTACAATGACATGCAGTTTACTAACATCGGCACGCAGGCTGGCCACACATGAAAACAAGTAAACACACGCTTGTCCTTCGATGGCTAGCACAGTGCAACAGTTGGGGATCCAACCCGCTATGTCACGCTCGACTTTCCAGGACCTGTAGAAACATATACCACCAAAATATGGCAAACAAGCAACCAGCCAGCTTTAGCTGACCAAGATTTATAACTACCCCACCCCATGTTGAATTTTTGAAGTGTAAGTGGAAGGCCGGGCAGTCTATTTTTGGAGACCGCAGAGCTCGCGCGGTCTACCAGAGCTCGATGTTGGCGGACAACTTCAGTCAACTAGGTGTGTTCAAGTACTCGCAGAGTACGGGCAGTCTGGTAGTTAGATCGGGCGGTTTGCATGAGTTCATTCTGGCGGACATCTTCGGTTGATCAGATATGCTCGTGTAGTTTTGTTCTTATGAGACTGGGCAGTCTGCAAGTGTTGTTCTGGCGGATTGTCTTGGCTGCTCCGATTTGCTCAAGTAGAGTTTTGGTCTTATAGTGACAACATGGTCTAGTTCATGTGACCACGCATCCTAATAAGGGAGGTGATTGTATCCCTCGTGGGCGGCGACGACATCCGTTCGTTTGCCTATAAATAAGGGTGCAGGGCCAGCCATCCATATGCACAAACTATAAGAACTAAAGTTTGGATTGATTGTGTCGGTCTCACTTTTGAGGTAGCACGGTTTGATGTTTGTGTCTGGTTTGATTGTGTTCGCAGGATAGGCGGTCAGCAGTCTCCATCAGCATTCTTCCTATCTTTCCAGCTTTGAATAACCAGCTCGCCAGTGGTCTCGTCTGGGCGGTCTGCAGTTGTTGTTCTTGATCTGTTTGCAGCTGACTCAGTTGATCAGGCGACCTTCAGCGGTCAGGTGGTCTTGAGTTGCGGTCTTGCAGCACTGAGCAGTTCTTCTTCTTCTATTCACGGGATACTTCTGTGATCTAGTGACCGTGCGGTCTGGGCGATCAAGAAGTGCAGACGGAATGTTGTTTTCAGCAGTTCAATAAGAAGCATATTGTGCAGTCTGCGATCTCAGGGAAGCCTTGCAGTCTTGCTGTGATCGAGCGGTCTTAGCGGTCTCAGATGTTCTAGCCGGCAGAAGCTTATTTTGTTGCTTTGTCTTCCCATCTATATTTCTCTTATAAATCATGTCTCGTCATGTATGCAACACATTGTAAAAAAATAGTCAATAAAAAAGATCTTCTTGTCCTTCATTGTCACTGGTTACTTGGATTGAAATTGATTGAAGTCTTCCGTTGTATTGTCTTCCGCTTGGGCCTTCGAGGGCTAGCACAGTGCAACAGTTGGGGATCCAACCCGCTATGTCGCGCTTGGCTTGCTAGGACCTGTAGGAACACATACCACCAAAATATGGCAAACAAGCAACCAGTCAGCTTTAGCTGACCAAGATTTATAATGACTTCACCCCATTCCTGGGGCGGTGGTACTCCTTCCCTGCAAGCAAGCATCAACAATATATATCTCAAATATACATTTAAGCACTGCAAGCATCATCAGTGTAGGCACTCACGACCACATGCTTCGTGCACTCATGACACTCTTTCAGTGTACTCCATGAGTTACACCACCATCCTAAGCTCCGCTTTACATAGATGGCTATGAGCTTTACCGTCAAGGTCATCATACCTTACGGTTCCTTTTCCAAAATTCCATCAGTGCACCAAGGGGCGACCCCTTCACTGACCGGCTAAGGGATGGGTTCGGTTCAGCTTTGCCCTTTCAGCTTTGCCCGTGCTCATATCGTAGGGATCAACTCTGCCCGACGAGGGTACAACTTCCCCTTGTTCCTGCTATTAGCACACAAGGCCAACGAAGCTAGGTACATTGGGCCCTTCTGCTTCACAATCTTCTCACTAGAGCTACCGCCAATGGTAGCACTACCGCTTGGCTCTATCGATAGAACACACATCTGCCCTCATATATGCTATGCAATTTCAGGCCTATAGCTTTCTGGCGTTACGCACCCATTCCTCATGACCTAGGCTTCACACCCACCTCAAATGGATCACTGGATTCGACCAGAAGCTACCGCCAATGGTAGCACTACCGATGGAAGGTAAGAGACACAACAACGATTCTGCACCCTTTTTCGGGTATTTTCTGGAGTTTATCTACATAACTCCTTGCAGTACACCACAGTACTTAGAACCCAAAAACACAACACATATACACAGAGTTTTCTCCGGAACGCAATAAAGAATGTAAGCATCACCAATCCAGACCAAATTGTCTGGGTGGGTTTCACGTAGTATGCATAGTCTGTACATCGATCTAGACTCTATATGCAATTTTTATGGGGATATTCCATATTGACCCATCATAAGAATGCTATCCACTAATTAGTGGAAATCTTCCTACTACTATGCCAATCAAAGGACTAACATGTCCAAATATTCAGAAGGAGTGTCGTTACCCTTAAAACTCATTTTGGTGCCATCTTAACGTAGTTGAATCAGATGGAAGCGTTCAGATTACCTTCCTCTCTGCGGATCAAGCATTGACACAAGCCTACATGAGCTCTCACAAGTCTAAAGTTTGGTTGCAATTCAACCTTCTCCTTTACTTTCTCCTTTTTCTTTCTCCTTTGCCTTTAGCTTGAAGAGAGAGAAAATGAGGGAAGTAATAAGTTCTTGCAACATTCCCTCTGACCTTAATGAACTCAGGCCTACTCTCAGCCACATGATCTCCAATCCAAATGAAATGGATGGCCATGATTTAACTTCATAAATCTAATCCTGGCTGCTATTACACGGCGGCAGCACTATCGCCCCTTGGCAGCGACTTAGGTGGTGGAGCTTATTCGTTCACCAGTTAATTCCTCTCGACATTTTATTTCATCTCAACAATACAGCTTATCCCGTCGATATTGTTACCGTCAGCGTTAGCGCTAACACGTGGCTCTAGCATCACGTCGATAAAACTCATCACATCAATATAGAGATCGTCTCAACGTCACGCAGATATAGCTACCGCCAGCGGTAAGACTACCGCCTGGCGTTAGCATGATAATTGTCGAGACCTCTCGACGACAGTAGGACCTTGGTAAAGACATGACATCGACATCCCTACCGCCAGCGTTTGCACTACCACTTGGCTGTAGGTCCTGCTACCTGATAAATTTGCTTCTTCAGTTGGGAAAACTGGGGTGTTACATCTGCAGAGGGATGCGAGCCTCAAGAAAAGAGGACTACTTTCTCCCCCACTCTTGATTCACTCCTAGGCCAGTGTTTGGAGAAACCTGGTGAGGTAATCTTGAACTCTCCTTTCCCCTTGGCGCGATCTACTTAACCTCACTGCTAGCCTTTGTCTTCTTTGTCGATTCACATTTTTAGGGTGTCTTTGGGTCAATGACGGAACTGGCTGTGGGTGACTACAATGTTATAACTCCCTTACGATGAGGTAATGATGAGCCCCATTCAAGAAAGGTGGGAACCACGGTTGTCGCCTCACCCGATGAGTATGATACTTGTAAACTAAAGCTTCTTGAGTCTTTAGCTGATTGGTTTTTATGCAGCTCGCACTGCTAGCGAGGTCTCAGACCTCCCCTTTGTCGGATAAGGATCCACCGACGACCCCGTCAGAAGCAATGCGACCTTTGCCCAGCGCTAATACTTATACTTTAGAGCTCACTCCGAAGTCAAAGAACCTTCGCTTCATGGACGATCTTACTGTTATCACCACCCCGCCCAACATGGGCAGGTCATCATTTAAGGGGTCACCTTAACTTGCTCCGCTCTCCTCAGACACCATCGTTATCTCTCTCGCTGCTGCTTCTCCCATGGTGCATTTACCTCTATCCCACACTAGACTCCCACCACCTGGAGCTCATCCGATTCCAGTATCGAGTATAGTCTGGGTGACACTGTCTATTTCTTTGCAAGCTCTAAGGGTCCGTTCGGATCGGGTTTTGGTTTTGAAGAATTGGAATTCAGTAAAACCAAAAACTAGCAGGTTTTTGTTTTCCTGAATTCCAATTATGTTGTTCAGCTGCAGAATGGTTTTGAGCAGCAGGAATTGGAATTGGGCAATTCTACGTATATAAAATTCTTTCTTATATTATAATTTACAATTCTTTGAGTTCTGTAAAAAATTTATTAAGAATAATCATTAATATAAATAAAAAATTTGAGAATGGAGAAAAAGCACCTGCAAACATTCATTATTTCGATAAAAATTAATCATTATACCTCTCACAGAAATGAAGATGAAGAAACACAAAAATAAAATGAAGAACAGGACCCTGAAACGGAGATGGAGAAACGAAACTAATCAACTAATTTGGGAAGAACATGAATATGAAATGGAGATGAAAAAGCAACCTGAAATGAAACCCTTACCACCAGCGACCAGAATGGGGAAGAAGGATGAAGAAACCGAGAATGAGAATAGAGAAGACGCATTGCACCACTGGCGACCAGATCTGGGAAGCTTCTCACTCTAGGGCTTCGTAGTAACCGGCTTTGAAAAAAAAAGATGACGAAGATGAAAGAGAATGGAGAAGGAGGAGAAAGAGAAATCTCACCGACGGTAGTGTTTGGACGATGAGAGGAGACGACGTCGCGCGATGGTTCTGGGAGCGCAGCACGTCGAACAAAAAATTGGCGGAAAACCAGCGGGGCGAGACAAGAATTGCGCGAAGCCTAAAAATGAAAACTGAGGTTTTCGTGAATTCCAATTCCATAGCTAATTCCGTTCAGCCGAACAACTGAAATGAATTATTAATGCTGAAAACCAATTCTGAAAACCATTTCCTTTGTACCGAACGGACCATAAAGAATACTAGCTCCTCTACTATGCTCGTTATTAAGCTCCTCTACTATGCTCCTCGCTCAAAGGATAGCAAACCCGGTGGGTCTCGCCATCGAAATGGGTCTTGGGTCCATCACTTTGATCGCAAAGACAAGAGAACTTGCCTTCCTTCACCTCGCCGAATAGGAGATACCTCAGATTGCCGCTGAGGTGAAGTCAACTATGCTTGACAATGTTCTTGCCGAGCAGACAATTTATAAAGATTTTTAATCAATCTGGATTTTTTCAAGCCCAACTCATCCTGCGCAGCCACCTTGCCATCATACCACATCGCTCACTTCCGAGTTCTTTACTTATTGTTGGGAATATTGCCCTCAATGTTCCCTTGATTTGAAGAGGCATCACTTCCAATACTAAGTACATATTGTATTTGATAAAGCTTTGTTTTTGTAAGTTAAACAGGCTTAGGTGAGTCAAGAGAAAGGGTTAATCAAGACCTAAGGTTAGGAGAAATCTTCTCCTAAGTTGATGAAGTAATGTCTCAGCTGAACCGCTGAGACGAGGAGCCGTCTCAGCGGATCCACTGAGAAGAAGTTGTCTCAGCTGATAAGTTCATCAAATGCTGAGACGGGAAAGAAGCCAGCGCTGAGACTTGGAAATTAGTCGATCACTGAATGCAGAATGAGTTAGTCAAACCCAGAATGAAGAGGGTTCGTCGAACTCAGGACTTAGTGAGTTAGTCGATCACAGGATGCAACGGGTTCTGTTGGAACATGCTTTCCGCATCTCTTAGTTTGACAATAACAAATCCTATTTTATTTGATCACACTTGTTTTGTGTTTATAGTATGCAGGATTCTGTGCTTCAAATGGTGCTAGGTATTGTTGCTATCGCGCCGCGTTAACTTTACCGCTGGCGCTAACTCTAAGGAACCGCTGAGACGAAACCAAACCGCTGAGATGAAACCAAACCGCTGAGATGAAACTGCTGAGACGAAACTGCTGAGATGGAACCGCTGAGACGAAACCGCTGAGACGCTGAGAAGAAACCGCTGGGAAGGGAACCCGCTAAGATGCAAGCTGGCCAGACGAAATGATCTACCGCGGAGCGTTAACACTAACGCTGGCGTTAGTATATATGGAAATTATTGACAAAAAGGAAAGTGGAGAAAAAGGAATGTCGACGGGTCGTTATGTTTGGCAAGTACTATCGCAGCGCGTTAGGTCTAACGCCCGGCGGTAACTTTTGGAAACATCCCGTCCCTCGGCGCGCTAGTTGATTGAGGAGCAGATCAGGAAGAAGATTATTTGCTGAAGGAAGGAAATTTCGCTAACGCGGGGAGTTAGTGTTTCCGCGGCGCGCTAGGCTGTCATAACCGTTTGCGCTCAGAAGTTGCCTTAACTGCCACGATCCGTGTGTGCGTCATGTCACTATCGTGGGGCGGTAGTACTAGCGCATGCGGTAGTTGTCAAATCTATTTAAAGAGCGGTGCCTCCTCCGTTGTTGCTGGCTGGTACAGAAGTTATTGGAGCCTTATTTTCAGAGCACTCGTGTGAACCTTCAGAAGCAGCCAAAAAGAACTCCATCAACGTTCGAGAAAGCAAAGAACTTGGAGACCAATCCGATCACATCTACATCGACACCAAGTTCTATTTTTGAGGGAGTTTTTAATTTGAGTTTTTGTTTTTACTTTCAAATTGTAATCCTTATAAGTTTTGTTCGGTAGAGAAACTCGCCACACGACGACTAGGGCCTTGCGGGGACTAGGGGGAAATTCGTCTCATGTTGGCGACTAGGTCTAGGCTGTAGATCTAGGGAGTGCTTGAGGCTTTTCCGGTGAGGGAAGGGCTAGAGCGTCTTGAGGTCTTGTTTAGGGAGAGATAGGCTAAAGCCAACCGGTCCTTGGGAGAAGGGTCGGTGTAGAAAACCAAAAGAGTTTTCATTGGTCGCCTCTTTCTAAGCGTTATTGGGAAAAGTTTTGTAATCGTATTTACTTCCAGTTAATGATTAATGAAAATATGTTTATTGTTTCATCTCTGAGTCGTACTCTGTGATTTTCACTGCTCAAACGTAAAAGGTCTTTCTCTACAGCTAACGCCAAGCGGTAACATTACCGCTGGCGGTAGCAACAGAGCATTAATTTATCTATATTCTTGAAAAAGTTTAAAACCCTTATTCACCTCTCCTCTAAGGGCGCCTACAGATCCAACAAGTGGTATCAGAGCTAGGTTATTCCAATTCGGTCTAACAACCGGGAATAATGGCGCTCCGTGATCTCGCTTTCCTTGAGGGGCAGGGAATAAGTAGACCTCCGTTGTTTACCGGAACTGATTATAATTACTGTAGAACGCGTATGTGTTGTTTTTTGATAAATATAGATCTAGATGTATTGGCATGTATTGAAACTCCATAAACTTCTCCTACATACATTGTTGGAGAAGTTACCATGGAAAAACCTAGGGATAAATGGGACGATGGAGATAAGGTTAGGTGTAAGAATAATGCGAAAGCTATGAATGCTCTGTTCTGTGCTCTTGATAGGACTGAATTTAATAGAGTTAGTGCATGTGAATCTGCTTATGATATTTGGAACTTATTAGAAATAACGCATGAAGGTACTTCGCAGGTCAAAGATTCAAAACTATTCCAACTGGAATCTGAATTTGAAAGGTTCAGGATGGATCCAAATGAGGACGTCGACGCCATGTACACTCGATTCACCAAGATCGTCAATGCTTCAAAGATTCTTGGAAAAACCTTTTCAAACATCGACTTGGTGAGAAAGCTCATTCGATCACTTCCTCCAAAGTTTAATCCAAAGGTGACGGCGATTTCCGAATCGCATGATCTTAGGCAGCTCCAAATTGAGAGCCTCATTGGGAACCTTAAAACCATGAGGTAGAACTCAAGATTCAAGAAGAGGAGTACAACAAGGAACCAAAGAAGAAAGCCTTGGCACTGAAGTCAAGAAAAGAAGATGACGACGAGGATGATGACGAGGAAAGTCTCTTCGTGAAGAACTTCACTAAGTTCACGAAGAATCCAGAAATAAGGAACACCTTCCGGAAATTTTTCCGAAAGGGCTCCTCATCCAAAAGAGAGAAGAAGGAGAAGTCTAGCGACGAAGACGAAGAACGGCCACCTCTCGAGTGCTTCCAATGTAGGAAGACCGAGCATATTAGGAGTCAATGCCCAAAATTCCTGAAAGAGAAAAAAGAAAAACGACTTAAAGGAAAGGAGAAGAAGAAGGTCTTAAAAGCTGCAACATGGGATGACTCTTCCTCCGGTTGCTCAAGTAGTTCAAACTCAAGCGATGATGATGAGGCAAACTTGTGCCTTATGGGGAAAAGCAATGAATCAACCGATGACGAGTGCAGTGTCCAAAGCGACACTGAGGTAATCCCCACTAACTATGATGATCTTTATTCCGAATATTTAAGAAGTTGGAAATCTTTTGGCAAAAATTTAAAAGATCTTGATTTGCTTAAAACTGAAAATAAAATTCTCTTGAAACAAAATAAAAAATTAAGTAAGGAAGTTTTTGCTTTGGGAAAGGAGATGGAGTCTTGCCAAAAGAATGATAATCTCTTGGCAAGGACTTGCAAACTTGAAACTGATCTTTCTCATGCTCTCTCCAATATCGAATCACTTTCGAAACAAAAGAGAGACTTAGAAAGAAATTTAAAACTCTCTCTTTCTAATGTTGAAAATGAAAAGAAAAAGTTTGCAAATAGATGCGGAAATCTAGTTAGTGAAAATTTTGCTTTAAAAGCTAAAATCCAATCCATGACCTTAACTTAGCCATAGAAAAATTCGGAGTTGGCTAGAAAAGTCTTGATATGATTTTGGCCAACCAAAGGCATGGTAGTGCAAAATCTAGTCTCGGTTTTGTCTCTGGGAACTACCGCCCCGCAGAAACTCCTATCGCTGGCGGTAGTAACAAAACTCATATTTCTTCGAATAATCACAAATCTGGAATTTATTCTGCTGATTCCCCATCCTCCAGCAAGAGCCCACAACAAAAACTGAAAAAGGTTTCAACCCCTTTTGTGTTATGTGCCAAGTGCCATCACTTTAGACACACCTTGGACTCTTGCAGGATGAAGGGTCAATGTACGATCAAGCAAATTTGGGTGCCTAAGGTTTCCACCTATTCTATGGGAGGAACCACTTGGGTATCCAGATCTTTACTCTCATCTTCTTGTTAGGTATGTTGGCAGGCTAAGGAAAAGGAAGACATGTGGTACTTGGACTCAAGCTGCTCCAAACACATGACGAGCGATAAAGCGATTCCTTAGCCTCACAAAGAAGAAAGGAGGTATGGTAACATTTGGGGATAATGGAAAGGGAAGGATTTTAGGCACCGGTACCGTAGGTAACAATTCTTTCTCTCTTACTAATGTTTTATATGCAGAAGGTTTGAAACACAACTTGATTTCTATTAGTCAGCTTTGTGATAAAGGTCTAAATGTTTTATTTGAGTCTTCTACTGATTTATGCAAAATTATAGATCCTAAAACCAATAGTATTGTACTCACCGCACCACGAATTCATAATGTATATCTCATTGCTTTTCATGATCTATCGCGTGCGTCTCTCAAATGTCTTATATCAAAAAGTGAAGAACTTGAATTATGGCATAGGCGTCTTGGTCACTCTAGCACCAAGTTAATCTTAAAATTGTCAAAAAATAAACTTATTAAAGGTTTGCCTATGCTAAATGGAAATCTATCTTCTTTATGTTCGCCATGCCAAAAAGGAAAATTTTCAAAAACATCATTCAAAAGTAAAAAGGAAATATCCACCTCAAGACCTCTTCAACTAATTCACATGGATCTTTTTGGACCCATTAGAACATGTAGTCTTGGTGGTAAAAGTATACTTTTGTTTTAATTGATGATTTCTCTAGATTTACTTGGACCTTATTTCTTACCTCCAAATCCGATGCATTTTCTGAATTTACAAAACTTTGCAATCGTATTCAAAATGAATTAGATCTAAAAATCAAGTGTATACGATCGGATCATGGAGGGGAATTTGAAAATGATAGCTTCACCACTTTCTGTAATGATCAAGGTATTAAACACGAATTTTCCGCTCCACGCACCCCCCAACAAAACGGTGTGGTGGAAAGGAAAAATAGAACTCTTCAAGAACTTGCACGCACCATGCTATCCGAGTATGGATTGCCTAGTTATTTTTGGGCCGAAGTGGTAAATACATCATGTTATGTCATTAATCGTGTTATGCTTCGCCCTATTTTAAAATTAACTCCATATGAATTGTATTTTCAAAAGAAACCTAATGTATCGTATTTTCATGTCTTTGGTTGTAAATGTTTTATCTTAAACACCAAGGATGCATTAGCCAAATTTGATGAGAAATGTGATGAAGGTATTTTTTTGGTTACTCTTCCACTAGCAAAACATATAGAGTATATAATAAAAAATCTAAAAAGGTTGAAGAGTATATTCATGTGAAGTTTGATGAACTTGTGCCTTGTGTAGATTCTACTTGTGCAGGAAATGATGATGTACCTCTCTCACTATTGGAGCATGATGGCGATGAGCCACTTGGAGAAGAAAAAGGAGTGGAGACGGTGCAAAAGGAGCACGTGCCTCCAAGTGTGCTTCGATTTACAAGAGATCATCCAAGGAAGCTTATTATTGGAGAACCATCAAGAGGGGTAACTACACGTTCTTCTTTTAATGAATCGTTTTCAAACTTATGTTTTGTTTCTGAAATAGAACCGAAAAATGTTTCCACCGCTTTGAATGATGAATTTTGGTTTATTGCTATGAATGACGAATTGAATCAATTTGAACGCAATAGGGTTTGGAAACTAGTTGAAAGACCATCAAATCATCCGGTTATAGGTGTCAAATGGATATTTAAAAATAAATTAGATGGAGAATCTAGAATAACTAGGAACAAAGCTCGATTAGTGGCACAAGGTTATTCTCAAATCGAGGGGGTAGATTTTGATGAAACATTTGCACCCGTTGCTCGCCTTGAATCAATTAGAACTTTTCTAGCTTTTGCGAGTTATAAGAAGTTTAAATTATTTCAAATGGATGTTAAAAGTGCCTTCTTAAATGGGATAATTAAAGAGGAAGTCTATGTCAAACAACCCCCCAGATTTATTGATGAAAAATTTCCAAATCATGTATATCGATTAGAAAAAGTGCTTTATGGTCTAAAACAAGTGCCCCGTGCCTGGTATGAACGCTTAACATCTTTTTTTATTAAAGCACGGTTATAAAATGGGTAGTGTCGATAACACGCTCTTCATTAAGCACTATGATAATGATTTGATTATTTTACAAATATACGTTGACAATATTATTTTTGGAGCCACCAATGAAGAGTTGTGTAAAGAAGTTATTCAAGTGATGCAAAATGAATTTGAAATGAGTCTAGTGGGTGAACTAACATACTTTTTAGGATTTCAAATAACCCAAAGAAATGATGGAATTTTTATATGTCAATCCAAATATGTCCATGATATGCTACAACGTTTTGGCTTTGAAAATTTAAAACAAGCTAGTACTCCAATGAGCGCATCACTAAAATTAGGAAAAGATGAAGCCAAAATTTCAATTGATCAAACTTTATATGGAGGAATGATTGGATCCCTATTATACCTTAGTGCATCTAGATCCGATATCATGTTTGTCGTATGCTTATGCGCTAGATTTCAAGCAAATCCAAAAGAATCTCATTTGAAAGCGGTGAAACGAATTTTTCGATATCTAATAGGCACGTCAAAATTAGGACTTTGGTATCCAAATAATGATTCTTTTCTCTTGCATGGGTATTCCGATTCTGATTACGCGGGTTGTTCCCTAGATAGGAAAAGCACTAGTGGTACATGTCACTTCTTAGGTCCTTCTCTAGTTGCATGGTCAAGTAGAAAACAAAATTCTGTTGCCCTCTCCACCACCGAGGCAGAATATATTGCACTAGGAAGTTGTTGCGCCCAAGTATTATGGATGACACAAACCTTAGAAGACTTTGGTGTTCATTTATATAATATTGAACTTAAGTGTGACAACAGGAGTGCTATTGACTTAACAAACAACCCCGTTCATCACTCCCGATCTAAACACATTGACGTAAGACACCACTTCATTCGGGATCACATCAGAAAGGAACACGTTCATGTAAACTTCATCGGAACTGAATCGCAACTTGCGGACATCTTTACCAAGCCCCTACCTGATTCACGATTTCATCTACTTAGACTAGAACTTGGGTTTTGGACATTCTAGCTTGAACTTGCAAAATTTGTATTTTTATGTATACATATGTCTGATTTCTTTGCTGAACTACATTGTCACAAATATGCACAAATATAATCAAAAGAAATTTTTTGAAAAATTTCACATTTCCACGAAATTTGAGTTCTGTCACTGCCGCCCGGCGATAGCGGGGTACCGCTGGCGGTAGTGGATACTTCTGTATTTCCAGTCTCTTTTCCATTTTTTATTTTTTTAGCTTCTGCTATTTTCTTTTAAAATTCCAAAAGCACAAAAAACAGTAAAACAAATCAAAATTCAACCAAAACATGTTTTTTTCTATATATCAAAACAAACTACAAAATTGAAAAACAAACTAAAACATCAAAAACATGCTTTTCATTTGTTCTATTTTTTGTTTTAAACTTAAAATTTATACTAAAAAAACTGATGTAATTTCTCAATGGTTCAAGGAAGATATAGTTTATCTTGCCAAGCTTAGTATACAATGTTTCATTCACTCGTTCCAGTATTTTAATAACATTGTTTTTGTATCATGCCTTGATCATTATCTTCTGTGTGCTTTGAAATTGATTATAGAAATCATGTGTAGGTTTGCATAGCGTGCCTCTATGTATGAGTAAATGGCTTATATTTGCTAATGATTTTTTTTACTCACACTTTTTTGGCAAAGTACATATGAATTTAATCTTCTTTTACATGATTGTGTAGTGTAACAACATTAGATTATTGTTTTGGCATGCTTAGTTTTACCTTCACCACAAGTAAAACTCTTTTTCATGCACCTATTTTTTTGAAGAAGTGTGTCTTTTCAATAAAATCTCTTATTTGCACATACAAGTGAATTCGGAGACCTTTGTCGTTAAGCTAAAATTCAAATGAAAATTGACAAAGATAACTCCACCAAGCACCACTCACCCTCCTGATAAGTCTTAATGAGCATTGTGAGTTTGAGCACCTTGGAGAGAATTGTAAAGTGCCTTGTCGCAAACTTTTTTTCTTACATACTTCTTCTTGTACACCAAATCACAAATCAATAAAATTCAAAATAATAATTGTGATTCCCCAAGCACTACTTTGCACCTGATAAGTCTTAATAAGCATTGTGTGTGCAGAGCACCTTGGTAATTGTACTATTTTTCTAGGTGCATTGAAATATTTATATAACCTTGTGGGTAGAGGTAACTCTAAAAACGATTGTTCAATAATGTTGTGTTTATTCCATTATACATGTCATGTGTGTTGATTAACTCATATGTATACTTTTGTTTCAAAAACACTAGTTTGTACACATCATTATCACTTGTAAGCCTTCTACTCATGAGAATTGGTGTCTATTGCATATCTACATGTATTCTCTAAACTCTTCAGTAAATGCACTAGATAGCTTTGCATGATCATTACAATGTATAAATGTACTTGATTTCTAAATTTTGAACATTATATTCTTCTATCTTGTCTTGATAAATTATGTGATGCTTACATATTTTTTTTCCGCTACGCCATGAGAACTCTGTATTGCATACCTTTTAAAACTAGTGTATGGCTATGATTGAATTTGAAATTATTTTGTGTACTTAATATGCTACAACATCTATTTTGATATATCTAAAATTCTTAATCATCTACTATGCTTCTCAATTCCTATAAAGATGTTCACTCAAAACATATCTCGTCATGCTTTCCACCTCTTTTCTACTTGTTCGCTCGATCATAAATACGTTTTTTTAACAAGTGGTCTTTTTATGACAATCTCTTCACATTCTCTTCTCACTCCTATCCATTGTATTTTTCCTTAGTGTTTACATGTTTATCTTGCTCATTCCCTCTCTACACAGTTATTGCACACTTTTTTGTTGGCCTACCTCTCCACCCTCTTTTGATAATACCAAAAGGGGGAGAATAAATTTGAAAGAAATTAACATGTTTGGGGAGTTAAGTTCATAGGAAGTTTTGTTGTAAGGGGAGCATTCATTTAGGGGGAGCATATGCACATGTCTTAAATTTCATGCTTATCTCTATTATAAACACAAATTCCTATTAATTGAATTATTTCTTTCTAAGGGGATTTGTTATTATCAAAAGGGGGAGTTTGTTGGAACATGCTTTCCGCATCTCTTGGTTTGACAATAACAAATCCTATTGTATTTGATCATACTTGTTTTGTGTTTATAGTATGCAGGATTCTGTGCTTTCAAATGGTGCTGGGTATTGTTGCTATCGTGCCGCGTTAACTTTACCGCTGGCGCTAGCTCTAAGGAACCGCTGAGACAAAACCAAACCGCTGAGATGAAACCAAACCGTTGAGACGAAACCAAACCGCTGAGACGAAACCGCTGAGAAGGAACCGCTGAGACGAAACCGCTGAGACGTTGAGAAGAAACCGCTGGGAAGGGAACCCGCTGAGATGCAAGCTGACTAGATGAAATGATCTACCGCGGAGCGTTAGCACTAACGCTGGCGTTAGTATATATGGAAATTATTGACAGAAAGGAATGTGGAGAAAAAGGAATGTCGACGAGTCGTTATGTTTGGCAAGTATTATTGCGGCGCGTTAGGTCTAACGCCCGGCGGTAACTTTTGGAAACATCGCGTCAGCAGTTGATTGAGGAGCAGATCAGAAAGAAGATTATTTGCTGAAGGAAGGAAATTTCGCTAACGCGGGGCGTTAGTGTTTCCGCGGCGCGCTAGGCTGTCATAACCGTTTGCACTCAGAAGTTGCCTTAACTGCCACGATCCGTGTGTGCGTCGTGTCACTATCGCGGGGCGGTAGTACTAGCGCAGGCGGTAGTTGTCGAATCTATTTAAAGAGCGGTGCCTCCTCCGTTGTTGCTGGCTGTTACAGAAGTTATTGGAGCCTTACTTTCAGAGCACTCGTGTGAATCTTTAGAAGCAGCCAAAAAGAACTCCATCAACATTCGAGAAAGCAAAGAACTTGGAGACCGATCCAATCACATCTACATCGAAACCAAGTTCTATTTTTGAGGGAGTTTTTAATTTGAGTTTTTGTTTTTACTTTCAAATTGTAATCCTTATAAGTTTTGTTCGGTAGAGAAACTCACCACACGGCGACTAGGGCTTTGCGGGGACTAGGGGAAATTCGCCTCGTGTTGGCGACTAGGTCTAGGCTGTAGATCTAGGGAGTGCTTGAGGCCTTTTCGGTGAGGGAAGGGCTAAAGTGGCTTGAGGCCTTGTCTAGGGAAAGATAGGCTAAAGCCAACCGGTCCTTGGGAGAAGGGTCGGTATAGAAAACCAAAAGAGTTTTCATTGGTCGCCTCTTTCCAAGCGTTATTGGGAAAAGTTTTGTAATCGTATTTACTTCCAGTTAATGATTAATGAAAATATGTTTATTGTTTCATCTCTGAGTCGTACTCTATGATTTTCACTGCTCAAACGTAAAAGGTCTTTCTCTACAGCTAACGCCGAGCGGTAACGTTACTGCTGGCGGTAGCAGCAGAGCATTAATTTATCTATATTCTTGAAAAAGTTTAAAACCCTTATTCACCCCCCTCTAAGGGCGCCTACAGATCCAACAGGTTCGTCGAACGCAGAGTGTAGTGCGTTCGTCGAACGCAGACCTTCTCTACAGATAGGCAGGGCGGCGGGTCCTGCGGCTAGGGCAAGTTGCAGAAAAGCTACAGGGGACCACCAATGTCTCCCATACCTCTTGGGAGATCAACTTAGAGCCGTTGAAGATAAAAGAAGTATATAAGAAAGAGTTAGGGCACTTTCTAAGTGTCGGTTGCTTGCTGAATCTCTTTTCTCCATTGACGGCTGCTGCTCTCATTTTTCGTCCTGCTCACTGAAAAAAATAAAAAACTGAGAGAAGAAGATAGCTCCTCCACCAGAAGGGGCAAGGTGATCTTCCATCCTTCTATTGAAGAGGAAGATCAGGTTGTAGCTGTTATCAACATCTTCAGCAACAGGAAAGCACAAACTGTGCAGGATCTACAGGAGAGTATTTCTGCTGTAGAAAATTTCTAAAATATCTTTTTCTGTAAGGCTGTTTGCCTGAGTTTGTAGGGCATTTGCCTGAGTGTGTAGGGCTTGTTGGCCTGGGCCTGTAGGGCTGGTTTGCCTGAGATTGTAGGGTTGTTTAGCCTGAGGAGTAAGGCTTGTTGCCTGAGGTAGGACCAGGAGGTGGTCTGAGATGTAGGAGGTGTATTCCTATGAGTTTGTAGGGCAGCAGTGCCTGAGGTAGGAGCTGGTGATAGATCTGAGTTGTAGGGACTTTTGTCCCAAGGTAGGATCATCTTTGATCTGAGAAGTTCTGAGGAACTTGTGTTGTAAGCTCTTGGAGATAAGATTGGAGGAGTTGGCCCTGTCTAACACACTGTTAGAAGGGTGAAGGTGGAAAGTGGACTACCGATAGACACACTGTCTTAGGGAACCACTATAAACACTTGTTTGTTTTTCTGTGTTGCTTGATTCTCTGATTAGAATAGTTTTAACATGCCATAATTATCAAGTAAAACTCACAAGACCTATTCACCCCCTCTAGGTGAATTAGTTAGCATACCTATTTTCTTTCAAGTGGAGATTATCTACCCTATCAGTGGATTATGCCTATTGAAGGAAGATCAATTCAGATATTAATCTATCATAACATTACATTTTATGATAAATTGAACAGATAAAAGCATAAGCAGTTTAACATAGAGAACATATATTCAGAAATGAACTCATTCTAAATTCAACAAGCCTAAGTCAATTTTAAAAGAATTAAACTTGGCCTCATCCAGTGGCTTAGTGAAGATATCAGCTACTTGTGCTTTTCCTGTCCTCTTTGCATCCTGCAAAATTTGCATCTAAATAGCTTTTGCAATTCAAAAGATGCAAAGTATGGAAGTTGGTGCCAAGACCAGAAGGACACAACATCATTGGAACCAAATGGATATTCAAAAATAAGTTGGATGAGAATGGGACAATCATCAAAAACAAAGCAAGGCTGGTGGAAAAAGGGTATAGGCAAGAGGAGGGAATATACTTTAACCAAACCTTTGCCCCAGTTGCAAGGTTGGAGGCCATAAGACTATTCCTTGCATATGCTGCTCACAAGGGCTTCAAAGTCTACCAGATGGATGTCAAATCAGCATTCCTGAATGGAAATCTGAAAGAGGAAGTATATGTAGAGCAGCCATCAGGTCTTGTTCATCCTACTCTTAAATCTCATGTCTATTCTCTTAGAAAAGCCCTCTATGGTCTCAAGCAAGCTCCAAGAGCTTGGTATGAGACTTTGTCCAGCTTTCTCCTCAAGAACAAGTTCATGAGGGGAAAGATTGATAGCACATTGTTTCTTAGGGAAACAAGGGGCAAGTGTCTCTTAGTCCAAATTTATGTTGATGACATAATTTTTGGGTCTACTGATGACAACCTCTGCAAGAGATTTGCTAATCTAATGCAGGGGGAGTTTGAAATGAGCAGTATGGGTGAGCTCAAATATTTCCTTAGGCCCCAAGTGAAACAGTCTGGTGATGGAATTTTCATCTCCCGACCAAGTACACTAAGGAGCTCATTAAGAAATTTGGGATGGAGTCAGCCTCCACCATGAGAACACCCATGGGATCTAATATATCATTAGACAAGGATGAAAAGGGGAAAGCCTTTGATGAATCCATATACAGATGTATCATTGGATCATTGTTGTATTTGACTGCCAGTAGACCAGACATTATATATTCTACATGTGTTTGTGCTAGGTATCAGGCCTGTCCTAAGGAATCTCACTACACCTCTGTGAAGAGGATCTTGAGATACCTTAAGGGAAGCCTAAATCTTGGCCTTTGGTACCCTAGGAACAATGATTTTGAACTGATAGGCTATTCAGATGCAGATTTTGCAGGATGCAAAGAGGACAGGAAAAACACAAGTGACACCTGTCAATTCCTAGGGAGGAGGCTGGTCTCATGGAGTAGCAAAAAGCAAACCAGTGTGGCAATGTCCACAACTGAGTCAGAGTACATTGCAGCAGGTAGTTGTTGTGCTCAAATTCTGTGGATCCAACATCAGTTGGAAGATTACAACATCAAGGTAAGACAATCTCCCCTGCTGTGTGACTCATCCAGTGCAATTTCTATTGCTAAAAATCCTGTCTCCCATAACAGGACCAAGCACATAGAAATTAGGTATCATTTTATTAGAGAGCATGTAGAGTGTGAAGATATCAAACTTGAATATGTCCATACAGAGAATCAAGTAGCTGATATCTTCACTAAGCCACTGGATGAGGCCAAGTTTAATTCTTTTAAAATTGACTTAAACATGTTGAATTTAGAATGAGTTTATTTCTGAATATATGTTCTTTGTGTTAAACTGCTTATGCTTTTATCTGTTCAATTTATCATAAAATGTAATGTTATGATAGATTAATATCTGAATTGATCTTCTTTCAATAGGCATAATCCACAGATAGGGTAGATAATCTCCCTAAGTTGTTAAATGTAGAATAGTTTAAAATAATCAGCCGGATCAGAAACATCTGGATCAACTGAAATTCTAGTTTTTTTTAATTAGTAGGGAAATGTCTGGGTCAATACAGGTGCTCCAATTAAGGGGGAGCAAGCTCCTGCTCAAATTGAGGGGGAGTTGGCTATAAGTTGAGGTGGAGATAACTAATGCTCAGTAGGTCAGAGAGGATATAGGTTGTCCTAAAAGAGGCTTTGGAAAATGCTTTCTAATCTATCTTAGGATTTGTTAGAAGTATCTAGAAAAGTGTAGAGGTTGAAGAATCCTATTCCCTAATGGGAAAGACGTTGAAGAATCCAGAAAGGGGGAGATGGCCAATGCTAAGACCAAATTTGGTCTTGCTAGATGCAGATAGGAGATGGAATGCTAGTTGCTAAGACCAAAGTAGTGTTAGCCTTCTAAGTTAGTTATCATGATATGCTATTCAATCTGAGTTAGAAAGGGGGAGATGCCCTCTAAGCTAGTCAAAGCTTTATATAATCTGTCATGAAGTTGTTAGCTTAAACAATGTTGTTATCTAGAAGCTATGTTGTCATGATTATCTTATAGATCATTTACATAATATGTCCTTCAAGTGGTATCATGATATGTTTTTGTTGGCTATGTACCTTATCATTGGGGATGTTCTGCCTTCTTCAAATAGGGGGAGATTGTTGGGAATATTGCCCTCAATGTTCCCTTGATTTGAAGAGGCATCACTTCCAATACTAAGTACATATTGTATTGGATAAAGCTTTGTTTTTGTAAGTTAAACAGGCTTAGGTGACTCAAGAGAAAGGGTTAACCAAGACCTAAGGTTAGGAGAAATCTTCTCCTAAGTTGATGAAGAAATGTCTCAGCTGAACTGCTGAGACGAGGAGCCTTCTCAACGGATCCGCTGAGAAGAAGTTATCTCAGCTGATAAGATCGTCAAACGCTGAGATGGGAAAGAAGTCAGCACCGAGACTTGGAAATTAGTCGAACACTGAACGGAGAATGAGTTAGTCGAACCCAGAATGAAGCGGGTTCGTCGAACTCAGGACTTAGTGAGTTAGTCGATCAAAGGATGTAGCGGGTTCGTCGAACGCAGAGTGTAGCGCATTCGTCGAACGCAGACCTTCTCTACAGATAGGCAGGGCAGCGGGTCCTGCGACTAGGGCAAGTTGCAGAAAAGCTACATGGGACCACCAATGTCTCCCATACCTCTTGGGAGATCAACTTAGAGCCGTTGAAGATAAAAGAAGTATAAAAGAAAGAGTTAGGGCACTTTCTAAGTGCCAGTTGCTTGCTGAATCTCTTTTCTCCATTGACGGTTGCTGCTCTCATTTTTCTTCCTGCTCACTAAAAAAGAAGAAGAAACTGAGAGAAGAAGATAGCTCCTCCACCAGAAGGGGCAAGGTGATCTTCCATCCTTCTATTGAAGAGGAAGATCAGGTTGTAGCTGTTATCAACATCTTCAGCTACAGGAAAGCACAAACAGTGTAGGATCTACATGGGAGTATTTCAACTGTAGAAAATTTCTAAAATATCTTTTTCTGTAAGGCTGTTTGCCTGAGTTTGTAGGGCATTTGCCTGAGTGTGTAGGGCTTGTTGGCCTGAGCCTGTAGGGATGGTTTGATTGAGATTATAGGGCTGTTTAGCCTGAGGACTAAGGCTTGTTGCCTGAGGTAGGACCAGGAGGTGGTCTGAGCTGTAGGAGGTGTATTCCTTTGAGTTTGTAGGGCAGTAGTGCCTGAGGTAGGAGCTGGTGATAGCTCTGAGTTGTAAGGACTTTTGTCCTGAGGTAGGATCATCTTTCATCTGAGAAGTTCTGAGGAACTTGTGTTGTAAGCTCTTGGAGCTGAGATTGGAGGAGTTGGCCCTGTCTAACACACTGTTAGAAGGGTGAAGGGGGAAAGTGGACTACCCATAGACACACTGTCTTGGGGAACCACTATAAACACTTGTGTGTTTTTCTGTGTTGCTTGATTCTCTGATTAGAATAGTTTTAACAGGCCATAATTATCAAGTAAAACTCAAAAGACCTATTCACCCCCCCTCTAGGTGAATTAGTTAGCATACCTATATTCTTTCACTTATCCGGGTGAATCATTCGATGAGTGCAAGGCTTGCATAATTTGCATGCTCGCCTCTCATGACACGCGTCTAAAGACCCTTGCCACTTATGAATGGAATCATTGTTTGGTCATAGATGCAGTTCGACAAGCAGCGGTGGGGGAGTTTGAGCCTCAAATTGAGCAAGACGGAGACAAGTACTACGATATTGAAAGCCTGGAATGGAGAATGGTCGAGGTGGAACATCGCCTGAAGATCTTGGAGGACGATGTTCATAACCTCTCTAGGAGCGTGGGCCTCCCCGGGGATATGAAGAGGGTGACCGATCATAATCGGCAATCGAGGAGATCACTCGCCATCACTCAGAGAGCTTGCAGAAGGCGCATGTGGAACTCCGTGATGTGTATGAGGTCACATGGCGATCTTCCCCATGTCTCAACTTCGCGATGTCGTGACCCTCTCTATGCGTCTTGAGAATCTCACACTCTATTTTTGTTTATAACCAGTAATATTGTGTTGTAATAATAATAAGACCTTCTGTTGATCTCGGAAATCACGGTTCAAGAGGAGTTCAGACTGATGTAGCTTGCTTTTACTTCACCTGAGTTAGAACACTATGCCAGACACTTAGAGAAAATTACCTCACTCACGAAGGTGGAAAACTAGAAACAGACCCCGCGAGCTGCAACAAAGAGGTCCCACCACTAACCAATAAGATCAAAGAGAACTTCCCCTCACAAGTCAATGCTGAGATGAGCACCCTGGACGGTACTAGAGAGCACCAGAATGTCAGCCCAGAAACCACGACAAACAAAGTGGTGGAGCTCTCCCAACCAGAAAACACCTAAGGAGAGAGAAGGACAAAAAGACTTGTCCTCTCCAAAGGTGCCCATGGGGGTCTATTTATAGTTTTCTAAAAATGTTCTGCGGATAGCTGAATTCTGCCTTTTAGTTTTACTAAACGCAACCCAAATTAGTCTGCCAACATCGAAATCTGCTATTTGGAAAGGCTAATTAATTGCAGACCAAAATGGGATTTGCTAAAAAAAAAGGGACCCCCTAGGGGAGAGTCCACGCCACTTGAGGCGTGCTCGCTTGGGAGTGGCGAGTACCCGATGTGACTGGGTGCTCGCCGCTTTCCCCAAAATGGGTGCTGACACTTGCTACCGAGTTTTCACTCACAGACTACTAGAGGCGAGTCGTTCGCTTATCGGCTAGGCATTTAGCCGATTGGGTAGAGGTCTAACCGACCGACTAGAGGCTAGTCGACTCCCTTATCTGCTAGCAGTCTAGCCGATCGGCTAGAGGCGAGTAGACTTGCCTGAGCTGAACGCCTCGCGGTAACGATAACGCTAGCAGTAGGTGAGTCTTGACCCTTCTAGCTGCTGACCTTGCTGTGTCCACTAGGAACTAGGGGTTGTACACAATCCTCGCTCTATGCGAGTTTGCCTCAAGCTCGGAAAGATAGTTAAACCCTGAGTGTTTGGCGAGTGCCTTTATTTCAGAGAGAATCTTTCGGTGGAACCCACCGGGGGTTATATATATCATGGGGGAGGGGGATGCAACTCCAAGGATCCCACTCTTTTCCCTACCTTGTGTCCTCGCTTCCCCTCGGTTGGTCTCCATCTTGCCACCTTCCAAGGACATCCTAGCTCGCCTGGCCACCTCAAGGAAATATAAGAGGCGACCTATTCTGGGCTGCTGGCCATTGTTTCTAAGCACATCTCGTGCACGCCACCGGGTGCGCAGGAAAAAGGGTCGCCAAGAAGGTGAGGTGTGAGTTTCTAGGAGGGGCGACAATCCATCAGGACTGCAGCAGCAACCCAAGTTCAACTGGGTTTCGAGACATCTGATCAGGTGTGAGCCTCCCTCCTCCCTCTGCTCACTTACAATTTTTCTCATAACATTTCTATTGCAAAACCTCAGACCTTGCAACCCATCCTCGCTGCCGAGGATGACACGAGGGGCCAAGAAGATGATGAGCAGGAGAGTGTGAGCACTCAATTGAACCCTGATATTCGCATTTAGATTCCTAGTACACGACAATTTCTCTCATCGTACTAGACTCGCACATTATGAGTAATTAACCATGTGCTCACTTTTGTAGTGCCCACCTATATTGACCTTGCCCCCACCCACAAGTTGAGGCCGCCTACTCGCAACCTAGCTGAGAAGCTTGCCAACACAGTTATCGTCCCGACGAGTAATTCTCTTGGCTCCGCCGCGGTCACCGCAATGTCGGGCCCTACCAAGCCTCTGCCGTGAGCGGGTTCAGGAAAGTCCCTGATACTTCCCACCTCCTCTGCCTTTGGCGGAATACCAAGGATCCCCCAAGCCGACCGAGGAGAGCCCTTTCACCATAACGAGGGAAAGGGTACCGGGACTTCACATGGTAAGGGAATGCATTCACCCCTTCCTTTTTTAGTTTCTAATTTCATGCTAACATTTCGCCACCACTCTTAGATCCTAATTTCTTGATAGCTGACGAGTCGGATGATGCATGAATCAACTCGGCCCTGCCTTCCCCATCCATGATTGGCGAGTACCTGGGTGACCCCTCCGATGCTGCAAAGATGAAAAGCCGAATGATGGTGGTACTACAGAAGTATGGGAATAAGCTTTGCGAGCTCCATAAGTAGAGGGCTTCGGCCAAGAATGACCCTTTTCCTCGCATCCTTGCCCTGGAACAACGAATGGATGCCTTGGAGTGGGACTGAGCCTTGCTCACGGAAAAGATGCAATAAAACGTGGGGGCGACATGACGCTAATGGAGGTCACCTCAAGAGACTCAAAGAATTCGCGCGCTCGATTCAGTAGGAAATCGCTGCGGTCTGCGATTTCGCTCACACCAGGCGAGGCCCAGGGGTACGGACGCGAGGTCGGGGTTTTCGGAGGTGGCACCCTGTGTGATCCCGCTCATATTCTCTCTTTTCCTTGAAAATGACTTGTTATTATTTTCTTCTACAACTTTCTTGCACCTGAACAATGTACTATTATTTCCTGCTGCGCTTGACCCCGCCTCATGGGGATTTATACTTTCATATGATACGGGTTGCATGTCATGTTTTATTGCTCTCGTTTTTGATGTCTAGTTGAGTGATAAGTATGTTCTCGCTCTCTTTTAGGGGCGGGCTGATGAGACTTCTTGTGTAGGTGGGGAGAGTAGGCTGGGAGCGAGTGAGTCGCGTTAACGGTCGCGACCACCCTGCCCTACTTTTTCTATAAATTCCCCCTATCTTTACTTACCTACCGCATTAATTGCACCCCTGCCCTCTCACTATTTTATTGCACTCGCCTCTCCCACTTGGCAAACCTATTCGTGATGGCCAGCGATACTGAGTCTACTGATGGGTGAGGGAATTGCGTCGCCAACTTCACCGATCATTGCTTCCCTGAAGGGAAGGTACCAGAGGAGGATCACCTCGCCTTCGAGGCTGCTCTCCTGCCGGAGGGGTATTCCATTAGATGCCCAAAGGAAGGCTAGGCCATCAACACTTTTCATCCAGATGAGCTCGCCTTGCCCCTCTCCCACTTCGACGTCGCGCTCCGTCTTCCCTTATGTCTGTAGGTAAAGCAATTTCTCAAGTACTTCGGGACGGTGCCCACGCAGATCAACATGAACACGTTAGCCATGCTCGTCGTGTTCGCGTGCTATGTACGCAAGTAGAGGATCGAATTCCACCTCACCGTCTTCCGCAAATTATTTATCTACCTGGCGACCCTAGATGGAGTCGCCTATTTGACCGGCTCGAAACTCAAGGTCTGCGAAACCTTTAACAAAGTCCACCACTGGAATGACATGTTGAGGTCGGGAGAAGGGGTCACACGACTAAGGTGCCAGTGGCGGAGCGTGGCAAGTCCACCTCCAAAGGCGCGAAGCTGTTATAGTTTACGCCGCGCGTGGTTGAGGCTACCCAGAATATCCTGGTCGTCAAGCCCACCGAGACCAAGCTTGCGATGTTGTGCAACCTCAACGCTTTGCAGCCCGGGTGGGATTGTAGGACCCCCTCCACCCAATAGTAGTTGAGGTTGGGAGAAGGGGTCTCACGACACAAGACGGCCACCCTACACTTTCCAAGAGGAGATGTACCTGCTTTCCAAGCGTAGAATGATCGCCTTGTCAGGCCATGGACTTCATCATATCAGATCAGCAAGCGGAATCAATTCATAAACCAACACACATTGATTTATATATAATCTAGGTCGTAGCCAACTGTTAATACATAAGGCCCATTGGGCTAGACAAACTACTACAACATTCACTGCTTCTAAGTACTATCAACTCACGTTAATAAAGTCTAAAGATGAGGTTGGTGTGTCAGCTTAAGTGGACTCTATAACAGGTACTCTCTCATCCTACGTCTGGGCCTTGCGCTGATACATCCCCTAAAAATGTGTACGACGACACTTTAATCATAAAACTAGTGGATACACACCTCCTCCCCAAGATCCTTAATGCTTGAGGACGAGAGTGAGCCTCCATCAATCAACAATAGTCGAAGCAAATATATTAGTAGCAATACATATATATATAAACAGGAAATAAGCGAGGGACAAGCTGAACAACATAGCAACAATAACTGACATGCAGTAATAAATAGTTATTTATAGAGCTCAATAAGCTAGCGTGCAATCACACATGCATTCACAACCTGTAACAACACCCTATGTCGACATAGTTTGACCCCTTCTATTCCAACGGGTATCTAACCCTGCAGGCATCACCGATGTGGCAACCAGTGATAGTGGCCGGTCATTCAACTTCTAGGTATGGTCATACCGCACTACCCAGGCCCCAATATACAACCAGGTGTACTCCTGGATATGAGCGACATCCAGCGATATCAAAATTTGGCTAACCAATGGAGGCACCCGACGGTGCATAACATATGGCCAAGCTCCCAGGGTACACTCTCTCCCTAGTGATTAGAGCCATTAACCTTCCCGTGCTGGTAAGAACAGTCTACGGGCATGACCGACCCACCATTTTTCACAGCAAGCAATTTAGAAGCATTTAATAAAGTAAACAACTGGCACCTTTCGGGTCTTCGATGGCTTTCCCTACTCGACATGAAATAATTCGAGCAGGCGACCGTAAAGATTGATTATACTGCTCAACTTTGACAAGGAGCGTAGCGAATGAGGGAGCCTATTATTTAGGGCTAGCCTTGGAGGAATAACTCCTCTTTAAGTTATCCATAACTAATGCTCAACCAGATAAACCGCTTATCCGAGCGGGACCCGAAATAAAAGTATGAAAATGAAAGCGTTAGTAAATTGTAGTAATTAAGTGCTGTAATGAAATATTGCTGTAAATAAAGTATAGAAATTGAAATACTGAAATGAACTGCAGTAAATAAAATACTGAACTAAAATATGAGCAGTAATTGAAATAGTGAATAAAGAACAAAATACAAAATAGCTCAGTTCTACAGTTGCCTCTCCATTTAAGGATGTTAGTTTAGTTCTTATCTCCATTTTAAGGAGGCTTCTCCGTTCCAAGGAGGCAACTCCATTCATAGGAGGCTAGTCTTACAATTTTGAGACGGGTTCTTCGTATTTCACCGTATTAGAGTCTGCCGACTTGTTAAAGTCCGATAATTATTTTTAGTTGCATCTTTTAGGATGACTTCTCGAACTTGCGTTTGATAGGTTAAGGTTTTTGGATCAGGTGACCAACCTTGGATGGGGGTGAATAAGGTTTTTAATCAAGTATTGGAGATTTAAATAAAATACTACAGGAATGCGCGCACTAGAGCAAGAGTTAGGCAGTAACCCTGTCGTGCGAAGTTAGCTATGGAAACATCACACTTACTACAGGATAATATTTCGAGAATAGCATTGCACCAACAAATATTTCACCATGAAAAATGCAATAGGTTATATTATAAAATAAGCAAACATCATATCATTGAACAATAAAACATTGTTTTTACAAAAAAGACTTAGATCTCCATGACGACGGAGATCGGATGCGATGAATATGACAACCATGGGTTTTCTATACCGACCCTAATCCAAGGACCGGTTGGCTCTCTCCCTTTCCTCCCCAGAAAAGTCTTCGAGCCGCTCTTCACCTTCCTCCCAGAAAAGATCTTAGAGCCCCGCAAGATCTCCCAGATCTAGATGTCCTCCCAGGACGATTTTCTACGGAACCCTCCCCGGATTCCGGCAACCTCCCCAGTCAAATTTCCTTCACAAAAAAATAAAGAGAAAAATGAAAGACATTGAATAAGAAAGAGATAGAAACTATTGCTCTCTAAAAAACAATATCCTCCGTAGAGCGGTGAACGTCCGGTGTTTCGGAATATCGTTCCTCTTGCACTCGATCAACAGTGGATGGTCGTTGTAGACTTTGCTCTTCGGAGATCTTCAAACTTGAGCAGGAGGAGATAGTTCTCTTTTCCTTGCATGGAGACGGTGGTTCTCTGCACCAGAGGCGGCTGAGGAACCCTATTCTCATAAATGTGTGTCTCTCTATTTCAGGAAAAGAATCGAGACCTTTTATAGCTGATTCTTTTAAGTTACCGCTGACATTAGAGTTACCACGCGGTGGTAGCGTCTTTACGTGCTTTCGCCAACTTTCCAGCACCAAATCATGAAGGTGCCGAAGAACATTCTCTTGCTGTCTATGGATTGCACAACGCGGTAGGCTAGTGTATTGTTGTAGTAGTCACGTCAATTTCTTCTCGACGACAGCAAAGCATCAAGTCGACGTAGTATTCTTATCGATAAGACTAGTATGCGGTGGTAGGCTAGTGCTCGCGGTAGCAGTCACGTCGATATCATCTCGACGCCTTCATCTCGACGACATGGTCTCAAGTCGACGATGGTAGTCTCATCGACATAGCTAGCGCCTGCGGTAAGATAGCGAGTGACGACAGTCTTCTCGATGACATCATATCGACGACATGAGTCTTCATATTGATATTTGCCTTTGCGTCGATAACAAGTCTTATCGATATGGCTATCGTCAGTGGTAGATCATGGTATAGTGTAATCAACAATAATTATGATACATGAACAGGTTTATATATCAAGATAAATCATAAAGTGTGAACTTGCACTAAAGTAATATGTCCCCCCTACATATGTGCTCCCCCTATCGATGTGCACTCTATAAGAGTATCTCTCCCTATAAGTGATCTTCTCTGGATGACTAGCACATGACTAGCTCATGAACGTTCTCTATTCTCCCCCTTTGATGTTAGCAAAAGGGGTGGTCTAGATCAAACTAACATAAGGATATGAGAGATGCAGCGAATTTGAAGAATAATGCAAACATAGAAAGTAAATCATGATAGGGATAAGGGTTGACCAAAATATGATTAGAGAATTGAAAAAGGACATTGGTCAAACACACGGGGAAATAAACAAATACCACTTTAAAATTAAACAGTTTTGCATTTTAAAACTTGGTATATATTGAATGAATCGGACACATGACACGAGACTAAATACACATGATTTTGCACATAATGTCAAAAGATTTTAGAAAACTAATTCAAGTAACATTGTATATGTCATGAATGACAATCGTGTATTAGTACAAACGTGCAAGACATAGATAATGCAGTTCAAGTCCAATTCTTATGCATGGAAGTGTTAGACTAAACAATGACAAGTGTTCGTGTAGTATCAATAGAAATAACATCAAATTAAATCGCAATTAATACAAGATATATCTCAGTAAATTTATGTGCTAACACAAGAGCCATGAAGTGATAAATCATGTCATGTTTGTCAATCTTTCATGAATACCAAGTATAGAACTAAGTGCACTAATTTATTTTTCAGGTTTGCATAAGAGCGTAACGATTCTTTTAACCAAGGTGCTCATCCTCACAATGCTTATGAAGGCTTATCAGGAGGAGTGAGTAGTGCTTGGGGGAAATCCTTGTCAAGAAGATTGATAGTATATAGATTTTCATGAATCAGAGTACTATCAAGTTTATCATTTTATTTTGCTTTCTTTTAGACAAGGTTCTTGAATCAAATAAAATCTACCCACATAGATAGATACACTTTAACTTGTATACAAAATCCATTTATCAATATAATTTTTGCCCAAAGTTCTATGCCCTATAAAGCAAAGATGAGTATCGTGATATTGATTTATCAAGTCATGCTTACAGTGTTAGTCACAAAATCACGAGTTATAGCAAGTACGCATTTGGATTTTTACTTGAGTGCATTCTCTAAGGATGTAGTATCGTTGTCGAGCCTAAATCCTCACACATACCTAGAGGCATATGAAACATACATTTCAATTCTAATAACACTCAGCAGTTTACCTACCGTTAGATTAGGACATATCATGACGAAGACATACAATGTATGCAAGGATTAAAAGTCATAAATCAAGCAATGTATATAATCATTGAGCTTCAATTTCACGTCATGAATGCCCCTTTTAGAATGAGCATCTTCCATTTTTTTAAGTTTTTTTCAAAACTAAACAAAATAGAAAACAAAATAAAAAGTGTTTTTGTGATTTTGGGGTTTTCAAATTTTTATGTGATTTTAGTTATAAACTGGAAAGAAACTAACATAAGACAAAATAAAGAAAAATCAGAAGAGAAATCATATAAGACATGAAATGTAACTACTGCCAACAGTAGTCAACGCCCGACGGTAACTCATATAGCCATGATTTTTCGAGAATTTCGTCCATATTATGACAGTTTTTGCACCTAAGGATGTCCTAGTATGATTGTGAAGTGCAAGATCCATCTAATGCAACAAAAATACTGGGCAAAAAGGATACACTAGATGTAGTACATGAAAATTAAGCTGTGATATCTAAAACCCCCAATTCTAAGCGAAGCAAAGAAAATCAAGCATTAGGAAGGGGTTTGGTAAATAGATCCGCAAGCTGGCCGTTAGTCCAAATAAAGTTTACTCTCACGTTCTCCTTCTTAATATGACCACGAATAAAATGATGATGTACATCAATATGTTTAGAATGTGAGTGGTGTACCAAATTGTTCGTTAAGTCTATGACACTCTTATTGTCGCACCTAAGTTCAACGTTCTTAACATTTAGACCGAGGTCTTTTAACGTTTGTGACATCCACAATGCTTGTGCGCAATAACTTCCTAAGGCTATATACTCGGCCTCGGCAGTGGAGAGGGGGAACAAAATTTAGTTTCTTACTCTACAATGAAACTAATGTCGGACCTAGGAAGTGACAAGTACCACTTGTGCTTTTACGATCAAGAGAACATTCAACATAGTCCGAATTAGAATATCCATAGAACGTGAAGTCGGTGGTGTGTGGATACCAAAGAACAAGAGTTTGTGTGCATATAAGATACCTAAATATATGTTTAACAGCTTTCAGATGAGATTCTTTATGATTAGCTTGATATCTAGCACACAGGCACACCACAAACATAATATTGGGTCTAGACGCACTTAGATATAAGAGTGATCCGATCATACTTCTAAAGATTGTTTGATCCACCAAAATGCCACTTTCATCCTTTCCAAGTTTGAGTGATGCCATTGGAGTTTTTGTTTATAACTTTGGAATGCTAGAAACATCCTAATGGACTCAAGATGTGCAACCAGTGCAAAGGACTCTTCAAAGTCAACGCCTTCAATTTGTGAGTACCCTTAAGCAACCAATCTCGCCTTATTTCTTATTATCCTAGAATCACCATCAAGTTTATTTTTAAGGATCCACTTTAAGCCTATTACCGGATGGTTACTAGGATGCTCCACCAACATCCAAACTTCGTTTCGCTCAAATTGATTTAATACCTCGTTCATGGCTAAGAACCAAGATTCATTATTTAACGCTTCTGAAATGTTCTTGGGTTCTATTTCAGATATAAAACATAAATTCAAGAAAGATTCATGCAAAGCTGAGCGAGTCCTAACCCCATGTGAAGGCTCTCCAATCACTAGTTCCCGTGGATATTGTTTTGAAAAATTTAAAGTGATTGGAGGCATATATCCTTCAACATGAGTTGGATCAATTTCTTCTACTTCTTCTTTCTCTACATTCTCATCTTCCAAATGTACACCATCATCATTATCATCTTCATTTGATTTATAATCATTATTTGGTGTATTTTCATTAAAGTGCACATGAATTGATTCTTCAACAACCGAGGTTCTTTTATTGTAGTCCCTATAGACATGACTCGTGGTAGAGTATCCTAAAAGATGCCTTGGTCAGATTTTCTATCTAATTTTCCTAAGTGGTCCTTGGTGTTTAGAATGAAACATGGGCAACCAAAGATTTTAAAATATGAGACATTCGACTTTCTATCATAATACAACTCATATGGTATACACTTTAAGATAGGGAGAAGCATTGTCCGGTTCATCACATACATGCAGTGTTGACCGCTTCAACCCAAAAAATTGAGGCAAGCTGTACTCAGCTAGCATTGTGCGGCTAATTCTTGCATTGTCCAATTTTTTCCTTTCTACTACTCCATTTTGCTGTAGAGTGCGTGGAGCAGAAAACTCGTGCCGAATTCCTAAGTTATTGCAAAAAAATTTAAAATTTTCATTCTCAAATTCCCCCATGATCTGAACTTATGTGTTTTATTTAAAATCCATTTCGTTTTGTAATCTAGTGCACATGGTAGATAATTCAATTAATGCATTAAATTTGGAAGCTAAAAAGTCAGTCCAAGATAATCGTGAATAATCATCTATCAACACAAAAATATACTGTCTACCTTATAGACTACTTGTACTAATAGGATCGAAAAGATCCATGTGAATTAATTGCAGTGGTCTAGAAGTGGTAATGTCAAGTTTGCTTTTGAAAGATGATTTAGCGAACTTGCCCTTTTGGCATGGAGTACATAAAGAAATCAAACTACCATTTAGTTGTGGAAGACCACAGATTATCTTTTATTTTGATAGTTTGTCTATTAATTTGCTCCCGGAATGACCGAGCCTCAGATGCCAAAGTTCTAGCTCCTCATTTTTTTGCTACTAAGCATCTTAGATTGGAAGATGATAAATCCTCAAATGTAATGGTGTAGACATTATGATTTATAGATGCGGTGAGCAACACAGTATTTGTTTTAGCGATTAGAATTTTGCATGAATGTGTAGAGGTTTCAAACACAACGTTCAAGACCTTATCACATAATTGACTAATAGAAATCAAATTATGCTTTAAACCATCTACAAACAATATATTTGAAATAAAAAAATGCTTTTTTGCCAATTATGCCGACACCTAGAATACATCCTTTCTGTTGTCTCCAAAGGTCATCATTCCTCCTTTCTTCTTCATCAGGCTAAGAAATTTGTCTTCATTTCCCATAATGTGCTTGGAACAACCAGAGTCCAAGTACCACACGTTCTCCTTATCCTTTGCCTGCCAACATAACTAGAAAGAAGATGAGGGTAAAGATCTGGTAACCAATGTTCCACCCATAATATAGGTAGACGACTTCGGTACCTAGACTTGCGTTACTTCCTTTTGACCTTTCCTCAGGCATGAGCTGGATGTGTGACCAAAGTTTTGTACATTTGGCACACAAGGTATAAGTGGTGGATGCCGCCCTTTTTATTTTAGTAGAGCTCATGCTGGAAGATGGTAAAGAGCTTCAAGAACATACAGTTATATTTTTATTTTTCTGAAACATATTTTGGTTCTTTGTTGGAGATGGACTACCGCCAGCGCTAGTGCTAGCGCTTGGCGGTAGCACTACGTTTACGTAGCCCAACCCAAACTTTCCAGATCCGAGTCACTGTGCTCCCAGAAGCATATCCAGAGATTTCTGGCCTATCCCGAATTTCTGGACAACACAGTTTAAATCATGAATCCTCACTTTTAAGGCAGTGTTTTCTGTGACAAGCATCTCCCACCGATTCGCGAACTGCTTTTTATTTTCATCCACTCGCGTAAGAGAAATATGAAGCCATTTCTCCAGAACCTTCTTCTCGTTAGTAAGACTTTCTACTTTTGAGGAAGTCTTGGAGAGGCTTTCTTTTTGTTCATTTATCGTTGCCACCGAGTGAAAACACTCCTGACACTTGACTTCCTCTTTACCGTATTTGGTGAGGTCATTATTCAAATTCCTCAAGTCTTTCTTCATTTTCTTATTTTCATATTTGAAGAAATTTTTCTCAAGCAGTACCTCATCAAGTTTATTACATAATAATTCATAGATTTCATAAAATTCATCATAGGATGGAGGGGTTACCTCAGCGTTGCTCTAAACATTGGATTTGTTGTATGATTCATTGTCGTTCTTTCCCATGAGGCACAAATTTGCCTCATCCTCACTACTTAAAGTGAAAGTACTTGTCTCGTCAGAATCGACATCGCCACATGTTGACGCTTTAAGCACTTCCTTCCTTCCTTTGTCCCGACTTATTCTTCCTTTTCTTCCTTTTGTAGCTTTGGGCATTCTCTCTTCATGTGCCCAGATCTGTGATAGTGGAAGCATTCCAGAACCAATTTTTCTTCCTCTTTTTCCGTCCCGTTTGACGGTTTGTTCCAACTCCACTTCTCTTGAGCACCTTTCTTCAGAAATTTCTTAAACTTTCCTTGCCTCTTGGGATTTTGCATGAATCTTCTAAATTCTCATACATAGATGCTCTCTTCATCATCAGATTCTTTTACTTCCTCCTTTCACTTGTCCGCCTTGAGTGCTAGAGCTTTCTTCTTCGAATCCCTTGGATATTCCTCGCTTTGAATCAAGCATTGGAGATTCTAATAAAATACTGCAGGAATGCGTGCATAGGATCTAGCGCTGGGTGGTAACTCTACCGCGCGGCTTTAGCTATAAAAACATCACACTTACTGCATGATAATATTTCAGGAATAACACTGCACTAACCAATAATTCATCAGGAAAAATGGAGCAGGTTATATTATAAAATAAGCAAACATCATATCATTGATAATAAAACAATATTTTGACAAAAAGGACTTAGATCTCCATAACACCGGAAATCGGAGGAGATGAATATGAAAACCTTAGGTTTTCTATACCAACCCTAATCCAAGGACCGGTTGGCTCTCTCCCTTTCCTCCCCAGAAAGTCTTCAAGCCGCTCTTCCTTCACCTTCCTCCCAGGAAGGGTCTTAGAGACCCGCTAGATCTCCCAGATCTAGACGTCCTCCCAGGATGATTTCCTATGGAACCCTCCCTAGATTCCGACGACCTCCCCTGTCAATTTTGCTTCACACAAAACAAAGAGAAAAATGAAAGACAATGAATAAGAAATAGATAGAAACTATTACTCCCTAAAAAAACAATAGCATCCGTAGAGCGGTGAGCGATCGATGCTTCTGAATATCATTCCTCTTGCACTTAATCAGCAGCGGATGGTCGTTGTACTTTGCTCTTCGGAGATCTTCAAACTTGAGTGAGAGGGAGATAGTTCTCCTTTTCTTGCATGGAGATGGTGGTTCTCTGCACCAGAGGCGGCTGAGGAACCTTATTCTCGTAAATGTGCATCTCTCTATTTCAGGAAAAGAATCGAGACCTTTTATAGCTGATTCTTTTAAGTTCCTGCTGGCGGTAGAGTTACCGCGCAACGGTAGCATCTTTATGAGCTTTTGCTAGCTGTCCAGCACCAAATCAGGAAGGTGCCGGAGAACATTCTCTTGCTGACTTTAGATAGCGCGACAAGGTAGGATAGCGCATCGCGGTTGTAGTCACATCAATTTCTTCTCGATGACAGCAGAGCATCAAGTCAACGTAGTCTTCTCGTCGATAAGACTAGAGCGCGACAGTAGGCTAGCGCCTGCGGTAGTAGTCATGTCGATATCATCTCGACGCCTTCGTCTCGATGACATGGTCTCAAGTCAACGCATTCTTCAAGTCGACACTGGTAGTCTCGTCGGCATAGCTAGCACCCGCGATAAGATAGCGCTTGGCGGTAGTCTTCTCGACGACATCATCTTGACGACATGAGTCTTCATGTCGATATTTTCCTTTGCGTCGATAGTTAGTCCCATCGATATGGCTATCGCTGGCAGTAGAACTAGCGCCCGATGGTAGGTCAGAAAGAGTAGAATTCTTGATGCCTTCACACCTGTAAAACTGCACACTATAGCCAAGACATGTATGATCAAATATAGTATGAGATTTGATATTGTCAAACTAAAGAGATGCAAAACTCAAGTTCCAACAAAGGCGTTGTTTCAAACTCCAAGCCTTTTGTTATAATCTCCCGATTCGATTGTCACGACCAGATTCCAGCCACATGAGCCAAATTTCCTTCAAATGATCAAGTCACGCCCGTGAACCGCCAAATCTTCCAGAAGCAATCATACATGCCAGCCTTCACACCCCAGTTGAACCCGCCGCCCGCCGATCAAGGTCACGCCCATGACAATTTGGGTCACACCCGTGTTTAGCCACATCACCAGTCAAACTCTTCCAGAAACAACCCACGATGCTAGCTGTTTCGGCTTCCCGAGCACACTGCAGGTCACGTCCTTGGTCACACCCGTGACCGACGGCGTGTAATTCCAATTTTTTACCTATAAATACTGGGATTCAGCTGAGGGTGGGGGTTCACAATTTTTTGTCTTTTTTTTGGAGTTGTGAACCCACTTTTCGGTTTTTCTCTCTTTCATGTATTTTATGTTTTTCTTGCAATTTCTCTTTCCCGGGGTTGTAATCTCTTCTTTGGTAATGAAATAGTTTGATTTCATTAAATTGTCTCTTCTTTTTTTAAGTTGTGTGGGTGTGTGTATGAGATTAAAATTGCATTTGTCTTTCTATTAAATTAGTTATTTTCAAGCTTGTGTGTGTGAGTGTATGAGTTTTATGTTTTGTTTTTCTCCTTTTAACTTCTTTTCTTTATGTTTGGGTGTGTGTGTGTATGAGAGTAATTTTTGTTTTAGTTTTTATTAATTTAGTTTTCAAATTAAAGTTGTGTGCGCGGGTGGGTGTATGAGTTTAACTTTTTACTCTCTTTTAAATTAGTTTCCTTTATGTTGTGTTTGTGTATGAGTTTAATTTTTGTTTTTGTTAATTTAGCTTTTAATTATTGTAGAGTGGGTGTGTGTATGAGTTTAATTTGTCTTTCTTTGCTAATTTAGTTTTTATGCTTTCTTTCAATTCAAAGTAGAGTGTGTGTGTATGCGATAGTTTTTCTGCTTTATTTCAATTAAGGTTTCAATTAAAGTAGAGAGTGTGTATGAGAGAATTTTCTTGCTTTCTTTTAATTAAGTTTTTAATTATTATAGAGTGTGTGAGTTTTCAATTAATGTGTTTTTTGTGGTTTTTCTTTCTAATTGCGTTTTCTCCGTTTCCCCTAAACGCACGCCAGACCCTAATTATTATCGCTATCGCTCTTTAAAATTTACAAACCTAATCAAGTCCTTTTTCCGATAAGATAATAACGCGTTCCTAAAAGTAGAAATAATCAACACGATCCCGAAAAATACGACATTGATATTTTCCAAAATATCATATACTATACGCGATAAGGAATACTTGCCTTTATCGAAGATTAGTATGGATCAACTTCGAAAAGCTTTGCAAAAAGTCCCTTTTTTATAAATCATAAAGTTTTCGGCACCGTGGTAGGGGAGTAATTGTCGACATTTCGAAAGAAGAAAAGACTATTAATTCTCTCACGATAGAATAGTGGTTGGTTTCTCAAAGTAGAAATACTCGTCAGACCCCTCGAAAATGCTCGCCTAAATCTAATCGCACCGAGGCTTCTACAAGAACACTAATTTAAACCATCAAGTTTTTGACGTCGTTGCCGGGGTCTTGTGTTGTTATTTGGAAATAGGAATCGCTATTAATTTTATCATATATTTCCCTCTTTTATTCTCTTTCTCTTATATATATTTTCATCTAAAAACCCCAAAATAAAAAAAATTATTATAAAAGTTCTTTCTTTCTCTTTCTCTTATATATATTTTCATAAAAAAACCCAAAAATAAAAATAAAATCTCTAAAAAGAAAACCTTTTTTACAAAAGTATATGACCTGTGGTGTAACATCCCCCAAACTGCTAGGCCCCTAGAAATTTTTGTCATGACAAGTCATGACAAACATAGGATAAAGTGACATGGGGTACTAGGATGACAAGTTGAGCAGATGAAAAACACATGGTGTGCACTAAGCTACCATGGGCAACCCCAAGGTAGGGAGAACTCAAAAGAGGCTAAAGCACCTCATGCACCACTCATAACCCTGGGAATTCCCCTAGGATGGGTTAATGTACACAAGTTGGGCAAAGAGGCCCCATGAACCTAAGAGAAGGTGTAGAATTGCACATTGGGGTGCATTTAACAAATCTTGGTTTCTTAGCCTGAGAGTGGCCAAAAGGCATCAAAAAGCCAAGGTAACCTCACCATGACTCTATGACCATCCAAGAATAGTGAGTAGGTCACTAGGGACCCATGGGGTCAACCAATTTGGTCAAAATTGGCTAAAGTCAACTTTAGGACAATCTAGGTCAAACCTCCATGAATAAGGACAACTGGGCTCCAAATGATCAAATTGGACCCACCATCATATGGAAACCTCCCTAGGGGACATAATGGACCCAAAATCCCCATCATGAGGTCAGCAATTTGGAGAAATTGGGCCAATAACTAAAAAGCCCAAAATTGATCTATATGTGCTAAAACCCTAAATTAACCTTCAATTGGCCCATTGTGATCGAATTGATCACCCCTAACACTCTTAGACCACTTAGGGAGTCTAATGGTTCCACATTGGACCCTTGGGATAAGCCAATTTTTGGGAATTGGGCAAAAATTACCAATTTGCCCAAATTACAACTTATGCTCTTTATGGTTCAATTGGCCCCCAATTGGTCAAATTGACCTAACACAACCATCCCTAGACACTAAGGAGAGTAAATAAGACCTAAGTAAACCAAAGTGCACCATCAATTTTGAGGGATTGGGACAAAATCACCCAAATGCCCAAATTGCCCCTATAGGCAATTTGGTGCAATTAAGCCCCATATGACCCCACCATGACTCAATTCCTCTTGGAGTGAGTCCATAGGGTCCAAGAAAATAATGTGGGTCAGTCACATTGAGTGGTGTGAGCTTGAGTCAAGCCCAAACACAAAAATCCCCAATTTGGCCTATTTGGGTCAAGTGAGCCCAAAACTCAAATCAAGTGGTCTTAGCCCAATCTTATGGCTCAAGTGGTCAACCCACATGGTGACCAGACCATAAGTATGCCGAAAATTTGAAATTGGGAAAAGGAGTCCTTGTCCAAGTGTTAAAAATGGGGGAAGAAGATAAGAAAACAAGGAGGAGGAAATGAAGGAATGGGCGCTAAATGGCACCCCTTTACATTCCCCAAGCCTTCCTCTGAGCTGGGGGAGTAATTTCCCTCAGCTTGGGGCAGTGGGGGGGGGGGGGGGTTTGATAGGCTAGGAGGGGCGGCAATGCTGGCCGAAAGCCACATTAATGACAACCAGCCATATATCCCTCCCCTCCCTTAATTCTCTCCACTACCACCTTCAGAGCCTCCCAAGCACTCGATCCCCCACTTCAGACAGCATTTTCGAGCTCAACCACGCCTTTGTAGCCATGGATGCCAGAAATAATGCCCAGGTCTTCCCTCGCCGCAACACCTGCCGCCGAGCCCCCAACCAGGCAAGTTACTTCCCCCTCCTCCTACGCTAGCCATCCCTATCTTCCGATTTTGAAACAAACCACAAATGGAACCCCTTCCATTTTAATTTTCTATGTTCCTTGTCGAAAAACGAAAGGTGGCACAGGCCATCTCCGGCCACCTCCGGCCGCGTTCTCACGGCCAAACTGTAGCCCTAGGTTGGGTGAAGGTGGTGGCTTGGGCGTTTTGTCAGAGAAGGCCGGAGTTCGCTGGAAAATGGCTCGCAGGATGGCCCAGGCACGGTTAATCACGGACTTTGATCCAGTGGGAACGATGACGGGGAGCCGTCGGATGGCGCGCTGATCTTATCCGCAGCCCAAAATAATTAATCAATATCATTTGAATGAAATGTCACACTTTTACCCCGATTTTATAGGCTAGTTTTGAGGCCCTTAGAGGCCGAAAAATGAGAAATGTCCAGAGACATGACTTGTAAATCCTGGAGTCTAAATTAATTAGAAATTGAGATCAGGTCAATTGATGACTTGTAGCCCCTTGCAGGCCAGACTTAGTGGGACTATTCCAAATAGTGAACCAACAATATTTTTGTTAATTCCCCTTGATTGGGACATCACCAAGGCCTAAAATTTTGGGCATGGTTGAGATACATATAGAGGCATCTTCAGAAGAAATTTCAGATTTTTAGGACAAAAATGTCCTATGGTTTTGGAAATTTTTTTACTTTTCCATGTGACATATAGATCCAGGGTCATACAAGGTCAACTCCACTCAAATCTCTGGTGGATGGTAGATTAGATGAAGGATAGTCCATGGACAAAATTTGAGGTCAGTTGGACTCATGCATGTTGAAATATCTCACATGCAAGATCTTTAGTTAGGGTGAATAGTAACCCTTTAACCCAATGACCTATTTTGTGAAATTAATGGAGAAATTCTGCATGCATGCCTCTGAAACCTTGGAGGTTTTGTATGTCATGAGGATATACATTATAGATATGGGTTTCATAATTTTTGGAAATTATTTTCCTGAAGTTTTGAATTAAACAAAAATTGTCACACTTTTAAGTAAATGAAATAACTTGAATCAAAACTTTAGGGAAAAATCCAAAACTCTGGGAAATGGGTCTTTGACTTGAAAGTCATGTTTAGGAATTTTGTTGGAATTTTTGATCACATGTATTTCTCTGAATTTGATTTATTTGGTTAGGTCAAATTTATTTTAGTATGATATTTAGGTCTCATATGCATTTGGAAAATTATGAAATTATTCTAGTAGATTACCTTGGTGATCTTATAGCTCTGTAAATTTTTCCAGAATTTTTATAAGAGCTTTTGCAGTAGATATCATTTTATTAAAGAAAACCCCCTTTTTATATTTAATTAAATTAATGGGGGTAAATTTGTTTGGAAAATTCCAAATCTCTAGCTGTAGTGATATTTTCATGTTATGGATCTCTGGTAATTAATTCAAAGCATGTTGGTGAATTTATACAGTAGTTACTTTACAAACCAAGTGAAAACCCTTGTTTTTATTTAATTCTAAAAATAGGGTAGTATAGCTCATAAAATATTGATTCTCTGGATTTGGTAGTTTTAAAGTATGACACACCAGTAGTAATTATCTCAAAATATTATGATGGAAAGTTAGGGTAGGTCCTTCACAAACCTTGGAAAAACCCCTAAATAGAGTTTAATTTAATAATGGTGAAAATAATTGTTGCCAATTTAAGATTCTCTGGATTTGGTAGTTTTAAAGTGTGACACACCAGTAGTAATTATCTCAAGTTATTATGATGGAAATTTAGAATAGATCCTTCACAAAATAAGAATTGTCTTCTTTGAGTATTTTAATTGTTTATTGAGAAATATAAATATAGAAAACTGTGATTCTATGGAAATTGTAATTTTATGTTGAACTACATTAGTAGAATTAATTTCAAGTTGTTGCGATGAAAATTTAGGGTAGACCCTTCACAAAATATGAAATGTCTTCCATGGGCATTTTATTTGCACATGGAGAGATTTAATTATGGGAGGTTATGAAATTTAGGATTTGAGGTTTGTAGACCATCACCATGTTATATTGAATTTCTCAGAATTTATAGGGATCATCAGTTGATACTGATGTATAAGTCACTATTTGCACACCATCCATTTTAAATAGAAATTGTGATTAAACAATCCCTGGAAAATTATGAAATTTAGGATTTGAGGTTTTTAGATCATTACAATGTTATATTGAATTTCTCAGAATTTATGGAGATCATTAGTTGATACTTGATGCATAAAACACTATTTGCACACCTTCCATTTTATATTGAAATTATGGTTGTAATCTTACTGGAAAATTATGAAACCTTGGATGAGTTGTTTTTATATCGGTATGATGATGTAGTGATTTTATCAGAAAGCTTTAGCTACTCTTAGAGTACTCCCTTTGTAACATAGACTATGACAATCGAGTAATGAACTTTAAAGGGAAGTCAAATCTAATAGAAATATGTTCAACCCTGGTCAACCCTAATTTACTCATCACGACCCTATGGTAAAATTTGGAACTCATTTGGACATGATAGGGCCAAGGTTGCATCTTAGGAGTCAAACTTAATTCAACCCTACCCTGGTCTGCGAATAGTAGAAATTGAAAACATAGATTTGGACCCCTCCCTTATGGTCACCACACCTAGAGTTATTAACTCTAAAGAGATTTGCATATGCCTAGTTAGGCTGGAGGATTAATCTCCAAAGGAATTCATCGGAAGTAAAGACAGGGGTGCGTTTAGTAATTCATCAATTTGGGGTATACAACGATATGAGGAGGGGAAACGGAGCCATGACAAGTAAGGGGATGGTATGAGGATTGGGACCATCAGTTGTATTTGAGAGATAACACGATGAAGTAACCATCCATTAGGAGAGGCAGAGTTTCGATGTTCAATTGAACACCGACACTCGGCAATCCGAGTCAAATGTTAATCCACCATAGGATTTGGATGCAACTGGAGAGCAATTGGTGCATAAGAATGGGTAGAAACCAATAAGAGTAAATATCCTGGAAAGGGGAACTTGGGTTTCAGTCACCATCACATTCCCTAGTACTGTTGCGATCCATTCACCGGGTAATCCACGGGAAGTCCAGGATTCACCCCAAGCCTCTGAGATCAACTAACAACAGACAAGAGTAGTAAAGTAGGAGAACTGGAAATATAATCTCCCTCCCAAATTTGGGAGGGAAAGAAATAAGGACTGGGATAGTCCTGCGAGCGGTAGGCTCGGGATATAAGGAAGGACTGAGATAGTCCTATGCGCGGTAGGCTCGGGTTATAAGGCAGGACTGGGATAGTCTTGCGAGCGGTAGGCTCGAGATATAAGGATGGACTGGGATAGTCTTGCGAGCGGTAGGCTTAGGATATAAGGAAGTACTGGGATAGTATTGTGAGCGGTAGACTCGGGTTATAAGGCAGGACTGGGATAGTCCTGCAAGCGGTAGACTCGTGATATAAAGAAGGACTGGGATAGTCTTGCGAGCGGTAGGATCTGGTTATAAGGAAGGTCTGTGATAGTCCCGTGAGCGGTAGGCTCGGGTTATAAGGAAGGAATGAGATAGTCCTGCGAGCGGTTGGCTCGATTTTATAAATGTTGGTTTAGAATTACGAGTTGAAGGCTCGGTGGTAAGAGATAATACATAATTGTATGTGCATAAGATGTGGTGGGTCTTCAGTTCTGGCTTAGTCGTCACACCGACAGCAGTTCGTTGACTCGGTAGTGCTAGTTGTTTGATTAGGGGCCAAGTTGTTTTACTGCGCATCCGATAGGACGGATTCCCTAAACCCTGCCTGGCCAATTCAGTATAGTATGTAGGAGCTCGTGAGTACTGGGTATCGGTATCACAGCGTATGTTAGGGCATAGGTCTGGTGGTTTGACTTACCCACCTAGGTGAGGATACGCCCACACCTCTGCCACCGTTTGACCACGACAGGAGGTGCCCGAGAGGTTAACTACCTCTGAAAAGTGGGAACTAAAGGTCTGTACGTACAGAGTCGCGTGTGTGAGTTGCACATTTGCATTGCATATCATGGCATCACATTTTTGCAAAAAATAGAGACCTCATCATATCAATTAGTATGAGCTCTTTTATACGATGAGTTTACCTTAATACCAGATCCCTTAGCTTATGTGATATTTTGTGTGCATATAAGTTAAGGTTACATTCGTAGCTGCTCTTATTTATTATACATGCTTATTAGTTATTCTGTCTCTTATTTATTACTGCCACACTTACTCTTGCTAGTATAGGTTTGTAAACCATTATTATTAGTAACTTTATATCCTGCTAGATTGGATACTTGTCACCTGCTTGATTCATTACCCTTTGATGTCCTCCACTTCCCCCTACCGCTCGGTGCCTAGGAGTTGCGGGTGGAGGCGGCGAGGAATATGCTGAGTCTTATAGACTGACGGTCGGTGGACCTCATTATTACAGGAGAACCAGGATGGGTAGGACATCCCCCAGATGGAGGAACGTGAGACGGTGACCAGACCTGGAGTTGGACTCTCCACCGCTGCCGGGAGAGCACCGGTAAGCAAGACACATCATATACCTACACTGCACATTTACCCTGGACAGAGGGCAAAGTTATATGTTATTGAGGGCGTCGAGCCATGTGGGTGCTTGGATTGTTACATCTTTGGCAGGAGAGAGGTGAAGAAGAGGCAGTTAGATTGGGCTTAGGCCCTAGTTGTACTCTACTTTCATTTCCGCACTCTGATTTGTACCCTACTTATATTTCCGCACTCTGATTAGTACTCTACTATGCATGATTATCTCATTTTGGACATATACTACTTATATTATGTGATAGTTGTGGACTCGTACTTCTAGTTTATTCATTCTTATTGTGATTGTTGGTTGGCCTGATAATGTTAATTAGCCGGCAGGATCGGCGTATTGTGGCGGCGACCATTTGGTGAAATGGTGCCACCGCAAGACGGCGGTTCTGGGTGGTAAGACCTGGTAAGAATACAAAAAAGATGGGTCTTACACATGGAAGCTCTTCGGATAACCCGAATATAGCTTTTGATCCCGAAATCAAGCACACCCTTCGTCAGCGCCTCCGATCTCGTGATCAAAATCCACCCTTAAATCTCGAAGAGTCAATCGACAATACTATAACAGAAAGTATGGCAGATCCCAATCTAAATGAGGCCCCACAGCGGACCATGGTCTATTATGCACGACTAAATTTAGAAGATACATGATCAAGTGTCACTCTCCCCGCGGTCGCCAATAATAATTTTGAAATTAAATCTATCATCATTCAAATGATACAACAGTCAATACAATTTGAAGGTTTACCAGATGAGGACCCAAATCTTCACATTTCTAACTTTTTAGAAATTTGCGACACCTTTAAAATTAATGGCGTCATTGATGACGTTATTCGCTTGCGCTTATTTTTATTTTCTTTATGGACAAAGGCTAAGACGTGGTTGACTTCTCTTCCGAGAGAATCCATAACTACGTGGGCTGAGCTGATGAAATTTTTTTTAACTAAGCATTTCCCTTTGTCAAAAATGCTAAATTACACACGAATATTGCTTCCTTTATACAATTTGATTCTGAGTCTCTCTACGAGACTTGGGAGAGTTTTACAGAATGTTTGCGTCGGCGTCCTCATCACGCCCTACCATCCTGGCTGCAGGTCCAAATGTTCTACAATGACTTGAATTTCCAAGCCCGACAAATGATCGATGCGGCCGTCGGGGGAACGTTAAATAACAAAACCCCAGAAATGTGCCAAGATCTTTTTGAGGAAATGGACATGAACACGTATCAATGGAATGTGCCTAGGTTGCATTTTAATAAACCAGTTGGGATTTATGAAGTGGATGTCACTACTCACTTATCCTCACATGTAGAGCAGCTAAGTTAGCAAGTGATGGAGATGGCTGCTTCCTCATCCACTCCCGTGTGGGCGAATAATAATAATAATAATAATAACTTAGTCGAGGAGACGGTGGATTACCTCGACAATCTAGTTTGGCCCCCATTCAACCATAAAAATAATCCTTATAGTAATAATTATAATCCGGGTTGGAGGAACCACCCGAACTTCTCCTCGAGTAATCAAAACAACGCTCGACGCCCCCCCAAATGCGGGTCCCAAGGGATTTCCGCAAGAATTCACCCAGGGATTTCAGCAGGGATTTCAACCTCTTCCGCCAAAACCTTCTTCGCTCGAAGAGGCTTTCGCTAAAAACGTCGCGTCTAACGACTCAAATATCCGGAATATTACCGGATAGTTAAAAAACTTGGAAAACTAGGTTGGACAACTTGCGAAAATGGTCTCCGAGCGGCAACTTGGAGCATTGTAAGGTAGCACGAAGCCGAACCCCAGAGTATAATGTCAAATTAGTCAAGTTACGTGATGGTAAACAAATTGCTCGTGGGAGGCACCATATATTTATCTAATATTATTTTTTACTTTTATGCTTCTTTTATATTTTTGCAGGGTTTATTGCATTTTTTGGTTTCTTATTGTACAAACCGCATTTATTATGGCTTCTTCATACCCAAATTACAACATTGAAGACAATGTTGGGTTTTAAGTATGGGGTGTCTTTCCATTCTTCAAAAACATAAAATATTTCAAAAAAATTTAAAAATTTGAAAAATCCAAAAATAGATGTTTTTATGTCATATTAGACAAAACCCAAAATTATTTTCAATATATATATATAGTTTATTTCGTAATTCAAAAACTTACAAAAATCTAAAAATAAAATAAAAAACCCCAAAATCCAAAAAAAAAATAGTTTATTTCATAACTTAACAATTTAGAAAACCCAAAAGATTTAAAAACCCTAGAATCTAAAAAATATAGTTATTTCGTAGTACAAAAATTTAGAAAAAACAAAAAAATTACAAAAACCCAAAAATGTTCAAAAAAAAAAACAAGCTCATTTCGTTGTAGAAAAAAAACAAAAAATATAATAAAACCCTACGTCATTTTTTCCTCCCAGCATCTAGTTTTGAGAGTATCTATTGATTTTCATAAGTCTTAGTTTGCTACGCATTTGTTTATCCTAGATTGATAGATGTAAATGTCCGAGGTAAAGTTTTAAAGAATACCATGTGTTTTCAATTTAAATAGAGAATTTATTTTCAAGCACTACTTCTAGTTTATCTAAAATAGAGGCATGTGTATTATGTTAGAAAAACAACCTTATACTTCAATTATCTCTATCTTAAGCCTTCCGAAACTTAGGAACGTTCAAATTACTAAAGGTACTCTCAAACTCCTTTTAATTAAAAATCTAGATTTTTTCTAGAAAACCCTCATTCCCTTACCTTTATTAAAAACACATTTTGAGTAGGCATGAAAAAATACATTTAGAAGAAGCAAAGTACCCATTTTAAAGATCACATGTCAATGAGAATAAAATTTCGTTCCGTAAATATAGGCACCCAAAAAAAATAAAAAAGATCTTATGTCAATAGGAATAAGACTTCATTCCGCAAACATAAGTATTATGTTATTTAAAATTTGAAAAAAAATTCCCCTGTAAACCACGGTGGGCTCAAAAGAAAAAAAATCGGGAGGAGTGAGAGGATAAAAGTCATCACCCCTAATTCAAGTGCTCTTCTTTTGTCATAACTCTATACCCCTTCCCCTTAGCCAATTTATTGTTTCTAGACTTAATTTAAAATTTTTTGAGAGCATAATTAGTAACTTGTATTATTTCCTTCAAATTCCTTAAAACTAAGGTTCTTATAATTCTAATCTAATCTAGTTTACTAACGATTGTAATTTTGCTTGCTATTTGAAAATCCTAAGAAGTCTTTTGACTAAGACATTTCTCCCTACTTAAATCGTGTACATAATTTAGGACTTAACTCTTTATACTCCAGATTTTTATTTCGGTCCCTCTTTTGATTAAATTAAATGTTAGCTTAAAATTTGAATTTATGTTAATCACTTATTGTACAACCCTCATATTTTTCGAGTCGGTGTGACCCGACACGGGCAAGGTCATGACAGAAAAGGTGATCGCTGCGCAGTAAACCCAACCACCAGAGATCGTTAAGGATCGAGAAAGAGACCCGGGGGGAAAGCACTTCCTACTTTGGTGAGCGGACCCTAGGTCCACTCGCCCAAGGCTCCGGGCGAGTGGACCTAAGGTCCACTCGCCCGAGGGAAGGGGCGAGTGGACCATAGGTCCACTCGCTTGAAATGGTGGCGAGTGGACCTATGGTCCCCTCGCCCTAGGCGTGCGGGCGAGTGGACCTATGGTCCACTCGCCCAGGTATATGGGCGAGTGGACCATAGGTCCACTCGCCCCGGGCACCTGGGCGAGTGGACCATAGGTCCATTCGCCCCGGGCAACTGGGCGAGTGGACCTATGTCCACTCGCCCGGTTAGCTGAGTGGACCGTGAGGTCCACTCGCCCAATTCGGGTGGTGGACCTTGGTCCATTCACCCAACCCCCGGCAAGGGGGGAGTGGACATCTCGAGCTCCACTCGCCTCCCTTTATCTTTCGGTCATTCAGGTTGGTTGTTGGGTCTGCGGATAGTGGATTTTTGGCTATCCACAGCCTAATTTTTGGGAAGTCTATAAATAGACCCCCATGGGCACCTTGGGAAGGGTTGTTGAGACCCCCCTCCCTCGCGTGTGTGTTGTGAGCAAACACTACCCCTCCCCTCCCCCTGTCATTGAAGGTGGACGGTGAGGTGCCCTCCAAGGTGCCCAGGCTCAGCATTAGCTTGGGAGGGGAAGTTCCTTAAGGGCTTCTGGGTACGTGGTGGGACCTCCGCCCTGTAACTTAAGGGGTCAGTTTGTGGACTTAGGTGTTCCCCAAGGGTTAGGTTCTTCTGTTCTTACTAACTGGTCAAGGGTCTCACTCAGGTCAAGTAAAGGTCAGCTGCATCTCCTTTTCGAATGTCGAGACCAGTTCTCTGGTTTCAACATTCTGGTGCGGTGAGCATGGAAGCGGCTAGTTCGGAAAGCTCTGAGCAAGTCCCATGGCTGGAAGCGAAGAGCTAAGGAACTCACCTCCTCCCAGCAGGTCATGGTCGGTGACAGGAGAAGGTGAAGCAGGAAAGGTAGGTCAGGTGTCAGAGGATCAAACCAAGTTGGAAGTGGCAGAAGAAGTGATGGAGAGGGATGTCGTTAGCGGCGGGGGAAAGCTGGAGAAGATACAAATCAGCGGAAGGCTGAGCGGGCAGGATCAGGAGAGGATCTGAAGGTGTGTCCAACAGAATGTGGACATCTTCGCGTGGAGTGCTGCAGAGATGCCAGGTGTCGATGCGAATGTGGCATGCCATCGCCTCAACCTCGACTCAGGATTCCGCCCCATTCGCCAGAAGAAGAGAAATATATCGTCTACCCTCGCCGGGTTGTTCAGAGATTAGGTAGGGAAGCTGCTAGAGGCAGGATTCGTGGAAGAAATCCAATACCCAGGATGGGTTTCTAACATGGTAAGGGTGAAGAAGGGCGACGGCAAGTGGAGGATGTGTGTGGACTTCTCTCTGTTAAACAAGGCTTGTCCTAAGGATTGTTATCCTCTGCCTTGGATTAACGCGTTGGTGGATTCAGATGTCGGCTTCCCGATGATGAGTTTCTTGGATGCGTTCTCCAACTACCATCAAATCTGAGTGCATCCGCCCGAAGTTAAGGACGTTTCTTTCATCACGGATGACGGATGTTACTATTACAAGATGATGCCTTTCGGGCTAAGGAACGCAGGAGCAACGTACCAAAGGATGATGAACCGAGTTTTTAAGGAGCAGAAGTGGCGCAACCTGGAAGTCTATGTGGATGACGTGATGGTCAAAAGTAGGGACGTAGCATCTCATCTGCTAGACTTGGAGGAGACCTTTGCCACCTTCAAAGGTTCAAGATGAGGCTCAACCCTTCCAAGCGCGTCTTCGGGGCAAGTCGGGGAAAGTTCCTAGGTCACCTACTCACCCCGGTGGGGGTCGAGCCCAACCCTGACAAGGTCAAAGCCATCCTGGAGTTGGGGTCGCCGAAGAATGCGAAGGAGATTCAAAAGTTGACAGGGAAGTTGGCAGGGTTGAGCCGGTTTCTCTCCAGAGCAGGGGAGAAGTGCTCTCCATTATTCAGAGCCCTGCGCCAGGGTCAGAAGTTCGAGTGGACGCCGGAATGCGAGAAGGCCTTCCAGGCATTGAAGGAACAGCTGACGCGGGCTCCTTTGCTCCAGGGTCCGAGAGAAGGAGAAGATCTTTTTCTCTACCTAGGGGTAGGAGTCGAGGCGGTTAGCTCGGTCCTAGTCAGGGAGGAGGGGAAGAAGCAGCTGCCAATCTATTATGTCAGTCGAGTCCTGAAAAAGGAGAAGCTCAAGTATCCTGTCCTGGAGAAGCTGGCATTCGCTTTACTCATCTCAGCACGAAAACTTTGTCCTTACTTCCAGGCTCATTCTATCAGAGTGGTGACTGATCACTCCCTTTGCAACATTATGGAAGGAGTGGAGCACTCTGGGAGATTGGCAAAGTGGTCGGTTGAGCTTAGCGAGTTCGATGTCACTTTCATCCCTCGGCTGTCAATGAAGGCGCAGGCAGTGGCGGATTTTCTAGCAGAGTATGTGACCGAGGTGGATGGTTTGGAAACCACTGGGTTGGTGGCATGGGAGCTGTTCGCAGATGGGGCGTCGGGAAAAAATCCCTCGGCGGAGGGGTAGTCCTGGTCATTCCGCAAGGGATAAGGATTGAGAAGGCGATCGACATTCGATTCCCCGTAACAAACAACCAGGCCGAGTATGAAGCAGTGGTGGCTGGGCTTCGACTGGAAAAAGAATTAGGAATCCAGGATGTGAAGGTTTTCGCGGATTCGTTGGTGGTGGCCTCGCAGGTCCGGGGAGAGTTTGAAGCGAAGGAGCCGACCCTACAGAGGTATCTGACAAAGGTTAAAGACCTCATCGGGGGGTTCCGCACCTTCTCCATCCGGCATATTCCGAGGGAGGAAAATGCCTGAGCAGATTAGTTGGCAAAGTACGGCCCTTGCGCGGGAGGAACGGTGACCGAGGTGTTCCAACCGTCCATCGAGGAAGCGAAGCTCATGGAGATCGATCAAAGGGCCTCGTGGGTGGACCCGATCCTCACCTTTCTGACCTCAGGCAAGTTCCCAGAGGCGGTCCTAGACAAGAGGCGGTTCAGGTATAAGTCTGCATACTACCTGATCCGAGATGGGAGCTTGTATAGGAAGACCCTGACCGAGCTCCTAGCAAGGTGCGTGGTAAAAGATGAAGTCCCAAAGGTATTGGAAGAAATCCACTCCGGAGAATGCGGGAGACACTCCGGAAGCCAAACCTTGGAGAAAAGGGTATTGAGGAAGGGATACTTCTGGCCGACCCTTCGCAAGGATGCATCAGAGTTTGCAAAGAAGTGTCAGAAGTGTCAGCTCTTCACGCCGCTCCAACTCTAACCTGAACAAAGGCTCAGGACCATCACAACACCGTGGTCCTTCGCCATCTGGGGGATGGACTTGGTCGGCCCATTCCCTCAGGCCAGTGGTCAAAGAAGGTTCCTGCTGGTCATGATAGACTACTTGTCCAAATGGGTGGAGGTCAAAGCGCTGGCGAAAACAACCTCGCAGGTAATAAGAAATTTTATTTGGGGAGAAATAATTTGCAGGCATGGACTCCCCCTCGCCATAGTGACGGACAACGAACCACAGTTCGCGAGTGAGGAGCTCACTAGCTTCTACGGCCAGTTGGGCATCGATCTTCGTTTCGCCTCCGTTCATCATCCTCGGAGTAATGGACAAGTCGAGGCGGCAAACAAGGTCATAGTCAACTTGCTGAAGAGAAAAGTAGAGAACCTGAAGGGGAACTGGGTGGAGCAGCTTCCCTCGGTCTTGCGGGCCTTGAGAACAACACCCAACACCGCGATGGGGGAAATGCAATTCAAGCTCTCTCATGGGTCAGAGGCTGTACTTCCTGTGGAATTCGAGGTCAGATTCCCCCGGGTTGCGGCTTCCCAAGAGGGTGATGAAGACTGGAGGATGGACAATGAGGAGGAACAACGACTCTCATTGGATGTGGTTGAAGAGCTCTGGGACATCGCATCGATTCGGCAGGAGGAAGTGAAACGTCGGAAGGCCAGGTATTTCGATAAGAACATTAGGATCAAGCAATTCATTCCAGGAGATCTGGTCCTCAAGAAGGTCGACGCCGCAGGAAGATCGGCGAACGTAGGAAATCTCCAACCCAATTGGGAAGGACCCTATGTAATCCTGGAAGCCCTGAAGTCAGGGGGTATCGCCTTCCAAATGTTGAAGGAGTTCCCCTCGGCAACACTTGGAGTTGCGACGATCTGAAATGCTTTTATCCTTAATAAATATTAATTTTATCATGGGAGGAACCTTGTGTTTCAACTCATGATAGTTACTTTAGCCCATGAGGGCAGAGGTTAGAATGCATCTAAGTGGCTTGAGGAAGGTGTTGAGTTCCTCCGCTCCCGGGTGAAAGTAAGCACCTAGGATGCGGATGGGTACTCCGCTCTCATTTGATAAGATCCCCGACTAGAGACCATTTTCTAGGCTCAGCCATGCCGGCAGATGGGAGACTCATCGGGTCGACTGGTTAGTAAGATCCCCGACTAGAGACCATTCTCCGGGCTCAGTCATGCCGGCAGATGGGAGACTCATCGGGTCGACTGGTTGATAAGATCCCCGACTAGAGACCATTCTCCGGGCTCAGTCATTCCGGCAGATGGGAGTCTCATCGGGTCGACTGGTTGATAAGATCCATGACTAGAGACCATTCTCTGGGCTCAGTCATGCCGTCAGATGGGAGACTCATCAGGTCGACTGGTTGATAAGATCCCCAACTAGAGACCATTCTCCGGGCTCAGTCATGCCGACAGATGGGAGACTCATCGAGTCGACTGGTTGATAAGATTCCCTACTAGAGACCATTCTCCCGGCTCAGTCATGCCGGCAGATGGGAGACTCATCGGGTTGACTGGTTGATAAGATTCTCGACTAGAGACCATTCTCCGGGCTCAGTCATGCTGGCATATGGGAGACTCATCGGGTCGACTGGTTAGTAAGATCCCCGACTAGAGACCATTCTCCGGGCTCAGTCATGCCGGCAGATGGGAGACTCATCGGGTCGACTCGATACTTGGCTAAGTGACTTGGGAAGATGATGAGCACCTCCGCCTCCGGTTAAGCTAGGCCCCTAGGATGTGTAAGGGTATTCCACTTCCGGTTGGTTTGAAAAGTGCTGAGTTCCTCTGCCTCATGGTATGCTAGGCCCCTAGGACGTAGATGGGTACTCCTCCCCCAACTGGTTTGGGAAGGTGCCGGGTTCCCCTTCCTCCATGCAAGCTAAGCCCCTAGGATGTGTATGGGTACTCTGCCCCCAATTGGTTTGGAAAGGTGTTGAATTCCTCTACCTCCAGGAAAGCCGAGCATCTAGGGCGTGGATGAGATCTTTGCATTAGTTGCTCTGATAAGATGGTGGAGTTCCTTTGCCTTTAGGTGAAGGTAAGCACCTAGGGCGCGGATTGGACCTCTGCCTCAGTTGCTCTGATAAGATGGTGGAGTTCCTTTGCCTTTAGGTGAAGGTAAACACCTAGGGTGCGGATTGGAACTCTACTTCAGTTGCTTTGGAAAGATGGTGGAGTTCCTCCATCCCTCCGTAAGAGTAAGCACCTGGGACGTGGATCGGTTCTCCACCCCCGGATAGTTCGAGAAATTGTTAGTTCCCTCCCCCTCCAGGTGAGCTCAGCTCCCTGGTAGGGGTGGAGTTCCCTCCCCCTCCAGGTGAGCTCGGCTCCCTGGTAGGTGTGGAGTTCCCTCCCCCTCCAGGTGAGCTTGGCTCCCTGGTAGGTGTGGAGTTCCCTCCCCTTCAGGTGAGCTTGGCTCCCTGGTAGGTGTGGAGTTCCCTCCCCCTCCAGGTGAACTCAACTCCCTGTTAGGTGTGGAATTCCCTCCCCCCTCCAGGTGAGCTCGGCTCCCTGGTAGGTGTGGAGTTCCCACCCCATCCAGGTGAGCTCGGCTCCCTAGTAGGTTTGGAGTTCCCTCCCCCTCCAGGTGAGCTCAGCTCCCTGGTAGGTCTGGAGTTCCCTCCCCCTCCAGGTGAGCTCGGATCCCTGGTAGGTGTGGAGTTCCCTCCCCCTCCAGGTAAGCTCGGCTCCCTGGTAGGTGTGGAGTTCCCTCCCCCTCCAGGTGAGCTCGGCTTCCTCGTAGGTGTGGAGTTCCCTCCCCCTCCAGGTGAGCTCGGCTTCCTGGTAGGTGTGGAGTTCCCTCCCCCTCTAGGTGAGCTCGGCTTCCTGGTAGGTGTGGAGTTCCCTCCCCCTCCAGGTGAGCTCGGCTCCCTGGTAGGTGTGGAGTTCCCTCCCCCTCCAGGTAAGCTCGGCTCCCTGGTAGGTGTGGAGTTCCCTCCCCCTCCAGGTGAACTCGGCTCCCTGGTAGGTGTGGAGTTCCCTCCCCCTCCAGGTGAGCTCGGCTCCCTGGTAGGTGTGGATTTCCCTCCCCCTCCAGGTGAGCTCGGATCCCTGGTAGGTGTGGAGTTCCCTCCCCCTCCAGGTGAGATCGACTCCCTGGTAGGTGTGGAGTTCCCTCCCCCTCCAGGTGAGCTCGGCTCCCTGGTAGGTGTGGAGTTCTCGCCTTCCACCTCAGGTCGAGCTCAGCTCGACTAAGGGTGCCGAGTTTTTCTCCACCCCAGGTCAAGTTCAATTCGACCTAAGGTGTTGAGCTTTCTCCACCTCCAGTTGAGCTCGGCTCATAGGAGGGTTGTTAAGTGGAGTAAGGTTTGCCTTCCACCTCAAGTCGAGCTTGGCTCGACTAAGGGTGCTGAGTTTTTCTCCACCCCAGGTCAAGTTCAATTCGACCTAAGGTGTTGAGCTTTCTACACCTCCAGTTGAGCTCGGCTCATAGGAGGGTTGTTAAGTGGAGAAAGGTTTGCCTTCCACCTCAAGTCGAGCTCGGCTCGACTAAGGATGCTGAGTTTTTCCCACCCCAGGTCAAGTTCAATTCGACCTAAGGTGTGGAGCTTTCTCCACCTCTAGTTGAGCTCGGCTCATGGGAGGGTTGTTAAGTGGAGAAAGGTTCGCGTTCCGCCCCAAAGTTAGGATTAGTTGGAAAAATCGGCAGGAGCATCCCGTTGGCAGGACCCTTCATGGATCACTCTGGGGTCCTACCAACTCATCAAATAGGTGGGTTGGACTTTCTTTCCGAGCTTAAGGCAAGCTCAAAAAGAGTGGGGATTGTGTAAAACCCTCATATTTTCCGAGTCGGTGTGACCTGACATGGGCAAGGTCGTGACAGAAAAGGTGATCGCGGCGCAGTAAACCCAACCACCAGAGATCGTTAAGGATCGAGAAAAAGAAGACCCGGGGGGGGGGGGGGGGAAAGCACTTCCTACTTGGGCGAGCGGACCCTAGGTCCACTCGCCCAAAGCTCCGAGCGAGTGGACCTAAGGTCCACTTGCCCGAGGGAAGGGGCGAGTGGACCATAGGTCCACTTGCCCGAAATGGGGGCGAGTGGACCTATGTGTTGGATCGATAGGCGCCCTTAGAGGGGGGTGAATAAGGGAATAAAAATTCTTTTTAATAATGTTAAGAAAATTACTAAATTGCTTTATAATTTGAGAAAGGCAAAATAACAATTTAGCTAATTTGTGAGCATATCATATAAAACCAAGTTTAGGAACAAGTACTAAATTGTTTTAAGATGAAAGAAATTGAAATAAAGAATTTAGATAAAGTAATTTGAATTGAAGACTTTGTAACCAATATTTCAGAGAAAACGCCAAAGGAGAGAAATCAAGTAAACACAAATAGAGACATGATTGTATTTATATAAAAGAAAGGTGTTAACATAAATTTGATTTCAATATCGCTAGAAATCAGAGGCGTACAAAAGTAAATTTCTTTTTCTTTTCTATACCGACTTGTATCCCCACAAACTGGTTGGCTTTAGCCTATCCTTCCCCGGATAAGGCCTCAAGTCGCTCTAGCCAATCCTTCCCTGGATATGGCCTCGAGCCCCCTAGATCTAATCACCTAGAACTAGTCGCCAACACAAGGCTAATTACTCCCTAAGTCCTACCCATACCTAGTCGCCAACACAAGGCGAATTCTCTAAACGGTTACAAAGAAAGTATGGAATGGAAATAATGAAAACAATTAATAAAACTCCCTATATGAGATCTTATGAAATCGGAGATGAAGGATCGCTGTAGTATAAGTGAGGTCGGAGCGATCGTCCTTCGGATGTAGCGTGACGTTGTCCTCCTCCATAATTATCCTTAAGCTTTTAGTGGGAGATCCATCTTCGACAGCATAACACCTCTGGAAATTTGGCACTTGCAATCTCTCTCTAATGGATAGCCAAAATGATCGAAGTTGGCTCATTTTATAGAACTTGGAGATAGCGCCTGCGGTAGCTCCTAGTGCTTGCGGTAACGTTCGTGTGGAGCGGTTGCGAAACCGTCGGTGGTGTGGCGCTGAGCACCAACTTGAGATAGCGCCTGGCGGTAGCGTTCGCGAAACCGTTGGTGGCGTGGCAGAACAAACTTTCGTCGAACGAAATTTTTGTCGAACGGAGCTCGAAGTTCGTCGAATGGAAATTTTTGTCGAACAAAATTTTCGTCGAACAAAAATTTTGTCGAACGCAGCTCGAAGTTCGTCGAACAGAACTTTTTGTCGAACGAAATTTTCGTCGAACGAAAATTTTCGTCGAACGAAAATTTTCGTCGAACGGAGCTTCAAGTTCGTCGAACGAGCTAGCGCCCGACGTTAGCGATAGCGCTGGCGTTAGTGCTGCTCCTTTCAAAAGTTTGATTCCATGCTGCCTTCTACCCGTGGAGTATTGCACCTATAGTTCCTGCACACTATAAACACACTACAAGCAATATCACATACAATATGGGATTTGTTATTCTCAAACAAAGGAATGTGATACACATGTCCAACAATCTCCCCCTTTTGATAATAACAAATCCTCTAAGCAAGAAACCAACAATAGTGTTTATAGTATATGATAAGCAAGATGATAGTGCAACTATAGTATATGATAAGCATGATAATGTGCATACTCCCCCTATATTAATGCTCCCCCTACATAAATGCAAGTTATGTTTTACTCCCCCTAAATGATAGATTATATGAATTATTCTCCCGTTAATCTTCTTTATTACTCCTATATAGATTTCTTCAATTAATCTCCCCCTTTTGGTATTATCAAAAGAAGGTGGGGTGAGGGTAGTAAGGAGGCATTTCTTATAAATGATAAAGCATGATCGAGCTTTTGTAATATAGATAATGATAAAGATTTTAAGCATAGTATAAATAATGATAAAGATTTTAAGCATATTATATAAGAGATTTCAAATAAAAGATAAGAGTTGTAAGGAAGCAGAAGATTATAATAAACATCTTTTTGTAAGCATGAAAAGCATAAGTAAAAATATGAGTTTTAGTTCAAAATTGAAAGATGTTTTAACCTTTTTGAAATCTCAAAGTTTTTCATAAAGATACCAAGCATGAAATGAACCTATCAAAGATAGATTATACTACAATGTTACTTAATTCTAAGTTCAAGAGATACCAAAACATTGTAGAGATCATGCTAGGTTATCTAGTGCATTTCTTATATAAAGAGTAGTATAGAGAAAACATTAGAATCCAATACTCATGAGAAGAAGTGTTATGAAAGATAATGATGTGCACGTAAGTGTATTTTGAGCAATGTTAACAATTGATTTAAATCACAAAATACAAGACATATGTAGAGTAAAGTGCACAATAAAACACAAGTATATTACTTTCACACACTTTAATGCACACTATTTTTTATAAAAAGTGGTGTATTAGTCAAGGGTTGCACAAGATACTTTACTAATCTTTCCAAGGTGCTCAACCTCACAATGCTTATGAAGACTTATCAGGAGATTCAAGTAGTGCTTGGTGGAGTTATAGTTGTCTACATATATAATTTTTTGTTCACGTTTATGAGACAACATTCTCCGAATACACTTATTTTGCAAACCCAAAAAGTTTTGACTTAACCACATTTCTAAATTTCATAACCACAATTCAAATGTAGTGTAGGCAATAAACTTATGCAAGTTTTAATTCATTGTACAAATACAATACACAAGTAAGCATTTTTAGATTTAAACACACATGTTGATTACCAAAATAAGTGAGTGAAATGTATTATTATCAATCATAAAACATTTACTCATACTTAGAGGCATGTTAAGCTTGGTTCTACACATTTTTCAATACAATTGATGCACATTAAATAGATATATCAAAGCATGATAAACAAAACAATGTTCATAGTAATTTCAAAGAATAAATTTTAACATTGTAAATAATTATAAATAATAGAATTCATACATGCTTGATATTGGCAATAAAGATCATACAGTTTTTTTTGTAGTTTTATCATTTTTTAAAGAAATAAAAACAGAAAAGATCACACAAACATATTTTTGTATTTTTGAATTTTAAATTTTTGTAGTTGATTTTTCATAATCCAAATAAAACAAAAATAAAATAGACAGAAACACAAAAACAAATTTGTACATATAAACTAACATATTTTTGTTGATTTTTAGAAATTTTAAAAACAGAAAAATCACAAACCCACGCTAGCGCCGGCGCTAGTGCTAGCGCGGTAAATAGTACTTGATTTTTTGAGAATTTTAAAAATCTGATTTTTGATTTTGATTAAGTGTCCTTAGAGTAGTTCCATGCTGAAATATCAAATTTTTTGGAGATCTCTAGGTGGATCAAATTTGCATGAAACTTTGGCTTTTTCAAATTCTTGTGTTTTACAAAACCATTTAATCATGAAAAGATTAATTATGAAGACGCAAGAGGACATTTTTTTATTAAACAACCCAAAATATGTATGATTTAAGTGATAAGTAAATAAAATGATCATGCAAAGAGTTATATAAGTCTGTCCTAAGATTAATGATTACCCTGACTAAATTTCTACACCCTAGCCCCGTACTAAGTGACGGATGGGCATGAGGAGCTGCATGCATGCCGTAGGTTGGGGTGTTAATCCCATATGCACACACTAGAGAACGCTCAACCTAGCACTCTTTCCCCCTAGTGCCTCGCAAGGCCCCACTGGAACCCTCCCCGGTTAAGGACAAGACATGACTTAGAGGTTAGGTCTCTAATGCATACATCCCTACGCCCCCGCTATTGTGAGATATGAAGTCATAGGTGAATAATCCTTGGACAACCTATGCTTTTAAACTATGAGTTGATTTATAAACTATGGGTTTTGTTTAATGTGATGAGTCATATAAAGCCCCATAGTTTTCTACATTTATGAGATGACGATATGAGATAACTAGCACAATTACTAATATTCAATAAGTGATAAAGCTAGTATGATGAGTTTTGGGTTTAATGTCATGTCATAAGATTAATATTAATGTTGGATGTATTCCAAAATAGAGTTTCAAAGTATAGATCTAGAATAGAGTGATGATTATGTTTGATTTATACTTTCATTACAAAGTTGATTCTAGAGTCTACAAATATGAGAGATACATACAATCACTTGCAAAGCAAATCAATACATCAAATAATGTAAAGAAAACATTATTCATATTTTTATCATAAGATTCATAATTCATAGGTGATAGACATCATTAATTTGAGATATTTCTTGATAGAACATGAATTATGAATTATGATTATAGAGAATTTTGCATAGAATATATGTTAGATCATCAATATGTATGTAAATTCTAATTCTTCTAGACTTATGACAATATGATTTGGTGATTTTCTTTTGATAAACATGTTTGATTTGTAAGTCTAGGAAATGATGATCATGCAATCATATTAAAGACAACGAACACATATATAAAGTTTTGAAATTTATAATACAATTTGCATTCAATAATTGAATCTATTGATCTTTGGTTTTGCATGATAATATATGATTTATGATACAATATTCATATATATTCTAATGATTAATCCATAAACTATGTGTTTGTTTGGAATTTTGGTATTCTATTATAATTTCAAAAACATATAGATATCATGAAATTTGAATAACATTGTAAATATTATACCTAACATAAATATATAAGCATATACCAAGAAGTGATGCTAGGATGATGAGTTTGAATGCAATGTTATTACATAGGATTAATGGAAATAGTGTTGCATGTAATATGAGAAGTTTTCAAACTAATTTACTTTAGACCTAGAATGAAATGATTAAACTTTTGATTTTAATGATACAAGATGATTCTAAGATCTAAATTGCATGCAAACAATGGTGACACACATCACACACATAATATCTAAATTAATATATGAAACAATTATACTAAGGATAACATTTGATGAAAAATCCATAAACACAGAAATTTCTGAATCAAGCAAACTAAGATAGGTTTTTAAAACGGAGTTGAAATTTGTGCAAATTGACAACACCAAACGAACTCAAATGAGCAAGCCTAGTTCGTCGTTGGATGGAGATTTTTGTGCTCTTTCCGAAAATATATTTAACGCAAAAATCAGGCTAGCGGATCAAAAGAAATGGATGTTTGAAGTTTTGATCGTAAACTCGCATTTTTGAAAGATTAAACACGCATTTAGATGAATTTTTGTTTTTAATTTTTCTAGATAATGTTCTTCATTATAAGGGCTATCATATGCAGCAAACAAATATAGAATCAAAAAATGTTGCGCATTTTAATTTTTAGTTTAAGCCCTTTAATAAACCATTTAAATCCAATCTTTAAAATAGGTTCAATAGTCTTGATAATAATTTAATTTTCAATTTCTAATGATAATTCAAGACAATTAAGGGTAAAGGATTTAAAAGGATAAAGAACAATCAAAGATGAGAGATAGATCACTTTGAAAAATATATGACTTAATGTTCAATTTTAATTCAAATTTGATTTGATAAATATTAGGCTTAATATATGAAAGTCATATTTCATGATATATAAAGTGATCATAGCATGTTTGTTCAAAAATAAAAAATAAACAAATAGAAAAGTGACAATAAGCATATCATGAAGTAGAGTAGTGATATTTCATTTTTATTTGTTTCTACTTCATGCAAATGATAGGATACTAATGAATAAGAGATTTAGGTATACAAAGGGGACCAAGTGGGATGGTTCCTTTGGGTACCCAAATACATCGTGGTGGCTTTTGGGAAGATAATGACGAATGGGCTTTTTCAAGTAAAGATGATATGTCATTTTTCTTTATGGGTCTCCATTCATACATTGGTTGTTTATCACTTAAATTCATATAATGATTATGGGTCCGTTTGGTTCGGCTTATAAGCCCCGGTGCGGCAGAAACGAAATGGAGTTTCTGAAGTCAGCATTGTTTGGCGCGGCTGATGGACGAAACGGAGGTTATTAATAACCTCCGTTTCTTTGTATAGGCCAGGCGCGAGAAATTCCGCCAGTCCAGCCGCGCCTGATCCGCTCCGTTCCGCTCCCTAGGTTTTCTTCTCCCTCGCATCTCCAAAATCGCGTGTCGTCGACGGTGATTTTGCCGGTTTTCTTCGCCGCCGTGGCCAGGCCGCCTGCCGTCGCCAACATAGGGTGGATTCTCGTCGTCGGTTTTCCATAGGAGCCACTCACGCCGTCAGATTGCTTCTCCCTTTTCTCCCACAGATCTCATCGCCGGTATTTCTAGAGGCCACCGCCTCTCCAGTTTGCTGTCAACGCCGTCGCCGCCTCTCCAGTTTGCCCCCCTTTTTAGGTATATCTCCTCTTTTTCTCAATAAAAATGGATTTTTAGATTTTTGTAGAACTTATATTTGTCATTTTTGGGGGATTTTTATATGTGTATGTGTGGTGTGATGATGATGGTGTTGTGTATGTGTGTGTGATGTGTGTGTGCTGTGTATGTGTGTGTGTGAGTTTGTGTTGTGTGTGTGATGATGTTTGTGGTGTGTGTGTTTGTGTGTGTTTATATGTTTGTATGTGTGGCTGTGTATATGTATGTGTGTGGTG